>OZ026521.1:60140477-61413544 GCA_964019695.1 Loripinus fragilis | reverse complement strand
ATCGTCGGTTTTCACCTTCCATAGTTTTTATAAGATAATTCACTTTTCCATGCAGTTTTCAGCTATAGTGAACAGATATATTGTGAAAACTTAACTTAATTCTACTTTTAAAAATAATTAAAAAGCAAATAACATATTTCGAAAAATGTTCATAGTTGCAGACTAAGCCTCTTTAAATGATGACATTGCGTGAGAATTGTTCCCCTTCCACGCTATAATTCTTGACCGCTATTAGATTAACTATATAATTTAATTATTCACACATTTTATCAAATGACGTCGCATCTGGGAGTGAAATAACGCCATGCAATAAAATCGATTTACAAATTTTCTGGAAACGTTATATGATGTCCATAACAACGTTACGTACATAGTGACAAATTTATAATTTTTTCACACCAGAAATGAAATTGCAAATTAATCTTAATGACATAATATGAACTTAGGCACTACCTAGATGCGGACATGAGCACTTTTGAAGATTATTTCCCTCCCTGACGGTTTATCCAATGTATATGTATCTATCTCTCTAGCTCCATTTTGAACATTATGCCAGTTGTCATTAAAAAGAAAACGTTTTACTGTGTTTTACTTAAGCCAAAGAAAAGAATATGTGTGTTTCAGTTTACATTAATTTTTGAAATAGGGACATTAGGTATATCTGCAAAAATGTTTTTATTTTGTTAAAAGTGTTTACATGGTGAGACTGATTAAACTGGGAAATCCCATGAAAATATAAAAAAAAAGATTTAGGGACAATAAAATCAGTATTTATGCTACCATTTGAAAAAAAAGAAAAGTGAGTAGTTTAATTAAGTTTTAGAATATTTTTTTCCTTGGTTTATATAAAAATATCACACCCACCCTCCTTAAATATAGGAGGGGGGATCTTTCAAAAACTGGGGGAAATCCCCCTGCCAAGATTAAACACTAAAAATTAGGCAAAGTCGGGTAACCTGAAACATTTTTATTTATTTTAGGCCTAAATGACAGCCATCAAATCTGTTGTTTGGATAGTGACTGCACACAGAAGCATAAAGTTTGGTCCTTATGTCACTTCTGTAGCATCAAAAGCTCACAATGTCATTATGTGATTTTCAAGGGAATGCCCACCCCCCTCCGAACACCTGGGTCGGGACATGTACAATAATGGACACTATGTGATGACCTGCTAAGTTTTTAGCTGTAAGCAGAGTTCAATTACTTGTCAACAGTGAGCCAGAGTCTTTTTGAAGAGAAGCCAAGATGTAATCCCTAATGGCCTGACAAGAGATGGCCCCTCAAGCATGCCAAGTCCCTACCCCTAGTTAGTAAGCCAATATCTAACCATCATAAGATGGATATTGTTTGGAAATCTGTTAGTTATTGGAGCGATATCATTTTGCTCATAGGGTGAAAGTTGGACTGATATCTTGTTGGACACAGACTCACATTGGTCTATCGGTTTAGTCAGCAGGCCAATACTTTACCATCTTTGGTTCCATATAGAATGTATATCCGCAAGATATTGTAAACAACATTCAGCTGAGTGATATAGTTTTGACATCTGCATTAAGTCGGACGGATATGGCCATAGAAGTTTTCCATTCAACAAAATGACTAAATTTTTTAGGGTATCTAGTATCCACTGGTCCAGGACTACCAGGTGGATTTTACATGTGTGAATGTTCCAAACTTCCAAAATCCTGAACTTCTGAAATTAAAATCTCAAAACTTGCAATCTACCTACAAAATATTAAATGGTCAGTAATGAATTGTCTTTTAAACATAACTGAATTTGGATAAGCTACTTTAATCTGTCTAAATTAGTAATTCAGACTACAGTGTTTTAGGTTGAAATTCTATGGAAATTCAGCCTCAAAATCCTGAATTCAGGAAGAATTCTGAAAACTCACCCATGTATTTAAGCATTTGCTGATGTATGGCTTTACACATGAACATGGCTAGCACTGATCCTTTTTTCATTTTCAGATCTAGCACTAGACAGTGATGAGGGTCTGGATGGGGGGTCTGGTATTCACTATTCATTAAGAATTTAGCCCATTATTCATCTCATTAAAATTTTGGGCTATTCATTAAAATAAGACCAATTATTCATTAAAAGTAAGAAAGGTTGCAAAGAAATCTGATTATTCACTATTCATTTATTTTTTCTTAATTAAATTCAATAAAAAAATAGGATTATTCATTATATTTCCGGCCCTCATTATTCACTATTCATTTTTTTTTTTGGCTCATTATTCACTATTCATTATAAAAAAGGGCCATTATTCACTAATCATTATACCCCATCCAGACCCTCAGTTATCACATCTGGGCCTATTTCAAATCATGAGTTTTAGGGCTCTAGTTTAGTGGCTTTTTGAGATAAAATTGTTTGAAGAAAGATTATCATATTTTGATATGCAAACAGGAGATCAGACTTTTTTCTGAGCTACTTTATACACAGAATCTTACTGTTTTTATAAGGGTACATGTATAAAACTTCTTGCATTTTGATCAGATCAAAGGTTATCAATTATTTTAACTCTGAGTTTTGATTCCCAGAGATTGACTTTTAATTCTAAACCTTAATTTACAAGGGAGACAACTTTTTTCACTTCCTAAATGCTTTTCAAAAATGGTATATTTTGACTGAATTTTTGATCATTTTTATGTTTTTCATATATTTGAATAAAAACAAAGCATCAGATCAGACTGCTAGCACTGGGGTTCGAACCCAGACATACCTCCAGGTGCTTACATATCATAACCCGAGGCTGTTCTGCCAATTGAACTATACCAACTTGTCAAAATCTGAGCTTTTTTAAGAAAAGTTTGCAAGATTTGAAATGAGACACAGCTTGTATCATTCTCTCTTCTCAATGAGTTTGCCTTAAAGAAAGGTCCTCCCTTGAAGTTGTATTTAAAATTTGTGATCTTTGCCAATTTCTAAACAATTTTCTATTCCACTGGTGTAAACAACTGACAACTGAACAGAAACAACATATGTTCAATTAAAATAATATTCCTAAAACTGTATAAACAATCATATACTTTCCTTTACTTCTGGTGGAAGGTTTATTTGGTCTGGGTATCTTGGTGGGCGATGGATGCGAAAGCCTTCTTGCTACTTCCTGAGGGGTCAGACGGCTCCGAACAAGGGATAAGTAGCCGGTGATACCTTCTTCAGGTCTGATCTAGCTTTGCATGTCAGGGGACAAAAATTCCACGGGCCCACTCGTAATTACGAGTGAAATCTAGAAAGGACGTGCAATTCTTCCCAAAGCACTCGTCCTGGTAAGAATTACTCGAGGACTTGAAGTCATATTACATATTACTCCCTTATGTACTTTATTGAATACGCTTTTAAAGGACAAGTGTATGTGTTTGCAGGACGAGTGTAAATTGTAAGTCACTCGTCTTGCAGGACAAGTGCAGTATTGAAATAATGTTTTCCCTTGCATGTAACTCACTCTTCTTTTGCTCATATGCTGCTTGGCTATCGGGAAATCCGATAATGAATTCCTGAAATAATGATGATATGTATGCATCTAGGTAGTGCCTAAGTTCATATTAAGTTAAAATATATGTTTTGGATGCTCGAAAAAACCATCTCATCAAGATCTCAAAATCACGTAAACAGGGCTTACACTGATCCCTTCCAGATCAAGCACTAGCCAGATATCACATCTGGGCCAATTTCTCATGCTTCCTCTCTTTTTTTCTCTTCATTATCATGGGTCCAGATTAAGGAACTTTTTTATGCGTAAAAGTGTAACTATTTTCTTATTCATGAATGTTAAAACATGTTTTGGGTGCTCCATAAAACGGTCCCACCGAGATTGTTCTTTTGCGTACAACTAACATATGATTCCATTCAGGAAAATTTGGTTTACAAAATTTCTCTTTCCTCACTAATCTTTCTCTAATAATCCTGGCATCCTTCCCTATCAGTACTGTTCCTTACTGCCGAGCTCTCCATTAGTTTTTCTATAATGTTCCATCCCCCTAGCAGTATTATTCCTCCTTTTTTCTCTTTAAAACTGCTTGTTCCTTCAATGTTCCATCCTTCCCTATAATTATTGTTCCTCCTTTTCTGTCTACGCCCATTTATTGACATGCATTTTTGGCAGGGTATGCTGGTGTTTGTTACAAAGAATAGAGACTGTTCAAAATGAGCTAAATATTCTCCAAATAAATGCCTTTTTTGCTGATGTAAGTAGGGACCGGTGGGTATAATAACAGGAATGGACAGGAACGCACCAGAATGGACCGGAACGGACAAGAATGGGCCTCCATAACCGGAATGGACATCAAAATTTATTTGTTTTATGCAACTAAATTTATAATTTTACCCTAAATGATCTTGAAATCTCAGTTTCTAATGATATTGCACCTTTTGAAGTGCATATGAGCACGGTCAGTGGTTTGTTACATGGTTGACATGTACCCATTTAAATTGTGTCAGTTTATATTGAAGATGCGCATTCTACAGAAATAAGGGCCCAGAAATAAGTCTGATCAAATGTCAGCTGTGTACATTATAGTCCCATCTTAATGCTCACATGATGTTCCCTGGTCTCTTCAAATAGTCAAGCATATGACAAGATATAAGAGCCACTGCTGCAAGGTATACCTAAGCTAACAGTCCATATAGAGCCATCTGGGATGCCACGTGTAAATAAAATATGATACATGCAAATATGATACATGCATAATGAGATAAATAGTGGAAGTTTAGATCAAGCCAGCCATACTTTATAGACAAGAAAATAAATTAACATAAATATGTTGATATCATTTTTAAGGCACTGTTCTATGAGAGTCATCTGGGTAACCCACATAAATATTCCATATGGGACCAATATCTATGCATGTTTGCTGGTACAGTATATCGTTGAGTGCTTTGACAATCTGTATCCAAAATGCTTTTACTACAATGGAAATATGCACATACTATATAAAAGTAATTCCGTGATCCTTATTGCATACATTCATACATTATAGGTGACTGGTGTAAATAAGCCTTAGTAAGGTACTAGAATAGGAGGGTAAGACAGAAAATATATTGGAAAATATTTTTTGCATTGAAACTGTCTGGACATCGAAGATATTTGATATTTTACATTACTTAACCAGAATTTCTTGTCAAGTACACTTAAAACACGTATGTTAGGACGAATTTTGAGGTCCATTCCGGTTATGGAGGCCCATTCCTGTCCATTCCGTTCCGTTCCGGTCCATTCCTGTTAGTAAACGCACCCAGTAGGGACAAGGGTACAATAAAATCCCTCACATTCTGCCGATTACTTACTAACTATCCCTTTTGTTTTCCTTTCTTCATGCTGTAAACAATGCCACGAAATTGTGTGACACACATAAATCGGTTTTGTTACACATTTTGAAGGGTAAGACAGAAAATATATTGGAAAATATTTTTTGCATTGAAACTGTCTGGACATCGAAGATATTTGATATTTTACATTACTTAACCAGAATTTCTTGTCAAGAACACTTAAAACACGTATTTTAGGATGAATTTTGAGGTCCATTCCGGTTATGGAGGCCCATTCCTGTCCGTTCCGGTGCGTTCCGGTCCATTCCTGTTAGTAAACGCACCCAGTAGGGACAAGGGTACAATAAAATCCCTCACATTCTGCCGATTTCTTACTAACTATCCCTTTTGTTTTCCTTTCTTCATGCTGTAAACAATGCCACGAAATTGTGTGACACACATAAATCGGTATTGTTACACATTTTGAGGAAAAGTAAAAAAGCAAACCATTTAATAACAAAACATGGCCTCAAACTTAGAAACTATCAAATCTCTGCTGTGTAAAACATAAATGGTCGAACAAATTACCATTTATTCCCTTTGTAACTTTCTTTATCCTGTTCCTGACATACATTTCTTTAACAAGGGAGACAATCAAAACAATCTCCGACATCTATACACTTTCCTAAAAATCGCCCACATGGGGATCCGATCGATATTGCCAGCTCCTTCGTGTACCCCGCCCCCCCCCCCCCCCCTAATTTCTGTTCAGGTTGCAGTCTTCACCATAAGAAACTTCAGATATTAATTCAGAAACAAACAGACCCTAGAAAACAGGGCGAAATCCGTTGTGAAAGTCATCGATAACCCAGTAGGCTAAAGAAGATAGAAGTGGCAAGTGCCATCTAGCTGAAGAAAACTTCTCCCTTTTATCTTCAATGAAATTTCAATCAACCATTACTTCATATTGGGTCCGAGCTCCCTATTGCTGATAAGAAATTATGGACAAATTAAATTAGCATTTTCCAAAAGGAATTTTCAGTTTACCTTGTGAGAATCGTTGAATCGTTGAGAAAGAGATGGGAAATTTTGTTTTTACTGACGATGAACACTACCGGAAGATAAATAAAAGACCGGTACACTACTGTTTTATTTCGCGCAAGCGTACATTCTATATGTTATCTGGGTGAATTAAATGCTAACCAGTCAACCGGAAACGACTCAAACGAGATTCAGCTGTTCTCGCGAGAAACTTTGAGAAAATTGACCCACAAAAACAAACTTGTGTAGGGTTTACATTCGGAACTCTTCAGCCAGTTCCGTAAAAAACAGGCCCAACGCGTTAATCTATAGGCGGACATGAGCCGATGCCTTCGGCATACTATTGTTGGATTTGCTGGTGGTCAGGAAGTATCAGTTTTCGTGGGTTGGCGGTCATACTATTCTGTGTTTATTTTTATGCTTGACGTCTCAGTCAGCATCATGTTTTCCCACTCAGAAGCAAATTCAGCTAGATCCAGAGGGGGATAGGGGGTCCGGACCCCCCTGGAAAATCACAAGTTATATTCACAAGTTATATGGGTTTCTTATAAAACTTTCTATCGGGACCCCCCCCCGCCCACTGGAAAGTGTTGGACCCCCTCTGAAATCTTCGACAATTAGTATTCTCTGAAATAGACCTCCGGACCCCCTCTGTATAACTGTAAACTAAGTCGAGGACTAAAAACAAAAAGTCATAACTTTCACAACCCAGGAGTCCTTGAATCGCATGTTTTTGTGTTTTGTTTTTGTTTTCAATCAGTACATGACATACCTATAAATACAACACTGGGAGCCGGGAGGTGCCGTTGGAAGGGTAACAAGTCGTTTCGCCCCAAGACCAGTTCGCCCCTAGTCGTTTCGCCCCTGGTCGTTTCGCCCCAAATTTGATGCCTAGACGTTTCGCCCCTACACCCTAGTCGTTTCGCCCCACTTTATTTGTTTTAGCCTAGTCGTTTCGCCCCTCTATTTCTAACCCCTTTAAAATGTTATACACTTCATCAAGATATTTTAAGCATTATTAAAATATGATAATAATTTAATTTTAACGATGAACACGCTTCAGTAATAATTTATTTTAACAATGAACACGCTTCAGTAATAATGATAGCAATTAAGCCTTGTGGAACCCAGATCTATCTTTTTTTTGTATATCAAAAGCCATCTGATCAGGATCCACACTGCTATAAATTATTAACGAGCTAAAGCGTCAGCTGCCGTAGGCAGCTGCGCCGCCAGCGAAGCTGGTGGCGAGCGTAGCTCGTACTATACATATCGCGAGGCTCTTAGTAGTCTATCAAAAAAAATTGCAGGGTCATTTCAACTGGTTTTCATTGTCAACTGCGGTCCTCTTTAACTCTTTAGAAAAACCTGGTACCATGTAAATACTAGCTTTAGTTTCGTAAAGACTGGCCATTGCTTTTACTTAGATTACTTTGCGAAAAAGATAGTTTGTAAGGAATATGACCGACCCGTCTGAAATAATTTACATAATGTACCGTGTCTAATGCACCGTGTCATCGGCACGTGCATCGCTTCTATTAAAAGCAAGCGACTTTCATGACGCCGTTGGCAATTGACAAATAAGCATCCTTCGCGGCTCTAGATGCCATGACAATTTCCTTTTTCATAACATCAAATGCACTTGCAAAGCAACTTGAGTTCATTCAGTTTGAATTGCCGTTGCCACTGTATTTATTTCAAATTGCAGTTGCAGCTATAGATTTTTGTCTTGCGTGAGTTCTCTCCTTTAATTCAGATTGTAAACTTTAAAGATGGCCGAACTCGCTAAGAGCAAGTCTTTAAGCTCTTCTGAGTCCTCTCCCAAGTTTATTACCCGTGATGCTATGAATTGAGATTCTTGACTTCGCTCCAAGATTCACAAGATCTAGCTGAGGTACTTTCTGCTGAGATTTAACGTAAATTCTGATGCAGCCTGTATACAGTTTTGTGTTTGAGAAAAATCATTGTACCATGAGCAAATCGCACTTACATTTACGTGCGTACGTAATCCCCTCACGGTTAGATGAAATACTTGAAGAATTGCGCCGGAGATTTACACAGCAGATGAATTTTGTTGGCCAGCAACATATATTGCCATATGTCAACAACAGCTGAACAACACCATCAAAATCAACATTGGATTCACTTTCTTGGTGAGTTATCTTTCTTCAGTTTATTACAAAATCTATAGTCTGCGCAGATTGACCTTAGACTGATTAATTTTCAACAAAATCTTCATGATAATCGAGTGTTTTCATGAAGTACTCGGACCTCTGTCATGCTTTAACCAAAATTATAGAAATAGTGACAATTTTTATAATGCAAATGGACTGACAGCCTAGTGGTTACATTACAGGAGCTTGAAGTTCGGTCCTTAATTCACCTATAGGTAGCCACAAAACCAAAAGCTCAGTGTCATTATGTGGTAATGACCAGGATAGAAACTAAGCTCTCGGTAGCCATTCCGGCTCCAGTTTCCGGTCAATCAGCAGTGAATGTTGCGACGGCAACGTCAAAGTGTTCGATAACTTTTCTTCTACATTATGATCAAGATGGCGACGATAAGGGAAAACAGGGCAAAGTTTCAAATATACTTTAAGTCGATAAAGTTACTACCAGGAAACCTATTTGTTGAGGCATAAACAATGAGACAATGACATTTTGTTTCTACGATATAAGCCTTAAGACGTTACGCTTTGTACGCCAAATCGTGCGTGACGTCAACGTCACACAATCTTTTGAAAAACAACGGTTTCAATTTTGAATTTCCGCAAAGTTAATGAAAAACAGAATTTTTCGTTATAAGTAAATGTAAGGGTTTGATTTTTTTTAATATTCTGAACACATTTAACTGATAGTTTAAGTTTTTGGTTGAAGAGTTTGTAAGTTTTGAAATGTATTTTCTCCAAGTGAGAAGCCCCTGTGGTGTAGTGGATAAGCGCTACGCCTTGTAAACCAGGGGTCGCAGGTTCGATTCCCGGCTTCTCCATAAAATCACTTTCGGTTGAGCCTTTGGGAGTTCCTGTCATATAATAAACACACAAATCATAAACCCTCCCGGCCCAGTACTGGTTTCTACCCATGGAAAAGCCACAAAAAGTTATTTTCTCCAAGTGTGACAAAGGCTCGGATTCACTGTGTCAAACCGGATACTGGAGCTGGAATGGCTACCGTTATTTTTTCCTTATTTTCAGTCACAGATTGGTGCAACTTGGTGATATGTCAGGAAAAGTTATCCATGCCTCGCATGACCTGTTGATGTAATTTTTATTGTTAGATGAACAGCTTTCGCCAAAACTTCTTTGTAACTGCGATTCAAAGGGGCCTGAAACTTAGTTTCACTCCTGGTCATTACTACGAAATGACATTGTGAGCTTTTGGTTTTGAGGCTAAATAAGAGATATGAGGACCGAACTTCATGCTCCTGTGGTTACATGTAGTTAGCAACTGATACCGATAGCACATACCTGGATTGGTATCGATTGAGCCAGTAACTAAAGAAAGAAAGATTGAATCTTGGAAAAACCTTTTTTTTTTTAAATAAAATTGTCAAATGTTGTCAAGATTGCTCTTTAATATTTTAAGTCATCTCGTGATTAACTTTTTATAAAAGTAAGTTCATTATTCCTTATTCTAGGTTTAATTAACTCTTTCCTCGCCAGCAGCGACTTCTGTTGTCTGCTGATAACCTTTGCAAACAGCTTAGACTCAGGTCAGTGTCGACAAACATCGGTCCTAATCTGGATACTGACTGTTGGCCACTCTGACAGTGATCCTAAATTGGTTTTTTTGGAAAAAGCTGATTTTTGGAGAAAAAAATCTACAGGTGACAAATACAATTGAGCCGCAGTATGAGATTTGCAAAAAAATGACATTTTGACAAGTGTAGAGAAGGAAGAGCCTCTGCAGCCTCCTTTTAAGCTTAGAAATTCTAAATGGTGTTCAGTCAGTAGCTTAATAATCATAGAATACTCAAGCGACCAGCAAAGGCTCTGATCAGACTGCGCGTATGCAAAGACTGATCTGAGACTTGCTGGTGGCACATACCACATTGTTGGAAATCTCATGCACTGGCTCAATTGAAATTACTCAGCGTGTAGAGTTTATGACACATGGGCTTATTAAAATCATTCACGGTCCTACATACCCATTAGGTGCATTAAGGATCATTTACATATGCCAGTTTTATATTAAAATATCCATATTTGAAATATATGAAAAAAAAGACGAATGAACACTGGAATTAGAAGAAAGATAAAGATATCTAAAAAAAATGTAATTGTACGGGATTCGAACCCACATATTTGGTTCCTAAGGACAATGCTATAAATTTAGGAATTGTAGATAATCTCATTCAGATAATTGTAAATAATATAAAGCGCATTTTTTAAGAAGAGTCACGAAGATGGGTGAAAGGTCATTGAATATTCATATGTCTCAGGTCAATTTTGACAAATAATGGCAAAGTCAGTGTTTTTGGTTTTTCCTTATACCCAAATAATAACCCTATATTTGACTCTTACAAAAAATTAATTTTTCAAATCTATTTTAACACAGGTGACAATCAGTTGAATGCTTAACTGATGATTAAACAAGGAAATCCGTTCGCTGATGCCGCGCTATTTGTGCATTAAATGTGAGAGGTGACTGAGGTCTGTTCTGAATATTTTGCATAGCTATAGCTAGGATATTGCATTTGCAGATTTGTAGGCTAATTCAGTCTCAAAATTCAGATTCTGCATGTAATCAATTATCATCAAAAAGATAACAAAATATTCCACACAAAATTCAGTTTTTAAGTTCAGTTTTCCATTAAATGTGAACATGGCCTGATCTTTATGCTCAACTTGTGTGCATTTTTTCTGTTTGAAATAAAATCATTCAGCAGAAGCCTTGTGAAAGAGAAAACAAGGTTCTATTTCTTTTTGTCCGTTTAAATATGTTTTTCACAACAATGGTAGAAATAATTCCTTCATAATTTAGGGCCAAGAAAACAAATATGTGTGGTTCAGGTTACCCGACCTTCCCTTAATTTTTACCCCAATAGCCCCTACCTTTAACATTTTCTCCAAATTCTGAAGTTGGAAGAAATAAGCAGAACAAAATAATCTGCTATTCTCTTCGGAGAAAAAAAAAACATATCAAAATGGTCATCTGAAATGGAGATCAAAATTTAAATGCATTCAGTCTTTGGTATTGGAAGTAAAAGGATTAAAACAAAATCATATCTTAAAAAATACACCCTTCTAGCTCACCTGAGCTGAAGGCTCAAGGTGAGGTATTGTGATCGGTCTTTGTCCGGCGTCCAGCGTGCATCCCTCGTCCGGAAACTTTTTCTTTAAACAACATCTCCTCCTGAATCACTGGTCCATATTTCATTTAACTTCACATGAATATTCCCCATGATGCCCGCTTTCAAAATTGCTCCACTGAACAGGAGGGCCGCCAGAGCTCACAAAAAGAAATCTTTTAAACGACATCTCCTGAACCACTGGTCCAAATTTCATATAACTTCACATGAATGTTCCCCACGATACCCTCTTTCAAAATTGCTTAAATTGTTCTGCTCCACTGAACAGGAGGGCCGCAAGAGCTTCAGAAAAGAAATCTTTCAAAAGGCATCTCCTCCTGAATCACTGGTCCAACTTCAAAATAATTTCACAGAATTGTTCCTCTTGATACCCTCTACCAAAATATGGCAAACATGTTTTCGCTCCACTGAACAAAATGGTCCCAAAGCTCCAGATAGGAAATATCTTCAAAAGGCATCTCCTCCTGAACCAATGGTCCAAATTCAAAATAATTTCACAGAATTGTTCCTCATAATACCCTCTACCAACATTGCACAAATGGTTCTGCTCCACTGAACAAAAGGCTGCGTGAGCTCCAGATAAGAACTATCTTTAAACAACATCTCCTGAACCACTGGTCCAAATTCAAAATTATTTTACAGAATTGTTCCTCTTGAAACCCTTTACCAAAATCGAGAAATGGTTCCGCTCAGTTGAACAAAAGGGTGGCCAGAGCTTCAGATTACATCTTTAAAAGGCATCTCCTCCTAAACCACTGGTCCAAATTCAAAATAAATTCACAGAATTGTTCCTCATAATGCCCTCTACCAAAATTTCACAAATGGTTCTGCTCTGCTGAACAAAAGATCCACCAAAGCTCCAGATAAGAAATATATTTAAACGACATCTCCTCCTGAACCACTGGTCCAAATTCAAAATTATTTCACAGAATTTTTCCTCATGATGCCGTCTACCAAAATTCCACAAATGGTTCTGTCCACCGAACGAGGGGGCTGCCAGACCTCTAGATGAGAAATGTCTTTAAATGACATTTCCTCCTGAACCACTGGTCCAAATTCAAAATTATTTAACAGAATTGTTCCATATAATGCCCTTTACCAAAATTGCGCAAAAAAGGTTCTGCCCCACTGAACAAAAGGGCCACCAGAGCTCCAGATATGAAATATCTTTAAACGACATTAAAGGCGAATGGTGTATGTCGAGACGGTTCTTTTGAGTACCCACAGCATATGTTTAGCTTACAGGAGCATGAAATGCTCAAAGTGAGCTATTGGGATCAGTCAATGTCCAGGCCGTCATATCTTCAAAAAAATGCTTTAAAAGTCAACTCCTATACCGCTCCACAAATTTTAACCAAAATTCACAGGGATTATGATCATAAAATAAATTTGTTCCATCAAGATCAAAACCATTTTTATTGCAATACATTATCCATTGTAGAGGAACAGAGGGTATAATTAAGAAATTACATGCATGATCATGTGATCCATATGTAAGAAAAAGTGGAATTAAAACGGTTGCGTTTTTATTGGGTTGAAGTATATATTGTTTTATTGTGCACAATGAAGAGTGAGTGATTAGATTTAGATGACCTTGACCTAATTTTCAAACTCACCTTCTTATAAATACTGTCAAATCAGCCTCACATACACTGTCTTCTGAAACAGTGGGTTATTAACCAAAATTAGTACAAACTTCTATAGTTACACCAGGAGGGGTTGGGGGAGGGGAAGTGTTGATTTTATTTTAGATGTGGTACTTGATTGTATCGATTCCTGATATTTACACCTTTCTTGCTTCGGTTACCTTGACCTTATTTTCATGGTCAATTTGTATTCTATACAAGACTAAAACATGAACATTACTCAAAACACCGCCAACACTATCATATAAAATGGTCTTCGAACGCTTAGCTCGTTTTTTAGGTTACACCTATTTATTTCATATTATCTGATAATTGGTATGGTGCAGGCTCGATGGTGCAGGTGTCCATGAAAAAAGTTTGGGAGGAGTGTAGTGCATAAATGTAATAAGCATGACCAGGATAAACCGTGATAACAAAATGCAATCCTTACCAAAAATAGGCCTACTAATAAAAAAAAAATATTCCCTTCACCTCTGCGCCAATACGCAGGGTGGCAGCGCTCTGCTCATTGCATTAAGAAAAGGGACTGATCAACCAGTTAAAGTAATTGGACGTTAATTGTCTCTAATTAAAGTAAGTGTGCGGCCGGATAATCTTTAATCTGTGAGTCATTAATGGGATTAAGACTAGGATGTCGAAAACACACACCAATCAATCAGCTGCAATTAAAATTTTATTGATCAAGTAAAATTCGATATGTCGGTGACGTGCTTTGACTTCGTCGGTGAACGTACGTTTGTGCGGTATGCGGTATGTCCTCCGTATCTACAATGTTTATCATGATCCGCTAATATTTAAATAAAGTATTTCAGTTATTTTATGTATATCATGACAGGCAGTGTAGACAGTCATGACGTGCGGCAATATGCGATATGTCATCCGTATCAACATTTTGGACTTCAATTTCCACCCAAGTTATAATCTCAAAAAGTGTTAGGTACGGAAAATATACCACGTATTGGCTGAAAACATATATGAATCACGCCAGCATCCAATCTTGTGCCACTATCAGCCCGCCGGTGAAACGCCATTCGAATGGCATTTCGCTGGCGGACCGATAGTGGCACGATTTTACATGCTTACTGGGAAGTGGGCGGGCAATGGGCTAAGTAATGAGTTCATTAAAATTTAATGGTTTGATCCTTTGATTTATGCCGCGGTTCATGGGAGGGTCGAATGGGTGGGTCAACAGAACGTCCTTCGAACACGATGCTGTTCTTTACGTAGCCAAAACGAAAAAGGCAGATAAACATGTGTATGTACATATCTTTGCTGCCTGGCTATTATATATATATATCTGAAACAAGCGTACGCTTCTTGAACGTTTGCCACCCAATTGAATTGAAGTGTGATTTCTCAATAATAAAAGAATTTAATTCAAATCGAATTAAATTGCATTATTCTTGAAGAAAATATGCGCAAGGATGTAAAAGGTTACTGGCAAGAGTGGCTTGTGTATTTAGACTTATGTTTAGGAATGTCTCAATTATTTTACTGACTTATCTTTGTTAAACGTACTAAAATGATAATAAACTACAATGCTTACTTAATATTGGCTTTATTTGGCCATGACGGACATTGTATAACAATTGCTAACATTTCACTTCATTTTGAAAGATATTCTTTCAACATCAACACAATATTTAACCATTCACAAAGTTCACATATTTCTCAATATTCAATATCAACAATAACAATTCACACAAACATCATCATTATTCAAGTTATAGCAATATCACTCAATATTATTCTAAATTTCTGTCTTTCACTTTTGAGTTAGACTTGATAATATGGAGGGGTTCCAACCATATTACAATTTTGATTGAGACGGCCGCATGCTAAACCTAGCATACAACATGTTCGCAATATTCCAAAATTGAAGATCAATTTATGCACTTGCGCCAATGAGCGGACCAACTGTGCAACAGTTGATTCGCTCACCGCCATATATACCATAATTCCTATTTAACGTCATGACCAAGCCAATCTCTTAACATGAAGGGGGAATATAAAAAATGTATGACGCATAAAAAGAAAACTTCTATATGTTTGTGTTACAAATAACACATCAAATACATTTTGAAACAAAACAACAAAATTGTCATTGCCAATGCATGACAATTGCGTATCACCATAATAATAAAATAAAAGAGATTCACGATTGAAAATCAGTAACGAATGGGCTTTGTACCATTCATTTTCAAACTCCAAACGATATATGACCATGTAAATGCTTGATATGTCACTTTGCATTTTATGTTTTTTGGTATCACTTATATTATAAAAACGTAATTTAAACAGACCAATATCATTGCCCTTGCAATTAAGAGATTGAAGACTGTTTCCTAGAATTTAACAAAAACAACAATATTCTAAGAAATATAATCAACATCCTCATTCCATCTTGGTGATCAAAAAAAAAATTTGTATGTATCTCCCTAGTGTGGAACTATTTAAATGTGCACAATCAAGCATCTTTTGTGTCCCAGCGTATGCATCCCCATAATGATGAAAATCAATTACCCAGACATCAAATTGATTATCTAAAGTCTTCAAGAACTTGTGTGTCTGACTAAAATAAATGACGGCGAACAAGTGACAATTTACTGATCTGTCAGAATACATCATTGACAGATAAATATGCAATACTTTTTACAAACTATGGTTAAGTGCCTTGGCCAAACTCTGTAATAATTCATGCACTCCTCTACAAGCATTAAATTATGTTAAACCACCTTCATATTATTTAGTATACTGTGTTGTGAAAGCTTGTCTACTTCAGGCTGAAAAGACCACAGAACTCTTTAGAGACAAGAGTAAGATTCCTTGAACGTGTCTCTGAAAGTAGATTGCTCAGATTTTACCACTGAAAACGACTGATATGTTATTAATGTTATTTTAATATGATCCGATTTGACCTGAATATCGTTCTTCAACAAAACAATACTTAATATCAAATGAAGGAAGTAACTATCTTTTCAAATTATTATTATTATTATTATTATTATTATTATTTAAATATGTCAACTATTACCATATTGTTGGACCTGAGCACTATACTTTTACGCTCTAACATTCACCCAATGTACAAAATGTTAAAATCATTGGTACAAGCTCAAAATACGTAATGGCAAGTAAAAACGTGTAATCAGTTTCCAAGCTTTTTGTAAATCTTGGTTGGTTGTTGTATGACCATTGGGCAACAGGTTAAAAACTTCTCAAAGTAAAACATGTCAATATAGAGTAGCTTACTTCGGCACTTGACGCAATTATAAACTTGCAATTGCAAATGAGTTTAGAACAAAAACCTCTAAAATTTGATTAAAAGAACTGCATTTACTGGCGTACAGCGATCATCACTGATAAATTAAATACTTTTAGATACATAAAATAACCAAAAATTCGCTTTCTATGGTTGACCAGATTTAAGATCGATTACTCATTTTATTGAGCCACTACTGTTTGCAATAGTATACCCACTCTGGCATTCTGTGTGCCCTTGCCGTATTTGATCATATCTATTGCTAAAGGATGATTACACCATTAATATGCATCAACATTATAAAAGCATCTATTAATGGTATATTTGTTTGTTTCATTGGATTTTTACGTCGCAGTCAACATTTCTTTTTCAGTTGTGCCAGAAAAGATCTTCCTGGATTGGATTAATGTGACGTGTTAAAGAAACTGACATTAAGCCCCATTCAGAAACGAATCCATTGTGTTTGTTATTGTTTAATCGAAATACTAATTGTCTAGTTTGTATAAAAATAGCTTTAAAGACACATGGTCATATTCTGAATGCTTTTTACTTACCCATAAACCATTCAAAACCCATTATTGTTTCGAATTAATAATGTTTGTGCTACTTCAGTGTAAAGATATCTAAGTATGTATTCTTTATTTCGTGAACCCAGCAATGGATTTACTCAGTTTTATATAAACACCTGTCTGTGTTGCCATTGTAACAGTTTTAATCTACATCTGTTGCTTGGGCAACAGCAACATTGGGCTTAGACTTCTAATTTGCCTAACAACAGCAATTGAAGTCAACTTACGCACAAAAATGTAGTGTGCGAACAACAAATGTGACATGCTAGCTATGTTTCGATCCACATCTGAATTAAGGGTGAGGTTGGCGCCGTTAAACTGGTTTAAGCCCTCCAGTAAAATATTTTACTGACCGTTCCAAGGCGGTACTTCTTTTGTGGATCTTTTATGTTTTTGTTCTGTCTTGTGTTTGCTATGTTTTGTGCGCGTCTGTTTATATGTGCTTTGTGGTCACCTGCTGGGAAAGGGCTGACCTCTTGGCTCTCGTTTGTGGTGTCTTCTGTGAGTTTGTCACTTTCCCATTGGTATCCTGGGTCAGGTGTGGTACTTGATTGTATCGATTCCTGATCTTTGCAACCTTATTACTTTTACTTATGCTAGCTATGTACAAGATTTCATAAGTCTAGTGTAAATTCCCTATGCTGTAGAAGCAGTCTCATACTATATTGGAATACCCATTATTTCGCATCTCTATTTTTTATTTATATATATTTATTGTTATTATTCATTCATTCATTCATTTATTTATTTATTTATTTATTCATTTATTATTGTCTGACTGGCATGCAGAGACTAATTATCACGCACAAGCGATAAAGTGTGTGTCTTAATACTTGTACCTGCTTCCTCAACAGTGATTTAACTTGACTTGTAGAAGCTAAAGAGTCTGATGGGTCTTCCCTTATCTCAGAAGGTATCCTCTTTTGTGGCTTTTTACCAGTCTCTGTCATGTTGATGGATAATATGAAAATCAAATAAACAATGGTTAGACTAGATGTTTTGATTAAACTGACGTGCACTCTTGATTAATATGACCTAAACACATATTTAAAATTGGCTATGCTATTTTACATGTTATTATTATAATTGTATTATTATTATTATCATTATTATTATTTTTATTGTTATTATTAATAATAATATTATTATTAGTAGTAGTAGTAGTTGTAGTAGTAGTAGAAGAAGTTTTTGTTGTTGTTGCTGGTGGTTAAGTTGGTCATTTAATGTGCAAAGTTGCATCCCTCTTATAACTCCAACTACGGTACGTATTTTATAATATGCCAGAGTGCAAATTCCCACGCTATATCCAATTTCATTGTTTAGCTGCAAAAAATATACATACCTCACCTACTTTTCCTGAGCGTCTGCAATGTGTAAAATAAAATAGCTAACAGCATTTGCTCAGTCTAGATAAAATCACCCTTACAAGCAGCAGCTTATATTTTCGAACAGAATAAGATTCTGCTAATTTTCATGTTTATGTCAATCGACAAATTTTCAGTTATTCCCGTTTTCTTGGGTTTGAGAGTGCTGACTAAGCAGTGTGTCTTGCTCAAGGACACAGCACAGTGACTCCATTGAGTCTCGAACAAGCAACCGTCGTTACAAACAACTATTCACAAAACAAATATATTTTAAATGCAGTACATTTGAAAATTAACCAAAACAATAATATTATTGTGCATATTGAATTTAACCGAATATCTGGGCTGAGACCTGTTTGCAGCGCTCTAAAAGCGTGTTACATATTTAATACTATATCGCTTGTCCCAAGTAGCGGATAGGGGTCTTCTGCCTTGGCTTTTGCTTGTCCCCTTAACAAAGCCTGTATACATGTCAAGTTAACTTAGTGGTAGTAGTAGTAGTAGTAGTAGTAGTAGTAGTAGTAGTATTTATAACAAATACTACACTAAAATGTAAATAAGCATGTTAGTTTTATAATTAAAAAATTAACGCAACAACTGCTTTTGCGCAACAATTATTTAACCTTCACTCACACACCCAATGTCAACTTATAAAAAAACAACAACACTCCATTGAACCTTTCTACTAATGCCAAAAACATCACTTTCACATACAAACAAAACTATAAAATATAAATACTTATCCTATATAGGATTCCAATCAACAAAACGTCCTTCGAACACCATGCTGTTCTTTACGTAGCCAAAACGAAAAAGGCAGATAAACATGTGTATGTACATATCTTTGCTGCCTGGCTATTATATATATATATATCTGAAACAAGCGTACGCTTCTTAAACGTTTGCCACCCAATTGAATTGAAGTGTGATTTCTCAATAATAAAAGAATTTAATTCAAATCGAATTAAATTGCATTAAGTCGGACAAGATCAGCAACGTTTGACGCATGTATTAAATTGCTTATCCGGATGCTTTCGATTGCAAACAGGTTCATCTTGGAGAGCAGGAATATACGATCCTGATATAAATAAGTAAAAAAAATTGCAGTTTTGTCGAAATCAATGACCAACGTATGTCAAAGGATATATAGACGGCCTAATTGTTGTCTATGATGTTTTTTGTTTGATTGTTTGCAATTAGTGAATGAACTGACGAAAAGTGTTATCATTATTTCGTGTATAATTATCGTTATTCGTTTTACCCATTGGAAAGAGACATGGAAACACTTTTGCCATGTGTAAGATTCTACAAATGTCTTCTGCATCGTTTGTCATAACTGCAAGATATAATATCGCTTTACGTTGCAGAGTCGTTAGATGAAATGAATGTAATAAATTTCAAATATGTTTGCATTATCTTTATATTGGGGAAAACGGATTGTGCGATAAACGGAATGCGCAATAGTTAAAATGGTCTACATGACGAGAACTCAGAATTTTCAGACCTCAAAACAATAAACAATTACCTACCTATGGAAATTCTACCTGGCAGAAATAAGTAACTAAACTGTAACATGAGCATTTGATACAAGTTTTTTTTATTGCTGAATAACATAGACTCATCTACTGAGCCCATGTTGATCGCATATAAATCGTATGGATTAAAACGGAGACTTAGGCCACAAATTAGACCTAACTTTATATAGCCAAGCTGAATATATCAGAAACCATCTTTGTCATGAGAAGTTATATGATTGATATTACTTTAGGTATAATCGCATATGCAATAAGTATTAAATTCTCATGAACCGGCACAATAGCTTTACTGTTAAACTACATTACTACTGGCGTAAAACATTGCAAACATATTTGCACAAACTATCTACATAGATTTCAACAAAATAGGTTGATATTTCTTCTTGGGGCGAATCGACCAGGGGCGAAACGACTAGGGGGGCGAAACGTCCAGGGGCGAAACGACCTGGGGCGAAACGCCGCTGGGGCGAAACGTCTAGGGGGCGAACTGGATCTGGGGCGAAACGACCCGGATTCGTTGGAAGGTGTGACCTGAATTGTCAGTTGAATGATTCGAAGGATATGTACAATCTGCAGGTAAAGCAAAATGTGGACGATGACTGACAGGACTTATTACTGATGTGAGGACAATGTAAAATTTACGCGAGACTTTCAAGCATCCATTATTCCGTCTTACAATAAATTGAAAGTAAAATTAGACCAAATGAAAAATAGAATAGGTAGATTCACAGAAACTGCCACATCTGGTTGAAAGGCCCCACATTATAACTTTCTGAAAAAGTGCACATTTGATCAAACAGTAATGGTCCGGCAGTACCGGATATTAACGACTCTGACGCCGTCCATTTTGGGTAATTTTGGTTCTTTTCGCCATCCATTTCGGCCATTCGTCAAAACTCGGATGTTTCCGTCACGTCCGTAACTCTAACATTACCTCGTCTGTATGAAGTAGGTTGATATGCGTCTACTCCTCTACCAAAAATAAAGAGGCTCTCGTCCGGCGATTATAATACCACTTCCGCGCGTCTAAAGCAAAATCTTATGAACGCTAGATTAGACAAAATTCTGAGTAATTCAATGATAGAATAACCAAGTTTCCATTTTTAGAAAATAAATTAAAGGTTTTAAATATAAAATGTGGACAAAGAGCAAAATTAGACTTTGTACGAAAATGGGAGTGTGTATGTACGTCACAACAAGTTCACGTGATACGTCATATTCAAAATGTCTGCCCCCGTCACAAAAAAAAGACAATCAACAGACGGGAAATGATATATAGGCATATTTTACCATAGTTTCACGATTTTTTGATAATTTAGGAGAAATAAACGTTGGTCATTTTCGTCACAAACAAATTCAGCAGCCCCACGCACCTCCTTGATCATAAGACTGAAGCACAGTATTTTCAAAGAGCTTTCACCTGATGCCAATATCTGCGTTCTTTCGTTGCTTTCAACAGTGCGATTAATATGTCACTCATTGGCATTCGCTGATCCAGATGTGTGTGGTGGTGGTGGGAAGAGATGTAGGGCAGGGAGTCCGGACCTCCCTGAAAAATCTTAAGTTCTTTTGGTTTATATAAGAAAACAGCTATTGACCCCCCCCCCCCCCCCCCCCCCCCCCCCCCCGTCTGTAAACAGTTGGACCCCCTGGAATCTTGGAAAAAAATAGCCACTAAATGAAACGTCAGTCAGTCTGGCCTGAATCGCCCAGTGATTTTCTCTAAGACTTAGACTAGCCAGCAGACATTGCCAGGAAACTCGCTTAATTCACTGCTTTATAGTATAACCTTATGGACAATTGCAGGGGGGGGGGGGGGTATTCTGATATTTTGATGCATACGTAGGCTCCAGCCATTTTTGGTCTGTAAAATTTTGAATCTTAGGGGTTTTCAGAAAAATTAATATTTTTTGGGGATTGAATATTTTGTGGATATTTTTTTGGCGTCATCACAAATTGGACTAGTTTTAGGGGTCTTTTCTATGTATTTCTGGGTCTTTTCTTAAGGTAAATGTACAGAATGAGGATATTTATGGGGGTTGCAAAAATTTCAAATATTTTCTTGATATCCCCAATATTTTTGAGGGTAAACAGTAGATGCTGGGCCCAAGCCTACGTATGAAGAAAAAATGAGAGTACCCACCCCGGGGGACCAGTCCAGTGGCGAATCCAGAGTTGGTTCGTGCGACCCCCCCCACACACACACACACTTGAGACAGGGAAAGGCCATATTATAAATATTTCAAAAAAAATAAAAAAAAGTGGGGAGAGACGGGATTCGAACCAGCGTGAGAAAAATACATTGGTTTAGGAGACCTGGACGTTATCGATCGCGCTACTGGGGCGCTACTGTCCATTTTAATCTTAACCAAATGTGTTTTGTCTCTTGAAGTATTTACCTGCTTATAAGACCGACCCATAGTAAATGGTTTCATGAAATTTATAAAAAAAAATAAGATTGTATGGAGCAACATAATTTTTGTTGTCTATTATTATTTATTGTAACCACACTTTCCCAAAGCTTTTGTTGTGGCTGCTGAAAAGAACCGTCTCAATGAGATGGTCTTGACATTTTTATACCCGCTTTTTTCTTTAGAAAAAAGGGTATATTAATTTTGTATCAAAGTCGGTCTGTCGTCCGTCAGTCACGTTTCTTGTAAATGTATCTCCTCCTAAAACCTTAGACATAGCAACTTTAAACTTTGTACATAGATAGGTCACATGATGTAGAGGGTACTGGGCAACATTTCGTGTGACCTTGACCCCTAGGTCAGGTCAAAGGTCAAAAAAAGTATTTTCTTGTAAATGCATCTCCTAAATTGTTAGACATAGCAACTTTAAGCTTTGTACCTAGATAGGTCACATGATGTAGAGGGTACTGGGAAACATTTCGTATGACCTTGACCCCTAGGTCAAGGTCAAAGGTCAAAAAAAGTATTTTCTTGTAAATGCATCTCCTCCTAAACCGGAAGACATAGCAACTTTAAACTTTGGACCTAGATAGGTCACATGATGTCAAGGTCAAAGAATGTATTTTCTTATAAATGCATCTCCTCCTGAACTGTTGGACGTAGAAACCTCAAACCCTGCAGGTGAATAGGCCACATGATGTAGAGAATACTGAGCAACAATTGTGTGGCCTTGACCCCAGGTCAAGGTCAAAGGTCAAATAATGTACTTTCTTGTAAATGCATCTTCTAAACTGCTGGAATTAGCAATTTCAAATTTTGCAGGTGCAAAAGTCATATGCTTTGGAGAGCACTGGACAACATTTTGTGCGACAATGACCCATAGGTCAAGGTCATATAGTGTACTTTTGTAAATGTTTCTTCTCCTTAACCATTGGACATAGCAACTTTAAACTTTACAGGTGCATAGGTCATATTATGTAGAAGGTACTGAGCTACATTTGCTGTGACCTTGACCCCAAGGTAAGGGTTATAGGTCAAAAAGCGGGTATTTGCGATGATGTACCATCAATTTCTGCTCTAGTTTGTACTTATTTATCTTTTGATTTATCTATCTATTTTTTCACATTCATGTATTACATGTATTCACATTTTTTTTATTCATGTGCGAGTTGTTCATATGCTCTTAAAGTGATTGTTCGGATCCGATAGAAGTTTATTTTGATCAAAAATAAATTTCTCAGTAATTACTAATTTGTTTTCACTGCTCTGAACCTTCATTAGCTAAGGTGATTAAAGCCCTGTTTATTGCTCTGAAAACCAATAACTGTCTGCAGACATCTTTTTCATCTGGTACATTAAACAGCATGCGATCAAGCGTCTATTTACCTCAGTTGTGACTAAATGGGATCAGCTCCCAGAAGAGGGGCCTATAATTAGCTGTGCTTCCATTCAATTATTTCATTGAGTAAAAATGGCTTCAAGTGATAAGAATGAGAATTACCTTAGACAGGGGCTACCTTACATGTTTGCACTACAGAAATAAGCAGTCTGGTTCAGGGCCCTTAAGTAAGTAATAGTTAATAGCATTAATTGAAATTGTAACATTTAGCTCTGTGCATGATATCTTCTGCTTTGCAAACATTTTGAACCCAGATCAGGCCCACCAAAATAAGGGATCTGATCAGGATCCAAACTGTTTGGTGCTCTGATCACATTCCTGAAAAAAGTTTTTTGGAAAAGTGATTTCTTAAAGAAATAGGCAGACGATTAAAACATTCAAAATAATCCTGTGTTCGCAAAGAGAAATTGTATTTTCATTGTTTAATGTCATAATTTTTATCATTCCTATTATCATTTCCATAAATCTGAGTAAATTCTTGAAAATTCAAACCAAGTCCAGTCCAACAAAATGGCTTGAAAGCCTAACAGACTCAGATCAGCCTGCGCATTGATCCATGCAGACAGCAAAGACTCTGACCATACAGTGTCTATATCCAGGCTGATCTGAGTCTCGCCTGTTTGTTCATGAATCTGCCAATTCTAGCCAGTCCTTGAAGCTTGGATACTTTAGCTACCCATTATGTTGCTGTGAAAACACTGATCAGACTTTAATCAAACGCAGATGCGATGCTTGATGCTTATACCATTTTACTTTAAACCTGTTTGTGTCATCTGCTGATAAGCTTTACAAAAAAATTGATAAGAGGTATGACATGTTGTCGGGCCTGATCTGGATCCAAACTGTTTGACACTCTTTGATAAACTTTCCAAAGAGTTTAGAAATAGATCAGACCGAACATTATACACTGACTGTAATTAACCTGCTTGACCTGATAACTGCACCTTGTGTAGTGCTGCCTGAGGAATTCTTCTTGGAGTATTCAAGTGATTAATGGCGATCCCCTGTGGCATGTGAGTGCAATTAAATTATGGGCTAATTGGAGCAGTTTCAACAAAATAAATGGTCATATGATTCCCAGTATACTGTTAGATCTATAATAAATGTATATGAAAAAAAGTCGGAATTATCACTTTAAGTACTTTTGCAATGTTGAAATGTTGGCCATATATATGTTGTTAAGGGATAGATGACGTCACATCATTTGACATTAACTTAGTCACCCTTTGGCATACCAGTGTCTCTGACAATGTTAAAATGTATAAGTACCGGTATGCAAAAATTGATCAAAATATATGTGTAGTTCAAGAATTATGAGCATTTCCACTAAAAGAACATTACCGGCCAAAATGATGCTTGGCAAACCCTCATCACCAATTTGCCTACCAGTGACTGGTAAAATAAAGAATATGCAAAATTTGATCCAAATATACCATGTGGTTCAAGAGTTATGAGCATTTTCACTTAGTGACTTACTGACTACAACCTGCGAAAATGATGTTCAGCAAACCCTCGTCCATCAAAAAATGCTGTTACACATGCCAGTGGTTAGATAATATTGATATGCATTTGTATGCAAAATTTGATCAGAATATATCATGTGTTTCCAGTGTTATGAGCATATATTCACTAACTGAAGTTGGATATACTGACTGACAAAGTGATTATAGTCTGCTCAGCAAACCCTTGTCAATCAAAAAAAGCTATTACACATGCTAGTGGTTAGATAATGTTGACATGCATTTGTATGCAAAATTTTATTTGAAAATAACATGTGGTTCAAGAGTTATGAGCATATATTTATTAAACGAGAATGGACGGACTCACATAGTGATTATAGGGCATTACCAAGGGTCCTGCAATTTAATTTTAGCTCAATATCTTAGGAATATCATGATAGAATTAGACCAAAATGTATTGATATAACAAGATCTAGGTCATTTCAGGGAGACTGTCTCTCTCATACAATGACCCAAGGGGAGTATCTGTGAGGTCCCAGTTAAAGTTTTGGGAGACTGAATTCAATAGCCCACATCAGGGAAAACCCAGGCAGGGGAAACTAATATGAACATAGGCACTACCTAGATGCAGACATTTGAAGTTTCTCTTCCTCCTTGACAGTCTATTCATCCAGCAATCCATACATGTATATGTATCAGATCTATCTCTCTAGCTCCAGTTTGAACATTATCATGCCAGTTGTAATTAAAAAGAAAATGTTTACCTGTGTTTTACTTAGGCCATAGAAAAGAATATGTGTGTTTCAGGTTACATGAATTTTTGAAATAGGGACATCTAAGGTGGATCTGCAAAAATATTTTTATTTTGTTAAAAAAGTGTTTAGATGAGGAGACTGCAGTGGTCTAGATAAGGATTGGACCAATGGGTTTTTCACTCCCTTCTTTTTAATTTAATGAGTATTTTACTCCATATTTGAAATATCAAATTGCAGAAAATGCAAAGCCTTGTAAAAAGACCAAATATTTGCTTAACATATTTTAAAGAAAAGTTGCTTGTATCAAATACATGTTGCATTTTTAGGAAAACTTCCAAGATTTATACAATTGGTGTATATTAAATAGTTTTTTCTTACTAAAAATAAAAGATTTCACCACATAAATTGAATATCAGCACTGAAACCTCAAACTGCAAAGGGCATTTTTACCCTTCAATTTAATTTTCAATGCTGAATTCCAAAAAATCAATGCTGAAATACCCTTTACCCCCTCTTATCTAGAGCCCTGAGGACAAAAAAGGGACAAAAAAATCAGTGTTTATGCTACCATTTGAAAAAAAAAAAGAAAAAAAAGTAAGTACATGTAGTTAACTTAAATTTGAGAATATTTTTTTCTTGGTTTATATAAAAATATAACACCCAATCTCCTTAGAATTTAGGGGGGGGGGGGGGGGGATCTTTCAAAAACTGGGGGAAATCCCCCCCCCCCCCCCCCCCCCCCCCCAAGAATGAAAACTAAAAATTAGGCAGTCTGGTAACCTGAAAGATTTTTTTTTATTTATTTTAGGCCTAAAATGACAACCATAAAATCTGTGGTTTGGGCAGTGACTGCACACAGAAGCTATAACTTTGGTCCTTATGTCACTTCTGTAGCATCAAAAGCTCATAATGTCATTACCAGATTTTCAAGGTAATGCCCCCCACCTCCCCGCCAAACCCCTGGGTCGAGACATGTACAAAATAGGGCACTATGTGATGACCTGCTAACTTTTTAGCTGTAAGCAGAATTCAATTACTTGTCAACAGAGAGCCAGAGTCTTTTTGAAGAGAAGCCAAGATGATGATCCGTAATGGCCTGACAAGAGATGGCCCCTCAAGCACATGCCACAGTCTCTACCCCTAGTTAGTAAACAAATATCTAACCATCATAAGATGGATATTGTTTGTATACCAGTTAGTTATTGGAGCGATATCATTTTGCCCATAGGGTGAAAGTTGGACTAATATCATGTTGGACACACATTGGTCAACTATTGGACCGATATCGGTCTAGTCAGCAGGCCAATACTTTACCATCATTTGGTCCATACAGCATGCTTATCTGCAAGATAGTGTAAACAAAATTTGACTGAGTGACTGTGATATAGCCATAGAAGTTTTCCATTCAACAAAATGACTAAATTTATAAGAGTACATGTATCTAGTTTCTACTAGTCAAGGACTACCAGGCAGATTTTATTTACATGTGTAAAAGTTACAAACTTTCAAAATCCTGAACTGAAGAAATTAAAATCTCAAAACTTGCAATCTACCTACAAAATATTAAATGGTCAGTAATGAATTGTCTTTGAACTGAAATCGGATAAGCTACTTTAATCTGCCTATGGAAAGTCAGCCTCAAAATCCTGAATTCAGGAATAATCCTGAAAACTCGACGATGTATTTAAGTATCTGCTAATGTATGGCTTTACACATTAACATGGCTAGCACTGATCCCTTTTTCATTTTCAGATCTAGCACTAGACAGTTATCACATCTGTGCCTATTTCATATCATGAGTTTTAGGGCTCTAGTTTAGTGGCTTTTGGAGATAAAATCATTCTGTTTGAAATTATTTTGAAGAAAGATTATCATATTTTGATATAAAAACAACAGATCAGACTTTTTTCTGAGAAAAAGACTTTTAAAGCCACTTTATACACAGAATCTTACTGTTTTTATAAGGGTACATGTATAAAACCTCTTGCATTTTGATCAAACCAAAGGTTATCAATTATTTTAACTCTGAGTTTTGTTCCTCAGAGATTGACTTTTAAATCTAAACCTTAATTTACAAGGGAGACAGCTTTTAATATTTTCCTAAATGCTTTTCAAAAATGTTATATTTTGACTGATTTTTTTTTATCATTTTTATGTTTTTCATGTTTTTGAATTAAAACAAAGCATCAGATCAGACTGCTAGCACTGGGGTTCGAACTCAGACATACCTACAGGTGCTTACATATCATAACCCGAGGCTATTCTGCCAATTGAACTATAGTCTAACTTGTCAAAATCTGAGCTTTTTAAGAAAAGTTTGCAAGATTTGAAATGAGACACAGCTTGTATCTTTCTCCCTTCTCAATGGGTTTGCCTTAAAGAAAGGTCCTCCCTTGTATGTTAAATTTGTGATCTTGCCAATTTCTTAACAAATAAATCCCATAAGGAATTCCTGAAATAATGATATGTCTGCATCTAGGTAGTGCCTAAGTTCATATTAAGTTAAAATATATGTTTTGGGAGCTTGAAAAAAAATCTCATCAAGACGGTTCTTTTGAGTATCAAAATTCCGTATTTATAGGTTGAATTTCTATGGAAAGTCAGCCTCAAAATCTCGTAAACAGGGCTAACACTGATCCCTTCCAGATCAAGCACTAGCCAGATATCACATCTGGGCCAATTTCTCATCCTAATCCTCTCCTTTTTCTTCCTTCATTATCATAGGTCCAGATTAAAGAACTTTTTATGCGTAAAATTGTAACTATATTCATTTTTGTGTTGAAACATTTTACTTCCTCCAAGATTTGAATCTTGAGCACTCACTCCAAGAGTGAGTATGTTTTCTATTACACCATGGAAGCTAATTTTGTTGTACTGGCTAGATTTCTATTAAATTTTGTTAATATAATTGAAGCATCCAAATAAGTTTCCAGCTGCCAACTTTTTTCTTCCACCAGTATTTGAACCTGGAACCCTCACTCCAAGAGTGAGTATGTTTTCTATAACACCACGGAAACTAATTTTGTTGTACTGACTAGATTTCTATTAAATTTTGTTAATATAATTGAAACATCCAAATCAGTTTCAAGCTGCCAACTTTTTTACTTCCACCAGGATTTGAACCTGGAACCCTCACTCCAAGAGTGAGCATGTTTCTATTACACCACGGAAGCTAATTTTGATATACTGGCTAGATTTCTATTAAATTTTGTTAATATAATTGAAACATCCAAATCAGTTTCCAGCTGCCAACTCTTTTACTTCCACCAGGATTTGAACCTGGAACCCTCACTACAAGAGTGAGTATGTTTTCTATTACACCATGGAAGCTAATTTTGCTGTACTGGCTAGATTTCTATTTTTGTTTCTACAATTGAAGCATCCAAATCAGTTTCCAGCTGCCAACTTTTTTTTTACTTCCACCAGAATTTGAACCTGGAGAGTGAGTATGTTTCCTATTACACCATGGAAGCTAATTGTGTTGAAATGGCTAGATTTTACTAAAGCAGTGTTAGCATCAAGGCTTTTATTACATTACAGTGCTCTAAATTAAAAGATAATTTGCTACAATGAGTTCAACTCTTAATTTTAAAATTCAACATAGGTTTTATTAATAAAAATGTGAAAGTTTTATGATTTCGATAATGAAAAATGTCTTTTTTTTTCAACATTTAATATACATTGAATTTCATTAATTTCAGAAAAATGCCATTTTAAATTTCCATTCATACTCTCTTGCTGGAGAAAATTTGAATGAATTAAGTGTCAATTTATTTTCTATATCATAAAATAAAATGTGAATATTTTCAAAATCATTGCCAAATGATTTAAAGCACATTGTGTGTAGCACAATAGTGTATCTAAAGCATAAAGAAAATAATCATAAATGTACTTAAAAAGTGGAAGAAAAAAACTACAGCTTTGTCATTTATTTTTAACCTTCATTCAATGTAGAGAAAAAGGGTTCAAATGGCAAAATACTTTATGTCAAGAAAATTTGAATGAAATGTCATATTTTCAGAAAAGTAAAATTCTCCAAATTGTGACAATTATGAACATGTAGGCCTCCAGATAAGTGTCTCAGTAATCAAAAATTATTTCCAAAGGAACTGTCTCAATGAGATGATTCTTTAAACGTTATAATTGATGGATAAGGAATTTTATGCTCAAAATATTTGCTAAACTAGACGTATGGCACTTATTCTTTTATTTCCATCATCAGAAGGGGTCGAGGAACAAAATTTATTTTCCTCAAATTTGACTTCATACTATGGAATCAGCTACATGTATTTTACTTAACATTCTTGAGGCCCATCCAGGGGTTTGGGAAATGGGGGAACAAGGTGAATTTTATGTTTGGGGTACAGGAGCGGGGATAAGTTATTTTATTTAGGAGAATAAGGAAACAGCCCCCCTAACCAACCCCTGGGAGGGTCTGTGGGACAAACCTGGCAGACAGATAAAATAGGAGCTCAGTGGTAGGGTGCTTGACTTTAGACTCTACTTCTACTTTGATACTGCCCTCAGGGCCGAAGCATCACGGGCAAGTGACATCATCAACATGGTTAAAGCATCTTTATTTACAGTCAAAAACATGATGAGGATGTGTTGTCTAGGCTGTGTAGGTCTGTAGACGTGCCTGGAAGTCGTCTACAGATATGGTGTGCACATGGTCCGGGTGGCGCGCGTTCCATTCCCTAGTTGTCTTGGGTAGGAGGCTATTTCTGTAGTTTTCATGGTTGGTTGCGGGTTTGGGCCTCACCAGGGGCACTGCCTTTTGTTTTTGAGCAAGCTTTATTCTCCAAGATAGCTGGACCCGTCTGGCCACTGAAGAAATTGTTGAATGTGTCGTAAAGAATCAAAACAAACATGTATGGGGTAGTTTCCAGTTTAGCGGTCCCCGATAATATTTCCTTTGCGCATGTCTATTGGCCCAAAAAAGCAAAAACAACATTTCGAAGGGGGTGTGGGGGCGGTAGCCCCCATATTAAAAAGAATTCATAACACCGATAAATAAACTATCGATATTTGGTGTGTTGGGGTGTATTAAAGGGCTTTTAGCCGTTTTCTCATTTTCCGCGGACCGCTAAACTGGAAGTCTTCCCAAAACATGTAATGTAACACTGGTGACTTATCCAGGGGTCCTAGAGTTCGATCCCCGGATGAGACTGAGCTGTGACCGTGTCTCCATGACCTTAGAGCTCTGCTGCCTGCTGGTGGGATGTTAAACACTAACTTTTTCATACAGAAACTGCCCGGGGGATAATGTTATAATAAGTATTCAGTGCGGGCTGTCTTCTTGTGAATCGCCTAAGGCTAATGTCAATGCGAGGGAAAACGTGAAATCTTTTTCATTCGATATTTGCCAGCACAAATATTTGTTGGCGTTCAAACCTTGTTAAAACTGTTACTCACTACATGGCAATATGGCAAACACCAACAGTATAGTAGTTGCAGCTACTGATAGCGAGTATTTTGCCATTATTTTTTCGAAGCGAGACCGTTGTTGTTGTGGCCGCCATCTTTAAAGGCGAAAGAAGTTCCAATATGGCGACGTCCGATATACAGCCGAGTCAATGACGAAGGCTCTCGTAGTCATACGAGGTTTGCCGAATGCCATTTCGGCCAAACGTTGCAGCCATAATTTTCTTTCGTCAAAACTCGGATGTTTCCGTCACGTCCGTAACTCTAACATTACCTCGTCTGTATGAAGTAGGTTGATATGCGTCTACTCCTCTACCAAAAATAAAGAGGCTCTCGTCCGGCGATTTACCACTTCCGCGACTACAGAAAAATGCTATGAACGCTAGATTTAGACAATATTCTGAGTAATTCAATGATAGAAAAACAAAATTTCTATTTTAGGAAAAATAATAAAAGGTTTTAAACTTAAAATATGGACAAAAAGCGAAAATTGACTTTGTACGAGAATGAGAGTGACTATGTACGTCACAACAAGTTCACGTGATACGTCCTATTCAAAATGTCTGCCCCCGTCGCAAAAAAGACAATCAACAGACGGGAAACTGATGAAAAGGCATATTTTACCAAAGCTTCACTATTTGATTTGATAATTTGGAGGAAATAAAGGTTGGTCATTTTCGTCACAAACAAATCTAGCATCCCACACACCTGCTTGATCATAAAACTTTTCAGAGCACACTATTTTCAATTAGCTTTCACTCGATGCCAATATGTATCTACATGTGTGTTCTTTTGAGGCTTTCAGCAGTGCGATTTAATATGTCACTCATTGGCAATCGCGGATCCAGATGTGTAAGGTGGTGGGGGCCGGACCTCCCTGAAAAATCACAAGTTTTTTTGGTTTATATTTGAAAAAAGCTATTGGACCCCCCACCCCTGGTCTGTATTTCAGTTGGACCCCCTGGAATCTTGTCTGGCCTGAATCACCCAGAGATTTCTCTAAGGCTTGTACTAGCCAGCAGACTTTGCCAGGAAACTGGCTGAATTCACTGCTATATAGTATAACCTTATGGGCCAATCCAAGGGGGTGGGGGTACTCTGATGAGACCCTCCCAGGGGTTTTGGGGAACAGGGGAAAAAGGGCATTTATTTCAGGGGAACAAAGGCCAAATTTTGAGGGGAACAGAGGAACAAAACAATATTTGGGTACAGGGAGCATAAGAAAACAAATTTTCGATTTTTTGGGAACAGGGGAACAAGCCAATTTATTCCAGGGGAACAAGGGAACAGGTACCCCCCCCCACCGGAGTTCCTCTCTGCTATTTTGATACATACATAAGGTCAAAGTCAAAATTTATTCAGTATCAATCCTTAACAAAGAATCATGACTGAAGACATTAAATGACAATTGGCATTCTAAGATCCAGATGTTTGTGGTGGTGGGGGGGGGGGGACCTCCCTGAAAAATCACAAGCTTTTTTCGTTTATATTGGAAAAAAGCTATTGGACGGTCGGTAAATAGCTATTCATAGCTAATGTTATACTGTTTGTATCTCCGACTATATAAATAAATTTTGTATTGTATTGTACAATTACATCACAAACATATAAAACTACGCTATACATTTATTGACATTTTGGGTGGGGGGGATGGGTTCAGAAAAAATATTATTTTTGGGGTGTGAATATTTTGTGGATATTTTAATGGCGTCATCACAAAATTGAACTAGTTTTAGGGGTCTTTTCTATGTATTTCAGGGTCTTCAGATTATCAGGTAAACATACAGAATGAGGATATTTTTTGGGCTTGCAAAAATTTCAAATATTTTCTTGATATTCTCAATATTTTTTTTTTGATAAACGGTAGATGCTGGGCCCAAGCCTACATATGAAGAAAAAATGAAAGTACCCACCCTTGGGGACCAATCCAGTTAGTGGCGGATCCAGAGTGGGTTCGTGTGACCCCCCCCCCCCCCCCCCACTTCACACGCACTTGAGACAGGGAAAGGCCATATTATTAATATGTAAAAAAATTTATAAAAAGTCAGGAGAGACAGGGTTCGAACCTGCGTGAGAAAAATACATTGGTTTAGGAGACCTTGGCTTTATCGACTGCGCTACAGGGGCGCTACTGTCAATTCTAATCTTAACCAAAATGTTCTATGTCTCTTGATGTATTTACCTGCTTATAAGACTGACCCATAGTAAATGGTTTCATGAAATTTATAAAAAAAAATAAGATTGTATGGAGCAACATAATTTTTGTTGTCTATTTTTATTTATTGTAACCACACTTTCTCAAAGCTTTTGTTGTGGTTGCTGAAAGGAACCGTCTCAATGAGATAGTATTGACTTTTTTTTTCTTATTATTTATCTATTTATTTATCTATCTATTTATTCACATTCATGCATTTATTCACATTTTTATTATTTATGTGCAAGTTTTTCATATGCTCAAGTACTTTTTCAATGTTGAAAAGTTGGCCATATATATGTTGTTAAGCAGGAGATGACATCACATCATTTGACGTTACCCCAACCTAGTCACCCTTCGGCATACCAGTGTCTCCGACAATGTTAGAATGTTGAGTACCGGTATGCAAAATTTGATCAAAATATATGTGTAGATCAAGAATTATGAGGATTTTCACTAAAAGACCATGACCGGCCAAAATGATGCTTGACAAGCCCTCATCACCAATTTGCCTTCCATTGAAATAAAGAATATGCAAAATTTGAGCCAAAAATACCATGTGGTTCAAGACTCAAGAGTATGAGCATTTTCACTTACTGACTACAACCTGCTAAAATGATGCTCAGCAAACCCTCGTCCATCAAAAAAGGCTGTTACACATGCCAGTGGTTAGATAATGTTGACATGCATTTGAATGCACAATTTGATCAGAATATATCATGTGGTTCCAGTGTAATGAGCTTATATTCACTAACTGAAGATGGACAGACTGACTGACATAGTGATTATAGTCTGCTCAGCAAACCCACGTCAATCAAAAAAGGCTGTTAAACACATGCTAGTGGTTAGATAATGTGCAAAATTTGATTCGAATATAACATGTGGTTCAAGAGTTATGAGCATATATTCATTTAACTGAGAAAAGACGGGTTCACATAGTGATTATAGTGCATACCCAAAGGTCGTGCAATTTATCTTAGGAATATCATGATTGAATTAGACCAAAAATTGCATAATTTATTGATATAACAAGATCAAGGTCATTTCAGGGAGACTTTCTCTCTAATAATGACCCGAGGGGAGCATCTGTGTCCCATTTCACAGCAGGTCCCAGTTAAAGTTTTGGGAGACTGAATTCAATAGCCTGCATCAGGGAAACCCAGGCAGGGGAAACTAATATGAACTTAGGCACTACATAGATGCGGACATGAGCACTTTTGAAGTTTCTCTCCCTCATTGACGGTCTATTCATCCAGCGATCCATGCATGTATATGTATCTATCTCTCTAGCTCCATTTTGAACATTATCATGCCCGCGTAGCGCAGTCGGTAACGTGTCTGGCAACAGATGCGAGTCTGACTGCATATCCAGGGGTGGCGAGTTCGATCTTGGCCCGGTCCCATACTTTCGTGGAGATTGATCATGAAATAATTTCTATTGTCATTCTCCTCCCTTCCGCTGAATCATTCAAGAAGGGTTGTTGTCAATTACAAGCAAAAGTATGTGCACAAAGTACTGGTTAACTGCTTGTTCAAGCTTGCCCAGGAAAAAGTGTGGTTAGGTGAACTGACCCTCCCTCAATGACCATAGCTGTTGACTTGGGACGTAAAGCAACAAAACAAACAAACAAAGAAAAGAATATTTGTGTTTCAGGTTACATGAATTTTTTAAATAGGAACATCTAAGGTAGATCTGCAAAAATATTTTTATTTTGTTAAAAAAGTGTTTACATGGAGAGACTGCAGTGGCCTAGATAAGGATTTGGACCAATGGGTTTTCCACACCCTGCTTTTTAATTTAATGAGTATTTTACTCCATATTTAAAATATCAAATTGCAGAAAATGCAAAGCCTTGTAAAAAGTCTAAGACCAAATATTTGCTTTACATATTTAAAGAAAAGTTGCTTGTATCGAATACATGTTGCGTTTTTAGGAAAACTACCAAGATTTATACAATTGGTGTATATTAAAGTTTTTTCTTATTAAAAATAAAAGATTTCACCGCATAAATTGAATATCAGCACTGAAACCTAAAATTCTAAAGGGTATTTTTACCCTTCAATTTAATTTTCAATGCTGAATTCCAAAAATTCAATGCTGAAATACCCTTTACCCCCTCTTATCTGTAGCCCTGAGACTGATTGAACTGGTAAATCCCATAAAAAAGATTTAGGGACAAAAAATCAGTGTTTATGCTACTATTTGTAAACAAAAAAAAGAAAAGTAAGTAGTTAACTTAAATTTTAGAATGCTTTTTTCTTGGTTTATATAAAAAATATCACACCCATCCTCCTTAACTTTAGGGGGGGGGGGATCTTTTAAAAACTGGGGGAAATCCCCCTGCCAAGAATGAACACTACAATTAGGCAGTCTGGTAACCTGAAAGATTTGTTTACTTATTTTAGGCCTAAATGATAACTATCAAAAATGTGGTTTGGGCAGTGACTGCACACATAAGCTATTAGTTTTGGTCCTTATGTCACTTTTGTAGCATCAAAAGCTCACAATGTCATTACGGGATTATCAAGGGAACGCCCCCCCTCCCAACACCTTGGTCGAGACATGTACAAAATAGGGCACTATGTGATGACATGCTAACTTTATAGCTGCTTAAGTTCAATTACTTGTCAACAGAGAGCCAGAGTTTTTTTTAAAGAGAAGCCAAGATGATGATCCCTAATGACCTGACAAGAGATGGCCCCTCAAGCATGCCACAGTCTCTACCCCTAGTTAGTAAACCAATATCTAACCATTATAAGATGGATATTGTTTGTATACCTGTTAGTTATTGGAGCGATATCATTTTGCCCATAGGGTGAAAGTTGGACTGATATCATGTTGGACACACATTGGTCAACTATTGGACCGATATCGGTTTAGTCAGCTGGCCAATACTTTACCATCATTTGGTCCATATAGCATGCTTATCCGCAAGATATTGTAAACAACATTTGACTGAGTGATATAGTTTTGCCTTCGGCATAAAGTCAGACCGATATTGCCATAGAAGTTTTCCATTCGACAAAATGACTAAATTTATTAGGGTACATGTATCTAGTTTCTACTGGTCCAGGACTACCAGGCAGATGATTTTATTCACATGTGTGAAAGTTACAAACTTTCAAAATCCTGAACTGAAGAAATTAAAATCTTAAAACTTGCAATCTACCTACAAAATATTAAATGGTCAGTAAAGAATTGTCTTTTTAAACTGAACTGAAATGTATTTAAGTATTTGCTGATGTATGGCTTTACACAGTAACATTTCTAGCTCTGATTCCTTTTTCATTTTCAGATCTAGCACAAGACAGTTATAATCTGGGCCTATTTCATATCATGAGTTTTAGGGCTCTAGTTTAGTGGCATTTTGAGATAAAATTGTTTTGTTTGAAATTAATTTGAAGAAAGATTATCATATTTTGATATAAAAACAACAGATCAGACTTTTTTTCTGAGAAAAAGACTTTTAAAGCCACTTTATACACAGAATCTTACTGTTTTTATAAGGGTACATGTATAAAACCTCTTGCATTTTGATCAAATCAAAGGTTATCAATTATTTTAACTCTGAGTTTTGTTCCTCAGAGATTGACTTTTAATTCTAAACCTTAATTTACAAGGGAGACAGCTTTTTATATTTCCTAAATGCTTTTCAAAAATGTTATATTTTGACTGATTTTTTTTTATCATTTTTATGTTTTTCATATATTTGAATCGAAACAAAGCATCAGATCAGACTGCTAGCACTGGGGTTCGAACCCAGACATACCTCAAGGTGCTTACATATCATAACCCGAAGCTGTTCTGCCAATTGAACTTGTCTAACTTGTCAAAATCTGAGCTTTTTAAGAAAAGTTTACAAGATTTGAAATGAGACACAGCTTGTATCTTTCTCCCTTCTCAATGGGTTTGCCTTAAAGAAAGGTCTTCCCTTGTATGTTAAATTTGTGATCTTGCCAATTTCTTAACAAATAAATCCCATAATGAATTCCTGAAATAATGATGATATGTCTGCATCTAGGTAGTGCCTAAGTTCATATTAAGTTAAAATATATGTTTTGGGTGCTCGAAAAAAAATCTCATCAAGACGGTTCTTTTGAGTATCAAAATTCAGTATTTTTAGGTTGAATATCTATGGAAACAGGGCTAACACTGATCCCCTCCAGATCAAGCACTAGCCAGATATCACATCTGGGCCAATTTCTCATCCTAATCCTCTCCTTTTCTCTTCTTTCATTATCATAGGTCCAGATTAAGGAACTTTTTATGCGTAAAATTGTAACTTTTTCTTATTTGTGTTAAAACATTTTACTTCCACCAAGATTTGAATCTTTAACACTCACTCCAAGAGTGAGTATGTTTTCTATTACACCATGGAAGCTAATTTTGTTGTACTGGCTAGATTTCTATTAAATTTTGTTAATATAATTGAAGCATCCAAATCAGTTTCCAGCTGCCAACTTTTTTTCTTCCACCAGGATTTGAACCTGGAACCCTCACTCCAAGAGTGAGTATGTTTTCTATTACACCACGGAAGCTTATTTTGTTGTACTGGCTAGATTTCTATTAAATTTTGTAAATATAATTGAAGCATCCAAATCACTTTCCAGCTGACAACTTTTTCATTTCCACCAGGATAATGGATTTGAACCTGGAACCCTCACTCAAAGAGTGAGTGAGTATGTTTTCTATTACACCACGGAAGCTAATTTTGTTGTACTGGCTAGATTTCTATTAAATTTTGTTAATATAATTGAAGCATCCAAATCAGTTTCCAGCTGCCAACTTTTTTTCTTCCACCAGGATTTGAACCTGGAACCCTCACTTCAAGAGTGAGTATGTTTTCTATTACACCACGGAAGCTTATTTTGTTGTACTGGCTAGATTTCTATTAAATTTTGTAAATATAATTGAAGCATCCAAATCACTTTCCAGCTGACAACTTTTTCATTTCCACCAGGATAATGGATTTGAACCTGGAACCCTCACTCAAAGAGTGAGTGAGTATGTTTTCTATTACACCACGGAAGCTAATTTTGTTGTACTGGCTAGATTTCTATTAAATTTTGTTAATATAATTGAAGCATCCAAATCAGTTTCCAGCTGCCAACTTATTTACTTCCACCAGGATTTGAACCTGGAGCCCTCACTCCAAGAGTGAGTATGTTTTCTATTACACCATGGAAGCTAATGTTGTTGTACTGGCTAGATTTCTATTAAACTTTGTTCATATAATTGAAGCATCCAAATCACTTTTCAGCTGCCAACTTTTTTACTTTCACCAGGATTTGAACCTGGAACCCTCACTCCAAGAGTGAGTATGTTTTCTATTACACCACGGAAGCTAATTTTGTTGTACTGGCTAGATTTCTATTAAATTTTGTTAATATAATTGAAGCATCCAAATCAGTTTCCAGCTGCCAACTTTTTTACTTCCACCAGGATTTGAACCTGGAGCCCTCACTCCAAGAGTGAGTATGTTTTCTATTACACCATGGAAGCTAATGTTGTTGTACTGGCTAGATTTCTATTAAACTTTGTTCATATAATTGAAGCATCCAAATCACTTTTCAGCTGCCAACTTTTTTACTTCCACCAGGATTTGAACCTGGAACCCTCACTCCAAGAGTGAGTATGTTTTCTATTACACCACGGAAGCTAATTTTGTTGTACTGGCTAGATTTCTATTTTTTGTTACTATAATTGATTCATCCAAATCAGTTTCCAGCTGCCCAACTTTGTACTTCCACCAGGATTTGAACCTGGAGCCCTCACCAGGGTTCCCACGGTCAGGGAAAAGTCAGTGAAAAATGAAAAAGGTTCAAGGTCAGGGAAAAGTCAGGGAATTTTGAGTTGAGTCAGGGAAATTTGAAATTTTGGAAAAAGTCAGGGAAAAGTCAGGGAATTTTATAACAACATGTCATATTTTTGAATGTTGACTATTATACTGTCCAATTAAGTAGATCAATGTGTCTAAATTCTAGGGAGACAAAAATATGATATAGCACAATGGACTGACATGAGGTTTAATGCTGTTTTGAAAATGTAAAATCCAACAAATTGTATAATGGGAAGTACCATACATGCACTCCTATACTGGAAAATATATTCTCATTAGGAGAAGAAGGTAAACGTAATGAGGGAAATACTGTTTTTCATTTTCTGTCTTTCCATTTGTCTGTCTGTGACATTATGTTTCTTTGATATCTTTTAGTGCTTTTTTTGAATAATATGGTACATTGTCTTCACACTATGGTTACAATTAACATTTGTATGAGCAAGTTTTGCTGAAAAAAATATGCTTGATAGATTGGCATCTTTGGATACTTCAGAAAGTTTTTTCCTGCTTGCTTTTATTGGTGTTACGGTTCTTATTATATCACAAAGTAAAAATTTGATACATTTTGTTTTACTTAATAAAATGATAAATTTGCAATAAAATTATTAATGTTAAGGTGAGAGAAAGATGAGAGAATGTGTTTTTAGTTTTTTCTGTATTATAGTGTGGGAGTCTGGATGGAAGAGTCTGAAATAGGGTTTTTGATGGAAAATTAGTTTAAAGATTTCATTTTAGCATTTTTTTATTTAAGGTTTAAGATTTTCATATTTTCCGAAAGTATTCTGTTCAAAACTGTGTTCTTGGCTTGGGGCTAAGTTTGGATATAAGATTGGAAATAATTTTGATGGCTTGAGAACTGTTTGGACTATAGATTGAAGAAATTGACAACTTGATTTCTTATCAGCCCTGGAGCAGCTATTACTTGTGATGTTTTATCACCTCTTGGCAAACTTAGATATTAGGGGTTAGTGGCAATCTGTTGGCTTCTAGCTTACTTTGGAGAACAATGGAAAGTGTTAATTGAGGAAAATGGTGGTCACCTCATGAGTGTTGATAACAATTTCTCACCCATTAAGCAGATTGGCTTCTAACATTGTTTTGGCACAGGTCTGCAGTGAATTTTAAAATTAATTTCATTGGTTATAATTAGAGAATTGTTTGGTTGGTTAATTGTTATAGTATTTTTCATTGGCTGTTTTCGGACCTAGGGAGTTTTGCTGAGACCCAAATTGAGGGTCCATCAGTCAGTCTTAACCTGGGAGCAGATCAGTCTAGATCTTCCTTCGAAACTGAATAATAGGATGTTAACATTGTAGACTTTACATAGACCGTTGACTTTGTGGTTTTCTGTGTTTAGGTCTTATAAATCTTTGTTTAGCCTATAGGACAGTTTTTGGAAATGTGATGTGCCCAAATTTATAGACTATGAACTTCGGACCTAGGACTTAAAAATAAATAAAGCAAGGCATTTTAGGAATTAGTTTACTTATTGGTGAAAGCTTCAATTTAGTTAGGTTATGAACACATATTTTCTGGAAAATTATATGGCTGGTGGCAGTTGAGGTTGAGGAGAATTAAAGTGAAATATTTTATTGTTTGTGACTGCGCGTTTTAATGAGTATATACAAATTAAGAACATTTTGATTTACCGGAACAGTGAAATTCTATAAGAGAAGAACTGTGAATAGGTAGTGAATGAATATCAGTGGTAATTTAGAACTTTAAGAACAGTGAATTCAACAGTCTGCATCCATCGCGTTTTAGGAACATTTTTGCATTTATTAAAATTATAGAAAATTCAAATCGTCTCAGTGTGTTACTTCTAGTTAGTGCTATTTAAGGACTGCGTCACAGGGTACCGAAAGGGGAGAGAAATCCAAATCCAAAACCATATTATAAGTTCTATGGAATGAGTTCTGGGTGCTGCCTATCTTGGTGTTAATTCCCCAAATTTAGTCAAGCGAGTGCGTTCACCCAGTCTCATCTCCAGACAGATACAGGGGGGCATAATCCATCAAACCCCTAGACCCCCCTTTCGCGCCTGGTGACAGCTTGGTTGGAGAATCAAATTGGTACGATTTCCCGCCTCACAGTGACATTAAAAGAAGATCCAACGGAAGGATTTCGGCTCAAGTTTCTATGGTGAATGTGAGTGGAAAACAACGCTTTGGATAGAGGACTAGCTGACGTGCAGCAGACCTTGATGCGGACCAGATGAGATGATATGCTGAACCAAACACTGGATAAGTAAAATTGTCTGTACTTTCCATATCATTTAATTTTGTTATTTAAATTAACTTCACGCATTTTTTATTTACATTTCAAGCAAAAATGGTTCAGTACAAAAATAAGCTGAATTGGCACTGCTCGAAGAAGTCTTGCAGTGCTTATTCTGCTACTATTGACCGGAGCACATGCAACTTGTCATTGTCTACACCATTAGAAGGTAATTATGTGCACATTGACTTTGGCAAGCAGACCAGCAAAGCTTTAATAGATACAGGTGCTCAAATTTCTTGCATGAGTGAGCATATTTACAGAAAATCTTTCAAAAATTATGAAATTAGGCCGAGCTCACTATCTAATATTGTGGGTGTTTGTGGAGAGGTCCACAGAATTTTAGGACTTATCACTGTTCCATTTAGGCTTGATGGCATTGTTTTAGAACATTCATTTCATCTGTTTGAAAAATTACACCAGCCTGTGATTTTAGGAATGGACTTTTTAAGGCAGCATAAGGCAAAAATTGATCTTGAATTATGCACAGTGACTTTTAAGAGTAGTAATAATAGTTCTGAAAATAGAGTAAAAATTGAAGAACCGTCAGTCTGTCACATTTCACTTGGCCAAGAACCAAGAACTTGTGTAGGTCTGGTACGGACTGTGTCATCTGTGATTGTTGAACCACATTCTGAATGTACTTTGCCTGTTAAAATTTCATTTTCAGCTAATTCAGCCCCTTTAGTAGATGATTCTGTACTTTTAGAGCCAACAGTGGCGCTAAATCAGGAAAACTTAGTAGGTAGTAAGTGCTTAAGTAGTGTAGACCATGGGTCTTCTGCATATAGGGTGCTTAATCCAACAAATTATCCTGTGTTTTTGAAAGAAGATTTTGTCATTGCGACCTCGCATTTGGTTGATGAACAAAATATTCAACAGGTTACGGACCATGATGAGCAGGCTTCTGTAAATCTGCTAGATGCGTCTGTAGAAAATGAGTCTGAAATTCATTACAAAAATATCGCAAAAGATTTAGGCTTTAATTTAGATAATTCTGAACTATCTGAGGAACAAAAACGAAAACTTTACACATTTTTAGGACGTAATAGAGACATTTTTGCTAAAGATTCCTCAGAGCTGACTGAAGCAAAATTACACAAGCATGTGATCCATACGACAACTGAAAAACCAGTCAGCAGACCACCCTATAGGCAGACCCCTAAAATGAGAGAAGAGACTGAGCGACAGACTAAAGAAATGCTAGCTAATGGTATAATTAGGGAATCTGACACGCCGTGGCACTCCCCGACTGTCTTGGTGAAGAAAAGAAATGGTGAATATAGGTTTGCTATAGATTATAGAGAGCTCAACAAGATAACTGAGCCTATTTCTTTTCCTATCCCAACGATTTCGGAAGTTTTTGATACCTTGGCAGACTCTAAAGCTCAAATATTCAGTTTGATTGACCTGCGTAGTGGTTTTCATCAAGTTGGTTTATGTCCATCCACGGCCGAAAAGGCAAGCTTTATTACGCACCAGGGCGTATTCACACCCACAAGGCTTCAGTTTGGTTTGAAGAACTCTCCCATGTGTTTTCAAAATCTTATGTCGAAAGTGCTCAAAGATCTTAACTGGAAGATCGCTTTGGTTTACATTGATGATATTTTGATTTTCAGTAGGAATTTTGATGAGCATTTGCATCATTTGGAACAGGTCTTTCAAAACTTAAGAGCGGCTAATTTGAAAATTCACCCTGGAAAATGTAGATTTGCAGTTCAGGAGATTGTTTACTTGGCTCACAGAATAAACTCATTTGGCATTAAAATTGATGATTCAAAATACCAGGCTATTGAAACTTATCCCGTCCCTAAGAATGTTAAAAATGTAAGAGCGTTTCTTGGCATGGCACAATTTTATAGGAGATACATTAAGTCTTTTGCTACAATTGCTTTACCGTTAAATAAGTTGTTACGGAAAGATACTAAATTTGTTTGGACAGAGGAATGTCAGGTGGCTTTTGAAACTTTGAAAAGGGCATTGGTTACGGCCCCTGTGCTAGCATTTCCACAATTTGATAAGCCTTTCATTTTAGCAGTAGACGCTAGTGACGAGTCTATAGGTTATGTGCTAAGTCAGTTAGATGCAGATAATAGGGAACACCCAGTAGCATACGGGGGTAGAGCTTTACGTAATGAAGAATTAAGATGGCACATCACAGACAAAGAGGGGCTAAGTTTAGTAGAAGCAATCAGGCAGTTTAGACCCTATCTTGCTAATGTACCGTTCACAGTCTACACAGATAATGTGTCTGTGAAGTACCTTCAGCAGATAAAGGATTGTCAGGGTAGATTGGGTAGATGGTCACTATTATTGCAAGGGTATAACATGCAGATAATCCATAAGAGTAGTAGGAACAATGCAAATGCTGATGGTCTTTCTAGGAGGAGTTATCCCCCTTCTCCAGAAGTAGAAGAGGAAGAACCTGAGGTTTGTTCGGTAGGCTATGAAGTATCTTTTTGTTATGCAAATGACCCTAGTGATATTAAGGTGCAATCGGTTGACCCAGTTCCCGCTGACCAGAATTCTGATATGCAAACAGGCTGTCCCAATCTAATAAGACGGCAACAGAAATGTCCGGATTTCAAGGCTATTTATACGTATAAGACTACAGGTGAGGTACCCGATGATGCAAAACAAGCTAGGACTCTTGTAGCTGAAGCCTCACAGTATGAAGTAATAAATGGCCTTCTTTATCACTTCTACTCCCCTAGGTCTAGAGGACTCCCTAAAGAGGAGAGGTTTGTAAAACAATTAGCTCTTCCCAAGGTATTGCGGGATGATATACTAAGATCATACCATGACTCATTGGCAGGTGGTGGACATCAAGGTCATGAACGGACCTTTGCTGCAATCCGACTCAAATATTACTGGCCGAAAATGTATGATGAGATCGGCAAATATGTTCAATCTTGCTTGCTTTGTCAACAGGTCAAGAGACCAGTCCATGCAAAGCCCCCACCCCTACAGCCGCTACCGGTGGCTGATCTTTTCAGTCGTTGGCATATAGATATTCTCAGTGGCTTACCTACAACCAAGGATAAGTATAAGCATATATTAGTAGTTGTAGATTCTTACTCTAAATGGATGGAAGCACACCCACTTAGAAGCCAGGAAGCAACAGAAGTAGCAGCAGTTCTGTACCGTGAGGTAATAACTAGATATGGTGCACCTAGAACTCTGATTTCAGACCGAGGGCAAACTTTTATGTCGAAGCTTACTGCGGCCATGTGTGAGCTCTTTCAAATCACACGGCATTATGTCTCGGCTTACCACCCTGCCACTAATTCGGTTGTAGAGTGCGCAAATTCTATTATACTGCAGGGATTCAGAATGTATTGCAAGGATCAGCAAGATGACTGGCCAGAAATCTTACCGTCTGTCATGATGGCTCATAGAATGACACCGTGCACCCAGGCGTCTCAGGCCTCACCATTTTTCCTTCTGTTCGGTAGGGAAATGCACATCCCTATTGACACAGCTCTCCTTCCAAAAGATAATCTTTCTCAGAATCATAAGGTGCACCTCAATAATGTACTAAAACAGCTGGACACCACACGAAAAATTGCTACAGAAAACATTAAGGCTGCTCAGGTAAGGTACAAGCATCAATTTGATAAACGGTCACAAGAACCCAAGTTTCAGCCAGCGGAAAGAGTGTGGCTGTACTGTACAAAGGTTGCTGTAGGTAAAGCCCCTAAGCTTCACAGGAAATGGGTAGGTCCATATTACATTACGCAGTTAGGTCCCCATCACACGTTCAAGGTCAGAAACTGTGCTACGAACAAAGAGGTAAAATCTCTGGTAAATGGCGTAAGACTGAAGCCATATTATGACCCTGAGAATAGGCCAACAAATCCCCCAGTAGGTATGGAAGATATCGATGAAGAGCTAGATGCTGAAGAGTTAGTTAATGAGAACTTAGATGTACATGTAGGTAGAAACATAGATCATGATCAGGCTGAATCAATTCAGGCCCGAGCAGAGGCAAACACAGGTAGAAATATAGTAAGAAATCAGGTCCGGCAGGAAGCCAATACAGATCAGAATATTCAAAGAGACAATCAGGTCCAAGAAGAGGCCAATACAGGTAGAAGAGTACAAAATAAGGCTCAGCAGCAGTCAGGTAGAAATACAGATAATAGAGTAGAGAATCAGGCTCAGAAGAAGCCAAATACAGATAATAGAGTAGAGAATCAGGCTCAGAAGAAGCCAAATACAGATAATAGAGTAGAAAATCAGGCTCAGAAGAGGCCAAATACAGGTAAAAGTGATGATAGTAGAAAACAGACACAAAGTTCAATGGTAGATAATGTCAGAAAATTAGTTGATAGAAAGAACCAAGAGAAATCACAGACTACAGGTAAAGGTAGGAAACCCCAAGGGAAAGGTAGTGTACTGCAGGAAAAGCAGCCATTACAGGCGCAGACTCGTCCCAGAGAATCTAGGCAGTCTGATTCTCAGCCGGTGACTCCTGAACCACTTCCTGGCCCCTCTCATGAATCTGATGACTCGTTAGCTAATCGGGAGAGACAGGATGGTCAGTTAAGGGAAGCTGTCAGAAACAAAATGTTTTCCGTAGAAGACATTGACAAGCTCCTCTCATCTCGTAGAAGCAATGGGATTCTGTATTACAGGGTAAAATGGAAGCATCCAGGTTCTGGATCCACCTGGGAATATGCTTCCTCCATCCCTCAGGTAATTATAAGAGAGTTTCATGCTTCCCGCACTATGTCAGGCAAGAAGAGAAGGCGTCCTTTAAAGGGTAAGCATAAATTCTTTGAGAAAACAGGTAGTCAAAGCAGTAGCCAAGAAACTTCAGATGAAACCCAAAGGGGAAATGGTAGGTTGCACCCAGAAGTGCAAAATTGCAGGTTGCACTCAGAAGTGCAAAGTATAAGTAGTTGTTCACACTCAGAAGTGCAAAATGGTAGGTTGCACTCAGAAGTGAAAAGTAGATGTAGTTGTTCGCACCCAGAAGTGCAAAATTGTAGGTTGCACTCAGAAGTGCAAAGTAGAAGTAATAGTTCACACCCAGAAATGCAAAATAGAAATGGTACATTGCACCCACAAGTGCAAAATACACAGCAAAATGGTAGGTTAAACATAACAAAGTCAAAGGAATATATGGAAAATGGTAAAGAAAACAATACACAGGTACACAATGTTATATCTGCATCAGAAACACACACAAATCAGGAAAATGAGCAAGATTTTGTAAACAGTAAACCAAGAATGGTAGGAGTAAAACTAATCAGAGACAGGTCATTTTATTTGATACAGTATGGTCGCAATGAACCAGAACTTCAGTCAGTCAGTATGGCACATTGGTATGCAAGGGATTTTATTACACATTTAATTGAGATGAGAAGAGAAGATAGCATACAGACCAAGATAGATTTTATAAGAAACAAGAACAAAATTCCTCGGTTTGATCCACTTAAAACTGTCATGTCGGATACAATACATGAAGTTAGAAGAGCAGTCGATGGTTCTTGGGAGTTTCTGTTAACTTTCAGGAGTCTCGACTTGTCACCCCAGTGGACATCTTTCGAATATCTATCACCAGACAGCATCAACAGGCTAATTTCAAGCCTACAAAGTGACTACTATAGAGCACTTGGAAAAAGGCAAAGATACTAAATTTTGGTTTTCTTCAGATCTTTGAAATTTTGTTATAGTTGATATCATCAAATATAATGGAATTTCAGTCAAAATTGCAGTTTTAGAGGTTCTTGGAATTTGTTATGGCATAAATGTTTTATCTGACTACATCGTCATGTTTTCAGATGTTTAATAGTGCTAGAGTATATTGTGTCGGCCAACATAATACACCAACCATGCCTTAACATTGTCCAACAACGCATAAATTTCTTTAATAAATTTTAGATACAAAATAGGTTAGATAATGTAAGCAGTCAGATTGACTGCATTTTGACCAATTCTAATCTTGTTGTTCAAAGTTTCAGTGCTGAGGGAATGCCAATCTATACAGAAGTGCTGAGAACCAGTCGGTCCCCAGAACCAGACCAAAGCAGAGGAAACCCTTCAGCCTGGATGACTAGCTACCAGATTCTCTTCTTCTAGGAACTCTATATCAATTTGGAAAGTGCCAGGACTAATAACATTTGGAATAAGGAAATCAAGTGAGATATAAACAGTCAAGTGAAAATACAGTAATCAGAAACTCAAAACAAGTGATACCTTTATAACAAAGACAATGATGCAGACACGCGTTTAGGGTTTAATGTTCGCGTAGGAAATCATTTAGCTCGAGCTTGTATATATTTGTATTAATTGTATATATGTTATGTGTTAAAAAAAAAAAAAAACATAGAAAAAAAAATATGCTTGATAGATTGGCATCTTTGGATACTTCAGAAAGTTTTTTCCTGCTTGCTTTTATTGGTGTTACGGTTCTTATTATATCACAAAGTAAAAATTTGATACATTTTGTTTTACTTAATAAAATGATAAATTTGCAATAAAATTATTAATGTTAAGGTGAGAGAAAGATGAGAGAATGTGTTTTTAGTTTTTTCTGTATTATAGTGTGGGAGTCTGGATGGAAGAGTCTGAAATAGGGTTTTTGATGGAAAATTAGTTTAAAGATTTCATTTTAGCATTTTTTTATTTAAGGTTTAAGATTTTCATATTTTCCGAAAGTATTCTGTTCAAAACTGTGTTCTTGGCTTGGGGCTAAGTTTGGATATAAGATTGGAAATAATTTTGATGGCTTGAGAACTGTTTGGACTATAGATTGAAGAAATTGACAACTTGATTTCTTATCAGCCCTGGAGCAGCTATTACTTGTGATGTTTTATCACCTCTTGGCAAACTTAGATATTAGGGGTTAGTGGCAATCTGTTGGCTTCTAGCTTACTTTGGAGAACAATGGAAAGTGTTAATTGAGGAAAATGGTGGTCACCTCATGAGTGTTGATAACAATTTCTCACCCATTAAGCAGATTGGCTTCTAACATTGTTTTGGCACAGGTCTGCAGTGAATTTTAAAATTAATTTCATTGGTTATAATTAGAGAATTGTTTGGTTGGTTAATTGTTATAGTATTTTTCATTGGCTGTTTTCGGACCTAGGGAGTTTTGCTGAGACCCAAATTGAGGGTCCATCAGTCAGTCTTAACCTGGGAGCAGATCAGTCTAGATCTTCCTTCGAAACTGAATAATAGGATGTTAACATTGTAGACTTTACATAGACCGTTGACTTTGTGGTTTTCTGTGTTTAGGTCTTATAAATCTTTGTTTAGCCTATAGGACAGTTTTTGGAAATGTGATGTGCCCAAATTTATAGACTATGAACTTCGGACCTAGGACTTAAAAATAAATAAAGCAAGGCATTTTAGGAATTAGTTTACTTATTGGTGAAAGCTTCAATTTAGTTAGGTTATGAACACATATTTTCTGGAAAATTATATGGCTGGTGGCAGTTGAGGTTGAGGAGAATTAAAGTGAAATATTTTATTGTTTGTGACTGCGCGTTTTAATGAGTATATACAAATTAAGAACATTTTGATTTACCGGAACAGTGAAATTCTATAAGAGAAGAACAGTGAATAGGTAGTGAATGAATATCAGTGGTAATTTAGAACTTTAAGAACAGTGAATTCAACAGTCTGCATCCATCGCGTTTTAGGAACATTTTTGCATTTATTAAAATTATAGAAAATTCAAATCGTCTCAGTGTGTTACTTCTAGTTAGTGCTATTTAAGGACTGCGTCACAGGGTACCGAAAGGGGAGAGAAATCCAAATCCAAAACCATATTATAAGTTCTATGGAATGAGTTCTGGGTGCTGCCTATCTTGGTGTTAATTCCCCAAATTTAGTCAAGCGAGTGCGTTCACCCAGTCTCATCTCCAGACAGATACAGGGGGGCATAATCCATCAAACCCCTAGACCCCCCTTTCGCGCCTGGTGACATTACACTGGACGACTGATATTTGGTACCTTACTTTGCCTTTGATACTAGTCAAGATACTGACATGCCCAGCAATATATACTATTGACACAATAAGCATTTACATGAAGTTTAATTGTTGAAAATTCTTATCTTTATGGAATGGCAGCTGTGTTAACATTATCAATTTTTCCTGCTTGCTTTTTGATAAAAAAGGTAATTTTCATGCCATAATAGTTCATTTATGGATTGTGACAACTCCTACCACAGTTTGGATGAAACTGCATGAACCTTGGCCATTACAGTGAAGACAAATTGACCATTTGCATGTTGTTTTTTCTTTTACTTGCTGTCTTGCTATTCTATGTTTGTTGTCATTTTAGTGGTTTTCTTTTCCACTTGGTGCAGTGGATAGGCTGCATCATTTCATTGTGGCAATCCCTGGTCCTTCCATATAATTAATTGGGTACGAAATTATTATTGATAGATTGACAGCCTCATTGTGTTTGCCCTTTGAAGTATGAGGTTAAGCATAAATCTGCTACCACACCTTTTAATGGAAAACATGGTTTCGTTTCCTGATCTTTTCAGTCTTTCTTACTTTTAACTAACAATGACATATGATGCTTCCAAAGGTATGAAGACTGCTCAACAGTGGTAAAATGACAGTTTTATATACCAAGCCAATTTTGTTCTGTTTCGTTTTAAGTTATGGCTACATGGAATTTTAATAAGAAGTTATATAATGCAATTGTAGGCCAATCTTTCTACTTCTCATAATAATATGTTAACCTATTTGCACAACACATTGCTTTCTGGTAGTATGCTAGGCATTTTAGCACTAAAGTTAGTCAAAGATCACCAGAAAGACAAAAGATCAACTGAAGAGTTTTGATGAAAGGACCATAAATTGTACCTACACTATACAGAAACATTTGCTTGGAATAGCTGTTTGTTCGCTAAAGATGCTCAAAGATTACACACAAAGCTTGACAAATGTCGATATTTTGGGTCAGGGAAATTTGAATTTGGTCAGTGAAAAGTCAGGGAAAAGTCAGGGAATTATACTTTCTATAATTTGTGGGAACCCTGCTCACTCCAAGAGTGATTATGTTTCTTATTACACCATGGAAGCTAATTGTGTTGAAATGGCTAGATTTCACATAAGCAGTGTCGGCATCAAGGCTTTTATTCCATTACAGTGCTCTAAATTAAAAGATAATTTGTTACAATGAGTTCAATTCTTAATTTTAAAATTAAACATAGGTTTTATTAATAAAAATGTGAAAGTTTTATGATTTCGATAATGAAAAAATGGCTTTATTTTTTTTTTCAACATTTAATATGCATTGAATTTCATTAATTGCAGAAAAAATGCCATTTCAAATTTCCATTCATACTCTCTTGCTGGAGAAAATTTGAATGAATTAAGTGTCAAAATTATTTTCTATAATATAAAATTAAATGTGAATATTTTCAAATCTTTGCCAAATGATTTAAAGCACATTGTGTATAGCACAATAGTGTATCTTAACCATAAAGTACTTAAAAAGTGGATGAAGAAAAAAAAAACAGCTTCGTCATTTATTTTTAACCTTCATTCAAAGTAGAGAAAAAAGGTTCAAATGGCAAAATACTCTTTCTCAAGAAAACTTGAATGAAATGTCATATTTTCAGAAAATTAAAAGTAAAATTATCCAAATTGTGACACCTATAAACATGTAGGCCTCCAGATAAGTCTCAGTAATTAAAAATTATTTCCAAAGGAACTGTCTCAATGAGATGATGGTTCTTTAAATGTTAGAGTTGATGGATAATGAATTTTATGCTCAAAATATTTGCTTAACTGGACCTATGGCACTTATTCTTTTATTTCCATCATCAGAAGGGGTCGAGGAACAAAATCAAAATTTGACTTTATGCTATGGAATCAGCTACATGTATTTACTGAACATTCTTGAGGCCCATCCAGGGGTTTGGGAAATGGGGGAACAAGGTGAATTTAAGGTCTGGGGTACAGGAGTGTGGAAAAGTAATTCCATTCAGGGGAATAAGTAAACAGCCCCCCTAACCAACCCCTTGGAGGGTCTATGGGGAGATGAATGGGAACAAACCCTGGTGAAAGCGTGGTAGCTCAGTGGTTAGGCACTTGCCTCTGGTGCTAGAGGTCCCAGATTCGATTCCCACTGGCGGCAAGAAAATTCCGGTGTCCTAACACGCTTTCTCTAGTGTCATTTGCAGGGATGACGCTAGATAAGTGCATCATCCTTCGGATCGGGACATTAACTGGATGTCCCCTGTCAGGCTGTGCAGGGAAAGTCACCCCCTGTGCAGGTTAAAGAACCCTACGGTAATTTAGATATGGTTACATGTAGGCTTTCATCCTGCAACCCGGAGTGTACAAAGTACATCTGCAATAATACTCGAAAGAGGGTCTGGCAGTATATAGAGAAAGAAAGACATATAACATTAGGAGTTCAGTGGTAGAGTGCTTGACTCGAGATCGAGGGGTTGCTGGTTTGGGCCTCACCAGGGGCACTGCCTTTTGTATTTGAGCAAGCTTTATTCTCCAAGATAGCTAGACGTGTCTGGCGACTGAAAAAATTGTTGAATGTGCCGTAAAGAATCAAAACAAAACATGTGTAACACTGGTGACTTATCCAGGGGTCCTAGAGTTTGATCCCCGGATGAGACTGAGCTGTGGACGGGTCTGCATGACCTTAGATCTCTGCTGCCTGTTGGTGGGATGTTAAACACTCACTTTTTCAAACTGAAACTGCCCGGGGGATAATGTTATAATCAGTATTATAGGTATGTGCGGCTGTCTTCTTGTGAATCTCCCCTATCTGTCAATGCAAGGGAAAACGTGAAATCTATTTCACTCGATATTTGGCAGCACAAATATTTTATTGCGTTCAAACCTTGTAAAAACTGTTACTCACTACATGACAATATGGCAAACACCAACAGTATAATAGTTGCAGCTACTGATAGCGAGTATTTTGCCATTATTTTTGCGAAGCGTGACCGTTGTTGTTGTGGCCGCCATCTTTAAAAGCGAAAGTAGTTCCAATATGGCGACGTCCGATATACAGCCGGGTCAATGACGAAGGCTCTCGTAGTCATACGAGGTTTGCCGAATGCCATAACAGTCGGGACGCGTAGTGAAGGCGTATGAATATTATCAAACATGCATAGCAACAAAAACGTTCAAATTTTTCGGCTTTCTCAGCGAAGCGAGGAACGACACCCCAAATTTAACCGCTTGTTGCACGAATGTCCCAAATCTTATTCTGTTAAAAATTGGCCACTTGTGTTTGTCGTTTGTTCAAGTTTTCCCATAGCATATGATTTTTAATCTACGACAACGCTCTTAAACAACGAGATAGGCGAAACGGCAAACTTGCAAGATGGATGTGACTGTAAAAAAAATGGTTCACGTTTGATATCAAATTTCTCATTTTTTCGACTTGGTCCCGCTGTGGCATATATGTCATGAAAAAATATAGGGTTTCAACTACCAATGTGCCAATTTTTATCGAAATTCGTTCTGGAGACAAAATTCGTTCCATTATCTTCGAGAGGTCATACGGTCTTCAAACGGTCAAGATGGCGGAAAACGAGGATTGGGTGCGACTGGCAAAGCCAGTTCATATCGCACAAAACCAATCTAGACCACAATAAATGTATTAAAATTCAAATGAAAATATAGATCTATTTAATATATTGGATATCTAGGCCTTATTTACCTCGGATAAATTCATGTTTCACTAATAATCTCAATCAATGACAACGTTATCTTTCCTGACCGTCTGGTTAATGACGACAACATCGATAAATAAATGACGTAAGCAATCTTTTTTTAGTGCACACGGTATAGAAAGCCGTTCCTGTTGTCTTATTGATTTTCAATAATCTTGCTTACAATCAGGAAATGTCTTGCACTATTCAAATATAACCCGCAGATTGTTTCTATGGGGGTTGATAAAACTTGCGATAGTCCATTTTACACCCAATTATGCACTAATTAATACTTTACAAACTACTGATGAGGCCCTCCCAGGGAGGGCAGATGGTACCTGTTCCCTTGTTCCCCATATTTTCCCTGTTCGCCAATGTCCCCCTTCCCCTCAAAATTCATTGGGCCCTTTGTTCTTCTGTTACCTGAGATGAATGCTCTTTCCCCCCTGTACCCCAACCCCTGGGAGGGCTTCAGTGATGGACCCCCCCCCCCCCCCCAAATAACACAGACGTTGAATCGACATGAAAATAGTATACCAAAACATATTGGATTTCATTTTCAGAACAGGTTATGTGTAAGCTACAACGTTGTTACAGTCCCCATTATTAAAAGTGACCCAGGGTTTTTTCTCTCTATTTAGGGAACATGACCCATCCCCAGAATTGGGAATTTTTCACATAGTTTTATACAAATTGGGGAAAAACTCACACCATATATTATAAATTTATAATCAAATCAAACAAAACTTAGCTAATAAGATTTAAAGAACATTTCAACATTATGAATTTAACAGGTACTATTCATTGGGGTACATTGTCACAAAATAGTGATATTTTTTTGTTTCTTAAATTGGGAATATTCTCCTTAATATTGGAAAAAACATACTTTTTTGCAATTGGGAACATAACTCAAAATTGGTCTTCAAAATGTGCAAAAGAATCCTGTTTAGTTTATCAGAAATATCAAGAAAACAATTACATCTGTATCACTTTACACTCTCTAGACAGATTTACATTGCAAGACAAATAATTTTCTGGTCCAAGTTACTGCCTGATTCTTTAAATAGGTTGAATACCCATGCCCTAATCATATTTTAGTGTTTACCTGACCCCAACAAATACAAAATTTATATGATCCAAATATCATATAAACATATGACACTGTGTTTAAAGTGCTCTTTGAGACGGTTCTTTTGAGTACCCACAATATATGTTTGATTAAGAAATGATTCAATCACACATTAATAGTCATATCTTGGGGATAGGTGCTTTGGGGAGGGAATGCTATAGAAAGTTGGGGTATAAAGTATCCTTCATAATACGCATACTTAAATTCATTTAAATAGATACATGTCTTTATTGTTTAAGACCTCCTAAATGAAAAAAATCTACAAATATATTCTTCCTAGAGTTTGGTTTAATTCAAAATATGTGTTACACACCCTTTGTTTGGACAAAAACAAACTCAGTTTACTCTTTTATCATCTTAATCCTTTACTTCATAGGCTATATTTAGATCATGACATTATTTTCTATTTTAGACAACATTGAAAACTAGAGGACCTGAAGGTCCTGAGGCGCTCACCTGATCTCCTTAATAATTGTAAAACAGGTCAAGGTCAACAACAGCTTATAATGAAACATATTTTGTTTTACCATATATGGGGGATGCAGCCATTTTGGTCCAGTAACCTAAACAATCTAACAGCCCAGTGATTTCTGAGAAAAGATGTTTAGATAGGTATGTAGTGGTATAAATGAGTGGCCTTGGATTTAAGGTCACAGGTCAGCTTGACATTTGGTACTTATATAAAACCATTGTCTCATTAGGTTAAATATTTCTCACAGGAATTATGATTTCAGCTAAACAGTTATAGAAAAATGAACATTTTAAGATTTTCCCATTATAAATGCACTAGGAATCAAATTTGACCTTGCCACAAAGTAGGTCAAGGTCAACCTAGATTCATCATTTGTGCTAACCTGGTAGGGACCACATCCTATATGCTACATAGCAAGTCCCAAGCCCATTGACATTTTGGTTCCAGAGAAGAAGATATTTAAATAGTTTTTACCATATATGGGCTTGGTGGCCATCTTAGTCATGTGACCATAACAATTTGTATAAATTTTGGCTAACCAATCATAAGGAGTGGTCATATGAAATTTGATTTCCATTGGCCTAGTGGTTTCTGAGAAAACTATATTTAAATATGTTGATGGGACTCCAACATGAGCGACCTTGGCTGAAAGGTCAGATGTCAACCTTGACCTTTGAAACTTATTTATAGCCATTGTCTCATTAGTTTAACAATATATATCAAGTAAGAATAATGACTTTGGCTTCAGCAGTATTCAAAAAATCAACTTTTCAAAAAAAATTCCCATTTAAATGCACAAGGAAGCAAATTTGACCTTGAAGTTAAGCAGGTCAAGGTCAACCTAGGATTATCATTTGAACAAACTTGGTAGGCCCAACACCCCCAATGCTACATACCAAGTCCCAAGGTCGTCGGCCTCCTGGTTCTGGAGAAAAAGATTTTTAAAGGGTTTTTACCATAATTGGGCTGGTTTCCATCTTGGTCATGTGACCTAAACGTTTTGATTAAATTTTGGCTATCTTATCATAAGGAGTCTTCACATGAAATTTGAGTTCAATTGGGCAAGTGGTTTGTGAGAAAACTAAGTTTTAATATATTGATTGGACCACAATATGAGCGACCTTGGCTGAAAGGGCAAAGGTCAACCTTGACCTTTGAAACTTATTTATAGCCATTGTTTCATTAGTTTTAACATATCAAGTAAGAATAATGACTTTGGCTTCAACAGTATTCAAAAAATCAACTTTTCAAAAAATGTCCAGTTTAAATGCATTAGGAAGCAAATTTGACCTTGAAGTTAAGTAGGTCAAGGTCAACCTAGGATCATTATTTGAACAAGCTTGGTAGGCCCAACACCCCAAATGCTACATACCAAGTCCCTAGGTCATCCGCCTCCTGGTTCTGGAGAAGAAGATTTTTAAAGGGTTTTTACCATAATTGGGCGTGGCAGCCATCTTGGTCATGTGACCTAAACTTTTTGATTAAATTTTGGCTATCTTATCATAAGGAGTCTTCACATGAAATTTGAGTTCAATTGGGCAAGTGGTTTGTGAGAAAACTAAGTTTTAATATATTGATTGGACCACAATATGAGCGACCTTGGCTGAAAGGGCAAAGGTCAACCTTGACCTTTGAAACTTATTTATAGCCATTGTTTCATTAGTTTTAACATATCAAGTAAGAATAATGACTTTGGCTTCAACAGTATTCAAAAAATCAACTTTTCAAAAAATGTCCCGTTTAAATGCATTAGGAAGCAAATTTGACCTTGACGTTAAGTAGGTCAAGGTCAACCTAGGATCATTATTTGAACAAGCTTGGTAGGCCCAACACCCCAAATGCTACATACCAAGTCCCTAGGTCATCCGCCTCCTGGTTCTGGAGAAGAAGATTTTTAAAGGGTTTTTACCATAATTGGGCGTGGCGACCATCTTGGTCATGTGACCTAAACTTTTTGATTAAATTTTGGCTATCTTATCATAAGGAGTCTTCACATGAAATTTGAGTTCAATTGGGCAAGTGGTTTGTGAGAAAACTAAGTTTTAATATATTGATTGGACCACAATTTGAGCGACCTTGGCTGAAAGGGCAAAGGTCAACCTTGACCTTTGAAACTTATTTATAGCCATTGTTTCATTAATTGTAACATATCAAGTAAGAATAATGACTTTGGCTTAACAGTGTTCAAAAAATCAACTTTTCAAAAAATTTCCCATTTAAATGCATTAGGAAGCAAATTTGACCTTGACGTTAAGTAGGTCAAGGTCAACCTAGGATCATTATTTGAACAAACTTAATAGGCCCAACACCCCAAATGCTACATACCAAGTCCCAAGGTCATCGGCCTTCTGGTTCTGGAGAAGAAGATTTTTAAAGGGTTTTTACCATATATGGGCATGGGGGCCATCTTGGTCATGTGACCAGGACCACTTGAACAAACTTTTGTTCCCACGTCCTAAGGAGTCTCCATATGAAATTTGGGTTTAATTGGCCCAGTGGTTTCAGAGGAGAAGATGTTTGAAAATGTTGACGGACGGACGACGGACAGACGGACGGACGGACGGACGACGGAGTGACTGGTATACTATTAGCTCACCCATGAGCCTTCGGCTCAGGTGAGCTAAAAATCAAGAAAATTGAAGCTAATTAGTCATGAATTTGAAAATAAAATGGAAAATGGAGCATTTGCTCCAAAAGAGCAAATGCTCCATTTTACATAACATTTTCAAATACATGATATTTCAAAGGTGTAAAAGGTTAAAGCTGGTTAGATCTTTCTCAAATTTGATATCATAACTAGCTGGCATCAGTTTTTGATTCCTATGACCAATTTTGGGGGTCTCTGACTCTCATTAGTACTGTGTAAAACCAACAGATCATTGAGAAAAAAATAACAAAACAGACTTTATACTGATATAACAGACTTATTCTGCAATTTGCAGTAATTGAAAGTAAACAAGTTATTTTGACATCTAATACTCTCATAGGGCCAGTTATCCATCAGTTTAAACATGTGTTTTGTGTGTTCAAAAGAACCGTCTCATCGAGATGGTTCTTTTGAGTACCCACAACATATGTTTCAGTTGAGAAATAAGAAAATAAATTTCAGTTACCCACTCTTATCTGGGGACCTGAGGTCTCTTATAAATATTGGTGATAGATGCTGTGGGGAGGGGGGCTATAGTAGCTTAAGGTATAAAGTACCATATTCTTCATAATAAGCATACTTTCGTACAAATGAAGTAACTATTTCAAAAATGAGGGAAATTGGTGTTCCAGACCAGCTGGCTTCATTCTGATTAACTGTAAATTTTACAGGAACTTTATTCTGTGTAAACAATCATCAGATCAGTTAACAGCTGATGAAATCTCTCTAAAATTTGAAACCTGGGTGTTTAATTATACTGTCATCCAGTTTTGAAGTTCAAGGCCAATTAATGTTTGGGAGTCTGACTAAGATTCCTGTAAGACAGTTAAAAATTCTTACTTTGAATCCTTTATCATTGTTGGTTTATAATAAGAACATGTCTGCTTATTACATGTATATAGTGGTTGGTATGCTGCAACTTGGAATACATACTTAAACCTCTTTAACTTTTTATCCAGATTGAAAGCAATCTCAGTCTACACTTTACAAAAATGATATTAATGAGGCCCAGCCAGTGGGGTTTGTGATATGTTACATAATGTTTACCTGCTTCCCTTTCCCCAAGAAATAGTTATGTTTTCTTACTAAAGTTGTCTTTGTTCCAAGCCCCAAGCACCTCATTTTAAAAAAAATAAAATGAAATAAAAATAAAGCAAAAACATTTTTCTCTTATTTAGGGTTAGGTCTAGTTTGAAGGTTGAATATTGTATGATTCAATATTAATGATGTATTAATTGGGGTCTGGGTCATAATGGGATGCTTTTATCAATAAATTGTATTTTAATTTCATATTTAATAGCAAAGTTCCCACTGACTCTGAAATAAGGGGTATACTGGCTCCCATTTTCTTAGTTTTGTACACCTAAATAAAATGTGAGTTCTGCTATTAGGCTTTTTATAAAATTTACTTGGGGGGGGGGGGGGGGGGGGGGGGAGGAGTTTATGAATGGGTCAACTTTCTGTGAAATCAAGTATATGAAGGGTTATTTTTGCATATGATTCGGATTGGGGTTGGTCTGAAAATACTGGCTTGCACACCTATACCAAAATGACCCACAAAAAAGATAAAGTTTAGTAAACAAAACCAGAGATAATCCTTGCCCAAAATGATGATGGGCCCTTTAAATGGGCCAATGACCCATATATCCCATTCAAAGTCATGCAAATTTCAAAATTTCAATGGGCCTTTTAAAATTTTTATGGGCCCTTTGCAAAATTTGACGGGCCCAAGAATCCTTAAGTTAATATCCACATTAGAGCAAAATTCACATGAAATTTGAATAGAAATTTATTTGGGGCCAAGCCAAAAGTAAAGTCCATTTTCTAAAAGCAATAAAACTTTCTCACAAAATGGATTATGCCCATCCAGGATTATCCCTGCAAAAATAAAGAATATTGGGGAACAGCTAGGAAAAAGAAGACATAAGAGCAAGAGGAGGATTGAGGGTTGGGTGTAGGTTAGTAGTTGGTGAGGCCTTCCATGGTTTTTTTGGAAACAGGGTAAAGGGGCATTTATTTCAAGGGAACAGAGGAGGTAAGTGCAACTTTTGAGGGGAACAAGCAAACAAAGAAAATGTTGGGGAACATGGAACCCAGGAAAACAAATTTTCGATTTTAGGGGAACAAGCAAGTTTATTTTAGCCTCCCCCTCCCCCCCCCGGTGAGGGCCTCAATGGTTAGTGGATAATTCAGCCAAGGTACAGACATAACCATATAGTTCCTTCTGACATTGGGTGGGCCCGTGGGGGGGGGGGGGGGGGGGGGGGGGGGGGTGAGCTGTTGAATGGTCAATGCATGCGCAGATCCAGATTTTTTTGTCACGGAGGGGGGGGGGGGGGGGGGTCCAAGCCCAACGGCGAGAAAACAGCTTTGATTTTTTTTATGTTTGTTTTGGGGTTTTTTAGTCCAAAATTTTCCGGTGATGCGGGGAGGGGTCCAACTATTTACGAGGGGGGTCCAAATGCTTATTTCTATAGAAATGGTAGAACTTGTGATTTACCAGGGATGGGGTCCGGACCCCCTACCCCCATCCCCCCCCCCCCTCCCTCTGGATCTGCACATGCATGACATTTAAAGACTAAAGAATAAAGTCGAAAGGGGAAGAATCGACAGCCCGGGAAGAAGAGAACATTTAAGATTTCTCATTTCAAAGTAACGGGAAAGCCCATTTTCAGGCGAACAAAACGAATTAAAAATGAAATCTTCATACCTAGGATGCACCTCTGAGGCCCCAGAGATAAGGTATTTGAACATCACAGTTCTTCGCCATTTTACAGAAGAATATATTTTGGCATTATTCCTTTAGAATCACATTTTTATAGATAAAACATATCGATTACAGTAATATTGTGACATAAATATGGGACAAGTTTGACTAGTGACTACGTCATTTTAGAGCTTTGTCCCGCGTTTATACTCAGCTGAAAGATGGACGGGGCAAAGGTGAATATGTTTTAATTTATTTCATCAAAAACGGTTCTGGAGACAAAAAACGTTCCATTATATGCCAGAGCTTATATTTCATTTCTGTTTTTAAGCGCTGACGGTGGTGCATTTCAGAGCTTGATTTCGTTGGAAAGCAATATATCATTAGACACTTTCAAATCGGCGATTAAAGGTTGCAGAATCTAAATATATAGCAAGAATACACTGTCATTAATAACAAATTAAGAATAAAGAGCGTTTAAAAAAGGGAATATTTGGCGCCATTTTTCGGCCGCCATTTTGAGGGAATATTTTGCGTCGCGCATTTTTACAATTTTAAAATACTTTAACTCAAAATACGCTCTTTGCGTTCCTACTGTAATTTTGTCAGATTTCCCCTGTTTTTGTAAGTTATCGAGCCGAAAAAGTGTAAGTTTTTAATTTCTTGAGTGAAATCTAAACTGTTTGATGTGCTGATGTTTTCCTTATCAATAATTTTTTTCACATGACAAGATTGATATCGAAGGAATAAAATAACAAGTACAACCTTCATAAAAATTGCACTCCTATTTTTTTTAAGAAAATATCGCATCCGAGGGCCTGAACAAAAAGGAAAAATAAAACCCTCCGCTGCCGCATCTGTTTTTCATTAAAAGTGTCTATTCAATTTTTGGGAGCCTTAAAGCGGAAAAAAGTTGATAAAAGTGGCAGTTGATTGTCAAATTTCTGACTTGCATTTTAGCTCACCTGAGCCATTGGCTCATGGTGAGAGTGATCATTCCAGAACCCCTGTCCCTATCTAGATCCGCACTTGTGCTTGTTCAAGCTTGCCCATGAAAAAAATGAAAAAGTGTGGTTCGGTGAACTGACTGTCCAGCCATGGCCATAGCTGTTGACTTGGGATGTAAAGCAACGAAAACAAAAAAAACCAAAAAAAAATCATCAACAATTGCTTCAAAGGACAACTTGACAGGAATGATCCTTTTATCGCCTTCTTTAATAGTTGTTCAAATGGTTCTGGTCCGTTGCATATTTAAGTCACACAGGCTAAAAATAGATTTTCAAAATGAAACCTTTAACATATGGAGATGGGGCCACGGCCTAAAAGTCTCATCCGACAGACTGGTGAAGCCGGGAATCAAACCTGTGACCCCTTGTTTATAAGGCGAGCAGTTTATTCACTAGGCAACACTACGGTGGCTCCTCAGATGTGTACGATTTGAAACAAAAAAACACTTGCATATTTTTGCTTTATCAGCAAGTTATTAAATGCTTAACCCTTTAATCCAAAGGCTATTTTTAGATTCACCCATCTTTAAAAAAATGAAGAAAATTTTTGGTGAAGTTTAGAGTAATTTTGAAAATATTATGGAAAATAGAGCGTTTGCTCTTAAGGAGCAAATACTCCATTTTCTGTAAAATTTTCAAATAGTACATGATATTTCAAAGGTGTCAAAAGACGTTATCATGGAGTAAAGGGTTAAACTATCCATCAGCAAAAGATCAGTCAAAACAGAGGACTGCTATTTTATTTTTTATAAGTAAATTGCCTGTCTGTCTGTGATTAAACAAGTATTAACAGTTTTAGCTTTTTGTTGTAAAAAGGCCAAAAAACGGGCTGTGTAGCGCAGTTGGTACTCACAGTGTCTTTCTGCAGGTACATTTCTAACTGCAGATCCTGAGGGGTTGCTGGTTCAATCATTTTATAATTCAGTTGCGATATATTTTTGGGTTTCATTTCACTTTGGTTATTATTATTTATATGTAATTGATGATCTGAGTGCAAAAACTGTTTGGTCCCTGTCAAGGGTGCTCATCAGGAAAAACACCCCATTACAGTCAAATGTAGTTGCCCAGCATTTGAAGTGTAAAATCAGTATAAAATTAAATGTGCCTCCAGCCTAAATTAAAATTTTATTTGTTTCCCCTTACCCGACCGACCCTGAAAAAAGGGCCCTACTCAAAGAATTTTATTTCTATTTTCAGTCAAGAATTTTTTTTTTAAATTTCATTGCAAACTAAGAGAATTGTCCAAAGTAATCAGTGTTATCTTAGCAAATTGTTTGTGTATTCAATTATATTGCCTATAGAAGGACTATATATACAGTTAAACCTGCCTAAAATGGCCACTCAAAGATATACACAACAAAGGTCGTTAAGACAAATGGGCGATAAATGCCGAGCATTCTGCAATACTTTGACCTGCCATATGCGATAATCTGTCTTGAAAAAACAAACAATTTTTTGTATTTTTTTTGAGTGGCCTCTTAAGACAGGTTTAACTGTATACAATTAAGTTTAATGGGTATCCAATTTGAGAAGTTAAAAAAAAATCGACCGACCAACCCATACCTGTAAAACAGGGTCGGGTAAGGGGAAACAAAAATAAGGTTGGCCCCGAAAGCTCATGAAAAGAGCATCCTAATCTCACTGTAGGTTTTGTATTTCTGGTATTTGCGGCTTCTTTTATAGAATTTAGGTCAAATGATTCAAGCAGCCATTTTCCCTGGTTCATTAACACTACATTCTATCATCAGCTGCAGACCCTGCTGAGAGTTTGATTGCCTACCATGACTGTTAATAGCCATTCTGCCAAAATATTCAATTCTATGCATGATAAGGGCGATTTTGTCATCTGCTGATAACCCTTGCAAACAGTTAGGACCCACATTAGGCCCGACAAAATGTCGGGCCTAATCTAGATCCAAAGTGTTTGACACTGAAAGAATTTTTCGGAAAAGGTGATTTTGAAAAAAATCAACAGACGACACAAAATCATAAAAATTTACCAAGCGTGCAAGATAACGGTCCTCACTGACCTCGGCGCTTTGATAAAATTAGATATGGTTCTAACATAGCCATATGGTTCTAGCATAGCCTGGAAAACTGAGCAATCATCTATTACAGACTGTAAAGACCAGTGCCTCTAATACATAGCTCTGTCTCATTAGCTACTTCACTGTAGTCATACCATTACGGCAATTTGGGTCTCGTCACTTATTCCGGTGTTAAGGTAACTTTCTCATTTTGTTCAATTTCTTCAGTTAATCACAGATAAACGCCCCAAAATGCTTGGGTTCTGATTATTTTTTGTTCATCAAATTCACATTGTATCTTTTAGCTTTAAAATTATATGAAAACTTTAACGTTTGATGTCTAGGCATGAAATAGCTAATTACGGTTTCGTCATCGTGGACAATTAATCAATGACGAGACCGTATTATTATGACGAAACCGTAATTGACATTTTTTTTTATATAACTGTGAAAAAACACATTTAAAATCTGATTACATCTCCGTTTTGGCAAAACACAGAGGTTGTTAACTAGACGATGCAATCTCGAAGCAATCATATTAGAAAGTTCTCATTTTTGTCAGCCTTTATTTGAAGGTAATTTTACTATAACACCGGAGTAGGTGACGAGACCCAAATTGCCGTAGTGGAATGACTACAGTGTACTTGCTCCTTTTATTCATGTGTTTTGGTTACACTTGGCAGGAATGCTGGTATTTTATGCTAATAAAAGCCTTTGCAAACAGTTTGGAGCAGATCAGGACTGATAAAATGTTTGACTTGATCTGGATCCAAACTGTCTGACACCCAGATATGGTATTTATTGAATACAGCTTTGAAAGAGTTGATTCTGAAGACAACAAAAAAACTCCCCATCTCTGAAGAATGCATTAAATATTGCAGTAATAAGGTGTGAAACTGCTATCAAAACAAATGGTCCTTTATATAAACATCCTCAATTAGGTGTTTGTCCTAATCTGTTAAGTCTAAATTAACCATAGTCCTGCTGAGCAGATATGCTTCCTGTTGCTTCAGATTAGGTTATTGGATCATGTCACAGTTTTCAATGCAATCTGTGTATAATTGTGACCTATGATATGCAAACTGGTTGGAAAGATTTACTTTTTAGTAACTTATTGACCAGAAAAAGGGTGATACATTTGTAAATCACTCTCAGATTGAATTAATTCAGATGCATATAATATTAGCAATGTTACCTGGTCCTCACTTACCAGTATCAAAGTATGAAAGTGTTTTGAGTAACAATTTAAGCCACAAAATGACCCTAAACATAGATCCTTAAAAGCGTAAAATTGTTATTTGTTCTGTGTCAATTTAAACATGTGCTTTGGGTGCTCAACAGAAACTTCTCATTGAGACGGGTCTTTTGAGTACCCACAACAAATGTTTTAGTCAAGTAATAAGGAAAACAATTTTCAGGTACACACTCTTTTGTTTGTTTGTTTGATTTGATTCTTTACGTCCCATCAACATTCTTTCAGTTATACAGGGACGGGTCTTCCTGGGTTGAACCAGTACTAAGCTAGGATAAATGTGTCTTGCTCAAGGACCACAACGCAGTGACGCCGGTGAGGCTGGAACCTGCGGCCCCTTGGTCTCAATCAAGCACTCTACCACTGAGCCACTGCGCTCCCTTAAGGTTCACACTCTTATCTGGGGGCCTGCCTGCATAGAATTTAGATCTTGTTGACCCCATTTTAAGATAACAATGAATATGTACTATATGGACTGTAGCAGAGTTTCTATATTCACCAGATGCATAGAAAAAGGCCTATTAGGTAGATCAGAAAACCCTTACAGTAGCGAGCCAGTAGCAACTGAACAACATTGCCAATTATATCTAAAAGACAGAGGCATTTATATTTACATTTTAAATCTCGGACAGGACTTTAGTTAAGAGTGTGTGATGAAAATTTAATTTCCTTATTTCTCAACCAAAACTTATGTTGTGGGTACTCAAAAGAACTATCTCAATGAGACGGCTTTTGAGCACCCAAAACATATGTTAAAATTTGGGTAAGAAAATATTTACAATTTTACGCTGAAATTTTTGTTTATCTAAACCTCTGCTGTGATTTAATATTGTTTTAACCATTGGCCCATTGACCGCCTTTTTGCCAACCATGATGGAAGACTGCCAAAGTATGCATATAGTTGTTACTATTATATAATGGGTAAGAGAGTATTTAAAATTTTTCAGAGTTCTCACTTGGGCTAAAAAAATAAGTGTTTCTTCGGCCATTTTTTTTAAAAAACAGATGAGGCAGGCAGGTTTTTATTTTTTATTTTCCCAAAACAGAAGAGGCCACTTATTTTTTTATTTCATCGAAAACTAATGCCAGGCCCCCTTTTTGTTCATTTTAAGTATAAAAATGTGGATATTTTGATTTTGACATATGAATAGAATAAATGTGGCCACTTTTTTATTCAAGTCTGAAAAATAGACAGGTGAGGGGCATTTGAAACAGATGAGGGAGGGCCTGAGAAACAATTTATATTTTTTTATTTGGCCATTAGCTGTGTTCTAAGCAGTTTAAAATACTTTCAGGCATAAATTAAAAAAAAAAGTGCCTAAGGCCAAAAAAAATTAATTGTTTCTCAGGCCCTCCCTCATCTGTTTCACATTCCCCATATGTCTTTTTTTCAGACTTGAACAGAAAGTGAATAAAAAATATATGTAATATGTTATAGCTGTTTCCCATTACGTTTGTGAATCTGTAATGAAGCAGGTCTTGCTTTGATACTATGTTTATTATACCCGCTTTTTTCTTTAGAAAAAAAGGGTATATTAATTTCATGTCAAATCCGTCTGTCTGTCTGTGCGTCCGTCCGTCACGTTTCTTGTAAATGTATCTCCTCCTAAACCGTTAGAGGTAGCAACTTCAAACTTTGTTGGTGAATAGGTCACATGATGTAGAGGGTACTGGGCAACATTTAGTGTGACCTTGACCCCAAGGTCAAGGTCAAAGGTCAAATAATGCATTTTCTTGTAAATGTATCTACTCCTAAATGATTAGACGCAGCAACTTCAAACTTTGTAGCTGAATAGGTCACTTGATGTAGAGGGTACTTGGCAAAATTTTGTGTGACCTTGACCCCAAGGTCAAGGTCAAAGATTGAATTTTCTTGTAAATGCTTCTCATCCTAAAGCTTTTGACGTAGTAACTTCAAACTCTGTAGGTGCATATGTCACATGCTGTGGAAGGCACTGGGCAACATTTTGTGTGACCCTGACCTTACCAAATAAAAGTTGAGACTTTGCCATTTAACCAAATTATTAAATATGCGAATTATCTACTTTAAATATTCATGAATATTAATGTTAACATTAGAAATAAGACTAAATTGGTAGAAATATTATGGGGGTATACCTACAAAATTACATGTACTCCAGCTGAAAACTATCCTAGACTATAAAAATTGATACCCAATAACAGTTGAGACATAATCATTTCACTAAAATGATTAAATATACGAATTATTTAATTGAAATATTCATGAATATTAATGTAAACATAAGAAACAAGACAAAATTGGTAAAAAAAATTAAGGTGGTATACCTACAAAATTAACATGACGCTAGCTGATAATTATCCTGTCTTACAAAACTTGCTATCAAATAAAAGTTGAGACATAGCCATTTGGTCAAAATGATAAAATATACGAATTTTATAATTTAAATATTCATGATTATGAATGAAAGCATAAGAAATAAGATAAAATAGATAGAATAAATAAGGGGGTATAGCTACAAAATTACCTATATTTCTACTGCGCACTATCGTAGACTGCAAAACTTAGTACCAAATTAAAGTTGAGACATTGCATTTTGACCAAAATGATTAAATTTACAAATTATCTAATTTGAATATATTCATGAATATTAATGAATACTTAAGAAATAAGAGGAAATTTGTAGAGAAATTAGGTGATTTACGTTCAAAATAACCACTAAGTCAGCCGCTAAGTATGATTAACTTCAAAACTAGGTACTAAATAAAAGTTGAGACATTTTCATTTGATGAAAATGATTAAATATACAAATGATCTAATTCGAATACCCATTAAATATTAATTTAAACATAAGAAATAAGACAAAATTGGTAGATTAATTAAGGTGGTATCTCTTCCAAATTACCTCTACACCAGCTGCTTACTATCCTAGACTACAAAACTTGGTACCAAATAATAGTTGAGATACAGGTATGTGACCTTATGACTATAGGTATTCGAAATATCTAATTTTTATATTCACGAATATTAATGAACACATAAAAAGAATAAGTCAAAAATAGTAGAAAACTAAAGTGGTTTGACCTACAAAATAACCTATATTTCAGCTGCCATATATTCTGGACTACCAACCATGGTACCAAATAAAAGTTGAGACCTATGATGAATATACAAATGATCTCATTTGCTTGTCTCATGAATGTATAAGAAAACATTAAAATGAAAGAAGAACACAGAATGATAAAATTTAGCTCTAGGCTTCAATTTGAGAATAGGATAACTAGCAACTGACATATGCCTAATTTTGTAAGTTTACCCCTTTAATTTTTCCAAAATTTTCTCTTATTTCTTATATTTTGATTAATATTTATGAGTGAGAATGTTAGAAAATTTGTTAAATGGACAATTTGGTAAAAGTGCAGTGATTTGGCATTATTTGGTACCAAGAGTGGTTGCCTAAAATAATGTTGGGAAGTGCCCCATCTTGGAATATTTCCATGAAATCCAATAAGATGTGTCCAAATATGCTAAGTAGCTAGAATAATATGCTCCTTTCCACTGTATGTATCATTTGTCACAGTAACTTTAACTACTAAATGCTGAAGCACACCAAATCACTTGAAGAAATTGATATTCAAAAATGGGAAGTGCCCCATCTTGGAATATTTGCATGAAATCCAATAAGATGCGTCCAAATATGCTAAGTACCTTATTCAATATGTATGCTCAAACTAAAAGATTCATTTGTCACATGGATTTGAACTAATTAATGTTGAAAGAAACCAAAACACTTGGAATAAGTGATATTCCAAGTTGGGAAGTGCCCCATCTTGGAATATTTCAATGGAATCAAATTAGATGTGTCAAAATATGCTCAATACCCACATAAATAATGTTTGTTTCCACTATAAGTATCATTTGTCACAATAAAATTACCTAATTAATATTGAAATACACCAAATCACTTGAAATAAGTGATATTCCAAGTTGGGAAGTGCCCAATCTTGGAATATTTCCATGAAATCCAAGTAGATGTGTCCAAATATGCTCAATACCCACATAAATATGTCTGTTTCCACTATAAGAATCATTTGTCACAATAAATTTACCTAATTAATATTAAAACACACCAAATAACTTGAAATAAGTGATATTCCAAGTTGGGAAGTGCCCCATCTTGGAATATTTCCATGAAATCCAATTAGTGGTGTCCCAATATGCTAAGTACCTAGAATAATATGCTCCTTTCCACTGTAAGTATCATTTGTCACAGTAACTTTAACTACTAAATTCTGAAGCACACCAAATCACTTGAAGAAATTGATATTCCAAGTTGGGAAGTGCCCCATCTTAGAATATTTCCATGAAATCCAATTAGATGTGTCCAAATATGCTCAATACCCACATAAATATGTCTTTTTCCACTATTAGTATCATTTGTCACAATAAATTTACCTAATGAATCTTGAAACACACCAAATCACTTGAAATAAGTGATATTCCAAGTTGGGAAGTGCCCCATCTTAGAATATTTCCATTATTCCAATTAGATGTGTCCAAATATGCTCAATACCCACATAAATATGTCTTTTTCCACTATTAGTATCATTTGTCACAATAAATTTACCTAATTAATCTTGGAACACACCAAATCACTTGAAATTAGTGATATTCCAAGTTGGGAAGTGCCCCATCTTGGAATATTTCCATGAAATCCAATTGGTGGTGTCAGAATATGCTAAGTACCTAGAATAATATGCTCCTTTCCACAGTAAGTATCATTTGTCACAGTCACTTTAACTACTTAATGCTGAAGCACACCAAATCACTTGAAGAAATTGATATTCCAAGTTGGGAAGTGCCCCATCTTGGAATATTTGCATGAAATCCAATAAGATGTGTCCAAATATGCTAAGTACCTAATTCAATATGTATGTTCCAACTAAAAGTATCATTTGTCACATGTATTTTAACAAATTGATGTTGAAACAAACCAAATCACTTGGAATAAGTGATATTCCAAGTTGGGAAGTGCCCCATCTTGGAATATTTCAATGGAATCAAATTAGATGTGTCAAAATATGCTCAATTCCCACATAAATAATGTTTGTTTCCACTATAAGTATCATTTGCCACAATAAATTTACCTAATTAATATTGAAATACACCAAATCACTTGAAATAAGTGATATTCCAAGTTGGGAAGTGCCCAATCTTGGAATATTTCCATGAAATCCAAGTAGATGTGTATAAATATGCTCAATACCCACATAAATAATGTTTGTTTCCACTATAAGTATCATTTGCCACAATAAATTTACCTAATTAATATTGAAACACACCAAATAACTTGAAATAAGTGATATTCCAAGTTGGGAAGTGCCCCATCTTGGAATATTTCCATGAAATCCAATTAGTGGTGTCCCAATATGCTAAGTACCTAGAATAATATGCTCCTTTCCACTGTAAGTATAATTTGTCACAATAACTTTAACTACTAAATGCTGAAGCACACCAAATCACTTGAAGAAATTGATATTCCAAGTTGGGAAGTGCCCCATCTTGGAATATTTGTATGAAATCCAATAAGATGTGTCCAATTATGCTAAGTACCTAATTCAATATGTATGTTCCAACTAAAAGTATCATTTGTCACATGTATTTTAACAAATTGATGTTGAAACAAACCAAATTACTTGTAATAAGCGATATTCCTAGTAAGGAAATGCCCCATCTTAGAATATTTCCATGAAATCAAATTAGATGTGTCCAAATATGCTCAATACCCACATACATATGTCTGTTTCCACTATAAGTATTATTTGTCAAAATAAATTTACCTAATTAATATTGAAACACACCAAATCACTTGAAATAAGTGATATTCCTAGTTGGGAAGTGCCCCATCTTGGAATATTTCCATGAAATCCAATTAGTGGTGCCCAAATATGCTAAGTACCTAGAATAATATGCTCCTTTCCACTGTAAGTATCATTTGTCATAGTAACTTTAACTACTAAATGCTATAGCACACCAAATCACTTGAAGAAATTGATATTCCAAGTTGGGAAGTGCCCCATCTTGGAATATTTGCATAAAATCCAATAAGATGTGTCCAAATATGCTAAGTACCTAATTCAATATGTATGTTCCAACTAAAAGTATCATTTGTCACATGTATTTTATCTATTTAATGTTGAAACAAACCAAATCACTTGAAATAAGTGATATTCATAGTTGGGAAATGACCCATCTTAGAATATTTCCATGAAATCCAATTAGATGTGTCCAAATATGCTCAATACCCACATACATAAGTCTGTTTCCACTATAAGTATCATTTGTCATAATAAATTTACCTAATTAATATTGAAACACACCAAATAACTTGAAATAAATGATATTCCAAGTTGGGAAGTGCCCCATCTTGGAATATTTCCATGAAATCCAATTAGGTGTGTCCAAATATGCTCAATACCCACATAAATATGTCTTTTTCCACTTTAAGTATCATTTGTCACAATAAATTTACCTAATTAATTCTGAAACACACCAAATCACTTGAAATAAAAATGATATTCTTAGTTTGGAAGTGCCCCAACTTGGAATATTTCAATGAAATCCAATTAGATGTGTCCAAATATGCTCAATACCCACATAAATATGTCTGTTTCCACTATAAGTATCATTTGTCACAATAAATTTACCTAATTAATATTAAAACACATCAAATCACTTGAAATAAGTGATATTCCAAGTTGGGAAGTGCCCCATCTTTGAATATTTCCATGAAATCCAATTAATGGTGTCCGAATATGCTAAGTGCCTAGAATAATATGCTCCTTTCCACTTTAAGTATCATTTGTCACCGTAACTTTAACAACTAAATGCTGAAGCACACCAAATCACTTGAAGAAATTGATATTCCAAGTTGGGAAGTGCCCCATCTTGGAATATTTGCATAAAATCCAATAAGATCTGTCCAAATATGCTAAGTACCTAATTCAATATGTCTGTTTCCACTATAGGTATCATTTGTCACATGTATTTTATCTAATTAATGTTGAAACAAACCAAATGACTTGAAATACGTGATATTCCAAGTTGGGAAGTGCCCCATCTTGGAATATTTCCATGAAATCCATTTAGTGGTGTCCGAATATGCTAAGTGCCTAGAATTATATGCTCCTTTCCACTTTAAGTATCATTTGTCAAAGTAACTTTAACTACTTAATGCTGAAGCACACCAAATTACTTGAAGAAATTGATATTCCAAGTTGGGAAGTGCCCTATCTTGGAATATTTGCATGAAATCCAATAAGATGTGTCCAAACATGCTAACTACCTAATTCAATATGTATGTTCCAACTAAAAGTATCATTTGTCACATGTATTTTATCTAATTAAAGTTGAAACAAACCAAATAACTTGAAATAAGTGATATTCCTAGTTGGGAAGTGCCCCATCTTGGAATATTTCCATGAAATCCAATTAGTAGTGTCCGTATATGCTAAGTACCTAGAATAATATGCTCCTTTCCACTTTAAGTAGCATTTGTCAAAGTAACTTTAACTACTAAATGCTGAAGCACACCAAATCACTTGAAGAAATTGATATTCCAAGTTGGGAAGAACCCCATCTTGGAATATTTGCATGAAATCCAATAAGATGTGTCCAAATATGCTAAGTACCTTATTCAATATGTATGCTCCAACTAAAAGTATCATTTGTCACATGGATTTGAACTAATTAATGTTGAAACAAACCAAATCACTTGGAATAAGTGATATTCCAAGTTGGGAAGTGCCCCATCTTGGAATATTTCAATGGAATCAAATAAGATGTGTCAAAATATGCTCAATACCCACATAAATAATGTTTGTTTCCACCATAAGTATCATTTGTCACAATAAATTTACCTAATTAATATTGAAACACACCAAATCACTTGAAATAAGTGATATTCCAAGTTGGGAAGTGCCCCATCTTGGAATATTTCCATGAAATCCAATTAGATGTGTCCAAATATGCTCAATACCCACATAAATATGTCTGTTTCCACAATAAGTATCATTTGTCAATATAAATTTACCTAATTAATATTGAAACACCCCAAATCACTTGAAATAAGTGATATTCCAAGTTGGGAAGTGCCCCATCTTGGAATATTTCCATGAATTCCAATTAGATGTGTCCAAATATGCTCAATACCCACATAAATATGTCTGTTTCCACTAAAAGTATCATTTGTCACAATAAATTTACCTAATTAATATTGAAACTCACCAAATCACTTGAAATATGTGATATTCCAAGTTGGGAAGTGCCCCATCTTGGAATATTTCCATGAAATCCAATTAGTGGTGTCCGAATATGCTAAGTACTTAGAATAATATGCTCCTTTCCACTTTAAGTATCTTTTGTCACAGTAACTTTAACTACTAAATGCTGAAGCACACCAAATCACTTGAAGAAATTGACATTCCAAGTTGGGAAGTGCCCCATCTTGGAATATTTGCATGAAATCCAATAAGATGTGACCAAAAATGCTAAGTACCTTATTCAATATGTATGCTCCAACTAAAAGTATCATTTGTCACATGGATTTGAACTAATTAATGTTGAAACAAACCAAATGACTTGAAATAAGTGATATTCCTAGTTGGGAAATGCCCCATCTTAGAATATTTCCATGGAATCAAATTAGATATGTCCAAATATACTCAATACCCACTTAAATATCGTTTTTTCACAGAAAATTTACCTAATTAATGCTTTACATGAGGAAGTTACCAGTGCATATATAAGTTAACTTACCAGATGTCCTTTCCTTTTGGGATTCAATTCTTGTCTAATACATGTATAATCTCTTTTTTGAAATGTTGAGCTGAATACACTACTGCACATAAAACCCATTAAATTCCGTTAAAAGTCCATAAAAATGCCATTAATAATCAAATTCCTGTTAAAATCATCCATTACTTTTCGTTTCTTGAAATTAATGGTTTTGTGTGTTCAGTCATTAATATTCATTATAATGGCCATTAATTCAGCGGTAACGGCCATTAAAGAGCAAGTAAAATCATTAATTTTTGATTAATTTACACCTTCTGTATTATAAATGACCATTAAAAGAAATAATGGTCCATTAATTTTCGTTTTGTGATGTTTTAATGCCCATGAATTTGCATTCTGTAATGGCCATTACAAAAAGTAATGACCATTAAAACCTTTCGTGTCTATTGATGGCATTAAAAAGTAGTAAATTTGCATGTTTGATATTTTAATGGCCATTAAATATATAAATTTATTATATACAGAGTAATGAAATACATAAAAATATTGATTATATATAATGCATATTTTAAAAAAGCTGTATTTCACAGCCGTGAAAATATCAAAAGTTGTATTTTCACTGCAGTGAAAATATAAGTTGTATTTCACGGGTGAAATTGGATGTCCTCTGTTTTCTCCATTGACTTCCTTGAGCCCACTTCAGAATTTCAAACGCCTGTAACTTTCTTATAAGTGGACAAAAACACAAAGTGTGGGTATTCATTTTCTTAGTTAGATCGCAAGGAACATTTTGGTAATTAAGTTGTCAGGATTTGCAGAAATTTTCACTTTTTCTGCTCCTGCTCTTATGGTTTCAGTTTCGGCCTTCATTGTATGTGATGCAACATCATTATTAATATGACGTAATGTGCGAACATGTATGACGTCATTTACTGCAAAAAATCTGCTACGCTTAAAATGGTATATAATAAAAAGAAAATTCAAATTTTTGGAATGAATATGCCAGTTATTTCATCTCGTGAAGCGAGAAAATGTATATTTCATTCGTGGCTTCGCCACTCATGAAATATGCATTTTTCGCTTCACTCGATGAAATAAATGGCATATTCATTCCAAAAATTTGAATATCCTCTATATGCAATTCATTAACATTAGAAAGCAGTGAAATATCAGGAACCAATATTTATACGAAACAATGTGCCATGATTTAAGTGTTAATGGCCATTAATTTAATTCAAGAGCAAGTATGATCATTAAAATACCATTAATTTTTACCCTTGGTATGAAATGATGACCATTAAAATTTAATGGGCGATTATTTTCTGTTTTATGGTGATTTAATGCCCATGAATTTGCAGTATTAATGGCCATTACAAAAACTAATTGCCATGAAAAACCCATTACATGTCTAATAATGGCCATGAAAGATGTGTTCATGAATTTTAAATTACTGAAGTTGGGAGATCAATATTTTCATGGCCATTAATTTTTGGGACTGAACATCTTAACCCATTAATTTTTTAATAATGGCCACCAATAAAAAGATCATCAGAGTATTTGATATTATCCATTATTTGAAAACTCATGTAAAGGTTAGTTTTTAACATTATCATTTTACAGCCTTCAAAACTTGCTGCACATTGCATCCATAGGTATGTTTGTGTAATGAAGAGCTCCACCATTCAGTGCTTGTAAATTAAAATCGCCACATTTCTTGTTTCATGAAGAAATTGCCTGTGTGATTAAACTGAAATTTCAGGAAGACAAAGAAAATTACCTCGAGAAATGCTGTAGGAAAATGAGTTTTAAAGGCAAACTCTATTAATTTCATCTAAAATCATAACATATCCTGGAGAAATGCTGGAGAAATTTCTCCAGCATTTATCCAGGAAATTTTAAAGCTTATCAAGGAGATTGTGGGCCTTTGTTACCTTTTCAGACACAAACCAATCTGCTCTCCTACCAAGCATAGCTAGAGCCTGGAAACAGGATTTAGCAACTGCAAGAATACATAGGATATAGGAAAATATGCATTTGGGAGCCATGACCATGCTTTATTGAAATAATGAAATCCGTGATACAGTGAGGGGAGTTTTAATGAGGTACACTGGTAATCAATTGGAAATCAATTTTAAACTTGTAGCACAAACATGTATTCTATTAATCTTGCATTTGTAGAAATTTTGTGCATAATTTAGCATTCCAAACAATTCTATAATTCTAAGTTATGTATGCTACCAAACCCTGCTTGTCCATCACATGTTTATTACTGCTTCTGAGTACAAGCACAATCACCATGGAGGCGGGAACCCGCGAGGTGCGAGTAGTATGGCGATTGAAATTTTCAGTCAGGTGTCTCATGAATTTAAGCACTACTTGGTTAGCAGGCTTCGACCACCATGCCTATAAGTCTGAACAAATAAGAGAAGTAATAAAAAGAGTTAGTGTATTTTTGAAGAAAATCCAAAGCCATTAAGGACCTCGGACAGTTTCCTATTCAATCTGCCCAAATTTTGACAGCCTGTGGCTAAGATAATGCATAACTGACAACTATAGTTGTGTGCTTAAATCAAACCCTTACATTTAGTGCACCTAGCAAAATAAAAATATTTTGAAAATATTGCATCATAATTATGCCAGGAATTCAGGGTTTAGGGGGTGGGGGTATTTTTTGTGATCAAATTTTATTTCACAGAAAGTCAAAGATTCGTCGAGTATTCACCTAAATACATGTAAATATTATGTGGGCGGCATAAAACTTGAGACGAAAGTGATGCGTTTGCATAAAATTCGGGTTGAGAGATTACATTGTTTCATTTAAAGAAGTGTGCTGTCAATGACTTTTGACTATTACCTGTAATGTTTCAAGTTCATCCAGTTGACTTGTGCACTGAGGTGTATCATATCTGCATACTGTATAAATCATAGTCTAGATAAACACAGATGTTGAGCGTAAAATTGTTAATATTTTTCTTACACATCAGATTTAGTCTATAATTTGGTGCTTAAAAGAACCGTCTCATTGCGACGGTTCTTTTGAGTACCCACAACATATGTTTTGGTTGAGAAATGAGACAATCAATTGCTTTGTAAGCACTCATAACTAAAGCCCTGATACATGCCATTTACCTACAGGTATTTTACAAAATAAGTTTCTAATAAGGTTTTATAATAAAGTGTTTTTGAGCATTTTGACATCGTTCCCCCCCGTGACCATTCATGCCGTTTTTATATGATGTGTAAAATGTAAAACTACAACTGTATGCAAAAGGATTAGTTTGGTCACGGGGGGGAAAGCACCTCAGTAAAACTTTTTCTATTTTCATTATGTTGAATAGCAAAAACAGAGTTTTCAGCCCATATTTTTCAATTGGTACTTGTCCAATGAGAAAACGGCTTTTGTGGATAAGTCGAGGATTGAACCCACTATATTTTTCATAGAAAAAATATCATTTTCTTTGAAACTTTTCTCTGGTCATTTTTATGGGCAATCCTTCATTAAGACTGTCCGAGGTCCTTTAGCCTAAATGAGTTTTGAGCAGGATTTAATGGCCATTAAAGTTGCATCTAATGGATCTAATCTAATTTCATGCCAATTATTTATCCAAACTATTTATTAATGGCCATTAGTTTTGAATTAATATGGTTTTCTTTATATGTGACTGTGTCCTAAGAAGGATTCAACTTGGCCAATAACATTTACACTCAAAATTCATTTCCATGTAAAAGAATGCAACATTTCTCAATAGAATCAGAAAGAAAAAAAGACTTTATTCTAAACGCTCTTGATGAGGCTTCATTAAGACTGTTGGTGTGCCTAATGTGTAAAGCCATTTGATCATGTCTTAGACTTTACTTATTGGATATATGCTGTATCATTATCATCACCTTTAACAAATTTCATAACGTTTCAAACTATGTTTTTATGTCACAAAACTGAATATCCAGATGAATTAAGTTTTCAAAAAAAAAACATACCAACAGGTAAATGCTATATGTAACAATGGGATAGAATTTGACAATTATTATGAGAAGTACACAATTTAATGTTTAAAGATGTCTCTAAAATCGTGAAAATACCATACTTTATTTTTACAATTATCTTAATAAAAAATTTTGTTTTACTTTCTGACTGAGAAAAATGATCAAAACATGCAATAATTCTAATAAACACATTTAATGGCCATTAAAATCACTTAAACAAGAGTTGCAAATTAGAGTAGCTCCCCTTGAAAAATCTTATTTTTTCACAAAAGATTAATATGATATACAAAAATGATTTAAGACTTATATTTTTTCTGAAATATTATATTTATTAATTTATCAGAATTTCTGATCTCTATTATTAACATACAGCAAGGTTGTGCCCTAAATTTATCAAAATGTATATGTGTTGCATTCACCAATGGTAATTATATTTTCATCAATATATAGAAGGATTCAGAAATAAAAAGGTAACATTAACTTGTTAATTGGCCTGTTTATCTCTTAAGATGACAGGGGACTTAAACCAAAGTCCAGCAAGATTCTTGCTTGTCTTTCCTGCTTCTAAATGAGAAACAGGAAGCAGCACAAGAAATAGAATCTTGAAAACATTGCAGTGGGCATAAGAGAAAATTAATGACCATTAACATATTTTTATTAGAAATTTGTCATGCTTATCTAATGGCCATTGAATTATGCATTTAATGCCCATTAATATGCTGTTGATTTAAAAGAATGATGCCCATTATTTTCTATCCAATATACTAATGGGTAATTAATGCCCATAAATTTGTAGTTACATTTTCTGTTATAATGGCCATTAAAAATAAAAAGCCATTAATAATGGCCAAAATTTTCATGGCCATGAAAAATAGACCATATTAATGGGCATTAAAATTAATCAGCAACAATTTTAATGGGAGGTTTTAATGGCCATTAATTTTCACACACTAAAAATAATGCTTAAATGATGCTCATTATTTTTTTCAATTAATGGTTTGAGTTAATGGTATTTTGACAGATTTTCAGTTTTGAAAGTGCATTTTACCATTAAAATTGACCATTAATAGGACCATTTTTAATGGGAAATTTTAATGGGGGCCATTAATGGGATTTTAATGGGAGTTTATGCAGTAGTGATATTTGGGTTACCTATTCATTCCAAAGGATGAGACCACCATACTTATCATATGACTCAATCTTTCTGAAAATGTATTGTAACACTATAGGCTCCATTCCACGAGCCTCACCGGCGTCACTGCGTTGTGTCTTTGAGCAAGAACATTAATCCTAGCTTAGTACTGGACCCGTCCCTTTATAACTGAAAGATTGTTGATGGGACGTAAAGAATCAAATCAAACAAACAAAATAGGCTCCATTCCAGCAAGTAAAGTGTCTGTCAATTGTTTTGGTTCTTTGTAGAACTTAGATCCCAGATGTTTTGGTTCTTTGTAGAACTTAGATCCCAGACTCAGTCAACAATTTTCCAGTCATGCATGCCTGTTTTCCTGTCTTCCTGGGTGAAAAATACAAAGCATAGAATAAAGTGTCTTGCTCAAGGCTTCAACAAAGTTCCTCATGAATCCATCTATTGAAGTGTATAATGGCCATGTAAAAGGCATCCTGAAGGCACTGAGACAGAAATAAGTACATATAACAGAGACCAACTGGATGCCTTCAACAGAACCAATATCTTAAGTCTTCAGAAAAAGTGCCAGTAATGGCATGCTTGTAAGTGAACAGAGTACAGGTACCATATGACAAAACAAATTGCAGATGATGCAGGTTAATGTCCATCATCATTATCTGCTGCATGTCTCCAATTCTCAGAAACAAAGAATTAAGAAGTAAACTTTTATTTAAAACAAGAGAATCGTTTAAACTGATGTATGCTCCCCAAATAAAGGCATTGTTCAAAAAGGGCTGCAAGTTGATTTCTCTAATAGTGTTAATGTTATGCATTGGCCAAAATTTAAGTATAACAAAGGACAATAACTCCTAAATCATGCCAAAGAGAATTATGGTTCTTGTACACTGCACCTCTCCTCATACAGATCTATCTACATGTACCAATTAAATATCAAAATGATACCTATTATAGTTTTTGTGCTATGCTCCCGACAGAATTTAAGTATGAAAAATAACAAAGGGAAGTAACCCCTAAATTATGCAAAAGAGAATTATGGTTATTGTACACTTCACTTCTTCGCATGGAGATCGATCTACAAACAAAGTTTATTGTTGATATCTCATAACTTTTGTGTTATGATGCAGATTGAGTGGTTTTGGGGAGCGCAGTGGCTCAGTGGTAGAGTGCTTGACTCGAGACCGAAGGGCCGGGGGTTCGAGCCTCACCGGCGTCACTGTGTTGTGGTCCTTGAGCAAGACACATTTATCCTAGCTTAGTACTGGTTCAACCCAGGAAGATCCGTCCCGCATAACTGAAAGATTGTTGAGTGGACATAAAGAATCAAATCAAAAATCAAAAGATTGAGTGGTTTAACAAGTGCCAAGAAATACCCAAAAGTAATCATGAGAAACCTAATGCAGTTCATTACATGTATATATTCATATTTGGAGATTTTAAACTTGTTTTCCTATTAAATAAAAATCCCATGGCAATTATGGAGCAAAAGTGTGGGCATGTCAGTTCACATATTTCCATGGCAGGTAATACCTACATGTACGGGTGTAAGTTCGGAATTTCCAAAATTCGGATCTTATAAATCTTAAAACTTGAAGAATTCCAACAAAACATTGTCAGTTTGAATGGTTAGGAAAGAAAATCAATAAACAAGTGTTTCTCAGACCACTTTTTGAAAAACAGATGAGGCAGGCATGTTTAATTTTTATTTTTTATTTGCCAAAAAACAGATGAGGCCATTTTTTTAAAATTTCATCCAAACCAATTGAGGCACCTTTTTTGTTCATTTTAAGCATAAAAAAAGGTTGATATTTTGATTTTGACATATGAATAAAATAAATGAGGCCACTTTATTTTTATTGAAGTCTGAAAAGAGACAAATGAGGGGCATTTAAAACAGATGAGGGAGGTTGTGAGAAACATTTTTTTATTTGGCCTTAATTGTCTTTAACTAAAATGAAAAATAACTCAACAGAAAGTCAGCCTCAGAATCCTGAATTCTAGTATAATCCTAAAAAACTTACAGCTATACTGGATTCCTCCTTTATCAAGGCCCTTGTTTGTTATCGGGTAAATGCAAATACACAATAATAACACGTAAAATAACTTCATGTGAAAATCAAATGATGCGATAAAGGAGATGTCACGATAAAGAAGGGCGTGAGTATATATACCAAGTAGTGAGTGGACCTGTACTCAGTACAAATCCTTTCTTCCACTTGAGTGCAGTAACTGACAACTGCCCAGACCCAACTTGATTCACTGATAAGAAAAGCATAAATCCCTATCAAAGTTGCAAGACTCCAGGTTTGAACCAGCAACTCAGAGTCCTGGATCTCATTTTGGTGCCAACTTGACTGTACATGGAATTTGTCAAAACTACATTGAGCTCTACAGGGATCAAATTTAAGAATTTAACTATACTCGCTTAACCATTTTCATTCTGATGCACTTTCCCAAACATATTTATACAATAAGTATGGAATAGTCATTTATACAATAAGTATGGAATAGTCCATTTTTGATTTAAGGGGTCAAATGTCCAAATTTCTAAAATATGGTGTTTTACATCCCTAATGATTTGTTTGATTGTTTGTTTGGTTTAATTTATTGTTTTTTTTATCTTAGCAAAGGGGATCGCAGCGGCTCAGTGGTAAAATGCTCAGCTAGAGACCAAGGGGATGTGGGTTCAAGCCTCACCAGCGTCACTGCGTTGTGTCCTTGAGCAAGAACATTAATCCTTAGCTTAGTACTGGTTTAACCCAGGAATACCCGTCCCTTTATAACTGAAAGATTGTTGATGGGACATAAAGAATCAAATCAAACAAACAAAATTATCTTGGCAAACAATGAAATACTGCCTGGATTGTCATCACCACAAAACATCACCACAAAATACTGTATGTTTAATGAAGCTGTAGCCTAGGAACTCTTGGAAACCAACTGAAGCATGCAGTTCACCTACTTTTAGGTTTGCAACATCTGCTGTAAATGAAACTTACAGAATATTAAGTCAGTTAATTATTATTGGTTCATTAATTGCATGACTTAGTCTTTGTTCAAAAATTCCTTTTAGTAAGTTCACTCAGAAAATACCAAAATTAGGGACATTTAAAAAAAGAAGGAAAGACTTTTTTTGGAATTTGGCCATTTTAGAGTTCTTTTTTTTAGGAAGTTAGGGAAGCCTAAAAATTTAGGATGTTTTTTTAGGAATTTTAGGGCCACTTGAAAGCCTTATAGTGTTAACATATTACATGTAACTACCAGTAAAGTACTCAGTGTAAGCTGTGTGGGCTTATACTGCCTTATAGGAACATGTGTACATAGGTCAAATGTGCCTGGAAAGCCTTTATCAATTTGTGATTGATGTAGTTATTTTTAAGCTTTGCTTTGATGCCTAACATACTAAACATAGACATTGTGGGTACTCAAAAGAACCGTCTCAATGAGACGGTTCTTTTGAGCAACCAAAATATAAAATAAATTGGTGGAAATAAAAATACTACAATTTTATACCCAAAAGATTTGCTTATCTTGACCTATGACCTTTTTATGAAATAAATAGGCGTTATCTATAAACAGACGTATAGACTTAAACTTTAAAGCCTTTTATACAGTAGTATTTGTGAAGTTTTTAGCCTATGTTTCTGGTTATATTTGTATTTTAGTCCTGCTTTACAGTGCAGCAGTATATAATTATATGATTTTTAATATTCTTGAATGCAGTGTTCATGTTAAATCATGTTCTACAGTTGTTTAAACGGTGAGTGCCTTTCATAAAATGTCTGCCTGCAAGGTTGCTATTTTTCTAGCACAATGTCCATTTTGCAGACAATGCTGATTTCTCCAATTTTACAACAACAAAAAATAACCTAAAATTTAGATCAAAGTCAGTCTGAATATTATGTTTAAAGTCCTTTTATCACTATTTTTTAGCTCTTGACTCTATGCATTAAATTTTGGTTTGAATCAATTATGTAAAGAAATTGTCTCCATTGTATACAAAATTTGTATTTTTTGTTAATTTATTAGCATTTTCTCAGTGTTTTTTCAAAGAATTCTAGTGCTTAAACAAGGTGATTGTTTTTAAGCTTTTTTGAAATACTGAATGAAAATAAACCAGCTCACCTGCCTGTCAGTACTGGGATTTGAACCCCCTAGTGCTTAAACAAGGTGATTGTTTTTAAGCTTTTTTTGAAATACTGAATGAAAATAAACCAGCTCACCGGGATTTGAACCCAGATATACCTACAGGTGTATTAACATAACCCAGGATGTTCTACCTATTGAACTGTACTGACTCCCAAGATTTAGTGTTGGGTTATTTTCATTTTGTAAATGAAGTTAATGAAACTTTAAGCATTACATGTACATTCCAAAAATAGCTTTTAATGACTAAGATTTTTTTTTATCTATTAGCCTAGCATTAGTTGTATTTTTGTTTCCACATGAACATGATGAATAACAGAAAACTATACTCAGCTACCCATTTAGCACTTAAGGTTGATCCAAATCTTAAATGATATTTTTTGAAATACAGAATGAAAATAAATCAGCTCCCCTAATCATTGTGAGCAATAAGCATTTTTTCCCAAATGTTTCCATATGTTCTATGGCAATTTTTCTAACATCTGTACAAGTTCAAGCATACAAAATAACATATTTTAAATAAAAAAAATGTACTGACCCCAAGTGTCTGTGGCTACCCTGCCTGTCAGCATTGGAGTTTGAAAACAGACATACTTTTAAGTGTATATAGAGTATTAACATTACCCGAGGAATTCTACCAGGGTCAATCACTCAACAACTGCGTGAGCCACTAATAATTGCTCCTCTAGAAACTTAAGTATGAAATTAACCATCAGAAAGATGCCTACTATCATCTTCAATGACTTCATAAATTGAATAAAAATCCACTTTTTAGCTTGAAACCAATACATAATGATGCAGCTAGCAATTATCTTTGTTATATGTTACAGTAGGCCACAGTATGTAACAAAAAAGTGCTTACAAGGGGCAGGTCCGGGTAGTCTACCTAATGCTGCAAAGCATCAATTTGTAACATATCCTTGCATAGCAAAGCCCCACATAGCTCTATGACTATGTACAGGTAGTACTGGCATTGTGCATGGCACTCTGGTAGAGAGAGGAGACATTGTCATTGGTCTCAGTAATTGCAAGCCCCATCAACCTTCGCCAGAACAAGCACCCCACCTTCGCCCTTTGGTCATTCTTCTCTAAAGATCATTTTTGTCTTGACAAATATTGTAGACCCTGATAAAATGTCACATTATGCGACCTTTCATCTGGGTCATCACAGTTTGCAAAAGTTCGTATTAAGGAGTCATCATTATAAAGAGGGTTAATATTAAGTGAAATTAAATGAGCCAGATTATAAAATCTTTGGTACTTATTTAATGGGTGAATGGTGATGAGCCTGTGCAGTTTCGTCAGAGCATTTACTGCTCGCATATACAGTTAAGACTTAGATGATGATATAGGCAAACAATAACACTTCTAGTCTCACTAGATAGCCACATTACATTTTCTCACAAGCCTTTTGAATCTTAAAACAACTGAAAGATCTATGCATTTTTTGGTAGCATTCACACAATCGGGGTGAAGTACACGAAAATTGCGTTTTGCTAAACAGCCGTAGCCTTTAGATTTTATGCATTTGCGATATAGGAATTTTACAGTTCAGATATCTTTGAAGGTGTAAGATTATTAAGTGTGCAGACACAGCTATCTAGTGGGTTAGCTTTAAACAGTAACTGTTAGTTATTTTAACTTATTTACTTTCATGTCTTAATCATTAAAATTTGATGTCAATGCAAAAATGTATATAATCATTTACATCAATGCAAAAATGTATTAAAGGTTTGGTCTCGCCTAACCCAAACAATGTTGTGGGTACTAAAAAGAATCACCTCATTGAAATGGTACTTTTGAACACCCAAACATATGATTAAATTTATGGATTAGAATATCATTACAGTTTTATTCTACTTAAGTGACCTTCTCTGGACCTATGATGTATGTAAGTCAGGGCTGTGGAAATACCATGCCCGACTTGTCCGACATGGTCCCATTTCATCCAGGACAAGTTGAAAATTTCTATTTACTTGTCCTTGGACAAGTACAAATGTATTAAGTTAATACAATTCTGTATTTCATATTTTGATTAATTATTACCAGCTCACATCTGGCATTGAAAACAGTGTGGTTCCTGATCAGCTGGCTTCTTCAGAAGCCAGCTGATCTGGATTTACACTGTTTACAAGAGAAGCCAGCTGATCAGGATCCATACTGTTTACAAGAGTTAATATATATCTGGTTTCATACTGTTTTTGAAAGAATAAATTGTTTTAGCACTGTAAGGTATAAGCTAATTTGTTCTTTCGGACAAGTAAAATTTTCTATGGACAAGTACATTTTGACTTTTACTTGTCCCTGGACAAGTATAAAATTTTACTATTTCCACACCTCTGTGTAAGTGTTCTTTAATTTATAATCATATTGCATCAAAGACTAAGATTGGGGTAGCATGTAAATAAATGAGCCTAAATGTGTGAAAACATGATGCTGTTGGATGCAAAAACAAAGGCGCAAAGCAGCCTTGCATCAGCACATTCTGATCAGTGCCTTAGTTATTCGCTCTCTGCAAAATTTGATAGCTAGACTAGTGACCCACGAAATTTCATTATTTTAACTAAGCCCCTGGCCTCTAGCTGGGCACAGACCATTGACATTATGTTACAGCTGTAAAAATGCCAATTTATTTATCTAAGATATAGGTACAGGTACTTCTAGTCAAGGAAGTCGAGTCGACTAGAACAGGAGATCAGGTAAATACGAGCAGTTTATGGGATTTTCACAGTTTTATCAGTCAAATGCCTGTGACAGGGAGCGCAGTGGCTCAGTGGTAGAGTGCTTGACTCGAGACCGAGGGACCGTGGGTTCGAGCCTCACCGGCGTCACTGCGTTTTGGTCCTTGAGCAAGACACATTTATCCTAGCTTAGTACTGGTTCAACCCAGGGAGACCCGTCCCTGTTTAACTGAAAGATTGTTGATGGGACGTATTTAGTATCAAATCAAACAAACAAAAAAAAACAAAATGCCTGTGACCTGGGCATGCTGGTTTGAGCTTGACCTGATAAAACACCACTGACTCTGTGTTGTGTCAGTTACCTTTATTTAATGATGTTTATGCAGTATATTGTACTAGGGGCGAATTGACTAAGGGGGCGAATCGACTAAGGAGGCGAAAGAACTAGGGGGGTGAAACGTCTAATGGGGACGAAACGACTAGTGGGGACGAAACGTCTTGGGGCGAAACGACAAGGGGAGGAAATGGTACACAATGATTAGAACTGCAAGTGATTGCATGAAAAAGAAACCGGGGTGGGCAGCCCTCACTATTCAACAACCGGACATAAAGCTTTAAACTGCACCTGGTATACTAGGAGCGCACCCTACACAGCCAAATGTGAAATGAAAATCTAAACATTCTCCACCCACTCACATCCCTCCCACCACTGCCAGAATGTGTGCTGGAAACCCCCAAAACATTGAACAGACTATGTTATGCACAGTAAAGAAAGACAACAAAATACAACAACTAATCATAATGCTCATCACTCAGAAACATTCATCTAAAATGCATGTTTTACATTCTTGTTGTTGTTTACATCCGTTGCTTCTGAACCGGATATGGGCTCGATTGATAGTTTTTCCGATAGGTCGTAAAACATAAATAGATCCACACAGCAAAAAATAATTAAATAATAATTAGTAAATAATTAGTCTACTATTCGATCGCTTTTAATGCAGTTTGAAGATGTAATAATATCCCAAGAATAATAACTTAGAAGAAGAATCCAACCTCCCATTTTAAAATGGGACGTCCGAACTAGAAATTTCAAGTTGGGAGGCTTCCGATTTTAAAATGGGGAATATTGCTAGTTGGGTCGTAACATGGATATCAGACCTTGATGTCAAAGAGAGAAAGAGATGAGACTGGCTATATGAAATCAATTTATAATGAATGAAACGTAAAGTAAAATTGACAAACACATCAAGGTCTAGGAGCTAGACTACGTAATACCTAAGAACTAAGACAAAACGGCCCCAATAGGCTTCCGTAGTACAGCTAACCTATCTTGTCTTCAGCTCCCAGAGAATATGCCCAGTAAGCACCTAAAATCGGGCCACTACCGGTCCGCCAGCGAAACGTCATCCAAATGGCCTTTCGCTGTCGGGTCGACAATGGCCTGAGATTGAATGCTAGCTGGATGTTTTGGAGATAATGTCGAAAATAATAATTCTAACAAATGAACCGTGACATGAGATTTCCAACAATGTGGTACGTATGTGCGACCAGCGAAGGCTCAGACCAGCCTGCGTATACGCGCAGACTGATCGGAACCTTTGCTGGTCGCTTAAATGTTCTGTGATTTAGAGTTTCTAAACTTTAAAGGAGGCTACACAGGCTTGTCTGAATCTACACTTATCAAAATGCCACATTGTTTGAAATCACATGTCGCGGCTCAAATAGACAAGCAAACAAGTTTCAAGCAGGGTGTGACATAGAAGTTAAAATTTCCATCCCTCCGCTAGGTTGTCTGTCCGCCCGTCTGTCAATAATTTACATGAAACTGCGTTTTTGTTTGCTGCTTTCGAAGCAGCAAACTTTCAGATTGACTTTTTCGGAAATCCGGTCATGAGCACTGCAGAGTAGCTGTCTGACGCAACCCTGTCATTGTTATAAATAGTCGGATATAACGCAATACCGCCACCAGTGTTGGAGAAACAAGATACTGTGACTTGGGACGATATTGTAGGATCCGCTAAAATGGAAAATCATTATAAAGTTCAGCTTGCAACGGCCAGATGCAAGTCATTATAGAAAAAGTTTAAAAAGAAAACGACTTACCTTTAAATGGCTAACGCATGCGCGGATCCAGAAAGTTTTGTCGGAGGGGCCCAACTTCAACTTTTTATTTTTGTTTTCTTTTTTTTTTCTTTTTTTGATTGAGGGGAGGAAGGTTTCAATACCACTATTAGCGGGCCATCAGCGGCCCGCCAGCGAAACGCCATTCAAATGGTGTTTCGCTGGCGTGTCGATGCTGGCCCAACACTGAATGCTTGCTTGTAAGCTGTGTGGTTTTACAGGGGATCTGGACTAATATTGCTAAGAAACCCTATATTTTTGTGATTGGGTCGGGACCCCCTGTCTCCCCCTCTGGATCCGCACTTGTTTATATATTTATCCATTTGCATTGATCCATTTATCCGCGATTGCGTTTGAAAACTAAAATTAAAGTCCATCCATCGTATAAATAGCTATAAGACAAAAGTGACCACAATGAATGAAATGATGAAACACTACTGACTAACCCTTTACCTGCGAATAGCTTTAACTCTTTGCATGCTGAGCCATGATGACATCATTCAGAGAGCCCTCGAAAACGCAGGTCACAGAAAGAGACAAGTCAATATATGTACAAGATCGGCGCATTTTTTCTGCTTCCCACAACTTACGCATCAGCGCATGCTTATTTCATATAAAAACCTTGTACAATGTAGAACCAGATAAAATATCCAGAATCATGTACCTAAACATGTTTTGAAGTGTCACTGAAAAATAACCCATTGCATGAGAAAACCTGTCTTTCGGGATTGGCTTTACTGAAGAAGCAAGTGGATCTATCATACGCATGCGTGAATCCAGAGGTCCGGACCCCACTGGAAATTCACAAGTTCTATATTAACATTTGCCCCCCCCCCCTGGAAAAATTGGACCCCTCCCCTGTAAAATATTGGACACCCTCTGGAACCTTAAAAAGTATAGTTTTCCTTAAAATAAACCATTGATACCCCTCTGTAAAACTGTAAAAAAGCTGATGCCTAAAAACGTTATCAGAGTTTTTTTCGGACCCCCCCCCCTGGCGAAAATTCCTGGATCCGCGCATAATACTTTGATAAAGCCAACAGTGTTGGATGCACATGCTCATCTTTGCCTACTAGCGTCCGAGGAAGAATAAGTAAATCTCGGCTTTTGTGACGGTGTAGCCGAACAATTTTATATCGCGAAGTGGTGAGTTTTCATGCAAACCCATGAAAGAGATACAGCTCACGAGCGGATTCCAGAGGGGGGGGGGGGCAGGGAGTCCGGACCCCCCCCCCTGAAAAATCACAAAAATAGGGTTTCTATGCATACTAGTTGGGCTCCCCTTAAAATCACAAAGCCGCCAAGTCAGCATTCCATGTTGGGTCATCAATCAGCGAAACGCCATTTAAATGGTGTTTCGCTGGCAGGCCAATGATGGCCCGCTTATAGTGGTGTTTGGATCCTCTCTCTCATCATCAACTAAAAAACGTTGTCAAAGTTGGACCCCCCCTCCCCCCGGACAAAACTTTCTGGCTGGGTAATCATGTTTTATGTGCGAAGTCATGCTCGCCAAGGTCACCTCGTGCTCACAACAGCAGCGGTGGCTTTGATCTTAGACATCATGTTGTCCTTGAGACTTCAATATTAGCTGACAGTTTGGGCCCAGATCTAGCCCGACAAAATGTTTAATGTTTTTATTGATAATACTGTGCAGTGCGCAGGCCGATCTGCGACTTCGTTGGTCTCATACAACAAAGTCGGGGTACATACATCTACAGACGTGTGGTAAGGAAAGCAAATTCTGATATGTCTCGATCATCTCTTCATGGAAGGAAAATCCATCCATAGTGAAATTGTTAAGCAAACTGTGTACTATGGAAAGTCGGTAAATGGAGCGAATCGATCATCTCAAGGTATTTCATATTTTCAAATTCACAGCCACCTAGTGGGGCTATTACCCTAAATTAAGGAATATACCTACATCTACATTCCTTTCATGTGTATGTGGGCAGTTAGCAGAATAAGGCGCTGACGATTTTCCGCGGATGCGCAGGCTCGTCTGAGCCTTCGCTGCTCGCATATGCGCTCATGAACGGGCTTATTTCATGAAAATACCAATGCTAATATTGAATTCATCATGACTTAGATTCAGCACGGCTACAATTAAATTATGTCTTGGTATGTGCGTCTGTCCGTACACTATCTCGGTATACACTCTTAGGACCTTCCGAATGCAGTCTCGTGAGTACAGCAAGACAGGCCTCGTTCGACTCAACAGTTTGTTAAAATCCGTGTTAAAATGTTCCATTTTGAGGAATTTGATATTTCTTTATGAGCCGTTATTACATGAATTAAGTTATTTACGCTAAGAAAACCACCGAACTCGTATGAAATTGGTATTTAAGTATTTAAAACATAACGTACGTAGATGTCTAGAATTTTATTGTCCCCCGCCTTTTCGAAGAAAAGCGGAGGGACATAGTTTTCGGCATTCCGTCCTTCCGTCCTTCCGTCCGTCCTTCCGTCCTTCCGTCCCCCTAATATAGTAGGTACCTTGTGTGCGCAACTCCTCCTACAGTTTTATGCCGATTCTTTCGAAACTTTACAGATGTTTTAGTCATGGTCTGAAGATATGCATGTGGTTTGGATATTATCCTGAGATTATTTTTTGTCACTTTTTTCGCAATTTGAACTTAGTCATTTTTCGGCGTTTTTACTATCAAAGTGAAAAGATAGTGGGTACCTTGTGTGCGCAACTCCTCCTACAGTTTTATATCCATTCTTTTGAAACTTCACAGGTGTTTTGTACATGGTCTGAAGATATGCATGTGGTTTGGATATATTCCTCAGATTATTTTTTAACACTTTTTCCGCCAGTTGAACTTAGCCATTTTTCTGACATTTTTACTATCAAAGTGAATGGATAGTGGGTACCTTGTGTGCGCATCTCCTCCTACAGTTTTATATTGATTCTTTTGAAACTTCACAGGTGTTTTGGACATGGTCTGAAGATATGCATGTGGTTTGGATATAATCCTCAAATTATTTTTTATCACTTTTTCTGCTATTTTAACTTAGGCATTTTTCTGGCGTTTTTACTGTCAAAGTTAATGGATACTGGGTACCTTGTGTGCGCAACTCCTCCTACAGTTTTATGCCGATTCTTTTGAAACTTTACAGATGTTTTTGTCATGATCTGAAGATCACTTTTTCTGCTATTTTAACTTAGGCATTTTTCTGGCGTTTTTACTGTCAAAGTTAATGGATACTGGGTACCTTGTGTGCGCAACTCCTCCTACAGTTTTATGCCGATTCTTTTGAAACTTTACAGATGTTTTTGTCATGATCTGAAGATATGCATGTGGTTTGGATATTATCCTGAGATTATTTTTTGTCACTTTTTTTGCAATTTGAACTTAGTCATTTTTAAGTGTTTTTACTATCAAAGTGAAAAGATAGTGGGTACCTTGTGTGCGCAACTTCACAGTTGTTTTGGACATGGTCTGAAGATATGCATGTGGTTTGGATATAATCCTCAGATTACTTTTTATCACTTTTTCCGCTAGTCGAACTTAGCCATTTTTCTGGCATTTTTACTGTCAAAGTGAATGGATAGTGGGTACCTTGTGTAATTTGAACTTAGTCATTTTTAATATCAAAGTGAAAAGATAGTGGCGGGGGACATAAATTCTCTGAATTTGCTTGTTTGGTCTGAGTCTTTGTCCACTTCAAACTTTATGATAGTGAGCACCGAGACCCTTGCGAGATTGCTCAAACGCACATGCTCTCCTGAGCCTTCTCTGATCACATATGTCGTAAGTACCAGCAGGCTATTTACGAAGTTCATATGGGGCACTGCGCAAGTTGATTTCATGTTCGGGTTCGATTGGAAACAAAATAAAAATTTTCCTAAGCTTGCACGGCAGTGTATTTGAATTTTGTAATAATAGTACAGAATATCTCCGACGCATCGGCGACATGGGCGTGTAAATTTGCATCCACTCGACGTACTTTCAGAAAACAAATCTTAATGTCATCTAAAACATGCGACGTCAATGCTGGATTCACGTTAGCGACGTAAGCCGTTAGATTGGCAGGCGAAAAGTTAGCATTAAAGTATCGTAGACAGCTACGATTAAAAAAAAACAAGCACCGATGAAGGTAAAAAACGATGTGTACGAACTATCAAAAATTACTTATAAGAATAAATTTTCCTTTTTAAAGGAGGGCTTGCCTAGTCTAAAAACAGCATGTGCACCATGTATGTTGGGAACACCTCCAAATTTGGTTATTTTTTACACTGCACTAAAACCACGTCATAGACGAACGGAACATCAGCAATAGTTATTGAGTCTCTTCTGGCAAAAAAAGACACAAACAGTTATCTAAAGCGGCACCTAGCGCCACGCAAAAAATGAAATTAATAAAATTTACTTACTTTTCATGTATCATTTTTTTATGAATTTTTACAATGAACATCAACATATCAGCAAAACATGTTTTTAATTTCATGCCAAAATAATAAATAATGTTAGGACAAGAGTCTATCGAATAGCAATACCCTTAAATTCTAAAGTTGCAATCTGAAATTTGTCTAGAAATCAGACGTGATTAAAAGGAATTGTATTAAAATATTTTTTATTAAAATCCGGATACAAATTACCCTTGAAGCCCTATTATTTGTCCGGAACTGAAGATAGCCAGCCAGAACGCATATCGGTGGTGAAAATATCGTTGATACATTCAAAGTAAGGAACGTCAGGTCGTCATTTTTGGTTAACCAGACCTGCGTCGATATTTAACTTTCCCTGTAGCCTGATACCGATCTCTTGGGCCATGTATAGTTGCTAGTCTTTCCCAAAGGCCCAGAACTTTTCAAATAGTCATTTCATTTTTTTCCATATAAACATATTCCTACTTTGTTGCTAGTCTATAGGCTGGTGCTAAGTTCTGATAATCATACAACTACACTGAAGACAATTGCGTTAACTTTATAGACTAGCCATGAACATAAACATTTGGAAAAGAAAAGAAAAATAGTATTACAATATTTTACGTGTATTAATGACCACTTTTATTATCAGACTGGTAGCTATTCTATATAGTTGACTGATGGCAATTATAATACCCACTTCGAATCGAACTTTAGTTTCTACTAAGTAACTTAAGTTCGATTCGCTACTAAAGTGACGTCACGAACCTACATGTACTAAAGATCAACGGTGGGTCAGAGCACCGTTACTCTAGAAGCTTGTCTGGTTCCCTCCTCTAGACCTATCTAGCATAATGGGTTCAAGATATATTAATAGCCTCAAAATGTTTTTTTATTATACAAAATAAATCCTTGATGTGTTCTATTTGCGGTCCCTCTTATTCGTTATTGTTAATTAGAGCAGGCTGTGCAGTTTATTGTGCAGTTTATGCACACTTTTTTTTGTCTACGATGAAGAATTGAGGTGGGACATACAGGGCTATTCACTTTGTTTATTTGACAACTAATTAAAAGGTTGCAACTGTAGTCATTTGGGTGTAAAAGTGCGCACGCATATATTATATAAGAACTTTAGTAGGAACTTTGGAAGTGGGCCAATATCATTCCAATTGAAGTTATAAACTAAGGTTACAGTGTTTTAAACATGTTTATGTACAAGCTACATGCCAAAGAGACCCAGAAGTGTATGCGACATGCCATGATCCCAAAATATATCCTCACATTCCTACCTCAAATTATATACAGATATGCTCTGGGCTCGACCTTGCTGGAACTGAAATGGTGAAACCAGAGGTCAAGGTTACAGTGACCTGGAAACAGTTGGTGACTCGCCAGGGTCTAATATGTATCTACGTACCAAATATGGATCTGCTACCATAAATAATATAGGCGATCTGCTGTAGGTGCATTTTTTCACAACCTAGCTAGCTGACTCCTGAGATCAAGGTCACAGTGGCTGAAAACAGTAAGCGACATTCCATGACCCCCACATATATCCACAAATTGAATTAGGGGTTAATATGTCATATGATATGAGACATGCTCTTAAGACTATGTTTTGCTTGCTATCGGTGAGTTTTCTTATCAGCGAATTGTTTTCTTCCCATACACACGACCGTTATGCTAACAGTATGTTATATAAATAGACAACCAGGTAGAGGGTATCATTTTTCCAAAACAAATGCTTGCCGCGAGAGTGACGCAAGCAAAATGATCACTTAACGAACTTAAACATGACATTCGTGAATAATGTATGGTGTATGAACTATTCGATTGTAATAACTTATACAAGATTTACCATATAGTAAATTATAATTCAACAAAGGATTGTTTGTAGCTGTTGGTATTTGTATTGTGGTACTTAAATCCTTTTACAACTCAAAGATGGGTAACTAGATGTGAAACTGGTCTATCACAAGCTTTTTAATTTTAAATGTAGACTGGTCCCAGTCCTGAAACAATGATATCTCAGAGAAAATCCTCATACTGATACATATAATTTCGATCTTTAGTCATGGACCCATAATTAGGAACATTTCTGTGTAATTATTTCAATTTCATTGGAATTACTTTGAATTTTCATATTTCTTAACACAAGCACTTCTTAGGATGCACATTCATGACCAGGTTTCAAGGTTGGGCAGTCTAAACACCCCCAGTTTTAACCAGCAGTTTTAACCGGCTAAAACCGCCGTGGTCAATATACCAAAAAGTGGTCAATACTGGTCATTACGAATCTGAGTGGTTGATTGAAATTTTTAAAAGGCCGTTTTGGTGGTTGATATTAGGTCAGGTTTTACGTTCTATTTATTGCAAAAAGAAAAAAAATCCTGTTTTGTCCCTGCCAAGGGCACTTTTTACTTTAGCACTGACTTCTGCATTACATTCCAGGCACCTAACACTAGTCTTTTTTAATTATCAAGGGCAAAATAGAATAACCATACAACCTAACAGGGTCTTTTTTCATCATTTTGAGACAATAATTTTTATGAATTCATGACACTGGTTAAATTATTAACTTAACTGATAACAGCAGATAACAGAATGACCACACTTTCACACCTCTATATTAACACAGATGCCAATGAATTAGCCAATGCATTTTAAGCTCAGTGATTGGATAGGTCTAATAAACTGGACCTTCTTTAGTCTGAGTGACATGTCCAGTATTTTGACAGTTTTGTTTGTTCGAACTCCTTGATATATTGTTTAACATTCAGTGTTTTTCTTTACAATTTTCACACCTTTGTCTTTTCAGATTAGAAACCAATTCAATTTACATTTTAACTAATAGAGCAAAGACTAGTTTGTACATGATGACCCCTTTGATGATCAATTTGATGTATTGATTGATTTTTTTGGTACTTTCTTTCATTTAATAAGGCACTGATTTAAAACAAATATGACTATGAAAAAGCTAGTTTTAAAATTTATTTAATTTCATTGCTTGCATCAATTTTTGCTTTACTTTTTTTATTAATGAATAAATGAAAGTAAGTCTTAAGTCTGAACTGAAAGTTGTGGTAATGATTCAGTTTGATTGAGACTGAATATCTTAACTATTGACGTTCATTTTTGTTTGCTTTAGGTCAATTTAATTATCAATACATTTTTAAAGCAAAAGCAACTCATGAAACACATTTTCAATTAAGCCTGTATTATCTTATATTGAAACTAATTTAAGTCTGTTTATAGAGTCCAGTATAGTAGGATAACTAATGCTGTTTAATAGAGTCCAATAAATTAGGATAACTAATGCTGTGTATCTTCACATCGACCATGATTTTTTCTATCGACCACCAATCAACCAGTAATGACAGGTTAAAACCAGTAATGACCACTGGTCTCGTCAATATGCATATTGACTGGTCGATTGCCAACCTTGCCCGGTTTGTGCAGTCTAGCTAGTCATCATTTGTGCGTATTCATATAAATGTTTTAATCCGTTCTCTTTGTAGTAAAATATTTCAATCTTTACGGACTGTCTCAGTTGAATCAGTACCAAGCAGAGGAGGTTAATAAAGCACACACCACAGTAGGGTTATCTCCTTTTAAAAGGAAACTTTATTCGAGTTATTATCGCGCTCACGAGCACTCTATATAATACACCTTAGCAACCCAATTCACAAGGATTTTCCTATGGAAAATTAGTGATGCTTGAACCCCCAACCCAATGATCTCAACTTGATCATTCTTACAATGAGCCACTGAACTCCCCTTATCTAATATTGAATGACAACCAAAGCACTACACAGATGCCTACTCTGATCTGAGTGGTGAAGTTTCAATGTGATAGATTACTGCATGTGTGTTTTACAGATTTTTGTATCTTGTGATAAGGATTCCTAGACTGGTATCAGACCAGTAAATAGAGTAATAGTAAAATATAAAACATTAACCTAACCATGCAAACACTACCTCTGTGTGCCAGTTTACACCGAAAGTTATTTTGGTCTATGGGAGTTACAGAGCTTTCAGTAAGCATTGCCTGAAGTCCCCCCACCCCACGTAGGGGTCATAATATCTCCAATCAGATAAGAATACATGCCTAATTAGTGCATCTAAAGGTAAATTTCGACCTCAGAAGATTCAAAGATTGGTTGGACGAGTCTAATTAGTAGCATGTGAATAGTTACTCAGATGGTAGTAGTTATTTTAAATCGAATGATTACTAAATGTGTTATTGATTTTGAACAGAAACCTGATATCTCACCCATCTCTCAATTTTATGTTACTTCATGCACTCATCTCACTTTTGACCCGTCTGAGGTCAAAAATTTTCAAAACTTGATTATTGCACCTTGGATGGTTTCCTAGGTCATATAGGGCAGTAGTTCAGGAGGAAAACTGGGCAAACTGTCCTTTTAAAAGGAAACTTTATTTCTGCTGCAGTGTAAGCTGAGAGAATCTAACATTGCATAATAGTTGTCCTCTGCGTACTCCTCAAACACGTAATGTATCTCAGTGACCTTGACCCGCATTCACGCTCAATGGACTTAGAGAGAGAGAGAGAGAGAGAGAGTGCTTTACATTAATTGTCTTCCTGGGTCCAAAATTACAATGTTTCATTAAAGTAAGGGCTTTTTAGGTTAAGCATTGATATTTTAACATGTTATATTAAATTTTGATAAATTGCCAGGATCGATGCAGTACTTATGGTCAAAGATATCATTGTGATTTACAGACACAATGAAAATAGTTTGATAAGTTCGAAACGTTAGTTTTCGCATCCTAAAAAATCAATGCTTAACTTAAGTCTTCCTTAACTTTATGGGGGAGTGGGGAGGCATTGTAATTTTGGGCCCTGATGTCTGGTGACCGTTATTAGAGTTCACGGTGCTGCGAGTGTGATTGGTATTTTCTGATCATCTTCGCCGGCAGGTAACACCGCCTTCTCCGAAAATCTTGCTTATAGTATTTCACTTAATACACTACCGCCCATCTATTTGTCCTTGTCGAATTCGCGTTGAAAACGCATTGAAAACGCACGTAATACGCATTAGTTTTCCAACGCGAATTTCGAAAATCCAATCAAAGCCCACTTTCGATACGCGTTGAACTGCAGTGCAACGCATTTACCTGTTAACCAATCAATAACTCAAGTTTAGCAACGCAGTTCAACGTACAATTCACGTTGAAACGCATTGTTGAACAGCCAATCAAAAAAGTTCAATTGCGTTGCCAGACCTGTTACATGTAAATCAATAATAATTTTATTATTGAAACCAAGAAAACAGCGAAAACATTATCCCACAAAATGCTTTGTTTATCGTTTCTTTTTTCTTTTTTGTGTCAATGACACTCACTCATGGCCATCTTTGCGAGATATTTCATGTCAGCAGACTTCACATCCCATGACATTTGTTTGACAGCGGTTACAATTCAAATATGTGGACCAGTTCATCGTGTTTAGTCCAACCATATCAAACAGGTCCGTAATTCTGTGCTATCAGGCCTAGGGATCAGCTTTCGGAACCTGAACCTGCTGCATTTTGATCAAATAATTAGCTTTAGTCTTTATCGATCAATCTCTTCTTACTGGCTTGATTAAATTTGGGTCTTCAGTTGATGAGGCTCCAGGTCCAAGCCTCCCAAGGCACTGTGTTCAGAGAGAGAGAGAGAGAGAGAGAGAGAGAGAGAGAGAGAGAGAGAGAGAGAAAAAAGAGAAAGAGAAAGAGAGAGAGAAAGAAGGCTGTTTAAACAGTGTCGGAACCTATCTGCCGGGCACTGTGCTGCAGTGGTATAGCTGTTTAAGTGGTGTTGAAACCTATCTGCCTGCACTGTGTTGCAGAGGTGCAGCTGTTTAGGCCGTGTCGAAACCTATCTGCCGGCACTGTGTTGCAGAGGTGCAGCTGTTTAAACACTGTCGGAACCTATCTGCTGGCACTGTGCTGCAGAGGTGCAGCTGTTTAAACAGTGTCAGAACCTATCTGCCAGCACTGTGCTGCAGGGGTGCAGCTGTTTAAGTGGTGTCAAAACCTTTCTGCCAGCACTGTGCTGCAGGGGTGCAGCTGTTTAAGTGGTGTCGAAACCTGTCTGCCGGCACTATGTTGCAGAGGTGCAGCTGTTTAAGCGGTGTCATAACCTATCTGCCGGCACTGTGTTGCAGAGGTGCAGCTGTTTAAGCAGTGTTGCAACCTTACTGCTGGGCACTGTGCTGCAGGGGTGCAGCTGTTTAAGGGGTGTCGCAACCTATCTGCTGGCACTGTGCTGCAGTGGTGCAGCTGTTTAAGTGGTGTGAATACATATCTGCCGGATCTGTGTTGCAGGGGTGCAGTTGTTTAAGTGGTGTCGAAACCTATCTGCCGGCACTGTGTTGCAGAGGTGCAGCTGTTTAAGTAGTGTCAGAACCTATCTGCCAGCACTGTGCTGCAGGGGTGCAGCTGTTTAAGTGGTTTTGAAACCTATCTGCCGGCACTGAGCTGCAGTAGTGCAGCTGTTTAAGTGGTGTCAAAACCTATTTGCCGGCACTGTGTTCCAGAGGTGCAGCTGTTTGAACAGTGTCCGAACCTATCTGCCGGCACTGTGCTGCAGAGGTGCAGCTGTTTAAACAGTGTCAGAACCTATCTGCCAGCACTGTGCTGCAGGGGTGCAGCTGTTTAAGTGGTGTCGAAACCTATCTGCCTGCACTATGTTGCAGGGGTGCAGCTGTTTAAGTGGTGCCGAAACCTATCTGCCAGTACTGTCTTGCAGAGGTGCAGCTGTTTAAGTGGTGTCAAAACCTCTCTGCCGGCACTGTGTTGCAGAGGTGCAGCTGTTTAAGCAGTGTCACAACCTTACTGCTGGGCACTGTGCTGAAGGGATGCAGCTGTTTAAGCGGTGTAGCAACCTATCTGCCGACACTGTGCTGCAGGGGTGCAGCTGTTTAAGTGGTGTGAAAACCTATTTGCAGGCACTGTGTTGCAGGGATGCAGCTGTTTAAGCGGTGTCAAAACCTATCTGCGGGCACTGTGTTGCAGAGGTGCAGCTGTTGAAGCAGTGTCGGAACCTATCTGCCAGCACTGTGTTGCAGGGGTGCAGCTGTTTAAGTGGTGTCAAAACCTCTCTGCCGGCACTGTGTTGCAGAGGTGCAGCTGTTTAAGCGGTGTCACAACCTTACTGCTGGGCACTGTGCTGAAGGGGTGCAGCTGTTTAAGCGGTGTAGCAACCTATCTGCGGACACTGTGCTGCAGGGGTGCAGCTGTTTAAGTGGTGTGAAAACCTATTTGCAGGCACTGTGTTGCAGGGGTGCAGCTGTTTAAGCGGTGTCAAAACCTATCTGCGGGCACTGTGTTGCAGAGGTGCTGCTGTTTAAGCAGTGTCGGAACCTATCTGCCAGCACTGTGTTGCAGGGGTGCAGCTGTTTAAGTGGTGTCAAAACCTATTTGCCGGCACTGTGCTGCAGGGGTGCAGCTGTTTAAGTGGTGTCGAAACCTATCTGCCGGCACTGTGTTGCAGGGGTGCAGCTGTTTAAGTGGTGTCGAAACCTTTCTGCCGGCACTGTTTTGCAGAGGTGCAGCTGTTTAAGCGGTGTTGAAACCTATCTGCCGGTACTGTGTTGCAGGGGTGCAGCTGTTTAAGCAGTGTCGCAACCTTACTGCTGGGCACTGTGCTGCAAGGGTGCAGCTGTTTAAGCGGTGTCAAAACCTATCTGTGGGCACTGTGCAGCTGTGTTGCAGCTGTTTAAGTGGTGTCAAAACCTATCTGCTGGCACTGTGTTGCAGGGGTGCAGCTGTTTAAGCGGTGTCAAAACCTATCTGCCGGCACTGTGTTGCAGAGGTGCAGCTGTTTAAGTGGTGTCGAAACCCATATGCCAGGCACTGTGCTGCAGGGGTGTAGCTGTTTAAGCAGTGTCGCAACCTATTTGCCTGCACTGTGCTGCAGGGGTGCAGCTTTTTAAGCGATGTCAGAACCTACCTGCCGGCACTGTGATGCAGAGGTGCAGGCTGTTTAAGCAGTGTTGGAACCTTCCTGCTGGGCACTGTGTTGCAAGGGTGCAGGCTGTTTATGCGGTGTCGGAACCTACTTTCCCGGCACTGTGGTGCATTGGTGCAGGCTGTTTAAATGGGGTCTGATCTTTCCTCTTTGGCACTGTCGAGCAGGGGTGACGGTTGTTTAAGCGATGTGAGTTTCTACCTCCTGAGCAGTTTAATTGAGCAGAACTGGATATACTGCTCTACTTTTATTTTAGGCCTGATCAGGTGAAGCCTGGGCACATGCAATTGCTTTTGCTTAGGAGTGCCTTCTTTTTCTTTTGAGAGAGATCTATTCAGTTAGAATGTCAACAAGTGAGTTTGGCTTGATTATTTTACTTAACAAGGAGAGTTTGCATCTAATCTCAATTGACCCAATCTGAAAGTTCGAAATTGTTTGATGCGAATCCCAAGAAACAAAATTGAATGCAGTGCGACATATTTTCAATGCATTTTCTTCATGTCGTTTTTTTAAGAAAAATATTTTACATTGGGCACTAAAAGAGACAAATTATTGATCTATATCTGATGAATATCGATGTGATTTTACTGTTATATATTCATTTTTCGGCCTTGAGCAACTCCATTCATTTCTCTGCTGAAAAGTCGTGATAGTCGGCTCAAAATATTGATCAATGAATGGAGTGAGATATTTGATTCAAACTGGGCTTTAAAACCTCAAAGTAAACGGGAATTGAGATTTGCAAGACAAGTCTTATCAGAAATATTCAAAGCAAAGTTAAACCGTTAATAACAATGTAAACATTGAGCAAGGTCAACTCAATTTTGATTGGTTGACGCATCACTGCGTTGTAACAAAACGATTTGATTGGCTAAAGGAAGAAACGCATATTTTATCGTTGAAACGCGTTGGAGGGCTGCTAATGAATATTCATGAGTTTCGAAATACGTTGATTCGCGTTTCATACGCAATTTAAACTCAACGCACGTACAATGCGTTGGAAACGCACATGAAACGCGAATTCGCAGGACAAATACGCGGGCGTTAGTGTAAGTATTACTTGACTTTTCACTTAAAGTAAAGGCGGCAACTTTAATATTCATATCTGGGCGTGTTTCGGCTATTTCATCTGCTTGGGAAGGGAAATCAGGTTTTATTTATAATTTGGTAAAGAGTTAATAAGCTTTTTGAGCTGCACAAACGTGCGTGCATTTTATGAAAATCCTAACAGTATGACGGCGCGCATGGTATTGGCGTACAAAACGTAACGTCGAATTATAACGTCGCGACGCTGAATTCTTTTTCCTTCTCCTTATATTTAGCTAGACGCCTTGCTTCTGGAGAGACTTATATTCACTGGTAAAATATATGAAAACCGCTTTCTAGCTTTCAAATATCAATAAAACGTCAGAAAAAGTATTTCCAACTTAGTATACACGCATATACAAGAGAACTGAAAACGGCAGCTTATTCCCAATTGCTTCGCTTGACGTTTCTTTGTTTAACGTAATTTTTACCGCCGGTAACAAAATTTAAGACTGAGGTAAATGTTCACATTTTCTTTATTTTTCGGCGGATAAACTTCATATACCGCATTTATAAGTAAGCAAGCAAAGTACATTGTGGAGATATAATTTTCTAGCGAGTTTCATTATCAATGTTAAAGCTATGCTTAAATTTCAAGAGTATGTGTATTTATTTTAATGAAAATTGTGTTTTGGTAACAAATTTTAAGACTTGGGTTTTTCTTGAACATTTTTAAATGGAAAGCGGCAATGCAAATATTTTTCGCTTATCTCTTTCAATGGAAAAAGTACATTTCAAACAAACAAATATTTTGTAAATAAAACGCCATCAAGATTACAAAATCACTTACCGAAGAGACCATCCCGGTATTTTTCGCGCGTTTTTGTCACGAGTTACAGATTTTATTTTACAAAACTTAACTTTCGGAGACGCCGTTGTAGAGAAATAAACAACAAACTGGATATGCCGTTGAACGGTGACGTTTCAGCTTTGACGTAGACTAAATTTCGTAAAAATTGACGTCAAAATGGCGTTGTAATACGCATTTGCGCATGCCTACTACAGCGGTATTGTTACAGAGTTACAGACGTTTTATCCCCAAATTTTGAGTTCTTGAGCTCTCCTTTAACTGTTTTGATAAATAAAAACTCAGAATCAATAAACTCATACCAAGGCACACGTACACCCCTAGGTTCAAAACAAAAAAAAATGACCAGAACATTAAAAATCGGTTCCTGTAAACAGAAAAAGGGCAAAATCACGTTTTGTACGCCAATACTGTGCGCGACGGACGGATATACGGACTAAACTAACATTTATTACCCCTTAAAGCGCATAATCACAAAATGTATGTTTTTGTCGTCCACTAAACTATTTGGAGCCTCATAGATAAACAGTGTGGATCCAGATCAGACTGCTCCTGTAGGAGCAGTCTGATCTGGGTCCACAATGTTTGCCTCCCTGATTTTGTTAAATAGACATTTCCAGATGTAGTTATTTTGCTGGCGTTTTAAGGACTAAATAATGACTGAGGTGGCGGCACAAGATGATACAGTTACTTTTGAGTAAAACCACGCCTCATTACCTATGACTAAGGTTGACCATTCCTAATTACGCATTCATGAGGCGCAGCCTTTACAGTAAGCGAAAAGTCAAGTAATACTTACATTTGATTGAACTACCAATATCTCGAAGTAAAACTCCCCGCGATTGGACTCTTGTCAATCTTATCATGGTTCTGTAATGTAGTCAATGGATTCCCTATGTCTATTCCCAACTTCGTTTGTTTAGAACTCATGATAAATCGAAATAATTGTACTCAATTTTCTGTTGGTTCTATTATATACCAAAAGGATTTCCTATGCATATACATTAATGAGTATCATTTTATTTACAGAATGGCAGAAAGCTTCAACCCAGATGCAGTTTGTGATGAGTGGCATGATCAATTTTGTGATCTGTGTTATGAGGCTGATGACCTTAATGTTAAAGCGGCGAGTTTCTGTGATGACTGCGTCCAATTTATGTGTAACAAATGTTATAAGATTCATGAAAGGCTTAGCTCCACCAGAGGACATGTTGTTAAAACAGGATCAGCGATGCCAACGTCACAGGCTGACAAACCACCCAGATTCAGCTTCTGTGATGAACATCCTAAACATCTTAAGAATCAGTTTTGTTCTGTCCATAAACAGCTGATCTGTTCTCTATGTTCGCCATTGTATCATAAGAACTGTTCTACTGGCAGTGTTGAAGATGTTTCTAAATCTATCTCTTCATCAGAGACAAATGATTTATATGACATTGTCAGCGACATGAAGAGTAATTTAGAGTCCAGTTTGACGGCAGTGGAATCTAATATTGACGATCTTAATGGTCAGAAAACAATTATGCTAGAACAGGCTCAAGAACTGTACGATAAAATGGTTTCAAAAGCAAAGAAATGGTTTGACGATGCGCAGTATGAGATAGACACACACTACCAGTCACAACTGTTAGTTTTGAAACAAAATCATACAAGAATCAACAACACTGTATCACGGATAGAATCATCCCTCCGTCAAATAGACCTTTTAAGAAGCAAACCTATAGATGCAAAATTGTTTCTGAGAATTCAAGACATATTGAGTGACATGAAACAATATCAAGATGATTTTAAGGCGCCTATATGTAATGTTCAGTTATCATTTTTTCCATCCAAACAGATACAAGATTTTCTTTCCTCCTCATACACCATGGGCTCAGTAAAACTGGATAAATCAAAGTGTGAGATCACAATACCTGAAATATTGTATCCAGTCTCCTCTACCCAACAATCACGCGCTGGTCCAGCCAATAAGGTTGTTGCTGCAGCAGGTAAAAGAGAATCAGCAAGACAGAGTGTAGCACTGACACAGTTGAAAGGTCGTAAACTGAGGAGATACAATGTAAAGCTGTCTGATGACAGGGAGCGTTGTTATATCACAGGTATGGCGATCACCAATGATGGCAGACGACTACTGGTAGATTGGAGTAACGACAAAGTGAAACTGTTCTCCCAGGACATGAAGTTATTATCTTCTCTGTCATTGCCAGATCGTCCCCGTAATATAGCTGTTCTCAGTGATCAGGAGGCTGTTGTTACAACAGCTAACAGGTCACTGAAGCTACTAGATATCTCTGGTAGTAAGATGTCTATCAATGATACCACTAGAGTGCCCTATGATGTAGAAGGAATCAGTAAGTACGGGGAGAAACTTGCTGTTACCAGCTCTAGTCCTAGACCTGCCTCTGTTAAACTGATAGACAAGACTGGTAGAGTCTACTGGTCAGTATCTACTGATGATCAGGGACAGCGGCTTTTTCGCTTTCCTCAGTACGTGACCAGTGACATTGAAAGAAACACCGTTACAGTTACAGACTGGGATAATAATACATTGACAGTATTAAATGGTGACACTGGTGCTGTCATCAAGAGAAGAAGTGTGGAAGATAAGTCTCCCCATGGTGTTACTACTGGACCATCTGGTAACATATATGTTTGTTACTTTAATACAGATGAGGTTGCTGAACTGACAGGAGACATGACTGAAGAGAGAATTCTGCTGTCTCAACAAGATGGTCTGGATGATGAAACATTGGCCATAACATATGATAAGAGTCGTGGACAGTTTATCACATCTTATGGTTTGTTCAGCAGTGATGACAATAGTGTTGACGTCTTTGATCTCTCATAGATGAATACAATAGAACTCTCCTGTCTGCACAGGCTTGTCTGGATGAGCGAACACTGTCCTTATCATATGATAAGACTTGCGGTCAACTGGTCACAGACAACACCGACTGCAAAAATAATGGCGTCGAAAAAAAACAAGACTGAAGTCGATCATGTTAATTAGCCCGTATATGCTTAGAGTTCTTTTTATGAAACATGGGCAAACAGTGCAGACCCAGATCAGACGCCGCAGAACGCGGCGTCTGATCAGGATCTTCACTGTTTCCAAATGGTATGTTCTATCTTAATATAAAAAAGAAGATAATACCACTCATGGATCATATAGGTTACCTATACATCCGTGTACCACTCAACAACCCCTAAAACGGAAATGGACTGGTCCAATTGATAAGGGTGGAGAAAATCCATGGGGTTCAAATGGTTTAAATATGATATATAGTTCGTATACATCAATCACTACATGTACAAAGAAACAATTACACCGCAATTATTTTGTTGTAAAATATTTATGTTGTATGCAAAAACAAAGTCGTAGATCACCCTGCGCAGTCTGATCAGCGCCATTGCTATTTGCTGTTCAAATATTAGGATTGCTTTACAATTATCCAAAATTATAGCAAATCTTTGTAGCTGAGACATCTGAGCAGTCTGGTCAGCGCCGTTTTATTTTGCTGTTTAATCATTATGATTGCTATACATGCGCGTCCAATTATCCAAGATTACAGCAAGTCTCTGTAGCTGAGACATTCGAGCAGTCTGGTCAACGCTGTTTTATTTTGTTGTCAAAACAGCATGATTGATATACATGCCGCGTCCAATTGTTCAAGATTCTTGTAAGATCTTATTAATTGATAAGTCTCTGTAGCTGAGCTTGTTACCTGATAACATCCGCACATCGTATTAGCGTTTTGCATTCACAGTGTAAATATTATGGTAGCTATATTTATTTTTTGTCATCCAATTATTTAAGATTCTAGTAAGTCTCTGTAGCTGAGCGTGTTAAGCAATAGTATTGTCTTGCTATCCGAAGTGTAAATATCATGAAAGATATTCTCGTTTTTGGCATCCAATTATTCAACATTTTAGTAAGTCTCTGGAGCTGAGCTTGATACCAGCTGGCTATTATATCTGGGCAATCTTATCGGCGCCAATGCTATTCTCTCTCTCTCTCTCTCTCTCTCTCTCTCTCTCTCTCTCTCTCTGTGTTAGCTTGTTAAATGTTAAATGACATAAATTATTTCTTCAAATTTGAGTCAATTCATGAGATTCTGGTACGAATCAGACATGCAAGCATCGAAGTCTCAGACAAACCTACATTCATTCTACGTTAAACTGGCCAATTGTGAAATCAGAAAAGTTGAAAATCGAATACTTTAGATTTGATATATGAACTTTGTATCTGATAGAATAACGTTTTAATATACTGAAACACGCTTCAGTGTACCCAAAAAGAAAAATATTGACGTAAACAGGTGTGCTATTGACACAACGTAAGATACGTTACAATATATATAAGGATAAAATACTCAATGTAGTTAAATATTAGAGACTGCTAACTATGTGTTTTAAATACCCTAAGGAATAATGTATAGCTATATAATAAGTGTTTAGCAATAGTGGTTTTCATCATGTGGTAATGCGCAAGAAGATTCAATGTCAAATTGAAAGATTTTTTTTTTATTAACATTATCTCTATTTTAATCGATAAAAATCAAATATCCCTTTTAACACATGTCATTTTCATGTAATTTCTAAGTTGCAATGTTATGTGATATTATCAATTTAATTTCACACACACTTTGTATTCTATATAACCACAATAAGCATTTTGAAAAACAGACTATTTTGTAACGTATCTTACACATATGGAGTCTCATCTGTTTATACAATGTTCATCCACTTTATGACATACCCTGAATCATCCTGTTTGATTAAATTGACTAGTAGTGAGTCTAGTACAATAACTAATGAGAAATGTTTATCCTATATATATATAAAAATACTCAATTCGAAACCAGCAGAGCACACAATACAGATGGGGTGCATAATTGCAGAGTGAAAGTGGTATTTATAGAAAATGCTGTAAAATATTATCAGTTATGCGTGTGAATCAGATCAAACACAAACGAATTCATAATCAGTTATCTAACTATCCAATTTCAAACAATTAAACCAATCATTCCAACTGTCATTCCTGTCTAGTGTCTACAAAGGGATTGTAACGTATCTTATGCTTTCAGCTCAAATGTCGCTTTTATCATTTCAATATCAGATTTTAATACCCTAAATTGACGCTGACGCTTTCCAGTTGCAACATGTTTGACAATGCTACACAGAACTTCACCATGAGTCGCAAATTAACGACATTATCTTATCAGACGTTGGGTTACATTTGCAATTACATTTGAATAGCCTATTTTACACTCCTAAAAACTAACATGAAATACAAAAGATTCATGTGAAAAATTTATGTTATTTCCATTTCACTGACAAGGAAATATTGTGACAAAAGACAACATCACCTTTAACCAGCCATGACATCTTTTGCGTCAGTATTTTCCTAAGTTGTGACTTCAGATAACAGGAAACACTGATTTCATAATATACGTTACAAAAACATAAGATACGTTATGCAAAGTCATCTGAACTCAAAGAGCCCAGTATACTATTTCTTGAAATAAATTATTCACAAGTGCTGTTTATTCAATTTTATAACAAAAAATGACTGATTAATTCTTGCTATCACAAAGTATTTCCTTTTTGTTTTTAATTAGATACGTGACTTTTTCATAAAATACGTTACGCTGAAAGGATCTGTTGTAGGCAATGTTTTCTGTTTTCAAATTGACCAAAATGTCATTTGTTTGGCTTATTGGCTTCTAGCATTTCATATTTCAAATAGTTTCAAATGCTTCATATTGTACAATATAATATTTTCAACGATATTGTACCTTTGTTTCTCAAAGATCTGTGATTTTGTAAAATTCAAACGTTTCAAATTGTCCCGCTTCATAACCTTAAGCTATGAGTAAAAATAGTGCCCAGTGCTTACGCTGACAATATAAATAACATAGCACATGTGCATACAGGGGTACACTTGGTTTATTAGCATAGAGATGCAGCCTTCAAATCGAGCGTCAAGTATCTTTTTTTAACGTATCTTATTCCAATAAAATGTTAAAGTCCATTTTAGCCAGGTTTAACTAGTATTCCACGAATGCTACATGTAAAATGGGATGAAGGTGCTGCGAGTTTTATTCACTCATTAGGTACTTCACGTGTCCACGATAACCTTGATCCTGATTTCCCATTTTAATTCATTATAGAAATACTCAATAAAATTGACCAGCTTCAGTTAGATAAAAGTTTTCATAAAAACACAAAACAAACAATTAAGCCCCTGTCACACGGGTACGTGCGATCACAGAATCATGGATTAGGAGGAAGATTTTCGGGAAGGATGCTGAGGAACAGTGTTTTGGGTTTCAGACAAGCCTGTAGCATGTGCGTGTATGTGGTTTCACCAGAGCCTTTGCTCTTCGCATCACAAATTATGAAAATGTCGAAAGAAACGATTTGCCGCATACACATGATATGCGCAGATGCAGTTTATTCTTTTCTGAAAATATATAGAATGCCTGCAAAATGAAACATTTAAGTCTTTATCTGTTTGTGTCTTCGCAACAGTTTGGACCCAGATCATGCCCAACAAACTTCGGGCCTGAACTGTGAACTGGAGCCAAACTATCACTCTGATGGTAATCTGATATGATGTTTTACTAAAAGAAATAATGTTTCCCTATTATGCATTGATTCATTTTTCTTAAGGTGGCACAGGGTAACGTGTCATGATATAGTACTTGGATTTCGTAATATGGCCTCCAGTGACATTTTGCAAGTACATTTTGAAAATACACTCCCTTTGAAAGGGCATTTAGTCTGTTTTCTTTCAGGCATACATGTATATGCCACCAAAGTATCCTTATGGAAACGCAGTGGCTTAGTTGGTAGAGTGTGAGACTTGGGATTGAAGGTCCACAGTTCGAGACTCACCGTGTACGTAACAGGCTAATGTCCTGAGTATACTTTACATTATATATCTATACCATGTGGTCAGGCTTGACGCATATGATGCATCTACATGTATGCTCTTTCACTTTGATTTATGCTGGCCTTCGTTGGTGGGGACTTGACACAAGCAAACAGTTTGGACCCAGGTCATACACGAGAGACCTCCGACCGGTCTGGACCCAAGTCGTTTGACAGCGGACAAAACTGTTACAAACCGGCGTGGGATCATTCTTCATTGTTGTTCACGAGGTTTGTTTGGTGACCATGCAGCGTCTGGTCGGAGTCTATACTGTTCACGGATGCCTCTAAACAAATGAAATCATTTCAAGAATGTCGACATACATAGAGAGCCGGCGAGACCGGGAGCTCACATCTTGTCAATGTGCGTTCAAAAAGACATAGTTTTTGGCGAGATGCTAAGGGTGCAGAACCTGGTCCGATGTCGGTTTAAGGCCTGGTTTTGTGCTCTTGCGAGACATACAGAAAATATGCAGATGGCGATGTTGCGATTGAACTGTATACATTCACCCCCTAGGATGTACTGACATGGGTCTACAGCAGAATATGGATGAACAAGCCTAAATAGTTTCATTCTCGAACTACACATAACTAATAAAACTAAATGCATGCGTAAATACGTGTTTGTATATTATACTTTGTGACGATGAGTTAGTAAAGCTTAAGTCGAAATAAAATTTATGTTCTGTTCCATGTTGTTTAATTGTAACTGCGTAGTTCTCGTTCGACTCAGCAAAGCAACAATACAAGCAAGCAAAATCAAATTCATTTTTAAAGACAATGCATGAATTACATGTATATCCACATGACGTTTCATAAAACAAAGAATACTATAAGTATTAACACTCATTTCGCTGCAAAAAGTAGACGAGATAGTTGCATGCGCGCGTGCGTGCGTGTGCTGAATACAGTACAAATATGAACCATACCACGAGAGCCGACATATTCGAGGTGAACAACTAGTAATAGCGGGGCTGCAGATGCTGTTTTGATCTGATCATACACGTATTTTTCGAAAGATCTGGAGAGACTGGGCATAATTGCGGCTCGTCAGAGCTTTTGATGTTCATCTATGTGGTACGAACAAAAATAAAATTAAAAATATTATATTCTATGACGTTTTGTCTTCTTGAGATCCTTCACAAAATGTCAAACAACTTTGATGTAAATCAGAACCTGACGTTTTCACGCTAGAGAACCTCTGTTTTCGAACAGCGCAGTCATCGCGTGGTGGTCACAGTCGACGAGTGAAAAATGGCGTGTTTATGTACACCTTGCTGTTGAAAAAGGTAATAAATTTCTTAAAATTTTACTTCTGAGAGTAATTGTTGCTGATTATTGTCACTAATATATCCAGCTTTGTATCTGCGTAACAATACGTGTGTGGGTTAAGCGATAGTCAATGCAGCGCCTTATTTATACAAAGAAGGTGATATTTCTCACAAAAAGGAGGAAATATTTTTTTGTTTATATTCTGAAATCTATACGTACTTTAGATAAAACATTAATACGAGGGCTTTAATGTGCAAAAGTTTAAAACATGTGGGTAGAGCATTTTGAAAGTTATTCAAGTATTTAATACTGTACGCACATTACTCTGTATCGGGTGTTCTGGACCAATGATCAGGCGCTCCTGTACGCAGTCGTCTGGATTAGATAAAATAGAACTGTACGCATATGTCGCGGGTTGTACATGCTATATTTGAGCCAGCATATGTGTTTTGGGGCACGTGTTGCATTTTCGACCAACGAAAACCCAGGCAAGTCTGTGCAGACTCGCATTAGCCTTTGTTACTAATATAAACAAAGTATAGATGAAGATAAAGACTCAACACAAAATTTGGACCTCTAGTCAAACTAGATGCGTCGAAAGTCTTTAACTGATCAACGCAACGACACCTTAGAATGTGGCATACCCCCATAAAAAAATTCAGACGTGTTCAACCTTGCAATCAAATATAAGGCTAGCGGATTTAACTCGTTGCATGCTGGGATATTTTCTATGCTTTTTGTCATCTGCTGATTTTACCTGATCTGGGTCAAAACTGTTTACTAAGGTACAGGCGGCACTTGTATACAATGTGTGTGTGCGAGTGTGTGTGTGTGTGTGTGTGTGTGTGTGTGTGTGTGTGTGTGTGTGTGTGTACGTGTTGCCTAATAATCTATGTGGTACCAAAATAACAAGGTACTTATTGAAATACAAAGGTACATCACGCACACACACTTGCACACGCACGCACACACCTCAGTGCCTCATTTAAGTCTTTGCCTCATAGAAACACCTTTAACACGTCCAAAATCTCCTGTGCTGTCTCAGTGCCAGAAGAATTTGTAATTAGACAGCGAATACCCAGTAAGCACTTAAAATCGGGCCACTATCGGCCCGCAAGCAAAACGCCATCCGAACGGTGTTTCGCTGGCGGGCCGATAGTGGCCCGAGATTGGATACTGGCTGGGCATATCATCTGCCGAGGTCCACCGTTAAATAGTTTTGCTGTCAGTAGAGCGACAAACAGTATTGACCCAGATCAGACTGAGCCTACCCTGTTTGCAAAAAAATATTTCTAAAATGTTCCAGCAGAAGACAAAACAGACAAGTTTTTTTGTGATTAGAGTTTTTCGGCCTAAGAGATTCTGTTTATTTCCAAAATGTAATGCTTTTCTCTGAAAAGTGCGCAGACCCTGATGAAAAGTCGTATTATGCTTGCGGCAATTCATCGCGGTCTTCACTGTTTGCCAAAGTGCCTCTTTTAGGACATGTATTTCCTCTGTGGCAGTACATTTATATGTTAACTAAAACATACATGCTTAGAGCAGCATATGACCACAACCGTACTGCTATTCTTATGTGATGTTATTAGTATTTTTAATGCAAAAATGTATTAATCATTATCATCAATGCAAAAATACCGTATAAAAGTTGTGATCTACCCAAACATTGTTTTAGGTACTAAAAAGAACCGTCTCATTGAAACGGTTCTTTTTAGCACTCAAAACACCATCTTCACCAGCGAAGGTTTCGTCGTATCTACCTTTCGACAAACGTTAGATTAGACAATCGCAACCCTTGGTAGGACAAGATGTCAAAACACATGTTTAAATTGATAGGTAAGAGTATCGTTAAGTTTCCCTCTCTGATCATATGATGTATTGTTTAAGTGTTCTTTAATTTATGTTCAATAAGACCGCAAACAATAAGATCTGGGTAGCATGTTTAAATATGAGCCTACATGCTAGAAAACACGATGTTGTTGGATGCGAATTTTAAACAGATGCGCAAAACAGCCTCGCATCGGCGCAGTCTGATCAGCTCATCCGTTATTCGTCCTCTGCTAAATTTGATAGCTAAACTAGCGAGACCCTAAATTTCACTTTTTAACTAGTCCCTGTAGCTGGACATGCTGGTTTGAGCTTGACCTAATAAAACACCACTGAGTCTGCGCTGTGCAAAAAATTCATACTATTTATTTAAGTTAATAACTTAGATTTCAATAAAAAAAATAACAGAACAGTGCTAAGCTTTTCTTCCTTTACTTAATTTTATTTAGTTTTCTTCCAGAAATTTTCTACAGGATTAAAAACCCCGTAGTCAGAAACAAGCACTGAAATTCAAACCCAATTTTATTTTCTCATGGTACTGCATGGCTCGCCCAAATTGGAGCATTGTGCCTCTATGCAGTCTTGCCAGAGCCATTGCAGCTCATATATCTAATGTAAGGACGTAGATGCAATATGCAGATCTCTAACCCAACTAGATTGCTGTGCATGCAAGTTTCACGAGCAAATAAAATGAAGTTGCGTGACTTTAAAATAGGTTTTAACTCGAAATATTAGCGGCGATTTTTGTCGTTTGCAAACAGTTAAGACCCAGATTGGACACGACAGTTTGTATGTTTGATTTGATTCTTTACGTCCCATCAACAATCTTTCAGTTAAACAGGGACGGATCGTCCTGGGTTGAACCAGTACTAAGCTAGGATAAATGTGTCTGGCTCAAGGACCACAACGCAGTGACGCCGGTGAGGCTCGAGCCCGCGGCCTCTCGGTCTCAAGTCAAACACTCTACCACTGAGCCACTGCGGACCCTAAACGACACGACAGAACTTCTTATATATACAAGGGGCGAACAGACTTTGGGGGCGAAATAACTAGTAGGAGAAACGACTAGTGGGGAAACCCAAAAGCCAGGATTTCTCGTGACATTTATCTAAAACAGTAGAATCTCGAAAATTCGAGCTTCGATTTTTAAAAATACCCCCTAATTCGAAATGTATTTTTGGCTCACTGGATTTGGAATTGGGCCCATTCATGTTCTTTTTTTTAAACTGTCTATACTAACATATGTTTTGGGTTCTTAAAAGAAACGTCCCATTGAGAAGTCTTTTACGTGCCCAAAACTTATGTTTGATGGGGAAAAACTGATAATAATAATTTTTGAGCGTTATACATTTTTATGTCTATCTCCTTAGTTTGAACTACTGAAAATTCGAAATAAAATTTCTAGTCCCTAGGACTTCGAATGCACGAGGTTCCAATGCAGTAATATTGAGAAATAGTATAATCGGTATGCGTTTGTTATTATTCTTTGTTTTTAAATTGTACATTGATATGCATCAAAGGTTTGGTCCAATAAAAAAATGCATCCTAGCCACTAATAATTTGAAACATAATTATACTCTTTTATTTAGGTAACTAAGGTTGATGCTTAGCGGGGCGGTTTTCTAGGTATAGGTTATAACCCCCCTGAGTGGTTATCGCTCAACTGTGATGGTCGGATCATCATTTAAGGAAAATCAATAGGGGTCATATATAAACGCTTGCAATTTCGTCAAAAATGGGGCGATTTTGACAAAATAAACGCCAGTTTGTTCAGGAATAAATATTCTTGATTACCAATACCATAAACTTCTAAATATCGAATTAATAGGCAGAGTAACGTTAATTGTTTCGCCTTTGTATGACGTTTTGTGGTCCACCCAGACTTATGTTTTATGGATCTATTTCATCATTTTTTGCAGGATCGTGATCAAATTTTCGTCATTTTCGGAAGAAATGTGTAAGTAAACATATAATGGACTGCAATCAACGCTACACCATCGCAAATACTGGCTTTTTTCTATAACCAAGTGGTGCGTTTGCAAGAAAATACATCATTTGACCTTTTTCCCAGATATGGAGGTGAAGGTCACTTGAAACATTGAACAGTATGCTATACAAAATGTGACATGTATACAACTGCAAGGTATGGAGTTGCTACGTTCAATCCTTTAAGAGGATATGCATTTACATGAAAATACATAATCTGATATTTGACCTTGGTCAAGGTCAGTAAAGTCTTACCCGTTATTCTCTGCATAATGTGACCTATGTGTATACAAAGTTTCAAGTCTCTACCTCCAATAATTTAGGAGAAAATGCAATTACAAACATATAACAAACGGACATATGCAATTATGGAAAGAGTGACGTTGACTCAACTCTGTAGGAGAAGTAGTAGTAGTAGCAGCAACAGCTTCAGCAGCAGTAGTATATTGATTTTGGTAGCAATTTAAATGTTGCTCCTGTTGTCATTACTTGTTGTAGTAGCAGCATCACACTGAAGAGGACAAGACATGTCACAGAAACGTGACGGCAGTAGTAGAAGAAGTTGTTGTTGTTGTTTGTAGTAGTAGTAGTAGCAGCAGCAGTAGTAGTTGCAGTTGTTGTTGTTCTAGTAGTTGTAATAATGGTGCAACAGTTGTTGTTGTAGTAGTAGCAGCAGTAGTAGTTGCAGTTGTTGTTCTTGTTCTAGTAGTAGTAATAGTGGTGCAACAGTTGTAGTAGTAGTAGCAGCAGGTTAGCAACAGTAGTAGTTGCAGTTGTTGTTGTTGTTGTTCTGGTAGTAGTAATAGTGGTGCAACAGTTGTTGTTGTAGTAGTAGTAGTTGCAGTTGCTGTTGTTCTAGTAGTAGTAATAGTGGTGCAACAGTTGTTTTTGTAGTAGTAGTAGTTACAGTTGTTGTTGTTTTTTTTGTTGTTCTAGTAGTATTAATAGTGGTGCAACAGTTGTTGTTGTAGTAGTAGTAGCAGACCTGTTTACATTGAAAGTCGCGTATGTGTAGTCAAGGAGGCAGTTATGTGTAGTTTTGAGTACTGATGTGTAGTTTATCATACGCCAAGTCTAACAAACTATATTGCCTTAAATAAAAGGCTAAAATAGATAAGAAGTTAATCAACTTTTTACATACCCACCAAACACTTAAAAGCCCATCAAAGTTCTCATAATAAAAAGATCATATGCAGCCCTGTTTACTTCAGGCTTTGCCCATGTAGAGTCACAAAGTAGAGTCACAAAGTCAGTACCGGGTCGCGTAGCGCAGTCGGTAACGTGTCTGGCTACAGATGTGTGTCTGACTGCAGATCCAGGGGTCGCGAGTTCGATCCCGGCCCGGTCCCATACTTTCGTGGAGATTGATCATGAAATAATTTCTACGGTCATTCTCCTCCCTTCCGCTGATTCATTCAAGAAGGGTTGTTGTCAGTTACAAGCGAAAGTATGTACATAAATTACTGGTTAACCGCTTGTTCAAGCCTGCCCAGGAAAAAGTTTGGTTAGGTGAACAGACCGTCCCGCAATGACCATAGCTGTTGACTTGGGACGTAAAGCAACAATACCAACCAACCAACCAACAAAGTCAGTAAACCAGACAGGTATCAGTGGCGGATTTAGAGGGAACCCCCCTTTGAGACTAAAATATTTAATTTTCTTGTGGAATTTTCAGAAAAATCAGGCAACATTGATAAATGATCTTATAAAATTAACAAATCGAGCCCCCCTTTGTAAATTTGAACCCCCTATCAAGACATCCTGGATCTGCCGATTATTTGAACAAATTTTGAAAGATGTATTGCCAAAGGCAGAATAAAGGGCTGAGGAATGCATCTTACTGGAGGAGAAAGACCCTGATCTGACTTATTTTTGCAAGCATTAAAAAGTCTATAGGGATAGAACTTATGGTTTATTTGCCCCACTCACAGCAGCTGGTGAAATGTAAAATTGTTTTTCACCACTAAACAAGATCTATTCTGAGTCTTTTCAATCTTAAAAAAAGCAGATTAAATATTTACTAAAACAGTTCAACTTTCTATATATACTGGCTCGCTCAATTTTGAACATTATGCCGTCAAAATAAAATCAGAACAAACAAAAAATCTTGCATGACAGACAATTGTTTTGGTCTATACACATGTAAGGATTGCCTATATAATATTTTAACCTCAAATATAGTCTCATTAACTATGAAAATATACTCTTGACGGTAAAAAAATAGGTCGCGAAAACTAATGACAATTACAACAATGGCATAAAACCAATGTTATTCATGAAATGAATGAATGAAAAGGCCGTATTATTGTCATTCCTTACCAGTTTTGGGATTGATTGGCACTACTGTTCATTCACGATATCTTGGCTCAATGATACCGTTAACGGTGGACTGAACTATTGAAAATAAGGGAACATGAGGTTTGATGCATTTTAACGGTATAATTATAACATAATAGTTTATATCACATCGAAATTCTATACGGCTTGGTGGCTCAGTCGGTAGGGCGCACATACACCAGGGCTCGAAAATTGTACACGTCCGCTCGTATTTACGAGTGGAAGTTCGGTAAGGGCGAGTGGAAATTGCCATTTGCTAGCCCGACAGGACGAGTAGTTTTTTTGGGTTTTGTAATCATTTTTGAGAAAAAAAAAGAACTAACTAGCATGTTTTACAGCCTGCAAAAGCAACGCCAACACAGTGAAGAAAGATTGTTCTGTATGTTAAAAATGTTACTAAATTGTGACTGGATGTGTAAACACTAGTCAGCAGTAAATGCAACCCGGTAAAATCTGGTTGATATTTGAACTAAATACCGGGACACATTGGAAACTCAATTCAGCCTAAGGGTTTTGAAAGTATAAAGCCGACGTTCCGGATTTTATCTCTGTATACGAAAACGGGGGTCAGTCTGATTACCGCAGGATACCGCAGGCTACCACAGGATACCGCAGGATCCCCTGATATGGGCGTTTTCAATGGAATTTACCATATAATTACATGGAATAGGCATTATATATTAAATAAAAGTAAATATCTTCACTTGTTTTGTTGGTAAAAATAGCCATGCAATAAACCAACTGATTAAAAAGACACCCTGTCACATTAGCCTAAGGATAACACAATTTGGTATTATTAATTCGACAAATTATATGATTATTTTCTATTTTTATATTTGATATATTTTTCTTAATTATAAATCATGATTTAAGGTTTTCCTAGATTAAGATGATATTTATTTTTTTTTGGATGAGTCAGTGCAATATCACATGTGTGACAATATAAAATAGGTTTATCCATGATATCTTTAGTTATTCTTGACTGAATAGTCTGATGGCTGAAAGGGAATAGTGTAAACCACAGTTTTATTTGTTTTGACATGTATTACTAGTCAGTTGATGTCACATGTCACCTAAAATTAATTGTAAATAAGTTACTGAATTATGTGTTTTGTCTCTTTTAAAATACCAGACTTAAGGACGAGTTCAACTGGAGTAAGGACGAGTGAAAAATTTAGACCACTTGCCCCACAGGACGAGTAGGTCCAAGAATAATTTTCGAGCCCTGATACACGTTGGCTATATCTTTTTGGAGAGTAATGAAGAGATAGTGGTTCGAAACCCCAAATCAACTATCTTTTTATATTATTTTATATAGTTTGTTGTCTTGTTTGTGTGTGATTTTACAATTCATACATATTTTACACTAGTCAAAGTCACAAGGCTTCGCCCCGTCGCTTCGTGGCTTACGAGGTGCGAGGACCAACTTCTCCTACTCAGCTTTGATGCGCGATCTAACGTTTTGTTTGATATGCCAGTCAGCTTGCTTGTTCTCTCTCTATAATTTGATAATGTCGCAAATAGTGCATCATTCATGGCATCTTCTTCTTGCACTTTTAAAATATCATGCGCAGCAACACGGGTCCTATAAAGGGTCCGTGGCAGCAAGGTGTCTGGCTTGTGATCGAATAGCATTCCTATCAGACATTTTCTACAGCCAAGAGAAGTATGCGCAGTGAAAAACGTGAGTGAAAGCATATTTGAGCATGAAAATCATGAGAGAGAACGACGTACGAATGACAAAACCAAAAAAAAAAGGATTTCATAAGACTCGAACACCATAACCATACAACACGCAGCTAAATATGATCGATAGTTTTCCACGCTATCCTCTACACCACTCATATTGATTGAAAAATGCATCACGTATATCGCTTAATACCCTATTTATCTTGAACATGAAGAAGAAGCTACCCTACAGTGATGTAATGGTAAAATCCACCTAACGGTTTCTTTGAGCCAAGATATCATGAATGAACAGTAACTTGCTCACACAGCATGACTAATTGGCTTGTTTGTTTGCGGTAATTGACCAGCTGATAAACACAGTCATGGATCAGTGAAGAAATTACCTCCCTTTAGCATAGAAAAAACGTCTTAAAATGAACCAAAATGGATAAAAATTGATCTGTGCGTAGTTTTGCAATAGTGATCCGTAGAGCGTATTTTGAAGCTTAAAAGCGTAGAAAATACGCAAATAACGTAGTAGTAAACAGATCTGTAGTAGCGCAGTAGTAGTTGCAGTTGTTGTTGTTGTTGTTGTTGTTGTTGTAATAGTGGTGCAACAGTTGTTGTTGTAGTAGTCATAGAAGTGCTGTAATAGGATTGGTGGTTGTAATAGAAGTTTTTGTTTTTGTAGTAGTGGCAGCAGAAGGAGAGAAAGTTGTTGTTGTTTGTAGTAGTAGCAGCAGTAGTAGTTGTAATTGCTATTGTTCTAGTAGTAGTAGTAGTAGTAGAAGTAGAAGTGATGTAACAGTAGTTGTAATAGTTGTAGCAGTAGTAGTTGTAGTTGATGTTGTTGTAGTAGTGGCAGCAGTAGTAGAAGTTGTTGTTGTTTGTAGTAGTAGTAGTAGTAGTAGTAGTAGCAGTAGCAGCAGTAGTAGCTATAGTTGTTCTAGTAGTAGAAGAAGCGGTGTAACAGTTGTTGTTGTAGTAGTAGTAGTAGAAGTTGTTTTATTAGGATTAGTAGTTGTAGTAGTAGTTATTGTTTTTGTAGAAGTGGCAGCAGTAGTAGAGGAAGTTGTTGTTGTTTGTAGTAGTAGCAGCAGTAGAAGTTGTAGTTGCTATTGTTCTAGTAGTAGTAGAAGTGATGTAACAGTAGTTGTAATAGTAGTAGCAGTATTTGTTGTAGTTGCTGTTGTTGTTGTAGTTGCAGTAGAAGTGTTGTTATGATAGTTGTTGTTGCTGTTGTTTTTGTAGTAGAAGTAGTAATAGCAGTAGTAGTAGAAGTAGTTGTTGTGTTGAAGTAGCGCTAGCAGTTGCGTTATAATAGTATTACGGTAAATCTTGTATTAGTTCGTACACTCGAATAGTTCGTACACCATAAATTATTCATGACCGGTCAGCTCAAATGTCATGTATTAGTTCGTACAGTGGTCATTTTTCCTATTTGTAATTTTTAATAGTTCGTACACAACGTTTTTTCCGTTCATTTGGTCAATCAGTGTGTCTGTCTACGATGCTTTCGTTTTTTGTCGAGCACGTCATTTAACAAACATATCAGCGGAACAGGAGCGTTTCGCCTGTCAGTGCGATCGTCAGTGTCGCTTATGCGCGTGCATCCAGCATTAATGCATGCCAAACTTTTATTCAAAGATAAACGCTAGGTTCAATGAACGTCGGACTGATGCAAATCGCGGAGATATTTTGTCCAGTCATGACAAAAATCAAATACATGTACACAACCACGCGCGCGTGCACACAGTGTCCTACGTGTCTGTGATGGTCTTTCTGTGCCATAAATATGCCTAAGCGTCTTTTTTTTTTTTTTTTGAATCACTGGATCCGAGCATGATGAAACCATATCGGCTGGTGTTTATCACAAATGTTATCAGCGAAGGCCCAGGGGAGCCTGTGCTTTTGTGCAATCTCGTCGGGTAATTCAAAGTTTTGGAATGGATGAAGAATCTAGACACCTACGTACTCCCACTAATTAGCTGTGCTTTAAATGTGCGTGCATCAATTTCATTTCTAAGTTTCATCAAAACACGCACGCAATAAGCGTAATAAAATAACTATATACATTGTATATCCGATGGAACTTTTTATCAAACAAAAACAACACTGATGAGCCTAGCGCGGCGTCCTCATGAAATTGTATTATGGGTCTTACACATTAAATGATTCCTGTGGATCATCACACGTACGCACAGACGCACAAACCAAGATGAAAAGTGATTTATGCATGCTTCTGCATCATGCTTTACATTGGGCTGTCTATGAAACTAGCCAGTTCATGAGATTATGGTACCTCTCGCACATGCAACCAGCGAAGGCTCAGACCAGCCTGCACATCCGCACAGTCTTGCCAGGGGCATAAATGCTCACATACAAGGAATGTAGATGAAGGTGCATGTCTAAAGTTAGGCTCACCGCAACGCTTTCAGATTAGAAAAGCCTCTTGTTTACCGTCCGTGTATATTTAAATTTGCAACTTCGCGTTTTTACCCAATTCCGCGAGAAACTTTTTAGTATGCAAACAACAAAAACGCAGATCAGCCAGCGCACCTACGCAGTTCTACCAATTATCTCTAGAAAGTATGATAGCTAAACCTGCTACATGCAAAAAATAAAAAATAAAATTCCTGTCAAGACATTCGTGCGCGGATCCAGACAATTCCAAAGGGGGGGGGGGTGTCGAATTGCTTCTCGAGGGAGGTTCGTACCAGTTTTTCTTCTAGGAAACAAATGGCAATGATTTTCATGGGGAGGTCCGGACCCCCTGTCCCCTCTGTCTCCGCCTCGGACCCAATAAACATACTGGGTCCGAGGTCTCCGCCCATATCAGAGTTTCAAACAGTTTGAATTCACATTTTATTTATTTATTTATTTTTTTTGCTGGGCCTGGTCAATTCACAAAACGTCTGCTAATTATATCAGCTGACGCATATCAGCTGACGCCAAGGGCAAAGACAGCATGATCCTTTTTAAGATCAAAGAGACCGCGCACATCAATTCCGGCCACGTGTTGTTTTAAAGTTTGAGGTCGCACGTGATGATGGCCTTGACGCAAGAAAATGTACATTACACATTAAACAGTGGCCCAGGCCTTATGAACAGACAAGTCGAACAGGGTTCATGCGCGTATCCAGGAATTTTTGTCAGGCGGGGGGGGGGGGGGGGGGGTCGAGGCCCGACGGCCAGAAAACAGTCTGGACAATGTTTTTTTAGTCATCAACTTATTTTACAATTTACAGAGTGGATCCAATGGTTTTATTACAGAGGGGAGGAGGGGGTCCAACTTCTTCCAGGGGGTGGGGGTGTCCAAAGAAACCCATATAACTTGTGATTTTCCAGGGAGGGGGTCCGGACCCCCTAACCCCCCTCTGGATCCGCACGTGGGGTCGCCTGACGCCACTGTTTGCTTACAGAATCATGGTCTATCAAAATTTAAATAAAACTGAAAAATACCACCCAACGACGACTAAACGGAAAAAAGCTATCTCCTGCTGATCGAGATAGCAAGTGCGGATCCAGAGGGGGGCCAGGGGGTCCGGACACCCCTGGAAAATCACAAGTTATATGGGTTTCTCTAGGGTATAAGCAATTGGACCCCCTTGGAAAAAGTTGGAACCCCCTGGAAAATGTTGGACCCCCTCTGGAACCTTGAAAAATGAGTTTTCTTCGAAATTAACCATTTGACTTCAGTAAAATAAGCTGAGGACTAAAAAAAACAAACATCAGGGCTTTTTTTGTCAGATTGACCCGGACCCCCCCCCCCCCCTGACGAAAAATCCTGGATCCGCGCATGGAAAGCAAGGTGTACACGGGATAGCATGGTGTTCAAATAGCAGTGCAAAGACTATCATGTGCATCCAACCCTGTTTCTGGCTGTAAAAGAGTCAGTCAGCCTCAAATCACGAAAGACAGATTTTCTCGTATAATGGCTTTTTCCATGGTCAAGCGACCGAAGATGACAAAGTACGGGAATCTGGTTCTACATTGATTGCCATTTTCATAATCTTAGAATGCTAACAGCCTAACACCGAGCTATATTGGGTCCGAGCTAACACGTAAGGGGGTGTGCGAACAAGCTGAGCATGTTATGTCGCCACAAGGAATACGACGTATGATGAAGACTCGAACCAACCAACCTATGCAGAAATATAGGTGTTCATACAAAGCCTTTAAATGGAGTATGCATTCGCAAAAACGTAAGTTGTGGGTCTTTTTACAATATGAAGGCAGAGAAATGTACTACTCTGATTCATGAGAGTTCTGCGTTCCAGTTGTTCATATTTCATATTTAGAAGTCGCCATTTTCATTTTCAGTTTTCATTCCAAATCGATGAGTGTACGCGTAGGTCTAACCTGTAGGACTGAATGTGCGTACATGTATTGTCTTGTCTACTTCTATGCTGCATTTTCGAGGGTTCTAAGAAAATAAGAATCTACATCATGGCCAAAAACGAAAGCTGCGATATACATTGCTCTGTTACGTTGTAGAGCTAGCCGTCGGTAGTGAACAGAAGTTGTATTTTTGTTATGATTCCTCGGACCCACAGTATGATTCCAATCAAGACAATCGTCATAGAACAAGTCCGACGAGACATCTCTTCCGTAAAGCAGGCCTATGTAAAGTTGGCCTGTAACCCGGTGATATCGCCGGGTATATCGCACATTGCATGTGAGTCGGTTGAAACGGCAATCTGGTTGTTTATTTTCAATCTTTCACCATGCTATTAAGTATGTTAATTTAATTGAAAATACTGACCAGACATTCAGCCTGTAATTAGGCTAAAAGGATAAACAGAACTTCCTCCCTCTTTGGCAATTTTCGCACGTTTTTTGTCCCGTTTTTCGATCTTCAGATTTTCATTTTATTGATTGTACAGTCCCGTTTCTCAGAAAAATAATTTTTATTAGTTCGTACACAGCGAAAAATAATTATTTTTTACTGTACGAACTAATACAAGATTTACCGTAGCAGCAGTAGTAGTTATAATTGATGTAGTAGTAGTAGTAGTAGTAGTAGTAGTAGTAGAAGTAGTAGTAGTAGCATTGATAGTTGTAGTTGCTGCTGCTGTAGTATTGGTAGTAGAAGTGTTGTAATAGTATCTGCAGTAGAAGTTATTGTTGTTGTTCTTGTAGTAGTAGTAGCAGCAGTAGAAGTAGTAATTGTTGTTGTTGATATTGTTGTTTTTGTAGTTGTTGTAGCAGTAGTAGTAGTAGTAGTAGTAGTAGAAGTAGTATGATGCCAGCCCACTGATAATCTCAACAAACAGTTTGGACCCAGATCAGGACTGACACCGACATTATGTTGGTCCTGATCTGGTCCAAACTGTTTGCAAAGGTTATCAGAAGATGATAAAAGTCACTGTTAGCAAAAAGAGAGTGAAAGAAACTTGACAGGGTCCAGGCCTCCATATAAGCATGCACATTTAAAAACAATTTGTTTATTTCACAACCAAAACATATTTTGTGGGTACTCAAAAGAACCGTCTCATTGAGACGGTTCTTTTGAGCACCGAAAACATATGTTACAATTGATTGTCTATGCTAAGGGACATGAGAGTTGTTGCACCAATTCTTATGAACATACTAAATGAAACCAGTTATGCTGTTTTCACTTTTTGTAGGTTCTCTCTATTTTTGAGGGATCTTTTTTCCTTATGATATACCTTTGATCATAATCATTATATCCAATCCAGCCTGGTCATAGTACCTTTTGAGGTGTGGCTCACTGCCATTGTTCCTATTGGATTCCATAGTTTATTGTAGCATTCAGTCAAATACATTATATGTTCATCAAAGCTGATCAGACTTACATGCTAGACCAGCCCCGACAACAATAAAGCGACCTGACTGCCGTTTCCGTCTAGAAGTAAACACAATCTTTATTGGAAATCGTCACACAAAAAATCCTATTCCATTGTATCCATATCCTGTCCCTATAAAACCATCCAATTTTAGTTTTCCAGAAAAAATCCTATTCCATTGTATCCATATCTTGACTCTATAATACCATACATGTACAGGATCCAATTTTGGTGATCCAGAAAATATCCTGTTCCACCGTATACATATACTGTTCCTATAGAACATGACAATGATGTACAGGAGCCAACCTTCCTTTTCCAGAAATAGCCTCATCCCATTGTATCCATATTCTGTCTCTATAAGACCATACATGTACAGGATCCACTCTTGCTTTTCCAGAAAATATCCTATTCCTCTGTATCCATATCCTGTCTCTATAAAACCATCCATTTACAGTATCCATTCTTGCTTTTCCAGAAAAAAATCCTATTCCACAGTAGCCGTGTCCTGTCTCTATAATAAAGCATAATCTGATCCAAGTCAATCCACCATATCTAAAAATTGTAGAGAAAAAATAGAAATGAAAGCACATACAATATACTGTAAGCCATACAATTTTTGTTAACATGAACTACATCGTATATTGGTTACCTCTTTACCTACTACAGGGTTCCCACACTTTTTTCAATTTCAAATTCAAGGACTTTTCCAGGACTTTTCAAGGTTAAACAGGTGATTTTCAAGGTCTCATCAATGCAAAATTCCAGGACATTTCCAGGTTAAACTGATGATTTTCGTGGCACGAAAGCCTAAACTTATCAGGATAATGCATCTACATATAGCTACAACATGTAAATTGCTTTGAAGTGCTCTTTACATTTCTGCATGTTTTTTCCTATTTTTAAATCCTCTTCAGTCTTCACCCATGTCTGGAACTATGGACGTAAACATGTACCAGCGTAGTCTGCCCTTCAAACAGTTTGGACCCAGATCAGGCAGGATAAAATGTTGGGCCTGATCTGGATCCAAATTGTTTGACACTGGTTGCACATGTCATAAAAATGTGAGACATATAATCATACTTTAATCTCCTTCTTCTCTCCAAAGCCCTTGCTAGCCAACCTACTCGTCCTGGCACCCCTTTGCACCTTTTCCACAAAGAGGAGCAATAGAATGTTTTCAAGTGGGGACAGGTTTTTATTATGTCCAACACATGCAGGGCTTATTTTCTCCATTTTGGGACGATGACCCATACCCCTGGGCATTTTTAGTCAATTGTGGTTTTAACTTTATTGACAAATCATGAAATACATCAATATATTTATCTGTACATGCATTTAGCTGTACTTTTAACTTACAATCACCACTGGGCATGATGTATTATATGAGACTGTACAATGTTGAATATTCCCAAGGTTCCCACTCATATTATTTGAGGGTGTCATGGATCATAAAATAACCTGGATATGAAACTGCAATAGATTTGCTAATAATTGTTTCCCAATGATTGCCGCGTCGAAATACAGGTAAAACCGATAATTTGACTGACCACTTTACAAATATTGAGATCCATACATGTACGCATACTTTTTCCCTCATGTTCCAGCAACTTGGGGGTAACGGTAGTACAGTGAATTTAATGCCAATAAACTGAGAATTTCTCAAGCTACAATTTGGTACCAAACAATCTAGTGTTCTCAGGAAAAAATACCCAAGAAAAAAAGAACATGTATCAGCCTTCCCTACACTACGCGGACATGGAAAACAAAGTAAGAAATTTGGCAAAAAAAACCTAGTGCCCTTTTTGTAAAACATAGGCAAACAGTGCAGACCCAGGTCAGAAACCGCAGAACACGGTGTCTGATCAGGGTATGCAGTGTTCACTTATTCTTACAGAACGTCAAAAATGAAAAATGCTACACAACACCCCTTAAAACGAAAATGGACCGGTCCAATTGACTGGAGTGGGAAATTCCATTCAGCGTAAATGGGTTAAATAATGTAATTTAAATAGAAATTTGGTATCTTTTGTTTAATTCTTGTGGCATAAATCTGTTAATTGGCTATTAATCTATTGTCAGTTGTTAGGAATTAGACGGTTTGGTTGAAGAGATATTTTAACGCTGTCGCAGAAATAATTATTGCTCAAAGACACCCTACTTACTCCCTTGTTAATTGATAACCAAACGCTTAAGAGAATTAATGAAGTGTATCTATGATTGACAAAGCATCTTTTATTATTTAAGATATGTTTTTCACGCTTTTAAACTCTGCAATGTGTTAAATTCCTAGTGTACATTAGAGGCAATGTTTAGGTTTCTGACATTTCCGCCATTTTGTTATGTGAAAATATGAAAAAAAAGACGATTTTTGCTAGCATTTTAACTGCATGTTTTTATTATTGTTTTTGCTGAAAAAATCGTTATTCTGTTTAGGAAATGTGTGTACTTTATGTATCACGTGTCAAATATACCCAAATTACTCACATTAATTAGCTTTAGAACCGACAACTTCGGTGGTAAAATTGGAAGTTTTATCATTTTCAAGATGGCGAATTGTACACAACGGAATTTGTCCAAATTAACACAAAAATTAACCATTATCTAGTGATTTTATTCCAACATAACAAATATGAGATATACTTACCAACTTATTCTCTTATATTCCGTAAAAAATTTCTCCATATAAAATGAATATTCACGATTTTAATATTGAAAACTTTCCTATGGATCATCGCTTTGAACAGCCTTTTTGAAAATGGCGGTGGAAAGATACTTATCTCGGTGTATACCCGATTTACGCGGAGGCAATGATATTGGTAAAAATAGATCAGTGCCTAATCCATTCATATACGTCCGTGAGGGTGTACACATTTTTAGAGGGTACATGGTGCCACTAAAAATCCTACAGCTACACATTTTGGAAGTGCAGAGTAGGCCTAGATTTCAAACTGCTAAAAATAACTATGCAAACCCACCCTTAACAGATTTGAGTAACGCTACTCTTTATCAGAATTCGCTTGAAAATGACTAAGTTAACACACTGAAAAAAAAATTGGGCAGGGGTTCCCCTACACATAATGATTTTTCGTTCACCCCCAGCCCTTTCCCCGGCCAACATAAAGTGGGGGATAAGATAGAAAAAATGAAGGGGTGGGGTAGGGTACTTGGGACTACAGAAACTTACACCAAAGTACCAACTCCTTCAGGTCTGATAGAAGAGACAGTTAAGATAGTCAAAATAATATCTTACCTCTTTAATTTTCCATCTCATTTGAGTCCAATTCTCACACAGATGCAGCTTTTTTATCAACAGATGCAAACTTTGAATGCTGACTTGTTATTCAGCAAAAATGGGTATTTTGAAGCTGTCAACATTCAGATCATGCACTCTGTAAGTCGCTCAGGTAGTTTATAGCAGACGACGAAATCATAAGATTTTGACCAAGCCTCGATCTTTCATTCTTTTTATCAATTTGTTACAGAAAGAATTGGGATTAAATTAATAAAATTCGGTGAGAAGGCTAGATAATTTCATGATATGTAATATACAAACCTTCAATGTGGACAAAATAATCTAAAACATGTGGGAAGAAATGCTCAAGAGAACGGTAAAGTTTTGTTTTGGTGTGTAGTCTATTCCACTTAGAGTTACTTCCCTTGTCTATCGTATGATATTGGCCGGTACCAGTAAATACTCCCCAGTACTTATCCAGTCGTTCATTTGCCTTATCACAAATGCCGTAGATGAGCTACAATTGAGCCATTTTCTCGCGAAAAAAAAGTTGGTAGACTAAGTTCAACATCCAAGCATGTGGATGGGCGAGACTGCAAATTTTCCCGGACAATTCACGGCTCAAAACCCCAAATGTACTAATTCCCGGACTTTTCATGGCCGTGAACGACCAGTATCTAATTCCCGGACTTTTCCCGTTTTCCCGGTTGTGTGGGAACCCTGCTACTAGTGTTGTCTGCTGAGTTGCTGTGCAACCAGAAGGGACACAGACCAAGCCATACAAAATGTCGGGCCTGATCAGGACCCAAACTTTAAATTTTTACCAGTCATTTAATGTGTATTTACATGAATAGGAGTTGAAACGGCATCACTTTCAAATTCTTACCTTTCATATATGTAACGTTTGTTTTGGGTGCTCAAAAGAACCGTCTCTCTCGACAAGCTCAATGAGATGGGGTATTTCAGCTGTTTTGGGTGCTTAAAAGGGGTCCATAGAATTACCGAAAACCACACATTTACCGAAAACCACCGAAAACCACTTAAAAAATCAAGTTTATATGGGAATTACGCCCTCCTAGTATTTGTTTTTTAGTAGATTATGTTTATATATAAGTATATTTAGTAGGATGGATAGAAAAAAATAAACTATGAAGTCATCTTATACCGATTTTGATAGTTTAAAATGTATTGTGTCTACCGAAAACCAAAATCAATCGCCAAAAACCAATCCGAATAGCTGATATAATAAGTTACTTTGTTCTTGAAGCTTTACAGATTAAGCATAAATTAAGTACTTGAATTTCATATAGATGTTGGACTAAGATATATAGATATTGGTTTTCGGCCGAGGGACTAAGCTTTTCGCTAACCGCTATACGGTTTAAGTCTATAAATCCATGATAAAGTGGCATCAATATATACCTTGTAACAAAATATCATAAATAATATATATATAAACCTAAACTACTAAAAACAAATACTTGGAGGGCATAATTCCCCCTATAAACTTGATTTTTAAGTGGTTTTCGGTGGTTTTCGATGGTTTTCGGTAAATGTGTGGTTTTCGGTAATTCTAAGGACCGCTTAAAAGAACCGTCTCATTGAGACGGTTATTTTTAGAGCCCACAACATATGCCTTGGTTGACAAGTGAGAAAAACTATTTTTAAATACGCATTCATATCAAATGGCTTGTAAATATTTGCATGACATTCAATGAAATATACGTCTCATGTCTTAACCGCGAGCTGTATAGCAGCAGGCGGCTGGTGTTATGGTATTGGTATCACATACCATACACTGATGTTAATACGGTAACTGATTCATATATATACACACACTGCCTCTCTGATAGTAGATCAGAGCAGTACAATTTACCATGCCAATAGCTTATACCTTAAATAAATATATGTAGATTAAACAGTGTTAATCTCTGTGCCTTCTCCCAGCACCCAAGAAATATAACATGGTGTCAGAGTTTTGAACTTACATCTATATTCGTGCAGAGATTTTAAGGATATAATTCTTTAAAAAGGAATTATAATTTGGATAACATTCTCGTGGTGTTTTAACTTTGTTGCAGTATTTATAATTTTCATTCTAAGAAGATGGAAGTTTACTCTTCACAAGGACAAAACCCTAGAATGGACTGGGAGTCCAAAGACTTGCCCAATGCGTTCAAATCCTTCAAATCACACGCCGAATTTATGTTTGGAGGACCTCTGCAGACAAAAACAGAAGAGGTCAAATGCAACTATTTGATGATATGGGCTGGAGAGAAAGGTAGACAGATTTTCTCTACATGGAATCTTCAAGACGACGACAAAAAGAAGCTAGAAAGTTACTACACAGGGTTCGAGAGCTACTGCAAACCTCGCTCAAACCAGATATATGCACGCTACAAGCTGAGGTGCAGAGAACAAGAAGACAGTGAAAAATTTGAACACTTCGTTACTAGTTTAAAATTGTTACTAAACGACTGTGGGTACGACGCAGCCATCCACGACGAGATGATTCGTGACAGCATTGTTTTTGGAGTCAAGTCTTCAAAAATCAGAGAAAAGCTCATCAACGAAGGTTCAGACTTGACGCTTCAAAAATGTCTGGACATCGCACGAACCTATGAACTAAGTCAGGAGCAGCTCAAGGTGATTGACAACCAGGCGTCAATCCACTACGTGAAGTCCAAGCGGTCAGCTAAACGTCAGCCTCGAGGAAGAGCAGAGCAGCGACCAACGACGACACGACCCATACCGCGAGTGCTACCTGGACCAGCAGCCACCAAGACGTGTACGAACTGTGGGAGAAGTCATTCCAAAAAAGACACTTGCCCGGCAAGAGGACAGCAGTGCAATTATTGTTTAAAATTTGATCATTTTGCTACTGTGTGTAGGAGTAAATTAAGGGATAGCAAACGGAATGTACATGAAGTGATAAACAGTGCGTCAAATGGATCAGATCTGGATTTATCACCTGGTGAGAATTTGTTTATTGATTCTATTGATTTTGACAAATCCAAAAATCAAGCTTTTGCTAAAATTTATTTAGGCCCCAAGTCCAAAACTGTAAACATGAAAATTGATTCAGGCTCTCAAGTCAATATCCTACCCAAAGCAACATTCCAATCCCTAGGCATTAAATGTCCTTTGCAGAAAACGCCAAAGCGACTGACGGCATATGACGGTGGAAATCTTAAGGTAGACGGTTACATAAGACTAAACTGTACCTACAATAACAAGACAATTTCTGAAGAGTTTTACGTTGTTGAAACCAACTCTACTCCAATTCTTGGTTTAAATGCATGTGTATCGCTTGAATTGATCAAACTCATTTTAGCTGTCGACTCAGACACACCACACACTTGTCCATTGACCAAAGAAATTGTACTTGATAAATACAGTGACGTATTTGACGGCATAGGCCAATTACCTGGTGAATGCGAAATTTACCTTAAGCCAGACTCAGTACCTGTTGTACATCCCCCACGTCGTGTACCAATTGCAATACGCGATAAGCTTAAGGCAGAACTAGAGCGTATGGAAAGGGAACATGTCATCAAAAAGGTTACGAAGCCAACAGACTGGGTGAACAGTTTAGTAACTGTAGAAAAGCCCAATGGCTCCATACGGATCTGTCTGGATCCAAAAGACCTAAATGACGCGATCAAAAGACCGCACTACCCAAACAAAACACTTGACGACATACTGCCTGACTTGACAGATGCAAAGATTTTCTCAAGATTCGATGCCAGATCAGGCTATTGGTCCATCGTTCTTACAGAAAAATCTTCATTTCTGACTACATTTCAAACACCCTTTGGACGGTATCGCTTCTTACGGCTACCCTTTGGTCTTAAAATGGCTCAGGACGAGTTCATTTCGAAAATGGACCAATGCTTGGAAGGATTACCTGGAGTTAAGACAATAGTTGACGACATTGTTGTCTACGGTAGTGACAGAAAAACACATGACAGAAATGTTGACAAACTGATGACAAGATGCAGACAAATGGGCATAAAGTTAAACGCTGACAAGACAGACATAGGACAGACTCAAATTCCCTTCTACGGACATGTCCTCACATCCTCTGGTCTAAAAATGGACAGCAATAAGGTGAAGGCATTAAGAGAAATGCCACCCCCTACATCAAAAGCGGAACTCGAAACTGTTTTAGGTATGATCACCTACTTACAGAAATTCGCACCCAATATGGCAGAACTGACAAAGCCCATGAGACAATTACTTAGGAAAGATGTAGATTTTGTATGGGAGCAGGCCCAACAAAATGCTTTTGATAAGATTAAAGATGTCATTACTAAGGAACCTGTACTGGCATACTTTGACTACAATAAGCCGATTACAATACAGACTGACGCTTCAAAGTATGGTCTTGGATGTGTATTGTTACAAGATGGAAAACCTGTATGTTTTGCATCAAAATCGCTAACTCCAACCGAAGTCAATTATGCTCAAATAACCAAAGAGCTCTATGCAGTGGTATTTGCTTGCAAACATTGGAATATGTTAGTCTTAGGTAAGCGCATCACTGTGCAAACCGATCACCGACCTTTAGTTTCAATTCTAAAGAAGGGACTGCATTCCAGTCCGCCCCGGTTGCAGCGCATGCTACTGCAATTGTCAAAGTATGACATTGACATTCAGTACGTCCGCGGTCGCGATATACCTGTTGCAGACACGTTGAGTCGTAAATTCTTATCAGATACATACCCAGAACTTACAGAAGGGCTGGATGATCACGTCCATGCTGTAATGTCCAATCTTCCCATCAGCGATAGGAAAATGGACATGCTCAGAACAGCTACTGCGACTGACGTACAAATGCAAAAACTAAAGCAGACTGTACTAGACGGATGGCCTGGCACACGCTCAGACTGTCACAAACTACTACTTGACTTTTGGAATTACAGAGATGAAATCACATACATTGACGGTATTCTACTTAAGGGTACAAAGGTCATTATTCCAAAAGAATGTCGCAAAGAAATGCTTGAAAAGATTCATGCATCTCATCTAGGCATTGAGAAATGCACGCAGCAAGCAAGAGAGGTATTATTTTGGCCAAGTATGACAACAGACATACGGACGACAGTACTAGATTGTGCTATATGTCTTGAGCACAGAAATGCTAACCAAAAGGAACCACTTTATTCCTATAAGATTCCTGACAGACCATGGCAAACCGTGGCAACAGACCTATTTCACTGGAATAACGTAGATTATGTAGTACTAGTTGACCTGTACAGTAGATATTTTGAAGTTAGCAGCCTCAGGGACACCCGAGCGCAAACTGTCATTAATAAGCTGAAAAGTTATTTCTCTAGACATGGCATTAGCGAGACGTTAATTTCTGACAATGGACCACAATTTAGTTGTACGCTATTTGCTGATTTTTGCAAGGAATGGGACATCAGACATACACCTTCAAGCCCCCATTATCCTCAAGCTAACCCCGCAGAGAGAACAATTCAAACAATCAAGAATTTGTTCAACAAAGCTCTTACGGATAAAAAAGACCCTTACTTAGCAATTTTAGCATATAGAAACACCCCTATAGACTGTGGAAAATCACCCGCACAGTTATTGTTTTCTAGACAATTAAGGTCTACACTGCCCGTGACAGCAAAACAGCTTGATCCGAGTGTGCCAAGCAAATCTGCTTTGAGAAAGAAAATGCAAACTTCTCAAACAAAGTCAAAGCATTACTATGACAGATCAGCTAAACCAATGAAAACCCTAAATCCTGGTGAAGGAGTTAGGATTAGGCAAGGCAAACTATGGAAACCTGCTATCGTCAGAAAGAAAACAAATGACAGATCATATATTGTTGAGACGCAGGACGGAGGATCATACAGACGTAATCGACGACATCTGTTGAAGTCAAATGAGAAACCATTTCAATTGACTCACCCCCCAGATTTTACCCCCAGTTTTGTAAATAATGCCCCAAAACCTCAAATCATTGAGACCCGACCTCCTGAGACTATTCAGAATAACAACAAACAAACACCTAAATCCCCTGTAAAAATTCGACCTCAATCAGAACAAATTATAAGTAAATCACCACAAAAGATTGTTGAAAGGCCAGAAAAGGAAACACCAGTTGTTAGAACCAGATCTGGTCGCGTTGTTCATCCTCCTAAGAAACTTGATCTATAAACAGTATAAATACTGATGCGGAAAATAACTGGAACTTATCTGGAGTAATGCAAACAGTTTAACAGTTATAATTTGTTTATTTAATGTTTATCCCAGTAAAAGCATTCGTTAATCAGATAAACAAATTCTGGATATTATCAACAAATTACTGTGCTGATAAAAAGTGGATTAACTCTGAAGAAAATACACAGATCACCCCTGATATCTTATCAGCAGATTATTTCATTCGTGGGAACAGACTTCATAGTAAAAACAGACTGGCACCCGTCCGAATTATTTTTTACAATTTACACAACATTATTTCAGTCATGCATTGTTGTATGTGTAAATGTATTTTCTTTTTAAAAACAGGGAGATGTTATGGTATTGGTATCACATACCATACACTGATGTTAATACGGTAACTGATTCATATATATACACACACTGCCTCTCTGATAGTAGATCAGAGCAGTACAATTTACCATGCCAATAGCTTATACCTTAAATAAATATATGTAGATTAAACAGTGTTAATCTCTGTGCCTTCTCCCAGCACCCAAGAAATATAACAGCTGGAGTGTATAATCAAATTTGTACCATTTGTAAGACAGTTTGAGGTACAGTTTCAATCGTGGGGAACAGGTGATCAATTGTGGAAAACAACCAATTAATTGTGCAGAACAGCAGATCAATTCAGAGGAACAGGAAATGTCAGGAACATGTGAATCAATCAATTCCTTTAGTGAACACGATCAATATTGACAGGTAGCTCAAGTAGTTACCTAACCATACACCTGCTTATGAACCATGCAGACAGAATGACAAAAAATATAGACAATTCTGATCTGGGCCTTCACTACTCAGCTGTTTGCATGTCTCTGCAACAATTGATCTACAGACCCCGTATACAATTACTATTTGTGCAGAGAGATTGTATATCAAGAATTAAAGTGACTGGCTGGTGAAACACAGCAGCTGAGGAGCAGCTTCTATGCTCCAGAATATGGACCAACGGATGTGGGTGGGGCGACCTACTTAGATTTTAAAGACTCCTGAACCCCTTAGGATTTTAATTCTTACAAAAGTTTGTAGGCGGCCTTGTAGTACACTGCTAAAAACTTACCCCAACCTTACCTTTGTCGATTTCCTGGTTTTTAAACTCGTCAAAGCAGTCTGTTTACGCGTTTTGAAAACTGAAACTTTCGACGTTCGAAAACTCTTGGTTATCCACTATTTATATCTGCAACTGCATACAATCAAATATATAGAGTACAGACAAAACAAGGGTATCACTCACAATATTTTTAATCGATGGAAACTAATATAATTCGCAATTTAATTCAGTCTTCCTGGTCTCGATTCTTATTTCATGGGCGCCGCCATCTTGGATAATGACGTTTTCCGCGCATGTCATAGATACTGCTTAACCATTGGTCCGTTGAGGAAAGCTGTCTCCTTTTGATCTGTTGAGCAAACGAGCTGCTTAACAGCGCTCAACCATTGGTCCGTTGAGGAACGGATACCTACTTGGACGGACAGTTGTCTGGGCGCGGGTTATACCTAGTACTTCAAGCAATGAGGATGAAATGTCTTGCTGAAGCACACAATACCGGGCCACTCCACATAACCTTGCGATCAAGAGTCAGTAGCTCTACCGACTGGGCTAACGGTTGTCCTATAATTTTACTCTGCAATTAAATTTGAAAGCATTAAAGAGCAAAACAAGAGTACTTTTAAAGCATTGCTACATGTATGTGTTTTCCTCTTAATATGAGCCTGGTGGTAAGAAAACCTTTCTTCGGTGCTTCTGACCTTTTCAGATACAAACCAATCTGCACAGCACATGCACTGAAAAAAATGTGGGAGATTTTCGTTAGTAACGCGCATACACAAATGACTCTTTTAATGCTCATTCTGACGTAGCTAGAGGTTTGAAAGTCTTCTTAAGTCTTTGTCTTCATCCATGAGTAGCGAATGCTCTGGTGAGACTGCACCTTTGGTGCTCGTAAATGATCTCATGTGCTGGCTCATTAGGCTCCAGAAACCGGTCCATTCTCGGTTGTTTGAGGTATGCGCGGATCCAGAGGGTGGGGCGAGGGGGTGGGGGGCAAATGGGCGTTTGCCAAACATACATTTATTTCAAACAAGCCATTTTTTAATATGTTGTCGGTACCTCCTCACATCCAGAGTTAGGGTGGTCAGAGGGGGTCCAAATCTGGCAACTTTTTTAGTTGCTGAGGGAAGAGAGAACCCAATTACCACTTAAAGTGGGCCATCATCGGCCCGTCAGTGAAAGTCCATTTACGCCATTTAAATGGCGTTATGCTGGCGGGCCGATGATGGTCTAACATTGACATTGAATGCTTTGTGATTTTTCAGAGGTTTCAGACCAGAATTGGTAATGAATCATATAGCCAGGAGGCGGGGTCGGACCCCTGTCCCTCTCTCTTGATTCGCACGTGTCATCAATGTGAACTATAACCATAAAATGTGTTTTAATGGAGAAATAAACAATGTTCTTTAGAATACGTTTGGCGGACTTTTCGTTTGCTCGACACGCTTCCGTGTCTAGGTCATATCTCATAAAAGGGTAGACGGAATACATTCTAATTTTACACAATTATAACGTGTGTGGCCATCAACTCCGTGGGTCAAGGTAACAACAGTTTTATTTGAATCAAACTCTTACCCTGGGTTTCGTGGTAGGCCAAATTCATTATACCCGCTTTTTTCTTTAGAAAAAACGGTATATTAATTTCGTGTCAAAGTCGGTCCGTCGTCCGTCTGTCCGTCCGTCCGTGCGTACGTCCGTCCGTAAAGTTTCTTGTAAATGTATCTCCTCCTAAACCTTTAGAGGTAGCAACTTCAAACTTTGTAGTTGAATAGGTCACATGATGTAGAGGGAACTGGGAAACATTTCGTGTGACCTTGACCCCAAGGTCAAATATTGTATTTTCTTGTAATTGTATCTCCTCCTATACGGTTAGACGTAGTAACTTCAAACTTTGTAGCTGAATAGGTCACATGATGTAGAGGGTACTGGGCAACATTTTGTGTGACCTTGACCCCAGGGTCAAGGTCAAAGGTCAAATATTGAATTTTCTTGTAAATGCATCTCCTCCTAAACCTTTAGACGTAACAACTTCAAACTTTGAAACTGAATAGGTCACATGATGTTGAGGGTACTGGGCAACATTTTGTGTGACCTTGACCCCAAGGTCAAGGTCAAAGATCAAATAATGTATTTTCTTGTAAATGTATCATCTCCTAAACGGTTAGACCTAGCAACTTCAAACTTTGTAGCTGGATAGGTCACATGATGTAGAGGGTACTGGGCAGCATCTTGTGTGACATTGACCCCAAGGTCAAGGTCAAAGATCAAATATTGAATTTTCCTTTAAATCCTTCTCCTCCTAAAGCTTTTGATGTAGTAACTTCAAACTCTGTAAGTGCATAGGTCACATGATGTAGAGGGCACTGGGCAACATTTAGTGTGACCTTGACCTGAAGGTCAAGGTCAAATAATGTACTTTCTTGTAAATGCATCTTCTCCTAAACTGTTGGACATAGCAACTTCAAACTTTGCAGGTGCAAAGGTCATATGATTTGGAGGGCACACGACAACATTTGGTGTGACCTTGACCCATAAGTCAAGGTCATATAGTGTATTTTTGTAAATGCTTCTTCTCCTTAACCATTGGACATAGCAACTTCAAACTTTACAGGTGCATAGGTCATATTATGTTGAAGGTACTGAGCAACATTTTGTGTGACCTTGACCCCAAGGTAAAGGTTATATGTCAAAAAGCGGGTATTTGCGATGGTGTACCATCGACTTCTGCTCTAGTTATATATTCAAATGACAATTGCTGAAGGTGAGTCGCGACCAAACACTTGCCTAAGCCAAACGCCAGAAAAATCCCATTTCGGGTTTCGCAAACAACAAAAGCGCGGACCAGCCTGCGCACTCGCCCATTCTGATCCACGCCTTTGTTATTCGCTTATTAGAAAGCTTGTCATAACCGAAATTTACATTTTCTAGCTATCCCATGTAGCTGAGCAGGCTAGTTTGGGAATTAATTTGACTCTAACCCAGAGCATAGGTTTTCTCGCATGGACCAGAACACGATAACTTCGCGGTATGCGAGAAAGTCGTGCTCAGCTACAGAGACTAAGTACACGTACAAGATTGTAATGTTGTTTACAGTAGATCAGATATTTGCTTATAGATTAAAAGTGTCCAAAAATGTAATTAGTTTCGTATCCACTTTCCGGAAAGTAACACGAGTTGTCATTGATTTAGGTGTCCCGTTTTACACCTATCGCACTGACAAGTTGAATATGGTCGGATGCTTTGACGTCCCGTCTGCGTTCGCGTTTGATTTTGAGACAAGGGGACAAAACGAAATCAATAACGGACTACCGATGCTTTTGAAGTGGCATCTTCTTATCCTCTTATTTTTTAAGTTTTAGCATAATCTTAGATTGGATTTTCCCACTATCATAAACTGGGCCAGTCCATTTCCTTATTAAAGGTTGTGTGGTGGTATTTTTAATTTATACCACCCTTACCAACTTTAGCACAAAATATCTCGTGATGTGCAAAGTCTACACTGATGTAGGTGGTATAAACTAGTAATACCATGTTTGTCCACCTGTACGTAAGATAATCCACTCGCTAAAGCTCGTGGATTATCTTCACGTACAGGCGGACAACCCATGGTATAACTATTACATAGCATTAGCAAGCACACTGTGGAGACCCTGGTCAGACGATTCGTTATGCGGCATCTGATCTACATCTGCACTGCATATGCATCACCAAAAAGACGCTATGCTTAATACATTGGTTAAATAAGTTACTAAATTTTTGCAAGGTTTAAACATCATTTATTTCGATTTTTGCCTATGTACAATGTGGACCAATCTCCACCTGTTATAATCTTAATTATTAAGTCAGACGTTGCATCAGTCCATTAATAAGCCCCAGATGTGCATGATAATTGCAATTATTGCTGATAAGTGGATACGTGTTCTTAAACGTGTATACACAATATGGATAAACGTAATCACATTCTACACAGTCCTTACTGTACATGTACGTTCACCCGAACACCAGTTATTTATTTAAAACAGTGACATATAAAACGACAACCAACGCGTGTTCCTGGGACTGAAAGAAATCTTGGTGAAAAATGCACCCTTCCAAAGTTTGAATTTTTTTTTTTTTAATATATGCATGTTTAATGAATATTAACCAAGTGATACATGTACTATGTTAAATTTTGTATATTTTTATGCAACATCAGCATTGGACTGTATGGGACAGGGACCTATATTACAATTTATGGTTGCAATGTAATTAATGGACATCTAACAGCATTGAACATGTTAAGATTTAAATAAATATTTTCTTAACTAATAATTTGGAGACACATAAATGTATTGTGCACAAAAGAAAATTCACTGAACATGGCTGTGCGAGTCTGCTCAGATGTTTGTCAAAAGCTGATTTTTACATTAGCAGAGAATCCCCTGCATATGCTGTTTACGCGCCAAAATCTTCAAATGTTTCTAGTTTTAGCATGGGTTCTACATAATAGTCAGAGGCGATCGGGACTCCCGTGCGAATTTGATGCCGATTTATGGTGACCTATACCAGATAAAGCTTTAGGGGATAACTAATGAAAATCACCTGGTCACCCATCTGGGTTTCACGTCTGGACGTCATCATGACGTCATCAAAATAACGTATATTGTATCAGTGCAATTTAAACGGTATGTCCATTGTAGTCTATGGCGATCAGGACTTTCTTGCATTTTGTTTGCCAATTTCAGTCGAAATGCACCAAATTTAATCTTAGGAGGTTAATAATTAAAATTAACATGTCGCCCATAGTGTTTTCGCATCAGAACAAAAAGATGACGTCATTGAAATGACGCCTAATTTGTAAATACCACATATATATATGCGTTTTGTCCATTTCCAACGCATGGAAATATTCCTTTAATAAACTGGCAGCCTTATCATGACTGAATACAAACTCTTTTAAATCGTAACATTCAAAATATATTCAGATAGTGTGGAGTCAGTTCGAGGGTGGGACGTAAATGCCGTCACGATTTACGAAAAAAAGACAGTGGAGTGAATGAAAAGCACGATAATGAACGGTGTAAATATAATCTCTTATATATATATATATATATATATATATATATATATATATATATATATATATATATATATATATATATATATATATATATATATATATATATATATATATATATATATATATATATATATATATATATATATATATACAGATGTACCACGACCTCGAACCAATGACCTTTGAATCTTTCTATTTCAAACGATTTATGCAGAATACGTAAAATGAGCCAGTCCGGGTAGAACATATGTGTATGTCAAAGCTTTTATAGTAAATGTAAATAAATGCCCGAAAAACTTTTTTGCTAGTACAACATATCAATATTGTAAATAGAGTCAAGCTCAAAAGCTTTTGGCTTATCTGAAGCTGCTTATCCTACACTCAAAGAAAAGATAGTAGTAATAATCATTTGCATACACTATCAACCAAACTCATTACAGTCCGATTTTGACCCCTGAAGAATCAAACGTTAGAAGAGTCTACTTAGAAGTAAGTTCATGATATGGAAATAAGGAAAACCCTCTACAAGTTACCCATTGTACTTCGATAGCACGGCCAATAGAAAACTGTTACACTCTGATTTATCTTTCGCATGCTTATAGGTAGAATCGTCTTCAAAGGTCAAAATCGGACAATAAGGCATTCTTGTTGATACGGCTAAAGAAATATCTGAATCCACATGAAAATAGTTGTTCGAAAGTCATAAGCATATTGACCACTGGCAATATTTTACATGAGTCCTCTTCTGCTCCACGACAACACAAATCAGTACAATATAAATTGTTTTCTTTGTACTTACACCGAGATGTTTCGCATACAGACATGCTGCAACTACAATGTACATTTTATCAGCTGCAGAGGGGTTTCGGGAGCAGGAGGCAACATGCGCGGATCCAGGGATTTTTGTCAGTTTTATTTAGTCCTCAGCTTATTTTACAGAGGGGGTCCAATGGTTTTATTGCTGAGAAAAGTATACATATACTTTACCAAGGATCCAGAGGGGGTCCATTATTTTCCAGGGGGGGTGTCAAACTTTTTCCAGGGGGGGGGGTCCAAATGCTAATTTCTTTAGAAACCCATGTACGTACTTGTTATTTTCCAGGGGGTGGGGGTGTCCGGACCCCCTATCCCCCTCTGGATCCGCACATGGGCAATGTCATCATAACGGGACAATATTTATCACAGTCCCGCTTCATAATTGTCAGGCATTGATTTGTCAGGATTAATGACAGATGAGGTTTTCCAAATGATGCACTGGTACTGAGTACGTTTGACACCTTCGAGAAACACAGCTCTTGGAGGTGGTAGTTTTTGCAATTCAGCTTTTTTTCTCCCAAATATCCACTACGTCAACGCAGTGAGTCGAACAATAACGGTGACTGGCTAATACAAAGTAAGAAAGACGGCAAAATTCAGGAATCGATACAATAAAGTACCACACCTGACCCAGGATACCAGTTAGACATCACAGACGAGAGCTAAGAAGTCAGGACAATTTACAAATATATTTCTCTAGTGCATCCGCCACAGTGCTTTCTAAGGCCACTGAGCCGAGGTGAAAGAATGCTTCGTGGATAGAGTCTCTAGCATAGCCAAATGCCTGCCAATATGATTTCTTGCTCTATCCTGACATTGAACTAGTTAATATCAGCACCTGAAAGTGCATGGAATTCGATCAGAGCCCTGGTTGTGACATCGCCAATGCCACATTGACATCTTTAATAAGTGTTCTGATCTTAGAAACTTGATGATATTTGAGCAAGACTGTTTAAGAAAATGTAAAATATCAACACTCTGCAATTGTTTTATATATGTTTTATTTAAGCGGCGAAAACAAAATTTGCTCCTCTGCAAAACTTGGAGTAGGGTTGTGCATTAGCTCATATAAGACAAAATATTTAAGCTAGAAAAGCGAACTTTGGTTTTTGTATTCGTCAATTGAGTATAGGTTTGTTAAACCTAATCTAAAACGATACTCATTTATATTCCATAGGGAACAATTTTAAACACATATGATAATTTTACTCTTAATTCAATATTTCAGCCAAAAGCCTTTATCAAGAAAACATGCACTTCAATGTCAACTACATAGTCTCTGTTCCACCATCTTGTAGTTGACATTGAAGTGCATGTTTTCTTGATAATGGCCTTTGGCCGAAATATTGAATTAAGAGTAAAATTATAATGATAATCTAAAACGGTTTGAAACCGACTCAGAGCAGTCGTTAAACTAAATTACATGTACGATAGCCAATATTACCACTTTTAAATTTTGATTAAGTTCATGTAACGCACATAATACAACATGTAGCCGTAAACAGCTGTCACATATAGTAAAGTCATCCAGTAATTTGCAGACTATTAGAATGTTCATTGATAAGCTAGTTTTAAAGTCTTTTTTCTGTAGCTCAAACTTTCAATTTCTTATTCTCAAATTGATAAAGTAACATATGTAACAAGCTGTTACAGGCTAACACCCATGCTTACAGTGTGCAAACATCTCCTATTCGATGCACCTTGAATTGGTACATACGATAGAGTATATCTAAAAGAGTTTGGGATGGAGCAGAACAATACTCAGCTTGCAGTCAAAATCTTGTTTGATGATTATTCGGGATTTTTTATGAGATGAGGAGGACAATTATTTTACCAGAGAAGCAGAAATAATAATCGATATTGTATATGACTTGGATAAGGATTGGTTTAGAATATTTACATTAGAAAGGGGACATTTACTAAATTGTACTGTTTAAATGTGAAAAGATTAGTTTCTATGTTCCTCTAGGATGTATCTTTATTTTAGAATTATTCATATTAGGAAATATTGAAAACAAATATTAATAACATCTGTAACAAAGGTACAGGGGCTTAATAATCACCGATACCTAAGACTTAGGCACCAGAGGCTGGAGACTTTAGCTAGGAAAATATGCGAATTATATTCATTTTATCCTCAAATACCATCTCTTACATCAAGTCAATGTCCTTGCTCATTAATTATGTCATGTAACATATGTTACAACCTTTAACAAGTGCTTCAATCTTGTTGTTAAACCTGCAAATTCTATAATTTTAATAATATGAGCAAGACAATCCCAAATATGCAAGATATCCAACAGCAACAAATGTTTTCATATATTTTTACTTAAATGATGCCTACCAAATTCGGCTCCTTAAAATTGGGTATAGCCATTGGGTTGTTTAATTGCACGTATAAGACAATATATTTAAAGTATAAAAGCAAACTTTGGATTTTCTCTAACCAAAATGAATTTGTTAGAACAAAATAATAAAAAAAAATTGGAAAATGCACATATCAGCTAAAAAGTAAATGATATTGGTCACAAGTTTCATGTTTAAATGGTAATCTAATTTAAGTAACGTACATAACACCACAGGAAGCTATAATTTTGCTCCAAAGAATTTATATGTAGCTAAAATTGTCAATATTCAGACCATATGAGTAATTAAAATAATAAGCAATCTTTCTGTAGCTCAAACTTTTATTTTTTTTTCTAAATTTAATATGGTAACATATGTAACAAGCTGTCAGAGACTAACGCCCCGGCGAACATAGTGCAAACATCTATTAAAAGACGCAGCTTGGAATCCTCTTTTAGATAGGATAAGCTTGCAAAATTCCCCAGGGGGGCAATAACATTCTCAGCCAACAGTCTAATGGTGGCCCAATAAGCTGGGTATTTATAGGAAATCTACGGTATTTTGCATGCAAAATATAGTTATCGATAAATAATTCTTTGTTAAAGTCAGGTAAAGCATTGATGTAACCATCATATGACTAAAATAATTGATATTATGTTAAAAAAAGCGTTCGTGTTGGATAAATATGACCATACCAACACAAACTATAGCTTTTATTAACGGGCAGTTTCTTATTATGGTCGCCATATTTATGACGTCATAACTAGCCTCAGACGCGGATTTGAGATGGGTGACCACCTTTAAATTAAAGGTAAGACTCGACTGAAGGTTTTGATATAGGTCACCATAAATCGGCACACAATTCGCACGGGACCTATTTTTTGTCCCTAAGGGCCCTGACTATAAGCACTTTTAATTCTCCTGCGTAAAAACATACGTTTAAGTACCTTTAATTTATCTGCGTAAAAATACAATATCCATATATATTAAGCACTTTTAAGTCGCTCGTAAAAGCTTAATGTCATAGCTTAAAACTATTGCTGAAAAACTTCTATAAAGCACATTTAAGCACCATTACGCACACGCGTAAAAACTTTATGGCATCCCTTTTTAGTGCTTTTACGCAATGGCTGATAGGTGCTTAAAATCAAAGCACTTTTAAGTTCCTGCGTAAAAGCACTAAAAAGGGATGCCATAAAGCAGTGTTAAGCTAAAACTTATTTAACTTAAAGTTGTCCATTTTCCTTGTGATACCTTGCATATAACGAGATATTTCGTGCTAAAGTGGATAAAAGTGGTATACATTTTATGACCTTATTCTATCACTGTCCTAATGAAGGGATTACAAGCGCACTACATGGAGTGATAAAGGGGTTCGTTAAGTGTTATGTCCTTTTCAGAGGACAAGTGTTTTTAATACATGTACTTGTGAATCAAATATAATATAGTTGATTACTAATTTTCCTATCATCATTTCTCTCTAGTCACTCTATTATACGCCGCAGCTAAACAATGACAACCAAATTATGCATATTACCAAGTTGTTTACATCTAGTATTTATATCATGCTCAGCAGCAAACATTGCGCCTGACCATGAATGGTTCCAAGTAGCATGCACAAGTACTTTCCTTTCAGTAATTTTATCATGAGCAGCAGCCATATGACACGCATCAGACCATGAATGGTTTCAAGTAGCATACACAAGTACTTTCCTTTAAGTAATTTTATCATGAGCAGCAGCCATATGAAACACATCAGATTATGAATGGTTTCAAGTAGCATACACAAGTACTTTCCTTTCAGTAATTTTATCATGCGCAGCAGCCATATGACACACATCAGATTATGAATGGTTTCAAGTAGCATACACAAGTACTTTCCTTTCAGTAATTTTATCATGCGCAGCAGCCATATGACACACATCAGATTATGAATGGTTTCAAGTAGCATACACAAGTACTTTCCTTTCAGTAATTTTATCATGCGCAGCAGCCATATGGCACGCTTCAGATTATGAATGGTTTCAAGTAGCTTGCACAAGTACTTTCCTTTCAGTAATTTAACATGCGACACATCAGATTATGAATGGTTTCAAGCAGCCATATGACACACATCAGATTATGAATGGTTTCAAGTAGCATACACAAGTACTTTCCTTTCAGTAATTTTATCATGCGAAGCAGCCATATGGCACGCTTCAGATTATGAATGGTTTCAAGTAGCATACACAAGTACTTTCCTTTCAGTAATTTTACATGCGCAGCAGCCATGTGCCACACATCAGATTATGAATGGTTCCAAGAAGCATATACAAGTACTTTCCTTTCGGTAATTTTATCATGCGCAGCAGCCATATGGTACACATCAGACCATGAATGGTTTCGAGTATCATACATCAATGACTATCACGCACGAACACCATATCACAGCATACATAATACATATAGATTTGATATTTATACATTGTTCTTTCCTCTGCTCATACTATCACGCCTAGAAACCATTTTTGACCTACTTACTAAGATTTGTTTTGATAGTCGTTATTTCATCTGCCGATACTATCACGGACACCAACAGAATCATGACCTACTGCAATGAATAGTTTTGATATGCACAAATCGTTCATTCCTCTGCTCAAGAAATGCAACCATTCATGGCTCTGATCTGGGTCCAAACTGTTGGCAAGGGTTATCACCAGACGACAAATAGAATACCCGCCTGGAACGACCTAGCAAATGACACAAAAATGCTCCCTCAAATGAAAACCGACATAAAACGGAAATCTCCTATTCAGAATTTTTAGGGCTTGAACTCGCGGAGGTCAACTCTTACACACAACACTCTGAATGGATTGCGCTTCGAAAATTCAGATCTTAATTTAAACACATTGTTGCTATCCTCTTTTGTTTATAGCCGTTCTGAAATACGTTCCGTAAGAAAGAGGGTTCTGATTCATTTTAACATTATCGAGACACAGGATACATACAATGGATTAACAATAACAGAATAACCACCTTAAAACTAACAACAGCTAAGGCCATTGGGAGAGGGCTGCTATTGTACTATCCAAATCTTCACAAACAAATCGTTTATCTGGTGTTGAGGCTTCCTAACTTTTGCAATGCATCATTTTAAAAAAATCAAATTATCATACTGATATGAAAAATAAAATAAAAGGACACACAATTCACTGACAATTTGGGATAAGGAAACACAATAGCTAAGCCAGAATGGGCCCAGCTAAAGACAACCTTCAGGTACCCACCCACCCATGAAAGGTTTGAGTTGAAGTTGTTATTATGCTTGAATACTGACCAATCATACAATTCAAGATGAATTATATGAATTAATGACAAATATATTCTTAGAAAAGAGTTTTCAAATCATGAGATTCACATGCTGAACAGCCACTGCCATAGGTGTTGTGAACGTGTTGCATGGACGTAGATGAAGTTTCAGACTAATGATGAATTATGTTCACCTCTATGCAAGTTTCTTTTGATGACGTCATTATTGTGATGGCCCAGAAACCATATGATAATTAAAATTCCAAAAAATCCAAAAATAACAAAAAAGATCATCAACGGCATGTGACCTGCCTTGTTTGATGCATTATTTTATGCTAATTAGGACGTTACTTTTGTTATTTCATGCGAAACAGCTTTATGTGCAATAAAATTTATTTACTCATAATATTGAGTTATTGAACTCAAAACTATGAGTTAACGAGCAATATAAAGCTTATGTAGTGAAAAAATTCATTTACTTGGCATTTTACCCGTCTAAACTAAGCTGTGACATTGTCTTAAACAGACCATGACACCAAAACTCTGATCGCTGTCCAAACCGACACAATTCTGTGCAAATGCAGTGATTATGATGGTGTTGCTATTTTCAGTTAGAAACGAGAAACAACTTAGAAACTCGAAGTGGCAAATACATCTGGCAGTTTCAAATAATAAAAGCACATGTTTGACCTTTATAAATCATAAAACGGTTAAGTAAATTACTTACGTCTTTTCTCTGTCTTTCCGTTTTCCGAATTGTTTTGCGACGACCTATCAGCGAAAATCCGAAAATCGCTGTGACGGAGTTGGGCACCAGTGATAACGGGTGTGGGGAGGGGGTGGGGGAGGTCCAAGCCTGACAGACGTTTTAGTCGTCCTATACTTACTTTTTACAGAGTGTTCCAAATGACCATTCCAAGGAAACTTAAATTTCTAAGAAGGGAGTGATAGTCCATGTGTTTAGGCGCTGTGAGGATCAGTTTAGGGGTAGGCTGTGGAGCTCCTTATACTTATTTTTAAAGAAACCTATAATACTTTTAATTTTCTAGGGGGTGGGGGTCCGGATCTCCTGACCCCAACCTCTCTATGAATTCATAACTCAGAATTAAGATTAGTAGTAGAAACGATAGATGCTCCTCACATATACGGGGATAAACAGATAAGGGCTGCAAGTTGATATCTCTAATAGTATTAATGTTATGCTCTGGACAAAATTCAAGTATAACAAAAGGCAATAACATCTAAATTTTGCAAAAGAGAGTTATGGTTCTTGCACACTGTATCTCTCCTCATCGAGATGCATCTATCATTAAAGTTTCAAGTTGATACCTCTTGTACATGTTGTTGTTGTGATGTGCTCAAACTTTTTAAGTGTGACAAATAACAACGAGCAACAACTCCTAAAATATGCAAAAGAGAGGTACGCTTCTTGTACACTGCACTTCTTCACATCGAGATCTATCTACCAGGGAAGGTTCTAGTTGATACAGATTCTGTGCTGTGCTCTGGACAGAATGTTCGTAAATTCTTAGTGAAACAACTGGGTCAACTGAAGCCAAATTTCATGTGGCATCGCCATGGGATAGGGGTAAAGATGGAAAGCTTATTCAAATGATTTAGGTCATTTGTTGTTATTCATAATTGTCAACTCCCGAAGGCGGGGGCAATAAGTACTAGGGCTTGTAGCACGAATTTGGCCCAACAGTGCAGGGCTCCTTTGCTTCCAAAGGATAACCTTTTTACGAACATATTTGAAAATTGAAAAGTTAAAAGCCCCGCTATTCCGCGGCCCCGAGGTGCGGGGATTACAAATGACTGATTCATAAAATTTTGTATCGTAACGTTTATTTATTAGTTGCTCTAACGTCCATGTCCCGATCACAGCAGAGCGCTGGAAAAGTATGGACACAGTTTCATCACAATCTCTGCATGGTAATAATATCATGCATATGCACAAATCTCATGTACATCGCATATACATTGCATGCGTTCGTAAAGACGACTGCAGTAACATATTTACTTGCTATGAAGTCGTCATCAAAGAGTGCTATTCATGGTTTAACCCCAATGTGTTATTTAACGCCCAAGTCAACAGCTATGGCCATGTCGAGACGGTCATTGACTCGGATACACTTTTTCCTGGGCAAGCTAAGACTAAGCAGGTAACAGTACTCAGTTCACATTCTCACCATACCTTTCGCTTCTAACTAACAACATACCTCCTTGAAATAGCAAGGTAGATTGATCATAGAAAATAGTTCATGATCAATCTTAATGAAAGTATGGGACCGGGCCGTGATCAAACTCACTACCTCTAGATCAGCGTATGGTGATATTAAACCTTGGCAATAAGTTGAAATTTCGATAAGGACACACCTATTGCCTGACCTGTTCTTGATCCAAACTGTTTGACAATACTCGTACAATATAATATTGTAAATTCGAAGTATTAGGTACTAGATATTTTGTTTCGACGTGTCTTAAGTTCGAATTATAGGTAGGTAGACATAAGAATATATATCCCTAGCCCCCCCAAAAAATATTATTATCAGTTTTTTTTTTTCTCTACATTAGTTTTTTTTTTGTATAAGACGCGTCGCAGTGAGACTGCTAAAGAGTGAAACAGCCTGTGCAGCTAGATTGGTTCTCTCCCTTTAATCGCTTGTCAGCACATTAAGACAGGTAACTACTAGCCGCCATTGCGCCTACGTATAGCATACACACTGACGTCATGAGTGACGTGGTATTGGAAAATGCCCTTGACATAAAGTGCATTTTTAAACAAGCCGTTTTATTAAGTTTATTTTGTTTTGGGAGTTTAAATATTTTTTTTTTCTTTTACTTAATTATCAAACTGTAGCAACTGAAAAGATACTGAAGTTTGTGTTGATAAATTTTTTCTGGAGCATGCGCAGTCAGATGAGTAGGATTCTCTACTTGTAGTGAAATAGACGTTACAAGTCGTTATATGCGTAGCGGAAGTGGAGCTTTAGCAACGAGGGGAACCAATCTACTTGTGCAGCATCAGTGGCTAGTTAGAATGTTGGTATTTGCCAAGGAACAGATTTATATTATCATACTTACATATACGCAAATTAAAAGGCGTTAATCAGACTGCGCGTATATACAGGCTGGTCTGCGCTTTTGTTGTTTGCATACACCAAAGTCAGGGTTTCCCACGTAAGGCATAAATTATAGAGATCAATTCAAAAAGATTAGCAAACGTTATATAAAGGTTGGGTATAACTTGGATATTAATGCCTGGTTTAAAACCCAAACACGGTTTATAGCTATGGTTTCCTCTGTAATCGCACTATGGTGGGTCAGACCTCCCACTCAATGACGGCTCTGAGGTAAAGCTTTAATCTGTGGGTTGGTGCCTGAAGCTTATCTGTAGCTGGGTCCACTGCGGCTCAACTTGGGTTTTTCTTTAGCTGTGACTATCTGTGAGCCGTGAGCCCTTTTCTTTGTTTCATCATTAAGTGTTGGTTTGATTTGATTGTTTCTCCATGGTGATGCATTGCAGTAGTTGGGAAGCCTCCATGCGAGCTTAACATGTTTTGTGCTTCAACAACAGCCGAATCTAGGGCGAAGATTTTATGCCAGTGGAATGCAGGTAGATCCCCCTGTGGCTTCGACTGCTGTCCGTTGCTGCCCGTTCTTAGGCGGTGGTTCTGATGTTTGCTTGTTTTTCTATTGTTTATTGTATTTCTCATTGTGTGTGGGGATTCTGTGTTTGTTATCCCCACGCTTTTTTTCTGCGGTCCGTCTGTCCGTCCGTCTGTCCGTCCGTCCGTCCGTCACGCTATCTCCTCCTTAACCATTGGACGAAATTCAACCAAATTTGGTGTGTGAGTTGCTCTGATGAATAGGGTGTGCAACGACACATTTGTTTGGCCCCGCCCCCTGGGACCCTGGGTAAGGGCCAAAAGGGCAATATAATTAAATATCATTAAATTTCAATAACAAAGTCAATTTCAAAGTTTTATAAACCAAACTTTGTGTATCTTCTCACAAATGAAAGATATAAACATATCAGATGGGATTTTCTATCGGTCGCCTGGGTCATGCCCCAGGGGTCGGACTTGGAGGTACCGTAGGGGGTTGGGTGACCCAAATTTTTTTTTCCGAAATTCAACCAAATTTGGTGTGTGAGTTACTTACATAAATGGCACATGCAACGCCACAATATTTTTGGTCCCCACCCCCTGGGGCCCTGGGGAGGGGCCAAAAGGTCAAATATCATAAAATCTCAATCACAAAGTCAATTTCAAAGATTTTTGAACCAAATTTTGTGTGTCTTCTCACAAATAAAAAATATAAAACATATCGGACGGGATTTTCATTCCGTAGCCTGGGTCATGCCCTAGGGGTGGGACTTGGGGGTACCGTGGGGGTTGGGGGCTCATAGAACTTTTTTTCCCAAATTCAACCAGATTTGGTGTGTGAATACTTACATCAATGGCACATGCAACGGTACATTTTTTGGGTCCCTGCCTCCTGGGGCCTTGGGGAGGGGCCAAAAGGTCAAATATCATTAAATCTCAATTACAGAGTCAATTTCAAAGTTTTTAAACTAAACTTTGTGTGTCTTCTCACAAATGAAAGATATGAAACTTATTAGACAGGATTTTCATTCGGTCCCCTGGGTCATGCATGCCCCAGGGTTGGGGACTTGGGGGTGCTGGGGGTCAAAAATTTAATTTTCTGAACATGGTCATGTGGCATATCAAATTAAAGGGGCTGAGCAGTAGACCAAGATACACTGAAATTTTTTACCCTATGATCAAACTGGTGACCTTGGGATGGGGTCAAAGATCAAATACCATTAGATATCTTCGAGAGCGTGGGGATTTGCGGTGGCGCGCAATTGAATGTGTTCTAGTTTTTGTTTTGTTATGCATTACTTTGTGTCTATTCTACTTCTGCAATCGTCTTGAAGAGGAATAGAACGCTGGTTGGTTTGCTTTTGTTGTCTTACCAATGTCTTGTTAATGTAAATGTTCTGCGGCTCTTCCTAGTGGTGCCGGGGGATGGCCTGGTCTACAATGTGTGATTGTGGTATCCTCTGATCATACTTACTTCCATGCCAATGTTGAGCTGACGTAGTTCATATAAAGTTCAGTTCTGACGGCTTTGGCTGGCCTGGCCGGCTGAGCAGTCTCGCAATAGCTGCTTGAACACAAAAATAATAATCTAAAGTACGTAGAGTGTTTGTTTCCTTGTTTCATTGGAGGTTTCATCCTTTTAGAACCGGGTACTTCAGCAAACAGCGAAGTCTCAAAAGTCGGCATTTCATCAGGGCCTGCACTGTTTCTTACGACAAAATCGATCTTCAGAGAAAGAGATATACATTATTTGGTAATTATAACCTGTAACAGCTTTAAATATACATTTGACCATCCTGACTTTACTGTATCAAAATCTATGGAAATTCAATTGGTCTTCAAAGGGTTAAATACAAATATTATTGGCGCTGGTGTATTATTGCAAATTCTTGAGACATAGAATAGCAACAACAAGAAAGGAAAGTATCTCTTATTCTATTTCAAAAGTATATAAATGTAAACGAGTGAGGTGCTTGATTCTATCGATTCCTGATCTTAGTCGCATTTCTTACTTCAAAGTATACTGAGTAAAGACAACTTGAGCATAAAAACTATAATCACATGACGTCGCACCTTGGAGTATTAAACGTCATATCATCGTTACATAAATACAGGGATCACACATGTTTTTCATGCATTAACATTTGCCAGGTCCCGAGGAAGCTGTTTGAACACGAGCAATCAGGCTGAGTGTTCAAACATCTCCCGAGGCAATGAACAAACATGTGTGATCATTATGCCAGCATATTTTACCCGATTTCAACCAAAAGCAAACCGAAAACACAGCTTAAAACTTGAAATGCCTTTTTTCTTACCTTAATTTTCTCCAAACAACATGGCACAAGCGTTAAACTTTCGATCGTCACAACGTTACCCGTGCAACGTTGTCGCTAACAAAATCTTCGACGTAATGCTCAGTCCGGGCAGCAGCCACTTTCCGTGTAACGCCAGACAAACAAATAAGGGCTCATTTTAAGTATTGTCAAAATGAAACCAATGTTCAAACAGCACGTGAAACGCTTGATTTGAACATGGCTTCAGACAACTTTACGTAACAAATTCCTTTGCTTGCAAAGAATTCGTTACGCGAAGCTGTTTGAAACCGCAAAAAATCCATGTTCAAATAATGAGATTCGCGTGCTGTTTGAACATGGCTTGAACTTGTCAAAGCCTAAACTGGGTCCTGATTTGTTTGGTATTATGTTACAAGAGAATGCGTTGCAGCCTTGACTGGTCATTTTGTCGATGTTTTTGCTCGCGAAAACGTTGCACGCAGCTTTGACGTTGTGGCGACGTAACGACGTTCGAAAATTTGTCACAGATGTCACTTTGTTTAGAGAGTCGAGTGCAAGAAAATTGATAATTAAATGCTTAAGCGACGTTTAATGCGTTTTTTTTTGGTTTGAATCAGGTTAATATACAAAAATAGCCTAACGACCACACTGACGGCCTCATGTTAAACATTTTCCACGGGAACCGGCAAAAGTAAATGCATGGAAAAACATGTGTGATCACTACATTCGAATAGCTTCAAATAAATGAAATTCACGTTTTAACATTGTTTTGAATTTAAAAATACGTAAAATGAGCCATTTGTATGTCGAAAAGCAACGGGGGCCAAACTGATCCTTTGTTTGCGTACGGTTATGACGTTGTGACGACGTTATGACGTTCGAAAGCTTACACTTGACGCAATTTTGTCTATATAAATCTAGTGAAGCTCGAATAAGAACCTACAACCCCTCGATCCCGAGTCAACACAAATAATAATGCAAGTTTTTTTCATGCATTAATACTTACCGGGTCCCTCGGTAGATGTTTGAACATTCAGTCTATCGGCTTTATGTTCAAATATATACAGTGACGCCAGCCGTCAAAGTCACCACCTGTTCTACCGCTGAACGGTGAACTACCTGAGCTATACCGCCACCGGAGCTACCTATGAACGGAACGGGAACGAACGATACTAAACAGCGGTCCAGTCCATTCACATCATACATCCGTTCCGCTTCATTCTATTCAAAACATGAACCTCCTATAAATCGCTTATTATTTAAGTGTTTGTTTCTTTTGTCAATTTAAACAGCCTCTTGAAAATAGTAGTTTGAGTTTTTCCTTTATCTTATGTGAAGATTGTACGTTATTGTTGTTAATGTCTGACATTTAGAAATAAATTGTCAAAGATGTTTCTTTTAATTCTGAATATAATATAATATAACAAACTAAAAGAAGCAATTTAAAAATTGTCTCTGATCAGACTGCTCTTCCGTGGACTGTTTAAGGCACGTTTCCAGCGGTGTATAATATATTGGTTCTGGTATTACAGGGGCGGATCCAGGATACTGGAAAGGGGGTTCATATGAATAAAGTTGTGGGGGTTCGCTTTGCTGATTTTATCTTATTTTGCTTAAATATCCCATGAAAATGAAATAATTTGGTCTCATTGATGAGACCAAATTATTTCATTTTCATAGGATATTTAAAAAAATGAAATAATTTGGTCTCATTGATGAGACCAAATTATTCCATTTTCATAGGATATTTAAAAACAGGGGGGTTTGGTCTGGTTCGTCAATGATCTATAACCGTTTTCATTTTCAACCCTTACTAATTATTTTGGACTGTGGGCAAGAAAACCTATCTTCACAAGTTTGGGAACAAGAAAAAAATGTCGCAGACCAGCCTGCGTATTAGTGCAGTCTGATCAGCGGTTTTGTGATCAAATCAACGCTTGCTACAAGTAATATTTTACTATTCTAGCTAGTCTCCTTAGCTGAGCAGGCTAGCTTTAGTATAGCCCAGATAACAGATTCTCTCGCGTTTCAGTCCAAATTTATGTTGGTATTATTGTGCCACCACGCGATTCAATTTACAGAAGTACAAGTTCCATATTTGCATGCGATTTCACAAGATAAAAAAGACATAACTGTATGTATGTATGTATGTATGTATGTATGTATGTATGTATGTATGTATGTATGTATGTATGTATGTATGTATGTATGTATGTATGTATGTATGTATGTATGTATGTATGTATGTATGTATGTATGTATGTATGTATGTATGTATGTATGTATGCATGCATGCATGCATGCATGCATGCATGCATGCATGCATGCATGCATGCATGTATGTATTGTATGTATGTATGGGAACAACTTTTCTTTTTACTTCTCTCTTTTACTTAGTTTGCATTCTTACGTTGTCTTATCTAATGCTTCTGTCTTTAAGTATTTTTTTCTCTTTTATTTTCTCTCTTGCGCACCACTAAAGAAATGTCAAGTGTGACAGCTTAGTGTAATGATGTAGATGTATGGATGGATGGATGGATGGATGGATGGATGGATGGATGGATGGATGGATGTATGTATGTATGTATGTATGTATGTATGTATGTATGTATGTATGTATGTATGTATGTATGTATGTATGTATGTATGTATGGGGGTGTGCGCGTGCGTGCGTGCGTGCGTGCATGGATGGATTAGTCTATTCTCTCTCCCTCACGACGTGACTGAAATATTTTTGACTGGGACTCTTAGCATTAACGGAATCAATCAATCAGATGGATGGATGTATGTACGGATCAGTCTGTACAAACCGGTTTTGTTTGGATTGTTGGATATGCGTATATATGTAAGTACAACTGGTGTTTGAATGGATGTACGGATGTATGTATTTACAACTGTTTGTTTGGATGGATGGATATACGGGAGAATGTATTCATGTCCTTGGCTTAACTCGTGGTCGGTGGATGTTTAAAAAATGGATCTCTATTAGCTAAAATGTGTTGTTTTTTGTGAAACGTCTTTAAACATAATAAAAAATATAAGAAGGATACCTTGTACAAGTCTACATCTGGGTCTGCACTGTATGTTTAGATAAAAAAACACAATGTTCTTGACTATCATATAGAAGCAGAATTTTCTTATTCTCAGTGCTTTTTATATTTTCTTCAATTCGCATAGCAATTGGTCATTGGACATGCTGGCACCGGTGCATCTGTCTGTCTGTCCATCAGTCCGTACGTACGTACGTATGTATGCATGCGCTTGCGTATGTACGTCTGTCTGTATGAGTGCAAACATACGTGCGTTTGTATATATGAATTCCTGTTTCTAAGTAAACGTTAGCGTGCATGTGACAGACAGGCAAACGCACGGGTACATGCGTGTTCATTGACTATGTATCATGTAATCATTAAACCATTTTCATTCTTAATACTACTCAACCGGTACACTGGCAAACAGTTAAGACCTTGATGAAATGCCATACAAGGCACATTTCATCTGGGTCTGCTCCGTTTGCAAAGATAGAAAAAATCTTCTTGGATAAATATGAAAGCAATATAAGCCATGTATCATGTAATCATTAAACCATTTTCATTCTTAATACTACTCAACCGGTACACTGGCAAACAGTTAAGACCTTGATGAAATGCCATTCAAGGCATATTTCATCTGGGTCTGCTCCGTTTGCTAAGATAGAAAAAAATCTTCTTTGATAAATATAAAAGCAGAATAAGCCATTTTATGAATTAACACACAGTCATCTGTGTGTCTGTTCGAAGGACCGTTTGTACGAACGTTTGTTCGTATATACATATCAAAGCGCATGCATATGTCTGTGTGCGAGCGCACATTCGTGCGTTTGCATCCATGAACTTCCCTGACGAAAGCATGTCTGCACACATGCATACGAACATACATACATACAAATAAACAAATATACAGACAGCCGCACGCGTCTACACGCACTTTTGCACACATGGGGACACATGCACGATTACATACAAACATCGAAGTTAGAAAAATCAGGGATGTTCATATTATACATACACACATACATACACACGAATGTACTCTTGCACACAGACGCACGGGAATAACCTTTATGCTAAGAACAGTTTAAAAAAAACAGTGCAGACCCAGATGAAATGCCACCATAGTGGTATTTCATCGAGGTATCCGCTGTTTGCCAACACACCCAATTATAAGTAGCAATTTCCAGAATGAAACATTTTATTTCTGTAGTAGGAGTCCGCCCCCCCCCCCCTCCATAATGATGACCTGCAATAAATCATAGCTCACATCAAAAGACAGTCTTATCGACTCCATAATTAAGCATGGATTAAAACTCTCTCTGTGTGGGGCCTGGAAAGGGGCAATTGGATTCAGTGGGCAATAAAATACATGTACTCAATAATGATTTATTGTATATTGATCACCATTATTTCAGTTTCCTTCACAATCTACTGAAATGAGATAATAATAATAATAATAATAATAATAATAATAATAATAATAATAATAATAACAATAATTCTTTGTATGCTGGGTAATTTTCATGTAGCGGTTGTCGTCTGCTGACTTTTTTTCCAAATTGACCTTTTTTTTCAAAAAATGTTGAACAGGCACACCAATGTTCTATTAATCCTGCTCTGGGACGAAATTGTTTGCTAAGGCTATCAGCAGACGACAAAAGTTGTTGTTAGCAAAAGAAAAGGTTTAAATTAATGATTTCACTTTTAACTTTTAACTTTTCACAATTAATGGTGAATTTTCACATATACAATTAGCATGGATTATTCCATTTAGTATTTTAGGGTTCATAGTTTGAATCAATAAATTTAAATACTTTTCTGTCCCCGAAGATTATTTCTATCTAAGCAAACAGTACTGACCAATGTTTCATCTGGGTCTTCACTGTGTGATAAAAAGTCAATGAACACGCAGGCACACGTGCGTCTGTCTGTTAGGTGCAGGTTAACGTACAAACATAAAACATAAGTTAGAATTAAGAAACATTTAGTAATGTTCATATTAAAATACACGCGTACACAAATGTGTACGCACACATACAGTGAGGCGCACGCGCATAGTACGTATGTTAGGACGGACGAGGGGACGGGTGCGCGGACAGACAGACCGACAAAGTTATTTTGCTTTTATATTTCTTCAATTTGGATAGCCAAGAAGTTTGGATTTTTTTTCTTAGCAAACAGTGCAAAACGAGATGAAATGCCGCCTTATGTGGCATTTCATCAGGGTCTGCGCTGTTTGCCAAAACAGTACCCAAAATGAAAAGGGTTAAATGATAGATATGATAACAGGTCAATGAACGTGCGCCTGTCTTCAAAGGCACACGTCCGTATCGTCTAAATGTGACAGTGGTAATCGCAATAATCCAATTAGTGCAATACCCCAATAAAAGTGCCAAAGAAGGTCACCCAACACAGGAAGTGAATTGAAAAAGACGGGAAAACAACCCTTTGACTAGTTTGGGATGGAGTACCATATTTCTAACAGAGTTTTGCATAGCGATGAACTTTTGTTGAAAATTACTTTGTATGTATTTTTTTACAATTGGTGTAGCAATACAGAACACATAGTCTAAGTGTGCAAATGCACATGAGTGACTATGCCTCAAGTTTAAACTCGGACCAAGTATCTGTGTCCTGGGTTTGAATCAAAGGGCCTATCGTTTTAGCGTGGCTCGTCGAGTTGTAACGAAGAAAATGATCCTTAGCGCTTTTCAAATCTGACGGATTTTACTATACATATTGATGCAATAAAACATCGATTTGTCCATTTTATATTTTCAGGGGTGACAGGTCAAAATTATCTTTTTAGATATATTTCTGTCTCATCTGTTATCTTAGCAATCAGTGCAGACCCAGATAAAATCACCATTGTCCTGCATTTCATCTGGGTCTGCACTGTTTGCCAAAGTTAAAGGGTGAAATGATATGCTGGTCTGAAGTCCGTCGTGGAGAATACAAAAACATACACTTTGTTCGACGGTGGAATTATGAATATTACCACACATTCAAACATTATCCGAATGCCTCAAATCAGCATGTTTACATTGATTTGAATGACAGTGTTTGCTTGTACACAGACACCTGATGACACAAGAACATACACATTTCATGTTGTTCCCTGCACGCTTCCTGCATGTGCATGGTTGGCAATAAATGCGCATCGATGTTCGAACGCATATCCACATTTCATTTAACTATTATCCTGCTAGTGACGACTTGGGAACGGGCACCTACACCCTCACTCGTGACGACTTCTGTTGTCTGCTGATAACAGTTTGAACCCAGGTCAAGCCTGCCAAAGAATCAGGCCTGATCTGGATCCAAACTGTTTGTCACTCTTATAGTATACATCAAACACGTTTTGAACAAAACGTTGGTCCTTATCTAGATCCAAACTATTTGACACTCTGGTGGTACCCCTCAAAGACTTTCTGAAAGGGTTTGATTTAGGGAAAATAACAGCAGATTCTTATCTCGAAGCAATGTACAGAGTGTATATTGCTTCGAGTACATATCAAAAGCTTCTAAATTATTCAGCATGCAAATAGTTCAACCGTCATACAGTCTGCTACACCCATCTGCTTATTTATTTTTGGTAGCCTATATTGCAAACATTATGGACCCAGATCAGACTGTTCCCATGTGAGCAACCTAATTAGGGGTTGTAGTTTTGCTTCTATGATGAATGCTAGTATAAAGTGCACTTGGATATATGCAACAGACGTAAAAAGCAGACAACATTTTCAAGACAAAAGCATGTTGGCGGGATAATTGTTAATGCTAATATGCCTCCATGCACTGAATTTGACGTTCGACTATGGGCATGTTCTGGGTTGAACCAGTACTAAGCTAGGATTAATGTGTCTTGCTCAAGGACACAACGCAGTGACGTCGGTGAGGCTCGAACCCCACTTTATATACAAAGCGGATTCACGTCACCTTGGCAACAGCAGATCGACATCGATGCAGCGTCAGGTATCAACTCTGCTCTGATATTGTTTACTCAACAGAGTGTAGAGCAAAATCCCCCGGACACCCCCCCCCCCCCTGCTCATTTTTGTATAGGTGGACATAATCCCCCTTGAATTTGGCGGAATGGACATAATCCCCCCCATATAGATTTTACAACGTGAACATAATCCCCCCTATGAATTTTACAACGATAACATTAACCCTCTCGGACAGAATATGGATATGGAGACTGAATATAAACATAACCTTCTTACTGTTATGCTGCTTCATTGGAGTACATGTAGTTTTTATGCCCGCAAAGGAACTTAGGGAGGGATATAGTCATTCGCCCGTCCATCCTGCTTTGTGTCTGGTGCATATCTTCTATATTCTTTAAGGCAGGAATCCCAAATTTGGTGTGTGGATGCATCTTGGGATGGTGGAGTGTCGAGAACTATTTTCAGGTCACTGTGACCTTGAACTTTACCTCTGACCTAGTTCTTAGAAAATTCGTGTCTGGAGCATATTTCTTATATTATTTAAGGTAGGAATCCCAAATTTGGTATGTGTACGCATTTTGGGGTGAATAAGTGTCGCGTACCGTCCTAGGGTCACTCCGACCTTGACCTCTGACCTAGTTTCTAGAATCGGCATTGAGTCTGGTGCTTATCCCCTATATTCTTTGAGGTAGGAATTCCAAATTTGGTGTTTGAATACATCTTGGGATTGAAGAGTGTCGCGTACCAATTTCGGGTCACTATGACCTTGACCTTGACTCCTGACCTAGTTTTTAGAATAATCTTGTCTGGAGCATATCTCTTGTATTATTTGAGATAGGAATCCCACATTTAGTGTGTCGTTGCATCTTGGGATGGCGGAGTGTCACGTATCATTTTCAGGTCACTTTGACCTTGACAACTGACCTATTTTTTTAATTATCGTGTCCGAGGCATATCTCTCATATCATTTGAGGTATAATCCCCAAATTTGGTGTGTGCATGCATATTGGGATGAAAATTGTAACGTACCATTCTTGGGTTACTGTGACCTTCACCTCTGGCCTAGTTTAAAGAATTGACATTGAGCCTGGTGCATATCTCCTATATTCTTTGAGGTAGGAATTACACATTTGGTGTGTGAAAGCATCTTTGGATGGTGGTATGTCATGTACCAATTATGGGTAACTGTGACCTTGACCTCTGAACTAGTTTTTAGAATAATCATGTCCGGGGCATATCTCTTGTAATATTTGAGATATGAATCCCAAATTTGGTGTTTGGGTGCATATTTGGATGGTGGAGTGCCGTGTACTATTTATTGGTTACTGTGACCTTGACCTTGACTTTAGACCTTGTCTATATAATTAGCATTGAGTCTGGTGCACATCTCTTATATTTTTTGATGTAATAATTTCAAATTCGGTGTGTGAATGCATTTTGTGACGGCGGGGTGTCACATGCCATTTTTGGGTCATTGTGACCTTGACCATGACCTAGTTTTTTTTAATTAACATGTCCGGAGCATGCCTCTTATATAATGCGTTAGAAATCCCAAATTTGGTGTGTGAATGCAACTTGGGAGGAAAAAGTGTCCCATCCCATTTTCGGGTCACATTGACCTTGACCTCTGACCGAGTTTCTAGAATCGGCATCAAATTTTGTGCATATCTTTGAGGTAGAAATCTCAAAATTTGTGTATGGATGCATCTTGGTATGGAGATATGTCGTGTACCATTTTAGGTCACTTTGACCTTGACCTCTAACCTAGATTTTAGAATAATCGTTTTCAACGCATTTCTCCTATATTATTTTAGCCAGGAATCCCAAATATGGTGTGTGGTTGCATCTTGGGATGGCAGAGTGTAATGTACCAAGTTTGGGGTGACTGAGACCTTGACCCTTTTTCTAAAATTATCGAGTCAGGGGCATATCTTGTATATCATTTTAGGTAGGGATCCCAAATTTGGTCTATGGATGCATCTTTGGATGTTGAAATGTTGCGGACTATTTTAGGTCACTGTGACTTTGACCTATGACCTAGTTTCTAGAATAATGACATCTGGAGCAGCATATAGCCTATAACATTCGAGATAGGAAACCCAAATTTGGCGTGTGGATTCCTCTTGGGATGGCGGAGTGATGCATAACATTTTGGGCATTTTGACAGTGACATTGACTTCGACTCCATTTCTAGGTTTTTCGTATCTCGAGCATATCTCCTTCATAACAAATAACTTGCATCAAATGTGTCTTATGCTTGACCAATTCCTTTGGGGGCATTCGTCACGTTACTGTGACATTTCTTGTTCTATAGTATTTCCTTTACGACAGGGGTAGAATTGCCACTCCTCCCGAATGGGTACAGCAAACATGTTTTTGTTTCTTACTGCATATGCGTAACGTCATTCTTTAAACATGCGCTTTAGGTATAACTTTTGTCCAGAGCTTTCATCTATATCCCTTCTTTTCGAAAGCACAGGCTCGCCTGAGCCTTTACAACTCCTAATGTGATAAGTACAAACGCTCATGATCAAGCTCATATAATACTTGGCCTGAGCCTTCATCTATATAGCTTCTTTAGAGAAAAAAATAAGTACCTTAATGACAAGCACATGCCCATAAAGTTGGCCTGAGGCTTGAGTTATATTCCTTTTTTTTATTGAGAGCAGGGAAGGCTCTTGCAAGACTGTGTGAATGCACAGCCTCGTTTGAGCCTTCATTGCTCGCATATGCGATACAAACCAAGCCCTTGTGAATTGGCCCATAAAGTTTGGCTTGAGACTTCATCTACATCCATTCTTTAGAGTGCAATAAATCCCCGAATTTCATGAACTGGCCAATAAAGCTTTGCTCGAGTCTTCATCTATATCCCTTCTTTAAAGTACGATAAATACCACACTCTCATGAACTGGCCCATACAGTATGGCCTGAGCCTTCATATATATCCTTTCGTTTTAGTGCGAGCAGCTAACGCTCTGGCGAGACTGTGCGAATGTGCAGTCTCATCTGAGCCTTCGGTGCTCGCATATGCGATAAATACCAAAATATCATGAACTGGCGCATACATGTATATACTATAGCACGGTTTTTGGGTGACAAACAACCTCTGTGAACAGTGCCACATGAAAACCTAGAGATTGGTGCGCTTATCTGCAGTCTAACAGATTTAATTGTAGTTCGCTTACATTTATCATTGAAATTAGAACTACCTCACCTCATTTGACTCTTCATGGTAAACTCACAGTAAAAGTACACAATGAAACGAAAGTCACTTTTATCCGAAGATTGTCAAATTTAGATCTTGGATTCTACCACTTACAGGGAATGTCAAATCTAGCATATTCTAAAAGGATGGACCTTTGCAGAAAATTCTACAACTGCCAAAACAAAGACCAGTGTGCACATTTGTATGCTCCATTTGTATGCTCCAAAACGCACACACGCACAAACGCACGCACGTATGCACGTACGCACGCACGTGCGCGCGCACACGCACAAACGCACGTACGCACACACACACACACAAACCAATATGTATTTTGACTGTGTAACACTTATATAAACATCTTTTGAATACAAAATACAGGATTTAGCGTAAGTATTATCATTTTCAATCACACAAAAATATATTATTAAGTGGTTTCTTATAGGTCTATCGTTTTATGCAGTAAAATCCCGCTAATTCCTGTATTGTGTATTTGAATGGTGTTTATCATGTCAACCTGATTGGAATGAATGGAGCGGAGCTACCTATAGTGGAATGGAACGGAGCGGAACGATGTGTAAAGGTAAATTAGAGCGGAACTACCGATGAACGGGAACGGAACGCGAACGGACCCACCTATGAACGCGAGCTAAACGGACCTGGACCCGTTCATTGGTTACTTTGACGGCTGGCGGTACTGTACTATGCACAAGTTTAGCAATTTCTTAATATGTATCGCATCTTTTTTTGTGCTCATCTTTGTGCAGTGCCGATCAATTTCAATTACAATGACGAGAACAGGATCTTAGGTAAATGAAACCACGAAATTTCAGACGCCATCCTTTTAATAGGCATTTGGGGAGAGCAAGAATTGTAGAAGGGGTCAGTAAGCAAAAATCACATCCGTTGTACATGTAAGTAATGCTAAAATGATAAGCATGTGAGTTTTCGTTTGGTGGTCTTTCATCTTCCTTATGCACCATACGCATATAAAACCTATTGGTTATGTGACAGATGTGATAGAGATTTCATGCTGAAAAAAAAAACAGCTGCCAACAATGACGTCAAAACGTCATCATTTGATTAAACTTCTATTGTTAATTGGCGTGCCAATTCAACAGAGACTCAGTTTACAAAGATACCATACTTCCGGTCTATGAAGTACCGGCAATATGCGTAAATACCAGCAAATCGACGTTTACATTTACCAGTGTGATATTTGAGCCGCGACATGAGATTTCCAACAATATGGTATGTGCAACCAGCAAAGCCTCAGATCAGCCTGCGCTTACGCACAGTCTGACCAGAGCCTTTGATAGTCGCTTGAATATTCTACTACTGTTTAGCTACTGACTTAACACCATTTGCAGTTCTAACCTTAAAAGGAGGCTGCACCGGCTCGTCTGAGTCCACACTTGTCAAAATGTTACATTGTTGGAAATCGCATGTCACAGCTCATTTATCCTCACCACAAGGATGAAGAACGATCACTACTGCCACAGAATCAAGATTTTAGTAAATTAATGTTTTGTAAGTAAGTAAAGGCTTTATTTTATGAGGGTGACTAAGTTGTGATCATAGTGACCATTTATTGCCTGGCGGACAGATAGTCAGATAACCCTCAGTGTATTAATAAATGTGAAACAAGTGTGACTCTGTGGAGGAATCCGTCCTTTATCCAACAGAGTCCCATCACAGGGACTATTCCAGCTTTACAACATGTCCGAACATGCAGACTGACATATTGTAATCACTTGACTTGACCTTATGTTCGAGTGTGAATAATACTAGAAAATGGAGAAAAAAACTTTTTCAGCTAACAAAAGCAGATGATTTGAAAGACAAATTAACAGAAAACTTTAATTAAATGCCGTGCTTGCCACAATTTATACGTTTTATCGCCAATGGCGTTGTTTTTGATAGCAGGTATCTCCACTTATTTTGAGAAAGTCCCTCAACTACATATCTAATGTCAGTGTCAGGTGTCAGTGTAAGGTGTCAGTCTGTGGGTAAAATGTCTATTATGCTGTTTAGAGGCTTACAGATAAGATTACCTTGTTCAATTTCAATGAAAAGGTATTTACCTTATAAAACATGTTATTAAGGGTCATCATACTCTGAAGCTTATTACTCTTACATTTTATGTTATAGACACAAGCTATTTGCAGTTTTGAATTTGCCAGTTTATTTCCTTTTAGGGTCATGATATTTTGATCTAAAATATGCATTTAAAGTTTATCCAATGAATGTATTAAAACGAAATCAATGATTTTATAGGGTGTAGTTCACGAATATAACATATGTAACATGAATTAGTGTAAGTTACACCCTTCTTCTTGAATAAAACACTTTTAAAAGTCATCCCACGATACAATGAGCACATACAAAAGAAAATAAAATAATAAAGAATAAATAAAGATATAAAATATTTTTAAACCAACATCACCCAAGATATTCCCTCAACATGGCTTAAATGAGCAAAAATAAAAAACAACAACAAAAAACAACAACAGACTATTCATCATATGGTATCAGGTTTATTATACATTATAACCAATACTAACTTTAACATTACCGTAAAGTCAAGTGTTCCATACTTATCATACATTCCACAGTTTACGTGGTTTCCCATTCAATTGTTAAGATATAACGTTCGAGGAAAATTCAAAATGTATTTGCTATATTTCTAATAATTTCTATATAAAATTATTGTGTTTAGATGATTTTAACCTTGCCTATTTCAAACTTAAATGTTAATTAATGTGCAGTTGTGACAAATATATTTCCTGTTTTTACATGTTGTACTCCAAAATGAATTCAGCTTTGTCGAGATTATATAGTATCCTACATAACTTATACTGTTTCTATAACAGTATATTTTATCCAGTAACATAAAGAACACTGTATGATACTACTTATTTCTCATAAGTAGACTGTGACATTCATTTTTTTCTATATAGATAATGAGGCTGTTATATTCTGAATTAGTGCAAGGTCAGTACCTTGATTGATTTAGCATGTAGCATAAATTACAAGATATTGCAGGTGGACAGCTAAAGCTTACTCAACAAAAAAGTTAAGGAACTTGTGTTTGAGGGGCTATGACAATAGATTAAAATCATTAAAGACTCTTTAATTTCATAGTATTATTATGTATACATTTTTCTTAAGACAGATGCTTTTATTGGGATTGTAGCACCAATAACGGCTAAGGAAATCAATGTAAGAAAGAGGGCTAAGATCAGGAATCGATACAATCAAGCACCACACCTGACCAAGGATCAATGTCAAAGTTGACTGATCTTCACGCCACTTCTAGCCAATTTTCAATATACGGATCAAACAAAGGTTTTGCATGCATTAAGGTTCACCAGTCCCTCGGGAGATGCTTAAACAAAAGGCCAAAGATCTGGTGGTTGTAGTGGGAAACTGAATCAGTCAATCGAACATGGATGAGGTGTTGGTGCCTGTTGCCCTGCCTAACCTCTGCCAGAACCAGTGCCAGTACCAGGCCTAGGATTACAATGCCAGAACACATCTCGCCAGAATCAACAACATTTCTTTCGTCAGAACATTGTTGTGCGAATTGTCTGGCCAGCGAGCTCACCAAACATGTCTACAGTTGAGCATGTGTAGGACATCTTTGGACAGATGGTTCGATGCATAACAGTAGCGCCAAGAAACCTCCAGGCTCTCGATGCCGCGATGCAGGAGGAATTAAGGCTGATCACTCGACACCAATCACCAGTCGAAAATTATTCGGAGTACACGAAGCCTCTTCGAGTCCCAATTTGCCGCTGACGGGGGCCAAACTCGTAACTGAAGGCATTCTCATCTTCCAACCGTAAAATTTAAGGCTATCACGTTAATTTCATATGACATTAAAAGGAATTGCATTTCAAGTTTTGAAAACTTACAGTTTTTTATGTGTTTGTCGTCAAAAGAAGGAATACTCTGAAGACATTTTTTTGCGAAAAATGACTGACCCCTAGGATACTCGACGAATGTGCCTCAACAAGGATATTAGTTCTAGCACACTAAAGGAGACATTTTCTTCAACAGATGAAATGTATCTAAGCAAATATATAAAAATTGAATAATTGTTTGTTTTGATGTTCGCTTGTTCCCATGATTTTCTGAGATTTCCTTAACATTTTTGTTGAGTATATTAAGGCATAATTATGAAACGGCTGAACAACCATTCAATACATAGGACTGACTCGTTGGAATTACTTTATATCTCGTTGCCATGAGTTCATAAGCCAAAGCATAGGTGGAAGCATCGTAATATTTCGCCACCAGAACTTCGTGTTGTGGTAACGGCATACTAAATAGAGGCCACGACCTACATGCGTGGATCCAAAAAGTTTTTACAGAGGGGGTCCAACTTTTTTTAAGTTAATGAGTTGATCCAATACTACTGAAATCGGGCCATCGTCGGCCCGCCAGCGAAATGCCATTTAAATTTTAAAGAATACATTCACAATTTGTGTTTGAACAATTAAGCCACTGCTGAAAATATTTAGAGGAACACCATTTAATGTTCCATGGGCGATAGAGTTAACACCTGGCCAACAGAAAACTATGTATTTCACTAGACTGAGGGATTCAATTTCAGTTTTCAAGAGGACCGATGTGTTTGGGTCGAATAAAGGTATTCATGCATTTACATCTAATGGGGTTAAATGGCAAATTTGTGTAGTTAACCATTAAATACATTGCTAAAATATTTTAAGGAACACATGATATTTTCCATAAGGGATAATATTAACCACCGTCAAAAAGGCAAAGACAATAAAGCATAATTCCAGTTTATTTTACAACGTTTCCTAAGAAAGCTAAAATATCGGGTCACAAAACCATCAGCGCTTTCGAAAACAAACGCTGCTTTAGTCATGTTTCATGTCTGTTTTTGTTTTCTTTTAATTTTGTAATTTAGGATTATCTTGAAAATGACGACTTTTTCTGGACATCATGAGCCGTGACACGTGATTTCCAACAATGCGGCATTTTGACAAGTGTAGACTCAAACGAGCCAGTACAGCCTTTTTTAAGCTTAGAAACTCCAAATTATGCTCAGTCAGTATCTTAACACTCATAGAATATTCAAGCAACTAGCAAAGGCTCTGATCAGACTGCGCGTATGCGCAGGCTGGTCTGAGCCTTTGCTGGTCGCACATGCTACATTGTTGGAAATCTCATGCTATGGCTTATTTGTAGAATCTTAGGAATGTGTTAATATCGTAGGCAAATAATTTCTGATACGTTAAAAGGGTATTGAATGTACAGAAACGATGATACTTTTAGTATTCGCTGAAATTATTTGTCTTTAAAAGTAATGATAAAAAGGGCAATTTTAATACAAAAAACTCACTTTTACATTGAGCGTTCAACGAAGATTAAAGGTAAGGAATAACTTTATTCTTATCAAGAAGCTTCATCATTGATGGGTCACCAAGATAATATAGCAAGACAAACAGGTTCGTATCTTTTAAATCTAACTCTCTGCAAAAGTCGAACTATGAGTAAATTTACATTGCGATTGTTTGATTTGATTTTTTACGTGCCAGTGAATAGTTTTTCAATTTTTTTCGGGACGGGTCTTCCTGGGTTGAACCAGTACTAAGTAAGGATTAATGTGTCTTACTCAAGGACATAACGCAATGACACCGGTCAGGCTCCAACCCGCAGCCCCTCGGTCTCGAGTCAAGCACTCTATCACTGAACAACTGTACCCGCTTAAAGACATATGCGGCTATTTCCAATGCGCACCTTTCCCGCGTCTGGAAACGGGTAAAGTTGTCTGGGTCCTGTCTTTTGACCATTAACAGATTCGGATCAACACAGCTTTCGATATTCTTATGTCATATAGGTGTTCCGACATTTCCTTGACAAAATAAAGTAACTAAAGTGTGTCCGAAATATCTATTGACATCTTATCAGAACTGAGCGTCTCAGATCTAAAGACAGTTAAATATAGCTCAGTCAAAATCAAACGACGTACACAATTACCCTGGTTACGAATACGATAGTGGCCGAGTCTCTAATATTTGTACGGTTATTTAGAGTGGCGCACGACCTGGCCTCGTGGCCTAGAGGTTAGCGTGTCTGGCTACGAAGCCAGAGGACCACGCTCGATTCCCGGGTGGGCACTTACTTTCAGTATATTTTTTCTTTCTTTTTTAACATTTTAATGCTAAGTTGCTTCATATACTAGTAAAATGGCATCATCAAAACGACCGTAATGGTCATTCCTGAACTTTTTATATTGAATTACGCAAGAAACCTATGGGGGTTGGTTAAATTTGGCCCTCTTGAAAGAGAATTAGTTCGGTGACCCCAGATTTTTAATCTTTTTTCTGAAAGGTATTATAATAGTCCATGAATTAAAAATAAATTTTTAAGATTTTCAACATCAGATTTTTTAATACATGATTTATTCTAAACAACAAATTCCAATTTTCGACGAAATGCCAAAATATATCATGCAGTATCTTGTCACAGCATGGTATAACAAATGAACTTGCACATTTTCTAAAAAGTTTGAGGTCTTGGGCAGTAATTTAAGTTAAAAGAAAGAAGCTGGCTGATGATTACAACCGTTTTAGCTCGATATTTAGGACTAGTTTTATTGTTATATATTTTTAGAAAATTGGTCACATGCTGAAAACTTCCATATGAAATTCTGAAAAAAATAAGCACGGTGACATATCCTTTTTATTTCATAAATGGATAGCTGATGCATAAAATAAGCGTTATGCAAAGTATTGAACATATTTCAACATGGGAAGTATTAACAAATGTAGTAGCATATGTCCTTAACTAACTCTTTGCAAGGGTCGAACTGTATCAATCCACTTACATTTTGATAAATGGTAAAAAATGCCGAGTTCATATAATGTTTTGAGCAGTGTATTTTGAGTGGTGTGTTTCGGTGTTGGATTGACATAAAACCAGCACATGCGATTTTAGTACGTTTAGTATCAGCCAGCAGCGAAGGCTCAGACGAGCCTGCGCATCAGCACAGACTCGTCATAGCCTTTGCTTCTCGCAAACACAATGTGGAAGATGAGGGAGGTTCAAACCATTCAGATCTCTAACCTCTCTAGATACACTAACGTGGCGTATTTGTACTGCAAAAATCCGTTTTATGCGCATTTCCAACGCGCAACCGATTTTAATTGCGTTTAAAGCGTGAATCAACTTGCATATAAACGCAGTGCTAGATTCATGATATTTGTATAAATGTTGGGAAGCATTAAATAAGTGCGTTCGTCAATCACATTGCTTAAACAATATTGATATTGAATTGTGTTGACTCAGTTGATGCTAGATCTAGTCTAAAATTTGCAAAATTGTCATATCATCGCGCGTAAATGCAATACAACCAGGCAGCTACCAAATTAGTATTTTATTCCAATGAAACATCTAAAGATTAGCTGTCAATAATGTAAATTTGCTGTCTATTTTGTCACCCAGGTGCACGCCAAACTACACACAAACTTGTTCATTTCTACATTCACATTACACTAAAACATAAACAAGACAACAGTCTGAAGGACAGACATAACCCCCGCCACAAATCTCCCATTACTTTAAAGTGTGACCTTGACTTTGGGTTTGCAGAGCTGAGTCATCGATTCTGCATCCAACTCACTCACTGAGAGGAAGATTTGAGTGATGTTTAATGAAAATCTAGCAAGTGGTTTAGGAGATGGATAGGGACACCAAATTCAAGGATAAATCCCATGACATTGAAGTGTGACCTTAACATTGAGTCTGCATAGCTGAGTCATTGGTTCTGCACAACGCATCACTGAACGGAACATTTGGGTGAAGTTTAATGAAAATCGTTCGAAGAGTTCATGCGATATGGTGTGGACACAAAGCGGAGGGTAAATCACAAGACCTTAAAGTGTGACCTTGACATTGAGTTTGCAAAGCCGGGTCATAAGTTCTGCACATTAGCTAACTGAGAGGAACACTTGGGTGAAGTCTAATTAAAATCACCCTTAGGGGTCAGGAGATATGGAGCGGACACAAATTGAAGGGTAAAGCAGATGACCTTATGTGTGACCTTAACCTTGCGTCTTCGTAGCCATTTCAAAGAGTATACACATCGTCTTATTAAGGGGAACATTTAGGTGAAGTTTTATGAAAAATTGACCTAGGTTTCAGGAGATATGGAACAGACTCAAAATTCAAGGGTTAATCACTTGACCTTGACCAATGACCTTGACTTTGAGACAATGTGGCTGGGTTATGTGCTCTGAACAGAACACTGTATCACTAAGAGGAACATTTGAATGAAGTTTAATAAAACTAGTTCAAACAGTTAAGGAGATATGGAGCGGACACAAATTGAAGGGTAAATCACATGACCTTAAATTGTGACCTTGACCTTGAGTCTGTGTAGCCGAGTTATAGATTCTGTACAGTTTCTCACTTAGAGGAATATTTGGGTAAAATTTATTGAAAATAACCGCAAGGGTTCAAGAGATATGGAGCAGACACGAAAGTCAAGGGTAAATCCTTGACCTGTGACCATGACCTTGAGTCTAGGTAGCTTATTCATGTGCTCTGCAGACTGTCTCACTGAGAGGAGCATTTGAATGCAGTTAAATGAAACTAGTTCAAACGGTTTAGGAGATATGGAGCGGACAAAAATTAAAGGGTAAATCACATCACCTTAAATTGTGACCTTGACATTGAGTCTGTGTAGCTGAGTCATAGGTCCTGCACATTATCTCACTAAGAGGATTATTTGGGAGAAGCCTTATGAAAATCGCCTCAAAGGTTCAGGAGATATGGAGGGGACACGAAATTAAAGGGTTAATCTTCTGACCTTGACCTGTGACCTTGAGTCTAGTAGCTGGGTCATGTTCTCTGCACACCGTCTAGCTAAGAGAACATATGAATGAAGTGTCATGGAAATCGATCAAAGAGTTCAGGAGATATGGAGCGGACACGAATACAAGGGTAAATCCTTTGACCTTGACCTCTGACCTTGACCTTGAGTCTAGGTAGCTGGGTCATGTGCTCTGGACACCGTCTTACTAAAAAAGACATGAGTGAAGTTTCATGAGAATAGATCAAAGGGTTCTGGTGATATGGAGTGGACACAAAATTCAAGTGTAAATAAATTGACATTGAACTGTGACCCGGACCTTGAGCTTAGATAGCTGGGTTATGTGCTCTGCACATTATCTTACTAAAAGGAAAACATGATTAAAGGCATCAGGAGATATGGATGGGACACGAAATTCAAGGGTAAATCTTTTGACCTTGACCTGTGACATTGAAGTTGAGTCTAGGTAGTTCTGTAATGTGCTCTGCACACCGTCATACTATGAGTGATGCTTCATGAAAATCGATCAAAGGGAGTGGGCACGGAATTCAAGGGTTAATCCTTTGACCTTGACCTGTGATATTGACCTTGAGTCTAGGTAGCTGGGTCATGTGCTCTGCACACCGTCTTACTAAGTAACATATAAGTGAAGTTTCATGAAAATAGATCAAAGGCTTAAGGAGATATGGAGCGAACACAAAAGTGTAACGGACGGACTGGCGGACTGACAGACGAAGGGCATTCCTACAACCCCCTTTCCGCTTGGCGGCGGGGGATTAAAAGGTAGTTGAGCAGTTTGTGATAAAAAACGTTTATGGTAAAATCACCCATTTACTGAATGTACATAATGTTGTAGGTGCACTTGGAATTGTCTCAATGAGACAATACCAATGTCTACCAACAACATATCTGACTGAAAACAAAGAAACCTATTTTGAAATATGCACTTATCAAGAATCATGTCCATCAGCTTTGCCTTTTTCAAACATGTAAAGCTGCCTATCAGTATTAAAATACCTGTCACTATATAGCAAATTGTTTCATGTATTTACATGACAGCTATTTCATCAAAATTGATTTCCTGAACTATGCTTTGCTAAACTGGTAGTTGCATGGTTGGAAACACCGTTTTGTTCAAGGCTGGCCGCTATATATATCGAACGACTTACCTCCTACCTTGAAGGAATACTTTGAAATCATGAATAGATGTCGTGTTATTTTTTTAACAAAATTTATTTTTGTGCAAGCTAAGACACACGAAATAGGGCCATAGAGTTTTGGGCTTTCAGCTTGACTATTCAGCATGTTTACGTGACGTGCCTCTTGAATACATTCAGTGTTATCCATCAGTTGTAAATAGCAATCAATATCTTGTTCACCGGATGGCACATCAGCCACTTGTTGTGAACTAAGTATTACAGTCACAGTCCTGATAGACCAGCTCAAAAATACGCTGCAGTCAATTTTACATGACATGCGCTTTGTGAACAAAGAATAAAGTGTTGTTTTACATACCATTGAATTTCAATTGAAAGAAACTTTAGTTTGTTTTGGATACCAGCCGTTGTCACAAACAGATCTACAATTATATCAAACACGGGTAGGAAACTTCATAAACGGAACCACAAGCTCTGTATATGGAGGCTGAATAAATCGTCGAAAGGCGAACGTTTTCCATTCAGTGCTTGTATCGTGTAAAATAGCGAAAAAAGGAAAATGTTGTGCTGCACCCTTGTCTTTCAACTTCTAACCCCAGCTGATGCGAGCTGCAAATCGTGTAATGTTTTATCTGAATTGTTTTTGTCGTGAGGATTTACGGAGCTCACGACAAAAACGATTCAGACAAAACCGTACTACATGTGCATCTCGCATCATCTTAGATAAGATGTTAAAAGATCTTATTATATAATAAACCATATATAGACATCTTCTGATTACCCAAAATTCCTATCCACTCAAGTCGAGTCAATATTCACACAATAATTGACTTCAATGAGGTAGACATCAGGATTTATCTACCCAAAAAATGATAATTCACCGAGGCCGCAGGGTCGAGGTGAATATCAATTTTAAGGGTAGATAAATCCTTATGCCTACTGACATTGAAGTCAATAAATATTTTGTTATATGACTTTTCAACTAAGAATGAAAATTTGCTACTTTCACTTTTGTTGTTAAAGACATCTAATACATCTAAGGACTTTCTCACAAGTTTTAGCAACTTTTATTAAACTATTATAATTTAGTATTTTGTATTTTCAAATGTATATTAATTCTCTTAATGGGGAATATAAAATGATATCATAAAACTGTTTTTACAGTTTGTTTATTCATACAAAGATAAATAAGCACACAAAACAAAACAAAACCGTTGTAAAAATTCATGAGAGTCTTTAATTTACCTGTTGGGAGTTGAAGCAGCAAATCATGTCAATTTCATGCAGCACACGCTAGTCTTACACTCATTATGCTATTTTAGCTGTCTAGAGGGTAATATTGCACAAGTGTCGAAAGTATTAACTTCTGGAAATTAGTTCGAGCTGGTTTTCATGCAATATTAACTTGTGGACCGGCTTAGACCAGTTTTCAGGTAGACATAGAGATTTATGAAGACAAACTAGGCCAATCAGGAGACAGAATTCTCTCCAAGCATATAACAAAACTACATGTCGCATGGGCTGCTGATTTTTCCTATTCAATATTCGTTACTAAAAATAGACTCCATAGCCAACTTTCCATAACAGGTGTGCTTTTAGCTTGACACTTGACCTCCTGGCTCTAGTTTATGATGTCTAATTGTTAGTTTGTTACTTTACCATCCTGGGAGACTCGAGACCGAGGGGCCCCGGGTTCGAGCTTCACCGACGTCACTGCATTGTGATCCTTGAGCAAGACATTTTATCCTAGCTAAGTACTGGTTCAACCCAGGAAGACAACTGAAAGCTTGTTGATTGGGCGTAAAGAATCAAACAAACAAACAAAACACTTTCCCATTGGTGTCCTGGGTCAGGTGTGGTACTTAACTGTATCGATTCCTGATCTTGATTAGCTGTAAATACAATTCAGTAAGTGACATCAGCACGAAATGTACAATATTTGGTGTTTCATCATATACATGCAAATCAGACTTTGCTGTTCAATACGGTAATCAGCAGAACCATTAAATGCACCAATGAACTCTTCCGTCTGGATTAATGCAATAAACTTGGAATGGTCCATTGTATAATTAAAGGTCTTTTTTGTCTTAGCTAACAGTGTAGACCCTGATGAAATGCCTCATTATGCGACATTTTGGGCCTTCTCTGTCTGCAGTTGTAATTACAAATAAATTATGCATTAACTGAATGAAATCAGTTAGTCAACATGTAAGAAAATAATTCAAGACTGTCCAAGACATAGGCCATGACCAATATTTTGTTAATGTTGTTATTGTTGTTGTGGTTGTTGCTTTTTTGATTAGAGTAAATATATAATAAAACAATTGTTGACTATTTAGGCATTTGACATTATACAATTATGGACTGTTGAGGCATTGGACATGATGTGATGTCGACCTGAGAGTACCAATATTGACCCAGGCTTAGCCAAGGTTATTATTGGTACTCTCATGTCGACATCACATCATATCCAATGCCACAATAGTCAACAATTGTTTTTTATAATCTCTATGCCTCAATAGTCAACAATTGTTTTATTATATAATTTCTCCAAACAAAAAAGCAACAACAATAAAATTTTGGCCATGGACTATGTCTTGGACAGTCTTGAATTTCTTTTTTTACATGTTGACTAACTGATTTAATTCAGTTAATGCATAATTAATTTGTAATAATACTGCAGACAGAGACGACCCAGATTAAATGCCGCATAATGTGGCATTTCATCAGGGTCTACACTGTTTGCTAAGACAAAAATAATCTTCATAGAAAAAAACTGCAATTTTATATAAAAACTGTAACCTGTGACCCCTTAAATTTTACAATGGACCATTCCAAGTTTATTGCATAAATCCGGAAGGAAGTTATATTGACTCGAGTAGATATGCATCTAGGCCAATCAGGAGATGTTTATTTATAGATTTTATAATAAGATCTGATGTCGACCTGAGAATACCAATATTGACCTCAGCTCCGCCTCTGTCAATATGGATACTCTCAGGTCGACAGCACATCATGTCCAATACTTCAATAGTCAATATTTGTATAATAGGGGAGCACTATATTCTTTTTTCTTCGGAATAAAAGCAATTAATAGAAAATTTACGGTTATAAGGTGTCATATACATACCGGAATTTCTTTTCAGAAATGACAGTTCTGTTTATGAAGTTTCCTACCCATGTCAAACGAGTAGTCTACGTATTTGAAAGGAATACTTAGAAATCATGAGGCGAGGTCGTGTTATTATTTGGATCATGGTGTAGTACGTGGTACTTCCAATTTGACTATTCAGTATGTGCACGACTCATAGACTCTGTAAGCTGAACAGTCAACAATAAAATTGACGAATATAAATTTAATATAAACGGACGTAACATTGTCTACACGGCACGTGGCTTATTAACAATTAAAGCGTCTCCTATAATTTGCAGCAGACGACAATTTCAAATTTGCTGCTTTTTCAAAAGAAAAAAAGACTTTCAATTTCGTGAGTATCACCAGGTGCTTGAAATATAATACCAAATTTTTTTCGAAATCTTGGAAAAGATATCGCAAAATTGTCGTCTGCTGCATTGCTAGGTAAGCTCAGAATATCGGAGCAGACATTTTTACATGACATGTGCTAAACTTACAAAGAAGGAAGTATTGTATTACATGTTTTGAAATAACCGCAGTATTGAAGGAAGAAGCAGGTGAGTAATACTGAAAGAAATATAACAAATATGTCAAATATACAGCATCTTACACGAGTGATCATTTCATATGAAATTTATTAAACGAGCCTTTGGCGAGTTTAATAACATTAATATGAAATGATCACTCGTGTAAGACTATGTTTATCATATGGCCTTTTAAATGCGATTTTATCGCCTTCGAAGTTTGTTTATTTCAGTGAAAATTTGCATTGTTGTAACAAACGTCGTCATTACGTTACTTGTTCCCGCCGAAAGTGTTACGTAACATGTGGTTATGATATTATTTACGACATGACGTTCGGTAGATCTAACGTCATATGATAAATTTATATAATTTAATGATTTGTCTGTTTTTTTTTTTTTTTGTAGAAATAGGCTTATATATGTATGACAATGGGTTAAATAAGAGGGTCTGGATGGGATGGGGTATAATGATCAGTGAATAATGGTCTTTTTTTTAAATGAATAATGGATAATCAGTCAAAAATAATAGAGAGTAAATAATAGGTGCCTAAAATATGAATAATCCTATTTTTTAATAAATAGAAGAAAAAATTATAAACAGTGAATAATCAGATTTGAATGAACTATAGGTCTGATTTTAGTGAAGAACCCAACATTTTAATGAGATGAATTATAGGCTAAATATTTAATAAATAGTGAATACCAGACCCCCCCCCAATCCAGACCCTCATACTGTGCAATGTCTACATTGATGTAGGTGGTATAAAATGGTTATACTATGGCTTGTCCTCCTGTACGTACATGTAAGATAATCCACTCGCTAAAGCTCTTGAGTTATCTTCACGTACAGTCGGACAGCCCATGGTATAGCTAGACACGTCTATTCGTTCCAATATGTTTAAGGTACATTGTCTTGTTTGATTTTATTCTTTACGTCCCATCAACAATCTTTCAATTAAACAGGGACGGGTCTTCCTGGGTTGAACCAGTACTAAGCTAGGATAAATGTGTCTTGCTCAATGACCACAACGCAGTGACACCGCTGAGGCTCGAACCCGCGTCCCCTCGGTCTCGAGTCAAGCACTCTACCACTGAGCCACTGCGCTCCCAAGGTACATTGTACTTTTCAGTATAGGTTATTCAATGTTTTGTGTTGATTATGGAATATACGACTGAGCGGAGCTCCCGAGTGTTAATTTCATAACCAACACAAAATTTAGCCCTGACCCAGCTGTTTCCTGTTTTGCTGACAAGCAGGTTTTACGTCGTGACATATACACATTATGTAGCACTTTGCTGCATTTCATTTAGCCATGAATGCGTTCACATTGGGCAAATGGATTTTATTACATGTATCAGCTATTTTGTTATAATTTTTTGCAAAATTATTTGGAAAACATTTCACAGATCATACGTTACAGACGTAGATGCTGATCAGTCGCCACTTTTTGTGCATTCTACCCTGATGTGCAAACAGTCGAGACTCACTCAGATCAGCGGATATATTCATGTGCCGTTTGATCATGTTTTCTGTATCATTTTGGGACAAGCAGTGTAATTTCTGACCAGACTTCAATGTACATGTACAGCCTGATCAGTTTTTTAGTCTGCAATAGCGCGAAACAGCTATTTGAAATTTACTTTACATCTTCTTATCACAGTTTTCTTTATGGTTTTAAAAAATAAAACTTTTGGTCATCAAGTTATGGGAGTGATCTCAAAAAAGTGTGAGGTATGTTATCAAAAAATTGTGGCCAAGTAATAGTTATACCATCGGTTGTGCGCCTGTACGTGAGGATAACCACGAGCTTTAGCGAGTGGATTATCTTACGTACAGGTTGACAAACATGGTGTTACTATCTTATACCACCTTGATCAGTGTAGGCCTAGCACATCACGGGATATTTCGTGCTGAAGTTGATAATGGTGGTATAAAATTTGCTTGTGATTTGTGTTTTTAGGTTTTACAAAGGCTCAACCGGCAGTGGATTCTAACTTCTAGTCTCAGAAGACGGTGCGACGGCTCAAAGTATCGTCTGACAGAAAGGTGATTATGCCCCAAAAGTATACGGCGTCAGTTCTCTGAATAATCTACTACATTTGTATTTCGATGGAAAATTTATTAAACAATCATACAATCAATTTTATTCGAATTACTTTTAGCTGTTAGAGCTCGAATTATCTATGTTTTAATATATTAAAATTGAATTAACTACCGTCACGGTGTTAAAAGTCAAAGGGAATACATTTATCATCATCTATGTTAATCCATATAAGCATATCGTCCTGTTTGTGGGAAAACGGCAAACAGTGCAGACCAAGATCAGATGCCGCAGAACGAGGCGTCTGATCAGGGTCTCCACGATTTGCTTACAAAATAGTATATCAAATTTGAACAAAAATGAAAATACCACCCAACACCCCTACACGTGGAAATGGGCTCGTCCTACTGATAGGGGTAGGACATTCCATTAGGATCAAATGGGTTAATGTTGTTCGTATGTTTTCGCATTCTTTCCTTTACATTCTTTAAGAGTGTTAAAATCATTTTCCGCTTTAGTCGCAGATATGTGAGAAGCTGTTCTCTGCTCTTTTCCGTTTTTTTTTTGCATTTTCTCTTGTTTTTTAAAGACCTTTTCAGGGCAATGGACTTTCCCATAAAACTACATATAGCGAGGTCAGGATGGCTCATTGTATATAAGTTGAGGGGTCACAGGTTATAATTTCCAAAACAATACTGTATTTCTTTCCCTGAATATCAATTTTGATTTAACAAACAGTGCTGAGTGACCCTAGGCCCGATAAAATGACGTATGGTGCTGGATTTCATCAGGGACTTCGCTTCTTGCAAAAGTACCCGTTCTGGGGTTTCTGGTCTATCAAGGTTTCCGTTTCTGCTCAATATCTTGAGAGCAAATGGATAGACTTATCTTTCCTATATATACCGAGTCCAAGCTCTAATTTTAACGCAACATAGGGCATATAAAAGTTTTGCTTTTATAAATATCTTGAGAGCAAACGGATAAACTTATCCCTTTCTATGTATATGCTTTGCTATTGACAAGATCTATACTAAGTTGGGATTGTTACCTGTCATTTTTTGAAAATTTGTAGTAGAGTTATGGTCCTTGTTGATGTCAGATTTTCGTTTCGGAAAGAATGAGCAATATCTAAAAAAGGACTTTTTTATGTTGCCTGCGAAGTATGTTCAACACATTGGGATCAAGACTCCGTTAGCGTTGTCGTCGACGTCGTCGGCGTCGTTGTTCTCATCCGCGGCGTCACACGTTTGGTTCCTGATCAATACGAGTACCTTTTGAAGGGATAAATCAATTTCATTCCAAGTTTACAGAAGGGTAAAGCATTATAAAATGCAGGTCAAGTTCAAATTTGGAGATCATCCGCAAAATTTTGACTAAGTTATGACCCTTTTTTGACTTAGTTTTTAGCTAAATTTTGATTTCCGATCAAAACCTTTTGAAGGGATGCATCAATTTCATTTAATATTACAGAAGGGTAAAACATGATTAAATACAGGCAAACTTTGAGTGAGTTTAGGCCCTTTTTGATTTAGGTTTTGGCTAATGCAAAAGTTATATTGGATTTTTAGCTCAACAGAGCCGAAGGCTCGTGATGAGCTTTAAGGATGGGACTCGAGCCGGCGTCCGTCCGTCCGTGCATCCGTCTGTGCGTTCACACTTTCAAACATAAATACCTCTGAGACAAGCTGGACAATCCTAATCAAATTTCATCTGGAGCATCATTTGGGTGGGGGATTGGCTGCATTTGACTTTGAGCCAGATCGGATGAGAATTCTGGTTTCCATGGCAACAGATAGCTCCCACAGGGTTATAATGAGGAAAACCTTGTGACCACTCTAGCTCCTTCACTTTTAATTGGTTCTTCTTTCTTCTTACAGGTAACGAGGACAACCATAACATCTTGATTAGGTTCGAAATTCGGCATGATCGGACCAGGGACTTATGAGTTAGCTGCCCTTGAGCATCTAAAAAAATCCCTATAGACTTATAATTGGAGAAATATTGTGACCACTCTAGTGCAGCCATTTTTTGATGGATCTTCTTCATTCTTGCAGATAACAAAACCAACCATAAAAGCTTGGATGGGTTGGAATTTAGGCAAGATTCCATCACTGTATTTGGAGTTAGCTGCCCTTGAGCGTCTTAAAAATCAATTGATAAAGTTGTGACCACTCTAGCACCTTTATTTTTGATTGCCTCTTCTTCATTCTTGCAGGTACCAAGGACAACTACAAAATCTTGAATGGATTTGAAATTATGCCAGATCAGACCTTGGACTGTTGAGTTAGCTGCCTTTGAGCGTCTGGTATAATCCCCATAGACTTATAATGGGAGATCTGTTGTGACCACTCTAGTGCTTTCAATTTAAATTGATCTTCTTCATTCCTGCAGATAAGAAGGACAACTATAAAAGCTTGAATGAGTTTAAAATTTCGTCAATGTCCAATCACCTATTATGGAGTAAGCTGCCCTTGAGCATCTTAAAAATTGATGGATAATGTAACATTTTGGTGATTACTCTAGCGCCTTCATTTTTGAATGGATCGTCATTCTTGCAGGTAAAAAGGACAACCATAAAAGCTTGGATGAGTTTGAATTTAAAATAGAACCAACCTCAGACTGTGGAGTTAACTTCCCTTGAGCATCATAAAAAATCAGGAATAAGCCCTCCAGTAAAATATTTTACTGACCGTTCCAAGGCGGTACTTCTTTTGTTGATATTTTATGTTTTGATTCTGTATTTTGTTTGCTATTCCTTTGTAAGCGTCTGTTTATATGTGCCTTGTGGTCACCTGCTGGGAAAGGGCTGACCTGTTGGCTCTCGTTTGTGGTTTCCAACTGAGAGTTTGTCACTTTCCCATTGGTATCCTGGGTCAGATGTGGTACTTGATTGTATCGATTCCTGATCTTTGCATCCTTTCTTACTTTTTTACAGTGGGAGATCGGTTGTGACCACTCTAGCACCTTCATTTTTGAATGGATCTTTCTCATTCTTGCTGGTAACAAGGACACCCATAAACGTTTGAATGAGTTTGATTTTCGGCCACAACCAATCACCAGCTACAGAGTAAGCTGCCCTTGAGCGTATAAAATATAGCTGTATATTGCTGTGACCACTCTAGCGCCTTCATTTTTTATTTGATTTTCTTCGTCCTTGTAGGCTACCAGGACATATATAAAAGTATGGATGAGTTTGAATTTCGGTCCGATCCCATCACTGACTACAGAGCTAGCTGTCCTTAAGCATCTGAAAAATATACTTTCACCAGGTTTCTCTGCAATTTTCTTTCAGATCTTTTTAATACTTGCAGATAACTAGAACTTGTAAAATATCTTATGTTTTTGAATTAATTTCTTTTCACTGTTCCAAGAGTAACTTGCCTTTGAGCATCGTAAATTATGGTGTCTCCATGGTGAGCGATCGTTGCCCATTGGGCTACTTGTTTGTGTAATGAACATCACATTTATCCAAAGTTATTATATCCAACAATCTTTCACTAAAGGCCATGATTGCCCAGTACCTGTAGATAAGCATGACAGTGACACAAATTTCACCCCTACCACCTCTGACCCTTAGGTGGGATCAAAGGTCAACTGTTTAAATTTCGCAATAAGTTGAAGTCATTTATCATTTTTTTACTGAAAATTCTTATGCAGGCAGAAGCTCAATAGATATGAAACATATCAAATAAGATTTTAGTTTGAAGGCCTGGGTCTGATCCCCTGGGTTGGACTAAAGGGGTGGGCCTGGGGCCAAAGTTCAACTCTTTCAGAATACGGTCATGTTGTCATGTTGTCTATCAAATTAAAGGGAATGACGCATGCAGCAACATACTAGCAAATAATTTGCCCATAGACACACCCTCGACCCAGGTGTGGGGTAAAAAAGGTCAAACAATCTTTTTCAGGAAGTAGTCATGTTGCATATCAAATTAAAGGGAATATAGCCTAAAGCACCATACACGCACATGTTATGTCCTTACACACACCCTCGACACTTGTTTTGTTTGGTTTGATTCTTTTACGTCCCATCAACAATCTTTCAGTTAAACAGGGACGGGTCTTCCTGGGTTGAACCAGTACTAAGATAGGATAAATGTGTCTTGCTCATGGACCACAACGCAGTGACGCCGGTGAGGCTCGAACCCGCGGCCCCTCGGTCTCGAGTCGAGCACTCTACCACTGAGTCTCGGCACTTGAGTTGGGGTCAAAAGGTCTTAACATTTTTTTTTTGAAATGTGTCATTTTACATATCAAAGTAAAGGGAATGGAGCATAGAGCACAACGCAAGTTTATATTCTGTCCTTACACAAACCCTCTGCCCCTGGGATCGCGTCAAACGGTCAAATATTTTTTTCTGAAAGTATCATGTTGTATATCAAAAGAATGGAGCATGGAGCACCATGCAAGCACACATTATGTCCTTACACACACCCTCAGCCCCTGACGTGGGGTCAAAAAATCAAAGGATTTTATTTTTCTGGAAGTAGTCATGTTGCATATCAAATTAAAGGGAATGGAGCGTAGAGCACCGTTTAAACACATATTCTGTCCTCAGACACACCCTCGGCCTCTGGGTTCAGGTAAAAACCTTTCTGAATGTGGTCATGTTGCATATCAAATTATAGGAAAAAAAAGTATAGACCAATATAGAAACAATATTTTTGACCTTACACACGCCCTTGACCTCTGGGTAGGGTTGAGAGGTGTGATATTTTAATTGTACAAATAAGTAAGTTTTTATTATTGAACTCAGCACTAAAAATAGTTGACAGTCATTTAATTTAGATCTGTTTGATACACAAGTTGAACTTTTGAGACATCACCGTTTAAATCAGTGTATTTCCAGATATTTTGTAAAAATAATTGTCGCTGCAATCATGAAAAAAAAGTACCAAATGAAAACAAAATGATCTACGCAATGAATAGAGTTTATTAATCGTTCTATTTAAAATATGGGATTTATAAACCGAGGGAGATGATAAATCCGACAGAAACACGAGTGCGTAAGCACAGTTTCTTTATATGATTATTCACCTCCTGAGGTTTATAAATCACATATTTTAAAAGAAATGATTCAATAAACTGTATATTACATGTATTCTGCTTTAACTGCTTGCTCATAGTAAGAAAATACTAAGGTAAACGATTTGGCAAAACTAGCGGGATCATGACCTGTCTAATTCTAACACGAGTAACTAAACAGCGGCTGGCTGTTTCCTGCTGAAAAATGGAAGTCGGCCATTTTGGAAATCTTCTTCATCGAGTCCACCTAAGAATTTCAACTTTTTAGTCGTGAACGAAAACATAAAGTGTGAGTGGTCATTTTCTTAATTAGATCGTAACGAACATTTTGGTACTAAATCTATTGTGTTTTTCTAGAATTTTTCGTTTTTATTCCTCAGTGTTGGAAGACAGACACGTTATGCAACGTCATCGCATGTGTAAATTACGTCATTTGTTAATGTTTTTGACGTAAAAGTGCAGAGAAGCGTTATGCTTGTTTAAAATTGAAATTAACACAACGAAAATGAAAATGTCATGCATTCCTGGTTCCATCTCATCGATGCCTTAGGTCACTTGTGATCAGGAAAAAGTAGTTCCCGCTAAAGGGATTTATTCCCCTAGCGGAAATAAATCTTTCTAGGCAAAAACAAAAGTACTGATTTCATTTGTTTGATAAATCATGGTATTTTCCCGCCAAACATGTAATATACATTTTAATTGTAGCTTCCTGGTATCTCTTGTTCTCGTACAGTAGTCATTGGTGTAATTATTTTACTGATAATTTGTGATCTAGCCTCCAGCATGCAAGTAATAACACTTTTTTTCTTGCTCAACTCAGCTGAGCATGAAATTTCAACTGTTCATGGAAAGAAAAATTAAAAAAATAACAATTTTTCCTGTTTTACTCAGAAGATGTATGCATCCTGTTAATAGATGTTAAAATGTCAAACATTAATTGTTAACATTTTAACATTTTAGAGCAGGATAACGTCATACTGAGTGAGCATGATTTGTTTATTACCTTTGAACCTGGCTCTTATACATTTTCTTCTTTGATATTTTGGTTACTTGGATTGTTTGGTTCATTCATCTGAAATCAAAGAATTAATTCAGCCTAGGGGGCGTAAGGATTGATGTCAAATCGGGAAAGTCCGGTACAATTTGAGAATCAAATCGAACCTCGGTTGTACGTAAGGCGCATTACGTGTAGTACAGAAAAGCTCCATTTTGTTAGCCAAAACTGGCGTAGGGAAAATTTGTTCTGTAGCATGTGGGTTCAGCCATATTCAGAATCTATTTTTATTATCCAAAATGTTTAATCAACAGAATAAATGAAATTTATGATTATTCAATAAAGTATCGCATTAACGATATTTTATTGATAAATCATAACTTCATTTATAACCGATTGTTTAGCTGCGCAATCACACTTGTTATTGTGTTCGCATGGTTTTTGTGACGTCAGAGTCACGTTATGTAACGTCAGCGTCGCGTTAACAAAGTACATGTAGATCCTCGATGTACATCCGAGGTCTGATTCCGCGGAATTCCACGGATTTGGCCGAGTCAGTTCCGATAGGATTGATGTCATATCATAAAACTCTCATAAACAGACTAAAAATGGTTTGCTATGTTCAAGTGCTCTCCAATTTTACCCGGTCAATAATCTAAACTGTACTCTGTGTACTCTCTCTCTCAGATGAGCATGAACCTTCAACCGCTGAAGCGAGTTTTCTTGCTTAATACACTAAGATGTTGTGATTATCCTGATAAGTATTGTTAAAATGCCCACAATTGTTTTTGTTTTAACATTTATAAGCAGAGTAATTATCATAAGTATCATGTTTTTTATTAACTTGGGGCCTGGTTCTTAGATAAGTTATACTTTTTTTACTTGGGAGAAGGGGCGGGCATAATGTTTCATCATGAACACTCCTTGTCTCAGTGATACGTTTCATTTAAGCACTCAGAACATACATGTATGTTTTGTATGCAACACCAAAATTTATCATTTTATTTTACATTTTACTTAATAACTAACGACATTTGATTCGAACTACTGATGTGAGCCGCGACATGAAATTACCAACAATGTTGTATGTACGACCAGCAAAACCACACTTCAGCCTGCGCATACCGGCAGTCTGATCAGAGCCTTTGCTAGTCGTTTGAATATTCTTTGAATGTTAAGCTAATGACTGAAAACAGTTTAGAGTTAGGAGGCTGTACGGGTTTGTCTGAGTCTACACATGTCAAAATGTCACTTTGTTGGAAAAAACATGTCGCGGCACATATATCGAAATAAAAGCAGTGTCGCCTTGGTCCAAGTGAAAGTGATTAGACTGTACATAATCTTATTGCGATTCTGCTGCACAGGAAATGGATTTCCTATACCTATACTTTAATATACCTTATAAGTGTTTACTATATAAACTTGACGTACAGTTGTACTTTTCATCTAAATTTAACGCGTCACAATGCGACAAATCACAGGCCGCTAAATGTTAATGGAGAAATGACCAAACTGTTTCAGTTACCATAAAATGCGCTTTTTAACATACCGGACAGGCGGCAATCGAATACGATCTGAACAATCGATGAACGCGGATCACAAATCGTTGGAAACAGTGTTTTCGATTGCCAATTGTCGCCAGTCGGGCGACAAACGGCAATGGAAAACTCTGTTTCGAACAATCTTAGATCTACGTTCTTCGATTGTATTAACGTTTTCGATTGCCGCCTATTCGAGGTGTTTATTGAATATACTGAATACGTAGCCAAAACAATTCGAAACAAGGGCTACTGGAATAATTTACATTTCTCATGTTTCTGTCGAAAAAATAATTTTGTTTCCACACCGGAATGGCGGCAAAAAATACGCCTTTTTACAATGGACGAACGTGGATCAGAAATCGCTACAACCAGTGTTTTCGATTGTCATTTGTCGCCAGTTGGGCGCCTAATTGCTATCGAAAACTCTGTTTCTAAGTATTTTGGTCTACGTTCGTCGATAGTATTGACGTTTTTGACATATGGGACAATATTAGCTGTTATCGGTTTTATCTTCCCGATTATCTCCCTTGAATATTGACCACTCCCGCAACTTACCTGTTGAAATCTGTGGCATCAATTACGCAGAAAAGTATGCAACCCTTTAAATAAAAAATTATTAATAACTAACTTTTTATTAAGCTGCCATTATTTTATAAGTTATCAAAAGAAAATTTAATGTTTTATCTTTATAATGATATAAACAAATACGAAATAACTTAAAATTTAGTTTTGTCAAATTGTTAATCTTTTTGACTGGTAAAATCCCATTCATTTCTATGTAAACTGACTGTAAATACCCTTGGTGAGCCTTTTATGACCCCAAAATAATCATGTTCTGATATTTTCTCAATGTTTTATAAGTTATAAATGGTATCTCATTCACCCAACGATATCAACCATATAAGTTTCACAGAAATAAAATAAATTTTAGTTCTGTCATTTTTAGGTTGAAAATTGAGTTTACGCGCCTTCTTGAAAGGGCAGAGAAAATGTCTAAGTTCTCATAGTTTGTGTCTATCATGCTTCCGCACTATTCATTATGCCGATAATGTCGAGAAACCTAACATCATTTTTAAATAGAAATTTAAGGGGAAAACTTAGCTGAATGGGAGACAAGATAATGAAAAAAAATCTTAAAGGAAATTGTTAGAAAATAACATTACCATAACTTATCACACCGAAATAAAAATAATTTTATTACAAGTTGCTTCAATTTTTTTTTTATTTTAAATATAACAATTATTATTTTTATAATAATAATACTTATTTTATTATTATTATTATTATTATTATTATTATTATTATTATTAATGCCTAAATTTATTCGAAGACTTTCATCTGGCAGTATATCCGCACTTCATTCTCAAACCGGATAGGCGGCAATCGAATACACTTATATAATCGGCGAACGAAGATCAAAATATTTAGAACCAGAATTTTCGATTGCTAATCGTGGCCCGAATGGTGACAAATGGCAATTTAAAACACTGTTTCTATCCGTTTTTGATCCGCGTCTGCCGATTGTTAAGAGCGTTTCGATTGCCACCTATTCGGTGTGCCTCTGGTGAGAAATGATTTTGAGACGTTCATAACGGGATATGCGATAATCCTAGGTGTCAGATAATCCCTCGGGCTAAGGTCTTATCTCGGTCATAAAAATACTGATTTTACGGTTTTTATCGAATAAACGACTCTACATAAAGTGTCCTATGTGGAAGCCTTGGCATTCTACTAAAAACTTATGCATAAATAAAATGGTGTGGATCAGATACCCAGGCTGATCACAGTGTTCGTGCTCTGTACACCCTTCTTACTAGTTTTGTCATACGGCGTCTCGTCAGGGTCTTTACTGTTCAATATAACAACCTTTTTCGGTCATACTACCAAAACTGTCACTTCATGGGTAGATGCTCAGACTGCGCAAATGGTGTCGTTTGAAATTCTACTTATGTTTAGGCTTTGCAATTACAGTAAAAGACATGCATATATTATGACGAAGAGTACTAAAAATGAAGCAAAATCAACAGTGTAGATCCAGATACTTTATAACAAGATGTCTCTCCGTGCCTGTATTTTTGTAATAATTGAACGTTTTAATAAATTGTAAACTATAATTAAGTTTTAAGTGATGCCATTTAATTCTTCCGTAGAAGGTTAAACTTGAACGAACAGCAAAGGTTCGGGTGAGATGGCACAGCGCGGGTCAGGCCTGATCCATTGCTATTTGCGTTCCATATCTCTCAGTTAAAAATTCCCAAAATACACAGATTTAAACACATCTCTTCACACCAAGCTGATCGGGACCAGTAAGAACCAGAACTGACCAAAGACAATTTATAATTTCAACCGTAAACAGCAATGGGACTGATCAGACTGCGCAGATAATTTACTATGCGCATATGTTGTTCCGAGAATTCATGCTTAACAGTAGCGTCTGAGCAGTGAACACAAGAAACTGCGATGAGCATGTAATATATGCACAGACTGGCCTGCTCCATTAATGTTTGCTGTTGGAGAGCTGAAACATAAAATCATGCAGTCGTTTTATGATGTGGTCATCTTATTGACACAGCGGGAACTCAGTGGGAGTTCGCTCATCTGCATTAAAAGTGTGAAAATAGTTGATAAGGATTTGGCCTAAAGCGACTGTTCTCATTAATTTTGACTGCATTTTATCCTGTATTATGTTTTTTAACTTGAAGCGACGACGCTGATCAGACCCTTTTTGTCAAACTCAATGTTCTTTACCTCGGACCCAGTCCGAGTCTTTACAGATGTCGGCTGATTTTATTTTCGAAAAAAGTGTACATTGTGGATCCAGATATAGATCGAGCTCACCACATTTCTGATAATTCGTTTACTGATTATTTTTGATAAATTAAGCCTGAGTAATTATCCGCTTACCCACTCTCAGTTTTTCAACCTGAACATGCAAATACTGTGGGTACGTGTACTCAAAGAATGGTCTCAATGAGACGGTTCTTTTGAGCGCTTAAAGCAAATGCTAAAATGTTGGAACAATATTATGCTGGATTTTCCCTCATGAAGACCTATGCCGAGTGAAGACCCAAATCAAGCTGCGCATCTGCAATACTGATACGGGTAAACATGAAAAAACACCACATTAAAAATTCTAGAGGAAACTGAAAAATGACCAGACCAGACCAAATAAGCACATTCGACCAAAAAAGTGGTCCTGTTAAAACCTTATTGGCCTAAAAAGTGGTCATGGCGGGACCGACCATACCATAGCCGACGGCAGCTGTGTTATTTTCTAAATCACTGCGGATGCGCAGGCTGGTCTGCGGATGCGCAGGCTGGTCTGCGGATGCGCAGGCTGGTCTGCGGATGCACAGGCTGGTCTGCGCATTTGTTGTTTGCAAAACCCTGCAAGACAGTTTTCTCACATTATGTTTTCTGAACATTAAGAAATTCAGTACTCAAGTGCTCATGTACTCAATTCAGAACACACGAATAGTGGACAAACATGTTTAACATTTGGAGATGAAAAATCTTTTTCTTGATTCCAATTAGTTGAGCATGCATACTCCAATTTGAACTATTTATGTATCATAAATGAATTTGGGTACCCTCTTAGACCTCTTTCGTCAGCACACAAAACTATACAACAAAAACTATACACTCAATGCCAGACTAATACCATGGATACCTGGACTCAGATACAATCGATTTCGCGATATAGTCGCCGCGGTGTAAGGGGGACAATTGACTTATCGATTATCTAAGTGATCAGGAACCACAACTTACCTGTTAAGCCGGGCCATAGTTCTATTTGATTGCCGCCTATCTGGTGTGTTTTCGTTGTACGTTTCATGATGTTACGGTGGACATTTCTGCATACAATTGAATAAAAATATGCTTGAAAGGAAGGTATATATCAATGACGATATAACATGCTTTCCCGTATATAAACGTTTGCCAAGCCCGAGTATGATAATGTGTTGCTGCCCAAACCGCGAGGCAGCGAGGGCTGCAACACATTATCACACTCGGGCTTGGCAAACGTTATTATACGGAAAAAATGTTTTATCCTCTTATTGGTCTATTATTTTATTTACAGAATGGCGAGCAGTTTTAACCCCGACACAATATGTGATGAATGGTTTGATCCATATTGTGACATTTGCTTCGAGGATGATAGTTCTAATGTTAAAGCGGCGAGTTTCTGTGATGACTGTGTTCAATTTATGTGTACAAAATGTAATACGCTTCATAAGAGGCTTAACTCTACCAGAGGACATGTTGTAAAAACAGGAAGAAATATGCCCAGATCACAGGCGGACAAACCACACTGTTCCACTGGAAGTGTTGAAGATGTTTCTAAATCTATCTCTTCCCCAGAGACAGTCTCTTCTACCCAACTACCACACACCGGTCCAGCCGAAAATTTTCCTGCTGCAGCAGGTAAAAGCCAGTCAGCAGGACAGAATGTAGCACTGTCACAGTTGAAGCGTCGTAAACTGAGGAGATACAATGTAGAGCTGTCTGATGCTGCAGCAGGTAAACGAGAATCAGCAAGACAGAGTGAAGCACTGACACAGTTGAAGGGTTGTAAACTGAGGAGATACAATGTAAAGCTGTCTGATGACGAGGTAAAGTGTTGGATCACAGGTATGGCGATCACCAATGATGGCAGACGACTACTGGTAGATGGTAATAACAACAAAGGGAAACTGTTCTCCCGGGACATGAAGTTATTATCTTCTCTGTCATTGTCAGATCGTCCCTGGGATATAGCTGTTATCAGTGACAAGGAAGCTGTTGTTACAACAGTTTACAAGTCACTGGCGCTACTGAATATCTCTGGTCATCATTTGTCTATCAATACTACAACTAGAGTACCCTATAATGTAGCAGGCATCAGTAGGTACGGGGAGAAACTTGTTGTTACCAGTCATAGTCCTAACCCTCTCTCTGTCAAACTGATAGACAAGACTGGCAGAGTCTACTGGTCAGTGTCTACTGATTGTCAGGGACAGTCGCTATTTAGCGATCCTCGGTACGTGACCAGTGACATTGAAAGAAACACCGTTACAGTTACAGACTGTGGGAATAAAACAATGACAGAATTAAATGGTGACACAGGTGATGTCATCAAGAGAAGAAGTGTGAAACATAAGTATCCTGAAGGTGTTACTACTGGACCATCTGGTAACATATATGTTTGTTACTATTATACACATGAAGTTGCTGAACTGACAGGAGACCTGGCTGAAGAGAGAATTCTCCTGTCTCAGCAGGATGGTCTGAGTGATTCACCATGTTCCATAGTATATGATAAGAGTTGTGGTCAGTTGATCGCATCTTATGGTTGGTTAGGCAGTGATCGCAATAGTGTTGACGTCTTTGATCTCACATAGTTGAAGACAATAGAACTCTCCTGTCTGCACAGGCTTGTCCGGATGAGCGAACACTGTCCTTAACATATGATACGACTTGTGGTCAACTGGTCACAGACAACACCGACCACAATATTAATGGCGTCTGAAAAAAAACAAGACTAAAGTTGATCATGTTAATGAGCCCGTATATGCTTAGAGTTCTTTTTATGGAACATGGACAAACAGTGCAGACGCAGATCAGACGCCGCAGAACGCGGCGTCTGATCAGGATCTTCACTGTTTGCTAAAAGTATGTTCTATTTTAATTTAAAAAAAAAAAAGAAAAAAATACCACTCAACAACCCTTTAAACGGATATGGACTTGTCTAATTGATAAGGGTGGAGAAAATCCATGGGGTTCAAATGGTTTAAATATGGTATATTTCATATACGTCAATCACTACAAAGAGACAATTACACGCCACATATTTGGTGTAAAATATTTTTGTTGTATGCCAAAATCAAAGTCGTAGGTCATCCTGCGCAGTCTGATCAGCGCCATTGCTAATTCCTATTTAAACATTATGATTGCGTAAGAATTATCCAAAAATATAGCAAATCTCTGTAGCTGAGACATCCGAGCAGTCTGGTCAGGGCCGTTTTATTTTTTTGTCTAAACATTATGATTGCAAGCCGCATCCAATTATCCAAATCAATAGCAAATCTTTGTAGCTGAGACATCCGAGCAGTCTGGTCAGGGCCGTTTTATTTTGTTGTCTAAACATTATAATTGATAAACATGCAGCGTCCAATTGTTTAAGATTCTTGTAAGTGCTAATTAATGTCTATAGCTGAGGTTGTTACCCGATCACATCTATGCAACAGTGTCATTGTTCAATTATTCAAGATTCTAGGTAAATCTCTGTAGCTGAGACATCCGAGCAGTCTGGTCAGGGCCGTTTTATTTTGTTGTCTAAACATTATGATTGATAAACATGCAGCGTCCAATTGTTTAAGATTCTTGTAAGTTCTAATTAATGTCTATAGCTGAGGTTGTTACCCGATCACATCTATGCATCAGTGTCATTGTTATTCAAGATTCTAGGTAAATCTCTGTAGCTGAGACATCCGAGCAGTCTGGTCAGCGCAGTTTTATTTTGTCGTCTAAACATTATGATTGATATACATGCTACATCCATTTGTTCATCTAATGAGTCTCTGTAGCTGAGCATCCGTGCATTCATATTAGCGTCTTGCTATCCGCAGTGTAAATATTATGATAGCTACATTTGAATTATCATTTTTGTCATTCAATTATTCAAGATTCTAGAAAGTCTCTGTAGCTGTGCGTGTTACACAACAGTATTAGTGTCTTGCATCCACAGTGTAAATATTATGATAGCTATTTTCGTTTTTGGCATCCAATTATTCAACATTCTAGTAAGTCTCTGCAGCTGAGCTTGTTACCTGGTTATAAGATCTGGACAATTTATCGGCGCCAATGCTATTCGCTGTGTGTGTATATTCGCACGCGCGTGCGTGCGCATTATAATAGATGTGTTTATGACATAACGTAGGTCGGGAGCCAAAACCTTGTAACTCTGATTTTTACCAAAACGATTTTTTGTCATCGCGGGAATGCCAAACGCATGGCGCACATTCTGTCAAATTCTCCAAGCTCTAGACCAATTAGAACTCCCATAAAAAGCATCAATCATGCTAAAAAAATATCATATCTATGAAAAATTGATTTATTTTGGTGCTCATTTTACCGAGATACGAGGTTTAGCCATGAAAAAGATCCTCAAAATGTCGTAACTGGATGGTTTTTCATGAAAAAAATGTCAAAATGATGTAACTCAAGTGAAACTCTTCATAATGACCGTGAAAGCTTAATTGGAAGTTCAAAACACCAATACCAGTGAATTTGGATGTTACTAAATATAATCCTGTCTGATTTTCAGCAATATAGGACACTCCTAGTAAAAGTTATTCATTTTTTTGTCTCTGGGAAAATCAAAGGTACGAGGTTTTGACTCCCGACCGACGATAAATAATTCTTCAAATTTGAGTCAATTCATGAGATTTTGGTACGAATCAGACATGCAAGCATCGAAGTCTCAGACAAACCTGCGCTTCCACTCAGTCTTGTCAGAACCTTCGCTTATCGCACTCAAAAATAGAGTCGTAGATAGAGGCTGATGCCAAAATTTGAAAAAAAAATGTTTAAAGAGTGTCTATACACAAATGCCATAGGTACCAAAATCTCTACAACTGGCCCATTTACATGTAATTTGAATATTCATGGGTTTGGTATGGGCATATCACATGCAAGGAACAAGCAGGTTTTTAAAGGGGTCCAACTTTGACAAAAAACAACAACAATTTTTATTCATTTGTGTGTTTTTTAGATGATGAGGGGAAAGAGGATCCAAATGCCACAATAAGCGAGCCACCATCGGCCCTCCAGCAAAACGCCATTTAAATGGCGTTTCGCTGGTTTGACGATGATGACCTAACATTTAATCCTGGCTATGTAGCTTTGTGATTTTTCTGGGGAATCGAGTTTTTTTATTGCTAAGAAATCCTATATTTCAGTGATTTTGAGGGAGGGGGTCTGGACCCCCAGTCCCCCCTCTGGACCCGCAATGCCAGTATTGCCTTATATTTACCATTCGCCCAGTGCCTCGTGGTATGCTAAGGCGTTGTGTTTGAAAATGTGCGAGATGAATATATCACTTCTCACAGAATAGCCAAAAAAATTGTAAATAAGATGGGGTAACCATATTTAGATCTACTTCCAATATGGAGATCTGTCAATCTCAATATGGAGGCACGACTCCGCAAGTATGGGCAGATCTAGAGGGGGGGACAGGTAGTCCGGACCCCCTGGAAAATCACAAAATATATGGGTTATCTATAGGAAATAAGCAATTGGACCCCGCCCCCTGGAAAAAGTTGGAATCCCCTTCTGGAACCTTGGAAAATAATATAACCATTTTACTTCTGTAAAATAAGTTGAGGACTAAAAAATCACGTTTGCAGGAAATGTACCAAAATATGACCTTGTGCCAAATTTCGCAGCTGTCCTGCTGTTGTTTACATTTGACCGTTCGAATGTTAGTGCATATAAGTAAAAAAATAAAAATGGCTGAATCCATTGTTAAAACTCCCAGCTACAACACTGTTCTCTTCTAAGAAATGTCACCGCCAGTGGGCGCCACAGACAAACACATTCACTCCCTCAGGATCATAGTTAATCTGTAATTGCAGCTACATCAATACAGTTAGATGACTTGCGTGTATCCAGTGGCGGGGGGATCAAGGGGTCAGTAGAATACTGGTCCGGATGCCCTGAAAATCACAAAGCTACCAAGCCAGCATTTACTGTTAAACCATCATCGACACGCCAGACATATACCATTTATACCCCTATACCCAGACTGGCCCCGAGTCCAACGTTTTGACAAATATTTGGATTCGTGCCTGAAACCCGAGCCAGGGACGGACACCCGTGCTGAAACGTACTCAGTTCGTTAAGATCTTAACTGAATCGCACAGTCCGTAGTCAGTTCTTGCAATTCGTATATGTAGGTCTATCGGGAATTCGGCTCAAAAGTTTTGAACTGTCCAAAACTTTGGTCACTAATTCCCCGATTAGAAAAACGTACTTGATTCCTAATGCATTCTTGGACATCGTAACTGAATCGAAATCGAAAAGGAGGCATTCTCATGCATTCGTAGCTACTCTAAGCACAGTCGTAGGGAATCGGAAGACTTAGACAAGCAATAAAACCAAGGGATAGACTTTGCAGCTATATTAATACAGTTACTTTCTTCGTTTTGACATAAAACTGATGAAATCCCGTTCTAGGTTTGATTTGGTTACGGTTCTCATCTCAAAGCAAAGCTTTTTTCAACATCGCGTTTGGCCTGTTTAGCAAGGTTAATCATATCTACATTGAAAAGCATTGCCGGATGTTTACATAGTTAGCTCATTCTTTTACAAAAAAAAACAAAACAAGCGAGAGTACCTACCTTTGTTTGTCTTTTCCGTGACGATGCCACTACCGCGAGAGGTCCCGGATGTGACGAAGGAACACATTTACGTCAACGCGATTTCGTGGCAGTTCCACTGATGCCCACCCGTGTCGTGGCGACTCAGGCTGAATCCAGCCTAATCCCGCGAATGTTCGTAACTGTCTCTTACATGTTTCGTATCAGTGTCAGCTACACGTGAAAGTATAACACAAAGTACTGGTTATCCGCTTTAGGGAGCGCAGTGGCTCAGTAGTAGAGTGCTTGACTCGAGACCGAGGGGCCGCGGGTTCGAGCCTCACCGGCGTCGCTGTATTGCGTCCTTGAGCAAGACACATTTATCCTAGCTAAGTATTGGTTCAACGTAGGAAGGCCCGCCCCTATATAGCTGAAAGATTGTTGATGGACGTAAATAATCAAATCAAACAAACAAAACTGGTTATCAGGTTTGTGAAGCTTGTCCAGAAAAAAAAGTGTGGATATGGGAACTGAATGTCTCAGCATGAGAATAGCTGATGACTGAAACAATACAAAAAACTACCGCATACTCGCTTGCTTGCATGGTCACACATACACACACACACACACACACACACGCATACACGCAGTTTCTGAGATAAACTCTTCCACTTTAAACTGTTGAAGAATCTTTGTATTAAAAAGGGTGTTGACAAATTCCGAAAAATGAAATCGAAAAAAGCAAAATGATTAAGCAAACAGTGTTAGATCCAGACGAGGTGGTTTGTGAGCCATCTCATCTGGATCTACACTGTTTTGTAGGACCATCTATACAGGTCTGTAGTGTTGAACGGGTTAACGAAGGCTTAACGACAGCCTCTGAGCCGTCGTAAATATTTTTAGACAGTTTAACGAAGATGCATCGACTGTTCGTTCGTTTCAGTGCGTTCTTGTTAATCAATTTTTGCTAACGAGGGCTTAACGATGATGTTACGAACGAAATTGGGCTAACGAAGCTTCTTGTTACCCATCCCAGAATCGTAGAACATCACGGAATCGGTTGGAAATTTTACAATTCTCCACGACTCCAGCCGAAACCTAACATTTATCGATTTCTTGATGATTCGGGAGATTCGTGATCTGTGTGGAATAGGGGCATTAAATGACGTTTCGCCGATGATGGCTCGCTTATAGTGGTATCTTTCTTGGATCCTCCCTCCCCTCAACTAAAAAAACGTTGTCAAATGTTTGAACCCCGCGTATGTTCATGTATCGAACGGATATTGTGTAATAAAATACTGCACTAAGTCTACTTTAATTTGAAATGATTTCATAGATAGTCGGTATTCAGGCACTTGATAAATAAGCCACAGAAATGTTTTGAGTAATTTGACCCACCGCATCAGCGCCATCAAATAGCATGTACATGTTAATTAATTTATTCGCTTCGAAGTCTTTATAGAACACTGAAAGTTTTTAGGGACAGTTACAATCCAATCAAATGCCTTTGTAGGAACCGCATTCTTACAAATCAAATAATATTACAAGGCCTCGAGGTTAAAAACTTTTGCCATGCTCAACTCAACTGAGCATGACATTTCAACTGCTCATATAATCTAAAATACCGCCAAATGAAGAAGTTTCTTGATTAATGTCTCTTAGATGTTGTATTTATCATGCTAATAAATGCTAAAATGCCAACAATGGTTGGCATTTTAGCATTTATGAGCATGATGAATTTTGTACTCAGCTGAGATGAGCATGAAAACGGTTTGATAACCTCAATGCCTGAAAAACTAACATAGTTCCCTTAAGGAGCGAAAATATCAGTTGGTTCCGATATCATTGCTTTGACGTAGGCTTTAACCCCTAAGGTAAGTATGCCAGCAATCACTACTGACAAGTAATTCTAGTAAACCTTGAAAGTTCGAACACTGATAATTTGAAGTACCTGCTTAGTCGACTTAATTAAAGAGCAGGGAACTTTTCCCTTTATCACTTAAAAAGAAAATCCTTTTCCTTGTAAGCTCATATTTTACTTCGAGTTCACAGTAGTTCGAACTTAAAGGCATTGGATAGTAAAAGATATCTATCCAAAACGATTATATTTTACTATATCCTATTATGTGTCAAAAATCAATATTAGCATAGGGACATCGTTTGTATTTTGTTTTTCATTTTATTTATACTGATATAAAACAGTAAAAAACGAAGTCATCTTTCAGTATTAGTGTTAGTATTAGAGCATTGATACTCCAAAGATATTCCCTCGGGGGAATGTAAATATCTATAGATGGCATAGTCGGGTGTGTGTTCCGAATAGCTCCCTTTTTCAGGTATACGATAAGCACCTTTTTCAAAGAAAAAGTATATAACTGACCCAGTTTTTCATTATTGATATGAATGGTCCCGTTTTTAAAAATCGGACACCCTGTTTGAAAATACTCATATTTTTGCTCAGATATTCAGCTCAGAAATCAAAATTGTAATATTTATTTGTAAACTTTGCTAGCAAAGAGGGTAAATAAAAATCAAAGAACACTAAATGAATATGTAAACATTTTGTTCAATAAAGTATATGAATAGGTCATTTTTTTCGAAAACCAAGTATATGACTCAGGTAGGTTTAAAAAAACTGGCTCGTACACCCATACCAAAATAACCCTCAAGCCCCCCCCCCCTACACACACACACGAGGATATTCCTCGAAGTCACCTTTCAGTATAACGGAGGATTAGAGCTACGTGTATGATACTCCAAAGATATTCCTCGAAGTCACTTTTCTGTATTAGAGCTATGACACTACATAGATATTCCTCGAAGTCGCCTTTCAGCATTAGAGCTATGATACTCCATAGATATTCCTCGAAGTCACCTTTCAGTATGACGGAGTATTAGAGCTACGTGTATGATACTCCATAGATATTCCTCGAAGTCACCTTTCAGTATAACGGAGTATTAGAGCTACGTGTATGATACTCCATAGACATTCCTCGAAGTTGTCTTTCAGTATTAGAGCTACGTGCATGATACTCCATAGATATTCCTCGAAGTCACCTTTCAGTATGATGGAGTATTAGAGCTACGTGTACGATACTCCATAGATATTCCTCGAAGTCACCTTTCAGTATAACGGAGGATAAGAGCTACGTGTATGATACTCCATAGATATTCCTCAAAGGCACCTTTATGTATAAGAGCTATGACACTACAAATGTATTCATTGAAGTCACCTTTCAGTATTAACAATATGACTCTCCATAGATATTCCTCGAAGTAAGAAAGGCGGCAAAGATCAGGAATCGATACATGTACAATCAAGTACCACACCTGACCCAGGATACCACATGGAAAAGTGATAAAAACACAAACATCGCAAAAAAGAGCCAAGAGGTCAGCCCTTTCCCAGCAGGTGACCACAAGGCAGCAATGAACAGACGTGAAAACATGAGTACTGCGTTGGAACGGTCAGTAAAAATATTTTACTGGAGAGCTCAAACCAGTTTCACGGCGCCAACCTCGCCCTTAATTCTGATGTGGAATAAGACATATTTGGGAAAGTGACAAAACACAATAAACATGACAACCAAGAGGTCAGCCCTTTCCTAGTAGGTGACCACAAGGCAGATGAAGTCACATTTAAGTATTAGAGCCATAACACTTCATAGATATTCGCTGAAGTCATCTTTCAGTGTTCGAGCTATGTCACTTAATAAACCTTATGGGAAAGTAACTAAAACACAATAAGCATCACATACAAGAGAGTCAGATCAGCCCTTTCCCAGCAGGTGACTACAAGATTGCAAGGAACAGACAAGACAGTATGACAGACAAACACGAAAAACACCAATAACAAAAAAGGATCCACAAAAAGAAGCACCGCCTTGGAACCGTAAGTAAACTATTTTACTAGAGGGCTTAAACATGTTCGACGGTACCAACATCATCCTCGTTTCTGATGTGGATCAAGACAAATCTAAAGATCCCTAACTGATCGATGTATCATCTCCTAGTATATACAAAGTAAGAAAGAAGGCAAAGATCAGGAATCGATACGATAAAGTATCACAGCTGACCCAGGACACCACATAGGGAAAGTTACAAAAACATATGAAAATATCACATACAAGAGAGCCAAGATAACGAGATACAAAATAAAGATAAAATAAAGATAAGTTACCTCTCTGTATTAGAGCTATAACGCAGCATAGATATTCATTGAAGTCACCTTTCTGTATTAGAGCTATAACACAACATAGATATTCATTGAAGTATTTTTTTCTGTATTCGAGCTTTGATACTTCATAGATATTCCTCAATGTCCCCTTTCAGTATTATAGCTATAATACTCCATAGATATTCCTTGAAGAGGTCACCTTTCAGTATTAGAGCTATGACACTTTATAGATATTCCTTGAAGACACCATTCAGTATTAGAGCTATGACACTTTATAAATATTCCTTAAAGCCACCTTTCTGTATTAGAGCTATGACACTTCACTTTATAAATACTCCTTAAAGCCACCTTTCTGTATTAGAGCTATAATACATCATAGATATTCATTGAATTTTTTTTCTGTATTAGAGCTATGACACTTTATAAATATTCCTTAAAGTCACCTTTCTGTATTAGAGCTATGACACTTCACTTTATAAATATTCCTTAAAGCCACTTTTCTGTATTAGAGCTATGACACTTCACTTTATAAATATTCCTTAAAGCCACCATTCTGTATTAGAGCTATAATACATCATAGATATTCATTGAAATTTTTTTCTGTATTAGAGCTATGACACTTTATAAATATTCCTTAAAGTCACCTTTCTGTATTAGAGCTATGACACTTTATAAATATTCCTTAAAGTCACCTTTCTGTATAAGAGCTATGACACTTCACTTTATAAATATTCCTTAAAGACACCTTTCTGTATTAGAGCTATGACACTTCACTTTATAAATATTCCTTAAAGCCACCTTTCTGTATTAGAGCTATAATACATCATAGATATTCATTGAATTTTTTTTCTGTATTAGAGGTACGACACTTTATAAATATTCCTTAAAGTCACCTTTCTGTATTAGAGCTATGACACTTAATATATGTTCCTTGAAGTCATCTAGACCAGTAATGCTAATAAACCCTATATGTTTGTGATTTTACTGGGGAGGGTGGGGGTCCGGACCCCTGTCCTCCCTCCAGATCCGCCCCTGCAGGAAGTGGAACAATCAGAACCTAAATCCTGCCCAAAACCAAAACTGCAGACGTTTTTTATCGTCTGCTTCAAGGTATCACTGTACAATTGGGCACCATTAGGCACTGTGAGTTTGGGTGCAATAGGATTTATGAGCATTAGAAACAAGTCCTTGCGTACTTTGGTCAACCCCAATTTTTTCTCTGCTGATACTTGGTCCAGATTTATTTTCATTCTAGAAACTCTCTTTAGCCAGACATCCCTTATAAGTTTAATTAATTCTGTATTGTTTCCACTTTTGGAAAATACTTTTTCCAGGTCAGTGTATTATTGGGCTGGAGCAGCAGGAAATATACATGTAGAAAAAAGTACAGTCTCCACAAACTCTAAAATGTTTTAGAAAATCAATCTGACGTTTCTATTGAGTTTTTGAACAGGAACGTGTTGATTAATGATCAAGGAGATGCCCTGTAGAAATTACGTGTGTATTGTGAGCATTAAGTTATATAGGAAAATGCATTAGTATAGTGAAACCTAGAATTCTAGGCACTTCAAGGGTGTTTATACTACTCAAAACACATTTTGCATCATTCACAATTCCTGCATTTTGGTATATGCACGAAAATACAATTTTACAGATGTTGACACTATATCGTTTCTAAATAATAATTGTAGCAACATCTATAGGCGTGGTATTTAGTAGGGATTGATGCAATTAATTGCCTAAATGAAATAATATATAAACCTGCAAAAATGCATGCTCCTAAAATACAGAAAGTGTGGGTTGTTTTAAAAAGTTCACAACTTCTTTTGTTTTGACTACAGAATTCAATTTTGTTTTCAAATCCAATTTCGAGAAGTGAAGAATTGTTTTAGCTAAGAACATGAAAAATAACATTTTGGGTGAAAAATGCAATTTTTATCCATAACTAACAGTCGTAAGAATGTGTCATATTTTTAATTTAAGCTTACATACTAATATCTCCTACATGCAAGGCCATTTTGGCTCCAGCAATTGCATGTTATTACCCCTTATGATTAACTGAAGACAATTGGTATAATCACTGAGCATGCATGACGCCAAATTCAGGGTTTTTTTTAGCCTGTACCAATCACTCTACCACCATTCTTCCAGGTCTTTATGAGTGGATGTTAAGGTTTCTGTAAATGTAAATAAGTTTCAGTTTGATTTTCAGCAGTAAAATAATAAATGCATGTTTATAACTGATGCAAACCTTGTTTTGATTAGTAAAGTTACAACTGAATTACAAAATGCATCCGCAATTTAAGCCTTTAATTCCTGGTATGATTCTGTTCAATCCTAGGGAAGTTTTAGAGTCCTCGTTTCAAATTCTAAAACACAGAATATCAATGTACAAGTAAGGGTCATGTATAACAATAACATGTGATGCTAATCATTTTTTTTAATAATTGAATGTTGCATATATTTATATCATCATAATACATACATTGAACAACATGTAATTATTATAGAAACCCTAGCTACATGTGTCATCATGAGAAAACCTCAGTCATAATTATATAACATAGGAGTAGCTCAATGAACAGCAGAAGGGCTTTACTTTTTAATATTTACACCTAATTATCATATGACGTTGCGTCTGGAAGCGAAATAACGTCATGCAATAAAATCGATAAACCACTAATGGTTTACAGAGTTAGGGGAAACGTTATGCCATCCATAACAACGTTGCGTACATAATGACGAAATAATTACATTTTTACGCCAGAAAAAGATTTCAAAGTAAAATGTATGTCATATGATAAATAGAATCTAACATTCGTGCTCTTGTATTATTGAATTTATTAAACTCGTTGCGAAAAAGAGATAAAATGCTCGGCAAGCCTCGCATTTTATCTGTTTTCCTCAACTCGTTTAATAAATTCAATAAAACTTGAGCACTCATGTAAGGCCCTCTATTTAACAATGGTTCTTGTATTTTCTCTCTTGTATGTATATTTCAGACGTTTTCAAATATTCGATCGTGAACAATTTTAATAAAAATTTCTAAACTTACAGTCACAATACAGTTAAACTTGTGTAAAACAGCCACTAAAATAGACAAAACAAAGAAAGGTCTACTTGATAACTGGTAGCTTAATGAAAGGCCTGCATAAAGCAAAAATCTGTCTCGAAAACCATTTTTGGTCTTTTTGAGAGTGGCCGTTTTACACATGTTTAATGTATAGTGTACCTAGCTATCTGATTTCAGTGTCAATGGACACTCTCTTGACAAATCAAAGGTTTATGCACCATTTTTTTTCTGTGGGGAGTGAATAAAAACAAATATATCCTTGCAATATACTGAGATGGTTTTCGTTTCATTGCTACACGTGTGACGAGAGAAAACATGATATACAGGTACCCACAAATTTTACGAGTTTGACCTCCCAACGGCAGACGTACCCAACAAAGTATCTTGCCAATTTAATAGACTCATCTTACAAAATTAATCCACTTTCAAATAATTTTCGCGTTTTTTTTTCTCAAAAATAGGAGGATTAATATTCGCAGTTCTTAATTTTCACGGTCTTTTGTACCCGCGAAAATTATTGCAAGTTTAAATGGCTTGCAAAATGTCTAACGTATGCGTTTAGTTGGTCATTTCCAATGGTTGAAACTAGGTGCTTTCCGTATTTCGTCTGGAGGAGGAATCATAGTTTCTCGTTGGTCTCAAGTTGTCAATAGAATAGCGGTACAATTTAAGTGTCGACTTTAACTGGCAATGCCATGATAAAGGCAGTGTTTCTTTGGCACCAAAACGACGTGCGCCGCTGCCTCGCCTGCGCCTCCGGCTTACGCCGATCACATGACCGGGGATGGGTAGTAAGCTGCTGCAATCAAGCAAAAACTGCGCAACAGTACTTACTTTGTGGTACGAACCGTTAAAAGGCGAAACAGGCACCGCCGCTTCCACGCCTTGGTTGAAATTCGGCGAGATCGGCGTACACCACTAGTGCGCCTATCGGGTGAGCCGCCACGTGATCCAAATCAATCGCGTGCCCCTCCAGTAATAGACTACAGCCAGCTACCACCCTGCGAAGCCAAAGAAACGCACTCAGTGTCTTTTTCCCTCCAAAAACAATCACTTTTTAGTACAATTTATTTAATAATTATGTGAAAAAACGCTGACAATCACTGGTCCAAATCCAAATAAATGACCTTGGGCCAATTTCATCAACAAGTTTACGACGTGTTTTTGTCTTAAAATCATCTTACGAAGTTCGTACGTTAAAAATCGGGTTTCATCAAACTATTTAACTTTGGGAACTTCTTACTTTTTGTCGTGTATATAAGACAAATATTTAGGTGTCGCAGCTGACATCTGTGTCTTAAATGTTACTAACTTACTACTTAGCTACTAAGGCTGTTGCATTTCACACGGTTATAGAGGCTGAAGAGCAAAAATTCGACAAAGTTTTAAATACCTCGAAAGTACTATAATCAAGACCGCCCTTTACATACTATATGGTTTACCAAAATGAGAAAATTAGACCCACTTTTCTTGGTGCTTATGAGTCATTTATTTGTCCAAGTAACCTCTCGCACCCCTTCCCCTACCACGCTAGAGATTCGCCTATGGCCCACCGTCAGTAGCTGATTTTATGCATAACCATCACGTCTAATTAGGGAAGGGATTCTGTAGTAAACTTACAGGATATTTTTGTACTTTTTCACATGTCACCATTGCTTAAACATACTAACATGCATATTCAAATGTACGGGTAAGTCATCGTCCATTAGCATGACTGCCAGGAACGACAACGATGGGGGACTTTAGTCAAACATCCATACATTCTACATTCGTTAAGTTTCAAAATGTATGTCTTTGTATGAATATGTATATGTGGGAGCTGTTCACAAGAACTTTCAGTATAACTTTACATTCTCCATAAAGGGACATACATCCGAGTTAGCACAATCTCAGTTCCAACCGTATTACAAGTTGCATTCTAGATTTTTACGTTTTCGAAAATTTCGACTTGTTATCTCAAGCACCCTGGGTGTGATGTTTAACTCATTTAAGCATTGCCTCCATTTTGTGGGACGCCGGCAAACAGTGCAGACCCACATCAGACGCCATATAACCACGTTGGCGTCGGATCTGGTTCTCCGCCGTTGTTCACTAAAAATTTGAATAAAAGAAAACGCCAAAAACAACCCCCGAAAGTGGTTATGAGCTCGTCCAAAAGATTAAAATGGGAAAATCCATTCGACATGTATGGGTAAACATATGTAGTGTGAAAACGAGTAATTTTCGGGACACAGTTTCATGAAATATTACATGCAGCATTTTATTATGAATACAATATAATGATCTATCTCATTTATGTCAAAATGATTAAAGTATGTCCCTCTTAGGGATCTGTAAATGAGCATTAAAGCAATCAATCATCGGGGTGTGAAAAAAAAGCCGAGACAACCGCCCATAATGCCCACGACTCAGGACCAAATTTCGAGAGCATACGGCAGTATTTTATCCGCTACTTAGGACTAGTGCGTGATGCTATCATTGATTCTGTGAATTGAATTTGTTAAATTGATGTGGAAGATAATCAGATTTCATAAAAAAATAATGAATTTGAATTATTATTTTTCATCCGGACATGTTGGAGAAAAAAACCTTCATTTTCTTGGTCCTCTCAGTATATTTTATGGTTTAAGGCATTCTTACTGATTTGTGCCTTACTTGAACATGGTTTCTTTAGATTTCGGGAAACCCGTCATCTAAGTGTCAATGATTTTGGCTCCAGATCAGACCGACGTTTGACACAAGTGTTTGCACAGAGTTAAAGGGATTGCTTTCTTAGTGGGGTATGCTGCCGCTTGCTCGTCTCCATGGATTTTAGTCCGGAAAACTTCAAGTTTGCAAGGTTCTGGAAGGGGGATCCAGCATTTTCTAGGTGGTCCACTTGCTAATTTCTATCCAAACCAATAGGACTTTTGATTTTCCAAGGGGATGGAGGTCCGGACCCCCTGCCTTCATTTGGATCCGCACAAGCTTCTTTCTTCACATACCTACGTATTTTTCACTCTGTGTTAAACCACTTTACACGGCTATATCAAGTCCGCACGTGACCATTCACATGATATTTGGAGACTGAAATTAGGCAAAGTTTAAAATACGACGTTTTTAGTGAAACACAAATTTTTGTTCTTACGAACAATTTAAGATGTTTTGATGAAACTGACGTACGCACTTCTCAGAAAACAACGTACGCACAATTTAAGATATATCATACGAACTTTATTGATGAAATTCCTAGGTGTGTTTAAGCGTAATTCATCCATTATCTTTCTCGCTTGTCCAAGTCATCTGTCGTGTAATGGTTGAACGCTCATTGATCTATTCGTGTTCAATGTACAGTGTACATGTAGCCTGACCTGTAAACGACGCTGGTTAGTCTATGAAAAACAGTGTTTTATGAAAACAAAAGTAATGAATACACAATTATTGTTATGTATAAAGGGAAATAAACAATTGGTCAAATTTTGAAAATATTTCGCAGATTTCAATTTTTGCGGTTTACTGTTAACAGCAAAATACTGCGGAAATTGGACGACGTGGAAATTTCCCATTTTACGGGATATGCCATTGTGTGGTACGGTTGTCCATGTTATCAATGTTTATTTTTTGATAAATCTATTTTACAACTTGTTTTATAATAATTCATATATCAAAATACAAAAATGAAGTGGAGGGGGGGGGGCATAAATTCTTTGAATTAACAATCATGTTTACTTTGCAATAAGGACGTGGTTATGACATGCTTGACTTTGTAAAGATAGATAAATTCATATTTTTGTTATATTCACAGAGTATTAGAAATGTCAGCATATGTTTTTTGAGGATGTTTTAAGTAATGATAATCTCACATTCGATCCAAGTCAGCACAATATGTCTTCTATTCAGCTGCTCGCGTGTCCTTTGTTACGCTTTACAAATGTTGACAACTTAAGAACCTTTTGGCATGTGCCATCAGGACAGCCATTGAAATTTTTAAATGGCGTCTTCTCCTTAACATATTGTTTGCTTTAACTAAATCATGGTGGGAGGCAATCAGTCAACAGATGTATAAAGAAAATCTTACTTGACTGCTCATGTTTTACAAGTTTTAAATATACAAGAGCACGATGTTAGATTCTTATTTAATATCATATGACATTAAGATTTCTTTGAAATCTCAATTCTGTCGTTAAAACGTTATCATTTTGTCTTTATGTATGGAACGTTGTTATGGTCGTCATAACGTTTCCCGAAAATATGTAAACCACTAGGGGTTAATCAATTTTATTTCATGGCAATATTTCACTTCCGGACGCGACGTCATAATTATGATAAGCAGAATTGCTAGTATCGTTATGCTCCGACATCCAAAATATTTTTTCAAACGATATCTTCTCTTAAACGAGTGATATCAGGGCGAAATTGAGATATAAAATTGCTAATATCGTTTCATTCTGATATCCAAGATGACCGCCGTGGCATCTATCTTCAACTTTTTCAAACATATCTACAAAACCACATACAAATATATTCTATGCTAAAAAATAGTTGACGCCACAACAATTATTATGTGCATGCTATTTCATGAGCACCACAAATAATCGCATATATGACTGTGAATGTTTTCACATGCCATGGAAAAGTCTGATAACTTCAAAAAGACCGTGGCTGAATTTCACAACCGACCATTGAAACAAAAACACCTCAAACCACATTGTCCACCATATTAAAAACGGGATACTTCTGATTAAGTTAGCGTCTGTGCATGCTAGGTAATTTTGCAGGCTTTTTTGAAGTCTGCTCAGTTTCTCTAAATTAGTATTTCAAAAAATAATCCAGAATACCACCAAAATGTCAAATAGTTACAAAGTTCATGTTGTCGGTCTGATCTGGTTCTAAACTGAAGCCGAAGACACAACTCGCCACCTGCGCGGAAAAAGTTAATCTCGTCCGATACGTTGTGAAGATAGAAGCATGTATGAAATGGTACAAAATCTTGAGCTCACGAGAAAAAAAGGCATTCGAGGTCGTCATTTCTATAATAGCGAATTCAGCATCAAAACTATGTACAGCTGCTCGGTACATGAACATGTAGGATATTCCACATATTTTTTCATCCGCTGAGGTACATGTACATGTAGGATATTCCACATAAGAGAGAAATTATCGGTGCAGCAGTCAATGTTTAATGGAAGAATCTCATATTTTAATGTGTCCTAGACAGTTACGATGGGTAAAATTTATAAGGACAACGGGAACGACTTTCTTTGCCGCCATATATCGGAGACTCTAAAGCATGTGAAATGACGAGCAAATGTTATTGTATCAACAAGCGTAGACAACGGATGGACTCTGCAGTTCAGTGTCCGACAACTTTAAACTCCAGAGCGCATTGGCTCTGTGGTAGAGTGTTTGACTCGAGACCGAAGGGTCGCAGGTTCGAGCCTCACCGGCGTCACTGCGTTGTGGTCCTTGAGCAAGACGCATTTATCCTAGCTTAGTACTGGTTCATCCCAGGAAGACTCATCCCTATATAACTGAAAGATTGTTGATGGGATGTAAAGAATCAAATCAAACAAACAAAATCAAAGCAGACGCATAGACCGTATACCGACGTACATGTACATGTTGTATGTAGTTATCCTGCGTATTCTGAGAAAATCCCCTAATATCTTAACCAGATTATGAAATATAGCGATTGTGTTTTTGTGGTCAATAATTCCTACTTGTTTACTCGGAGGTTGTTATATGTAACCCAGGACAGAATGTTGGTCTTACATTATGATGTTTTCTAATAGCCCAAAACACATGAAATAGTGGCTGGAATATTTTTTAATTCCCAGAAAGATGTCATTTGCAGTTTTGTGGTCATCACTCTTAATTCACAGTAGGTTCAGTTGAGATATATACAGCAGAACATTCTTTAAATACAGCCTTTTCATAATGCACTAAAGCATATAAGACAATATATCTGCGTGTAAGTTTGCTTGGTAAAAATTAAAAAGTTGACCGCAAATGCACAATACACTGACACATAAAGTCAGTGTAAGGTGTACGCGTAAGGTGTCAGCATGTGGGTAAAAATGTCTAAAAAGGCATTGCAAGTTTTACAGCCAGTCAGACGATAGAAAAACATCAATATATTCTTTTGTTCTGTAGTTATGTGAAAGAGCTCATGCACAGCATCGAAAAAACGAATATCTAACTCGCAACAATATTTGGCCTGAGATGCAACAGGAAAACCAAAAGGTAAGTGAGTATGACCAGAAAATACGACAACCACATACAACAGACCAACCCATGGCACGACAAGGAAGATCAAAAGAACGCTGGCGACACAAAAACAGAACACACCAAAGCACCCAGTTCTCCCTTCCCCAGCGAGATGATTGCAAAACTAGAAAGGACAAGAAGATACTGCAAAACAAAACAAGCATCTAACAATAAACCCCCACAAACAATAAGAGCAACAACAAACAATGAATAAACAAAAGCAGAACCACTGCCTTAGAACAGACTATGGACGAAGCCATTAGGGAGTTAAATATATTTTACTGACCAAATCTTCAACCTAGATTCTGTTGTTTTAAAAACACAAAGCTCACATAGAGACTTCTTAACTTATGTAATGTATCATCAAAGGGAAACAACCAAGTCAATTTACAAACACTGTGTTATCATCTGGACTGTTTACAATGATCTTACTGCCACCATTTTTTGATGCAATCGATGCATGGAGGACCATTAATTTTGTGTGTCTGATTCTTCCCAGTTTGATTGCAGGGGTAGATCTTATGTGTTGTGCTTTGTAATGGCAAAGGCTTAATCTTTCAGTCCACCACTGAGGTATGCGGTTTCCCTCCATTCAGTACTTCATCAGCATTTTCTATATCACGTGTATATACATGTGCTACAATTCGCTTTGTTTACTTCCCTTGCTTAAATTCTTCAATCTTTTGGTATAGGGATTTCAGCTTGGATGTAAATTTTATGGGATGCATTTGTATCGCCAATTTATAGCTGTCTAAAGTTTGAGGCTGTTCTCTTTGTACTTTTTTGAGCAAAACAAATGATGCAGACTGTACTGAAACAAATTGTTTAATCCTGTTAATTTTCTAGCTTGTGCATGTAGTCGAAAAATGTACATGCAATCATTGGTCAGTCATTTTTGAACATACTAACAGGAATAGGCGCTTGTTCAAAAAGAGTTAATTGCAAAAAGCCTTAAATACATTACTTTTCCATTGATTGTTACACTGTTGAATTGGATGCTGCGGACTGTCTTTTGCATTTCTGTCATTACTTTAATGTCAGACTTGGGAAGTGGGTCATAGTATCTGTTTAGTGGCATGTTGTTTTCTGATGGTATTAAATGCTTCTTCATGAAGTTTATTGATACTTGACCTCCTTTGTCTAAGGCTTTTAGCAGACTTTCCTTGATTGAAGATGTTGTCACTTCACCAGACGCAAAGTTCAAGGGATGATCAGATGGATTGTCATTGTCGAAGGGATCTATGTATATTCCTTCAAACATATGAGCCGTTCTTTTCACATCATTATCAAACCGCTTCCACATTGCATGTGTGTCTGAATGATAAATACTTACTCCTTTCTTGTGTCTTTTTCTGGCATCTAAACACCTTATCATGAACTGTCAAAGAGAACTTGGCTGTAACAGGTCTTTGAAGAAACCACCTTGCTAAGGCGTTTTCCTTTAGCGTCAGTCCTTGTATTCTACATGTTCTTGTAATTTTGAAACAAAAACACAGTTATGTAATCGCTGTTTGAAGTCATTTGTTGTTTCATTTAAAGAGTCAGGCAATGTTTTGAAATATAACCAGTTTGTAACAAACATCAGCAAGATATTCGTGCAGTTTTAGCAACAAAGCCCAAGCCTATTTCAAAGGGAGCATGACTAAGATAGGGAAATCATCCCAACAACAGGACTGTAGAAGAGGTAGATACTCGTCTTACAATGTCTTGTAACAGAATATCAGGATAGTTTAGCATTTTTATCATTACACCATTTGAACTGGACAGGACATTTCATGCTTTGTCTACAAGGTGGAATGCTTGGAACACTGTCAGTATTTTCCTGTTAAAATATGTTGTGCACTGTCTTAAAGTCTGATATTAATGTTAACATTGTATTTACAGTTATACAAAGCTCTAGCAGAATGTTTGTTTCACTAAGATAACCATCATTTCTTGAAGGTGGTGAATTCAATTACTAGGTTGTAGATCATCTAATTTCATAATAATTGTTGGTCGACAATTTAAATTATGAAAACCCCATACAGAAAACCCAATATAAACGGTCAGAATAATTTAATAGCAAAACAAAATCGATCAATCAATCAATCAATTAATCACTCAAAAATCAATCATATTTTCCTTCTTTATTATTTGTTGACTCATTTGCACTAAATCAGTATTATTTTTTATGGAAAGGTTGCTAAAATCAAGATTAAAATTTGTTTCTTTTTCACAACTAAGTTTCCGTATTCTTTTTATTTCTAGCGCAGTGTTAAAGTGAACTATAACCTACACTGACGATTATTTACAAGCCAATTGAATAAAATGTTATGATGTATGGCTAGTTTTTATTCACGACATATATTAAGGTAAACAAATCAACAGTATCATCGATATTTTACAATGTCATATGTTTTCGTGACTTTTGCACTTGTTGACCTTTTTCGTGACTGTAGACAGGAAACGTTTACATGGAACTGATGTTTTATTAATTAGTATTATCATTTCTGTATATCGTTGTATCAAACTGTCCATTATCACGAATATACTGCAGCACATTTGATGCATTTATCAGTAAGGGCTTTAGACTAGGGTATTAGGGGTACCCTTGGTTGAAGAGCCGTAAAAAATTTCACCCTCGGTCCTGACAGTGGCATCATGCAATTTTGAACTTCCAAGACTCTGAGCTTTAATTTGATATATGTTGCTGCTTGTTACCCTGTGGGGACTGGTATGTGTCACAATATGGTGGGTCTGCTGCAGCACTATAGGAGATAAAGAGTCAAGTACCCATTGGAATTCTTAACACGTGTCTATATGATCTTATAAATATATTGTTCAAAGGTTAATTATGAATAAGTGCCTCACAAACTTTCTGACATGACCGAACAATTGAATGTTTTCTTTTGTTCAGAAGTTCAGAAGTACATGTAAAAAGTGTGTGTCTCTTTGCAAGGCAGATAATCGAGCTCTCTCTATCAAACGTTTGTTTGATTATTCAGCTTTTTCTTTATTAGATAATGATTGTTATTCCCCATTTGGTTACAGGTTCGCTGCTCTCATGGTGTTTAATCAAAGATAGACAGGTACAGTGTACGAAAAGGTGGAAATGAAAAGTAGCAACTTTCTGATGTTAAGAGAAGTTAACTGGCCAGGTCAAAGCTGATCGATTATATCCAAGCTGTAGTGAAAGGAAGAGAAAGGTAGAAATGAAAAGTTGTAACGTTCTCATGTTAAGAGAAGTGAACTGGCAAGGTCCAGGCTGGTCGATTATATCCAAGCTGTAGTGAAAGGAAGAGAAAGTAGTAACGTTCTCGTTCTCATGTTAAGAATAGTAAACTTGCCAGGTCAAAACTGATCGAGTATATCCATTATCCAAGCTGTAGTGAAAGGAAGAGATGAAAATTCACACAACTTGATGGTTTGATCTTTGTCAAAAAAGGACTTGGCATGCACGTGCAGTGCATGCTCTAAATACTGTCATAAATTTGATGCAAATGTTTGAAAAAAAAGAAAAATTGTGGACCTTATTTGCGATTGTGATTTGACAAATGAGTTCTAGCGATAAGGCGTATATTTTCCCTAGTTGACATGATAACAAACACCAAATTTTCAAATTACCCTTATGTTTTTAAAATTGGTGTAGATCAGCAGTAAATTATGCATAGCAAGCAACAAAATACGTTTCAAAGCGATTCACAATTTACAATACCGTAAAAACGTGCAATTTCTACTCCCACCCTTCATTTTGCGTCTTTATATTGGGAGCCGTTAAGAACAGACTTTAAGTATATGCATTGCTAGGTTGAAAAAAATAAAAGTGCAAAAATGTTAAGGATATAAGTGATATATCCAAAACCTTACTGTATTCCTTAAGCGAATTACGTAAAAGCGAATTACGTTATTGCAATTTTACTAAAAGCAGAAGAACTCTCTGAATTGATATCCAAGCTGACTCAGATATTCATCATATGAGTTTAAATGTTCAAAATAATCGTTATGGAAAGCAAGAAAAATAGTAGAAATATCTAAATGGTTATCCATCAAAATTTTAAAATTAACTCAATTGAAAATAGGTCAAGTAATTCACAAACATGTATCGTCTTCACATTTTACAAAATACTTTTCTAACTCCAACCATAAGGTCAAATTCAACAAATCAACATTTGATGCATTGGCTGTTTGTCGGGCCCACTGGGTTTACCTGTTGGATTTCTTTTGCTCCGGTATTCAGTTTTATTTACTGTTGAGTACTTATCTCCTTGTTATATCTTGATTTATATGTTTAAGGAGATGATGCATTGATAAGTTAGGGGTCTTTAATGCAAACCAAATATCTATGTGCCTTGATCAACATCTGAATTAAGGGTGAGGTTGGCGCTGTGAAACGGGTTAAAGCTCTCCAGTAAAATATTTTACTGACCGTTCCAAGGCGGTACTTCTTTTGTGGATCTTTTATGTTTTTTCCTGTCTTGTGTTTGCTGTGCCTTTGTGCTCGTCACCTGCTGGGAAAGGGCTGACTTCTTGGGTCTCGTTTGTGGTGTCTAACTGTTAGTTTGTCACTTTCCCATTGGTATCCTGGATCAGGTGTGGTACTTGATTTTATCGATTCCTGATCTTTGCACCCTTACTTACATTGATTACAAGTTTCAATTTTGTTTTTCAGTATTTGTGTTCTTTAACTGCATTCAGTTTTATTGCGTTGCCGCTCTCTGTGTGTAAGTCATTGAACATTTTCTATGTGCATTTTGAGCCTAGCACTTTTGCTTTGGCATGCTAGTCCCATTCCAACATTGAACTGAAATTGTCTCTTGACTTTCAATGTTGATAAATTGTGTAGTTTATAAGATAGGTAAACTTGTGAAATTAAATTTATAACTTGTTTCTTTTAACAGAAGTGAGCGTAATGAGCTATGTGAATTACGTTACGTAGAATATTTTGCCCTATTTTTCTGATAAAAACGTATTTTTTTGTGAAAACTTTTAGCTTTACTTAATTATAAAAATGTAACTGAAACTGGTTTTGATGAAATAAGATGTTTCATCCTCGTTGTTGGAATTTGTAGTGAGCCACGACAAGTTTTCAAATATATCTTATTTTTACATCGTTATTATTTTAATATTTTGCAGGGTTCTACCTACAAGATTAATTAAACCAAGTGTAATGTTTACATCTAATTGGACAATGTGATATCAATAGTGTTAAACGACACAGTTGAACCTGATTTTTTTGCAGATAAATATACTTGTTTCTAAACAGGAAAGAAGACAAGAGTTCATGGCATTTGAATTACGTTTCTGATCTGTTGTCACAATGTTCCTTGCACAAAAATATATTACATTGTTATTGGTACCAAAAGATTATTTTCTACAATCATTACGTTCGTTTTCAAAACCAATAGCTCTTTCTGGTTAACACGTCAAAAATTGAAGGAAACACTAAAAACAATATTTGTTTCTATGTAATTACAATTAAATTACACTCTCCTTACATACCAAAGTAAGTAAGGTTGCAAAGATCAGGAATCGATACAATCAAGTACCACACCTGACCCAGGATACCAATGGGAAAGTGACAAACTCACAGAAGACACCACAAACGAGAGCCAAGAGGTCAGCCCTTTCCCAGCAGGTGACCACGAAGCACATATAAACAGACGCGCACAAAACATAGCAAACACAAGACAGAACAAAAACATAAAAGATCCACAAAAGAAGTACCGCCTTGGAACGGTCAGTAAAATATTTTACTGGAGGGCTTAAACCGGTTTAACGGCGCCAACCTCACCCTAAATTCAGATGTGGATCAAGACACATAGATATTTGGTTTGCATGAAAGACCCCTAACTTATCAATGCATCATCTCCTAAAACATATAAATCAAGATATAACAAACCTTCTGTGCATGCCCAAGAGCATAAAATATCATAAATACAGTATTGAACAGTTTATTTGACCAACAGGAGATCAAAAAAAATATATGCTATATAATTCTTTAAAATTTATTGTCCCATTAAAAATGTTGTATGTAAAAGCATAATTTATTACAGTAACGTAGTTTGCATAAGAAATATGTGGTGTTCTTCATGAAGCTGAAAAAATAATCGTTAATGTACACATTTTTTTGTATCAAAAACCACTTGACCAATGTCACACTCTGAGAAAAATATAAAAAAGAAGAACATTTTAGCAAAAATATTCTGGGACAAAAATGGTCTGAATTGGGCAACCTAGCTCGTTTTGACTGATCAATGTACAGGAAAAATAGGGCTGAGGTAGTAAAACCAGATGTGCACACAAGTGCAAAATGCCATATACGTACATGTATGTAAATTGTGTCTACGTTACAAGGGCTACAGTGAAATTATATTTTCATTTGTAAGTTGAATATTTCCAACTTTAATCAAGATAGCTCGCCCCTGTAATTTGGTAAATTGCACTTCTTACACACCACTTTTATGAAGTAAATTAAGAGTTTTTAGTGGTAGCCATTAATTCTTTATTTGTTCTACACCGTAGATTGTAGATCCTTAATGTTGCGGTTCTAACGTGTACCCATGAATTATGCATTGATCAAAAATAATAAAAAAAATATCAGATTTTTTTATTTAGAATTACCAGGCATTTATATCTCTGCATAATGCGTGGGCATCTTTGTGCAATGTAACTTGCCATCTTGAGCAAACTATTTTCGTTTCGTTGAAACGATGACACTCTTTACAAGAGTATTTTGGGCGGACAGTATTGGTGTATAGTATTCAGTTATTTCATCCCTGTTCGGTGAATAGTCGTCAAAACTATGCCCGAGGTGCTGTAGACAGCTCAATGCACATTTGCCCGAGGTCGCTATTTTTTAGCTCACCTGAGTCATTGGCTCATGGTGAGCTTTTGTGATCGTTGGATGTCAGTCGTCCGTCCTGCGCCGTCCGTCGTCGACACATTTCCTCCTAAACTACTGGCTAGATTTTGATCAAAAATAGTAAGTGAGTATGATCAGGAAATACCACAACCACAAACCGCAGACAACTGCGTGGCACCGCGAGGAAGAGCCGCTCAGCCATCACGAGACACCAGGAAGACAAATTAAGCAAAACAATCAGCTCTCTTTTCCCTATCAAGATGATTGCAATACTAGAATGGACATAAAGTAGCGTACAACAAAACATAGAACAATTACAGACTTCCACAATGGGAGTAACAATAAACAAAAAGTCAACAACAACAGAACCACCGCCTTAGAATGGACAGCAGCCAAAGTCACTGGGGGCTTAAATGCATTTTACTGGTACCAAATCTTCGCCCTAGATTCTACTGTTGTTGAAGTACAAGAAATGTTCAGCTCGCATGGAGGCCATCTAACTAATGCAATGTATCATCATGGAGAAACACTCTAATCAAATTACTACACCATGATGAAACAAAGAAAAGGGCTCATGACTCACAGATAGCCAGAGCTAAAGAAAACCTCAAATTGAGCTATGGTGGATCCAGCTACAGATAAGCATCAGACACCAACTCACCGATCAAAGCTTTACGTCAGAGCCGTCACGGAGTCTGAGGCCTGACCCACCATCGTGCAATTAAAGAAGAAACCATAGCTATAAGCCGTGATTGGGTTTAAAACTAGGCATGCAGACTGTCGCATGATATCCAAGTTATATCCAACCCTTATATAACGTTTTACTATCTTTTTGAATTGATCACTAAAATTAGGCCTACCAACAATTCGTTTGAATTTATGGACTGAATCACCATAAAATATAGGTTCTGATAGCCTTGTTGCAGAAGAGTTTTTTACCCAATGTTGTATTTAATAATTAACTCTGAATGCCTGTGGTAGAATTTAGAAAATGCTTTTCGAATTTTATGATATCTATAACCTTGTTTTAATAATTTAGCAGTTAAAAATAAGTTTCTGTTGTTGAAGTCATCAACATTAGAACACACTCTAGCAAAACGAATAAGCTGAGAAATATATACACCATAGGAAGGAGAGCGAGGAACATCTCCATCAAGAAATGGAAAATTTACTATTTCAAAATTAAAATCATCCCGTTTGTCATAAATTTTAGAAGAAACTATGCCATTTGTTATTAACAAGTTCAAGTCCAATAACGGAGCTTCAGTATCAGAAGAATTTGCCTTATTTAACTGAAGTTCGGTGGGATATATCTGCCCTACTATTTATTCAAAATAAGGATTATCAATATTAAGAAAGTCATCTAAATATCTGGAGGTTGAGTTAAAAGCTTCAATAATATCAGCTTGGTTATTTTCTGACAGAGACAACATAAAGTCTCTCTCATAACAAAACAAAAACAAATCTGCGACAAGAGGAGCACAATTAGTGGCCATTGCAATACCGACAATTTGTCTATATGATTTTGAGCCCAATCTTATAAATATATTGTCCAAAAGATAATGGAGCACATCACACATTTTCTGACATGACCACAATTTACATCGTTTAGGTTGTTCAGAAGTAAAAAAATGCATTTTTATCATCACAAGCCAAATACAGTAAGCCCTCTCTGTTAAATGTTTGTTCAATTAATTCTGTTAGTTTTTCTTTTATTAGATTATGAGGTAATGTAGTATAGAGAGTAGAGAAATCATATGTAGACAGACCAGATGCTAGAAAACCTCTAGACTTCAATTTATTAAGAATTTCACCTGAATTTTTAATAGACCAAAATATTTTTTTACCATTTCCTTCATAAACTGTTGTGCAATATTTAATAACATGGTTTTTAATTGCAGTGAGGCAAGAAGTCAAAAGAATAGACAACTCAGTAGTTGTACATGCACTAGAATTAGCAATAAAACGCGACTTATAGGGCCGTTTAAGAAGTTTAGGTAACCAGTATAACGTAGGAAGCTTGCTATGGTCCTCATCAACAAACAACCCAAACTTAGCTGCCATATGGCATCGATGCCTATCAAAGATAGACGTCTCATCAAGCCTGTTATGCTCATATGTTTTTGCAGTGCTAAGTTCTTGCTTTAGGGTGTTAATATAGTATCTTTTTCAAACCACCACAACATTGTTAGCAGTCTTATCTGTTGGGGCCAAAACAAACTTCCTATGGAATTCTTGGTTCCCTTTCTTCAAGTGTCTAAAAGTGAATTTAGGTTTAGGTGGTAGAAGATCTAAATTGTTTCAATAAAATGAAATTCTACCATCAATTACTTTAAAAATATTTAGTTTCCAACTATTTAAGGCTTGGTAGGAATGATCCTTATAAATTGTTCAAATGGTTCAAATGGTTCTGGTCTATTGCATATCTAGGTCACATTCAATTTGACTAAAACTTGATGTTCAAGATGAAATCTTTAAAAATCTTCTTCTCTAAAACCACAAGGCATAGAGCTTTGATTTTTGGTATGTAGCATCACCTAGTAGACCTCTACCAAGTTTGTTCAAGTTAACCCGGGGGGGGGGGGGGGGAGGGGGTAAAAATAGCCCTGCCAGGAGGTCACATGCTTTACATAGGCTCATATAGGGAAACATGAAAAAACTCTTCTTTTCTGAAACCTTAAGGCCTAGCGCTTTGGTATTTGGTATGTAGCATCTAATAGATTTTTACCAAATTTGTTCAAATTATGCACCTTAGGCTAAAAATGACCCTGCTCCAGGGGGTCACATGCTTAACGTAGGCTTTTATAGGGAAAACATAACAAAATCTTTTTGTCTGAAATTTAGTATGATGCATCACCTAGTAGACCTCTACCAAGTTCCTTCAAATTATGCCCCAAGGGCGAAAATTGGCCCCACTCCTTGGGTTACATATTTTACATGTTTATGGTAAAACATGAAAAATCTTCTAAGGCGTAGAGCGTACATGAAGTTGAATCTGTCCTTAAAGCTCTTCCCATTGGTAAAGCTACGGGCCCAGATAGAATCAACAATTGTATACTCAGAGAATTGGCTCGTGGGGTCTCACCTCCTCTATGTTCTTTATTCAATCAATCCCTAATCTTAGGTATCGTCCCAGACATTTGGAAAGAAGCACATGTGTGTCCTATTCCAAAGGTTGGTGATAGAACAACTGTATCAAAATCTCGTTGTTGAGTAACATAAATAAAGTCCTTGAACGAATTGTTTTTAAACATTTGTATAACCGTTTTCTTGAAAATGATATCTTAACACTCTTACTGTCGGGTTTTATTCATGGTGACTCAACTGTAAACCAACTACTTTTCCTATATAATGCATTTTGTAAAGCTGTGGATGGTGGCAAAGGGGTCCGAGTTATCTTTTGTGATATTAGCAAGGCCTTTGATCGAGTTTAGCATGCAGGTCTTATGCATATTTAAGGGCAGCTGGTATCTCTTGAAATCTTTTGGATTGGTTTACCAACTATCTCTTCAAACGTAGACAGAGAGTTGTGCTACCTGGGGTTGAGTCCTTATGGGCCTTCATTAAAGCAGGTGTCCCTCAAGGTTCTATATTAGGACCATTATTAGTCTTACTCTTTATTAATGATATCGTGAATGAGATCCATGCAAATATTCGGCTTTTCGCTGATGATACAAGTTTATATCTTATCTGTTGCATACATTAATGTTATAGCACAATTACTTAACATAGACCTTGAGACAATAGCTAAATTGGCCAAGCTGTGGCTTGTGACATTTAACCCTTCTAAAATTGAATCTCTTCTTATATCTCGAAAGGTTAATGTTCCTATCCATCCACTATCTCCATGCATAATCAGCAATTAACTGAAGTCACCTCTCACAAACATTTGGGTTTACATATATCAAAAGACTGTACATGGCACAAACAAATTGAATATGTTAAGGAAAAGGCATGGTTCCGAATTAGCATTATGCGTAAATTCAAATTCTTACTGGATCGTAAATCATTAGAAACCATATATTTTTCTTTTATCAGGCCAATACTTGAATACGGAGATGTTGTTTGGGACAATTGCACTCAGCAAGAAAAACAAGATATAGAAAAAATCCAAATTGAAGCAGCCAGTATAGTTACTGGCCCGACAAAATAAGTTTCAATTAATTCTTTATATGAGGAAACAGGCTGGGAAACACTCGAAACATGCCAAAAGAATCATAAGCTTACTCTCTTCTTCAAAATGATCAATAGCCTATCTCCTACACACCTTTCAGATCTAGTTCTTGCAACTATTGACAGCTCCTCAGACTATAATTTACGCAATTCTAATAATGTTCATCTAGTCAATGCACATACTGCTCTTTACTATAACTCTTTTCTTCCACCAGTAGTTCGTGACTGGAATAACATACCAGATGATCTTAGAAATGTAGACTCTGTGGTAGCATTTAAGAATGGTCTCAGCCGTGACAAACCTATAGTTCCCAAACATTACCTTTTTGGAAATAGGAAAGAACAAATCCTTTACACACGCCTCAGAACAAATTGTAGTGTCTTAAACTATGATTTATACATGAAAAACATAATTGACTCTTCACTCTGTCGTTGCAACAATATTGAAACAGTAAAACATTTCTTTCTCGACTGTCCAAACTACAACAACCAAAGAATTACTTTGATGCAAACCGTTTCACGTTTCTGTGCAATAACACTTGATACTCTGCTCTACGGTAACAGCACTCTCTCTCTACAGGCAAATAGTGACATATTTGAAGCAGTAGAACTCTTTTTGAAACAAACTAACGGATTCTAGTCTAAGTACAAAAACGTCACTGAAAGTGCCCCTCTAGTAATATAATGTGTAAATATGTCACTGGAAGCTTGGAGGCATACTATACAATTATATGCAGTTAATTTAAATCACTGAGCTGCATCCCGGAGCGCAATTCCCTTCCACCCAAACTCTTGCATTTCCAAACTCTATATTTATTATCTTCATGATATATTTTTTTTTCCAAATACTATCTCATCTTTTCTTAAATCCTCGTTACTATATTGCTACCACTTCATGTTTGAAATATTAAATGCCATGTATGTAGTACAATATATTTTTGTCTTAGGAGATTAACTAAATAAGCTCTAGCTTTCGTTCTAATCCTATTTATAATGTTTGTAATTATTGTATATGTATGTATCTATTTGAGAAATAAATATGTTTAAACCAACATAGGCTTTTATAGGGAAAACATAACAAAATCTTCTTGTCTGAAATCATAAGGTCTAGAGCCTTGATATTTAGTATGATGCATCACCTAGTAGACCTCTACCAAGTTTCTTCAAATTATGCCCCAAGGGCGAAAATTGGCCCCGCCCCTTGGGTTACATATTTTACATGTTTAGGGTAAAACATGAAAAATCTTCTAAGGCGTAGAGCCTTGATAGTTGGTATGTAGCATCACCTAGTGGACCTCTACCAACTTTGTTCAAATTATGCCCCTGGTGCCAATAATGGCCCTGCCCAAGGGGCCACATGTTTTACATAGGCTTATATAGTAAATACAACTTGAAAAAATATTCTTGTCTGAAACCATATGGACTAGCGCCTTGATATTTGGTTTGTAATATCACCAAGTGGACCTATACCAAGTTTGTTCAAATTATCCCCTAGGGTCAAAAGTTGCCCCGCCCCTGGGGTCACATATTTTACATAGGGAAACATGAAACCATATAGCATAGAGCCTTGTTATTTGGTATGTAGCAGGACCTAGTAAACCTCTACCAAGTTTGTTCAAATTATGCCCCTGGGTCCAAAGTGGTCACCAAGGGCATGGTCAGCGTTCAACATATACCTATAGGTAAGCTTTTAATAAAACTCAGGCGAGCGATTTCGGGCCACTTGGCCCTCTTGTCTCATTCATCATTCCATTGTTCATGGTACTGAGGAACATAGGTTTGACTATTCTACATAACTGGCATCCACCAATTTCAAAAATGCCAAACATGGTTAGCATTTTAAAAGAAAGGGGGCAAAGACCAGGAATCGATACAATCAAGAATACCGATGGGAAAGTGACAACTTCACAATTAGACATCACAAACGAGAGCCAAGAGGTCAGCCCTTTCCCAGCAGGTGACCACAAGGCATCAATAAACAGACGCGCACGAAACCATAGCAAAAACAAGACAGATCTACATTAATGATCCTCATAAAGTCACCAGTAACAATATTTTACTGGCGGGCTTAAATCAGTTTCACGGCACGCCTAACTCAACCTTAGTTCAGATGAGGATCAAGACACATAGTTGTTTGGTTTGCCTGAAAAACACCTAACTTATCAATGCATCACCTCATAGAACATATAAATCAACTTTGAAGATTTAAAAAAGGAGATAAAGCAAATATGAGTACTCAACAGTAAATAAAACTGAATAGCGGAGCGAAAGAGATCCAACAGGTAAACCCGGGTGGGCCTGGCCACAGCCAAAGCATCAGGTCCCTACCATCTCATCAATAGATAAGTCTTTAAGTCGGAACCGTCATAGAGTCTGAAGTCCAACCCACCGGCATGCAATTAAAGAGGAAAGTAAAGTTGCCAAACGTCATTAGGTCGACCACCAAGTATACAGTCTGTTGCATACATTAATGTTATAGCCAATTTTTATAATGGGAAATTATTTTAATGAACTGCTCTGAAAAGTTATAAGAGCCAACAATCTTCTTCAATTTATACACCATGTCACCATAGAATTCAGGTTCCGAAAGTCCTCGGCGCAAAAGAGATTTGTCAAATTTGGAATTTAGATATCTAATCATATTATCGTCTATAAAATTTAGAGAAGGTTTTATAGTTTAAGTTTATGATACCGGTAGCCTTGTTTAAGAAGTTTCTGGGTTAATAAATTATTGTGAGTGTTGAATTCAGCAACATAGCTACACACAGTCGATCCTACAACCACAGAGTATTTTCAGATGACATAACTACCTCTCCAAGAAGCATTAATCTGACTGACAGTTTTTTTTATTCAACAGCTATTTAACCCCAAAGCAGCAAGGAAATCAGTTAGTTTAAAGGGCCTCCCCAGAACCTGTATAGTGTTAGAATGTTTGTGAATCTCAGAAAATTTACCATAAAGTACAGATACAGATTTCAGAGAGATATGTCTTAACCCTTGTCCTGCTTATAATTTTGTCCAGAAAAATGTCATCTTCGTATGATGTCTGCTGTATAATTTATCATGGATTCATACACTATAAGCCCTGATCAGACGGCACTTAGACCTCAAGGAGCATGCTGATCTGGGTCCATTTTTTTGCGATATAGACCTCCAAAATATGTCTTTTAGAGCAAAAGAGAGAGAGGGCGTAAGACAGTAGTTTTAAATAGCGAGAAAAGGGATAGTTCCTTTTGTCAAAAGTAACAAAACATAATCTGATTTTATACGTTTTTAGCTCACCGTCTTCGTCCGTTGTCGACCCTAGTGTGCACAGGGGCTTGAAGTTGTGACTTTTTGCGTGATTTTAGCCCTAGGGAATGCACATAGAATGTACATATTTATGTACATCGAAAACGATGAAAGACTGATAATTTAAGGATTTGAAAAAATGGTCAAACTGTCAAATTGAGTAAAGGAAAAAAAAAATTTATGATTCAGTTGGTAAAAATATCATTTTTTTCTTGGCTTGTTATTTTCTCAAAAATTTCAGATCAAATTTATGAGATTGTAACTAAGCATCAGAAAAAGTAACACATACTCATAAATTCAAGCACCTGTGTCCATATCGGCCCTTTAGTGCACATTTAAATGACATAATTTAACGTAAAGACCCGCATGTATTATGTATTAATAAGTTTAAAATGTGGCCACTGCCATGTTACCAGGCATATCTGCCCGGCACCCACTTTAAGGTCCTCTGGCAAATTATTGAGACATTGGGCTGGCATGCTTGGCAATGAGGCAGCGGCCATGTATTTATCTTGAATTATTTCAAGGTTCTCAGATTTGTTATGCAACTTGTAAGCATTTGCTATCATACAGGTATTTCATGCCTGTTTGTAGTATAGTCAAAACTAATACCCCGAGGCGCCGTGGATGACCTGATGCACTATTGCAGGAGGCCGAAGGCTGAGTGCAATTGTGCACCAGGTCGTCCACGGTACCGAGGGGTAATAGTTGGACTATTCTACAAATATGCACGAAATAACTGTTTTATTACCCATCCCATTTGATGACATACATAGCAGCGTTGCTGTAGACGATGTGGTTGTCTTGAAAAACAGAAAATTTTATCTAATCTGCTCAAATTTGGTCTCAAAGTGTTCCGCTTGTTCTAACTAAGAAAACGAGTACCCACACTTTATGTTTCTGACCGCAAACAACGAAGTTATGGGTGTTGCAAGGTGCCAAACCATGCCTCATATTCGACATTGCTACATAACGCCTCCTGGTGTAAACGAACCGTACGCGCATCTTGGTAGAGCAAGATGATGAGCAGCAGCGAAGCGGGAAATCAGGCCATGATATAATCCCAGTCAAAATCCAAAACTATTGCCTGGGCAATAGTTCACTGACTCATGACATACCAAAAGATACACAATTACTCCGTATATAGGCATGACATAGCAAAAAAATACACAATTACTCTGTATATAGGCGGTTGGGTAATAATGTGAAATATGGAATAGCTGGCAACCAAACATTCAGTTAACTTGTTCTCTTTGTACATACCGAGCGTGATAAACATTTTATACCCAGATCAGATGCACAAGGGACTTGAGACCTGAGAATCAAGTGCAATATGGCTTGGAAGATCTAAAATCATTCCATTCCGATATCTAAGATGAAACCAAAGACAGCCATCCTGTTGTATTTATTCTCAAACAACATTTCCCCCAAGACTATACTTTTGATTGAACCAAATCTTGTGGGAGACGTCATGGGGACATGGAGATTCACAATTGCTAAAATCGTTCTTGATCCAAACAAAGCATTTGACACATCGATAGTGCTTGTGAGTTACAGGGATTGAAAACAGCAGCTGGTTTCTACGAAGCAGTTCTAAAGTTTAAAAAAAAATCTTCATTTTAGGTAGGATCTGACTTATGTGGAAAGATATGCCTTAGAATAACAATGTTTTACACACGTCCCTTTAGTGAAACCAGGTTTAGTAATGGGTCAACTCCGTCTGTCTGTCCATCCGCAACACTTTTGTGGTGCCTAGTTTGTGTAGTCTGTACTCCAAAAGTTTCTATTCCTTTTTATTCAAACTTTGCTTAATTATTTCTCACATATTGAAGAAGTGCATATTCTATTTTGTGCACATTCATGAATATTCAACTTATTTTTGAGGGGTGTTGAACTTTCATCCAAAAATGCTTAGATGGTGTCTGGTGACAGGTGTGTGTAATCTGTAACTCCAACAGTTTCCTTTTCTATATATTCAAACCTTGCATAATGATTGTTCAAACATCGGAGATGTGCACTTCTCATCTTGTGCACATTTGAAAAATATTTTCTGATTTTTGACGGGTGTTTAACTTAGATAATTTTCCACCGAAATGCTAAGGGGTGTCTGGTTTGTGTAATCTGTAACTACAACAGTTTTCAATCCTTTATATTCAAACTTTGCATAATGAATGTTCACAGCTCATTTTTTAGGAGGGTAGGGGTGGGGGTGGGGGGGGGGGACGGGACAGACCTTTTTTCCGTAAAATTCTTAGAGGGTGTCTGGTTTGTGTAATCTGTAACTCCAACAGTTTTCGTTCCTTAATGCTCAAACTTTGCAAAATAACAGTTATGAACATGTACACCCAATATGTTGTGCACATTTGATAAATATTCTCTTATTTTTTGTGCTTTTGGACTTAGACATTTTATCTATTCGAAATGCTTAGAGGGTGTCTTGTTTGTGTAATCTGTAACTCCAGTAGTTGTCATTCTTAAAGATCATATGAAAAGGTTTTAAAAATGAATTAAAATGAAACAACTTATGTCATACAACAAAATACTGAAAACCGCATCAAAAAATTCCAATTATTAAAAAAGTTATGCCTATTTGAATTTTAGACTTGGTTTTGGTTTTCCAAAACAGACTTGGAAAACTAAAAATAGATTCTATTCCACAATACACCATTCTGTGATGTCATATGAGGATTTAAAAAGGTGGTTTAACTTCAAATATCTCAAACTGTGTATTTGAAAAGTATATCTTCAGTTTGAAAATGCCAATGATTTAATTGCCTAAATTACATTTTGTCCGATTAAATGATTTTTGGTAAATTTTAGTAGAAAATGAGAAATTGAATTTCAAATTTCTGTTTTGAAATGTTAAAGTGTAGTTTTTTCCTTTCAGACAACATGTTTTTGGATTATCTTTTTAATGTTTCAAAATGAGCTTACATAATCATTGGATTTACTTATTTTTGTATTATATAGAATAAGAAGTGCATGGTAAAAGTGAATTTAAATTTTTATTAAAATTTGAATTTAAAGCATAATCTTTTATTTAATGAAATATAACATGCAGAAAACCATTTATTCGAGATAAATCTCCATTTTTTCGTGGAAAAGCATACTATAGTTTGACAACTTCTTTGCATTTGCAAATATTAAAATTCATTGAAAAATTTCAAACCTCATATGACATCACAGAATGGTGCATTGTTGGATAGAATATATTTTTTAGTTTTTCAAGTCTGTTTTGGGGAAAATTTTCCAGTCCGAAATTCAAATAGGCATAACTTTTGTATGGATAGGAGTTTTAAGATGCAGTTTTCAGCAATGTCTTTCTCACAATAACTGCTACTTTTTGAAATATTTGGCTAAAATCTATTTTTACCTTTTCAGTTGATCTTTAATATTCAAATGTGTATGTTATGATTGTTCACACAGTGAACATATGTTGTGGACATTTGATAATATTTTGGATGTGTTGAACTTAGCCATTAGTATGTCTACAACACCTTTGGAGTGCTTACATTGTATGATTTGTGTGTAATCTGTAATTTAAATAGATTTCATTCCTCTATATTCATACTTTCCCTAATGACTGTTCACGATGTGAAGATGTGCATTGGCGACACAGGTACTCCAGAGCAGAGTTTGGTCTTGTTATAAGTAAAAGTTATCTTATTTTTTGTCAAAAATACAAGTATTGGTGTTCACAAAAAAAACCCCTGAATTCTCCTCATCTATCAAAAAATCTCTGAATTTACGCACTACAGTGTTTTAACGTTACGGAACAGTTGTGACAGTTTTTACCAGATCAAGATAACAAAGTATGTGTATGTCTTTTATCTATAAGTTGAAATTATCCCATGTGATCCAGTTCAAATATATGCGCTAAACCCTCTGGCTATAGAGTTGCATATGGTGAGCGCTTGTAATGCTTTACTCAGTGTTATACAACGACTACGTCTAAAAGAGAAATAATAGCTGTTTCATTGATTATGAGCAAAGAAAGAGACTCGTAGCACGATGTCTATGCATATGCTTGTTTCACGTAGCTATGTAGCGTTTTGTTTTGTGTTGTTTTTACATAAAATATCCTTGCATAACATTGTGCCAAAACAGTACGTAGGGCTCGCACTAATGCAACACATCCCAGGTGTGTCTACTATGATCATGACATGCTAAAAGCCATGCTATGTCTGTGATGAACAAAATGCATGTATCCCGTTCTGGATCAAATTTTTTTGCATATGTAAACGGGAGCCACTGTATCCCGATTGGGCATCACAACATTCTCTTGTTTCCAAACGGGATCCACTGTCTACCAGAAAAAAGCCTAATTTTAAACCTTAATGACTTTTTTTCTAGACATTTTAAAAAAAAATCTAAACGGTCAAAAGTTTAGAAATTCATTCATCTTTAAGCTGCTAAAATTACGGTAGGTGAAAATTGGTTAAAAACTGTGACACATATTTTTCGTTTTCTGAGACAACTATAAAAACAGTAAAATGGAGCCGGATCGAGTAGCAAGTTACTTTTTATAGTAACATTTACCTGTATTTTTCTCTCAATTTAAGTAGGTCAATGGAGCCCGATCAGGCATCTCTCCTGGGGTCTGCATCATTGTGTAGGGTTCAACCATAGTTGCTTATTTGAATGTTACAGTAGGTTCAAAGATCGATGGGAATTGTAGTAAACAACAAAAAATATAAACTATTCCAGGTAATGGGTACATTTTATAGAGGTATATATCCTACACTGCCTCTACAAGTATGATATATTATACCATTATTTACCTGCTTCTATCAAAAGCGGTATCAATAATGCTATAGTCCTATTATTAGGCATCTTTGAATCGACTGTAAGTTGGTAATATTTGCAAACAAGGACCTCTGACGGTGGTAATGGGAATCACAGTGTATAGCTGCCTATTATTTTGATAAAAAATAAAGTCGATCAAAAGTTCTCATATTCATATGTATAAGCTTGCTGTTGGTCTCTATTTTATGATTTTGCATTTGATTTCCTATTTCCATAAATGTACGGCTTTATTTTGGGGCTAAAATGGTCACTTTTTGTATTATACATATAGGAAATAGAAAAATATTTTTAAAACATCATTCCCCCCCAAGTTCCAACTCATCCTTTTGCACGTAAGTGTGTTCTCATATTTTACATAATATATGTGAAAAGCTAGTTGGAACTTGGGGGGAATGATATCCCACAGCCCAAAATGTGACGTCTGGGCCAGCCCGAACATTAGCATTTGGTTTTTTGGTGTGCCTCTTGAAAATCTTTTTTACAAGTATAATGAAATAATTAGTACAAATAAGCTTCCTTTTCATAACCCATTAGTCATGAAATATTACAACGTTTTAGCATATTTTTCTTTAGATTATGAAAATTGTCCTTTTACTAAATTCAGTTGGTAGATTTTTTTGCACATACACTGTATCTATCCAATACACATAAACTACATGGCCATTGACTAGGTGTACTTTACGCATGGATGAATAGTTAAAGTACATTGCTGCATAATATTGCACCAGGTAAATACATTGTCATCAAGGTTGAATATGGACTACAGTTGCACTTCAAAATATTTCTTAACAAATCAGCTAGAATAAACAATAACAAAAATAATCATTCAAAATGCTCATGATTTTGCACTTTAAAATACTTTCACTGTGATTTGTAATCGAGTATTGATGATGTAATATCCTTACACGTGCAAAATAATTGATTTCTAAATGTTTTAGTGAAGTCAAATTTTGCAACCACTACCCCCTTTGGTAGCGTCTCCTGTTTTGTTATAGGGATCTGAATGTCTAATTATAACCTTAATTCGTTTCTAATACATCAGTGGCCCTATTCAAAAGGATACCAGTGATATCTTTTACATAGAGAAATTTTGGAAAGCATCTGAAAAATAGGCAGATATCCTATCAAAGTGTCAGAGGTCCTTTGTAAACATTACCAACACAATTGTATCATGAGTTTATCAATGACACATGTATTATAATCTTTCAAACAAAGCAGTGCATCATACAGCATATGATCATGGTCTGTTTGCCTGAGTCATATTGATAATTAATAAGAAGGTATGTTTAGGTGGGTTAACTAGTTTCCTGCTATTTGTAGCAGTTTCTGTCTGCTCTCTTATCTATTATTTGTGCAAATAATATGGACACAGATCTGACTGCATCCTTAGTTGATCAAAATTCATAGTCTGATATTCTGGAATGCATATAAATATATGCAGCAGATGTAATAAGCAGATGAAATTTTCAGGTCAGAATATGCGTTAACTTAATTTAGACCTTTAAATGCAGTTTGTGGAACATTTATATGCAACTTTCTTTTTATGTTTTAGCGCCATAAATCAAGTACTTATTTGGTGATGTTTCATTTAATTATAATAGCAAGGTATATTAACCGTGATTTTTTTCTTCTTTTGACCCCAAACAAAAAAAATACCCAGCATGCAAATAGTTAATTGTCCTCTGCAGATAATTTTCAACATCGCTTTTTTCATAACTTTCTTTCAGGAATAACATCAGAATGTCAAATAGCGTGGGTCTAGATCAGGTTTGATATTCTTTCGAGCCTGATCTGTGTCCAAACTATTTGCATAGATCACCACAAGACGACAAAACTCCCCATTATCAAGAAAAAGGTTAATATGTTAATATGTATATCTTTACCTACTAGAAATTTAGCATCCTATGTCGTCGGTCGTTTTTTTGTTTTCAAAATCAGTTGTTTGTTTTTTAAATCATTTAAGAATATACCATCAGTATCAAACAGCTTGGATCCAGATCCGGCCAAAAATTTATAGACCCAGATCTGGGTCCAAACAGTTGTCGGCAGATTACATTTGACATTTTGTCGGGCCTGATCTAGGTCCAAACTGTTTGCAAATGTAATCAGTAGACATTTTGTCGGGCCTGATCTGGATCCAAACTGTTTGCAAATGTGATCAGCAGATTTACGGTTAATAAATCAGCAATAGTAAAAAATATTCGCCATACCTTTCACCAATACCAAGGCAGAGTAGCATGTTAGAGCTCTGTGGGTCCACAAAATGCTCCCCTACACAATATGCTCCTTTTTGTAGCATATTGTGTACCCTGCATACACAATATGCTCCACTGGAGCATTTTGTGTACCCTGCATACACAATATGCTACCAGTGGAGCATATTGTGTAGGGTCGATACATATGTTATTTCAGTGGTCGTCCGAGGGTACACAATATTCTCTTCTTGAAAACATGTCTCGTGGGATTTGCCTTTCTTTCTAACTGTCCTCTCGACATCCATCTGTCTATCTTACGAACCTTATGTCTAAAGCCATGCCCGCATCATAATTGTATTATAGTGGTCTTTAATCTCCATCAACAACATTTTGGAGACATTGTCTCCAAATTTGGCTTCTTTCCCCGACAAATCAACCTTTGGAAACCGTAGTAAGGAAAAATGGGGAAACGCCGGGGGTTAAATGTAGAAATGTAATGAACCTGTATGAGTCGAGGACACCATGGACATTCATAAATGCTATACCTGTTCCATTGGAATATATAATATGTAGCCATCTTGATATCCTTCAAAGACCATCTTTTCCCATCCCTACGTCAGATTGAATCTAAACTTGGTTTGAGGGATAGGGGCAACATGGACATTCAGAATTGCTTGAATCATTCGATTCTGATATCCAATTTGGCTCCCATGGCAACTATTTTGATTTTTTTCAAAGGGCATAGCTCTCCAAACCATACATGTATGTCAGGTTATATTGAAACATGTTGGAAGGCATGGGGCTAACATGGGATTAGAGACTTTCTGAACGCGGTTAATTCAGGTATTGACCACAGAAACATACAATGTTCTGCACTGACACTTACTAGTAAGCTGGCGCTCGCAAAGATATGAGACGATTCATTATAAAGGTGACGAATCATTTATTGTATGTATGTTTTAAGATTATGATCAGAACTAATACTGAGTAAACTTGAATAATGTATTTTGACAATTTGCTTGCTACTGACAGTTTTATGGTGATGCTTTAATGTATGCACTTACTTCATATCCTTCGGCGCAGTAGTTACTTGCTCTATAAATTCTTAACATATAGCGTTATCTAACTTTGAATAGTATACCATAACAATGATTCTACCTAAGTACCATTTTACTGAACCGTACCTACACAATCAGCTTCCAATAAAATAAAACTACTAAGGTAGCGCATTGTGTACCTAGCATACACAATATGCTCCAATTATAATAATACTACTGAGGTAGCATATTGAGGACCTAACCTACACAATATGCTCCAATTATCATAATACTACCGAGGTAGTATATTGTGTACCTTACCTACACATTATGCTCCAATTATAATAATACTACCGATGTAGCATATTGTGTACCATACCTACACAATATGCCCCAATTATCATAATACTACCGAGGTAGCATATTGTGTACCTTACCTACACAATATGCTCCAATTATCATAATACTACCGAGGTAGCATATTGTGTACCTTACCTACACAATATGCTCCAATTATCATAATACTACTGAGGTAGCATATTGTGTACCTTACCTACACAATATGCTCCAATTATAATAATACTACCGAGGTAGCATATTGTGTACCTTACCTACACAATATGCTCCAATTATAATAACACTACCGAGGTAGCATATTGTGTACCTTACCTACACAATATGCTCCAATTATTATGATACTACCGAGGTAGCATATTGTGTACCTTACCTACACAATGCTCCAATTATCATAATACTACCGAGGTACCATATTGTGTACCTTACCTACACAATATGCTCCCTTTATCATAATACCACCAAGGTAGCATATTGTGTGCCTTACCTTCACAATATGCTCCGAATATCATAATACTACTGAGGTAGCATATTGTGTACCTTACCTACACAATATGCTCCAATTATCATAATGCTAACGAGGTAGCATATTGTGTACCTTACCTACACAATATGCTCCCTTTATCATAATACCACCAAGGTAGCATATTTTGTACCTTACCTACACAATATGCTCCAAATATCATAATACTACAGGGTTAGCATATTGTGTACCTTACCTACACAATATGCTCCCATTACAACCAAGGTAGCATATTGTGTACCTTACCTACACAATATGCTCCGAATATCATAATACTACTGTGGTAGCATATTGTGTACCTTACCTACACAATATGCTCCAATTATAATAATACTACCGATGTAGCATATTGTGTACCTTACCTACACAATATGCTCCAATTATCATAATACTACCGAGGTAGCATATTGTGTACCTTACCTACACAATATGCTCCAATTATCATAATACTACCGAGGTAGCATATTGTGTACATTACCTACACAATATGCTCCAATTATCATAATACCTCCGAGGTAGCATATTGTGTACCTTACCTACACAATATGCTCCAATTATAATAATACTACCGAGGTAGCAAATTGTGTACCTTACCTACACAATATGCTCCAATTATAATAATACTACCGAGGTAGCATATTGTGTACCTTACCTACACAATATGCTCCAATTATAATAATACTACCAAGGTAGCATATTGTGTACCTTACCTACACAATATGCTCCCTTTATCATAATACCACCAAGGTAGCATATTGTGTGCCTTACCTTCACAATATGCTCCGAATATCATAATCCTACTGAGATAGCATATTGTGTACCTTACCTACACAATATGCTCCAATTATCATAATGCTAACGAGGTAGCATATTGTGTACCTTACCTACACAATATGCTCCCATTATCATAATACCACCAAGGTAGCATATTGTGTACCTTACATACTCAATATGCTCCGAATACCATAATACTACTGCGGTAGCATATTGTGTACCTTACCTACACAATATGCTCAAATTATAATAATAGTACTGAGGTAGCATATTGTGTACCTTACCTACACAATATGCTCCGAATATCATAATACTACTGTGGTAGCATATTGTGTACCTTACCTACACAATATGCTCCAATTATCATAATACCTCCGAGGTAGCATATTGTGTACCTTACCTACACAATATGCTCCAATTATAATAATACTACCGAGGTAGCAAATTGTGTACCTTACCTACACAATATGCTCCAATTATAATAATACTTCCGAGGTAGCATATTGTGTACCTTACCTACACAATATGCTCATTTATATTAATACTACCAAGGTAGCATATTGTGTACCTTACCTACACAATATGCTCCCTTTATCATAATACCACCAAGGTAGCATATTGTGTGCCTTACCTTCACAATATGCTCCGAATATCATAATCCTACTGAGTTAGCATATTGTGTACCTTACCTACACAATATGCTCCAATTATCATAATGCTAACGAGGTAGCATATTGTGTACCTTACCTACACAATATGCTCCCATTATCATAATACCACCAAGGTAGCATATTGTGTACCTTACCTACTCAATATGCTCCGAATATCATAATACTACTGCGGTAGCATATTGTGTACCTTACCTACACAATATGCTCCAATTATAATAATAGTACTGAGGTAGCATATTGTGTACCTTACCTACACAATATGCTCCGAATATCATAATACTACTGTGGTAGCATATTGTGTACCTTACCTACACAATATGCTCCAATAATCATAATACTACCGAGGTAGCATATTGTGTACCTTACCTACACAATAGGCTACCTCAGTAGTATTATGATATTCGGAGCATATAGTGTAGGTAAGGTACACAATATGTTACCTCAGTACTATTATTAAAATTGGAGCATATTGTGTAGGTAAGGTACACAATATGCTACCTCAGTAGTATATGATATTCGGAGCATATTGTGTAGTTAAGGTACACAATATGCTACCGTGGTGGTATTATGATAATGGGAGCATATTGTGTAGGTAAGGTACACAATATGCTACCTCGGTAGTATAATGATAATTGGAGCATATTGTGTAGGTAAGGTACACAATATGCTACCTCAGTAGTATTATGATAATCGGAGCATATTGTGTAGGTAAGGTACACAATATGCTACCTTGGTTGCATTTTGGTAATGGGAGCATATTGTGTAGGTAAGGTACACAATATGCTACCTCAGTAGTATTATGATAATGGGAGCATATTGTGTAGGAAAGGTACACAATATGCTACCTTGGTGGTATTATGATAATGAGAGCATATTGTTAAGGTAAGGTAACCAATATGCTACCTCGGTAGTATTATGATAATTGGAGCATATTGTGTAGGTAAAGTACTTCATAGTTTACCTCAGTAGTATTATGATAATGGGAGCATATTGGGTAGGTAAGGTACACAATATGCTACCTTGGTAGTATGATAATGGGGTAGTAATATGGTAATCGGAGCATATTGTGTAGGTAAGGTACACAATATGCTACCTTGGTAAGATTTTGGTAATGTGAGCATATTATGTAGGTTAGGTACACAATATGCTACCTTGGTAGTATCTTGATAATGAGAGCATATTGTGTAGGTAAGGTACACAATATGCAACCTTAGTAGTATTATGATAATTGGAGCATATTGTGTATGTAATTTCCACAATATGCTAATTCAGTAGTATTATGATATTCGGAGCATAATGTGTAGGTTAGGTAGACAATATGCTACCTTGGTGGTATTATAATAATGGGAGCATATTCTGTAGGTAAGGTACACAATATGCTACCTCAGTAGTATTATGATAATTGGAGCATATTGTGTAGGTAAGGTACACCATATGCTACCACGGTCGCATTATGATTATGGGAGCATATTGTGTAGGTAAGGTACACAATATGTTACCTAGTAGTATTATTATATTTGGAGCATATTGTGTAGGTAAGGCACACAATATGCTACCTCAGTAGTATTATTATAATTGGAGCATATTGTGTAGGTAGGGTACACAATATGCTACTTTTGTAGTATGATAATGGGGAAGTAATAGGATAATCGGAGCATATTGTGTAGGTAAGGTACACAATATGCTACCATGGTAGCATTTTGGTAATGTGAGCATATTGTGTAGGTTAGGTACAAAATATGCTACCTTGGTGTCATTATGATAATAGGAGCATATTGTGTAGGTAAGGTACACAATATGCTACCTCGGTAGTATTATGATAATTGGAGTATATTGTGTAGGTAAGGTACACAATATGCTACCTCAGTAGTATTATGATAATGGGAGCATATTGTGTAGGTAAGGTACACAATATGCTACCTTGGTGGTATTATGATAATGGGAGCATATTGTGTAGGTAAGGTACACAATATGCTACCTCGGGAGTATTATAATAATTGGAGCATATTGTGTAGGTAAGGTACACAATATGCTACCTTGGTAGCATTTTGTTAATGGGAGCATATTGTGTAGGTAAGGTACACAATATGCTACCTCAGTAGTATTATGATAATGGGAGCATATTGTGTAGGTAAGGTACACAATATGCTACCTTGGTGGTATTATGATAATGGGAGCATATTGTGTAGGTAAGGTACACAATATGCTTCCTCGGTAGTATTATAATAATTGTAGCATATTGTGTAGGTAAGGCACACAATATGCTACCTTGGTGGTATTATGATAATTGGAGCATATAATGTAGTTTAGGTACACAATATGCTACCTCAGTAGTATTATGATATTCGGAGCATATTGTGTAGGTAAGGTACACAATATGCTACCTTGGTAGTATGATAATGTAAGCAAATTATATAGGTACACTCCATTCTGATCTTCAACATGATTGATTTCAGAAAAAAATGTTTTTTCTTTTGACCCACCCCGAAGTCGCGGTGTGTCTTCTGGAACAATACTTGCTACCATGTTGCTGCATGCGTAAGTCCCTTCTATTTGATATGCAGCATGACCATATTCAATAAATGAATATTTGACCTTTTGCCACTACCCAAGGGGTTAGGTTGTATGTAAGGACAGAATGCTTGTTTTCAAGGTGCTCTACGAAACATGACTAATTTCAAGGTGAAAATGCGTTGACCTTTTGACCCCCTTCCTCAGTGGTCAATGGTGTCTCAGCGTGCTAAATAATTGCTATCATGTTGCTGTCATGTGCTGTTCCCTTAATTTTATATGCAGCATGACAATATTCAGAATAAGTTTCATTTTGGACTCGCCCCATCCCCTAAATCTACCCAGGGGATCGGACCCAGGCATCCAATCAAATATCCAGTCTGATATATTTCATATCTATTGTTGTTTTTTATCTGTCTGCATACAAAGTTTCGGTAATAATATTGAAAATTGACTAAGTTATTGCCAAATTAATGTATTTGACCTTTGACCCTGCCTAAAGATTCATGTGGGCGGGATATTTATTTTTACATTTTACACCGTCATACTTATCTACAGGCTTTTTGTACATAATAGCTTTGGGGAAATGTTTAGATCATTCTCTAAGAAAGCCATTACAACTTTTGCATTATAAGTGCCAGAGCAATAATTAGTTTATCAGTTGATCTTGATTAAACTTATACGATATAGAACTGTCATGCGCGGATCCAGGAATTTTGTTCAGGGGGGGGGGTCCAGGTCAATCTGACAAAAAAAGCTCTGACAACCTTTTTTTAGTCCTCAGCTTATTTTACAGTCGCAAATGGTTAATTTCAAAGAAAACTATCATTTTTCAAGGTTCCCGAGGGGGTCCAACATTTTCCAGGGGGGGGGGGGGTCCAACTTTTTCCGCGGTGGGGGGTTCCAATTGCTTATTCCTATAGAAAATATATAACTTGTGATTTTCCGGGGGAGGTCCGGACCCCCTGCCCCCCCCCCTCTGGATCCGCACTTGGGACTGTCCATGGTACTATCCATTCATGCAGAGAATGCACCAAATCTGACTATTAGGGACTTATGTATGTTTCTGGAAGGACAGGTGGACAGACAGACAGACAGACAGACGGCTGCATAGACGGCCGACGCCAAAACAATATCCCTCCGACTTCATCGGGGGGGAAACCAGTACTGAGCACAGGATATTTAGTGTCATGTTCAAGAACACAACGCAGTGCTTCAGGTGAGGCTCGAACCCGCAACCCATCGATATCGGGTCAAGCACTCTACCACGACTGCGCTCCTCAGCTAGGGAGCATATTGTGTAGGTATGATACATGTCATACACAATATGCTCCCGATTTAAGGGGGAGCATATTGTGTATGCAGGGTACACAATATGCACCTCGAGAGAGCATATTGTGTATGGAGCATTTTGTGGCTCTACAGAGCTCGAAAGTAAATACATTTAGATTTTTTCAAGGGGGGTGGGGGTATGGGGGCTTCCCCTCAGAAGCCGAAGAATTAAAAAAATCAAATGAAAATGAAGGCTTTTCCTTGAAGGTAAGAGTTCATTAATTTATTTTTTACTTCTTTGCAGGGCTCCCAAAATCCCCGAAACTATAAGTTTGCTCCTCAAATCCCTGAAATAATTACCAGTGCAGCCCAGCTCCCTGAAAATTTATAGCCCTTCTCTCCAGCTCCCCCAAACCCCTTGGGGCCCCAGTACTTATTTCAAGATAAAGGCGCGCAGCAAGGCAGAAGCAAGGATGCCTGGGCTTCAACATCACATGGGCCTCGATGCGAGAAATCTCAAAGAACAATAAAGGCACTGGTCTTTCGCGCAGTCTGATCAGCGCCTTTGTTATTCGCAATCATTGCTGAAAAGTAAAGTAACAAGTTCAACTGTCTTAATTCTTCATTTTTTGGTAATTTCAACATGATAAAGTCCTCTGACTTCGCCCCTGATTTTGTTTGATTTGATTCTTTACCTCCCAGTCAACAATTTTTCAGATATATTTGGACGGGTCTTCCTGAGTTGAACCAGTACTAAAACAAGGATAAATGTGTCTTGCTCAAGGACACAGCACAGTGCGACGCCCCTGACATATAAATGTTGTCTGCAACTGATGTTTTTTTCTCCGAGATGTCCTCGTTCGTCTACTGAGAACAACATAATTAGGCAAGCCCCTAATACAATGGGAGCAACAATAAAAAATGGACGGACCTCAAAAGATTCGCCGCCATAGGACATCCGTGGATCAAGACGCCCCCCCCCCCTCGAAATATCACAAAAAAGTAGGGTTTCTCAGCAATTCTGGTCCGGATCCCCTGAAAAATCACAGTTATCATCCTAGCATTCAATGATGGGCCAGCAGCATCGGCTCGCCAGCGAAACGCCATTTGACGCCATTCAAATGACGTTTCGCTGGCGGACCGACGATGGCCCGTTTATAGTAGTATCTGGATCCAACCTCTCGCCATCATTCAAAAACAAGCAAAGGAAAAAAACGTTATAGTTGGACCCCCTCTGACAAAAACTGTCTAGATCCGCACATGTATAGGACGGACAGTAGCCTATTCTTCTGTTGTCTACAATGCATATAACTTGCAACAAATATGGCCCAAAAAAATCTGTTGTTGTTATCAATAACTTACCCCAAAGAACAAGACATGCAGCCCAGGAGGGGGGGGGGGGTACTCTAATATTTTCATACACAAGTAGGCTAGGACCATTTTTAGGGGTTCAAAAATTTCAATTTCAGTATGTTTTGGGGTTTTCAGAGAAATGAATATTTTTGGGGGTATGAAGATTATGTGGATATTTTGGGGGTTAATCACATAATTGGACTATATTTAAGGGTCAATTCTATGCATTTAGGGTCTTTTCATTTGGTCAAGGTATTTAATGGGGGAATATTTTGGGGGGTTGCTAAAATTTCAAATATTTTTGGGGGTACTTGAAATTCTTGATATTTTTTTGGGTGAACCGTAGATGCTGAGCCTGACCATACGTATGAAGAAAATATGAGAATTCCCCCCCCCTCCCCAGCCCTGGGACATACAACCACTTTTATGTAACACGTATACGCTTTTATAACGTAGCTCAGTCTACGCGGTTGTCTTGGGGCTGGCTGGCTGATTGATTGATTGACTTAGAAGCAAGCAGACAGACTGCTATATTTTGGTGCATACTTCTCTAAAAACAATGGTCAGCTTTCGGAGGAGGGGGGGGGGGTACTCTTATATTATCATAAATAAGTAGGTTCGGTCCACTTTTGGAGGTTCACAATTTTGAATTTCTTTTTTTTTGTGGGGGGGGGGGGGGTCAGAAAAATAAATAATATGTTTTGGGTTATGATGATATTATGAATAATTTTTTGGACCTTTTGGGCAGTCATTTCTATACATTTTAGGGCTTTTCTTAAGGTCAAGGTACAGTATTGGAAAATGTGCTTGGGGTTGCTAAACTTCAAATATTTTTGGGTATGCCTGATATTCCTTATATTTTTTGGGGAAAAGAGTAGATGCTGGGTACAAGCCTACGTATTAAGAAAAAATGAAAGTATCCCCAATGGGGTCAGGCATTCTTACCACCTGAGTTACTAGATAATCTAGCAAAACTGGCCTACAAAACAAGTAAAAAGAGCAATGAACCAATACAGCGAGACAGACAGTCATAGGCAAGTGGACAGACAAGTATGCAGGCAGGCAGACGGCTAGATTATGCTGCTTACAGCCTTCAGAACATTGGACAGGCGCTCTAGCCACCTGAGCCACTAGACACATGTAAGCTGGTTTAACGTGCATACAAGTAAAAGAGCCAATGCATACAAACAGGCGGACTGATTAACGGGCAGACAAACAAACAGCTATATTTTTGCTGCTCACAACCTTTGGCACTCTGGTCAGGCGATCTTACTACCGTAAATACTAGATTATTTAGCTAAATTAGCATTCAGAGATATAAAAAGAGCGAAACCCAATGGTTTCATTCTGATTTAACCGTAATTGGTCCAGTGGTTTCAGCACACCAACTACCTATCTTTTGTCATAGATAATTCTGATAGTTTTTTAGCTTTAGGATTTCCACGGAAAAGAAAGCATATTTCAGAACCCCGCGGCCATGAACAACGCCGACAATGGTCACATCCGCGGTAAGATTAGGAGCATGCTCTCACCCCGTGGTTCAGATTCGCATCAAACTCGCAATAGAACCCGTATCGGCTGTCCCTACTGGTAGAAACCAACAGACTATCAAAATGTATATGCCTTTGATCCCATAATTGGTTCTCGTCGCTTTAATTAATGTGTGAAATAACGGTTCTTAAAAGTCATACCCCGCGGCCATATAACAAAAACCCGCGGACGCTATAGCATTTTTTCACGCACCCCCGCGGTTAAGACTTGCAACCGTTGAAGGGGTAGGGGCAGAAATCCCGTTCTCATTAACAATTGACGCTTATTTAAGCCGAATCATTAACATACAGGTAAAAACAAGTAGTCTAATCAGTAGAACTGATAAGGTTGAACTAATTGCAACAGAATTTTTTCAGCAATCCTGCGACTGTTTGGGTTATCTTGAGCAACATACTAAAAGTTGCAAGTCCTATCTTGTGGGGACGTATATATATTTTCGACTTAAAAATGATCACTTATATGCTTAAAGCGGCCAATGAAGATTATTGTTAATTCATTTGGACACTTTTTCTACAGTTGTTTTAAGTCCTTTATGCTTTGATTATAGAATTTGATTTGATTGTATGAGTATTACACATGATAAAAAACATATTAAATCATATCATATGAGCCGAAATGTTAAAAATCAGGGGTTGAATTACCCCACCCACCATATTACAATTATATTAAGATTAGAAACATAATAGTACTGTTTACTTTTCTATTACAGCATATATGTATTAGTTTAACAGTGTTGAGGTTGTTGTGATAGGACTTAATGACCTAACAACATACCATATGGTATTACAGTTATATACGTTACTTACTTTCAAATGTATTACTATTTAATGCAGTACTATCTTTAGACAATAGGCTGCCAAAATACCTCTTAGGAATCATGTTCTTGACTGTTATTTTCTAAAACCTTATTATACTAGTCAGAAAATAAAGTATATTAGCTATTTAGCGGTCGAGGCCTGCAATAGCAACATACACTACGTTACCCTAAAATAATAGGAAATCCTATAGTGTTATTATATCAAATTATTCCTTATTTATTACATATCAATATTATCTTTTAAATAAAAGCAAATGATAAGCAATATGACTTACCTAATTAAGACACCTGTGATTACAGTTATATACGTTACTTTCTATCAAATACAGTATTTTAATGCAATAACAGCACTGCATGAGTTTACACTACTAAAATATGTAAATTACTGTCCAGTAATGAGAGAAATGATGAATATTGTATTATTTGACAAAACAAGTTACTAAGAATAAAACCCACAAAGCATTACTGATAAAAAGGAAGAAACTTATACCTAAATCACATAAAACGCCATTTCAAGTCAGAGTGTTTTATTAAATATATAGACAGCATTTTAGAAACTACTTATATTTTATGATCAAATTATGTGTCTTAAATGCTTACCTGATTTATTTTTATCTCTCTGAAACATTTGTGTTGCCTTCTTTTTGTATTTGGAATGATACATACAAGATATTTTTAACTGGCCACAGCTTAAGTTAAATGAAACATTGATATAAAACAATTGTAGTTCATAACCCAGTGTTGAGCAGTGAAGGAGCAGGCGAGCCTGTGAAAATGTGTAGTTCGACACAGTGTGTAATTGAAGACACAGGCCACATTTTAGAATGCTATCTCCGCTGCATCAGTATGGTTGATTAAAGATTCATTTGCCATTTGCGATAAGAACCAAAATCTCTTGTGCTGCTCAAAATTTTCATTTGAGCTTGTAAAAATAACATAAAAAAGCGTTCAACATTTTTGTTTTCATCTAAAGGTAACGAAATTTATACTTTTACTACTGTCAATGAACAAATCGACATGGTATTGAATATTTGATATAGTATATTATACACACGTAACACAAATGACAATAAAAACGCTGCTTTATCAACCTCTGAGATTTATAATAACCTTAATACAATGTACAAGTAAAAGAACTATGATTGAACAAAAGGAAGCATGGCAAATACGATATGTATATATACTTCATAAAGTTCATGTGCACTTTCTAGACATTACATGTAAGTCTATCATTGGTGACAATGACTGTACTGAAATAAGGGGCCTCTAAATGCTAATGTTTGTTAGAACAGTTGATATTTTTGCGTGTGTCTATTGATCAATACCCTCAACATTTTTAGGTGCTTTTACATAATTTCCTATTTACGAGATGGGCAGTCTTATAAGAGCCTTTGCTGCTCACATGTAGTGCATTTGTTTACTGTCTGGAGAAGGAAAACATTTCTGAAACATATTACAGTAAAACAAAAGCTGTGCTGATTTTTATTTTACCCCACTTATTCATTAAGTCAATACACTAGTGAGTTTACAGTTAATTCTAATGTTTTATATGCATATAACGCCTTGCTATCAAGAATTCCATTTACAAGATTCCTGTAATAATTTGGCCATACCACATTCTGTATAGTGGAAATTAGCATCAGCTATATAAGCATTGTTTGCTTAATCTAAGTAAGATCTCATGACTACACGATTTTAAACATTATTTTTTCCATCTAACATTATGAAGGAACATTGTAAAATCTTTTGACATTAGCAACTTGAATGTCCTTAGGTATAATTAAGCCTGACAATTCTGACTGATAAAGTTTTAAAGATTTCAATTGGTTTCGTAAATAGCAATCAATCTGTTTCCTTGAATATGATCATATCACAAGGGACCATTGCCATTTTGTAAAACCAACCATTATACCTGATTTTCCCGATTTTTAGGGAAATGTTTTCTCCTAAATAAAACGTGTCACCCTCTGCATACGCATAAAGATGTCATTATACAATTTGATTTTTGAGACAGTATCTTATAATAACTGATTACAGACACATATAATGCATAATATCTAATGTAACATATATCAAAGTTTATTCTAACAACTCTTAGGTGATTGATTCTATCTAGAATGTAAGTAAAGGAAAATTGTATGCTACCACCTCCCTAAAAACATTTAGTAATTAGCAGCTTTTTATGTAAATTGACCTTGATATACAAGGAAATAGCCTGTATCATGTTAATGACTATGTTTGTATATTGTGAACAACAGTAAACTGGGTACACAAAAATATCTTTTTAAATATCTGATTAGATTTCTTTCATTTTTAGTTATTTTTTCAGATAAATATTACAAAAATTTACATCCACACATATATTAGCTTTTCAGGCCCAATTGTATTCTGTCTTTAACAGTTTGGACAAACGTAGGTTCTTATGATATATTTTATAAGGTTATATATGTTACTTTGATATATTTGACAGAAAATGGGAATGCACTCTTCTACTGTTATTAAAGAACTATCCTTTTATTTGTTATGAGTTTTAAAATCTTTAACTTTGGGCAAATCAAATTAATATTTTGTAGATAAAAAACGTTCAAAAGTTTACTATTTCACAAATGTGTGTAGACATATCGACTTTAGTGTATAGATATAGTTTCTTGAGAATAACTGATAATTATTTTAGGACAAACTGGTATCTTGTTATAAATTTAACACAAAAATAGTTTTGAAATGAAATAAAATACCATATTAACTATTAGATTAGGTATTTAGCAGTATGTATAGCAAGTCTCAAAGTTTGTAATGTATGTAACATATTTCTATACAAGCAACAAAATGCTACTTTACACCAGAAACGATGTTATGTATAGCTTTTTAATCGTGTTAATCCATCAAATGCTCATATATGGGTTTTAAAAGTTAATAGATAGCATAACATGATAATTTTAAAAGTGAAAAGGTTCTTACTATATTCAACATTTAATTCGGGATCATCATATATTCAACATCTTATAATTCTTAAGTATTTACGATATAAACAAGCTGTTTGCAGTTTTGAAATAGTCAGTTAATTGTCGTTTAGGAATGTGGTATCAAAAACCCAAATGCTCATTATAAAGCTTATCAAGTGAAACTTTTGAACACATTTTTAATGATTTCATAAGGAGTAGTTGGAAATGTAACGTAAATGTAACATAATAACATTAAGGTGTGTTTCTGGAAGCAAACAATTTATTTTGATACATGTTTAGGCCTCAAAGCCAGCTGTCCGTAGTAACGAAAGTCTGTAAGGAATAGCTGGACACCACCTGGATACCATTTCATATTCAAATGTTGCAATTTAGTTTTTAAAGTAAAAAGAATGGGGTAGGTGTATAAAACCTATCCTCCTGAAAAACTGCAACCGAAATTTTGACCGTACAACGTGTCTAGAAATGTTGTAGGAGGCTAGTCTTAACTGATAAAGTATAACCTTTTCTGGCAGGAAAATTGTGCCAATCGATTTTTCAAATATTTAGCTCCTTGGCTAGTAGTGAGTCTGATTGATAATCTGACTTTAAAATGTATGGACAGCATAGGGGGTGGGGTGAGCTTTATTTTTAATAAGGATACATACTTTCATAAAGATTATTCTCTCCTTGTCACTGATTTTCAGTTACTGGTGACAGTATATGGTGTTCACTAAGTACGCGTAAACGATTTGTAGATCGGAGCAATGATAACTGACCATCATGGTATGATTGAGAAAAAAAACCTGTTGAAAGCGACATCGTCCAATCACAACAACAACAACTACTACAACGACAGCTGGTACATTTATTGTGAGAGTCATTATGGGTTATCAGCTTGTTATGAATGTTAGAATAATACTAATATATTGTAATAGAAATGTAAACAGAACTATTGTGTTTCTAATCTTAATATATTGGTGGGTGGGGTAATTCAACCTCTGATTTTTAACATTTCGGCTCAATTTATATGCTTTCATATGTGTTTAATAACATATGTATAATGTGTATTGCTCATATAATCAAATCAGATTCTATAATCAAAGCATAAATGACTTAAAACAACTGCAGAAGAAGTGACCCATTGAATAAAAATGATCTTTAATGGCCATTTTAAGCATAAAAGTGATCATTTTAAGTCGAAAATATGAACACTTTCCCACAAGATAGGACTTGCAACTTTTAATATGTGATCAAAGACATATTAATGCAGCAAATAAAACTAATAGCATTTCTGTTGCAATTAGTTTAAGGTTAGCCTATTTTTGAAGCCCCACCGACTAGCCTAAAGTAAACGTCATTTCACCGAAAAGGCAAAAAATATAGAAATCATTTCTGTAAAAAGGTGTAATTGTCAATCAATCCCAAAGTATCCCGATTTCAAGAACTCGTTCATGATGTATTTGCATTTTACTCGCATATTTTAAGTACTGTAATGCCTTAGCCATGATGTGTTGTTAGGGTGACTATTCAAGAAAACATATATACCTTTAATCGACTCTAACAAGCGTTCGTAAATAAGTTTTTACTTTTTTCAAATGAGAGCCCCTACCTTCAATTTCAGTATATTTATTCTCCGCGAAAAGACTAGTTGAAAAATATCCGCGTCCAAGAATTCGGTATGATACGTGTGTAGCTAACACTTATTAGCATGATAAATACAACAAGCAAGAAACGTCTATATTTTTCTGCATTTTTTTTTTTTGTTTATGAGCAGTTGAGGTTTTATGCTCGACTGAGGTTAAGCATGAAACAATCATAGCCACAGGCCCCTTTTCTTTCACTTTGTAATTCTATAAATATATTTTGCGATGCTGACACAAAAATATGCAAAATATAATTTATTATAGGAAAGCATATCTGTAAATTTTTAACGACTAATAGGTTAGTGGATTATTTTTTAGAATATCGACTTCGACTTCAACAGTAATTTAAATGAATTTTTCAAAATATCTGCCATTCTTATACATATTTTTAAATAATTAGTAAGTGAACGTATTTTTGACACACACAATTCCACTGGCTAGTCAGAAATTGGCTGGTATTTGGCTTCTTTTAAAATAAAAGTCTTCATTTGAGTATGACTATTTAAAAACGCAAGCGCTATAAATGGAAAGAAAAACACCATTGTGAAAATTTGTAATTGTAACAAACGCACTATATTGGGCATACTTTTTACATTTATTGACAGGAAGTTGGCTCGTTGACTGCAAGCACAGCAGTTATATACAATAAAATAACGTTCAAACTAGTTCGCAAACCAAAGCATCCCTTTTATTTGAATATTTCAACATGCTGATTACATCTATATGCTCTTAGAATTAAAACTTCTAAATAACAAGTAGTTTGGATCTTTCGTCAGATTCCACAAGTTAAACCAAGTTATTTCCAAGCGTTATTCCTAACAAAGTGAATAAATAGCGAGTACCTTGTGTGTGCAACTCCTTCTGTAATCAACTGACCGTAATGTGCACGACCCGTGGTGAACGTAGATAAATCAGCATCCAGAACCCCTCAGTATATACAATGGACCATGGAAATGCCATTTCTCTCAACAGGGTCAAATACATCAAACTATTTTGCTATTAACCCTGAACATGCTGAAGGCAGACCTGTCAAGTTTTAAAATTTGCATTCTGGTTTTAGCTCTGTTTGTTAATATACATGTTAATAAATTGAGTGGTTTCGTTTTAAGTATCATTGATATAAGATTATAATAATGAGAGCGGCACATAGCATTTTGGCACTTATTTACATAAAGAATGGAAGTACAGTAGAGGTAGACTCAGACGAAAATTAGATCTCTAGTCCCACAGTATATGACATAATGAGTGTTCAAAGGAGGAAGTAACACACAATTACAGCGTGTAAAAGTAAAATTAGAAGTCAACACTATCCAGCATACTGACTGATGAAACTGCAAGTGATGTAACTCTTATTTGAATCAGACATGGAAAGAATGCCATATTTGGATCAAACGGGGAATGAACACTATATTATTAATAAGTATTAAGAAAAAACGCCAGAAGGATCGAATCACCACCTGAACAATATATCGGCCAGCATCCTATCAAGTGAGCTACGTTGGATAAGTATCGATCCTAAATCTACCAAACCAAACGTCATCGCTTGTAATTTTTTAATCGTTTCTTTGTTTTGAATATAGCAACAACAAAAATCTTATTTTAGCTAGCAACTTTAGCTTTATACATTATAATTATAATTCTAATCTTGATCATGTCGTAAAATGATATATACTTGACAGCCAAAGAAACGCATATTATTCAATATCCTTTTAATACTGGAAACCCTCATCAAATTTTGCCCTAAATGATATGAACTTGTTTGAACAGACTCATGCGTTCGTTCCATACCATTTTATCCGTCATTGCACAGTTCATTATCATTTTTTGTTAATTAAGGCAAAAAAACGCAAAACAGTGCCGTACATTGGAAAACACATGGTTTGAATCCCATTTCATTGAATGTCATGAGAACACAATGTAACAGACAAGAAAACACCATAAAACTTTAAAATTCACTGCTGTAGAAATTTTACTACAAATCCAAAAATCTTCATTTTTTTGCTTTTTTTGCATTGGTATGAAAAACCATTGGAATTGTTGGGGTGTTAGAAAATCTGGCACAGTATGATTGATGTCAAGTAAGGTACTGTCCAAAAGAACCGTGTCAAATAATTGTTTGGACAGTACCTTACTTGTCTCTATTAAGCACACTTCCGGTAAATTGTCCGATAATGTTACTGTATCACAATGGTTCATCTTGAACAACATCAGGCAATTTAACAGTCATAAGTATACTGTATGTCCAGATTATTACGCAGAGTGATTTTCATTCAAATCCGTTTGGTGGTTTTATGCATACACCATCTCGAAAGTTGTCTTTATTATGAGTTATTTTATTACGCCCATAGTTACGCCCCTTTATTATCATCATTCCAATTAGCCATCCAATTGTGATGCATTTGATTATACACATGTTCCATACATTAGTGATACCTTACATAATATCATTAGATGAGTGTTTAAACCCAATTTATACACTATACCAAATATGCAAAATATGCGTTTCTTCTGCTATCATCTATAATTTTCCTCCAGTCCGACTGACAGATGCCATCCGAGAAATCAATTAAACTAGATATAATACTCTACACCTGATGATCAAATCTTTCTTTCTTCCATCTAGTTGGCATTGTTTTTGTCGAAGTTCTTCTGAAATCTTATCTTAGTTCTGGAATTTTCATTTTTTTGAAGTGAGTACTCCAGTTCGTAGCAAGTATCAGAAATCGATACAATCAAGTACCACACCTGACCCAGGATACCAATGGGAAAGTGACAAACTACAAACGAGAGCCAAGGGGTCAGCCCTTTCCAAGCAGGTGACCACAATACACAAATAAACAGACGCGCACAAAGGCATAACAAATATAAGACAGAAAAACATAAATGACCCACAAAAGAAGTTCCAACTTGGAACGGTTAGTAAAATATTTTACTAGAGGGCTTATAACTGGTTTCACGGCGCCAATCTCACCCTTAATTCAGATGTGGATCAAGACACATAGATATTTGGTTTGTATGAAAGACCCTTAAATTAATGGTGTTTGTGCATTTTTCTATACTGTGTAACATCCCTTGATGTAGATACTTGCTTAAAAGACTGACCAATATATAAGTTGTTATTACTTTGGAGGGTTTCTTGCGATTTATAAAAGAGATGAGTTTTTTAGAACGACACAATTCTTGCTGTCTATTATTATTTAACTTTATTTGATATACCGATGACAACCTTTAAATGTATAAGTAATCAAAACTTTACGAAAATATACCATTCGGCTCAAGAGATATAAGCATCTCACTAACTGACCATGACTGACTAGACTCATGCTTAGCAAAGCCTCGCCATCGTTTTGATACCAGTGTTTAGACAATGTTAAAATGTATAGGTATGCAAAATTTGAATATACTGTGTGCTTCAAGAGTCATGCTCATCTGACCACGACCTGCTGGACTTATCTGCCACAAATACTTGTCACCGTTTTGCATTGCAGTGTCTTAACAGTGCTGAAATGAAAACTTTGATCAAAATTATATGACGCATTTCAAAAGTTATGAGCATTTTCACTAAAATACCTCGATAAAGCTTCATCCCCATTTTGCATACCAGTGACTGGACAATGTTAAAATAATCAAGCATGCAAAAATTTGATCCAAATAATTATACCATGCGGTTCAAGAGATATGAGCATTTTCATTTACTGAGTACAACTGGCTAAAATGATACTCAGCGTATTCTTGTACATCAGAAAATACCGTTACACATATCAGTGGTTAGTTGATGTTGACATGCATTTGTATGCAAAATGTGATCAAAACATACCATGTGGTTCAAAAATTATTAGCTTTATCACTAACTGGCTATGGACGGATGGACAGACGGACAGAGGGCCTCACGTATTTATTACAGTGCAGACCAAAAAGTCGTCCAACTTTATGATGATTCTTTTGAAACTTTGTCGATCAGAAAATGTATATAGGGTTTATATATAATCCGGAGAAAAGTTTTGTTTTACTTTTTTGCACGTTAAACATAGCCATTTATCCGACGTTTAACTATCGTCAGCATTGAAGTGAATAGACAGTGGATACCTTGTGTGCGCAAATCCTCCAACAATTGTATGCAGATTTGTTTGTACCGAAGTTTACAGATGCCCTTTTATTGTCTGAAGATACGCATGCAGTTTGTATACAATCCTTTTACTTCTTGAGAGTTTGATAGTTTTAAAAGTTTTATTCATTGACCAAAACCCCTAACCGGGGTGCAAGTCAAAACATACGAACAAATAAATATTTGAGGAAAGTTTAAAATATGAATGCGAGAATCAGCATAATCTCCTACGTTGGTATTCATGTCTACACAGCAAACACAGTGAAACCTCCAAGCAATTAAACACCTATTTAGATGAGACTAGCCAGGCCTCCAGATAAGAGTGCGTATTGGAATATTATTTTCTTCATTTCTCATCCAATACATATGGTGTGGGTACTCAAAAGAACCGTCTCAAAGAGACGGTCCCCTTGAGCACCAAAAACACATGTTCAAATTAATGGGTAAGAAAATAATAAAAAGTTTGCGCAAATAAAATTGCCTTATCTGGATCTATGAATAGCAATGCAAAACATATGGTGTGGGTACTCAAAAGAACCGTCTCAATGAGACGGTCCCTGGAGCACCCAAAACACATGTTTAAATTTATGGGTAAGAAATTAATGAAAAGTTTACGCATATATATAACAAGAAAATTATAACATGTTATAACACATGTTATAAGGGGCGGTTCGTAGAAGTGTATGAATGCTAGAAGGTATTAAAGCAGAATGTTTTGTGTAAAATGAAATGAACATGATTAAAAATGCCACCAAATTATCAAACATTTGCAAATGACATTAAGTTTCAGTCTAGAATATATTTAATTCATATGTTGTGAACATATTTAAACCGCAGTAAAGTTAAAACTGCCTCCCCCCTAATTTGCCTTATCGATATGGACTCCCAGGGGGGTACTCTAATTTTTTCTGCATACGTAGGCTCGGACCCAGCATCTACCGTTCACCCCAAAAAATATCAGAAATTTCAAGCACCCCCTCTAAATATTTTAAATTTTTGCAACCCAAAAAAATATCCCGATTCTGTATATTTACCTTAAGAAAAGACCCTGAAATACATAGAAATAACCCCTAAAACTAGTCCAATTTTGGGATGACCCCCAAAAAATATTCATTTTTCTGAAAACCCCAAAAAATATTGAAATTCAAAAATTTGACCCAAAAAAAATGGTCCGAGCTTACGCATGTATGAAAATATCAGAGTACCCCCCCCCCCCCCCATGGTATGGACTTTGTCTGACATTTGATGCATTAAATTACAATGTCAGACTATACCAGTGATTAGTTTTTAAAGCAAAGTATTTATGTCATAGATTTCTTCTGTTTGTGGGTCCTGCCAAAAAGACAGCTATTCGGGTCATCATCAATAAACATACAGTTGTGTATATCTCGCAATCGGCTGTCTGTCACCAAAAACAGCTTTGAAAACAATCCCTTTGATTCTTACATAGCGACAGAAGGTTTATATTTAAACATGGAATGGCGTGGGGCTATAAAATAAAAAAGGTATTGAGAGTTGTGTTTGACGTATTTATTTGTTTGTTGTTTATTTATTTGGTTATTTATTACAAGAGAAATTCATAGTCACTTCTCTAAGAGGTCAGAAGTAGACCTCTATGTGACTAGGTAGTAATCTTAGAGAAGCTAAAAGACAATACGTCAAAATAGCACTCCACTCTATGCTCCACTATACTCCATATTTTACCAAATGCACACAAATGCATGACAAGTAGACACCCACTCCTTATAAAAAAAATCAGCAGTGGTTAGCATTTGTTTGCTTAGACTTTCCATCGGGGAAAATTCCTTAAAAAAGAATTTCTTTTATCTAGGACCCAGTATACCCGGACTGGTCGCTGACATATAGGTAAATGTATATATTGGAAATACGTTGTCGTGGCTGAGCTTTCAAAACTGACGTATGTTGAAGATTAAATAATCATATCTCCATTATTTCTATGCATTTCTGTGATTTTTCTTCATAAAGCAATGGTTCAATATACCATCTTTAAGACAGTATTGTTATATTCATTGAAATTTTATCCGTCTTAGATAAACATCAGCAAGCAACCAAGGTACCCATTTTAGCAATTTTCGGTCTTTTTAGCCAAAAATCGTCAGAAATCAACCTAAAAAGGTGATAAAACTTAAATTTTATTAATTGTAACTTGTAATATGTCAACTTCTCATACCGAGAATAACTTCTTATAATCAAGGGTATGTTCAGAATCAATTGTATTGGCTGTAGTACTTAGAAATAGCGCTAAAATAGACCCACGACAACATAACTTTGTATTTCCCTCAGTGACCAGTCCGTTAATACTGGGTCCGAGCTTTTATGAAAAATCAATACTTGTTATTTAAAGTCAATATTTTTCGCATCGGACATTAATTTGGACAAACCATCGAATGACCTACTTTCCGAGAAAAAAAACCCATAAAAAATGAGTATAGTGCATACAGACGATTTTTTTGTGTGTGAATGGGGAGAAAGGTATTAATTTTAACTTGAAGAAAAACATTGAATAGCTTCACAGGATTTATGAAAGTCTCAGATCCGATCCGTTTAAAACTTGTGATTTCTTATGAGCAGTCCAATCAGGGTATTACTGACTATTTCTTTCATGATATAATGTTTTTGTGTGCACTTGGACATATGCAGTGGACGTCATAAGTAAAAACAATCTTCAGGACATATAATTAGCAGAATAAGGTGCACTCGATTTAAAATGAACTCATGTATGAATTACAATAAAAGAGGTAGAAACTATCCTAATATTCTCATTTTCCGAGGTGCATTTCAATAGTAGGGGAACACTGCTAAAATAACTTAACTATACATGAGATAAATGAAAAAAAATAGTAACGCTTTGTGGATTCGAACCTGCGACTATGTAAATGCAAAAATACACCTACGGATGAAAGTTACCGTCTCTACCGATTGCGCCATGAAGCAATCTGCAAGACACGGTATTCGTGAAGATATAACTATTTGTTATCGCTTATTCAGCATCCTTCTATTTATAGATCTATCTACGGTTACTAAATATACCCTATATAACCCATATTCTATCAATCTGTCCGGCTACTGATCACTATTTTCATAAGTTATTTCTGTTATTTAATTACAATTTAACTTCGAAAATTTAGTATATTGGAAATATATGACGAATTGACACCGAATGTCAGTGTCCGATATTAATCACGTAGATCTAAATCTCTCGCTTCGATTTAGCTGGTTTCCAGCATGCATTGCATCTATATGGTAATAGGTACCAGCTAGGTCCCAGTTTTCTGAGTAGGAGATAGAGTCGTAGAAAAAAAATTAACCACGCCCACCTTTGATTGGCAGAATTATAGAAACATGTGGGGACTATAGAGTACTAATTTGAGCATTGCGTAGTCTGTGAATACTGTCTTTGAATTCGCATTTATATCTATGTATTTATCAATAAGTTCGCCCCAGAAAATATTATTATAATATATTATAATAATATTGAATAACTCCAATGGAGCATTCCTTTCTCCGCTGAAAATTCGCCAACTCAATATATTGAGCAATGAATGGAGTGAGATATTTAATTCAAACTGGTCTTTAAAAGCTCAAAGTAAACGGAGCTTAAGATTTGCAAGACAAGTCTTATCAGAAATATCCAAAGCGAAGTAATACCATATCAATCTAAACATCGACCAAGGTCAACTCAATTTTGATTAGTTTACGCATCACTGCATTTTAACACAACGATTTCATTGGCCAAAGGACGAAACGCACATTTTATTGTTGAAACGCATTAGAGGGCTATTAATGAATATTCATGAGGATCAAAATACGTTGATTCGCGGGTCGAATGCACGTACAACCGCGTTGGAAACGGACATGAATTGTCAGCACAAATACGCGAGCGGTAGTGTACATTGACAGTCTTCATCGCGACATGTGATTTCCAACAATGTGGTACTTTGACAAGTGTAGACTCAGACGAGCCTGTGTAGCCTGCTATTAAGCTTAGAAACTCCTAATGCTCTTTTGTCAGTAACTTAACAGTCATAGAGTATTCAAGCGACTGCACAGGCTCTGATCAGACTGCGCGTATGCGCAGCCTGATCTGAGGCTTTGCTGGTTGCACATACCACATGGATGGAAATCTCATGTCGCATCTCATTTATTTATGCACAACACAAAATACAACAAAGTACGTATGCATCGTTGTTTGCGATGCACTGCATTGTGTAACTATATCTATATTATACAGATGTATGGTTTATGCACACGTGCATGCTTGTACGCACCACTAAACATGTAGATATAGATTACGGCGCTTTATCAGCACATCTTTTCCGGTGTATGTTTTCAAGACTGCCGCTCTTACCTTTCAGTCACTGTTAGTGGATTTTGCGGTACTTCTTTTGTGGATCAGTCATGTTAACTTCTGTTTTGTGTTTGTTATTCTTTCGTGCGCGTCTGTTTATTGATGCCTCGTGTTCACCTGCTGGGAAAGGACTGACCTCTTGGCTCTCGTTTGTGATGTCTAATTGTGAGTTTGTTACTTTCCCATTGGTATCCTGAGTCAGGTGTGGTACTTGATTGTATAGATTCCTGATTCTGTCCTCTTTCTTTCTTTAGAAAGAATGTATATATAAGACACTTATAGTTGTGTCATGATGCTACCATGAGGGGGTATGTTGTGGTGGAAGTCACATTTCACATGATGACGTTACTTGACTTCCTGGGTAAGATCGCATGGGTGTGATAAGACTTCTATCCGAGGGTAAAATCTCAGATATCCTCATACGGTGTGCAAGAATACGTAATCCATGATATTAGTCAGTCAAGGCAAAACCATCTACTAGCTTACAGGCAAAGACTATTACAAGTATTCATTCTTTCCTCAGACAATAGTCCACTTTTCACAGTCCTGTTTTACCTACTTTGGCACAATTTTGTCGTACCAAGTAGTACATGTCTCACCGTAAGTATCAGATGTGTTTTACATTTTAACTATACTTACTACTCCCTTTTACTTTGATATTATTTCTTAACTATTCACCTTTTTATTAAACTGACTCTCTTTTTACACTTGTCTGATGCCCTACAGGTCAAGGCGTATAGGAAGAAAGAGAAAGAAAGAAAGACAGAAAGAAAGTAAAAGAACAAAAAGAAGGTATGAAAAGGAATACTTGGTAATAATGCCCATTCTTTTCGAATGTGATGTTAGACAAGACACAAGAAATTAGGCTGTGGTGCATTGGCGTAGCACCCATTATGCAGATTAGGCACGTGGGTAGTAAAGATAGTAACATTCAAGGGAGGTCACTTAATGTGATAATATTGACTTTCCATACTATAAGGAACTGCTCAAAAAGGAAAGAATTCGCTCCCTCTGGGAGCAAATTCTTTCCTTTAAGAGAAGTTCCTATTTGAAAAGAGACGAAACTGAAGAGAATTATTGCTTGATCCAGTAGTCTCCCTTTGATGTGCGTAATTTTATCTGCGTTCTGGCTTCGCCGTTGGTGGCGTTATGAATTGGTTTACTTTCATGATTCACGTATTCACGTAATGTGGCCCATTAAACACACTTTTCCTGTTTTCAACAGTGCAAATATTAACCATTTTCATTCTGGAAAGCAGGAAACAAGTACTTTGGAAAACAGCGAACACGCAGATGGGATGTCACATAAAGTGGCATTTCATCAAGGCCTCACTGTTTTCTGGGATACTGAAATAATCTGCAATGATAGACATGTAGATACATCATTTAATTTATATATTGACTTGTACAATACGTATTTTACAAGCGTACCAGTTCAAATGCGTAGATTCTTTCTTGAAACTTGCATGCGTAGTACATAATGGACTATTCCATAATAATTGTATCAATGTGTAAGGGGTTAACCATCTGGGTGAAAGTAAATCTTCTCTATTGATCCTTAAACTTAAGGAGTATTCAAAATAAGATTCAAGATATTTAACATGACAAACACCTACATGTTACCCCTACCATGCTGTATATTATATAATTTGACATCAGCCCCGGACTTTGATTCAATTATTTTGTTATCTATTACTATTATTTGAGCAGTGACAAGTGATTTCTAACAATGTGGCATTTTGGCAAGTGTAGACTCAGACGAGCCTGTGCAACCTCCTTTTAAGCTTAGAAACTCCAAATGATGTTCAGTCAGTAGCTTAACACTCATAGAATATACAAGCTACTAGCAAAGGCTCTGACCAGACTGCGCGTATGCGTAGGCTGGTCTGAGCCTATGCTGGTCCCAAATACCATATTTTTGGAAATCTAATGTCGCGGCTCTTTAAATTTTTTAGGATGTAACATAAAAAAGATAGGAAAATCAGTGCAGCTCCTCATCAGCTGGCTTCTCAGAAGTCGCATAATTAGGATTTTCACTGTTTTCCAAACAAGACATATGTGGGTTTGGCATGGTACTGGTTGTTAATTTACAATGTTTTATCTTAAAAAGGAAGTACTTGCTTCGTATAGAAAGATAATAACCATAGTTTCCATAGTGTATGAATATATTTTGTAAACACAGGCTTGCACATAAGGATATTTGGAGGTTAAAATAAGTTAAAGAAGAAACTTAATAAAATAATTAACGTAAGTAGGACTGAATATTACACCTTTGCCAAAACTCTCCGTCTCTCTCTCTCTCTCTCTGTCTCTCTCTCTCTGTGCAAAAAATCTCTCTCTATCTATCTGTATGTCTATCTCTCTCACTCTTTTGAGACATCACCGTTTAAATCAGTGCATTTCCAGATATTTTGTAAAAATAATTGTCGCAAAACTATAGAAGCTACAATCATGAAAAAAAGTACCAAATGAAGGCAGATTGATCTACGCAATAAATAGAGTTTATTAATCGTTCTATTTAAAATATGGGACTTATAAACCGAGGGAGGTGAAACATTCGATAGAGACACGAGTGCGTAAGCACGAGTTTCTTTATATGATTTTTCACCTGCCGAGGTTTATAAATCACATATTTTCAAAAGAGTGATTCAATAAACTGTGTATTACATGTATTCTGCTTTAACTGCTTGCTCATAGTAAGAAAATACTAAGGTAAACGATTTGGCAAAACTAGCGGGATCATAACCTGTCTAATTCTAACACGAGTAGCAAAACATCAGCTAGCTGTTCCCTGCTTAAAAATGGAAGTCGGCCATTTTGGAAATCTTCTTCATTGAGTCCACCTCAGAATTTTAACTTTTATTCGTGAACGAAAACATAAAGTGTGAGTAGTCATTTTCTGAATTAGATCGTCACGAACATTTTGGTACTTAATATATTGTGTTTTTCTAGAATTTATCGTTTTTGTTCCTCAGTGTTGGAAGACAGACACGTTATGCAACGTCATCGCATGTGTAAATGACGTAATTTCTTAATATTTGTGACGTAAAAAGTGCAGAGAAGCGTTATGCTTGTTACAAAACGAAAATGGATATGACATGCGTTCCTGGTTCCATCTCATCGATGCTTTGGGTCACTTGTGATCAGGAAAAAGTAGTTCCAGCTAAAGGGATTTATTCCCCTAGAGGAAATAAATCTTTCTAGGCAAAAACAAAATTACTGATTTCATTTGTTTGATAAATCATGGTATTTTCCCGCCAAACATGTAATATACATGTTTATTGTAGCTTCCTGGTGTCTCTTGCTCTCGTATGGTAGTCATTGGTGTAATTATTTTACTAATAATTTGTGATCTAGCCTCAAGCATACAAGTAATAACACTTTTTGCTTGCTCAACTCAGCTGAGCATGAAATTTCAACTGTTCATGGGAAGAAAAATTAAAAAAAAAACAAATAACGATTTTTCCTGTTTTTAATACTCAGAAGATGTAAGCATTCTGTTAATAAATGTTAAAATGCCAAACATTAATTGTTGACATTTAAACATTTTAGAGCAAGATAACGTCATACTGAGTGAGCATGATTTGTTTATTACCTCTTAACCTGGCTCTTATATATTTTCTTCTTTCATATTTTGGTTCCTTCGATTGTTTGGTTCATTCATCTGAAATCAAAGAATTGATTCAGCCTAGGGGGCGTGAGGTTTGATGTCTAATCGGGAAAGTCCGGTACAATTTAAGAACCCAATCGAGCCTGGGTTGTACGTAAGGCGCATTACGTGTAGTAGGGAAAAGCTCCATTTTGCATTTTGTTAGCCTAATCTGGCGTAGGGAAATTTGTTCTGTAACATGTGGGTTCAGCCCTATTCAGACCCATTTTTTATTATCCAAAATGTTTAATCAACAGAATAAATGAAGTTTTATTCAATGAAATATCATAACTTCATTTATAACCGATTGTTTTGCTGCGCAATCACACTTGTTATTGTGTTCGCATGGGTTTTGTGACGTCAGCGTCACGTTATGTAACGTCAGCGTCGCGTTATCAAAGTACATGTAGATCCTCGATGTACATCCGAGGTCTGATTCCACGGAATTCCGAGGATTTGGCCGAGTCAGTTCCGATAGGATTGATGTCATATCATAAAACTCTCATAAACAGAGTAAAAATGGTTTGCTATGTTCAAGTGCTCTCCAATTTTACCCAGTCAACAATCTAAACTGTACTCTGTGTACTCTCTCTCTCTCAGATGAGAATGAACCTTCAACCGCTGAAGCACCGGGCCGCGTAGCGCAGTCGGTAACGTGTCTGGCTACAGATGCGTGTCTGACTGCAGATCCAGGGGTCGCGAGTTCGATCGCAGCCCGGTCCCATACTTTCGTGGAGATTGATCATGAAATAATTTCTACGGTCATTCTCCTCCCTTCTGCTGATTCATTCAAGAAGGGTTGTTGTCAGTTACAAGCGAAAGTATGTGCACAAATTACTGGTTAACCCCTTATTCAAGCCTGCCCAGGAAAAAGTGTGGTTAGGTGAACTGACCGTCCCGCAATGACCATGGCTGTTGACTTGGGACGTAAAGCAACGAAATAAGCAAACAAACAAATCAACCGCTGAAGCGAGTTTTCTTGCTTAATACACTAAGATGTTGTGATTATCCTGATAAGTATTGTTAAAATCCCAAAAATTGTTTTTGTTTTAACATTTATAAGCAGAGTAATTATCATAAGTATCATTGGGCCGTAGTTCTTAGATAAGTTATACTTTTTTTTACTTGGGAGAAGGGGGGGGGGGTGGCATAATGTTTCATCATCAACACTCCTTGTCTCAGTGATACGTTCAGAACATATGTTTTGTATGCAACACCGAATTTTATCTTTTTATTTTATATTTTACTTAATCACTAATGACTTTTGTTTCGAACTACTGATGTGAGCCGCAACATGAAATTTCCAACAATGTTGTATGTGCGACCAGTAAAACCTCAGATCAGCCTGCGCATACATGCAGTCTGATCAGAGCCTTTGCTAGTCTTTTGAATATTCTATGAATGTTAAGCTACTGACTGAAAACAGTTTAGAGTTAGGAGGCTGTACAGGTTTGTCTGAGTCTACACATTTCAAAATGTCACTTTGATGGAAAAAACATGTCGCGGCACATATATCGAAATAAAAGCAGTGTCGCCTTGGTCCAAGTGAAAGTGATTAGACTGAACTTAATCTTATTGCGATTCTGCTGCACAGGAAATGGATTTCCTATACCTATACTTTAAAAAGAGGATAAAACACTTTTCCGTATATTAACGTTTGCCAAGCCCTCGTGTGATAATGTGTTGCAGCCAGAACCGCGAAGTTTGAGGGTCATTTCTATGCATTTTAGGGCCTTTTTTAAGGTCAAGGTACAGAATTGGGATATTTTTTTGGGTTGCTAAAATTTCAAATATTTGTTTGGGGTGAACGGTAGATACTGGGTCTGAGCCTACGTATACGGAAAAAATTGATTACCCCCCTGGGATGCATCAGTGACATTGTTATTCAAGATTCTAGCAAATCTCTGTAACTGAGACATCCGAGCAGTGTGGTCAGCGCCGTTTTATTTTGTTGTCTAAGCATTACGATTGATATACATGCAACATCAAATTGTTCAAGATTCCTGTAAATTCTGATAAGTCTCTGTAGCTGAGCTCGTTACCTGATCACATCTGCGCAATCGTATAAGTGTCTTGCTATTCGCAGTTTAAATATTATGATAGCTGATTTCGTTTTTGTCATCCAATTATTCAAGATTCTAGTAAGTCTCTGTAGCTGAGCGTGTTACGCAATAGTATTAGCGTCTTGCTATCCGCAGTGTAAATATTTATGATAGCTATTTTCATTTTTGTCATCAAATTATTCATGATTCTAGTAAGTCTTTGTAGCTGATCTTGTTATCTGGTTATATTATCTTGACAATCTTATCGGCGCCAATGCTATTCGCTGTGTGTGAGTGCTCGCGCGCGCGTGCGTGCGCATTATAATAGATGCATAAATGACATAAATTATTTCTTCAAATTTGAGTCAATTCATGAGATTTTGGTACGAATCAGACATGCGAGCATCGAAGTCTCAGACAAACCTGCGCCTTCACTCAGTCTTGTCAGAACCTTCGCTTATCGCACTCAAAAATAGAGTCGTAGATAGTGGCTGAAACCAAAATTTAAATACTGTTTAAAAAGTGTCTATACACATAACAGTCACATATGCCATAGGTACCATTTAAATGTAATTTTGAATATTCATGGGTTTGGTATGGGCAAAGCACATGCACGGACCTAGAAGCTTTTTTCAGACGGGTCCAACTTTTACGACATTTTGTTTTATATCTGTGTGTTTTTATGGTTGATGAGGGGAGAGAGGATCCAAATACCACAATATACGAGCCATCATCGACCCTCCAGCGAACGTTTCGCTGGTTTGCCGATGATGACCTAACATTTAACCCTGGCTATGTAGCTTTGTGTTTTTCTTGCGATCCGGATTAGTATTGCTAAGAAACCCTTTATTTTGTGATTTTTGAGGGAGGGGGTCCGGACCCCCTGTCCCCCCTCTGAATCCGCCCATGTATCGCCTTGCGCATAACACTCACCCAGTGCCTCGTGGTGTGCTAAGGCGTTGTGTGTGAAAATGTGCGAGAAGATTATATCACTTCTCACTGAACAGCAAATAAATTTGTAAATAAGAAGGGGAAATCAAATTAAGATCTACTTCCAATATTGAGATCTGTCAATCTCAATATGGAGGTACAACTCCGCAAGCATGGGCGGATCAAGAGGGGGGACAGGGGGTCCGGACCCCCCTGGAAAATCACATAATATATGGGTGTCTATAGGGAATAAGCAATTGGACCCCCTGGAAAAAGTTGGACCCCACCCCATGGAAAGTGTTTGACCCCCTCTGGAACCTTTGAAAACGATAGTTTTATTTGAAATTAACCATTTTACTTCTGTAAAATAAGTTGAGGACTAAAAACCTGAAAAAAACAACGTTGCCAGGGCTTTTTATGTCGATGGCCCTGGAATCCCCCCGACGAAAATTCCTGGATCCGCGCATGGCAAGAAGGAGCCGCCATGGTGTAGAAGATAAACCTCTTGCATTGTAAACCAGGGGTCACAGGTTCGATCCCCGGCTTCACCAGTCTGTCGGTTGAGACTTTAAGCCGTGGACCCGTCTCAATATGACCTTTGCTGTTGTTGGGAGGTTAAACACAAACACAACAACAACATCTCCGCAAGCCACGAGTACTAAGTCTTCTTCGTTCCTTACGTAAAGAACGATGTGGAATTAGTACCCTTGGCCTGCGAAGATGTTCTAGTCAAAGATGTAAAAAAATGAAAAATTCAAACCTTGGGCTAATTGCGTTCCTCGTCAATGTTTGTGTGTTTTTTCTCTACAATAAAAAGCAATAGTCTAAATGGCCTTGTCGCTCGTATCTGTTATTATTGTTGTCTTTCATTTAAATGTGCATTAGAAATACATTTATCATAATGACGTTGCGTCTGGGAGAGAACGCCATGCAATAAAATTGATGAAAAAACTAGTTGTTTACAGAGTTTCGGAAAACGATATGACGCCCGTAACAACGTTGCGATCATATCGACAAATTTAATACGTTTTTTTTGCAGAAATGAGATTTCGAAGTAATCTTAATGTCATATGATAAATAGATCTAACATCCGTGCTTTTGTATCATTGAATTTATTAAACTCGTTGCGAAAAAGAGATAAAATGCTCGGTAAGCCTCGCATTTTATCACTTTTCCCCAACTCGACTGGTGGAGGCGTGGCCTGATGCGTCATTCGCACTGAGCACAGCAATTAGCAGTGCATTGTTGTATTAAAGAGTGTAATCGGTTCTGCTTTTGTAGTGGGTTGCGTCACGGTCCAAGCTGATTACAATGTCATTATCAACTTATCTTTCTAATAGAACCCTTTCACATTGTTACCTCCCTTAGCAATCGCTCTTCAAATGAGAATCGATACCGTCGATTTCGCTTTACGAAGGGGCAAATCGCTTTAATCTAGAAATAAGATAAGTTTGTGTTTAATATACATTTTATATTTAGTCTTCCGCATTTTTCACTATGTAAAAGTGTAAAATATACTTTAATATCGAGCTAAAATCGGCGCCACAACTATTGGCCTATAGCCCTTCTAATGGAACACTGTTTTTGGCAATAACATTAAATCTAAAATGGAAATTTTAAATTTAATTCGAAAAACATATTTTAACCAAAACACCCAAATCAAAAATGTTTTTTGAAGTTTGTATACGTTTTCATAAATGCTGTGATAGGATGGATTTTTTTACATTCTTAATGTTTTAATGCAAATAACATTCCCTTCTTGTACCTTGAGCGATATGGATCAATGACTATCAGTTGAACATAAAGCCATGTTTATACTAATATAAGACAATTCACAACAATGTATCAATGGGTTTTAAATGTAGCTGCATATTGGCTTGCGTTGCTGTTTATCAGCGTAGTCAACAATATTTCAGTTATCTAACCATCTCACAAAGACGGTGACCCAAACGAAATGCTACATCTATAGATGCCTAATGCCCGATATGCCCTCTTAGTTGGAATCGCCCATTTGCCTAGCTATTCCATGAATGAGTCTGGCTAATGATCTCACCACAGGCATATTTTTCCATCATATAAAGAAGCAGTAAAAACTAAATATAAAATTAAATGTAGTACATGTAAGTGCCCGTACATCTGTGATCTTATTCGTATATTCAGGACTGTGTATTTCTAGCTGCATGTGCGGATCCAGAGGGGGGATAGGGGGTTCGGACCCCCCCCCCCTGAAAATCACAAGTTATATGGATTTCTATAGAAATTAGCATTTTGACCCCCCCCCCCCCTGGAAAAAGTTTGACCCCCCCTGGCAAATGTTGCCCCCCTCTGAAACCATGGAAAAATATAGTTTTCTTTGAAATAACCATTGGACATCCTCTGTTAAAACTGTAAAATAAGTTGAGGTCTAAAAAAACACACGTCAGAACGGTTTTCTGACAGTCAGGCCTGGACCCCCCTGGCAAAAAATCCTGGATCCGCATGAGTTGTACGCTCGCACATACAGGCACAAGAACAAAGCAAACAGATAGGTAGACAAAAGGAAGCAGGCAAAATGATGGTACTTGGTAGGCATAAACGCGTAAATAACCCAGTATCCGTAGAACTAAATAAGCAGCTTGGATTGCTTCGTAAACCGCACCAATTGATGTTACAAAATAATCGTCTTCTGTAATCTCTAATACACATTTTATAGCTGAGCAAATACTACGATATCTATCCCAGGTTATTTGCACTGACAGTACAAAAATGGGTACTAAACGGGTATTTTCATTCCAACAAAAACTAAGTTAGTTATTTTTACAAGATATCAGAGCAGTAAGTTTGATATCATTCTCCGCCAAAATTTAAATCTAGTTAGGGTTTTGCTATATCAATGCGCATGCAAATTTTCATGGCAAAGAAACATTCATGTAAAACTTTAAAAACGAAAAACTGTGTTCCATTTGAGGTGCAATAGACCAGTAGAACCCTCTTCTTCAGGCACTAGGTCACCAAAAAAGTATTTGAAATACATGCCAACTACATGCCAACAAATAAGACAAACGAGGTTACGATGCGAACATCGACAACTCAGACGAGCTTGTGCAAATACAGAGTCTCACCAGAGCATTCGCTGCTCGCACACACCTCGGACCTATTTTTGTGTATTATAGATATACCCATCTACCTTTGGAATTATTTCACACTAAAATTGTATTACCTCCCTTAGGTAGTATAAAAGCTGAAAACCCTTAATATTCTGCACATTTTTCAAAAGGCAAAAAGCTACTAATTCCATGTAGAATTTTGCTTTTTTCAGTATAAAAACAGTATATGTATTTACAATAATGTATCCATATGAAATTTGTGTCCTAACATAGTTAAAGATGATATCAAAAAAGAATTGGTTTGTTAATTGTTTACTGAGATAAAAGACCATGCTACTTACTTTCCAAACGACCCTCATATGTGAGCCGCGATATGATATTTCTACAAATGTGGTATGTGCGACTAGCAAAGGCTCAGACCAGCCTGCGCATACACGCAGTCTGATCAGAGCATTGATAGTCGCTTGAATATTCTATGAACATGTAGCTACTGACCAAACATCATGTGGAGTTTCTAAGCTTTAAAGGAGGCTGCACAAGCCCGTATGAGTCTACACCTGTCAAAATGCCACGTCGATGTTAATCACATGTCGCCCCTTATTTATGGGCTTGGTCTTGCATTGACAGTCTTCATCGCGGGCTTAAATCGACTTGCACCTTTTATATATGAGCCGCGACATGTGATTTCCAACAATGTGGCACTTTGACAAGTGTAGACTCAGACGAGCCTGTGTAGCCTGTTTTTAATCTTAGAAACTCCAAATGCTGTTTGTCAGTAACTTAACAGTCAGAGAGTATTCAAGCGACTGCACAGGCTCTGATCAGACTGCGCGTAAGCGCAGCCTGATCTGAGGCTTTGCTGGTTGCACATACCATATGGATGGAAATCTCATGTCGCATCTCATTTATTTATGCACAACACAAAATGCAACAAAGTACGTATGCATCGTTGTTTGCGATGCACTGCATTGTGTAACTATATCTATATGTACGGGTGTATGGTTTATGCACCCGTGCAATGCTTGTACGCACCACTAAACATGTAGATATAGATTACGGCGCTTTATCAGCACATCTATTTCGGTATATGTTTTTTAGACTGCCGCTCTCTTCGCGATCTCTTGGCTATCATTTGTGATTTCTAATTGTGAGTTTGTTACTTTTCCATTGGTATCCTGAGTCCGTTGTGGTACTTGATTTTATCGATTTCTGATCTTTGCCCTCTTTCTTTCTTTGGAAAGAATGTATATATAAGACACTTTTAGTTATGTCATGATGTCACCAGGAGGGGGTATGTTGTGGTGGAAATCACCTAAATGGTTGTCTTCCTGGGTTGAAACAGTAACTAAGCAGAGGATAAAATGTCTTAGAAAAGGACATAACAGTGCATCTGATGAGTCTTGAACAAGCGCCCCCTGCAAACTCAAGTCTAAAACTTAGATTCTTCGACCATACCATTCCACCAACTGAGCCACTGAGACGTACATACAAAGCTAAATGCTGAAGCGGTTTAACATGTTTAAGGAACATTTTGTCTTGGACTGGTTCAGTAATATCATAATATGACTTGACGGAATAAATAAAGAAGAAATAAAGGGCCTAAAATGGAGCCCTCTTGAACAGCAGCGCACAGATAGTCGACTGCCTTTATGTGCAAGATCACCTTCAATCTAGCAGCCATACATGTCCTACAGCAGAATCTATCATGAGTGTGAGGGTAGGATAGACAAATCCGTCCCGAGGATCACCGTTTGGCATCACGAGGCTTACCGAGACTAGATGAATCTATCATGAGTGTGAGGGTAGGATAGACAAATCCGTCCCAAGGATCACTGTTTGGCATCACGAGGCTTGCCGAGACTAGATGAATCTATCAAATGTTTGAGGGTAGGATAGACAAATCCGTCCCAAGGATCACCGTTTGGCATCACGAGGCTTGTCGAGACTAGATGAATCTATCATGAGTGTGAGGGTAGGATAGACAAATCCGTCCCAAGGATCACCGTTTGGCATCACAAGGCTTGCCGAGACTAGCTGAATCTATCAAGAGTGTGAGGGTAGGATAGACAAATCCGTCCCAAGGATCACCGTTTGGCATCGCGAGGCTTGTCGAGACTAGCTGAATCTATCAAGAGTGTGAGGGTAGGATAGAAAAATCCGTCCCAAGGATCACCGTTTGGCATCACTAGGCTTGCCGAGACTATAAGAATCTATCATGAGTGTGAGGATTGCCGTTGGGCATCACGAGGAACGGTGGTCCCGAGGGGTAGATTTTTCTATCCTACCCTCACACGAATTATGGATTCTTTGTCTTGCTCGCCACTGTTTTTATTTATTTATTTATTTTAAAATAATCTTCCAGAAATCCCTGAATACACTAAGATGCAATTTCACATGTTGACGTTACTTGATGTCTTTGGTAAAATAGCATTGGTAAGATAAGATTTTCTATCCCAGGGTAAAATCTCACATATCCTCATACGGTGTGCAAGGATACCTAATCAATAATACTAGTCAGTCAAGGCACAACTATCTACTAGCTTACAGGCAAAGACTATTACAAGTATTCATTCTATCTTCAGACCTTAGTCCATTTTTCACACCCCTATTTTACCTGCTGTGGCACAATTTTGTCATGCCAAATAGTACATGTCTCACAGTAGATATCAGATGCGTTTTATCTTTTAACTAAACTTACCTCCCTTTCACTTGGATATTATTTCTTAACTATTCGCCTCTTTTATTCAACTAGCTTCCTTTTTACCCTTGTCTGGTGTGCTGCAAGGAGGTTAAGACGTATAGAAAAAAAGAAAGAAAAAACAAAAAAGAATGAAAGAAAGATAGAAAGAAAGAAAGAAAGAAAGAATGAAAGAATGAATGAATGAATGAATAAATGAATGAATGAATGAATGAAAGAAAGAAAGAAAGAAAGGAAGAAAGAAAGAAAGAAAGAATGAATGAATGAATGAATGAAAGAAAGAAAATGAATATTTAGAAATAATCCCCATTCTTTTCCCAGGTGATATGAGACAAGACACAAATCTGTGATGCTGTGAATTTTTTCACTCTCATGTTTAACTAGTGAGCGAATTGAGGCCCATTCATCATACATTTCGTGTTCTTAACAGTTGCAACCATTCTGGATATCAGGAAACAAGTACTTTGGTAAACAGCGAAGACGCAGATGAAATGTCACATAAAATGGCATTTCATCAGGGCCCGCAAGTTTGCTGAGATAAAAACAATCTTCAAGGACATAAATAAATTTCAAAGAAAGTTTGACAAAATACGCATTTTACAAACGCGCCAGTTCACATGCGTGGAGTCTTTCTTGAAACTTGCATGCACACAACAAAGTGGACTATTCCATAATAATTGTAACAATATGTATTGGATGAACCATCAGAATGAAAAGGGTAGGTAAATAGAGGATATTTACTTTTTTGAGGTGTATACCAAAAATATTTCATTGAGTGTGTTGAAAATTCTGATGTTTTCAACTCAAGAGATGAAATATACATGTATTTAGTATTTACCCAAACAAGCATTTTTTTTTTATTTTGTACTTTTTATAGATTACATGCAATGTCTCACCCACTGAAAAAGGAGGTGCTGAAAATGCAAAAAAAGGAAATTTTAGCAAATCCAATTAATTTTGGTACCAAAATATTTGTCACGTTCTAACTGAGAAAATGCATATCCACACTTGATGTTTTCGTTCACAAATAAGAAAGTTATGGGCGTTTGAAGTTCTGAAGTGAAATGCATTAAATGAATGAAAAAGTCGGACGTAATAAATAAAACGCTACAGTCAAAATATAGGCTGATACAAATGATATCATATCATTTCACTAGTGATTGATATTACTTTTATTTGTTTTGATATGCATTGATTTCACTGCTAAGTCTAACATAAATTTATTGTATTCTTTAATGATTGACAGTGAATGTCCTAAAAGGACTGTTCAAAAGAAGTTTCAAACTATTTGAGCCGTGACATGAGATTTTCAACAATGTGGTATGTTCGAATAGCAAAGCCTCAGATCAGCCTGCGCATACGCGCAGTCTGATCAGAGCCTTTGCTAGTCGCTGAAATATTCTATGACTGTTAAGCTACTGGCTAAACATCTGCTTAAATGTCTATACAAATGCATCTTTCGAGTGATGCACACTGTTGTCGTTGCAATTTGAAGAGAAAAAATGTTATCGCCGCTTCTAAAATGAGCACCACAACTTGAAAAAGTTTTGACCTTTCTCTGCCGCCAGAATCGACAGAGATAAACCAGTAATGATCTTCGCTCAAACACTCTTGTTGTTTTTGTGGAAAATCAGCGAGACTGAAAAACCCAGCTGACAGCAGCCATCTTTGTTTTTTTATAGGGTCATTATCTTCCAATTGGTGGACATGCACAGAAATGTTATCGGGTATGAAAGCCATGACCGGCCCGATCTGCCGTGCCATAAATCTATTTTTATATACAAAAAACATTATTACATACCTTTTTATTTTGCAAATGAGAAAATATTTTATGCAGAGGATAGAGGAAAAATGAACAGAGAATTGAACCTCTTTGTTCTGTGGGAAATTGGATTTCTGGCGCGGCAGATCGGACACGGCAGAACCATGCGGTCACGGCTTTCATAACCATCATATCACGTGTCAACTTTGACCCTTGCAAGTGACGTATGACCGCGCGACATATGGAAATACACCTTACAACCAATCGTTGCAGCCTGTCTTGGTAGAAGTTGGGAGAATATGAAAACATAGATCGATATCGTCTATTATCATTAGTTGATAAAGAAGGCGTTACCCTGTCAAAATTGATGGGAGATTATGGAATCTAAAACTGAATTGTATCAAAAACCTCAAAAACGAAATAAAAGTAAAAGAAGGTTAGATCGAAGTTATCAATGGGGACAATATCTGAGTAACTCGGTGTAGAAAAAATGCTGGTAAAATATACCGTTTCCAAGTTTTTGAGCGCAAAGGGCTCCTTTAGTAGTATAGATATGCAACGGTTGACTAAATCATTGGATGTCGTTTCAGGTCAGTGATCGTATACTGAACAAAAGTGAAAAAGCTACACAAGAATTGTTTGCCATTTATATGCAAAATGATGCAAGCCAGTAAAGCAAATGAACGTGTATCTGAATGTTCCAAGACTGGGTTATGTATAAATTTAAAGGTTTACGGATGTTGTCACGAGGAAACACATGAAAGTCATTTAAATTAGACAGGGATCCAATTTTTCAGGTTACAAATTTGAAAAGAAATCTCACACCGTTAAGGCCTTCAGAAATCCACTGCCAACCAGATCCGACTGAACGAAATGGTAGTCTTAGACAGGTGACAACCAGAAATGTGTTTTGATCGTTTAGAAAAGCAACCTTAGAAAGCGGGGTTTTCATCAAATTGGTCAAGCTTGAAATTTTATCAATGGCATCTCCATAGGAAAATCAATGTGCTTTTGCATCTTAGTCTGAGGACATTACAAGTCGAGAAATGGTAGTAACAATGTGCTTATAGGTCAACCTGGTTTGGCAAAAGAAAGAAAGTTATCGAAAATCGTGATAAATCGAAGATTACCAAATATTTGATATTCCCTATATGTTTTTGTAAAAGAGAGACATTTAACATTTTTTACAAATTTGATAAATTCGTAGTTGATTTCTGAGCTTGTTTCAAGTGATAAGACAGTTTTCTTGTGTATTTATGCAACACAAGTATGACGAATTCTGATAAGCATAAAAATCTTTTTTGCGCATGTGCAATTGCAAAATTCATTGAATAAAGCTTTAAACACAAGCATCAAAAGAGACAAAAGAGACAAATTGGCGGCACTACAGAAGGTGCAGTTATCAGGTCAAGCAGGTTAATTACAGTCAGTGTATAATGTTCGCTCTGATCTATTTCTAAACTGTATGGAAAGATTATCAAAGAGTGTCAAACAGTTTGGATCCAGATCAGGCCCAACAACATGTCAGACCTCTTATCATTCTTTTTTTAAATAGCCTATCAGCAGACGACACAAACAGGTTTGAAGTAAAATGGTATGAGCATCAAGCACCGCATCTGCGTTTGATTATAGTCTGATCAGAGTTTTCACAGCAACATAATGGGTAGCTAAAGTATCCAAGCTTCGAGGACTCTGGCTAGAGTCTTTGCTATCTACATGGATCAATGCTTAAACTGATACGAGTCTGTTAGGCTTGCAAGCCATTTTTGTTTGATTGGACCTAATAAACTGGACTTGGTTTGAATTTTCAAGAATTTGCTCAGATTTATGGAAATGATAATAGGAATGATAAAAATTATGACATTAAACAATGCAAATACATGTACTCTTTGCGAATACAGGATTATTTTGAATGTTTTAATTGTCTGCCTTTTTCTTTAAGAAATTACTTTTCCAAAAAAACTCTTTTCAGGAATGCAATCAGAGCACCAAACAGTTTGGATCCTGATCATTTTGGTGGGCCTGATCTGGGTTCAAAATGTTTGCAAAGCAGAAGATATCATAACAGAGCTAAATGTTACAATTTCAATTAATGCTATTAACTGTTACTTACTTAGGGGCTTTGAACCAGACTGCTTATTTCTGTAGTGCAAAAATGTAAGGTAGCCCTGTCTAAAGTAATTCTCATTCTTATCACTTGAAGCCATTATTACTCAATGAAATAATTGAATGGAAGCACAGCCTAATTATAAGCTCTCTCCACTGAGATGTGACGCCATTAACTCACAGCTGAGGTGACCAGACGCTGGAATGCAAGCTAATTGGCAACCATGAGGGAAAACATGTCAGCAGCCAGTTATTGGTTTTATGGACAATAAACTTGCTTTTAATCACCTAAGCTGATGAAGAAGCAGAGTGGTAAAAATAAATTAGAATTAATGAGGAATTTATTTTTGATCAAGATAAATATTAATAGGGCTGGAATATTCCCTTTAAGCTTTAGTAAACACTTTTGGTTCAATACTTTCTCACAAAGTATAAAATATTGTAGTGTAGCGTTTTGACCTTTGTTCAGTATAGCATAAAGTGTATCGTACATATAAAGTACTGCTGCATAAATTAGAATCACAACTAAATGAGTTCAGATGTACCTTTTCAATTTATATCACATTGAGCATTCAATAATCGTGAATCATTTCAGGCAGTATATATTGCCTGGTAATTTTTGCTCAAATAATTATGATGGTAGATTTTTGCATTTTATTCCACTTTGACACTTGTCTTGAGTGTTACCATTGAAAAAATGTATGTAAACAGCTCAAATTGATTAATTACAGAAAATGAATGGTTGACTATAAGATAACATATGTAGTTCATAATGCTTAGGCTGGTTACCACTGTAAAAGTTGTTTTATAAAAATGTCCATAATAGCCACATCACCCTGTTTGAGCAGAAAATGTCCTTACAAATATAGCAAACAGTATTTACCCGGATCAAACTGGTCGTATTAGATCAGTTGGATCTGTGTCTACGCTGATTGAATCGATACTATCAACTGAATGGCAGCGCTTAAAAATAAAACTGGCATGTACAAAGCAATCACGATTTTACAATGTGTGATGCTTTTGACACTCACCTGTAGAAATTTAAGTACAGATATATAGGCCGTCACATGGCTGTTACACCGTTTAAAATCCCCCCGCTTTTCAGAAAGCCTAAAAATGTCGAAATTCCCAAGAGATTAGGGGTCAGGGCAGTGGTAGTAGATTCGTCAAACAATTTTCTTCTGACACTGCAGGATAATCTAAATCCAGATTTGAGCTTTATGTTCGGAAAAATGCAAGTTATAAAATAATATTCCAGATTTTCGCGTTTCTTATTATTGCGACAGGACTAAAATTATACATATGCGCAGATGCCTCTAATAAACTCACTTGATGACGCATCCAGCAAACTTAGAGGTCTGAGTTTTATTGCAAGCCTTCTTCTACATCCATACTTTGTGTATGCGAGCAGCAAATAATCTTGAAAAAGCCCAGATCCCTCAGAAATAGAGGAAACCTACGATATAAGAAAACAGCATACAAGGTTTTATTAGTAAGTAAGTAAGTAAGTAAGTTAGTAAGTAAGTAAGTAAGTAAGTAAAGTCTTTATTTTACCGAGGGTAACAACATTTAGCAAACAATGGTACTAATCTTCCTTTGTGTGGCTCTTCTATTGAGTCTGTTAATGAGAACTAGTACTAATGGTAAGTGCAACCATTCTCATCTCCTCAACTCGTTAAATGATTCATTCATACATGAGCACTCATGTAAGATCCTCGATCTAGACCAGCTCACTAGATTTTGGTACTAATCACATATGTGCAGATGTCACTAATAAATGCACATGCTGACGTATCCAGCAAAGTTAGAGATCTCAATTTTGGTCTGAGCCATCATCTAAATCCATACTTTGTGTATGCGAGCAGCAAAGGCTCTGGCGAGGCAAAAATTTTGCTACGAGCTTTCAACTACAACCATACTTTGTGTATGCGAGTGGCGAAGGCTCTGACGAGTCTTAATGTGCTTATGAGCCTTTATCTACAACCATACTTTGGGTATGCGAGCAGCAAAGGCTCTGGCGAGTTTAAAGTTTGGTTCAGAGCTTTCAATTACAACCATACTTTGTGTTTGTGAGCAGCAAAGGTTCTGGCGAGTCTAAATTTTGGTTACGATCTTTTAATTACAACCATACTTTGTGTATGCGAGCAGCAAAGGCTTTGGTGAGTCTAAATTTTGATCTGAGCCTTCACTTACATCCATACTTTTTGTATGCGAGCAACAAAGACTCAGGCGAGTTCGCGCATATGCGCAGACTCATAAGAGTCTTCGCTACTCGCTAATGCGATTAGTTCCAAAATTTCGTGCACTATCCAATTTATCTTTGCCACTTCACTGTTTTTATTTTTTCTAAGGTACAGATGCACCAAGATATTTTTGACCTGAGTCAAATCTATTTACGCCACGTTTGGTCCTTTTACTTGTATTATTTTCTTTTGATTGGGTTGTATTAGGACTAGATATCTGATATTTAAGTTGTTTTTGTATAAGGTCAAGACCAGCCTTTTTCATCATTGTCATTTTCCAAGTCCAATATTTCAAGGTCCCTTTCTACTGGACCATGGCTTGTATATGTATCTGTTAAATCAACAGATTATCTTCTGTCTGTCAAACATACTGGAATCACGTTAGAAGCTCGTAAACTACGCCACATGTCACTATCATCCCCTAAATCAAAACCTTCTGGCATTTTGAATTTCTAATATGATTGAAACAGGTTTGATGGTTTCATTTTATCTTTATCAACTAAACTTAAAGAAGACACCTTTTGACTTTCTCCTTTCTGTATCTTAAGAATGGGTTTAGAAGGTATTTGTCTATTTTCCATCACTACATAGCGTGTATTCATTTTGTCTGATTGGTATATCATTTGTACTTTATCTCCATCAGATGAGGATTCTTCCAGATCAAAATCCTTTTTTGGGTTTATCTACAGTCTGAGGAGAGCAATTTTCTGTTACAAGTGACTGGTGTTTCGATTGCCCTGGCTTTGTTATCTTTACTTATCACATTTTCTGAAGGAACTGTGGCACTGGGTACTGATGCTATTGTTTTCTTATCAGTTTTTTAAATTTCGTTCTGTTTCCATGAACTTTTATCAGTTGATGCCGGTAGGGTGGTTTTCGTTTCTTCAGTGGTTTTCATTAGGTCCTTTAAGGCATTCTTCATCTCTGACTTATCTTTATTACTTTGCTTGACAATTTTTTTGTTTTTCCATTTTATTAGCTTCTTACGCCCTAGCTACAAACTTTCGGCTAAAACACAGTATTGGTGCTGATTAGCGTCTCACTAGGCAAAAAGTAAAACACTCGACACGATAATATATTGTCATTTTCTACATTTTTTAAACATCTTACCTTAAGCTAGTCTTTGTTTTTGAAAATATTCCTTCATATAAAATTAAATCAGCACCAATACCGTGTTTTAGCCGTTTACATGTTTAGATTTTCCCTGTTCAATTGATGTTAGTTTTGGTAGAGTATTTATGATTTTCTTCATTTCCATAATCATCTTATCATTATGATGGTTTGGCTTTCTATCAATTTCAGGACTTTAATTGCAACTTTATCTGATAGGTCAAATTTATCATCTCTAAATGTAGAAATATCAGTTGTGTCATTTTCATAGTTTTCTTGAATTTATCCTTGTCATCAAAAGACCTTAAGTTTAACCTAGGAATGTGACTAAGTAATGTATTGAAAAAAAAACAGAACATGTGCTGTGAGTTAAGTCTACTTCGTTCAACGAACCTTAAATCAGAAATAAACTGATCCAATTGATAAGAATGGAAAATTCAATGTGAATGCATATTTAAAACTGGCCAAATGGTTGTAAAAGCACGTTCAATACGTCAATGATGCAGTGAAAGCACGTTCAAAACTGTACAAGAGGCTGTGAAAGCACATTAAAACTGGATAAGAGGCTGTGAAACCATGTTCAAAGCTGGTCAAGAGGCTACAAGAAAACGTTAAAATCTGACCAAGAGGCTTTAAAGTACGTTCAAAACTGACAAAGAGGATATAAAAGTACTGCGTTCAGAACTGACCAAGAGGTGGTGAAAGCGCGTTCAAAACTGGCCAAAAGGATGTGAAAGCATGTTCAAAACTGACCAAATGCAAGAGGCTGTGAACCCACGTTCAAAAATGGTCTAGAGGCTGTGAAAGCACGTTTAAAACTGAGAAAGAAGCTGTAAAAGCTGTAAAAGCACGTTCAAAACTGTCCAAGAGGCTGTATAAGCACGCCTAAAACTGCCCAAGAGGCTGTAAAAGCACGTTTAAATATGGGCAGAGGCTGTGAAAACATGTTCAAAACTGGGCAAGAGGCTGTGAAAGACACGATCAAAACTGACCAAGAGGCTATGAAAGCAGGTCAAACTGGCCAAGAGGCTGCGAAAGCACGTCCAAAACTATGGTGGAGGTTATGAAATTAATTTTGATAACCCATGGGTCTGCTTAAGTTGGTTCAAATATGTTTTATTTGAACAATGAACACACATGATCTCGTGCGAAGATAAACAAAATATAAAATGGGATTTCAACGAAAGCTATCTACAGCTTATTGAGTTCATCTCCCCTAAAGTTATGTTATCTGCTCTCTCGTCTGCTTATCTTCTTACACATGCCTAGCTGCAAACAATTTTGACACAGATCAGACTGCCGAGGAGCATTCTGACCAGGGTTCTTATTCTTTGCTTCCATGAAAAGATGCAGTCTGAAGTGCGTTTGAGAAACAAGCAGACGACATTTTCAGAACAAAAGAAAACATTGGCGGGATAAGGGTATAATGCAGATATGAGCAAAGTACATTTTTTTTATCGAAGTTTATTGTTTGTTCCCGACATCCACCTTGATAAGATAGAAAACAAGTTTACCTCCGAGTATGTGCAGCCATGAACCGGGTTAATCGATGACAATTGTCGCCTGCTCTCTCATCTGCTAGCAATATGGTCCCAGCTTAGTAAGGTTTTATAGTGTTTTTGCTTCCAACGCAATGTACAGCTTACTCAGATACAGTGTCATGTTAGATTAGTGAATTTTTGCATGTAGAAGGTTAAGTTATTCTACTTTCAAGTTAGCTAATAACAAAGACGCTGATCAGACTGCATGTCTTAGCAGGGTTTCTAGCGTTGATAGCTAACTGATACTAACAACCAGCGGGACTCAGACGAGTCTGTGCATCTGCCCAGTGTCACCAATAAACACATTGGTTGCCAGCATCCTGACATGGCCTTCTTATTACATAGGATAGGCCATTATTTTATTTTTTTTAAAAATGTTTATTTATTTTTACGTTTTGTTTGTCGGAGGAAGAAATAAAAAGTCTTTTTGAACGATTTTTCTAGTGAACTTACCTCGCAGAAAACACAGTTTCAGAATACCAGCTAATGTATTCTGACCACATTAAATCAGAAGTTGTAAATCATTAGTTTTATCTTTTTCTTCTGTCCACTTTGTAAAGCATTTCACGTTGCTGGTGTCTTCTCTCGAAGGAGGCAAGAGGGACAAACTGAAACACCAAGATAGTATGACAAGGGGAATGGTATCATGTTGAGCGTCTGTGACATAGTGATTCATTATTCGCGGATCCAAAAAACGTTGTCAGAGGGTTCCAACCTCTGACAACGTTTTTTATGTTCTTGTTTTGTTTTTTGTTTGTTTGTTTGCTTGTTTTTTTATGGGGGGCACAGGATCCAACTAACACTATAAGCAGGCCATCATCGGCCCACCAGCTAACATTAAATGGCGTTTTGCTGGCAAGCCAATGATGACCCAACATTAAATGCTGGCTTGGTAACTTTGTGATTTTCCAGCGGAGCCGGACCAGTGTTGCTAAGAAAACCTTTATTTTTGTGAGTTTTCAGGGGGTGGGGGGTCGGGACCCCCTGATTGCCTCCTCTGGATCTGCGCAAATTAATCAGAATTAGAATATTTCTCTGGAAATATTCAAAAATGACACCAGTACTGTCAATTTGGATAATTTCTCTCTATTTAATTGCATCATGGGAAATGCTTTTATGTCATCTGCAGATTTCTTTTCAAAATTAATTTTCGAAAAAAATCAGGAATACCATCTGATTGTCAATCAGATTGGACAAGGCATCGGGCATGACAAAATGTCGGACCTGATCTTGGTCAAATCTGTTTGCAGAAGTTATCAACAGACTACACCAGACGATAAGGAGTTGTATGTGTGCACAATGCTATCTCACCAGTGTTGTCAATGAGAGTAATTTCTTATAAAAGCTGAGCATTGTTCCTCATGTGTAACAATAGCATTGACTGCTTACATGTTTACAGATGAAGTTTGGGTAAATAAAATAAATCTAGATCCACAGAGAAGCTGAATTGGTGTAAGCGTACTTATTTTTTTCTAATTTAGTGCCTCTTTTATGACATTGTATACGCGTACTTAAAATTACTTAAATTTAGTGCCTCTTTTATGACTGAATTTAGCGCCTCTTTTATGACTAGCTAGAAAATTGAAATTTCGCTTGTAGCAATTTTAGATTTGATACTTACCACAAACCGAATAACAAAGGCGCTGATCAGGCAGGTTTTCTCGCGTCAAGGCCCAGAAGAAGTTTGGGTAAAATAAAATAAATCAAGATCCACTGAGTAGCTGAATAGGTATACGCGTACTTAAAATTATTTAAATTTAGCGCCTCTTTTATGACCATTTCCGAATTTTTTCCTGATTTTCCTAGTCTGCAAAGCGCATTTTGTAATGGGCAAAACGACAATTTTTATACCAATCTAAATATTGTGTAGTTTTTATATGGCATGGCTGCCTTAAAATCACATAACGTTATCGGTTAGTTATATATATGATAGTCAAACGATTGTGTTTGAATTTATCACATGAAAAAAACTTTTTGAAGCTTAATGTGAGTAGGATTTGCTCTTTCCTAATAAGATTTTTGTTAACGTTTACTTCATTTCATTTTTGCTCGTATATCCGTTACATTTACGTATTTTAAGGGCAAATTCTGGTATTGTCCACGCGTCCCATTCCTGCAGCGGGAATATGGGACAGTTGTCTGGGTCCCGTCTTTCGACAATATCCAAATTCGCATCAATACAATTTTTTAGATACGCTTAAGTCAGATGGATATTTCCACATTTTCTGGACAAAATAAAGTAACTAAAATGTGTCCAAAATATCTATTGACCCATCGCCTCAGTACCAAATACTGATAAATAAATCTGGCGAAATCAAACAATTTACAAATCAAGTTTGTACTGAGGATGCTAATACGAAAATGGCCGGTACTTGGTGGGATGATGTCCAATATAAACGGTTAATTTGGGCGGCGCACGATCTGACCTCGTAGTCTAGTGGTTAGTGCATTAGACTCTTCAACCAGCGGACCAGGGTCGATTCCTGGGTGGGCACCTAAATATTACATTATTTTTCTTCTTATTTCAGCTTTATGATAATGAATTACATCCTACAAGTTATAATAATTGATATAAATGAGAAAAAAGCGCACAACATAATGTTTTATTTTGAAGATTCCTCAAAATATGTGAGGGTAGGGGTAAGTTTTGTTCTCCTGAAAGAAAATTAGTTTGGTGACCCCCATCTTTAAATTTATTCTTTTTTTTCTAAAAGGTAATATACACGTCTATGAAATAAAAATAAAACTTTGAGATTGTTAATGCCAGAATTTTTAGTATGCAGTTAAATCTAAAAATCATATCCCTATTTTAGAGGAATTACCAAAATATATCGTTCAGTATTGTGTCACAGCTTGGGAAAACAAATAAATTTTCCTTTTTCATTAAAAGCTTGATGTCGTGAGTAATAATTAAAATTAAAATAAAGAATCTGGATAGCGATTACAACTATTTAAACTTAATATTAACGACATGTTTTTTTTTTTCAGAAATTTTGTAAAATTCTGAAAACTTCCTATTGAGATTATGAAAAATCGAGCGTGGTGACATATGCTTTTTATTTCATAAATTGACAATCCATAAATAAAACAAACTGTATGCAAAGAATCTAAAAGAATTTGATGTGGGAAGTATTACCCTCAATTGCCCTTAAACCACTGTGGCATAACTGCCTAATATACCATTTTAATGTTTTAGAGAATGTATTTAGTTTTAATTGATCATACCGCACATTCTATTTGTGTTGTGAATGCCTTAGATGTTAGGTTGAACTTTAAAAAAAAGAAAAAAAAACACTTATTTTGAATCCATCGCATCCCAGAAGTTTGACAAAAATAAAATTGCAAAATTACGAAGTTACCCTGGCGTCTATTTGTTTACTGATGTAGGCACTGTCCTGCCAGCCAAGAGTGACAGTGACGTCGTGCTTTTGTTTACACTTGTTAAGCAAAACATCAACTTGTACAGTTCACTTGAGCTGCGGATAGGATCAATACACAAGTGATCTTTCGATTCTAAGTCCCTTATAACTTTGTAAACAAAACATGACGTCACTGCCACTCTTGGTTAGCATGACAGTAAATAAATCATGCTCCAGTCACGAGGTTTAAATGTCGCAAATATGTATTTTAAACACTATTCGCGAAAATGAAATTCACGCGAAAATTTCCGTATTTATAGTAATTGTTGCTGAGGGTTTTTTTTTTATGTTTCCAAAATTGTATCATTTAATGTAGATAATGTAAGCATTGTGTACATATTCATACAAAATCCGGAAATTTGAGGACAGAATAAATTTCTGGTCTAGTTTTATAGATATAGATACACACTACTTTCATTTTTCAAACGCCCATCACTAACTTCTCTTTATATTTTTTAAAATACAGTTGAATGTAATCTTCCATTGCTTCGTTGATGCCAACATAAGTGGCTTCTTCAGCAAACTCATAAGTTTTACTTTTACAACTTAACTCCACGACGTTACTGTTTCGTATGAATTTAGTCACAAAAGCATTCCTTAAGTAGATGAGATTTTAAGTCATTGAATGAAAGGCCACAAACAGATTATCGTCAAATAAGCAAACATGCAATACCGCAGACCCATCAATCAAAGTGAGAGTGATTCCTCAATGACTAAAAAGTCCATGACACACATTTTGATGAGTCTTGTTTTTCCTTATTTAAGAAGTAAGAAATCTTTCACTGATAACATTTGGTCACAGAAAACAGTTGACCCCTTTTCAATAAAGTTAAAAATGTAATGCTTTAAGTTCATTAAATCGTTCATGGGCTTCATGGGTTACTCACAAGTGATCACTCTAAAATACAATCAAAATGATTATCTTTCATTCATTTTCGAAACATAAATTATAGGTGATATCCAAGTGTTGCGTTTTTAAAGTCCGTCAGTTTATAGACACATAACACTTTCATTTTCAGCCGATAGAAGCCATTCCTGGTTTTGCATGGATAGACACATACTAGTTTCATTTTCAATAGTGCATCACTTGAGTGGCACCTGAAGAAATTGCTGGTTTTGTATGAAATTTCAACCGCCCATCACGTTAAAAGAGAGGACATACATAAACACACACAACTTTCATTTCTTGACGAAAGGAGTAATTCCAAGTTTAATGTAGACTTTTGTTTGCAGACGAGAATTGAAATGTGTGATTTGTATTGATAAGCGCGCAATTCTTTTATTTTAAACTGACCATCCTTTGATGACAGACACACATTATTTTCCTTTTTTTAAAAACGCCCATCACTTTCGAATTAAAGACATTCCAGATTTTGTATGGAAAGACACAAACTAACTTTCCTTTTCAATAACACATCACTTGAGTGGGGAATAAATTGATAGACGTGCTTTCATTTTCAATCGCCCATCACTTGAAAAGAGACGACGATCCTGATGTTGTACGAATAGACACTTATTACTTTCCTTTTCAACAGCACATCACTTGAGTGGAGGATTAATTGATAGACATACTTTCATTTTCAATAGCCCATCACTTGAGTGGAGAATAAAATGATAGACATACTTTCATTTTCAATAGCCCATCACTTGAGTGGAGAATACATCGATAGACGTGCTTTCATTTTCAATAGCCCGCCACTTGAGCGTCGAATAAATTGATATACATACTTTCATTTTCAACAGCCCATCACTTGAGTGGAGTATAAAATGATAGACATACTTTCATTTTCAATAGCCCATCACTTGAGTTGTGAATTAATTGATTGACATACTTTCATTTTTCTATCGCCCGTCGCTTGAGTGGGAATAAATTGATAGACATACTTTCAATTTCAATGGCACATCACTTGAGTGGAGAATAAATTGATAGACATACTTTCAATTTCAATAGCCCATTACTTGAGTGGAGAATAAATTGATAGACATACTTTCAATTTCAATAGCCAATCACTTGAGTATAGAATAAATTGATAGACATACTTTCAATTTTAACAGCCCATCACTTGAGTAGAGAATCAATTGACAGACATACTTTCATTTTCACAAGCCCCTCACTTGAGAAGAGAAGATATTCCTGATTTTGTAGGATAAAAAACACATCGCTTTCATTTTCAGTCAGCCGTCACTTGAGTAGATTAGAAACTCGTGATTTTGAACGAATATATTATACAGCTATTCGGTCACTGTATCGCCACGTGGTATGCATTGTCTCTTGTAAAGCAAACAGAGATAGGAACCACTTTGGGACGTGGCTAGACAGTGACCCAATAGCAGAACAATACAAATGACGATTTTATTTTCAACAGCCCATCACATGAGGATAGAATAAACTCTTGATTCAGGATAGATAATTATATACACTTATTGCTTTCGCATTCAACAGATAGAAGAAACTCCTGATTTTGTAGGCCAATACACGAATTGTTCATATTGTCAACAGTCCAACACTCGAGAATAAAATTACCTTCTGGTTTTGTATGGCTATACAATCATTGATTATGTTTTAACAGTCCATCACTTGAGGATAAAAGAACCTTCCGGTTTTGTATGGTTATACAATTATTGATTGTGTTTTAACAGTCTAACACTTGGAAATAAAAGAACCTTCTGGTTTTGTATGGTTATACACTCTTTGGTTATTTTTTAACAATCCAACACTCGAGAATAAAATTATCTTCTGGTTTTGTATGGTTATACACTCATTGATTATGCTGTAACAGTCCATCACTTGAGGATAGAAAAAAGATCATGATTCACGCTTTGGTTTCGTTTTCAACATTCCATCACGTGAGGAACCAACATCCTGGTTTTTAATGGAGAGACTCAAGCTATATTTTCAATCGCCCATTATTCATGATTTTGTATGGACAACTTAAAACTCCTACCAGAAAATTCGAAAATAATTATGCATTATTCGTCCTTAAAACTGTTCGAACGATTCATATCAATCAAAGTGTATGGCCGCCAGGAATTTTCCAATTCACATATATTAAAACTTTCAAGATTTTTCTATCAGAAACTACTGGTCTGTTTTAAAATATCAAGTCTTCTTGGATGGTTCCTTTTCAAATTTGCAAAAAAAAATCAATTCCATAGAGAATTTTGGTTGTCTTGACAATTGAAAGGGAAAAACACAACTATATGTATATCCCTTTTCTGAGGACCTGAAAAAATAACTTTTCACAAATGTGACAGTGCACGAGATTTCAATACTTATCGCATCAGTGAGCAGCAAAGGTCAATGCGAATTTGCGCATATGTGCAGATTTGCCTTGGCTTTTGCTACTTGCAAACACAAAGTATGTTTGTTTGTTTGATTTGATTCTTTCCGTCCCATCAACAAGCTTTCAGTTAAACAGGGACCGGTCTTTGTTGGTTAAACCAGTACTTAGCTAGGATAAATGTGTCTTGCTCAAGGACCACAACGCAGTGACGCCAATGAGACTCGAACCCGCGGCCCCTCAATCTTGAGGCAACCACTCTACAACTGAGTCACTGCGCTCCCTACACAAAAATTGAATGTAGATTGAGGTTCTGACCAAACTTTTAACATTTTGACTCGCCAGATACGTCAGGATATGCTTTTAGAGGCACGTTCGATGAGTACCGATATCTCGTGCATTGGCAAAAATATATCATTCTGATCTGTCAATAACATGGCAATAACAGAGCGTAAGAGCTTCCTTAAAACATAGCTTAGATAAAAAAAAACGCTGACAGGAGGATTAAAAAACCAAAACACGAGTGTTACTTTTTAACCAGATTGAAAAATAAAATGGCAAAGCATGACTTTGAGTCAGAGGTCAAGGTGAAAAAAAAATATTTCTGATTGCATGGCTGGCTCGAAGTGAAATATCTCTACATGTTCGTTTGGATGTAGATGGTTCATATTTTGCACACTGGCTGTATAAGGTGAAGCTGTCAGAATGATTTAACTTCTGCTAGATCATTGACCTTTGATTTAAATTTCAATGTCAAAAACTCTGACAATGTTTCGCAATTTTAACTATTCAAATTAAAATACTGAATGAGAAAATAAAATAATGGTCCGCAATGAAAAATTAATACTATAAATTGGTCAGCACACGAGATGATGTTTGTTAGTACATCAGGGGACACCCTAAAATGCTGAATTTTCTGCTGAATTCAGCAACTTGCTGATCAGCTTAAATGCCCTCAAACGCTGAACTGCTGATTTTTTTATCTAATATGTTTTGAACTTTGTTATGCATAATTATTTGAAGACTTTATGTTTTTTATGTTTATTCATGTATTAAATTAGTACTCTGATGAATAGCGTTTTGTTTTTATTTTAGTTTGTTTTTCAGTGGTTTGTCGTAAGATATTAATTATTGTTTCTGTGTAGTTTAAAAGTCTTTTCATTTATTCAAACGAAACTTTGTTGATTGGTCATTGAAAACAAATTGATGAATTGATTGGATAACTATGATTATTTGTTTGTTTCCCCTTGAGGTACAGCAAATGATTAATGACCATTAAAACTCTTGATTACAGGGTCAAATTAAAGTTTTGCATTTTTGAATTAACTGACCAATCCAATGAATTAATTGATTGTATCAATTAATATATTCATTTAATGAGACGCATTACGAGATTTCCAACCATGCGGTTTATGCACCCAGCAAAGGCTCAGATCAGCATGCGCACGTGCATAGTCTGGAGTCGCTTGAATGTTTTATTACTGTTCAGGTACACGCCGAACAACATTTGGATTTTTAAGCTTCAAAAGGGGCTGCACTGGCTCGTAAGAGTCAACACTTGCCAAAATGTCATGATACTTTAGTATATATCGCATATGCGCAAAGCCAAATAGGCCCTAGTTTGTGTTCCTCCTGCCTACTTAAAGCTAGAGACCTATATTTTCGTCTCAATTATAATGTACTTTAATACCACCGACTGCCAAGGTGAGCTTGGACATTTGCGCAGGCTCACCTGAGCAATCACTGTTCGAAAATGTGATAGGTATCAAATCTTCCGAATGCACATGCTAACTCCCTTATCAATTCGGTAGCAATGATTTAATTTAGATAAAACGCCTGCTGTTTCTCGATTATCTACTCCAATAAACAAAGAGATTAGTGAATGTAGGCCAGGTGTTGATCAAATCGGGATAAAGCTGGGAAGGTGTCAACATGTGATCAAAACACATCTGGTTGCATGGCGAGGTGTATTATTATGACAGTTATAGTCCTGCCGCAATAATAAGAAACGCGAAAATCTGGACTTGCATTTTTCCAAAAATAAAGCTCAAATCTGGATTTAGAATATCCTGCAGTGTCAGAAAAAAATTGTTTGAAGAATCCACTACCACTGCCCTGACCCCTAATCTCTTGGCAATTTCGACATTTTTAGGCTTTCTGAAAAGCGGGGGGGGGGATTTAAACGGTGTAACAGATAACAGACATGTGACGGCAATAAAAATAGCTTAGCGTCAAAATTGTTTATTAATCGATCAGGTATTGCGGCATCCGTCGATAATCAGTAGCAAGTCTTCAGTTAAGGTAGTACCGGACTCACCGGCGTATGTCCAAAAGTGTTTTATCTTTTAACATATTATAATATAGACTTATACTTATAATCTAAGACAAAAAAACAATACCTAACCGTTCTTTTTAAAAAGTTATTTGATGTCAAAAACTACAAAATCGCAGGTTTTTGAAATAAACAAACACAGATTTTGTTAACAAATTAACAAGAAACGCAATAAAGTTTTTTTTTCAGAACAAATACTACTCACACCAGAGATATAAATAAAAACAAAAAATAGTGAAATAACATGTATTTACACAATTTATTAAGCAAAATCCTAATTAAGTCAAACGAATAAATGCCAAAAAAACACATTAATATTCAAAATAAACATATCAGAGAATGAAACTGGAACAACAAAAAACATATTTTTACAAAGATATTTTCATGAAGAATCTATTGATTGAATAAAAAATATGTGTCACCGTGCTCGTTTTTTTTGTTTTGGTGACTTTTCTGAAAAATCCTGAAAAATAAAGACTATATAATAAGTGTTGTCTCCCCTTTCAACCAATTTTTTTGTTTGTCTACGCCCTATGTATATCACTGGGCGGAGACATGGCTATTATTGATTAAGCACTGACAAATGGGCGTAGAAAATGACAAAAAAGATTTTGACCTAGCATATGTGACCCAGCACATTACATTATGATTCTCATTAAAGTATGGCTATAGCATGTCTTGATACTTTGATGCTTTCTTACACGTAGGATTTATGTAGATAAAAGCTAAAAAATATAGCTTTATTCCTGATGCATAGATCTAAATGTCATTTAAAGAATAAACTTACAAATATGCAATAAGAGAATAAAACATTCTTTTCCTTGTATTAATGTTTGGCAAGCCTGAATGTGATGTGTTGCAACCAGAACCACACAGCGGTGAGGCCTGCAACACGTTATCGCACAAGAGCTTGACAAACGTTAAGCCCCGTTCTCACTGTCCCGGTTTAAGGTGCCGGTTCATCCCGGTTTGATGATCCGGGATGAACCGTGATGAACCGTGTCACAACCGTGGCGGCACCGTGGACAATCTTGGAGATCCAGGATGAACCGTGTTGAACCGGCTCATGTCCCCGATTGTTTTAAAATGTTTAAAACAACCGGGACTCACCGGGAGTAACCGGGAAGGCTGTCAAATACCGCGATAAATCGGAAAGACGTCGGGAGCAACCGTGTCTCCACCGGTACGGCGTCGGGGCGATACCGGCGCAATCCGGGAACATCCTTGTCTCCACCGTGATAAACCGTGCAGTTCCACTGCCTATGTATATGTAATAAAATGCAAAATAAAAATGAAAAAGTCACTCCTGCTGCACCTAAAATGAAAGTGGATTCATCCAAACGACAAGGATGGGAAAGTCCATTCGTCACAAGTTGGTTAAATTGTCAGCAGTATTAATGTGCTCATTTACAAAGCTTATGAATAAATGCACTTTTAGTTACTGAAGAGTCAAGCATATATGAGCCACGACATGAGATTTCAAACAATGTGGTAGTTTCCAGATCAGCCTGCGCCTAGGCGCAGTCTGATCAGAGCCTTTGCTAGTCGCTTGATTATTCTATGACTGTTAAGCTACTGACCGAACAACTTTAAAGCTTAATTGGGGACTGGACAGGCTTGTCTGAGTCTACACTTCTCAAAATATCACATTGTTGGAAATCACATGCCCCGCTCAAAGTGTTTATATATTTTACGAAAAAGCAAGACAATCTGGGCCTAAAATTACAATGTATCCTTAAAGTTAAGGAGTACTTAAGTTGAGTATTGAATTTCCAGGATGCGAAAAATAACGTTTCCAAACTGATTAAAACCAAAATAGTTTCTTTTTTTCTGTAGATCACAATGATATGTTTGACCATGAGTACTGCATCGGTCTTGGCAATTTATTAAGCATTGAATGTACATGTTGAAGTATCAAAACTTAAATTATGTCTTCCTTAACTTTAAGGAGGCATTGTAATTCTGGGCCTAGATCAACAACATTTAAACCTCGTCGTAAGAAAACAGGTCTGCTTCTGCTTATTTGTCATGCAAATGAGCTGCGAGGTTACTAGGCATTTGCTTTCGCTACACAGATCATGATTCCTCTAGTAACTCGTATATGGCTGCGCAGTCCAATTTGTGTCATAACTGTTATGCGATAGAGACAGAAGAAAACTGATGTTACTCCACGTTTTTATCCTGGTTTTATAGTGTAGAGTAGCACCAGGACGCAACCGTGGCCCTACCGGCATGTAACCGTGGCGCAACAGGCAGTTACCGGGATATCACCGTAAACAACCTGGGTAACACCGGGGTATACCTGCACGAATCGTGGCTCCACCGTGCTGCACCGTAAGTGCTCCGTGGTGAACCGGGGACCAACCGGCGTCTTGTTTTCTCGAGAACCGGGGCTATACCGGGGTAACGTCGGCAAAGTGAGAACGCAATTTATTTTTTATGAAATGTGTCCCGGTGCCTCACGGTATACCGGCTGTCCTGCATCGGGATGAACCGTGGCTACATCGGCACAGTGAGAATGGGGCTTTAATATACAGAAAGGAATGTTATATTGTCATTGTTATATATTGTAGGACTTTTTGGGTACTGTAAAGGTAGCAGCTTTAATTTTCATATCTGGGCGTGGTTCGGTTATTTCAACTGCTCAAGAATGGAAATCAGGTTCTATCCATTGGTTAAGCGTTTAAAAGTTGCTTGAGCCGCGCAGGTCTGCGTGCATTTCATGAAAGTCCTGTCCGTTAATGCACTGAACCCACATTTATTAACCCTTAAAGCGTATATTACAACACAATCGTATGTTTTTATTTGTCTATTGAAATATTATGAAGCCTCTCAAACAAACAGTGTAGATCTAGAGCAGACTACTCACCTAGAGCAGTCTGATCTGGGTCCACACTGTTTGCCTCTATACTAATGTTAAACAATAAACAAACACTTTCGAATGTAGTTATAACGCCTCATCTTCAGATTTTACCTATGTCTAAAGTAGACTAATAAGGCAGTCATGAGGAGCCACCTTTACAGTATCCAAAAAGTTCTAGAATACTTTCCTTTCAAGCAAAAGCATTTCCAAAAAAAAATGTCTGTAACATCGTGAAGCATACAACAAAACCACACCTTATAGGCGCAATCGAAAACATCAATACTATCGACAATTATAGACCAAAAATAGTTAGACTCATAGTTTTGTTATTACCATCACTCATCGAACAGGCGACACTTTGCAATCAAAACACTGTTTCTAGCGAGTTTTGATCCGCGTTCGTCAATGGTTAAGAGTGTTTTCGATTGCTCACTATCCGGTGTGGAAACAAACTTTTTTTCAACAGAAACATGACTGAAAAATGTAGTTAACTCCTAGCTCTTGTTTCAGATTGTTGTTTGCTGCTTTCGAAGCAGCAAACTTTCAGATTGACTTTTTCGGAAATCCGGTAATGCGCACTGCAGATTAGCTGTCTGACGCAACTCGCTGTCATTGCAAAAATATGCGGATGATAACGCAACACGGCTGCCTGTGTTGAATAAATGGAGACTTTGATTTGGAACGATATATTGTAGGATCCGCTAAGGCCAAAAAATATGTGTGTTTACGGTTTGCCGATCGACCCTGTTTTATAGCTGCCGACTGTATTTCTCCGAAAATAAAAAAAAAACAAAAAAAACGAGTAAGTTGTCCGGCCCTGCTCCATAGTCTTGTAGTCGCCAGCTATCAAAAACTTAAAAATTTTCAATATCGATTGTTCCAGTTCATAAATTGACATACCTGGTTGTTGAAGTGTGTATTTCACACTCTCCCCTTATTAAAACTCCAATTAGCATTATTTCAAAACAGTAATACTCGGAGATCAACTAATATATTCCTGTAAACAAAAAAACTTGACACAGTATTTTCTGTCAAATCGCCTATTTGCTGCTAGCGGCTAATTTTGTTAAAACTCCAATTAGCATTATTTCAAAACAGTAATACTCGGAGATCAACTAATATATTCCTGTAAACAAAAAAACTTGACACAGTATTTTCTGTCAAATCGCCTATTTGCTGCTAGTGGCTAATTTTGTCGTCGCAAACAGTTTGAACCAAGATTAGAACGTCAGGGCTGATCTGGGTCTAAGCTTTTTGAGACGCTGATGTTATCCTGAAAGGTTATTTTGATAAAAGTAATGCAGAAAAATATCTGCAGAGACGAAACATTATTCTCCCTTTGAAGTTTTTGAGTCATCTTTAAGTACCAACAATAAATGAAGCCGCGAGCCGGTCTGGTCACTAAAGTTTCTGATGCAACTCACTGATTTACCCTTTACCTGCTAGTAGTTGTAACTCTTTGCATGCTGTCAGCCAGAAATCAAGGACTCTCTATTTAGTTGTTATAGAAAGTCCCTGACGGATATTTACTTTATTTACCTTTAATAAGCATGCAATAAACCATCATGTCGGTCTTGCATGATACATGTATGTATTGATTTTCAGTCTGATTGTGTGTTAATAAAGACGTGTCTGGTCATGTCAAATTACGTAATGCACAATTTCTCAGGTCAGCTCGATACAGAGCTTCAGATAAGTTGGGAAAAGCAAAATATTTTTTTGTGTATTTGAAATGTATTTACAATCTTGAAATCGGTTGGACCCAGATGAGGCCCGACATAATTTAGATCCAAACTGTTTGACACTCTGACAGTTATTTTTTAATTTTTATTAAAGTCAGCAGATGACAAAAATCCAGCATATAAAAGAGTTGGGCAGGATTATTTAAGGAGAATTATAACAGTACTTTTCTGCATTATCTCATATCACATCTGTCACCTCTCCCTGATTTCTAATTCTATGGAAAGGACTTCTCCCTAAAGTTGATGGCCAGCTTGGTCCCTGATTATAAGGTCACCATAATTTGAACAATGAACTACTATTTTTATGTAATATTCTGAATGGATCTTACTAACCCCTTGTCTCCAAGTGGTGACATTTCACACCTGATAACCTTCGCAAACAGTTTGGATCCAGATCAGTACCCACAGACCTTGACCCTGAACTGAGTCTGAACCATTTGACACCCTAATAGCGTTCCTGAAAGTTTTTTAATGAATTGTAGGAACTGTTTTTGGAAGCTTTAATAGAGTATAGATTGTGTTTGTGTGTGCGTAGGGGAGGGGGGGATTTCGTCCGGGAGGGTTTATGTCCATGTTGTAAAATTCATGGGGGGTGGGGGATTATGTCCACGTATACAAATTTGAGCAGGGGGGGGGGTGATTGTTCTGGGGATATTGTCCTACACTGAGCCACTAAGCTCTCAAACATTTTAACTCATCGAGAGGGCATGCGGTGCTTGAATGTTTTTACAACTCATAGATGTGTAGCTAGATGCGTAACTGTTCTATCACAACCTAAATTCTGATGTCATTTAAAAACAATAAAATAAAGTTCAAAGTTTGAGATTTTTATTTATTTTCATTCCGACTGGAAGTTTTTGATCGTTTTATTTTTATTTCCTCCTCCTAGCCTATGTTGAGCAAGAATTATCAAGAGAACCAGAAAAAATGGCCGAACCCTTACACACAATTAACGATCTAGATCCTTAAATTTTATTATAATTTTCTTAAATTTCAGAGAGATTGAGCCTTGGCATTTTCAAATGTGTATCATATGCAAGCGGACAGTTCACGTGATATTGTGATTTCCTAAACAGCAAAACAAACAAATACTGTCTGTTGCAAATTTTGTGGAGTTTTAACAAGGATGAACAGTATGAATAAAGGGTATTATGCATGCGCAGATCCAGAGGGGGGGATACGAAATCACAAGTTATATATGGGTTCCTATATTTATTAGGAACATTTTGTGAAATTATTTCTATTTCATTGGAATTATTTTGATATATCTTCACATTCAATTCGTACTGATTAAAATGGTACTTTCAGCTACCGTTTTTGTTAATGTAGACTGGCCCAAGTCCTGAAACATTGGTATATCAGAGAAATCCTCATACTGTAAAAAATTACTGTACCTTCTGAGGCTGCCAGGAAGTGTCATTTAAATGAGACCGCAAACTGAATATGAAAAAATGTTCTGCTATATAAATGTTTCAGGATAGCAGCACTGGCCCCAGACCCGTTTGTCTAATTTTAATAGAGGATTTCTGTCCGAAATTCCATTGAATTTGGAACAGTGGTTAAAGAGGAGATTTTTATTTTAAGCTTAGCAGGCCATTTTGTTCAGTCATGGGGAAAAGTCTGTGAAATTTTGAAACTATTTTAAGCCCTCCAGTGCTTTTCTTACTGACGTTCCAAAGCAGTACTTTTGTGGATTTGGGTTTGTCTTGACATATTGTCGAGCCTGTGTCTTGCATGTTTCTGGTCACCTGATGGGAAAGGGATGATCTCTTGCCTCTCCTATGTGTGATGTTTTCTTGTTCTTGTTTTTAATCACTTTCCCATTCAATGTCCTGGTTCAGGTGTGGTACTTGAGTGTATCGATTCCTGATCTTTGCATTCTTCCTCACTTTGGCAGAGGGCATTATTAGGAACATTTTGTGAAATTATTTCTATTTCATTGGAATAATTTTGAATTTTCATATTTCTGATCTCAAGCACTTCTTAGGATGCACATTCATGACCCGGTTTGTGCAGTCTAGCTCTTATATTCATAGAAATGTTTTAATCCGTTTTCTTCCCAGTATTTTTTTTTCTCAATAAGATCAGGATGTCCCATGAATTGAATCAGTACCAAGCTGAGGATTAAGTGGAAAGCACAAAACACAGTAGGAGTATCTCCGGTGATGCTGGAATCACCAACCCCATTATCTCAAGTTTATCATTCTTACAATGAGCCGCTGTACTCCCCTGATTTAATATTGAATGACAACAAAAGTAGAGCGAAATGGCCAAGAACTATTTTAGAAAAGTTCTAGAATTTTCTAGAACTATGGTCAAGAACTGCTCTGAAACTGTTCTAGATATGTTCTAGAATGTTTATGGGACAGATGTAGAACGTTAAAGAGGACAAATTTGTTCTACAACTGCTCTAGCCAAGGTCAAAATATTTGTTCAAGTAAAGTTCCAGAAAAATTCTAAAGATATTTCCTAGAACTGTTATAGAACACTTCAAATTTATTCTAGAACAGTTCCGGAACAAATCTTTAGAACTTTTATGCAGAACATCCCTCAAAAAATGTCCCATTTAACGTTTTAAATATGTCTCTGAATTTTTCTAGATTATTTTTAAAATGGTTCAAGAACAATTCCAGAAATGTTATAATGGTTTGTTCTAGAACTGTTCTAGAATTAACCTTGGTTTGCTCTAGAACTGATCTAGAACAAACCATTATTATTTTTCTGGAACAATTCTAGAATACCCCTCAAAAATGTCCCATTTAACGTTCTATAAAGGTCTCTGAATTATTCTAGAACATTTTAGAATGGTTCCAGAACAATTTTAGAAATGTTCTAATAGTTTGTTGCAGAACTTTTCTAGAAGAAATCTTGGTTTGTTCTAGAACTGTCAGAACAAGCCTTTAGAATTTTTCGGGAACAATTGTAGAACACCTCTCCCAAAGATGTCCCATAAAGGGTTCAATAAATGTCTCTGAATTATTTTAGTAGATATTTAACATGGCCATGGTCAGGATTGTCATTGAGCAGAAGGCACATTTCCCTAGCCCTAGTAGATCATTTGAAATTATGATTCTGTGAAATGCCACTTTATTATATCTGAAATACTGTTAACAAATTTGGGTTAAACCCCAAAAAACTAATATCAAAGTGTATTTCATGCTCATGCAGGTAACTCAATACAAATAAATAAACATCAACTGAGGAATAATTATTATTGAAAAAAAAACAACATAACAGAGGCCCTACGTTGGCCTGAATGTTGTCAGATGTCGCCACCCTGTTACCCCACCCATTTCAAAACACTGCCATGCATTTCAGCTTGGAAGACCGCAGTAACAATTAACATTAAAAACTGTGTCTCAGGCCTACTCACTGTCTCCGACAATATACTACTATCATGTTTTCCATCTAAAAGTTGCCAAACAAATGTTTTTGGAAGAGCCTGCGTATTATCCCTCCAATTCTTGCAGCCGTGTTTTCCCATCATCCATCTGGCTATGACATGCTTGTTCTAGAAATGTTCTAAAATGTTCTAAAAATGTTCTAGAACTTTTGAGAACATTTCTAGAACTTGTTGGTTCTACAAAAGTACTAAATAAGTTCTAGAACTTAATTTGAATAGTAAATGGACAACAATTCTTTAACTTATTTTCCCTTTGAGATTTCAAAAATGTTCTAGAATTATTAGTATATTTTTAGAATTAACTAGTTCCAAAAAGTAAGACAAATGTTCTAGAACTTAATTTGAATAATTTTCAAAAGTTTCTTTCAACTTATTTTGTTCTTAAAAAGTTCTAAAATTGTCTAGATTATTATTAGAACATTTGTAGAACTTATTGGTTCTGGATTTGTTCTAAAATAATCTAGACTATTTCAAAAACAGTTTTAGAATAAGACAAGTTTTAGAATGTGTTTGATTTGTTCTAGAACATATTCTAGAACAGTTGTAGAACAAGAGTTCTAGAACAAGCATATTTACCTGGTTAAGAACAGTTCTAAATGTTCTAGAACAGTTCTACTACTTGAACACCTCCAATTTTAGAGCAAAAATTTGCAGGGGGTAGTCTACACAGATACCTGCTCTGATCTGAGCGGTGAAGTTTCAATGTGATTATTGTATGTTTGAAACTTGTGATAGGGATTCCTAGACTGGTATCAGACCAGTAAATAGAGTAATAGTAAAATATAAAGCATTCGCCTAACCAAACACTACCTCTGTGTGCCAGTTTACACTGAATATGTATTTGGTCAATGGAAGTTACAGAGCTTTTGGTAAGCATAACCTGAAGCCCCAGCATAGGGGTAATAATCGCTCCGATATGATAAGAACGCATGCGTAATTATTAAACAAAAAAGTGCATCTAAATGTAAATTTTGACCCAGACAATTCAAAGATTGGATGAGACTTATAAATAGCATGTGTACAGTTACTCAGAAGGTTACAGTTATTTTAAATCGAATAGCTACTTAATGTTTTACTGACATTGAACAGAAAACTGATTCTTCACCCATCTTTCAATTTTATGTGTTACTTAATGTACTTATCTCATTTTTGAGGTTAAAATTTCTCAAAACTTGAATACTGCATCTTGGGTGGTTTCCTAGGAACTAATAAGGCAGCAATTCAAGAGGAAAACTGGGCAAACCATCCTTTTAAAAGGAAACTTTATTTTGGTTACGCATTCATTGTATCAATACACATACCGAATAGGTGGCAATCGAAAACGTTGATGCTATCGACGAACGTAGATCAAATACCGTCAGAAACAGACTTTTTGGATTGCAGTTTGTTTGCCTGACTGGTGACAAATGGAAAATTCTAGCGATTTGCGATCCACGTTTATCGATTGTTCAGAGCTTTATCCGATGTAATAATGATATTTGAATATTTTGGTCATTTCTCAATAAACCATAAGCGACGGTATATTAACTCGCAGAGGATATCCGTGAGCAGGTTGAAATGGCAATTAAGCCCTCTGCAGTCATGTTTTATCGGAAATAAAGCCAGCGGTCAGTAATTGGTCAACTATCAACCAAAATATGACACATTATTAAATAAAATGTACAATTGTCAGCGATTGAAACACCTCAAGTTTCTATAGTAAACACTTATTATAAGGTATATAACAATAAAAGGATGATAAATTCTTCTGTCTATTAACGTTTGCCAAGCCCAAATGAGATAATGTATTGCAGCCTTAACCATGAAGCTGTGAGGGCTGCACCAAGTGCGGATCCAGAGGGGGGGTGCAGGGGGTCCGGACCCCCTCTGGAAAATCACAAATTAAAAAGGGTTTCTATAGGGAATAAGCAATTGGACACCCCCTGGAAAAAGTTGGACCCCCTGGAAAAAATTGGACCCCATCTTGAGCCTTGAAAAACGATAGATTTCTTTGAAATTGACCATTTGACTTCTGTAAAATACGCTGAGGACTAAAAAAATCGTTGTCAGAGCTTTTTTGTCAGAATGACCTGGACCCTCCTCCCCCCCCCCCCCCCCCTGATGAACATTCCTGGGTCCGCGCATCTGTACTATGCTTGCCAACCGTTAATATACAGAAAAGAATGTTATATTGTCATACATCTTTCTTTCAGGCACATGCAGTTCCAATGAATTTTATTAAGATGTATGCAGAAATGTCCATTTTATCATCATGAAACATGCAACGAAACAAAATAATTTTTTCAACAGAAACATGAAATAACTCCTAGCCCTTGTATCAGATTGTTTTGGCTACGTCTTCAGTATATCAAAAACACACTAGATAGGCGGCAATCGAAAACGTTAATGCTATCGACGAACGTAGTTAAATATTGTAAGTAACATAATTTTGGATTGTTGTTTGTAGTCTGATAGGCAACAAATGGCAATCACAAACACTGTTTCTAGCAATTTGTTATCACCACCATCGAATGTTTAGACTGTTTTTATTGCTGCCTATCCGGTGTGATAAGGTAATTAAAATAGTTACGTCATTTCTCCATAAAACATTAGTGACCATGTACCTCCATGGGACCTAAAACATGAGAATGTCACATACAAGGCATGTGCACGTCTACTACCCCCCTTTTTTGGGGTGGTTGGTTGGTTGGTTTTGTTGCTTTACTTCCCAAGTCAACAGCTATGGTCATTACGGGACGGTCAGTTCACCTAACCACACTTTTTCCTGGGCAGGCTTGAACAAGCGGATAACCAGTAATTCGTGCACATACTTTCGCTTGTAACTGACAACAACCCTTCTTGAATAAATCAGCGGAAGGGAGGAGAATGACCGTAGAAATTATTTCATGATCAATCTCCACGAAAGTATGGGACCAGGCCGGGATCGAACTCGCGACCCCTGGAATTGCAGTCAGGCACGCCTCTGTAGCCAGACACGTTACCGACTGCGCTACGCGGCCCGGTAAATTTTTGGGGTGGGGTGGGGGTGGGTCTTAGGTTAGTGGCAGCATGCAGAAATAGCATCCGAGACATGTATATAGTATGTATATTTATACGGTCCGCAACTTTTAACCATCAAAATTCTGAATGACTTCATACTCTGGGTGATGTTTTTAAAAGCTAATACTTGCATTCCTTCTTTTTGTGAAAGCAAAATACTTACAGAATAACGTTTCAAGCATCAAAGAGTTGTCAGGGGAGAATAATATCTACCGTCTTATAGATTGGTTCCCCACGTTGATAAAGCTCCACTTCCGCTACGCATATTACGTTTGGTAACTAGTAATTTTTTACCAGTAGAGAATCCCACTCATCCGACTGCGCATGCTCCAGAAAGAGCATCTGTTTACATCCTGGGTCAATTTCGCACATCAAAATGAGAAATGAACATGTACTGAAAACTGAGAAGATTTGCCGCACTTTCTTTTCGATACGAAGCCTTTCAAATATTGCTGTTATTGGTAATTTCGATTTTAATAATTTTTTCAATGTACTTAGATTTTGATGTAATCAAGTGACGATACCTGTCCAAATAGCGCAAGTGGTAGTGCTTTAGCTTAACGAGGTAAGGGTCTAGAGATCGAATCCCACACACCTGATTTTTTTTTCTTCCGCATATGGTATTTTTTCAAGTAGAGAACCTGCGCATGCTCCAGAAAGAGCGTCGGTGTTGAAAAAGTTCACAAATAGGCCAGGTATTATATGAATCCAGTGTGAACCAAATTCAATTAAATTTTTTACTATATAAAAGGCACAGAAAGTGGACTGGGTGGGCCAGCTCATACTCACTTACTATCCAATGATGCAAACCATGTTTCAAGGTCACCAGTCTTGTGGTTCATGTAAAGAAGGTTTAAAGGGTATTCACTACCTAAAAATAGTATGTGAGCATGATCAGGAAATACCACAATCACAAACAGCAGACAACCCCATGGCACTGCAAGGAAGAGACACACAACCATCAAGAGACACCAGGAAGACAAACTAATACATCCGTGGATCATCGTGGCTACAGCATGGGATAGAAATGTATAGAACTCCCGTAAAACAAAAATCTGCACCCTGCAGAGCGTGTCTGCATGGTCTGTGGAAAGAGCGCACAAGAGGTCCGAAGGATCGAATCCACAAAAAGATCAGACATCAACGCCAAAGCATTGCTCGCGAAATATGGGGGCATTAATGTAGAGAGTGGCGTTAGGCTTAAATACAATATATATGTGTGGTTCCTGTTGCCTACCTACCCTAATTTTTTTAACCCTATATACCCTAAACAATAAAATGGTCTTTGGAGAAAAAATGGGCACTTTTTCAATTTCTGTCACTATTTTCTTTGTTAAATGTTATAACAAAATTTAATAATTTCCCTACCTACCTACCCTGAATTTTCTTGGCATGAAACAGGAACCACACATATATTTCATTTAGGCCTTATGTGTAGAAACTGTTACTCGAAATTACAGAACCTCGATCAAAGATGTAGACTTTTTTATGAGGGGTGCCAACGAAATGCAAGGATAGTGATGCGTGCTAATACTAAAAGAATGATGCGCTCCTCTCCTCTCTCTGGACCACAAAAGAGAATTAACTTCTCAAAAACACCAACAAAGACACGCAAAACACAACGCAAAACACAATTGTTTAAAGAGAGTGCCACCCCTGAAAGTACCACACCCGAGGAAATTGGCCTTAAAGTGGATTTTGTTACTGGTAGGATGTGTTTCCAGGTTTTAAGTGACCCCCGTTTTTCTTTTTTAAACAGCTTTAAAATGATCTTAGAAGAATGCACACCGCGTAACTAAAACCTATGGATCCCCGGAGCCCCCCCCCCCCTTCCTAAAAATCACAAGTTATTGTGATAGCAATTAGCATTTGGATCCCCCCTTGGATGGACCTCCCCTGAAAATGTTGGACCCCCTCTGGATCCTTGGGAAAGTATAGTTTTCTCTGCAATAAAACCATTGCCCCCTCCCCCCTCTGTAAAATAAGCTGAGGACTAAAAAACGTCTCAATCTGGACCCCCCCCCCTGTCAAAAATTCCTGGATCCGCGCATGATATTATACATGCTTTAAAGTCATATTACGGGGGTCGCGCACATGCGTTCCTTTTTCGCCACGCTCCCTAACTGTGAATGATGACCATCCCGCCCCCTCCCCTAAAATATCCACAATTTTATCATAGATCCCATAAAATATTTATTCAATCTGAACCCCCTAAAATTATTGAAATTAAAAGTTAGACCCCCTCCTTAAAAAAGGTCCCAGTCCACATAGGCTACGAAATATCAGAGTAACCCCCATCCGATCGGAAATCCCCGACACAGGCATGCACGGACCCAGAAAGTGTTGTAAGAGGGAGTCCAATTTATCTTTAACAACTTTTTTATGGTGAGAATCCAAATACCTTTCAAGGTGTATCATCATCGGCCAATTTCAATGGCGTTTCGCTAGCGGCCGAATTAATGGCCCAACATTGAATTCTGGCTTGCCTTTGAGATTTTCAAGTGGATCCAGACGAGTATTGCTAAATAAATCCTATAGCTTTGTGGTTTTGCTGGGCCCGGAGCCCCGGCCCCCTCTGGATCCGCGCATGGATAGTTTTCCTCGTAACCTGGCTTATTTAATGAACATGAGACAGAGGGGCCGCGGGTTCGAGCCTCCCAGGCGTCACTGCGTTGTGTCCTTGAGCAAGACACATTAATCATAGCTTAGTACCGGTTCAACCCAGGAAGACCCGTCCCTACATAACTGAAAGATTGTTGATGGGACGTAAGAATCAAATCAAACAAATCTCCTTCGCAATGCTGGCCCAATGTCATGTGCTCCGGAAACATAAACTTCTTTTAACACCAAACGCATTATTCAGAATACAGGCACAGATATAGTGGTGTTTAATAATGAGAGAATGGTCGACATTGTTGCGTCGGTTCGATGTTGGTACAAGGTTGGTATGCGGCGACGCCCACATTTCCACCAACTACCAACGTGGGCCCAACGTATCTTTGCTATCTGTGTAGTGACCCCAAACACAAAATATGACGTCCGCTGATATTGTTCACGAATTCCAAGCATACTCGCACCTGGGTGAGAAAGGGGGGGGGTACTCTGATATTTTCAAACATACGTAGGCCCGGACCATTTTTGGGGTTAACGTTTTGGTATTTTGTGATGACCCCAAAAGAAATCCACAAAATCTTCATACCCCAAAATTTTTTCATTTTTCTGAAAACCCTCAAAGGTATTGAAATTCAAAATTTTGAACCCCAAAATGGTGCGAGCCTACGTATGAATGAAAATATTATAGTACCCCCCCCCCCCCCCTCCACCCTCTCCTCGCAGATAGAAACAGGGGCCGGGGGCGTCCAGACTCAAATAACAGAAAAAAAAACTCTGATAAGGGTGTTTATTGTTGTTTTTTTGCAACTATATTATATTTTTTACGGTTCAAAAGGGTCGAAACATTTATCGGGGGGGGGGGGGGGGGGGGGTGCAACTTTTTATTATTTTTTTTTTTTTTTTTTTTTTTTTTGGGGGGGGGGGGTTGGGGGGGGTACAAATCCTTATTTCTATAGAAGCCTATATAACTTGTGATTTTTCGGGGGGGGGGGAAGGGGGTCCGGACCACCTATCCCTCTCTGGATTCGCGCATAGGTAAGAAACAAGTAATTGCCCACTTTCCTGTCACGGATTGAGTTTTCTGAAAGTCTCAGAAGGTTTACTGGCCGGCGCAGTCGGTAACATGTGTTTTTTTTTCGGGGATGGGGGGGGGGGGGGGGGCAAATGCTTATTTCCAACGAAACTTAAAGAACTTGTGATTATTATTTATTTTTATTTATTTATTTATTATTTTTTTTTTTTTTTGGGGGGGGGGTCCGGACCACCTATCCCCCTCTGGATCCGCACATCGGTTAGAAATAAGTAATTGCCCACTTCCCCGTCACTGATTGAGTTTTGTAGGTGCAAACTGAAAGTCTCATAAGTGTTTTCCTTTGAACATTTGAAATTCCAGAAAATAGTTGTACCGGGCCGCGTTGCGTCTGACTAGATGCGGGGTAACTGTATTTTTGTTTATTTTCGGGTGGCGGGGAATGCTTATTTCTATAGAAACCCATAGAACATGTGATTTTTAGGGGGATGGGGGGGTAGGGTGCGGACCACGCATCCAGTGTTGGGTTGGGGATGCTTATTTCTATAGGAACCTATAGAACTTGTAATTTTTCAGTTGCCATATTCCTGATAATAGAACAAAATAAACTTTATAAAAAAATCCAATCTGCACGTACAATTGGGCCACTTTCGGCCCGCCAACGAACCGCCATCCGCAGGTGACGGTTCGTCGGCGGGTCGATAGTGGCTCGTGATGGGATGCTAGCTGGGAGCAGTTGTTTAAAAATCGCAAATGCACTTTTTATTCAATACCGCAGATGGACTCGAGACGTCCCAGGTATTTTCCAATACTACGTATTTTTCCATTACTACGTCAGTGTATATGCTATAAATAGTCGCAATGGCGTTTAGTAGTTACCTGTCTTAATATGCTGACAAGCTATTAAAGGGAGAGAACCAGTCTAACCGTCTTACAAATAAGTATTCTCTTTTAAAAACAAGATTCAGGAACGATAACTCTTACACTCTTACTTTTAAGTAAAAGTAAGGTTATCTTTTGACATGAGTCCCGTACTACCTTAATCTCTTTATCGACACGCGTTCAATAATTGACAAAATGACACGAATATTCAAAATGACAGCACTGTAGATAATGTTTGCAAGTTTGTCAAATGGCAATGTATAAATGTTCCATAAAATGAAGTTTATTTGTTATGAAAATTAACATCAAGTTCAACTGTCTGAATTTAGAGTAAAAAAATGATACAGAAGGGTACAGAAGTTGAAATTTTGAGCAATGGAAAATGATAAATTATGGATCTATGAACATGTGAATGGAGGCATCTGTTGAAATCTCCATATAAGTACTTATCGCAAATGCTAGAAGTTATTATATTAACACACATGCGCCGCGGTGTATATTGCAGAACTGGTAGCATACATGCACAATTATCTGGTGGGGCTTGAGCTGCTTTAAAGGTCACACTTAGGCTCACCATGACAGCTTTTAGCACCTATCATTTATAATTGTTAAACCAATACCTTCACTTTGATACCATTTGATGATGATAAGATTAGACCAACATGTACACAGAGCTATGTTTGGAATGACCAAATAAAATGACTGATAAGCTACCCAGAGAAAGTCATGTGAAGCAATTGTTGGTAGATTCTATGCTTTGCTTTTATTTGACAGACCAGTGACTGACAACTACCCTATTTTAGTTTTGAAAAAAAAAATTAAAAAAAAAAAATATTACCAGCGGCTTCGAGCTGTACCCACCTGATTTCAACCGAGATGAAAGTGATTTAAAAGCATATTATTTTTAATTACGTTTTACATACCATGTTTGGGAAAGATAATTACCTGACTGTTTCAAAACTGCAAACACATTGTTTCTATCATAATTACTTTAAGAATTATAAGCTGTTGAATATGATTACCCCCCCCCCCCATTAATTGTGAATATGGTTAGTACTATTTCACTTTGCCAGTTAGCAGGCAACACCTTCTGCTGACTTTTTAAACCATTATTGAGCATTCTATCGATACATGATAGTAAAAAGCTATACCTGACTGCGTTTCTGGTGTAAAGTTCCATATTTTAATGCTTGTATAACAATATGTAACGTACATTACAAACTTTAAGACTTACTATATATATTGCTAAATACCTTATATTATATGTCATACTGTATTTTATTTAATTTCAAACCTGTTTTGAATAAATTTATACCAAGACAGCATCCCTGAGTCCAAGTTTCTACTGCTAAAGGTCAATACTAATACATTGAGTCCAAGTATTTCACACACGAAGTCAGTACACATCACTGAAGCCAAGTATCTACTGCTGGAGGTCAGTACTACTACATTGGGTCCACTTATCTCATACATGAAGTCAGTACACATCACTAAGGCCAAGGTTCTACTGCTAGAGGTCACTACTACTGCATTGAGTCCCAGTTTCGGACACCATAATGTCAGTACACATGATTGAGGCAAAGTTTCTACTGCTAGAGATCTGTACTACTAAATTGAGTCCAATATCTGACACATGACTGTACACATCACTGAGGTCAAGTATCTACTGCTAGAGGTCAGTACCACTACATTGAATCCCTGTTTCAAACACAATGATGTCAGTAGATATCACTGAGGCCAAGGTTCTACTGCTTAAGGTCAGTATAACTACATTGAGTTCCAGTATCAGACACCATGATGTCAGAAAACATGACTGAGGCAAAGTTTCTACTGCTGCCGGTCTGTACTACTACAATGAGTCCCAGTATCTGACACATGAAGTAAGTACACCTCCCTGAGACCAAGTTTCTACTGCTAGAGGTCAGTATAACTACATTGAGTCAAAATATCTGACACATGAAGTCAGTACACATCACTGAGGCCAAGTATCTACTCCTAGAGCAGAGTTGGGGTAATTAAAATTGTAATTGTAATTAATTGTAATTTAATAACATTTTCTTAAGTAATTGCATGTAATTGTAATTAAGACATTTCTTTAATTACAGTAATTGAATGTAATTAATTACTTGGTCAAAAATGGGAGTAATTAACAATTACTTTCAATTACTTTTTAATTACTTTTCAGATCAGTTATCATAAGAAATTTAGTTACTTTAGAAGATAATTTTAGATATTGAAAATGTTGCTAAATGGTTCTTGGTCTTTGTAAATGCAAATATCATTTGCTTTACTCAATAAATGAAAAGTTGAGTGCAACATGGAACAAATGAGAATTGGAACTAGGCATGCTAGTATAGACATAAAATAGCATTTTACAATTTTAGGACAGCCACAGACTATATGTAATCTCTACTATTTGGAAAGCACCTTTTTTAGCAAATTATATTTTCTTTATTCATCTGCCTATAAAAGATATGTCTTTGTGACAATCAACCTTTAATAGTTAAGCCACCAAAACAATACAAAAACAAAGAAGGTGTGAAAATCTCAACAGTTGTTTTTACTCAGACAATAGACTGGTGAATAGACTCATTGAAGGCTATTTGTTAAATTTTCACACCTAGGATCAACACACTCATATGCTAAGTTACATGATCCAATCTATCCACTACATTATTTTAAATCCTTAAATCCAATTGCCATCTTCAATAATACTAATGATAATAATAATAATAATAATAATAATAATAATAATAATAATAATAATGATAATAATAATAATAATAATAATAATAAAAATAATGTGATTTAGAAAATTAAATTGGATTTCGCCCCTTCAGTGAACCTGGGGCCTATCATTGTTGATATGATAACAAAAAATAAAATAGATGTTCCAGCTCGGACCTAACTACTTATGCCAGCATTTCACACACAAGTATTACTTTAGTTCATCACTATCTGATATTCTTTTTTGTACTTTTTTCCAACTTTAATGTCTCATAGGGCCACACAGATTTCTTTTCAACACTTTTTGAGAACGGTTATTCTCTGGCATTTAAGCTAATTTTACAAAATCATTCCATGGTTTATCCTCCACAATTGTGTGTATTCCTGAACTTTGTTCTTCGGTTAACAGCTATTTTTGACAACATCTGCAATTTACAATGACCCCCCCCCCAAAAAAAAAAAAAGAAAAGTAAAAAAATAATAATAATAAAAAAAGTAATGATTTCTGTATTTTCTCATTGTGTTCTCATGTCAGCAACTACATGTAGATAGAAAAAACTGATTTTGTACATTTCATTTCGTTTAAGTTGCGTCACTTGACAATAATAGAAGTCTTAAAAATAAAGTCCAACTAATAGACATATATTGAATTGAATTTAGAAGGCCATGGCTACTCAGAATTTTTAGGTGTTTTAAGACATTTCAAATATCTCTGAAATTAAAATCTGATGAAGCTATCTAAGTGGCAGTGAAATGTAATTGTAATGTAATTAATTACATGTGGCAAAGTAATTGTATGTAATTAATTACTTTGCTCAAAAGCTATGTAATTGTAATTGTAATTTAATTGAACAATTTCCAATGTAATTGTAAGTAATGAATTACTTTTTCAAAGTAATTGACCCCAAGTCTGTCCTAGAGATCAATACTACTACATTGAGTCCCTGTATCTCACACAATGATGTCAGTACACATCACTGAGGCCAAGTTTCTACTGCTAGAGGTCAGTACTACTACATTGAGTCCCAGTGTCTGACACAATGATGTCAGTACACATGACTGAGGCCAAGTTTCTACTACAAGAGGTCTGTACTACTACATTGAGACCCAGTATCTGACACATGAAGTCAGTACACATCCCTGGGGCCAAGTTTCTACTGCTAGAGGTCAGTACTACTAACTTGAGTCCCAGTAGCTGACACAACGGTGTCAGTACACATCACTGAGGCCAAGTATCTAATGCTAGAGGTTAGTACTATTACATTGAGTCCAAGAAGCTGACACAATAATGTCAGTACACATCATTGAGGCCAAGTATCTACTGCTAGAGGTCAGTACTACTACTACATTGAGTCCCAGCATCTGACACATGAAGTCAGTACTCATCACTGAGTCCAAGTTTCTACTGCTGGAGGTCAGCACTACTACAATGAGTCCCTTATCTCACACAATGATGTCAGTACAGATCACTGAGGCCAAGTTTCTACTGCTAAAGGTCTGTACTACTACATTGAGTCCCAGTATCTGACACATGAAGTCAGTACACATCCCTGAGGCCAAGTTTCTACTGCTAGAGGTCAGTACTAATACCTTTGGGCACAGTATCTGACACAATTAGATCAGTACACATCACTGAGGCCATGGTTCTACTTCTAGAGGTCAGTACTACTACATTGAGTCACAGTATCTGACACAATGATGTCAGTACACATGACTGAGGCCAAATTTCTACTGCTAGAGGTCAGTACTACTACATTGAGTCCCAGTATCTGATACATGAAGTCAGTTCACGTCCCTGAGGCCAAATATCTACTGCTATAGGTCAGTACTACTGCCTTGAGGCCCAGTATCTGACACAATTAGGTCAGTACACATCATTGAGACCCAGTTTCTACTGCTAGAGGTCAGAACTACTACATTGAGTCCCAGGATCTGACACTAGGAGTTAGTACACATCCCTGAGGCCAAGTATATCCTGATAGAGGTCAGTACTACTACATTGAGTCCCAGTATCTGACACTAGAAGTCAGTACACATCCCTGAGGTCAAGTTAATTCTGCGAGTGGTCAGTAATACAACATTGAGTCCAAGTATCTGACACAATAATGTCAGTACACATGACTGAGGCCAAGTTTCTACTGCTAGAGGTCAGTACTACTACATTGAGTCCAAGTATTTGACACATGAAGTCAGTACACATCCCTGGGGCCAAGTATCTACTGCTAGAAGTCAGTACTACTACATTGAGTCCAAGTATCTGACACAATGAGGTCAGTACACATCACTGAGGCCAAGTTTCTACTTATAGAGGTCAGTGCTACTACCTTGAGTCCCAGTATCTGACACTAGAAGTCAGTACACATACCTGAGGTAAAGTATATACTGCTAGAGGTCAGCACTACTACCTTGAGTACTACTTTTTCCCTCTTTTGCTAGTTTTCCCTGCCTCCCTTTTCTCTCTTTTTCTTCTCTTTTTTCTTCTTTCCCTCTTTTTTCTCCTTTGTCCTCTATTTTTCTCTTTTTCTACCTTTTCCCTACTTCCTTTTTTCTCTCTTTTTCCCCTCTCTTTTTCCTTTTCTCTTTTAGTCCCCATTTTCTTCCTTTTCCCTCCTTCCTTTTTTATCTCTTTTTCTTTCCTTCTCTCTCCTCTTCTTTTACCCCTCTCTTTTTCTCCCCCCTTTTTTCTTCCTTTTCCCTCCTTTCTTTTTTCTCTTTTTCTTCTTCTCTTTTTCTCTTCTTTTCTCTCTTTTCCTCTTTTACCCTCTCTTTTTCTTCTTTTTCTCTCTTCTTTTTTCCTCTTTTCCCTTCTTTTTTATGGATGGCGCTGCAGTCTTATCCGCTATGGCCTTAGCCTAGTGGTAAGCGCGTCGGACTCTTAAACCAGCTGACCAGGATCGATTCCTGGGAGGGCACCTATTAAACATTGTTTTTTTCTTCTTCTTCTTTTTCAGCTTTATAATAATGAATTACTTCCTACACGTAATACAAGTTGATATAAATGACAAAAAAAACACTCCATAGCGTTTTATATTGAATTATCCTCAAAATATGTGGGAGTAGGGGTAAATTTTGCTCTCCTGGGCGGAAATTAGTCTGGTGACCCCCATTTTTTGTTTGTATTTCTTAAAGGTTAAATAAAAGTCTATGGAATGAAAACAAAAATTTGAGATTGTTAATGCCAGATTTTTAAAAGAACACTCCATAACTTTTTATATTGAATATCTTCAAAATATGAGGGAGTAGGGGTAAATTTCGCTCTGCTCAGCGAAAATTAGTCTGGTGACCCCCATTTTTATTCGATTTCTAAAAGGTAATATATTAAAGTCTATAGAATAAAAAAAAAAATTTGAGATTGTTAATGCCAGCTTTTTAAAAGTGCACTCCATAACGTCTTATATTGAATTATCCTCAAAATATGTGGGGGGGGGGGGGGGGGGTAGGCGTAAATTTTGCTCTCCTAAGCGAAAATTAGTCTGGTGACCCCCATTTTTTATTCTTTTTTCTAAAAGGTTGAATAAAAGTCTATGGAATAAAAACAAAACTTTGAGATTGTTAATGCCAGATTTTTTAAAAAGTACACTCCATAGCGTTTTATATTGAATTATCCTCAAAACATGTGGGAATAGGGTTAATTTTGGTCTCCTGAAAGAAAATTAGTCCGATGACCCCCAATTTTTATTCTTTTTTCTAAAAGGTTATATAAAAGTCTATGAAATAAAAACAAACTTTGAGATTGTTAATGCCAGACTTTTTAATATAATACAATTTAATCTAAAAAGAGTATTCTTATTTTGGGGGCATTACCAAAATATATCATTCAGTATCTTGTAACGGCTTGGGAAAACAAACAATTTTTCACTTTCCTATAAAGCTTGATGTCGTGAGTAATAGAGATGTCCGGGATAAGCGGCATAAGCATACAAATACGGATCGGTAAACGTTAAAGCGATATCACCATAGTGGAAGTAGTCCGGAGCTAATGAGGACGTTGAGCAGTGCAGTATATTTCATAAAATCATATAATACATATAATATTGTCGATATCAAAACTTATTATACGGAATACAGGAGAGCAAATCATCCACGTTATCCATGTTGTGTGTGAGAGAGAGAGAGAGAGAGAGAGAGAGAGAGAGAGAGAGAGAGAGAATCCTTGTAATTTTATTTTGGTTTGTCTTTCCTTGCAATTGTGGTCTTCCTGACGTCTAAAATTGTAGGTAGCGTGTTTGCTAAATACAATCTAGAATGCTAGCTTTGTACATGTACATGTATGTACGACACTTATCGCTAACGATAGTAGAAATAGTTGAGGTCAGCGTCCATGTATGCTCCGTCTTAATATGGCAGTGATAAACCAGGTTCAAATAATGGTATGCACATAAATGGGACAACGGCGAATACCCCTTTCAAACACATGCTTATAACCAAGTATTAATAAGCCTTTCGAGATTTTTATTGGCCATAAGCCTTAGAATCATTGGCATAAATGACGTGAATTTTTGATTGCTTATAGGGCTTAACATAAAAACAACAATAGTTTTGTCTAGAATTGGATGGGACTTATGATAGAGTCGTGCATGGTACAGGCACTTGCGTAAAAGAGAAATAGCAAAATTTGAGCACCTGTCTACACACAAGCCCTTAAAGTTTGTAAGGTGAAATTTAGTGACACAGTGTTGGTTTGGTAATTTTGTTTCTTTTTGAAAATAATGCATTTGCTCAGTCTAACTTGAACACTTGACAAGGTAACATTAAGGTCCAAAATGCATTCGTAACCTTACTTGAAATATAGCTCATTGCTGCAAAATTCTTTCATCAAAAAATGCAGACTTGTTGAGTAGTCTTTCACGAGTCACCCTTAATATATAAACCCTGGTCCAACAGAGCTTGCAACCACGCTGCAACCTTAAAAATGACAATTGCAGAGAAGTTACACAGGACGTGGCAAGGTTTTACAAAGGTCGCAGCTAGGTCACCAATCATAATGAGTCACCACAAGTATTTTGAGCATACACAAAAGACGAGCTGTAATCGATTTCGATCGCAGACTGGTTGCGAAGGTTTTCTAGAAGCCGCTTATCAGTCAAATCACGAAACCGTCGCCGATCGATCGCCAATCAGTCACAGACCAATTTCATGAATAAATTGAATCTTTAATCTCCAGTACCTGGCCTCGAGGTTATAAAATTTGAGTACAGTCTCAGACTCCAAAAAGCGCAACGATTGGCTGCTTGCAAACACATGTCCGCAAGCAGCCAATCATTGCGCTTTATTTAGAGTCTGAGAATGAACTCCAGTTTTATAACATCGAGGCCTGGTCTATGGCTAAACGGCGACGGTTGCCGACAGGTTGCAGTGCCAGCTTAAACAAAAGCTATGTTGTCTTTCTGGCAAACATTCAAACGGTAAAATATTATTACTAAAATTCAGATGCTGGATGTCAGCTGTCCTATCGGAAATATTGGATGTGGAAAGTGTAAGGTCATAGCTGAAGGTCCCAACCACAACTGCAGCACTCTGTTTTGTTGTAAGCAAAGCAACTGTATATCTTGTGTTTTCATGATGCCAACTTAAAAAAAAATGTGATATTCTATCCGATTAGTTTGAAAATGATGGTAGAACCAACCAGTCACCAATTAGTTCCTGACCAGTCTCCAATCAGTCACTGAAGAGTCGCCAATTGGTCGATGATTCGTAGCTGGACATTATACTGAACTACATGTAGTCGCTGACGGAACGCCAACTTAATGTAAAACGATCGCGGAATTTTTTATGACTGGCGGGAAACTGATCGCACGCGCCCATTTGACATGTGATGTTATCCTTTTTTTTATCCGTATGCACCGGATAAACCAGGCTACACGTACCAAAAACGTGTTGGCTTATATTTTAATAAAATATTAGCGGTGCTTTTCTAAAGTCTCTCAGCACTAATGTTGTAACAATGGCACCGACTCTTGAAGTTGTGCTCGCTATGCCAGAGTCACTTAAACCAAAGACAGAGCTTTCAGCAGCAAGCAATGTATTTTGTCACGTCGTGGAATTGGTCAGGCTTCTCTTGTTAACAGAGTGTGACAATGTAATGGACATTTGTAGACTTGTTTAACATTTAAACCCATATGCTATATTTAGAACAGTGCATCAGCATATTTCACAGCTCGAAGTTTCCTGTGTAGACCCAAAACCAAAAGCTCAGTATCATTACGTAATTACTTTCGTGAGCTTTCGGTTTTGGGGCTATATAAGACATATGAGGACCGAGCTTTAAGCTCATGTGCAATCACAGACCCGCATGGAAGAGAAACAGAACACTGAAGGCCTCTCAACATTTGTACGAAATAAAGGATAATAACCATCTCTCTCTACCTCAGCGGTATGATGACAAAACTAGAAATGAATCTAAATACTGCACTACAAAGCAACATCCATACACATTTCCCCACAAACATCGGGTGTAACAATAAACTGTAAATCAAAAAATAAATAACCAACACCTACATGTAAGAACGGACAGCAACCGAACAACCCACTGGCTATTTAATGATATATGTTATCATCACGGTCACAGGTAGACAAAAAGGCAGAATTACAGATAGACAAATATGGGACGTGGCTTATAAGGGACAAAAATCGGGGCGACTGTCTTCTAACTATCGGTCGATAATAAAGATTATCTGCCGTCACTGGTCCGACTGTCGTCCGATGATTGCCTGACAGTCAGCCAGGTTTGAATGACTCATTTTAAAAATAGAAGTTGGCGGAGTGTCATCCGACCGTCGACCAATGATCGGCCGATAATCGACAGACGGTCGGTTGACTCCAAACTGCTTGCCAAGTCCCATAGACAGCCGGCCGATCAAAAAATGTAAACCTGGTCGGTTATATTTTTTTGCCGCCGGCTGATCCTAAAAAGCAGCTAGAATCACGCACAAAATCAGCCGACTGTCGGTCGACCGTAGGCCGATTCGCATCACTGACAGTCCGCAGACTGTGGATCTGATCAATATAGCCACGGTTTAAGTAAGCAATTGATCATATTTCATTAATTTTATTCAGAATATATGTGACAATACTATAATGCACATGAAGTTTTGTCATGATTTTCTGGGCAATTTATGAGTTATTGTCCTTTGGCTTTCAAAATGTCAATGGTTTTTCCAGTCTCCAGCCATTTATTAGCAAGCGATTGGAGGATTTTCATGAAATTTATATATCGAAATGGTGTGATGATGCATGTGAATATTTATAAGGATGACATTGGAAGTAGAGAAGTTATTGCCCTCTGATTGCCTAAATATCAGTCGGGCGATACACATGAATACTCATTCCGATGCATATGAATATTCATAAGAACAGGAGTTATTGCCTAAATCTTATAATTTCGGTGATGAATATCAATTCACTGTCGAATTTGCTTGTTTAGCATACCTTTATCTGCCTAAAGGGGGGTTTAATTAGCATGTTAACTGTATCTGATAGATCATGTATCTAGAAGACACGCTGCACGCGCGGAGAAGTGGCTTAGTTTCTTCAGTATAAGGCAGGGGATTGAAGGGTTGCTAGCTCGAGACTCACCGGAGTCGCTGTTTTACATTTTATTTTATTCGCTTCTTAGTACTGTTCAAATATAGGAAGACAGAAAATCGTCCCTACATGGCTGAAAAAACGTTAACTGGAACGTAAAGCGTATACACAGACATATTAAATACACGTTGCATCAGTCGAGTGTGCGTCACTTTTGTATATCAAAGCTTGAGACGCTATACAATATTAGCTTTGGACAGGTCAAAATTTTTCTGCAACCTATCTACATGTACACCTCTCGCGTACATGTTTCAATACGGTATTGCTATACCTTTCCTTTTACGTATACTTATTCGTATGCGGCGAACCCGGACAACTCTATTAGTAAAAATTAAAATAAAGAAGCTGGGTGGCGATTACAACTATTTTAACTTAATATTAAGGACTTGGGTTTTATCTTCAGAAAATTGGTAAAATGCTGAAAACGTCAATGTCAGATTATGAAAAAATCGAGCGTGGTGACATATCCTTTTTATTTCATAAATTGACAGTCCATACATAAAACAAAGTATATGCTAAGAATTAAAAAAATCTTAATGCGGGAAGTATTTCCCGCAATTGCCCTTAAAACACCTGTTGACACTTTCCCTGACTGATCTTTCTATTCTCACTAATCTCTGTGTTTATTGGAGAAGATAATCTAAAAACAGCAGACCTTTTGAAGTCATAAACTTTGGACCACACGCCTAGCGAGTCTTGCGGTTTGAAATATAGATCTGAGTCTTCATCTGCTTCTATAATTTGTGTATGCGAGCAGCGACAGGTCTCGTGAGTCTGCGCATCAAGGGAAAGGACCCTACATTGTGCAACTAACACCGACGAGAACTGGTGAATTTATGGATCTATGAACGGAGATATCTGCTGAGATCAACTCTATTTTGGCATATATCACATATGCTAGAGAATACGCATTTGCACGTGTATTGCAGCATACATGCACGTCTATCTGGTGGCATGTGGTGGAGTTAGAGCTAGCGGCCTTAAATTTTGTCAAAGCCTCCAACTTCTGCACGGATGAGTCTGCGTATTTGCGCAGGCTTGTCTGAGCTGTCGATGTTGGCACTGATTCGTTTGTTTTATTGATTGACATGCATTTCAAATAATTTCGGCTGCTTCGTGCGTGAAGATGGAGGATTTCACGTGTGCAGATAAAATAGAATCGTAAACATAAAATAAAAAAATGTTTCCAATGATCAAACAATTAAGTTTCAGTTTGAATAAATGAAACTCTTTTTTAAAATAAAAAGCATAGAAATAATTAATACCGGCCGTCGAACTACAGAAAAATAAGAACAAAGCGCTATTTCATCATCAAAGTACTAATTCAATACATGAACAACATCAAAAACATAAAATCTTCAAATAATTATGCATAACAGAGTGCAAAACATATTATATAAAAAAATCAGCAATTCAGCAGTTCAGCGTTTTAGGGTATTTTAGATGATCAGCAAGTTGCTGAATTCAGCAGAAAATTCAGCGTTTAAGGGTGACCCGTACATCCACGTGTGGCGAAGGCTCCGAAGAGCCTGCATGTACGCATGACCTCGCCAGGGCTATTGCTTCTCGCATAAACAAAGTATGCAAATTGAGGAAGACTCCGAACAACTTTTAGACTTCTAATCTCTCTGTACACGCCAGAATGAGCGATTATTAGAGGCTTTTGTGGATATGCGATAAGGCCCTTTTTCTCATGATCCAGATACTAAACCCTTGTCCCGCTGGATTGGTGATTTATTATTTTTGTATCAGGCTTAAAAATCAAACCAGTTTTGCCATACAGACAGAATTTGAAGAAAGTACAATCCTCCCCTCCCCCAAAACTTTCACAACATCTCCACCCGGAAAATGAAATGCAACAGGTCCCCAGAGCATACTAAAGATAAACGTTTACCAGGCATGTTAACGTATAAAGTTGGTCATCCTTGTCGTCTGCGCTTCAGTTGGTTGCACGAGTAAAGCGTACATAGGCTATTACACCCAATTTACTGTAGACTAGTCTAATTTGACAGTGCATGACAGCGCTCTGTCTGACACGCCCAGTCTCTGTTAGCTGGTCGCACTATACCTAGTATTTTAAACCTATCCGATATATATGACCTTACACTTTAACCTGCAGAATGATTATAGTTCAACTTGTCAATACATACCATGGGTTATGTTCCGAGGACATAAATGTATCATCATTAGCCTATCATGTCTTACTGAGACGTTTCTTTTAACCCTTTATGCACTAATAAATTCTTAATTCTGGTTTGATAAAATAAACTTGGGATATTCCATTATATAATTCGAGAGTTCACAGTTTATAGCTACCAAACATATTTGTTTTTCTTTCTCTGAAGATAGTTTCTATCTTAGGAAGCAGTGTACACCTGATGAAATGCCACATAATGCATCATTTCACCTGGGCCTTCACTGGTTGCCAAAGTAGGCATTTTGGAGTTTCTAGTGTACAAAGGGTTAAGAGGCGAGAGCATTTGTTTGTTGGATATACTGAAAGTAATCATTCTAACCAATGATTAATCAAATAAACTTTAGCAAGGTGTGGCAAAGGAGTTCAAATTTCCGTCTGTCAGTTCGTTCGTCCCTCCGTTCGTCCGTATTTCAACATTTTACATTTTGTTTGCAGTACTCTTGAGCAATGACAGCTGTGAGAGTCGAACATTGACACTGCCTACTCCTCAAACACGTGACCCGATGACCTTGACCTTCATTTCACGCTCCAGTGACTGTGAAGCCAGGCTGGTGTTACATCGTCTTCCACAGAATTGTTGTTGATTATATTATACTTAATACTTATATTGTACTTAATACCTAACTCTTTCTGATTCAAACTACCGATATATCGAAGTAAATGTCTAGTCTCATGGACTTTGAGTTAACGCTATGCAACTGTAATAATCTTATAGTGGTTTATGTAATGTAGCAAATCAAATTCCTATGTCTCTACTACTATGTCCATTGTTTTAATTACAGAAAGGTATACAGCTTAGACCCCACCACATACAAGCGATGAATGGAATGATCCTTATTGCGATCTTTGCTATGAGGCTGATAACCTAAACATAAATGCGGTGGGTTTCTGTTCTATTATAATACAAATGATATCTTATACCTATACTTTAATGCGTATTACTATATTTACAGAATGGCAGACAACCTCAACCCAGATGCAGTTTGTGATATGTGGCATGATCCATTCTGTGATCTGTGTTATGAGGTTGATGGCCTTAATATTGCGGCGGCAAGTTTCTGTGATGACTGTGTCCAATTTATGTGTAACAAATGTTATAAGATTCATGAAAGACTTAGCTCCACCAGAGGACATGTTGTTAAAACAGGAACAGCTATGCCAAGGTCACAGGCTGACAAACCACCTCGGTTCAGCAAGTGAGATGAACATCCTAAACATCTTAAGAATCAGTTCTGTTCTGTCTATAAACAGCTTGTCAGTTCTTCATGTTCGCCATTGTATCATAAGAACTGTTCTACTGGAAGCGTTGAAGATGTTTCTAAATCTATCTCTTCCTCAGAGACTAGTGATTTATATGATATTGTCAGCGATATGAAGAGTAATTTAGAGTCCAGTTTGACAGCAGTGGAATCTAATATTGACGATCTGGATGTTCAGAAAGGAAGTATGTTCAAACAGGCTCATGAACTGTATTCTATAATGATTTCAAAAGCAAAGAAATGGTTTACTGATGAGACGACAGAGATAGATACAGTTTACCAGTCGCAACTATCAGTTTTAAAACAAATTCATACAAGACTCAATAACGCTGTTTCAAGGATTAAATCGTCTATTGGTCAAATAAACACATTAAGGAGCAAATCTGTCGATACCAAAATATTTTTGAGAATTCAAGAAATATTGAGTGACATAAAACAAACTAAAGATGATTTGAACACACCTATATATAGGGTTCAGTTATCATTTATTCCATCAGAACAGATACAAGAGTATCTTTCCTCCTCATATACCATAGGCTCAGTAAAACTGGATAAATCAAAGAGTGAGATCAATACCTGAAATATTGTTTCCTTTCTCCTCTCTCCAACAATCACTCACAAGTCCAGCCAATAGGCTTCCTGCAACAACAGATACGAGCCAATCAGCAAGACAGAGTGTAGCACTGACACAGGTGAAGGGTCGTAAACTAGGGAGATACAAAGTAAAGCTGACTGATGACATGGATGCTTGTGATATCACAGGAATTGAGATCACCAGTGATGGCAGACGACTACTGGTAGATGGCAGGAACAAGAAAGTGAAAATGTTCTCCAGAGACAGGAAACTGTTTTCCCGGGACAAGAGATTATTATCTTCTCTGTCATTGTCAATTCATCCTCATGATATAGCTGTTCTCAGTGATCAAGAGGCCGTTGTTACAACAGCTAACAATTCACTGGCGCTACTGGATATCTCTGGTCGTCACATGTCTATCAATACTATCACATCATTAGATTATGATGTATACGGTATCAGTCAGTACGGAGAGAAACTTGTTGTTACCAGCTATAGTCCTAGACCTGCCTCTGTTAAACTGACAGACATGACTGGTAGAGTATACTGGTCAGTATCTACTGATGATCAGGGACAGTCGCTATTTAACACTCCTCAATACGTTACCAGTGACGTTGAAAGAAGCACCGTTACAGCAACAGACTGGAAGAATGATACATTGACAGTATTAAATGGTGACACAGGTGACGTCATCAAGAGACTTAGTCTGAAAGGTAAGTATCCAGGAGGTGTTACAACTGGACCATCTGGTAACATATATGTTTGTTTCGCTAAGACACGCGAGGTTGCTGTACTGACAGGAGGCCTGGCTATAGAGAGAATCCTCCTGTCTCAACGGGATTGTCTGGGTATAGGACCACGGGCTATAGCATATGATAAGATTCGTGGACAGTTGATCACATCTTATAGTCGGTTCATCAGTGATCACAATAGTGTTGACATCTGGGAACTCTCATAATTGAAGACAATTGAATTCTCCCGTAAATACAGGTTGGTATTTGTGAGCAAACACTGTCATTATTATATGATCAGAAAAAACACCGACTGCAATAATAATGATATCTGGAAAAATAAGACAAGTTGATCTTGTTAATTAACTCATTAAAAGCATGGTGTCCTTTTTATGGGACATAGGCAAACAGTGCAGACCCAGATCAGACGCCACAAAATGTGGCGTCTGATCAGGGCACGCACCAATTGCTTAATGCATGTTCTATTTAAATTTGAAGCACACACTTAAAATGGAAATGGACTGGTCCAATTAAAAAATGTGGGACATTCCATTGGGCTTAAATGGGTTTTACAGGATACATTTCATAAACATCAACCACTACAAAGAGATGATTACACTGTACTCGCATCATAATTGTTATAATTGTTAAAAGAACGGGTTTATCGATATAATGTTGATATTTTTTCGTATTCTGGTCCTTCAGTAATATTGGGTTCTGGCGGAAAGCAGAATACCGCTTAAGCCGGTGCTAGGGGCGTGAGAATTGTTGCATTTTCCATTAGTTCTCATTCACAGACTCAATAAAACCGAGTCTGTTGTTTTCTTATAAAGTAGGTTCCCTATTTCTGAAGGATCCGTTTTTCCAGATTATTTAGTTGTATGAAAAAAAACAATCAAAGTAGTAGATCATCCTGTGTACCTATGAAGTCGGATCAGTGTCATTTCTTATCTTGTCTAAACATTATGACAGATAACATTGTCCCGTTCACTTATTCAAGAATCTAATAAATTTATGTAGCTGAGCTCTAAACACTATGGTACATACATGCAACATCCATTTCGTATTCAATATTCAAACATCTCTCTGTAGCTGATCTTGTTACCTGATACCATCAGTCCAATCTTATTAGCGTCATTCCTATTTGCTGACTAAGCATTATGATAGCTTAATATATGCTATAACCAATTATTCCATATTCTAACAAATCTCTGTAGCTGAGCTTGTTACCTCGTCATAGCCGAGCAGTGTTCTCAGCACCATTGTTATCCACTGTCTAAACATTATGATAACTATATATATGTTATAAACAATTATTCTACATATTCTTTGTAGCTGAGATTGTTACTTGGTCTTGTCTAAGCCCCATTGCTATTCACTGTCTTAACATTATGATAGCTATAATTTATCCTATAGTTCTCTTAACATTATGGCTATGTTTGTAAACATTGAAATCAAAACATTTGGATGGTATATTCAGAAGTCAGGTGTAGTTTGGAAAACTATTTGGTTTCTGTTTGGATACCTCAGTAGGTAGAGTCGCTGCCAGCATAAATTCCAATCTTTTTCCATTATGCACATGGTTCAAATTCCACCAATGCTTCCATTTCATTTTCTTCATTTTTATTGTATATTTCATATGTATCATTTAATCATGTTTGTACAACAATTTTAACATTTATACAAAGTGTCCATTTAAATAGGAGATTAGCAAACACAAAAATGCATAAGCGAGATGCTATGGAAAGCATTAACTCAATTAGGTATGGACTGTTTGCTGTCATTAAAGCGATATTCAGCAATTGAATTGATTTGGAATTGATATTGAATTATATTCAAACAATTAAATCCATAAATAAATTAAAAAATCGAAAAAAAGAACAAGTATGGTGACAGGGTTCGAACTCGCAACCTCAGTGACACTGTACAAGCGATTCATCCACTATACTACGATATCTTGTTATGTGCATTTATGTTATATATATAACATTTTAAATATAATAAAATACATGTATTGTTCTAAAAATAGTGAGTTACAATAACTTTGTTATTCAATTGATAAATATTATTGTAAAACAGAATGTTAACAAAGCCAGCAAAACGCTGCAGGACTCTATAAAAAATTATTCAATAGTCCATAAAGTCAATGTCACTAAACAAATAGTTTTTGTTTGTCTGTTTTGTTGCTTTTCGTCCCAGTCAACAACTATGGTCATTATGGGATGGTCAGTTCACCTAACCACACTTTTCCTGGGCAAGCTTGAACTAGCGGTTAACCAGTACTTCGTGCACATACTTTCGCTCGTAACTGACAACAAGCCTTCTTGAATGAATCAGCGGAAGGGAGGAGAATGACCGTAGAAATTATTACATGATCAATCTCCACGAAAGTATGGGACCGGGCCGGGATCGACCTTGCGACCCCTGGATCTGCAGTCACGTCACCGTCTGCGCTACTTCGTCTGCGTTTAATTGATTGTTAGTCAGAATATTCTTTCCAAACAGCAGAGTATGCCAATCACTATGTGTTGGTGAGCGTACGTGTGTGTGTTATAATAGATGCTTATAATTATGTCTGTGATAAAAATTGCGTCGACATTCTAACTGAAAAAAATAGTCTATGACAAAAAAGTATTCATTTAAGAATTAATTCAATTTTTGGAATGTTCATGGAATCAGGAATACTTCGGGTCTCTTGCAAAGTAAGTATTCATGATTCCATGAACATTCCAAAAATTGGATGTATTGCTTATATTTACATTTTATTTTTCGTTTGATTTGATTCTCTACGCCCCATCAACAATCTTTCAGTTATGTAAAGACGAGTCTTCCTGAGTTGAACCAGTACTAAGCTAGGATTAGTGTGTCTTGCTCAAGGACACAACGCAGTGACGCGGGTGAGGCTGGAGCCCACGACCCTTCGGTCTCGAGTCAAGCATTCTACCACCGCCCCACTGCACTCCCTATTTACATTTTATTATAAATATCTATAATATAAAACAAATATATAATATAGGAGTTTTTAAAATATAATCTAATTAACAGTTTAGTCAGAGTGTAAAATGGAAAAGCTGAACAGCCAGCTTGAACAGGAATTCCAATGGAGCAAACAAGAGGCTTGTTTTGCACGTACGACTAGGGTGTGGCTCGACGTCAATCACAACACTAGTATCACTTCTGGCGAATGAGTTCGGTGTGCAAAGGGTATTGCACGGGCAAGTGAGCTTGACAGCTGTCAGTCAAAGAATTTCTAGCGATAAGGCGGGCTATCTCCCTAAACGAGGCGTGCGTTTTATTTTGTTGAAATAACGACTGGAGAAACTAGGCACATTCAACAAATACATATGACGAGCCGTTGATGCACCCTTGCCCCCGAATTCGTATATTTAAAACGGGGTTTCCTTAATGCATGTTTACTCTACTTCTTATTGAATGAGAATTTATTTCGGTCATCAACTGTGCTTGTTATTCAGTAACATATATGGGAACCAGACCGTTAAACAAGGGTAAACAATCACGCTAGAGTAAAACTATTTATACAGTTGATGTACAATAAAAACGACCATCTTGAAAAGTGGTCTATTTTTGTCAGATGTTTGATGTCTTCTTTCGCTTATACAACCCCTTCCCCCCTAGACCCAAGACGCCCTTTACATATGTTGTACATTTGTATTGCGACATTTAATTGTCCAAAGGGCATCTTGGGTCTAGGGGGGGGGAAGCATCTAAAACAAACTGAAAGACGCCAGTTTCATCTTTTCAATGACGAACGTCATATTTCAAGTATATTTCGTACGCATGCGCAGAAGGATACTGAAAAACATTTGAAATGAAGGGCACTTATATCCCTAATATTTAAGCACTTTTACTTTTTGAAAACATGCAAAGGTTTTACTAAAAGTCTCGTCTAAACGGCACCTATGGTAGAGCAAAAAACTGGCAAAAAGTCGCTTATTTAAGGCGGAACCCCTCCCCATCTGTAAAATGGAAAGCGATTGCATAAATGATATGGCAAGATGCTGAAGTTTCTTGGGTCGCCGGAATTACTTTTTCAAAGAGGGGCAATGGTGTCAAAATTTGGCAAAAACTTCATTTTTAGAAGTGAAATTGCGAATTTCTGAAATCCGTTTGCAGCAACAGATACACGGCACCGATAAAGATAGACTGAAAAATGATCATTGAGTTTTATATAATCCTGACCGGACTCTATTATAAAGTCAAAGTCAGAAATGAATTGTCTTCACTTTTGGGTGAAAATCAGTATTTTTTAATCAAAATAATACATTTTTTTTGTAATCGGACAGGTAAAGTTTTTAAAATTTATAGTTTTCATTTATCTGGTTTTAAATTTGATGCTGCATTATTCAACTTATATGTATCCCGTCGTGTTTACTTATAAAACCTGCCAAAATATTTTCCTTTTTTGCCTCGAAAACTGACATTTTCATATTCAGGTATAATTTGGGAAATGCATGTTTTGCTATTTCATAGATACCAGGGCATGTCATAATATAAAAATGACGTACATATAGTAAAAATATCATATTGAAACAGCATTTATCATGTTCTGTGATATCATATTAAGTATTGACACGCACTAAAAGAGGGCCAAGTGGTCCTGGGTCGCTCACCTGAGTTTTTGTTTGAAACCTCTAATCTATATGTATCTATTAATAACTGACCATGCTCTGGTGAACCCTTGGTGGGGCCATTTTTGTCCCCAGAGCTTTATTTGAAGCAAATTTAAATATGATCCATCAAATGGGTGATATCAGGGATCTAGACTTAGTGGTTTCAAACAAGGAGATTTCGAATGTTTTAATGTATAAGTCAATGTAAACTCTGTGACATCCAGAAAGTGGCCATTTTGACCACATAACCACAATTTGAGCAAACTCTGTAGAGTACCACTAGGTGATGTTACATGTACATACCAAATACCAAAACTTTGGGGCATTTTGTTTTCTGACAAGAATATTTTTGTAATGTTTTCTCTAAATAACCTATTGATAGAGGAAAATTATGGCAAATTATAAGTCGCTCAGGTGAAATGGAACCTCTCCCTACTTGTAAAATATGATTGTGATATATCAATGGAAAGTTTTATAACTGTACATTATGAAACTACTGGTAGTACTTTTCAAAACAGGGGCAGTGACTCTTTATTAGACTTCGAAGAAGGGCACCCTCATTCAAAGAATCATATATAGCATCTAAAATAAGCAAAAGTTGGCTGGGTGAAAAGAAATGCAAAAATGCAAATAATTTCAAATTTTAAAGCATTAGGGGTGTATATTTAACCAAATAAGCTATGCGTTAAAACAGTTAGGCCTATTTTAATGTAATACATAAGAACGCGGATCTGACAAAGGGGACCTTAAGGAATCGAAGTAATTATTACGTAAGAGACATTTGAAAAATACTCTAAATAACATAAAATTACATACCTTTATATTTCCACGAAAATGCTTTTAAACTTTGATACCATCAAAGTAACAAACGTTTCTGGTTATATTTTTTTCAAAGTTTCTATAAGGGTTGTTGCATGTGAACACTCAGATCACATCAACTACAAGGGGGTTATTTTGAATGTCTATAATGCGATCTAGAAGATATAAATTCATGTAACTTCATCTGCATTTTCATTTTCAAATGTATACGATATGAGAAAACTTTATATTTGCTAGATTCTTATGCTGGGTATGCAATAATCAATACACGAATATAGACCAACACTCTGATGTTATCATACGGTTAAGGCCATTATTGACGTCACATTCCAAACCTGATTATATATGTTGTTTCTAACATCCATATAATCATCAGTTTTAAAGATAATCACTTTAAATTTTCAAGAAATGCTCTAAACATGCAATACTTTGCAGATGTAACATTAGCTTGATTTTGATTATCGCGACCATATGGTTCCTTTCATCATATCCTGGGCCCATATATATACAGAATGGAAGTACCTGATTTATCATTTTGACATCATTTTAGTACCATGATTAAATTTTTAATATATTGTGTTCAATTTACACATATGGTCAGTGCGTACGATTTGAACGCATTTCAAATCAAGTTTGGTCTAAAACCCATTAGCTAATTAAAAATATAGGTTTTGCCTTTGGGTATTAGTCCTCCTAAATCTTTTTAAAGAGAAACTATGCTAGTGCTTTAACAAGAACTTGCCATTTAACTTTATGCTTCGATGTTCATATTTGACTATGGTGTGTATTTCAAATTATCCATATAATTTTGGAGTAAAAGATCAAGGTCAAATTAAGACAACATCTGTAATACGATTCATAACATGAACTCCTCTTTCATTTTACGACCGAGGGTGTTCATATATGGCACAATGATTGTCTATGGGGTGTAGATTACAACAGAGGTGTCTAATCACCTCTTTGCCATTGGTGTCAAAAGACAAGGTCAAATACACTTACAATCAGTTTATGACTTGTCACGCGAACTCCTCCTTCATTTTTTGACCAATGGTGTTCATACTTATCACAATTATTGCTTATGGTGTGTAAATTACAAAGTACGTTACATATCAACGCTATGGCCATGGAGTCAAAGGTTAATTAGAATCTGTCTTACAGTAGCATGTTTTGGCAGAGGTGATTCATATTTTGTAGAATATTTGCAAATATGACATTTGAGCCTTAATTTTTCAAAATAATTTGAAGCCGGTTGTATGAATTATAAAGCAATATATCTAACATGTTGTGTTGTAGATGGTTCATATTTGCACACTGATTGTCTAAGGTGTTCTTTTGTCAATAATAGCTTCCGACTGCTGATATGACCTTTGTAGCAAAGTTCAAGGCCAAACTGCTTAAAAACCTACATTTTAAACCCTCAAAGTCATACTAATCGTAAATGTGTTGCTGACTCTCCTAGATTCTATCCAAGGCAGACCAAATAGTGGATTATGAATTCCCTGCATGGGGTAATAAAGGTGTCTATAAAGGGTTTAGCTATTTTCTGATAAAATATTATATTAATTTTGGTGAACCTATATAGGTGGTAAGTTCCCTCTTGGAGCATCCTTAGTCCGCTGAGATATTGAAATACACATAGACGTGAAATAATCTTTCCCTTAGCAGTTAATCTGCTGATGACTACTCATAAACCTAAATGTAGACCTTTAAACTCTGCATATACGGCATGTAATGCATTCTGTTTCGCAAGAGATTTATAAATGATCATATTTGGGACACTGGCTGTCTATGGTTTTATGATGGCACAATATCCTACTAAATTACTAGCTAGATTTTAACCAAACTTTGCAGGAATGATTCTTATATGACCCTCTTAAATAATTGTTCGAATAGTTTAGTCCATTGCATATTTGGGTCACATTGGCTAAAATAGATTTTCAAAATGAAAATTTTCTTATTGGAAACCACAATACCCAGAGTCTTAATACTTGGTTTGTAGCATAACCTAGTAGACCTCCATCAAGTTTGTTCAAATTATAGCCCTGTGGTTTAAATGGCACATTCCTGGAGGTGGCATATTTTACATAGGCATGTGACCGCCTGATCTTTTGGCTCTCTTGTGTGTGGTGTTTTCTTGTATTTTGTCAGTTTCCCATATGGTGTCTCGGGTCAGTTGTATCAATTTCTGGGCTTTGCCCTCAGCTTTACTTTTATATTGGGAAAACATAAGAAAAAATCTTCTTGTCTGAAACGATAATGCCTAGTACCTTGATATTGGTATGCAACATCACCTAGTACGCCTCTACCAAAATTATTTAATTTGGGGTACAGGGACTATTAAGTGGACCCGCCTGCAAGCTCACACGTTCACTATAGGAATATATTGGAAAAATCTTCTTGCCTGACACCACAAGGCATAGATCATTGATATTTGTTATGTAGCATCACCTAGTATACCTCTACTAAGTTTGTTCACATAATGGCCCTTTTGCCAAAACTGGCCCCACCATGGGGTCACATGTTTTACATAGGCTTATATATTGAACACTTAAAATAGTCTAGTCCGAAACCACAGAACCTGGAGTCTATATTTGGCATGTAACATCATCTAGTAGACTTACTAAGTTTGTTGAAAAGTGAGGCCCTGTGGCCCAAAAGGAGGCCGCTTCGAGGATCAACGTTTTATATATAGCCTTACAGAGAACATATTATACCACATTCTTGTCAGATACTAAACGGCTTGATATTTGATATGTATCATCACCAAGTGGTACTCTACCAAGTTTGTTCAAATTCTGGTTCTGTGGTCAAAATTAGATCGTCCTGGAGGTCACTTAGTTTATGAGGCTGTTATTGTTCTTTGACTCTTCCTCTCGGTGCAGTGGGTTTGTATGCAGTTTGTGAGTGTGGCATTTCCTGGTCATACAGTCTTTTTTACATTGACTAACATAAAGTGAAAACATAAAAAACCTTCTTGTCTGAAACCACTAGGATAGAGCCCTGATATTTGATATGTAGCATCAGCTGGTTGACAACATTTTAATATGTTCCAATTATGACTCTGGGACCGAACATGGACAACATGGCAGGTCATCAGGAGCGTGGCAAGTTTCCAATAGATACCTATAGCTAAGACGTTTAAAACAAAACTCAGGTGAGCGATCCAGGGTCACTTGGTCATCTTTTTATTAAATCATTACTTGATATGATATCATAGTATAATGATAAATGCTGTTTCCATTTGAAATGTTTAATATATATACGTCATTTTCTTAATATGACAATGTCCATTTATACAAGTATTAGCAATACATGCATTTTACAAAATATACCTGAATATAAAAATGCCGAATTTAGATTTAAAAACGAAAATATTTTGATGGGGTTTTTAAGTATACACGACAGAGATATATGTAAGTCGAATAATTCAGCATCATACTTGAAACAAGTTAAATAAAAACTCTAAATTTTAAAACTTTATCAGCCAGATTACAAAAATTGGTGTTTAAATTTATAAAAACACCGATTTTCACCCAAAAATCAAAAAATTACAATTCCGGTTTTGACACCATAATAAAATCAGATTGGTCTTATATAAGACTCAATAATCATTTTACAGTCATTCGTTGCTGGTGTCATGTATCTGTTGCTGCAAATGGATTTCAGAAATTCGCAATTTCACCTCTAAAAACGAAGTTTTTGCCAAATTTTAACACCACTGCCCCTCTTTGCAAATGTAATTCCGGCGATTCAAGAAACTTCAACATCTTGTCACATCATTAATACAATCATTTTCCATTTTACTGATGGGGAGGGGTTATCGGTCAATTTTCGCTATTTTTTGCTCTACCACTACTCTTAAGACGCAAAATGAGGGGTGGGAGTAGAAGGCGCAAGTTTTCAAGGCTTTGTAAATGATGAATCTCTTTGAAACCTATTTTGATGTTTTTATGCATATTGTTCTACCGAAACAAACAAATTTTAAAAACATTAGGGCAATATGAAAAAGGTTTTGTAATCGTGTCAACTAGGGAAAATATACGCCTTATCGCTAGAGCTTCTTTGTGTAATTGATGCACAAGTTGATGTACTTTAAATTTTGTATAGTGTTTCCATGGTAACGCTATATTCCAGTGTGAACGCATGACGTTATTTCACATTCTTCCGTTGCTAAGCAGAAACAATCTACACTTTGCATGGTCTTGTATATGGCATATTCTGACGCAGGACAGTTCATTGCATGCATGTGCCAAATTTAACTAGTGTACGTTAGCCTACGTAAGAGATATGAATCAACTCTCAGTTATTTTTGACTGACCCTCGTTGTAAGTATTAAAACTTTGATTCAGTTTATGAGATGTTGGTACTTTTAGGCATGAAAACAGTGAAGACTCAGACGTGGCTGCGTATCTGTGCAGTTTCATTAGGACCTGTGCTGCTTGCACACAAAATATTTGGTCATAGATAAAGGCTCAAGCCAAAATTAAGTCTTCTGACCCCACTATATAGCTGTACATGCAAGTTTAAAGAGAGACGTCACACATATGTGATAAATACTGGGAATTCAGAAATTTTCATTTTATTTTCGCGAATAGCGTTAGAGACATATTTGCGACGTAGAAAAATGTGATAAGATCATGATTTACCTACCTCAAGAACTGGCAGAATGATTTCGCCATTGTGCGAGGGTAATATTTTCACGAAACTTCACATCTGCGAAGTTTCGCGAAAATACGACCCTACCCCCCCCCCTCGAAAATTTCTGAATTTACAGTACTAAAAGCTCATGATTATTAACTTTTATAAGTTCATTTTGTTTTATGACGTGACGTCATTTCTGGGAGTTATATAACAGAGAATGAATTATCTCCCGCACAGACGCACAAACCATACAATAACTTACACGTTTATCACTTGATAACACACAAATGGTCTATATATATTAAGTAACATTATCTAATGAAGGTCATAACAACGTCACGTATATTTCTATGAGTAAGATTATCTCCCGTACAAACGCACAAACATACAATAACTTACACATGTATTTAACTCGATAACACACAAATGATCTCCCTTGGAAGGCGGACAAAGCATGGAATACCCCCCGTACAGACGCACAACCAATACAATCACTTACACATGTGTTAAACTCGATAACACACAAATGGTCTATATATTAAGTAACATTATCTATTGAAGGTCATAACAACGCCACGTATATTTGGCAAAATCTGGAAAAAGCGCGATTTCAAAGTACTTTTATGCATGTAATAAATAGAATCTAACATTCTAGATATTATCAAACCCGCTGCGAAACAGCGATCTAACATTCTAGTTGTTATCAAGCACATTGCAAAACAGCGATCTAACATTCTAGTTATAATCAAACCCGTTGCGAAACAGCGATCTAACATTCTCGTTATTATAAAACCCGTTGGGAAAAGCGATAAAACGCTCAACAAAGCCTCGCATTTGACCTCTTTCTTCAGCTTGGTTAATATATTCAACATAAACAATTAAATGCTCGACAAGCCTCGTATTTATCTCTCTCACAGCTCGTTTCATAAATTCAATAATACACTAGAGCATCAGTCGATGGTACACCAACGCAAATACCCGCTTTTTTACATTTTACCTTTACCTTTGGGGCAAGGTAACAAAAATGTAGCTTATTAGTTCTACATTATGTGGCCTATGCACCTGTGAAGTTTGAAGTTGCTATGTCCAATGGTTAAGGAGGAGATGCATTTACAAGAAAATACATTTTGTTAAAAATGGTGTCCAGCACCCTCCAAATTTCAAAATGGTGTCCAGAACCATCCAAATCACATGACCTGAGCATCTGTAAAATTTAAAGTTGCTACGCCCAACATTTTAGGAGAAGATGCATTAACAAGAAAGTACATTCTTTGACCTTGACCTTGGGGTCAAGGTCACACAAAATGTTGCCCAGTACCCTACACCTCATGTGACATATGCACCTGCGAACTTTGAAGCTGCAATGAGAAGATGCATTTACAAGAAATACATTATTTGACCTTTGACTTTGATCTTGGCTTCAATGTCACATGAAGTGTTGCCTAAGTACCCTCAACCTCATGTGACCTATGCACCGTCTGCAAATTTTGAAGTTGCTACTTCCATAAGTTTACGAGGAGGTGCCTTTACAAGACACAAAACGTCAACCAGTACCCTCTATATGATGTGATCTATGCGTCTACAGAGTTTGAAGTTGCTACGTCCAAAGGTTTAGGAAAAGATACAATTACAAGAAATGTGACGGACGGACAGACGGACGGACGGACAGTCGGACGGACGCACGTACGGACAAAAGACGGACCGAATTTGGTACGAAAAAAATATACCCTATTTTTCTAACGAAGACATTTGAAGCTAGTTACCTTTGAAAAGAAGACTGACACTAGAGACTATCTAATATACACTTGAGACCTACGTGTCACAGAGGCCAGGGGTAGCGGATAGCATAAACTCGAGGATTTGGATTTCTCAAAATTTGCGAACAGTGAATACTCAGACCAGCATACAGTGTCGACTGTCTAGCCAACTCGCCAAACATGTAGAATAAACGGTCGTAGATGACCTAACATTCAAATTACGCCCATCATGTGTTATGTAGTCAGTATTAATGTGTTAATTTATGCATATGATCCAAAATGAGCACATTTATAAAAAGGCTAGACCCACGCGAGACCAGACTAGATGAAATTAATATTTTATACTCGAATCATTAAGTTATCAACAGACCTGATATAGAGCTTCACATCTTTTCAGGCTAACTCTGCATCCTGGGTAATTTTCATGCTTTTTATTGTCTGCTGATATTTTTTTTCAAAATCAATTTTTTGAAAATTTCTTTCATGAATACCAACAAAGCGTCAAATTGTTAGGATCCAGGTGAGGCCCTACATTTTATCGGGCCTAATCTGGATTCAAACTGTTTGCAAAAGTTATAAGCAGATAGCCACCATATGCGATGTAGAGTCAAATTTGTACGTATATGCACTTTAGCGTTTAGTTACTCCCTTACCACACCTCTAGTCAATCATGAGGAGCTAAGTGGCTCGACTTGAGATCGAGGGGTCGTTTGGAGGCACTGTATTGTGTGGTTGAGATAGGCATTCTAACCTCTGTTTAGTAATGCTTTAATCCGAGAAACGTCCCAACATTCCTGAAACGGTGTTGCAGAGGACGTGAAGCATAAATTCAAACCAAGCATGTACAAATATTAGTCCATCTGAACAGATGTGAAAGCACGTTAAAACTGGCAAAATGCTATTCGATCACTTGTAAAACTGAATAAGCAGCTATTCAAGCACGTTTAAATGCCAAGAGGCTGTGAAAGCACATTCAAAACAGGTCAAGAGGCTATCAAGCAAGTTCAAAACTGGCCAAGAGGCTATGGAAACACATTTAAAACTGGCCAAAGGGCTATTCATGGAAGTTCAATTTGGCCAAGAGGCTACTCAAGTAAGTTCAAAACTGGCCAAGAGGCTGTGAAAGTACGTTCAAAACTGACAAAGACGCTATAAAAGCACACTCAAAACTGACCAAGAGGCTGTAAAAGCACGTTCAAAACTGACAAAGACGCTATAAAAGCACACTCAAAACTAACCAAGAGGCTGTAAAAGCACGTTCAAAACTGGCCAATAGGTTATTTAAGCAAGTGCAAAACAGGCCAGGAGGCTGTGGAAGCCCGTTCAAAACTGACAAAGAGGTTGTGAAAGCACGTTCAAAACTGACCAAGAGGCTTTGCAATTATACTCCTCAAAATAATTAAAGGACCAAGATTTTAGAACGCGAGTATATTTAGCTCAAACATTTAAATTCTGTAAAACTTGGCCCAAATCTTTCAGTCCTTTATGCCCATAAATCAAGAATCATTATAAATGATTCCCATGCCTAATTCTGCCATAACTGTGTTTCAAATGCACATACCCTCAAAAACACACTTTCAAAAGGCAGTGGGTGGGGTAAAGAAATTCTTCTGTGGTCATTCGAGTAGAATGAAAGTGACACCAAATTAAACTTTGTTTTAAACAGTTCAGCTTACATGCAAATAAAATCTTCAAACAGTTTCAATATACTGGGAAGCAAGCATTTTCATCTCTGACAATGGAGTTTTGACATTGTTTTCTTTTCTGATATCAATGCGTGTACTTGGCCATCAAGAATCAGATTTTCAATCGTCATTCTATGCCATTTAGTGTTAGAAAGATGTCCCGACGAATTTTTAAAGATTGTCACAGACAAACGACAAACCTGATGTCTGAATCTATGGTCTGGCTATTACGCCACAGCCAAACGGGGCAATTTTCTCTCACAGGAAGAGGTGGATGGAATTGATGGGATTCAAACACCATAAGAGCATGCGAAAACAGAGATTTCAGCATCTAAAAGCAATTTGCATTCATTTCATGCAGTTCTGTAGTCCATGGATCACACACAAAAAGTGACATTCCAATACATTTAGGTCAAGTTTTAAAATGACAAAAAATCCTTGTTAGTAACATTTTCTACCACTTTCTTTTTGCCGTTTCACTTGGCAATAAGACGTCAAAGATGTCCGAAAAGTTTAGGCTAGATCGTAAAATTGGTTTTCAAAATACGTTCTACACAAAATGCATCTATGTTATAATTGATAGTATTGGTCCTTCAATTATTTTGAGGAGTATAGTTCCATTATCTCATGGGTTGGCTTAGGCTTTATCGTCTGCTCTCTCAACTGTCTTTCTTCTTAGATAAGCTATCATGCAAGCAAAATGACCCAGATCAGACTGCTATTTTTTTTGCTTCCATGAAAATGTCTAGTCTTAATTGCACTTGAGAAGGTACAGCCGGCGTAAAAAGCAGACGACATTTTCAGGACATAAGATGATAGTGGTGGGATAAGGGTAAATGCTGATGTTGCAAAGTTTACTTTTTATTTTATCTAAGTTTATAGTTCATTTGATAAGATACGTTTATCTTCGAGTACGAACATGTATCTATGTCAGCCAACGTTTAACACTTTTCCCACCATCCATGACAATTGTCGTCTGCTCTCTCATCTGCTAATTCACTTTGGTAGCTTGTTTTACGAACAACATAGGCCCAGATCTCTCCGCTTCCAACTGTAGCCAGAAGTCCAACTGTTTGAATATATGCATCAGACAAAATAAATCAGACGACATTTTCAATATAAAAAATATTTGCATGATACGGGTTAAGATAAAAGAAAATCAATGGGAGCGCAGTGTCTCAGTGGTAGAGTGCTTGAATCGAGACCGAGGGGCCGCGGGTTCGAGCCTCACCGGCGTCACTGCATTGTGGTCCTTGAGCAAGACACATTTATCCTAGCTTAGAACTGGTTAAACCCAGGAAGACCCGTGCCTGTTTAACTGAAAGATTGTTGATGGGACGCAAAGAATCAAATCAAATCAATCAAACAAACAAACAAACAAAGAAAATTAGATAAGTACGGAAGCATATTAACCACAATCTGATTAATTGTTTGTTTGAGGTGATGCTTTACGTCCCAGTCAATATTTTTCAGTCATATCTACTGTCGTGCCAACCAAGAGTGACAGTGACGTAATATTTTGGTAAAACATTAACTTGACACCCACGTGAGCTAACAGGAATCAATAAATCACTTGGTTATTAATCCTATCCGCAGGATAGGAAGTTTAGTACTTAGCATTGAGGTACGATGATAGAAAGTCTTAATCTATGCAACAAGACCGCGAAGACTTTGAGATTCGAACCAGCACTCTCTTGGTCACGACAGGCGTCGCTCATTAAATTATGAAAACTTGGATGGAATTGGGATATACGGCGTCCAAATCCAGCGTTGAAAGCGGAGGCCTTTATGAGTGCTTTAGGTTTTTAAGGAAAAGGCTACTTCCTCATCTAAAAGCTACAGAATTTCATTATGGCATACTGACAAAAGGGTTGACCCTCCTCCACGATGATTCAAAGGCGCAGCAAAGCGATCGAAAGGCGCTGTATGTATAATCCAAAATATTGCAAATCTAAGGCGTACTAACGCGATTCCAAAGGCGTTCTTATGCGTAACAAACGGTTTAGTAACGTGGACGAAAGGCGTAAATGACGCGATCCAAAAGGTGTAATAACGCATTCGAAAGTTGCGATAATGCTATCAAAAAAGGCAGACTAACGCAGTACCAGCGCGCCTCAAAAGGCGTAATAGCGTATCGATGCAAAGGTAACTGAAGTCGAAGTAACGGAAATCAAAATACTTTAAAATACCATTTCCTACCCTATCATACCCTTAAAAGACGAGCGGATATAATTTACGACGTACAGTCTTACCCTGTTTCTAATCTTCCCTTGTCATGCCCTGTCCTATCCTATAAATGTTTCAATGACTGGGCATAGAAAAGAGGGTCAGAGTAAAATAGAGCAAAGCAGGGCAGAGTAAAATAGAGAATAGCAGGACAGAAAATGACAAGCTATGGTAAAGCATAGCGTGAATAATGGAGGCCTACTTCATGCTGTATTTCGGATCCCAGGCTATAAGAAGGTTATTTTAGGAGTGCGAGCAGCCACTGTTTAGATAGGTGACTGTGTGCGGATACAGAGGCTCGTCTGAGTCTCATTGGTAATGTATGCTATAAGAAGGTCATATTAGGAGTGTGAGCAGCCACTTTTTAGATAGGTGACTGTGTGCCGGTACAGAGGCTCGTCTGAATCTCATTGGTAATCTATGCTATAAGAAGGTTATTTTAGGAGTGTGGGCGGGTACAGAGGCTCCTCTGAGTCCCATTGGTAACATATGCTATAAGAAGGTTAATTTAGGAGTGCGAGCAGCCAATGTTTAGATAGGTGACTGTGGGCGGGTACAGAAGCCTGTCTGAGTCCCATTGGTAACCTATGCTATAATATGGTTATTTTAGGAGTGCGAGCAGCCAATGTTTAGATAGGCGACTGTGGACGGGTACATAGGCTCGTCTGAGTCTCATTGGTAACCTATGCTATAAGAAGGTCATTTTAGGAGTGCGAGCAGCCAATGTTTAGATAGGTGACTGTGGGCGGATAAAGAGGCTCGTCTGAGTCCCATTGGTAACCTATGCTATAAGAAGGTTATTTTAGGAGTGCGAGCAGCCAATGTTTAGATAGGCGACTGTTGGCGGGTACAGAGGCTCGTCTGAGTCCCATTGGTAATACATGTATATGCTATAATAAGGTTATTTTAGGAGTGTGAGCAGCCAATGTTTAGATAGGCGACTGTGGGAGGATAAAGAGGCTCGTCTGAGTCCCATTGGTAACCTTTGTTATAATAAGGTTATTTTAGGAGTGCGAGCAGCCTATGTTTAGATAAGCAACTGTTGGCGGGTACAGAGGTTCGTCTGAGTCCCATTGGTAACCTATGCTATAAGCTCGTTTAAGATCGTAAGTGCGAGATATTGAACTAAAGCAGTTCCAAGTTCCAGTTACAGCTTCATTAACTGGTTGCCAATAAAGGATATGAAACGTAAAAAGCAATTCATTGGACTAATGTTGCCACAGTCGTCGGTTTCAAAATCACATATATACTTACCATGACTTTGTTTATCATTTATGCATCTGCTTGATGCTGTTTTTTTCTTCTTGTTTGTTTAACATCCCGCGAACATGGAACCCGCAACCCCTGGTTTGCAAGGCAAGTGTTTATATACTACACCACTGCACCGCAGCGGCTAGTTTGTTTATTTAAGGCCAGCGGGAAGCTGCGTACGTATGCACACCCAACATAGCCTTGATATAACCAAGGTAACCAATGGGACTATTACGAGCCTATGTACCCACCCTCAGTCACCTATCTAAGCATTGGCTGCTCGCATTCCTAAAATAACCTTCTTATAGCATAGGTTACCAATGGGACTCAGAGGAGCCTCTGTACCCGCCCACAGTGACCTATCTAAATATTGGCTGCTCGCACTCCTAAAATACTCTTCTTATAGCATAGATTACCAATGGGACTCAGACGAGCCTCTGTACCCGCACAAAGTCACCTATCTAAACAATGGCTGCTCGCACTCCTAAAATAACCTTATTATAGCATAGATTACCAATGGGATAAGCATTGGCTGCTCGCACTAATAAAATAACCTTCTTATACCATAGGCTACCAACGGGACTCAGACGAGCCTCTGTACCCGCCCACATTTTTCTATCTAAACATTGACTCCTTGCCCACTAACGAAGCCCACTCAGTAGATAAAGCGCGAGTAAAATGAACCCCGACATGTAATATCCAATAAAATTGCATTTTGACAGGTTCAGACTCAGTCGAACCTGTGCAACCTCCTTTTGAGCTTAGAAACTCCAAATGATGATTTTTATTCAAGCGACTAGCAAAGGCTCGGATCAGACTGTGCGTATGCATAGGCTGATCTGAGGCTTTGCTAGTTGCACATACCACATTGTTCGAAATCTCATGCTGTGGCTCAAATATAGTAAATCTGGGGCAGGTGGAAAGCTGAGTATGTACATGTATGCATACTTAAAATGACTTATACGGCATATGCGACTAATACCCATGCACAACAATACTTAGTTGGGAAACTGGTAATGCCTTGAGAAGGTTTACTCTTCCTGTCTTTTGACCATTTACATTTGAGCATCATTTTCAAAATAAAGTAAATAAAATGCCTTTTGAACATTTACTGATCGTTAATCACAATTGATTGTCTCGGTACAAGGAGGCAGATAGAAAGATCAGGCGAAAGCAATGATATACACAATATCTGACTCTGAATCTGGATACAAAAGCACGAAACTGGCCAAAACTTGGATGATTTATTCTATATGTACGATCTTTAGACATAACGACCTCTTGGCTTAGTAGTTAGCATGTTAGACTGTGAAACCAGAAGACCCTGAACCCCGGTCGATTGCTTGGTTTGTCACCTACTTTTCAGTATGTTTTTCCTTTTTAGCGTTTTAATGCTGAATACTTCATCCTATAAAATTGAATTATCAAAATGACAGAAAATGCCACTCCTAAACTTCTTATATAGAATTCTGCATGAAACCTATGGTTGTGGGTTTAAATGTAGACCTCCTAAAAAGATAATGAGTGTGGTGGCCCCATTTTCTGGATGGTTTGACGTTATAAGTCACGAATTAGAAACTAAAGGAATTTTAGGACATGACCAAAAAAAGCTTTCTGTCAGATCCTATATCTATGACATTGTACTCATTTAAAGTGATTCATCATTGGTCAAATAAAATATGTTAAACCAATTAGAACCAGAAGATAAACACTGGCTGAATATTATAACTATTTTAGCTGATGTTGTTCTTTCATATGCTCAAAATGGCAAAATGTTGAAAGCTCTCATATGAGATTATGAAAAACTGAAAAAGGTGTCTATATCTTTTTTTTCATAATTGGATAAAATGTACGAAACACACTATGTGCAAAGTAATTGAGCATTTTCAATGTGGTAAGTATTAAGTAGCATATGTCCTTAATTAGCGCTTTTCCAATCGAAAAAAGTACTTTTCTTATCGACACAACACATTTTCCTAATCAGCAGACGCAGTTTTCTAATCGGCACAACGTCCATTTACGATAGTTTTCTTATGGCACGGCTTGCCTTTCACATGACGCACTATCAGTAAGATATATATACATATATGTTTTAATTTTATCAAACATACGCAGACGCACGAAGGTTAAACGAAAGCAGAAACTTTTTGAGATTTTATGTGAGTAGGATTTGCTCTTTTCAGAATTACATTTTTAAAACGCCAACAATACCTATTTTAGCATCCTATTCTAGCATTCTGGGGTGTTTAACGGGCCGAACATTTTTTTCAGTTAATTTAAAAATGCGTATTTGTTGCTGAGGTTCTTTTTTATTTCCGAAGATGAATCTATTAATTGTTGTCAAATGCTTTCGTGTATGTCTAGAAAAACGGATCTTTCAACAATAAGCAGATTTCCATCAGAACCCAATATTCCCAGAGGACCAGATTATGAAAAAATATCACACTATATCGATGCATGGGGAAACGTTTTACCAGCTACACACAGAAACAACGTAATCTGTTGGTACTTAAAGTAATCTGTTAAAAAAAGGATCTTTCAAAAATATAGAGCACCTACATTATTAGAAAACAACAGACGATGGATCTTTCAGGCAAACCAAACATCTTTGTGTCTTCATCCACATCTGACTGAGGGTGAGGTTGGCGCCTCGAAACTACATTAAGCCCTCCAATAAAAATATGACCGTTCCAAGGCGGTGCTTCTCTTGTGGATCATTTTTGTTATTTTTAGTCCGTGTTCGTCACGCTTTCTTGTCTGTTCCTTGCAGCCTTGTGACCACCTGCTAGAAAAGGAATAACCTCTTGGCTTTCTCTGTGTCTTGTCACTTTCCCGGGTCAGGTGTGGTGCTTGATTGTATCGATTTCTGATCTTTGCCTGCTTACTCTTATTTATTGGTTGGTTGGTTTGTTGCTTTAAGTCCCAGTAAACAGCTATGGTCATGTTTGGACGGTCAGTTCACCTAACCACACTTTTTCCTGGGCAAGCTTGAACAAGCAGTTAACTAGTACTTCGTGCATACGCTTGCTTGTAACTGACTACAACCCATCTTGAATCATTCGGTGGAAGGGAGAAGAATGATCAAACTCCGCGAAAGTATAGGACTGGACCAGGATCAAACTCGCGACCCCTGGATCTGCAGTCAGATGCACATCTGTAGTCAGCCACGTTATCGACTGCGCTACGCGGCCTGGTTAACATTTATTGAGTCTGGTCATGAAAACAAATGGAAAGTGCAACAATTCTTACGCTCATAACACCAGATAAAGCAGTATACTGCGCCTTTTTTCACTTTTGCAAACAGAGTAGACCCAGATCAGGCAGCTCTTGTAAGAGCTGTCTGATCATGATCTTCTCTGTTTACTTATGGGAATATGATTAGATACCCTTACTAGTGGACCTAGCAAGTAATTTAAGTTTTATTTATATAATAATTCATAATGGGTTGAGCTAAGCATGACTATTCCTGAATGAAAGGGTTAACTCTGCAAATTACCCTCGTAGAGCCGTTGTGATTGATCATTCTGTTAGCAAATCTGGAATTACTAAAAGCGACGTTAAACACCCAACAACCACAACCAAATAATGGGCGATAAAAAGGAAAGTATTGTGTGCTGATCCATACAAAATCAGGAATTTAAGGACCAAATAAATTTCTGGTTTTATGAGTATCGACACACAACACATTCATTTTCAACAGCGCATCACTTGAGGACAGAAGAGTAATCTGATTTTAAATGTATAGACTCACAATATAATATTATTTCCCCTTCATTTTTTTCTCTCTCTTCATTTTTTTCTCTCTCCATTTCACCAATGATATTTTCAATAGGTGTATCATCATTGATTTCGTTCACATTGTCATACAGTTTTTCATAAAATTGTTTTGGCAGTTTAATACATCTTTCGTTTTTGTATACTCAATATCCTCATCTATTAATTTATTGATAACTTTACTTGTATAATTTCTGGTTTCCAAACTAAAAAAAATAATTTGTAGGTTTTTTCCCCAAGGTCCATATATCTACATTTGGATCTTAGCATGACACCTTCTATTTTTTCATTTCTCAGATTAACCAATTCATTTTGTTTTTGCACTAAATTTACAACAGTTTGATTATTAACATTTATACTATTTAAACATATTTCATTCTCCAAGCGTTTGATGTCTTCTTCCAATGCTTTTTCTTCCTTTACTCTTTTCTTTTTCTTCTCAGAACTGTTTTTATTGTATTTCCCCTTATCATCATTAATAAAGTTTCTAGAAATAATTGATCATTTATATTGAACTGAATTTCATCATTAGCTATGTTTTCATCATTTCCATTAATCACATATGTTTTCTTTACATCTTCAATTGTATTTTTTATAAGTGTCACATGTTCATTATCTTTTAAAAGTGTATTATTAAATTTCCAATATCCCTTCCCTCTTTCACTTTCTAACAATTTTAATTTTAAAGTTATCCCCGAATGATCAGTTCTATACCCTGGAATTATTTCAGCATCAACAACATATTGTGAAATGTTTTCGCTTACAAGGAAATAATCTAATCCGGCCTGCTTATTTGTTGGATTTAACCTGCGCCATGTATATTTTTTACAGTTTTCATTTATCACGCGCCAAGCATCTACAAAATTTTCTTTTTCAATAAAATCAAATCTAAAATTACCTTTCTTGCTCTTGGGTTATTTACATGTAAATAATTATTATAGTCCAGGTCTGGATCTAACACGAAATTCCAATCGCCACATATAATTACTTTATCGTTTTCAAACTCAGAGATTTTTTTTGGATTATATTGGTATAGAAATTTGGATTATCTTCATTAGGACCATATATATTTACTAATGTAATTCTTTTGCCTTGAATAGTTATATCTAATAAAATGTTGTTTCCATTTTTGTCAGTTTTGACTCCCTCTACCTTAAATTCAAAATTATTGTTAATTTATATCATAACACCGCGGCTACTGTTCGTAAATGAACTAAAAAACACGTCATGTCCCCATTCAGACTTTATGAAGGGTTCTTATTGTTTATTAATATGAACATCTTGTGAGCAAATTATATTGTGTTTTTTTTGTTTCTAACGTACTGGAATAAATCTCTGCGTTTGTTTGAAACGGACAGTCCTCCTCTACAATTTTGCGAGAATATATGCAGCTGTTCATCAATTAGAAATTGGCATTAAAACTTTGATATATAATACACCAGGAATTATTAGAACCCTAAACGACATAATAGTGCAGACATAGCTAATAGTAACATAGACACAATATTGAGGAAATTTACATGAAGAAAGAGTTGCTTACCCTAAAACACATCATTTTCTGGCATACATGATGTATAGATGTGGGGTATTACAATATTAATAATTCTAAGTATAAAAATTTTCTATGATGTTATATTTGATTTTTGTAGAAATTAATTATAGCGCCTGCCTGAGTTGGGGATCGACACTCTTGTTAACTCAGCGCCTCAATGAACATATGTCTCATGCAAATTCTATACAGACATTTATAAACCCTTTAGCGGCGATTTTTTATTTGCTTGCTGTAACCCTTAGAAAACAGTTTCGGCCCAGACCAGAACCGATTTGTGTGCTCACTTTGAACTTAACACATGACGTTCATCCATTCTGAACTGAGCCTGTGGCACTCATAGACTGTCGCTCACTTTGAACTTAACACATGACGTTTATCCACTGTGAACTGGGCCTGTGGCACTTATAGACTGTCGCTCACTTTGAACTTAACACATGACGTTCATCCACTTTGAACTGGGCCTGTGGCACTCACAGGCTGTCGCTCACTCGAACTTAACAAATAACGTTCATCCACTTTGAACTGAGCCTGTGACATTCATAGGCTATCGCTCACTTTGAACTTAACACATGACGTTCATCCACTTTAAGCTGAGCCTGTGACACTCATAGGCTGTCGCTCACTTTGAACTTAACACATGACGTTCATCCATTCTGAACTGAGCCTATGGCACCCATAAACTGTCGCTCACTTTGAACTTAACACATGACGTTTATCCACTGTGAACTGGGCCTGTGGCACTAATAGACTTTCGCTCACTTTAAACTCAACACATGGCGTTCATCCACTTTAACGTGAGCCTATGACACTCACAGACTGTCTCTCACTTCTGACTAAACACATGACGTTCATCTATTTGAACTGAGCCTGGGCACCCATAGGCTATCGCTCACTTTAAACTTAACACATGTAGTTCATCCACTTTGAACTGAGCCTGTGGAACTCATAGGCTGTCGCTCACTTTGAACTTAACACATGACGTTCATCCACTTTGAACTGAGCCTGTGGCACTAATATACTGTCGCTCACTTTGAACTTAACACATGACGTTCATCCACTTTGAACTGAGCCTGTGGCATCATAGACTGTCGCTCACTTCGGACTTAACACATGACGTTCATACACTTTGAACTGAGCCTGTGGCACTAATATACTGTCGCTCACTTTGAACTTAACACATGACGTTTATCCACTTTGAACTGAGCCTGTGGCATCATAGACTGTCGCTCACTTCGGACTTAACACATGACGTTCATACACTTTGAACTGAGCCTGTGGCACTAATAGGCTGACTCTGACTTTGAACTTAACACATGACGTTCATCCACTTTGAACTGAGCCTGTGGCACTCATAGACTGTCGCTCACTTTGAACTTAACACATGACGTTTATCCACTTTGAACTGAGCATGTGGCACTCATGGGCTGTCGCTCACTTTAAACTTAACTCATGACGTTCATACACTTTGGACTGAGCCTGTGGCACTCATTGGCAGTCACTCACTCTGAGTTAGCACATAACGTTCATCCACTTTGAACTGAACCTGTGACACTCATAGGGTGTTGTTCCATTTGAAGTGAACACATGACGTTCATACTGAGGGCTCTCATCCAAAAACAGTTCTGTGCATTACATTTAGTCGAAAGACAGCAGTTATGTCCCAGAGTTTGTTTTTTTTTTACAGAAAAGTAAAGTCATAATATCAGCCGCGACATGAGATTTCCAAGTATGTGGTATATGCGACCAGCAAAGGCTTACGCACAGTCTGATAAGAGTCTTGATTACTCGCTTGACTATTCTTTGATTGTTAAACTACTGGCTGAACACCTATATGAGTTTTTAAGCTTAAAATGAGGCTGCACAAGCTCGTTTGAGTCTACACATGTCAAAATACCACATTGTTGGAAATCTCTTGTCGCGGCTCAATTATGTTGATATTTGAGCTGGTCAATATTCTTAAGAAGTTAATTAGAAGATCCCAAACTTAGAAAAAAACGTAAAAATTTCCTCTTTTTATAGAGGATCTTACATGAGTGCTCCTGTTTTATTGAATTTATAAAATGAGGTAAAATGCGAGGCTTGTCGAGAACTAAGACAAGATGGCCTCCAACAGGCTTCCATAGTACAGCTAACTTCTCTTCTCTTCAGCACCCAGAGAATATGCCCAGTAAGCACGTAAACTCGGGCCACCATCGGTCCGCCAGCGAAACGCCATCCGAGATGGGTCGACAGTGGCCTGAGATTGAATGCTAGTTGGGTGTTTTGGAGGTCATATCGAAAATAATAATTCTAACAAATGAGCCGTGACATAAGCTTTCCAACAATGTGGTATGTGCGACCAGCAATGCCTCAGATCAGCCTGCGCAATCGCGCATTCTGATCAGAGCCTTTGCTAGTCGATTGAATATTATATGAGTGTTAAGCTACAGACTGAACGTCGTTTGGAGTTTCTAAGCTTTAAAGTAGGCTACACAGGCCCGTCTGAGTCTTCACTTATAAAAATACTACATTGTTGGAAATCACATGTCGCGGCTCAAATAGTCAATCGAACAAGTTTCAAGATGGGTGTGACATAGCCTAGGCTAGTATGTCTTTCCGACCGTTTATCAATAATTTACATTAAACTGCGTTTTTCTGCTGCAGTGGAAGCTGAGATAATCTAACATTGCATAGTAGTTGTCCTCCGCGTACTCCTCAAACACGTAAGTGTCTCGGTGACCTTGACCCGCATTCACGCTAAATGGACTTTGAGAGAGAGAGAGAGAGTTGTCTTCATGGGTCCAAAATTACAATGCTGCCTTAAAGTTAAGGGTGATTTAAGTTAAGTATTGATATTTTAACATGTTATATTCAATATTAATAAATTGCAAGGATCGATGCAGTACATATGGTCAAAGATATCATTGTGATCTACAGTAACAATGAAACTATTTTGATTTTAATAAGTTCGAAATGTTAGTTTTCGCATCCTTAAAAAATCAATACTAAACTAAGTCTTTCTTAACTTTGTGGGGGGAGGAGGAGGCATAGTAATTTTTGGGCCCTGATGTCTGGTAACTGTTATTGGTGTTCACGGTGCTGTGAGCTTGTCTGCAGTGTGTGATTGGTATTTTCTGATCATATTCCCCGGGAGGTAACACCGCCTTCTCAAAAAATCTTGTCAATAGTAGTTCACTTAATAAAAGTACTAAAGTACTTTCATTTGATTGAACTACCGATATCTCGAAGTAAAAGGCCCGCGATTGGACTCTTGTCAATCTTATCATGGTTCTGAAATGTAGTCAATGGATTCCCTATGTCTATTCCCAACTTCGTTTGATTAGAACTCATGGCAAATCGAAGTAACTGTACTCAATGTTTTGGTGGTTCTATTATATACCAAAAGGATTTCCTATGCACATACATTAATGAGTATTATTTTATTTACAGAATGGCAGACAGCTTCAACCCAGATGCAGTTTGTGATGTGTGGTATGATCCTTTCTGCGATCTGTGTTGTGAGGCTGATGACCTTAATATTGAGGCGGCAAGTTTCTGTGATGACTGTGTCCAATTTATGTGTAACAAATGTTATAAGATTCATGAAAGGCTTAGCTCCACCAGAGGACATGTTGTTAAGACAGGAACAGCTATGCCGAGGTCACAGGCTGACAAACCACCCAGATTCAGCTTCTGTGATGAACATCCTAAACATCTTAAGAATCAGTTCTGTTCTGTTCATAAACAGCTGGTCTGTTCTCTATGTTCGCCATTGTATCATAAGAACTGTTCTACTGGCAGTGTTGAAGATGTTTCTAAATCTATCTCTTCCTCAGAGACAAATGATTTATATGACATTGTCAGCGACATGAAGAGCAATTTAGAGTCCAGTTTGATGGCAGTGGACTCTAATATTGACGATCTTAATGGCCAGAAAACAATTATGCTAGAACAGGCTCAAGAACTGTACGATAAAATGGTTTCAAAAGCAAAGAAATGGTTTGACGATGCGCAGTCTGAGATAGACACACACTACCAGTCACAACTATTAGTTTTGAAACAGAATCATACAAGAATCAACAACACTGTATCACGGATAGAATCATCCCTCCGTCAAATAGACATTTTAAGAAGCAAACCTATAGATGAAAAATTATTTCTTAGAATTCAAGACATATTGAGTGACATGAAACAATATCAAGATGATTTTAAGGCGCCTATATGTAATGTTCAGTTATCATTTGTTCCATCCAAACAGATACAAGATTTTCTTTCCTCCTCATACACCATGGGCTCAGTAAAACTGGATAAATCAAAGTGTGAGATCACAATACCTGAAATATTGTATCCAGTCCCCTCTCCCCAACAATCACGCGCTGGTCCAGCTAATAAGGTTGTTGCTGCAGCAGGTAAAAGAGAATCAGCAAGACAGTAGGTAGCACTGACACAGTTGAAGGGCCGTAAACTGAGGAGTTACAATGTAAAGCTGGCTGATGAGAGGAATGCGTGTTGGATCAAAGGAATGACGATAACCAATGATGGCAGACGATTACTGGTAGATAATACTAACTTGAAAGTGAAACTGTTCTCCCGGGACATGAAGTTATTATCTTCTCTGTCATTGTCAGATCCTCCCAGTGATATAGCTGTTATCAGTGATCAGGAGGCTGTGGTTACAACAGTTAACAGGTCACTGGTGTTACTGGATATCTCTAGTTGTCACATGTCTATCAATAATACTACATCATTGTCCTATGTTGCATGGGGAATCAGTAAGCTACTAGATATCTCTGGTAGTAAGATATCTATCAATGATACCACTAGAGTGTCCTATGATGTAGACAGCATAAGTCAGTACGGGGAGAAACTTGCTGTTACCAGTCATAGCCCTGAACCTGCCTCTGATAAACTGATAGACAAGACTGGTAGAATCTACTGGTCAGTGTCTACTGATGATCAGGGACAGTCGTTATTTAACAATCCTAAGTACGTGACCAGTGACATCGAAAGAAACACCGTTACAGTTACAGACTGTGGGAATAATACATTGACAGTATTAAATGGTGACACTGGTGACGTAATCAAGAGACGATGTGTGAAAGATAAGTCTCCAGAAGGTGTTACTACTGGACCATCTGGTAACATATATGTTTGTTACTATAATACACGTGAGGTTGCTGAACTGACAGGAGACCTGACTGAAGAGAGAATTCTCCTGTCTCAACAGGATGGTCTGGATGATGGACCACGAGTCATAGCATATGATAAGAGCTGTGGTCAGTTGATGACATCTTATTGGTTTAGCAATAGTGTTGACATCTGGGAGCTCTCATAGTTGAAGACAATAGAACTCTCCTGTCTGCACAGGCTTGTCCGGATGAGTGAACACTGTCCTTAACATATGATAAGACTTGTGGTCAACTGGTCACAGACAACACCGACCACAATAATAATGGCGTCGAAAAAAAAAACAAGACTAAAGTTTATCATGTTAATTAGCCCGTATGTGCTTAGAGTTCTTTTTATGAAACATGGGTAAACAGTGCAGACCCAGATCAGACGCCGCAGAACGCGGCGTCTGATCAGGATCTTCACTGTTTGCTAAAAGTATGTTCTATTTTAATTTAAAAAAAAGAAAAAAAATACCACTCAACAACCCTTTAAACGGATATGGACTTGTCCAATTGATAAGGGTGGAGAAAATCCATGGGGTTCAAATGGTTTAAATATGATATATTTCATATACATCAATCACTACAAAGAGACGATTACACGCGACATATTTGGTGTAAAATATTTTTGTTGTATGCCAAAATCAAAGTCGTAGGTCATCCTGCGCAGTCTGATCAGCGCCATTGCTAATACCTGTTTAAACATTATGATTGCGTAAGAATTATCCAAAAAATATAGCAAATCTCTGTAGCTGAGACATCCGAGCAGTCTGGTCAGGGCCGTTTTATTTTGTTGTCTAAACATTATGATTGATAAACATGCAGCGTCCAACTGTTTAAGATTCTTGTAAGTTCTAATTAATGTCTATAGCTGAGGTTGTTACCCGATCACATCAATACATCAGTGTTATTGCTATTTAAGATTCTAGGCAAATCTCTGTAGCTGAGACATCCGAGCAGTCTGGTCAGCGCAGTTTTTTTTGTCGTCTAAACATTATGATTGATATACATGCCTCGTCCAATTACCTATGATTATAGCAGATCTCTGTAGCTGAGACATCCGAGCAGTCTGGTCAGCGCAGTTTTTTTTTGTCGTCTAAACATTATGATTGATATACATGCTACATCCATTTGTTCATCTAATAAGTCTCTGTAGCTGAGCATCCGTGCATTCATATTAGCGTCTTGCTATCCGCAGTGTAAATATTATGATAGCTACATTTGAATTATCATTTTTGTCATTCAATTATTCAAGATTCTAGTAAGTCTCTGTAGCTGAGCGTGTTACACAACAGTATTAGTGTCTTGCATCCACAGTGTAAATGTTATGATAGCTATTTTCATTTTTGTCATCCAATTATTCAAGATTCTAGTAAGTCTCTGTAGCTGAGCGTGTTATGCAGAGTATAAGAGCATCTTGCTATCCGAAGTGTAAATATTATGATAGCAATTTTCATTTTTGTCATTCAATTATTTAAGATTCTAGTAAGTCTCTGTAGCTGAGCGTGTTATGCAATAGTATAAGCATCTTGCTATCCGAAGTGTAAATATTATGATAGCTATTTTCGTTTTTGGCATCCAATTATTCAACATTCTAGTAAGTCTCTGCAGCTGAGCTTGTTACCTGGTTATAATATCTGGACAATCGCATCGGCGCCAATGCTATTCGCTGTGTGTGTATGTTCGCACGCGCGTGCGTGCGCATTATAATAGATGCATTTATGACATAACGTAGGTCGGGAGCCAAACCCTTGTAACTCTGATTTTTACCAAAACGACTTTTTGTCATCGCGGGAATGCCAAACGCATGGCGCACATTCTGTCAAATTCTCCAAGCTCTAGACCAATTAGAACTCCCATAAAAAGCATCAATCATGCTTTAAAATATCATATCTATGAACATGATGAAAAATTGATTTATTTTGGTGCTCATTTTACCGAGATACGAGGTTTTGCTATTAAAAGATCCTCGAAATGTCGTAACTGGATGTTTTTTCATGAAAAAAATGTCAAAATGATGTAACTCAAGTGAAACTCTTCATAATGACCGTGAAAGCTTTATTGGAAGTTCAAAACACCAATACCAGTAGATTTGGATGTTACTAAATATAATCCTGTCTGACTTTCAGCAATATAGGACACTCCTAGTAAAAGTTATTCATTTTTTGGTCTCTGGGAAAATCAAAGATACGATTTTTTGACTCCCGACCGACGATAAATAATTCTTCAAATTTGAGTCAATTCATGAGATTTTGGTACGAATCAGACATGCGAGCATCGAAGTCTCAGACAAACCTGCGCTTCCACTCAGTCTTGTCAGAACCTTCGCTTATCGCACTCAAAAATAGAGTCGTTTGTTTGTTTGTTTGATTTGATTCTTAACGTCCAATCAACAATCTTTCAGTTAAACAGGGACGGGTTTTCCTGGGTTGAACCAGTACTAAGCTAGGATAAATGTGTCTTGCTCAAGGACCACAACGCAGTGACCCCTGTGAGGCTCGAATCCGCGGCCTCTCGGTCTCGAGTCAAGCACTCTACCACTGAGCCACTGCGCTCCCTGTAAAATAGAGTCGTAGATAGAGGCTGATGCCAAAATTTGAAAAAAAAAAAACTGTTTAAAGAGTGTCTATACACATATGCCATAGGTACCAAAATCTCTACAACTGGCCCATTTACATGTAATTTGAATATTCATGGGTTTGGTATGGGCATATCACATGCACGGACCCAGCAGGTTTTTTAGAGGGGTCCAACTTTGACAAAAAACAACAACAATTTTTATTCATTTGTGTGCTTTTTAGATGATAATGGGAAAGAGGATCCAAATACCACAATAAGCGAGCCACCATCGGCCCTCCAGCGAAACGCCATTTAAATGGCGTTTCGCTGGTTTGACGATGATGACCTAACATTTAATCCTGGCTATGAAGCTTTGTGATTTTTCTGGGGAATCGAGTTTTTTATTGCTAAGAAATCCTATATTTCAGCGATTTTGAGGGAGGGGGTCTGGACCCCCAGTCCCCCCTCTGGACCCGCAATGCCAGTACATTTGTATTGCCTTATATTTACCATTCGCCCAGTGCCTCGTGGTATGCTAAGGCGTTGTGTTTGAAAATGTGCGAGATGAATATGTCACTTCTCACAGAATAGCCAAAAAATTTGTAAATAAGATGGGGGTAACCATATTTAGATCTACTTCCAATATGGAGATCTGTCAATCTCAATATGGAGGCACGACTCCGCAAGTATGGGCAGATCTAGAGGGGGGACAGGTGGTCCGGACCCCCTGGAAAATCACAAAATATATGGGTTTCTATAGGAAATAAGCAATTGGACCCCGCCCCCTGGAAAAAGTTGGAATTTCCTTCTGGAAAAATGCTGGATCCCCTCTGGAACCTTGGAAAATAATATAACCATTTTACTTCTGTAAAATAAGTTGAGGACTAAAAAAAAAACAAAAAATAACGTTGCCTGAGCTTTTTATGTCAGATGGACCTGGTGCCCCCTGACGAAAATTCCTGGACCCGCGCATGGCAAGAAATGACCCCCATTGTGTAGTAGATAACCCTCTTGCTTTGTAAACCAGGGGTCGCAGGTTTGATCCCCGGCTTCACCAATCTGTCGGATGAGACTTTAAGCATTGGCCCCGTCTCCGTATGACCTTAGCTGTTGGTGGGACGTTAAACACAAACACAACAACAACTCCGCAATTCACCGAGTACTTAAAGTCTTCTTCCTTCCTTACGCAAGGAACGAAGTGGAATTAGTACCATTGGCCTGCGAAGATGGTCTTGAAAGATGGAAAAATGAAAACAATTCAAACCTTGGACTGCATTCCTCGCCAATATTTGTGTTTTTTCTCTACAATAAAATGCAATGATCTAAATGGCCTTGTCGCTAGTATCTGTTGTATGGGTATTGTTGTTTTATATTTGTATGTGAAACAGAAATCCAAATACAATTTACCAATACAATAAAAAATGAGCTGACATCATGTTTAAAACGAAAACTTTCACAAAATGTATGGTTCCTACTTTTCTATCACATTCGCAGGAAATGTACCAAAATATGACCTTGTGCCAAATTATACAGATGTCATGCGGTTGTTTACATTTGACCTTTCGAATGTTAGGGCATATTAGTAAACAAAAAATGGCTGAATCCATTGTTAAAAAACCCCAGCTACAACACTTTTCTCTTCTAAGAAATGTCACCGCCAGTGGGTGCCACAGACAAACACATTTAATCCCTCAGGGGCATGGTTTATCTGTAATTGCAGCTACATCAATACAGTTAGATGACTTGCGTGTATCCAGTAGCGGGGAATCAAGGGGTCCGGACCCCCTGAAAATCACACAAATAAAGGTTTCTAAGCAATACTGGTCCGGATGCCCTGAAAATCACAAAGCTGCCAAGCCAGCATTCACTGTTAAACCAACATCGACACGCCAGAGAAATACCATTTATACCCCTATTCCACACAGGCCCCGAGTCCCACGAATTGACAAATATTTGGATTCGTGCCTGAAACCCGGGCCAGGGATGGACGCCCGTGCTGAAACGTACTCCATTCGTTAAGATCTTAACTGAATCGCACAGTCCGTAGTCAGTTCTTGCAATTCGTACATGTAGGTCTATCGGGAATTCGGCTCAAAAGTTTTGAACTATCCAAAACTTTGGTCACGAATTCCCCGATTAGAAAAATCGTACTTGATTCTTAATGCGTTCTTGGACATCGTAACTGAATCGTAATCGAATCGGAGGCATTCTCGTGCATTCGTACACGGTAGCTACTCTTAGCACAGTCGTAGGAAATTGGAAGATTTAGACAAGCAATAAAACCAAGGAAGAGATAGTACAGGATAGAAGGATTTTACCTAAGAGTAACTACCCCGTCACGCGCATGTGAGCAAGTCTTAGAAGTGGTCACAGATTTGACAGATTCTGGAGCACAATCAGGATCATGCAATAACTCCTGGCTGGTGATTTTGCCAATGCCGAACTACCATATTCTTCTAAGTCAAAGAGTCTGGGCCAGGGCCTCTCGACTTTAACGTAGTTGTTTTCTTCTAGCTAAATAAGTAGCTGATTTCAACACTTAAGTTGCAGGATCAATTCTACTGCTGCTTTACGAGAAACATTCATTTTGGTACTGGTACCCGAAGCATGGATGGGCCTTTTCTTTTTAACTATCGTGAGAAAAAATCCCGCGAATCGTCGCGGATTTCTGTTAATTCGTGCCAAATTCGTGCTACATTCGGCGTATTCTTAACTAATTCTTGATCGAGTCTTATTTCAAAATTTCCAAATATGTTATTGCACATCGTAGTGAATTCGGCATAGTATCGTGCACGGGTGGGCATCAGTGGAACTACCGCTGAATCGCGTTAACTTAAATTTGTTCCTTGGTCACATCCGGGACCTTTCGCGGTAGTGGCATCGTCACGGAAAAAACAAACAAAGGTAGGTACTCTCGCTTGTTTTGATGTTTTGTAAAGGAATGAGCTAACTATGTAAAAATCCGGCAATGCTATTCCATGTAGATATGATTTACCTTGCTAAACAGGCCAAATGCGATGTTAAAAAAAGCTAAGCTTTGAGATGAGAACTGTACCCAAATCGAACCCAGAACGGGATTTCACCAGTTTTAAGTCAAAATAAATAAAGTATGCAGATGTTTTGCCAATTTTAGCTCAGAACAAGAGCATTTTACACATGACATGTATATAACAGCCCTTATTCGTATTTCGGACGTAAAAAAAATCGAACTGATCATGTTGTATGAAGGAATAAATGCCAAAGTTTCCAGGCGCAGTATCGCCTATGCCATCGCGGTAGTTGTAAAGTCACGCTCTAGTTCCTGCGAGTTTACCATATCAGTACATGCAGTGCATGCAGGCGTGGGGAGAAATGCGTGTAATATTGTAGTATCTGCTGAAACACCCCCAAACCACCACCAATCAATCGCGGTAGTTCCGCTGATGCCCACCCGTGTCGTGGCAACTCAGGCTGAATCTAGCCTAATCCTGGGAATATTCGTAACTGTTTCTTACCTGTTTCGTATCAGTGTCAGCAACAAGTGAAAGTATAATACAAAGTACTGGTTATCCGCTTAAGGGGGCGCAGTGGCTCAGTGGTAGAGTGCTTGACTCGAGACTGAGGGGCCGCGGGTTCGAGCCTCACCGGCGTCGCTGCATTGCATCCTTGAGCAAGACACATTTATCCTAACTACCTGTAAGTATTTGTTCAACGTAGGAAACCCACCCCTATATAGCTGAAAGAGTGTTGATGGGACGTAAAGAATCAAATCAAACAAACAAAACTGGTTATCCAGTTTGTGAAGCTTGTCCAGAAAGAAAAGTGTGGATATGGGAACTGACCGGTTCGGCATGAGAATAGCTGTTGACTGGGACATAAAACCGCAAACAATACAAAAAACTACCGCATACTCGCTTGCTTGCATGGTCACACATACACACACACGCATACACGCAGTTTCTGAGATAAACTCTTCCACTTTAAACTGTAGAAGAGTCTTTGTATTAGTTTAGTTTAAACAATATTTGTTTTCGAAATTACATAGCATGAGTAAATAATACATTACTATACATGAGCACATGACAGGATCTGATAACAAGCATTACTGCTTATAGCAATCATCTCCTGCATACAATGAGCAATGTGTATGGCGCTGACTAGCATTTTTTATAACAGCTTACGAGACTAGAGCAAGATTCGTTTTGGAAACGTCTGAGCGCCCCGGTTTCAATCTGGAATGCCCAGACGCTACCAAAACCAAGACGAAATATTCAACTAATTATACCAGCTCAGGAGTTGTATTATGTTGCATGTTTAGTCAGCAAATTGTATGATTATAATGAAAAGTATCATAGCTATTACATGTGTAAAGAAGAACTGAAGAGAGAGAGAGAGAGAGAGAGAGAGAGAGAGAGAGAGCACAACCTCAGTGAACCTCCATTGCTATTATTTTGGCGCTGGATCATTCATACTCCAATTTCAAAGAGACACCACTTGAGGTTGCTGACATAAAAAGAAGAAGAGATGAATTCATACACAATAGCAGAGTGGAAATACACTGATTTGTTTTGTGTTGTGCCAATATCCAGGAAACTAAAGAGCTGTATTATTAATTTGCAAACCGCTTTGAAGTTTTTATAAATTTCTGTACTGCCTTAAATATTGTAGTATTAACTTCATCTGAAACCTCATCAGTGCCAAACAAAAGTCTTTGTATTAAAAAGGGGTGTTAGACAAATTCCGAAAAATGAAATCGAAAAAAAGCAAAATGATTAAGCAAACAGTGTTAGATCCAGACGAGGTGGTTTGTGAGCCATCTCATCTGGATCTACACTGTTTTGTAGGACCATCTTTACAGGTCTGTAGTGTTGAACGGAGCCGTCGTAAAATTTAGACAGTTTAACGAAGATGCATCGACTGTTCGTTCGTTTCAGTGCGTTCTTGTTAATCAATTTTTGCTAACAAGGGCTTAGCGATGATGTAACGAACGAAATTGGGCTAACGAAGCTTCTTGTCACCCATCCCAGAATCGTAGAACATCACGGAATCGGTTGAAAATTTTACAATTCTCCACGACTCCAGCCGAAACCTAACATTTATCGATTTCTTGATGATTAGTCGGGGAACCAAAGTCGCGTATCGTGCAAAAACACACATTTTTTGCACCCAAAAGGTATACGGCTGGAATTTTGTATACTGATAGTCTAAATAGTGCTTGATATGAAACCACTGTATAGCAATGCGACCAGAATTACATTTCGCGGAAAAATGCATTTTTGTATGCCACATAGGTCATGCTAAGCAATCTTTCATAGCATAGAAAGTGTGATGTTTGCCTTATCAATAAGTTAAAGAGCATGCGTTTTGTCTTCAAAAGAACCGTCTCATTCAATGGGTCTATTTAAGTATCCACAACATATATTTTGGTTGAGAAACAACAAAACTAATTTTCCATTACGCACCCTTATCTGGAGGATGGGTATGAGAAGCCGTTTGACTGTTCTATAATGCAATAATACACTATCAAATGCATTTTAAAGTATGGGCAGTCATTTGTGCACCAAAATAATCTTCTCAGGGACATTTTGTCTTTACAAGTACTATGCGGTTATATTTCTGCATCTCAGACGGGGACAGACAGGTTTTCCATGGTAATATGATAATAGTTATACGAGTTTTTATACCTATTTTACCACTGTTAAATGAAATTATTGTTTTCAGTAGATAAGAATCCCCTTGGTCCCTACAATGGCCCTCTGTTTCAAAGCTGCTATAAATATGGAAGATAAACATGCTTTAAACCTTGATAAATTACATTTATGTGTTAAACTGCTCTAAAGTTGACCTGGTATTTAACTACGCACCGGATGGCATGAACTAAATTACTAAGTATCAAATTATCGTGGTTTCATATTTTTACTTTACAGCTACCTTTTCTAGTTTGTCATAGAAAATAAGATAAATTGTCTTAAATTATGTCCCAAACGTCTGTCTAACTGTCTGCAGTGTTTAAACACATTCAATTTAAAATTTATTTTTTTAGGTAAAAATTATGCAATTCAGACCACTTCAGCGGGAGGACAAAAGTTAATAAGTAAGCACACATTTTTTTACGAGATATGCTTTCAAGCGATATATAGATAATTATCAAATATATTTTGGGGCAATAAATGCAGTTTTTAATGAGATTTGAAGAAAAAACCTATGAATTTAATTTCAAAATGGGGGTGCCCTAATCTACATGCTTTAAAAATCAATAAGCAGTGTTCTTAGATGACCACCACTGCTTTTGACGTCTACGCCGATGTTGTTCTATTACATGAACTCAATATTTTTCAATCCTGAATTTTTTTGATAAAAATATATAACATTTTGAAAAATATTATTTTGACATGTTCTTGCTGGGCTTCCGTAGAAAGTTGACTGCTCTGGCGTTATGCAAGTCGATCGAGTCTGCTATACAGTGGTTTCAGATAAACCATAGAATTACTTTTGCAACCATACAAAATCCAGCTGTATACCTTTCGGGTGCAAGGGTTAGCATTTTTTCTACCTTGGTTCCCCGACTAGATTCGGGAGATTCGTGATCTGCGTGGAATAGGGGCATTAAATGACGTTTCGCCGATGATGGCTCGCTTATAGTGGTATCTTTCTTGGATCCTCCCTCCCCTCAACTAAAAAAAACGTTGTCAAATGTTTGACCCCCGCGTATGTTCATGTATCGAACGGATATTGTGTAATAAAATACTGCACTAAGTCTACTTTAATTTGAAATGATTTCATAGGTAGTCGGTATTCAGGCACTTGATAAAATAAGCCACAGAAATGTTTTGAGTAATTTGACTCACCGCATCAGCGCCATCAAATAGCATGTACATGTTAATTAATTTATTCGCTGCGAAGTCTTTTTAGACAGTCAGGTGCATAACCTCCAAAAGTTAAAAAAATATTTTACTTAAAGCAGTTAACTTTTTTTGCAATAAAAACAAAAATAACCTGTTTGAGTGAACGTGTCTTTCTTCATCTTCATATTCCCGAGTTACCGCAATTTTCACGGCCATGTGGGTAATTTTATCTGAAAGACCTATTTCATAACTTTCGGATTATGCAATAAAATTTTGTACGCATCGTCTATAAATAAGTACGCGAGGTCATTGAAGTTCAGACAATAAGCTACTTTTTAACCTGAATAAGTTATATTGTTGACGGCTTGCAATTTGACCTTGGCCTAAATAATTTCAGATATAACTTAAATAAGTTACTTTCTGTAGCATCATTTAGAAATTATTGTTGAAAAGGCACAATTTTAACTTCCTCAAGTGATATATATTTTAACTTATAGAAGTTATGTCCTTGACTGTTAGAACATTGAAAGTTTTTAGGGACAGTTACAATCCAATCAAATGCCTTAAAGTTGTAGGAACTGCATTCTTACCAATCAAATAATATTACAAGGCCTCGAGGTTAAAAACTTTTGCCATGCTCAACTCAACTGAGCATGACATTTCAACTGCTCATATAATCTAAAATACCGCCAAATGAAGAAGTTTCTTGATTAATGTCTCTAAGATGTTGTATTTATCATGCTAATTAATGCTAAAATGCCAACAATTGTTGGCATTTTAGCATTTATGAGCATGATAAATTTTGTACTCAGCTGAGTTGAGCATGAAAACAGTTTTATAACCTCAATGCCTGAAAAACTAACATAGTTCCCGCAAGGAGCGAAAATATCAGTTGGTTCCGATATCATTGCTTTGACGTAGGCTTTAACCCCTAAGGTAAGTATGCCAGCAATCACTGACAAGTAATTTTAGTAAACCTTGAAAGTTCGAACACTGATAATTTGAAGTACCTGCTTAGTCGACTTAATTAAAGAGCAGGGAACTTTTCCCTTATACACTTAAAAAGAAAATCCTTATCCTTGTAAGCTCATATTTTACTTCGAGTTCACAGTAGTTCGAACTTAAAGGGATTGGATAGTAAAGATATCTATCCAAAATGCTTATATTTTACTATGTCCTATTATGTGTGAAAAATCAATATAAGCAGAGGGACATTTTTTCGAAATATTTTTTTTTTCATCGTTTGTATTTGGGTTTTCATTTTATTTATACTGATATAAAACAGTAAAAAACGAAGTCATCTTTCAGTATTAGTGTTAGTATTAGAGCATTGATACTCCAAAGATATTCCCTCGGGGGGATGTAACTATCTATAGATGACATAGTCGGGTGTGTGTTCCGAATAGCTCCCTTTTTCAGGTATACGATAAGCACCTTTTTCAAAGAAAAAGTATATAACTGACCCAGTTTTTCATTATTGATATGAATGGTCCCGTTTTTGAAAATCGGACACCCTGTTTGAAAATACTCATATTTTTGCTCAGATATTCAGCTCAGAAATCAAAATTGTAATATTTATTTGTAAACTTTGCTAGCAAAGAGGGTAAATAAAAATCAAAGAACACTAAATGAATATGTAAACATTTTGTTCAATAAAGTATATGAATAGGTCATTTTTTTCGAAAACCAAGTATATGACTCGGGTAGGTTTAAAAAAACTGGCTCATACACCCATACCAAAATAACCCTCAAGCCCCCCCCCCCCCTACACACGAGGATATTCCTCGAAGTCACCTTTCGGTATAACGGAGGATTAGAGCTACGTGTATGATACTCCAAAGATATTCCTCGAAGTCACTTTTCTGTATTAGAGCTATGACACTACATAGATATTCCTCGAAGTCGTCTTTCAGCATTAGAGCTATGATACTCCATAGATATTCCTCGAAGTCACCTTTCAGTATGACGGAGTATTAGAGCTACGTGTATGATACTCCATAGATATTCCTCGAAGTCACCTTTCAGTATAACGGAGTATTAGAGCTACGTGTATGATACTCCATAGATATTCCTCGAAGTTGTCTTTCAGTATTAGAGCTACGTGCATGATACTCCATAGATATTCCTCGAAGTCACCTTTCAGTATGATGGAGTATTAGAGCTACGTGTACGATACTCCATAGATATTCCTCGAAGTCACCTTTCAGTATAACGGAGGATCAGAGCTACGTGTATGATACTCCATAGATATTCCTCAAAGGCACCTTTATGTATAAGAGCTATGACACTACAAATGTATTCATTGAAGTCACCTTTCAGTATTAACAATATGACTCTCCATAGATATTCCTCGAAGTAAGAAAGGCGGCAAAGATCAGGAATCGATACATGTACAATCAAGTACCACACCTGACCCAGGATACCACATGGAAAAGTGATAAAACACAAACATCGCAAAAAAGAGCCAAGAGGTCAGCCCTTTCCCAGCAGGTGACCACAATGCAGCAATGAACAGACGTGAGAACATGAGTATTGCGTTGGAACGGTCAGTAAAAATATTTTACTGGAGAGCTCAAACCAGTTTCACGGCGCCAACCTCGCCCTTAATTCTGATGTGGAATAAGACATATTTGGGAAAGTGACAAAACACAATAAACATGACAACCAAGAGGTCAGCCCTTTCCTAGTAGGTGACCACAAGGCAGGTGAAGTCACATTTAAGTATTAGAGCCATAACACTTCATAGATATTCGCTGAAGTCATCTTTCAGTGTTCGAGCTATGTCACTTAATAAACCTTATGGGAAAGTAACTAAAACACAATAAGCATCACATACAAGAGAGTCAGATCAGCCCTTTCCCAGCAGGTGACTACAAGACTGCAAGGAACAGACAAGACAGTATGACAGACAATCACGAAAAACACCAATAACAAAAAAGGAGCCACAAAAAGAAGCACCGCCTTGGAACCGTAAGTAAACTATTTTACTAGAGGGCTTAAACATGTTCGACGGTACCAACATCATCCTTGTTTCTGATGTGGATCAAGACAAATCTAAAGATCCCTAACTGATCGATGTATCATCTCCTAGTATATACAAAGTAAGAAAGAAGGCAAAGATCAGGAATCGATACGATAAAGTATCACAGCTGACCCAGGACACCACATAGGGAAAGTTACAAAAACATATGAAAACATCACATACAAGAGAGCCAAGATAACGAGATACAAAATAAAGATAAAATAAAGATAAGTCACCTCTCTGTATTAGAGCTATAACGCAGCATAGATATTCATTGAAGTCACCTTTCTGTATTAGAGCTATAACACAACATAGATATTCATTGGAGTATTTTTTCTGTATTCGAGCTTTGATACTTCATAGATATTCCTCAATGTCCCCTTTCAGTATTATAGCTATAATACTCCATAGATATTCCTTGAAGAGGTCACCTTTCAGTATTAGAGCTATGACACTTTATAGATATTCCTTGAAGACACCATTCAGTATTAGAGCTATGACACCTTATAAATATTCCTTAAAGCCACCTTTCTGTATTAGAGCTATGACACTTCACTTTATAAATATTCCTTAAAGCCACCTTTCTGTATTAGAGCTATAATACATCATAGATATTCATTGAATTTTTTTTCTGTATTAGAGCTATGACACTTTATAAATATTCCTTAAAGTCACCTTTCTGTATTAGAGCTATGACACTTCACTTTATAAATATTCCTTAAAGCCACCTTTCTGTATTAGAGCTATGACACTTCACTTTATAAATATTCCTTAAAGCCACCATTCTGTATTAGAGCTATAATACATCATAGATATTCATTGAAATTTTTTTCTGTATTAGAGCTATGACACTTTATAAATATTCCTTAAAGTCACCTTTCTGTATTAGATCTATGACACTTTATAAATGTTCCTTAAAGTCACCTTTCTGTATAAGAGCTATGACACTTCACTTTATAAATATTCCTTAAAGACACCTTTCTGTATTAGAGCTATGACACTTCACTTTATAAATATTCCTTAAAGCCACCTTTCTGTATTAGAGCTATAATACATCATAGATATTCATTGAATTTTTTTTTCTGTATTAGAGCTACGACACTTTATAAATATTCCTTAAAGTCACCTTTCTGTATTAGAGCTATGACACTAAATATATATGTTCCTTGAAGTCATCTAGACCAGTAATGCTAATAAACCCTATATGTTTGTGATTTTACTGGGGAGGGGTGGGGGTCCGGACCCCTGTCCTCCCTCCAGATCCGCCCCTGCAGGAAGTGGAACAATCAGAACCTAAATCCTGCCCAAAACCAAAACTGCAGACGTTTTTTATCGTCTGCTTCAATGTATCACTGTACAATTGGGCACCATTAGGCACCGTGAGTTTGGGTGCAATAGGATTTATGAGCATTAGAAACAAGTCCTTGCGTACTTTGGTCAACCCCAATTTTTGCTCTGCTGATACTTGGTCCAGATTTATTTTCATTCTAGAAACTCTCTTTAGCCAGACAGCCCCTATAAGTTTAATTAATTCTGTATTGTTTCCACTTTTGGAAAATACTTTTTCCAGGTCAGTGTATTATTGGGCTGGAGCAGCAGGAAATATACATGTAGAAAAAAGTACAGTCTCCACAAACTCTAAAATGTTTTAGAAAATCAATCTGACGTTTCTATTGAGTTTTTGAACAGGAACGTGTTGATTAATGATCAAGGAGATGCCCTGTAGAAATTACGTGTGTATTGTGAGCATTAAGTTATATAGGAAAATGCATTAGTATAGTGAAACCTAGAATTCTAGGCACTTCAAGGGTGTTTATACTACTCAAAACACATTTTGCATCTTTCACAATTCCTGCATTTTGGTATATGCATGAAAATACAATTTTACAGATGTTGACACTATATCGTTTCTAAATAATAATTGTAGCAACATCTATAGGCGTGGTATTTAGTAGGGATTGATGCAATTAATTGCCTAAATGAAATAATATATAAACCTGCAAAAATGCATGTTCCTAAAATACAGAAAGTGTGGGTTGTTTTAAAAAGTTCACACTTCTTTTGTTTTGACTACAGAATTCAATTTTGTTTTCAAATCCAATTTCGAGAAGTGAAGAATTGTTTTAGCTAAGAACATGAAAAATAACATTTTGGGTGAAAAATGCAATTTTTATCCATAACTAACAGTCGTAAGAATGTGTCATATTTTTAATTTAAGCTTACATACTAATATCTCCTACATGCAAGGCCATTTTGGCTCCAGCAATTGCATGTTATTACCCCTTATGATTAACTGAAGACAATTGGTATAATCACTGGGCATGCATGACGCCAAATTCAGGTTTTTTTAGCCTGTACCAATCACTCTACCACCATTCTCCAGGTCTTTATGAGTGGATGTTAAGGTTTCTGTAAATGTATATAAGTTTCAGTTTGATTTTCATCAGTAAAATAATAAATGCATGTTTATAACTGATGCAAACCTTGTTTTGATTAGTATAGTTACAACTGAATTACAAAATGCATCCGCAATTTAAGCCTTTACTTCCTGGTATGATTCTGTTCAATCCTAGGGAAGTTTTAGAGTCCAAGTTTCAAATTCTAAAACACAGAATATCAATGTACAAGTAAGGGCCATGTATAACAATAACATGTGATGCTAATCATTTGTTTAATAATTGAATGTTGCATATATTTATATCATCATAATACATACATAACATACTTGAACAACATTTAATTATTATAGAAACCCTAGCTACATGTGTCATCATGAGAAAACCTCAGTCATAATAATATAGCATAGGAGAAGCTCAATAAACAGCAGAAGGGCTTAGTTTTTTTTATATTTACACCTAATTATCATATGACGTAGCGTCTGGAAGTGAAATAACGTCATGCAATAAGATCGATAAACCACTAGTGGTTAACAGATTTATGGGAAACGTTATCATGACATCCAAAACAACGTTGCGTACATAATGACGAAATAATTACATTTTTACGCCAGAAATAAGATTTCAAAATAATATTTATGTCATATGATAAATTGAATCTAACATTCGTGCTCTTGTATTATTGAATTTATTAAACTCGTTGCGAAAAAGAGATAAAATGTTCGGCAAGCCTCGCATTTTATCTCTTTTCCTCAACTTGTTTACAAAATTCAATAAACTTGAGCACTTATGTAAGATCTTCTTTTTAACAATGGTTCTTGTTTTTTTTCTCTGGTATGTATATTTCAGACGTGTTAAAATACTGCAGCAATGAATACACAATTATTGTTCTGTTTAACACTTTCGCTGCCAAGCACCTCAAAAAACCAAATTGAATACCTCTGTTCCAAGCATGTTTCAAGGACTCCTGAATATTGAGGGTATATGGGTTCAATACAGAGTATCTCCAGAACCATTCAACCTATTGATATGAAACTTTCACAGAATGTTGCTAATATATAAAACATTCATTTGAACTAATAATAATAAAACAGTCACGTGACCGTTGGCGGCCATTTTGAAAGCCATATTGAAAATATGAAAAATGCCTATAAACAACTATTTTATGCAAAAAAAGAAAACATCCATGTACACCAAGTATCTAACATTAAGATTTGTTCTGATATTATATTGTTTCATCAGAAATAAATAAAAATATAGCAATTGAAGGGCTGAATGCGTCCTGTATTTCATTCCCTTGGACATGCTATCGTTGTTTTAACGTCCGAGAAATTAAATGGCATTACAAACAATTCTGGAAAGTCAATATTTGTAGGAAAAATTGCGTTTTCTTCCATATACGATATTATTATGTCCCCTGAACATTTTGAAATAAAAAACAAACATTTGCGTCCTTTATGACGGATAAAAATAGACAGCTACCAACTGTGCCTTTAAATTTAGACTTTAGTCGCGTTTGGCAGTGAACGATACATCGACTACAGTCACGTTTGGCAGCGAAAGTGATAAAAGTAAATAAACAATTGGTCAAACTTTGAAAATATTTCCCAGATTTCAATTATTGCGGTTTGCGACTTACCGCAAAATACCTCGACAAAAAGAGACTATTAAATGTTTGGTAATCTCGATTTATCACGATTTTCGACATGTTTCCATTTTATAGTATATTAGTCCGGCAGAATTTGGGCGAATTTTAGGAGGACCTGGAACTTGATTTTAAAGTTTTTTTCTTTGTTGATTCTGGTAGTACATACATTGTCCTTGAAAAATCCGAGTGATGCCACTCTGGCATCATTGAGCATTTCGATATATCCAAGATGGCGTCCAAGATGGAAGCCAATTACAAGTGAAAACATTGTTTGATACGGAAAATAGGTCTCACATCCTTTTTCTTTCTTAACTTGTATGCTTTGAAGTAGGGATCTATTTGTAGACACTAAGCTTGTAACCAAATAAAAAGTAGAAAAAGAATGCGGACAAGATGGCCGCCAAGATGACAGTTTATAACAAAAAAATATAAGAAAATCTTCCATGAGACTGGTAAGCTCCAAGAATTTGCATCCAAAATTTTATTTTACTGATTTTTGAACTACAAACAGTATTCTCGTAACATCTCAGTGTTGCTATTAATACATCGTTCAGAATTTGATATATTCAAGATGGCGTCCAGGATGGTACCCAACAAGTTTTACAACCTTGTGGGAGCGGCATTGTACGTGTAGGCATGTTTGATAGATTTGTAACAGACCAGATACCTTACTTGATAGAGCAGCACTTTACAAACATTTGTAGATGAATTCATGAGCCCAGCATGCATGTTTGATATAGTTGCTTTGTAAAAGAAGGCATATCTGAGAGTGGCACTGGACCATCAGACATGTCTTATATAATGGCATCTCTGTACAGGTAGCACCAGACTTGAAACCACCCTCCGTCCATCTGCACTCAACTAGTAAAATGTTTATTGCAGTGGCAATCGACCAGCGGCATGGCCTATAGTGAGGTACCACACCAACAGACATTGTCTATAGTGAGGAACCACACCAACAGGCATGGTTGATGATGAGGCACCACACAAGAAGGCATGGCCTATAGGGAGGCAACACACCAATAGGCATGGCTGATAATGAGGCACCTCGCCAGAAGGCATGACCTATAGTGAGGCAGCACATTAGCAGGCATGGCTGATAGTGAGGCACCACAATAGAAGGCATAGCCGGTAGTGAGACACCACTATAGAAGGCATGGCCTATACTGAGGCACCACACCAGCACAGCTAGGCTAATATTGAGGCATCACACCAGCAGGCATGGCTGATAGTGAGACACCACAACATGATAGATAGAGAAGGACAACACCAACTAACATGCAGGATTGAGTGGCAATGACCCAGCAAGCATCCATCTTGCAGCAGCACTCAACCAGTAGGCATATTTGAGCAACAGCGGTGTTTGTGGCAGTACATAAACTTGGCCAGCAGGCATATCTGTTGCAGCTGCAACAGCCTAGCAATTCTCTGGAGTGGCACTCCACCAGTTAACAGTCTTGCCTACTGTTAGTTGGCATGTCTGATGGACGGGCATCAGTCTAGTAGGTTTTCTCTTTGATTATCAATGGCCCTGGATATATGTCAGATTGAATTGTACCAAGTCTGCAGACATATCTGTTGGAAGTTTTACCTAACAGCAGCTATGTATTGCCATCAGACATCCTTACCATCACACATGTTTATTAATGTGGTAATGAACCATCACACTTGCCTGTTAACGGGACACAGGGACAGCTGTCGTCTGTGTAGGTTACACCGCACAACCAATAATGTATGTTGTAATTGCACCTGACTAACAGAAATGTTGGGTACTGTTGCACTGGAGCAGCAGGCATGTCTGTTCAAGTTGCACCCGGCCAGTGTGCATGTCTGTTCTACTTGCACTAGACCATCAGCCCAGTCATCATTAAGACATATTTTAAATTATGCATGTTTGATTATGTGGCACAGGACCAGCACACGTCTGAAACCAAGCAGGGTTATTCTGTAACAGCTTCACAAAACTAGCAGGACTGCCGCAGGGCTCAGGTCTCTTTAAACTCTGCTATTAAACATCAGGCATTTTGGTTACAACTGCACTCTACCAGCCTGCATTTCACCAGCATATATGTTTGAATCAGTAACAACTGACTTGCATGCACATCTGTAGTTGTTGGGGCTGAATCAGCAGGTATATCTGTAACACTTGCCTCAGACATGCAGTTATGTCCCTATGCTCAAACCCAACCACAACGTTTTCAGTTATATTGTCCATTCAGTAAACCCTGGCATTTATCTCTTCATCTTTTGGACAGAGTGTTTTCCTTAAGTAGGAACTGTGATGTATTATGGTATTATCAGATCTAGCCAGAGGTTGTCTCGAAAGTGGTGTATGGATTGATGACTACAATTACCAAACCAAAGACAAAAAATAACATTACGAATAGTAGGAGTCTGTTATTTTTTCCATGCAGTGTATCATTTTAAAAACCATGTGACTCCCCACTCTTTTATTGCTGCTATCTTGGACGTCATCTTGAATATTTTAAAACGCAGAAAACAACAACAATATGCCAGTCAAATTATCTAAATACAACCAATGTTGAAAACCATCGGAAAAAAAACTATTAACTGCGATCAGGTTGGATTTTGCTTTAAAATGGTGGCCATGTTGGACACCATCTTAAATATTTGAACCTTCTGAACCAAACCAATTTTCCATTTTAATCGTTTGAATCATTCGACCTCTAAACAGCCATTAAAAGTCAAAATTAAATGCCTTTTTATAGAGTTTATTGTCAGATAGGTCTTAAGAGCCTTACTGGCGGCCATCTTAGACGCCATCTTTAATATTTCAACTCTGGGAATCAAACCAATTTTCCATTTTAATCGTTTGCATCATTTAACAACCTCTAACATCCATAAAAATGAAAATTATTTTTATTGAGTATGTTGGTCAAATAGCTCTTATGGGCATAATGGACGGCCATTTTGGACGCCATCTTTAATACTTCAACCTTCTGAATCAAAACAATGTTCCATTTTAATTGTTTGTACCATTTAGCCTCTAAATATCCATAAAAAGTCAAAATTAAAATGTTCTTTATCGAGTATGTTGGTCATATATGTCTTAGGAGCCTAACTGACGGCCATCTTGGACGCCATCTTTAATATTTCAAAACGCTCAATGATGCCAGAGTGGCATCAGTTGGATTCATCAAGTACAAGGTCAGAACAACAAGAATCAGCAAATAAAAAAACTTTAAAATCAAGTTCCAGGTCATTCTGGTTTTCTACCGGACTATATGCCATTATATAGTATGGTTGTCTATTTTATCAATGTTTATTTTTTTATTAATCTATTTTACGACTCATTTTATGATCATTCATATCTTATAATACAAACTTGAAGTGGAGTGGGCATAAATTCTTTGAATTTACAATCATGTTTACTTTGCAATAAGGACGTGGTTATTATATGCCTGACTTTGTACATATAGATAAATTCATATATTTAGCTCACCGGAGCTTAAGGCTCAAGGTTAGCTATTGTGAGCAGTCCTTGTCCGTCGTGCGTCGCCCGTCTGTCCCTCCGTTTGTAAACTTTTTCTTTAAAAGACATCTCCTTCTAAACCACTGGTCTAAATTTTAAATAACTTCAAATGAATTTTCGCCATGATGCCCTCTTTCTAAACTGCACAAAAGGTTTCGCTACACCGAATTGGAGGGCTGTCAGAGCTCCAGATAAGAAATCTTTTAAATGACATCTCCTCCTTACCCCGCTGGTCCAAATTCAAAATAATTTCACAGAATGGTTCCTCTTGCTACCCTCTACAAAAATTGCACAAATGGTTCTGCTCGGCTGAACAAAATGGCCGCCAGAGCTCCAGATGATAAATATCTTTAAAAGACATCTCCTCCTGAACCACTGATCCAAATTCATAATATACTGAACAAAATTGAAAACGCTACACTACAAAATTTTATATTTTGTGAGAAAGAATTGGACAAAAAGTATTTACTAATTTAAAAGCTTTATTATGTTTGCCAGACATCCAGTAAACGATTGGTCGAAACTCCGCCAATTTGTCTCTTTTGTCTGAGTTATGTTCCTTTTTATGTTTAAAGCTTTATTCACTGAATTTTGGATTTGTGCATGCGCAAAAAAAGTTGCTATGCTTATCAGAATTGGTCATAATTGTTTTGCATAAAAACACAAAAAAAATGACTTAAACTTGAAACAAGCTCAAAAATCAATTTCGAATTTATCAAATTTGTAAAAAATTGTAAATTGTCTCCCTTTGACAAAAAAATTGGGAATATAAAATGTTTGGTTATATTCGATTTATCACGATTTTCGGTAATTTTCCTTTGAAAAATCAGGTGGACCTATCAGCACATTGTTTCTACCATTTCTCGACTACTAATGTCCCTACACTAAGCTGCAAGAACACATTGATTCTCCCATGGATATTTCAGTGTTAAATTTTGAAGCTTGGCAATTTGATGAAAACACGCTTTTTGATATTGCTTTTCTTAACGATCAAAACTCATTTGTGATAAGTCCTTCACATTTCTGGTTGTCACATGTCTAGACTACCAGTTCATGTATCCGGATCTGGTTGGTAGTGGATTTCTGAAGGCCTTAACTGTGTGAGATTTCAGTTTAAATTTGTAACCTGAAAAATTGGACCCCTGTCACATTTAAATGGATTTCATGTTTTTCCTCGTGGTAACATCCATAAAACTTTTTCTGTTATCCATAACCCAGTCCTTGAGCATTCAGACACACTTTACTTTGTTTTACTGGCTTGCATCATTTTGTATATAGATAGCACACATTTCAGGTGTAGCGTTTTCACTTTTGTTCAGTTTAATTTAACAGAATTGTTCCTTATGATACCCTATACTGAAATTTCACAAATGGTTCTGCTCCGCTGAACAAAAGGGCTGCCAATGCTCTGGCAAAATATCTTTAAACGACATCTCATAAACCACTTGACAAAATTTCATATAACTTCACATGAATGTTCCCCATGATGCCCTCTTTCAAGATTGCACAAATGGTTACACTCCATCGAACAGGAGGGCTGTCAGAGCTTCAGATAAGACATCTTTAAAAAGACATCTCCTCCTGAACCACTGGTCCAAATTCAAAATAATATCACAGAATAGTTCCTCTTGATACCCTCTACCAAATTTGCACAAAAGGTTCTGCTCCGCTGAACAAAAGCCCGCCATAACTCCAGATAAGAATATCTTTAAAAGTCATCTCCTCCTGAACCACTGGTCTGATTCAAAATAATTTCAAAGAAATGTTCCTTAAAATACTTCCTACCAAAACTGCACAAATGGCTCTGCTCCGCTGAATAAAAGCCCGCCAGAGCTCCAGATAAGAATATCTTTAAAAAACATCTACTCTTGAACCACTGGTCTGATACAAAATAATTTCACAGAAATGTTCCTTAAAATACTTCCTACTAAAATTGCACAAATGGTTCTGAGCCGCTGAACAAAAGGGCCACCAGAGCTCCAGATAAGAAATATCTTTAAACGACATCTCCTCCTGAACCACTGGTAAAAAACCAAAATTATTTCACAGAATTGTTCCTCGTGATGTCTTCTACCAAAATTGCACTAATGGTTTTGCTCCGCCAATCAAATGGGCTGCCAGAGCTCTAGACAAGAAATGCCTTTAAATGACATTTCCTCCTGAACCACTAATCCAAATCCGAACTAATTTCACCGAATTGTTCCTAATAATGCCCTTTACCACAATTGTCCAAATATTGCATCTCTGCTGAACAAAAGAGCCACCAGAGCTCCAGATATAGAAATATCTTTAAACGTCATCCCCTGCTGAACCACTGGTCCAAATTCAAATTAATTTCACAGAATTGTTTCTCATGATGCCGTCTACAAAATTTGCACAATTCCACTCTGTCGAACAAAGGGGCTGCCAGAGCTCTAGATAAGAAATATATTTTAATGACATTTCCTCCTGAACCACTGGTTCAAATTCAAAATAATTTCACTGAAGTGTTCCTTAGGATGACTTCTACCAAAATTGCATAACAGTTTTGCTACGCTTTATACAGCGGTCGCCAGAGCTCTAGATGAGAAATGTTTTTAAATTGCATCTTCACCTGAACCACTGATCTAATTTTAAAATAATTTCAAAGAAATAATCCTCATGATACCCTCTATCAAATTTGCACATACGGTTTTGCACCGCCAAAAGAGAGATTGGCAGAGCTATAGATAAGAAATATCTTCAAAAAATGAAATCTCCTAAACAACTGGTCCAAAATCAAAATAATTTCATGTTGCCCTCTACCATCAGACCTCTACCTCTACCATTCTCTCTGATCAGACGGTTCAACTTGGCTGACCAACATGGCTACTAGAGCTAAAATAGAAATATATTTTAATCATATCTCCTTAGCCACAGGGCAATACATCATCTATTCATGTGCCCGGACTCAGGTTAGCGATCCAGGGCCCTCTTGTATTCTATTTACAGAGTATTAGAAATTTCAGCATATGCCTTTCGAGGATGTTGTAAGAAGAGATTAGTTCACTGTCGATCCAAGTCAGGACAATATGTCTTCTATCCATCTGCCCGTTTTGTCCTTTGTTACGCTTTCCAAATGTTGACAACTTTTAAGAACCTTGCGTAATATTGAACTGAAATTTGGCATGTGACATCAGGACAGCCAGTTTTAAAGTTTTAAATGGTGTCTACTCCTTAACATAATGTCTGACTTAACTAAATCATGTTGGGAGGCATCTGGGCAACACGTGTATAAAGAAAATCTTACTTGAGTGTTCATGTTTTATTGGATTTATTAAACAAGTTGGGGAAAAGAGATAAAATGCGAGGCTTGCCGAGCATTTTATCTCTTTTTCGCAACGAGTTTAATAAATTCAATTATACAAGAGCACGAATGTTAGATTCTATTTATCATATGACATTAAGATTACTTTGAAATCTTATTTCTGCCGTAAAAACGTTATAATTTTGTCAGTATGTACACAACGTTGTTATGGACGTCATAACGTTTCCCGAAAATCTGTAAACCACTAGAGATTTATCAATTTTATTGCATGGCGTTACTTCACTCCCAGACGCGACGTCATAATTATTATAAGGAGAATTGCTAGTATCGTTATGCTCCGAAATCCGAAATGGCCGCCATGGCTACCATTTTTTAAATTGTTCAAACGATGTTGGTTGGTTTTGTTGCTTTACGTCCCAAGTCAACAGCTATGGTCATTGCGGGACGGTCAGTTAACCTAACCACACTTTTTCCTGGGCAGGCTTGAACAAGCGGTTAACCAGTAATTTGTGCACATACTTTCGCTTGTAACTGACAACAACCCTTCTTGAATGAATCAGCGGAAGGTAGGAGAATGACCGTAGAAATTATTTATACGGTCATTCTCCTTCCTTCCGCTGATTCATTCATGAAGGATAATCTTCTTTTAAACGAGTGATATCAGGGCAAAATTGAAAAATAAAATTGCTAATATCGTTTCATTCCGATATCCAAGCTGACCGCCATGGCATCCATTTTGAACTTTTTTAAACATAACTACAAAACCACATACATGTGGGGTTGAACTGAAACTGATTGGGAATAATCGGAGCAACATTGAAAATCAGAATAGCTTAAAATGTTTTTTTCCAATACCACGGTTGCTATCTTGAAATACTTCAAGCAACTCCTGCACTGAGAGCTTATGACTAAGATTTAATCATACTATTGTTAAGACAAAGACATTTTGGAAAAGTAGTTTCAGAATTGCTGAAAATCGTTCAGCTCTGATATCCCGTATGACGGTTATGGCTGTCATTTTGAAATTCTTCAGAAGACATTTCCTCCCTTGCCATATGTCGGATTGGATGAAAACTTGGCATGAAGTTTCAGGATTGAGATTGAAAATTAGAATAAATAATTATTTCTAAATTATTTCTGCTCCAGTGTCAAAGATGCAAATTTATTTGACTAACTTCAACTTTCTAAGGGCTGTTAAAGCTGAAGTTGATCAAATGACATTTTCACCTAATCGGACTTTAACTAAAACTTGAGGTATTAGGCGAAATGGAGATTCCAAAGTGTTCCATTACAAAATTTTACAAGGCCAGATAGATAGTCATCTTGATTTCTTTTCAGACAACGCCCCCTGTCAAATCATTTGTCGAAATGTACGGACACTTGGTATGAGCCATCTAGGCAATATAGAGATTCAGAACTGCTATTGTTTTTATTCTTATTTTCATTTTCATTCTTCAGCTACTTCTTTAACTCCATGGAGGACTTCAGATATCTATGATGAACACCATAGCCGCCATCTTTAAATATTTCAAATGACATCTCCTCTTGAACTATATATCAGATTGAACTGAATCGCATTATGAGGCATTTGAGCCATGTTGGGAGTTACATGCATAATTGATATAATCATAACTGGTATGGTAGACTAGCCACTAGCCTGATATCATATTATTTTCAATAAATGAAAATTTCATTTTAAAGGGCCTCGGACAGTCTTAATGAAGGATTACCCATAAAAATGACCAGAGAAAAGTTTCAAAGAAAACGATATTTTTTCTTTGAAAAAGATAGAAGGTTGAACCCTCTACTTATCCACAAAGGCAGTTTTCTCATTGGACAAGTACCAAAAAATTGAAAAAATATGGGTTGAAAACTCTGTTTCTGTTATTCAACATATAGAAAATAGAAAACATTTTACGGACGTGCTCCCCCCCCCCCCCGTGACCAAACTAAACCTTTTGCATACAGTTGTAGTTTTACATTTCACACATCATGTAAAAACGGCATGATTGGTCACGGGGGGGAACATTGTCGAAATCCTCAAAAACACTTTATTATAAAAACGTTTTAGATGCTTATTTTGTAAAAACCTGTAGGTAAATATCAATTTGCAATGGCATGTATCAGGGCTTTAGTTATGAGTGCTAACAAAGTAATTAATTGTCTCATTTCTTAACCAAAACATAAGTTTTGGGTACGCAAAAGAACCGTCTCAATGAGACGGTCCTTTTAAGCACCAAATTACAGGTTAAATCTGATGTATATGAAAATATTAACGATTTTACGATCGAAAAGTGTGTTTATCTAGACTATGATTTATACAGTATGCAGTTATGATACACCTCAGTGCACAAGTCAAACTGGTTGACTTGGAACATTACAGGTAATAGTCAAAAGTAATTGACAACACACTTCTGTAGATGAAACAATGAAACCTTCTCAACCCAAATTTTATGCAAGCGCATCATTTTCGTCTCGCGTTTTATGCCGCAAACATAATATTTACATGTATTTAGGTGAATACTCGACGAAACTTTTACTTTCTGTGAAATAAAATTTCGTCACAAAAAATACCCCACCCCCTAAACCCTAGAATCTTGGCATAATTTTGGAATATTTTCAAAATATCTTTATTTTGCTAGGTGCACTAAATGTAAGGGTTTGAATTAAGCATTAAAACTATAGTTGTCAGGTATGGTATGCATTATCCTAGCCACAGACTGTCAAAATTTGGGCAGATTTAATAGGAAACTGTCCGAGGTCCTTAAACTATCTTTATTTTCCTTCTTTCCTCTATGATAGCAATATTTGTGACTAGGTGATAATATCAGGACTAGTATAATACACCTTCCACCCAGTGACCCAACGGGAATTGAATGGCATTTATGTTCTGCTAATGTTCCATATCTAATCGGCAATCTTGCTAAATTGGTGGTTCTCAGGCAAATTGTTTATATAACAGTACTTTGAAAGAAACTGTGTAACTTACAATGCACCTGTGTTAGACTCAGAAGATTTCATTCATTCAAAGAAAGCTCAATATAGAGTGTTTACATGTATTCAGTTTCCTCATCTAAAATGAAAATAAGATCGATAAAATGGGACTAAATAAAGGAGAGATGTTTGTTGTGTTTTCCCACTAGTGAATTTTTGGAAAAATAATGTATTATACTTCATGAGAATTGTCTGCCAGCAGACGATTCTCACTAAATATCATGCCTTATCTGTTATTTTTGAGCGACAAAATTTGAAATTGTCCTCTGCTGCAAATTACAGGTTGCGCTTTATGGGTTAAAGGCCTTTATTCTCGGGACAGCACTTCTGGTTAGCAACGGTCATCAAGGGCCTCCTAATATGAAAATCACATTTTATCGATATTTTGATTTTTGCGTTTCTCGCAAGATAACCTTCAATTATGGCCAAATCGTAGTTTGCAGTAGGTTGCAACAATCATAACATGATGTTTGACAAGAAAATACAGAGCTTTAGTTTCTAATAATAATGACAAACACTTACAAATATCGGTCTTTGCAGTCACGTTATGGGAATCCGCTGGCACTAACCAACAAGACTTTATATGTTAATCACACATAGAAAATAAAGCATGAACAATTAATCTGAATAATAATAACTCAGACACTACGTCATATGAGGGTGTAAGGGTGTAGCAGATGGATGGACAGATAGACGGATAGATACAGTAGATAGATACACAGATAGATAGATAGATAGATAGATAGATAGATAGATAGATAGATAGATAGATAGATAGATAGATAGATAGATAGATAGATAGATAGATAGATAGATAGATAGATAGATAGATAGATAGATAGATAGATAGATAGATAGATAGATAGATAGATAGATAGATAGATAGATAGATAGATAGATAGATAGATAGATAGATAGATAGATAGATAGATAGATAGAAGAGAGTATTGGTTACTGAAAGGACCTGACCTGAACTTACAGTGCAAAGTGAGTTCATTATGGGTATGGACTTATGATGTCAGAATTTGAGGTCCGATCTGGGTCCAAATTGATTGAAAAGGGTTTACAGTAGATGACAATGTCATTTAAATGTTTAACGCAAAGTCAAAATATATCCGTTCAGCTTATCATAATCTTTAAAGTGTCAAACAGTCTAGACCCCGATAAAGCCTGGACAGAATGTCGGGCCTGATCTGGGTCCAAATTGTTTGAAAAGGTTATCACCCGATGACAATGTCATGTAAAGGTTAAACGCAAAGTCAAAATATATCCGTTCAGCTTGTCATAACCTTTAAAGTGTCAAACAGTCTGGACCCCCGATTAGGCCTGGACAGAATGTTGGGCCTGATCTGGGTCCAAATTGTTTGAAAAGTTATCAGCAGATGACAATATCATGTAAAGGTTTAACGCAAAGTTTAAATATATCGGTTCAACTTCAGCTTGTCATAACCTTTAAATTGTCAAACAGTCTGGACCCGAGAAGGCCCGGACAGAATGTTGAGTCTGATCTGGATCCAAATTGTTTGCAAAGGGTTATCAGCAGATGACAATGTCATGTAAAAGTTCAATGCATTGTTAAAATATAGCGGATCAACTACAGCTTGTCATAACTTTTAAAGTGTCAAACGATAAGGCCTTGACAGAATGTCTGTTCAACTTCAGCTTGTCAGCTTGTCATAACCTGTCAAACAGTCTGGACCCCGATAAGGCCCGGATAGAATGTCGGGCCTGATCTGGGTCCAAACTGTTTGCAAAGGGTTATCAGCAGATGACAATATCATGTAAATGTTTAATGCATTTTTAAAACCTTTAAAGTGTCAAACAGTCTGGACCCCGATAAGGCCTGGACAGAATGTTGGGCCTGATCTGGGTCCAAACTGTTTGCAAAGGGTTATCAGCAGATGACAATGTCATCTAAATGTTTTAAGCAAAGTTTAAAAAAATCGGTTCAACTTCAGCTTGTCATAACCTTTAAAGTGTCAAACAGTTTGGACCCTGATAAGGCCTAGACAGAATATTGGGCCTGATCTGAGTCCAAACTGTTTGCAAAGGGTTATCAGCAGATGATAATGTCATGTAAAAGTTTAACACAAAGTTTAAAAATATCGGTTCAACTTCAGCTTGTCATAACCTTTAAAGTGTCGAACAGTCTGGACCCTGATAGGTGCGAACAGAATGTCAGGCCTGATCTTGGTCCAAACTGTTTACAAAGGTTATCAGCAGATGACATGTTTTAAAGTTTTAATGCAAAAGACAAAATAAAATGGTTTGACCTAAAGTTGTCAGATCCCAAAAAGGGTTCTGAGCCCCTGCGAAATTTTGTTCTTAAAGTTGGAGGTGTTCTAGAACTGTTCTAGAACATTCAGAACTGCTCTAGAACTGTTATAAACCAGGTCAATATACTTGTTCTAGAACTCTTGTTCTACAACTGTTCTAGAACATTGTTCTAGAACAAATCAAACAGTTTCTAGAACTTGCTTTATTCTAAAAGTGTTCTTGAAAAAGTCTAGAACATTTTAGGACAAATCAAGAACCAATAAGTTCTACAAATGTTCTAATATTATTCTGGAACATTTTTAGAGCCTTTCTAGGACAAAATAAATTTAAAGAAACTTCTCAAAAAGGATTCAAATTAAGTTCTAGAACAATTATCTTTCTTTTAAGAACTAGCTAATTCTATAAATATACTAAATAATTCTAGAACCTTTTTGGATCTATTCAAATTAAATACTAGAACATATTTAGTACTTTTTAGAACCAGCAAGATCTAGAAATGTTCTAAAAATTCTATAACATTTACAGAACAAGCAAAGCCATGTTATAACCAGATGGATTATGGGAAAAACATGGCTGCCAGAATTGGAGGGAAATATGGAGGCTCTTCAAAAAACAGTTGTTTGGCAGTTTCTAATTGGCAAACATGATAGTACTATTTCCTTAGACAGTGAGTAGACCTGTGAAGCACTTTCTCTAAGGTTTTCAATGTTGATTATTGTTAGGATTGTTGTTTGAATGGGTGGGGTAACCGGATGGCATGTTACATGTACCACAATGAGAAGATGGCATGGCTTATTATAAACAGAGGTTAAGCAGTTAACATCAAGTTTGCTAAAAATGCAATGTAACTGAACCAGCAAGTTCTACAAATGTTAGAAATGTTCTAGAATATTTCTAAAACCAGATGGATGATGTGAAAATTATGGCTTCCAGAATTGGAGGGATTATGAAGGCTCCTCAAAAAGCACTTGTGTGGCAGTTTCTAGATGGTAAATAAGATAGTTGTATCGTCTTGGACAGTGAGTAGGCCTGAGGCACAGTTTCTAAGGTTTTAAACGTTAATTGTTGCTGTGGGTGTTGGTTTTCCAAGCTGAAGTACATGGCAATGTTTTGAATTGGGTGGGGTAACAGAGTGGCAATAACTGACAGCTATTAGGCCAACTTAGGGCTCTGTTATGTTTCCTCAATGATAATTCTTCTTCAGTTGATATTTATTTATGTATTTATTGTGTCACCTGCATGAGCTAACAGACACTTTGGGATTTAATACTGTTTGGGTGTGTCAACAGTATTTGAGATATATAAAGGTGGCATTTCATGGAATCATATTTCCAAATGATCTACTAGGGCTAGGGAATGTGCCTTCTGTTCAATGACTTTCCTGACCATGACCATTAAATGTCTACTAGAATTATTCAGAGAGATTTATTGAACCCTATATGAGAAATTTTTGTGAGAGGTGTTCTACACAATAATACAGGGGCATTTATAGAATGTTTTATTGGACATTTTTACAGAGGTGTTCTACAGTTGTTCCAGTTAATTCTAAAAGGTTTGCTCTGGATCAGTTCTAGAACAAACCAAGGTATATTCTAGAACAGTTCTTACACAAACTATTAGATAACTTCAGGAATTGTTCTGGAACCATTCTAAAATGTTCCAGAATAATTCAGAGACATTTATAGAACGTTAAACTGGACAAATTTTGAAGGGTGTTCTACAATTGTTCCAGAAAAATTATAAAGGTTTGTTCTAGATCAGTTCTAAAACAAATCAAGGTTAATTCTAGAACAGTTCTAGAACAAACCATTAGAACATTTTGGAATAGTTCTGGGACCATTCTAAAGATGTTCTAGAACAATTCAGAGACATTTAAGGTACGTTAAATGGGACAATTTTTGAAGGGTGTTCTACAATTGTTCCAGAAAAATTCTAAAGGTTTGTTCTAGATCAGTTCTAGAACAAACCAAGGTTAATTCTAGAACAGTTCTAAAACAAACCATTAGAACATTTCTTGAATAGTTCTGGAACCATTCTAAAGATGTTCTAGAACAATTCAGAGACATTTATAGAAAGTTAAATGGGACATTTTGAGGTGTTCTACAATTGTTCCATTAAAGTTCTAAAGATTTGTTCTGGAACTGTTCTAGAACAAACTTGATATGTTCTAGAACTGTTCTAGGAAAGATCTTTAGAACTTTTCTGAAACTTTTGTAGAACAAATATTTTAACCCTGGCTAGAACAATTGTAGAACAAAAAATCGTCCCATTTAACGTTCTACATCTGTCCCATAAACATTATATAACATATCTAGAACAGTTCTAGAACATAGTTCTAGAAAATTCTTGAACTTTTCTAGAAAAGTTATAGACCATTTCGCAGGGGAAGTGACAAATAATTTGGATCCTGATCAGGCCTCTTTGGTTGTTTAACCAGACACCATGTATACATATTGGGACACTCAGGGAGGTTCCAAATTGAAAACGTTTTCTAATATCTAAGTTTTGTCACAGCATCCAGTTGATACAAATATTGCATGCACGGATTCAGAGGAAGGGGGGACAAGGGGTCTAGACACCCTGAAAAAAACATAAGTTATATGGGTTTCTTTATGGAATAAGCAATTGGACCCCCCCCCCCCCCCTGGAAAAAGGTTGGATGCCCCACCCCCTGAAAAAGTGTTAAACCCCCTCTAGAACCTTGAACGATTATTATTTTCTTGGAAATATACCATTTGACGTCTGTAACATAGGTCGATAACTAAAAACAAACAAAAAACAACAAAAAAAACATTTTCAGAGATTTTTATGTGGCAGATGGACCTGGACACCCCATCCCACCGCCCCCACTCCTCACGAAAATTCCGGGATCCGCGAATGTATTGATACAAATCTTGAGATATTGTTGCTTCACCTATGCTGGAATTCCATTATAATAATTGCTGGGAACTTTTCTTGAAAAGGATAGCTTTTTTTGACAGGCTGCGTATTGTACCACAGGTGTTCAGTGTCAAACTTGGAGGTGTTATCACACCTCCAAGTTTGACACTGAACAGAATTCATATTCAAAATAGCCATTTATCTATCTAGAGCTTAATAATATATCGGTGTATATGGAATTTATGAAAATCCGTTGTGTTGTTCTTAAAGCTCCTAAGACATTAGATATCAAGTTTTAATGATCACAAACCGATGGCCGTTCACCCCGACCACACCCGAGTTTTTCAATAATTTTTAAAAATTTCTGCTTTTATAATCAAAATCATATGTAACACAGTGAGAGGTAGGGGCCCTTTGTGAGTGGGGAGTCCGTCTGAAAGCATTAGTGTACAGGTTGAACCAAAATGTACTACTTATGGACAATGCCCGTTAAGGCATGTTTTCATGACTTTGAGAATTAATTGCTTCTGGACATCAGAGGGAAAGTTCGTGACTCATCCTGTATATAAACCGCAAGGCCCCAGACACAAATGAGTTTGGTTCTTGTGAGGTGAACTCTTCGAACCATGTCCGTATAGAACTGGCTCAGACACAACGCATATAGACCACACTGGTAAATGTATACGTCGATTTGGTGGTATTTACGTGTATTGCCGGTACTTCAAAGACCAGAAGTGGTAGATATTGGTGTTAGTACTATAGGCGTATGGCATGTTTTTCTATATAGTATTAACACCAATATCTACCACTTCCGGTCTATGAAGTACCGGCAATATGCGTAAATACCACCAAATCGACGTATACATTTACCTGTGTGTAGACTTCTGGTCTGCGCTGTGGCGCAGGCCTGTTTATGTAGAAGCACTGAACTTTGCGTATTCTGAAATGTCTTTTGTACTTCTATCTTGTTTGGCTTAATAATTATTTATCGGAAGAAACTTTTTGGGTTGCCTCATAAATTTTCGTATAATGGACATGGTAACGACCGTACTAGGGGTAAGCTGTTACGCCTAGTACGCTATATACGGGTGTAACTGTGATAGTGTTACACATCTTGGAGGGACAAAAGACAATGTTTTTCCTTCGAAATAAGAACAGACTGATGAAGATATCGGTGAATTTGAATTAATATGGCCCGTTTTTCATTATTTTCCCGTTACCCTTAATGCCAAATTCACTGCGGTATGAAAAGTTAAGTAAAATTGACACAAACATCAAGGTCTAGGAGCTTGACTACTGGTTTGGCTGTCACAATTGTCATCATAAAAATCTCCCATAACAAGTCCTGGAGCGCTACTAGGATTACACTGAAGCTCGAAGGGAGGTATTCACTCTTTGCCCCCTTGGAAATGGTTCCGGCTTTTTTTGGAAAGCTGATTTTTTTCTAAATCAACTTTGTCAAAAATTGTTTCAGGAATACGATAAGATAATCAAACAGCTTTGATCCAGATCAGGGCCGACGTTTTGTCGGGCCTGACCTGAGTGCAAACTATTTGAAAAAGCTATATAGCAGACGACACTAGGTGACACATTGGAATACTTAACACATTTTTGACATGACGCAAAGTAAATGTTTTCTTTTGTTCAAAAGTACATGTATAAAAAGTGTTTATCTTTGCAAACCAGATAAATCGAGCTCTCTCGATCAAACGTTTGTTCAATAATTCAGCAGTTTTCAACATTAGATAATGATTGTTATTCGTCATTTTGCTACAAGTTCGCTACTCTCATGGTGATTAATCCAAGATAGACAGGTGGAGTGTACAGAACGATGGAAATGAAAAACAGCAATTTTCTGGAATTTATTTTTGCCCCCAAAAGGACTTAAAGCTCGCGATTGCAGCGCATGTTCTAAGTAATCAGGTGTTTATGCAAAGACGGAAATTTTAAGCAAAATGTTTGAAAACCAAACAAAGTCAGAAAAGGTAAAAAAAATATAACAAAAATAGGGCATTTTGCCATTTTTCTTAATAATTTACTATAAATTGTGTCATGAAAAATACCAAAAATGCCTAATGAGTATAAAATATGCTTTATTTGGAGCTAAATGTATCGAAATCATTTTATCACGCGAAAGTATTGACTTGTTTAGTTCTGTGTTCAAGGAGATTATTCTTGATGCCACTTCCCTACATTTCAAGAAATGGGAGGGGTAATTCAATACCTCATAATTATTTTGTTGAAGCGTAAGATTTTCTCATGGAATTGGCTTAAATGTACAAGAAACTGAGTAATTTCTACTCTCAAGATAGTCTTACTTTTATTGTTTTCCACTGTTATCAATTGAAATAAAACAGAACGTCATTCATTGCTAAACTAATCCTACCTTATTGAAATATTTTATGAGTTATCTTCCCTTTGTTCTGGTCTGAAAAATATTTTGATTTCAATATATAGAGCACAAAGTGTGCTTGACAAAACACCAACGAAGAGCATATTTAATTAAACTATTGCCACTTATATATGTTGAAAATATGTGCATTGTGATATGCAATTTTAGTAAAACAATAAACGCATTGTCGTGTTTCCTAAACGATTTTGGTGTTGCTGTCTCGTTATTTAGTTATTGGAAACAACAAACTCAGTAAGTACTTGTATAATTACGTTACCAGATGGTGATCTACCAAATGGTATAGAATTATCTAATTTCATGAAATGTTGTTAATGTTTTGCATTATGCGGCATTTCATCTGGGTTTTCACCGTTTGTAAAAGTACCCGTTTAGGGATTTCTCGTATACGAACAGCATTAAAGAAAGTTCAGTTGGGAATAGTTGTTTTTATAATGTAAATCCTGCATCCATTGGACCAAAATAAAACTGACTATCTTCCTAGATTTTCTGTTGTTAACATTATTGATTATGTAATTAAATATGGCACAGATAGGGCTTCTGAAATTTACACAGAGAAATGATGTGGCACTTGAGCAAAAGTCATCCCATGATGTAACTGTCAAAATTAGTACAAATGAAAATGTGGAAAACGCATCAGCAAGAGAAACACCTCAAACCTTAACAAAACTACCAAATACCACCTAAGACCCAACTCCCAGCATCTTCTCCACAAAAGTAAGAAAGTGGGCAAAGATCTGTAACTGCTACAATCAAGCACCACACCTGACCCAGGATAGTAATGGGAAAGTGACAACTTCACAATTAGACACCACAAAAGTCAACACAACATCCATAGACCATCTAAAACCCGACTCTCTGCATACAAACGAGCATATCCCCCCCGTCCCCTCCCCACACAACATCCTCTCCACTATGTCGCCCACGACCTTTCAAAGAGACTTTTTAGCATTTGCAATAAATACCATATCTCGTGCACTGTCCCAAATATATTCACCCAAAATTCTCTAAGATACATATTTGTCGCGTATGTCAAGGCTCAGATAAACCTGTGTATCAGTAGAGCTTCGCATTTGCTGCTAGCATATACAAAGTATATGAGTGAAGATGAAAACTCTCACCTGTAAATGCTTAGAACCCCGTAGACCCGTACATGTACACGGCTGGTGGGACATACATACATACATACATACATACATACATACATACATACATACATACATACATACATACATACATACATACATACATACATACATATCATGTGCTTTTTATCAATATATGTGCCAGTGCATAAGATTTTGATATTTATCACGTACGAGGGTCAGTCAAAAATAACTGAGAGTTGGTTAATATCTTTTTACTGGGTCGGCAGTTTTGGCTGAAATTTGATACACATATACGAGGGTCATTTGGAAAGTTCTTAGCATGGCATCATAACTCCGCAATGCGTGGATTAAATGCTATCAAATAATACATTTTTGGAAACTATAATTCAACGGCTACTTGATGGTTTAATTTTGGTCGAAAACAAAATAGGCGTGCATGTGCAGCGCATGCTCAAAATAAGTAGGGGTTTATATACTGGCAGAAATTTTAAGCAAAATACTTGGAAAAAAGCGAAGGAAAATTGGGGACCTTATTTGCGCTCATGATTTGACAATTTAACGATTTGGTGCCAACTTATTTTTTATTAAAATATATTATGCGATCACTGCTTGCACGACTACCACCTTTACATTGGAAAACTATTGACTAATAGAGAAATGGTAAACTTTTATAAATGGGACTTTTTTCGATTTTTCTTTATAATTTTACCATAAATTGTGTCACTACAGGAGCACGAACAAAGCATATTGAGTATATGATTTGCTTTATTTATAGTCAACAATGCATAACAATCATTTCGTCGCTCAAAATATGTGGCTGTATTAGTTCTATATTCAAGAAAATTATTCCTAATAACACTACCCCTACTTTTGAAGATGTGGGTGGGGTAACTCAACCCCGCATATTTTGTTGATGACATAAGCACTTCTCACGGTTTTGCGTTAACCATCACAAAATTGATTGATTTCAACTCTCAAAGTGTTTTCCTTTTTTGTTTGCCAATGTTTTTCAATTGAAATGAACCAGAAGGTCAACGCATAGCAAAACTCATTCTGCCCATGGGATGGTTTTAAAGGTTACCTTCCCTTTGTTCTGGTTTACAAAATTTCTTTTGGTTTCAATACAAAGAGCATAAAGTGTGCTTGACAAAAATACCAACAAACGGCATTTTTAAACTACTGTCGTTTATATATTTCCCAAAAATGTGCATTGTGACATGATATTTTTAGACGTAAAAATGGGCGCATTGTTTTTATTTCTATTCGGTTCTGGTATTGTTGTTCCAGTATTTATATATTAGAAGCATTCAACTCGGTCATCAATTGTATAATCATCGTACCGGATTGTGGCCAACCAAATGTTACAAAATTATATAATTTCATGAACTATTCGTAATATTCTGCACACTTTTCCAAAGGTAAAAAGATATATTTTCCTCTGAATTTTTACGTTTTCCAGTATACAAACAGTACATGTATTCACAATAGTATTTTTCGTGTTTGCATCATAACACCCTCATGAAAATGGTGCTATAACAAAGAGGAAAGATAGCTCTTTAAAATAATACCAACCATGATAGGGTTTGTAAATTGGTTACGGAGATAATAGACCATGCTAAGAACTTTCCAAATGCCCCTCGTAGAATGAACCTTCGTGCTTCATTACATATAGAATTTGACATCTTATCATCTTCGATGTGCTGTTACTAGGCAACCGAAGACCGTCTCTCAGCGATGTGCGTTCGCGCTGACGACACTTCTGACTAAGCAGCCATGAATTTAAAATCATTTCAAATCTAAAACAGTAAAATAACAGACCTTTTATCTCTCCAGTTGTATCAAACAATGTGTTAGCAATGTTTTGAAGAAGTGTAATAGGTAGTAAATACAATGCATGCAATGTTCGTTGCCTAGCAACCAAAATCGATGGAAATTCCATTTTTAACTAAAACACCAGAGTTTATTGCTATGGCAACCGTTTATTCCTGGGAATATTAAAGATATGCATTTAGGTGTCAAAACCAATTACTTAATACAATGAAATGGTCATATGATATGATACTTAGTTGATAATATTGCTCTAAAATGAAACGTAACTCGTGGGTGGGGTAGATTTTGGAGTGAAATTTTCAGAAAATTTAGTTAATTTTCCCATTATTTATGTAATAAAATTCCAACGCCTGAATCTCAGTTGTTGCATTTCTCAAAATACATTCACATACTTTATTTGCAACAAATGCACAAGTTGATGTAACTCAAATTGTGTACAGTGTTTCCATAGCAACGCTATATTCAAGCGTGAACGCATGACGTTATTTCACATTCTTCGGTTGCTAAGCAACAACAATCTATACTTTGCATGGCCTTGTATAATGCATATTCTGACGCAGGACAGTTCATTGCATGCAAGTGCCAAATTTTACTAGTGTACAAGCCTACGTAAGAGATATGAATCAACTCTCAGTTATTTTTGACTGACCCTCGTATGTCTAGGCTCAGACAAACATTGTGCCTCTGTAGAGTTTCGCATTTGCTTCTGGCATTTATACAAAGTATGGATGGAGATGAAAACTCAGACCCGTAAATGCTAAAATGCAACAAAAGCTGAATTCGCAAACACTGTATATTCAGATTAGGCGTATCTTTTGGATATACAGTGTTTTCTCATGATGCGGCTCAATCGTAAGCACAAAAACAATTGTAAGCACAAAAAAATTTGTAAGCACAAAAACAATTGTAAGCACAAAAACAATTGTAAGCACAACAAAGCAGGTCAGTATGATCAGGAAAAGTACCACAATCACACACTGCAGATAATAAATTTAAGAATCAAATTATCGTTAAACAAAAACATTAAACTAAGCAATAAAACATAAACTTTGCCTTTCATTAAAACGACAACTCAATTTTCCCGAAACAAAAACAAAATAGAGTTTCGGTACTACCTAAACTCAGTTAGTCGCTGTTATTACATCGTTTTATTATTAATAATAAGAGGATAAAACATTCTTTTTCGTATATTAACGTTTGCCAAGCCCAAGTGTGATAATGTGTTGCAGCCCGAACCGCGAAGCGGTGAGGGCTGCAACACATCATCACACGAGGGCTTGGCAAACGTTAATTTACGGAAAAGAATGTTATATCGTCCTTGTTATATACCTTCCTTTGAAGCAGTTTCTAATAATTTTATTCAATTGTATGTAAAAATGTACACAGTAACATCATGAAGCGTACAACGAATTCATACAGGATAGGCGGCAATCGAAAACGTCAATATTTTCGACGAACGTATACCAAAAATAGTTAGAAACAGAGTTTTCGATGATTTAGTCGCCCAACTGGTGACCATTGGCAAGCGAAAACACTGGTTGTAGCGATTTCTGATCCATGTTCGTCGACTATTAAGAGAGTTTTCGATTGCCGCATATCCGATGTGGATTTTTTTTTTCAACAGAAACATGAAAAATGTAAATTATTCCTAGTAGCCCTTGTTTAGGATTGTTTTGGCTATGTATTCAGTAGGCCTATATTCAATAAACACTTCAGATAGGCGGCAATCGAAAACGGTAATACTATCGACGAACGTGGATCTAAGAAACAGAGTTTTTGATTGCCGTTTGTTGCCCGGCTGTATATTATTCCTAGTAGCCATTGTTTCGGATTGTTTGTTTTGGCTACGTATTCAGTAGGGCTATATTCAATAAACACTTCAGATAGGTGGCAATCGAAATCGTTAATACTATAGACAAACGTGGATCTAAGATCGTTAAAAGCAAAGATTTTTATTGCCGTTTGTCACCCGACTGTAAAATATTCCTAGTAGCTCTTGTTTCGGATTGTTTGTTTTTGCAACGTTTTCAGTAGGCCTATATTCAATAAATACTTCAGATAGGCGGCAATCGAAAACGTTAATACTATCGACGAACGTAGATCTAAGATTGTAAAAGCAGAGTTTTTGATTGTCGTTTGTCGCCCGACTGGCGACAAATGGCAATCAAAAACAATTTCTAACGATTTGTGCTCCGCGTTCATCGAAGATTCAGAGCGTTTTCGATTGCCACCTGTCCGATATGATTAAGGAGCGTATTTTATGGTAATTGAAATAGTTTGGTCACATTAGCGACGATATATCTTAACTTGCAGACGATGTCCTTGATCGAGCTGTAATGGCGTTGCAGCCCTCTGCTGCCATGTATTAATGGGAATGAAGCCCGCGGACAGTGATTTGTGGCATTGCGACACTTTAAATTCAAATGAAAAGTACAACTGTCCGCGATTGAAACACGTCAAGTTTCTACAGTAAACACGCATAAGGTATATTACAATGTTGTTTACGGACTATTCAAACAATAAATCTGACAAATGTCTTTTTATGTTTAAAAATATTAAAATGGAAATCATATTTTTTCTTTTACAAACTAGTTTCGAATTTTATTTCTATGTTCAGTGTAAAATGTTAATTGCAAATAATGTCACTAGAAAGTGATGTTTGTCGTTAACATGTGATGTAATAAGACGTCAAAAACGCCAAATAAATGACGCCATTTTGTGACATAATTTTAATGAGATAGGAAAGTGCACATTATGATGAATACCATAAAATGAATTATTTAATCATACAAGTTGTAACTAAAAATACTTCACCAGTATAATATAAATATCGACTACATAAACTATGCATATACTAAATTGAAAGGACCTCGGACAGTCTCCTATTCATTCTGTAGTTTATGCATATACTAAATTGAAAGGACCTCGGACAGTCTCCTATTCATTCTGCCCAAATGTTGATAGCTAATGCATAATTGACAACTATAGTTTTGTGTTTAAATCAAACCCTTACAATTAGTGCACGTAGCAAAATAAAAAAATGAAAATATTGTATAATTTTGCCAGGACTTTAAGGTTTAGGGTTTATTTTTGTGACCAAATTTTACTTCACCGAAGGTCAAACTTACCTGTAATGTTTCAAGTTCAGCCAGTTTGACATATTCACAGAGGTGTATCATACCTGCATAAAGTATACATCAGAGTCAACACAATTTAGAGCGTAAAATTGTATTTCCTTTTAAACTCATCAGATTTGAATTATAATTTGATGCTTAAAAGAACCGTTTTATGACGAAGGTACTTTTGAGTACCCACAACATATGTTTTGGTTGCAAAATAAGACGATTAATCACTTGTTACTAAATCGTAACTGAAGCATTGATACTTGCCATTGTTAATTGATATTTACCTACAGGTTTGTACAAAATTAGTTCCTAATAAGTTTTTATAATAATTGTTTTTGAGCATTTTGACAGAGTTCCCCCGTGCTCAATCATGCCATTTCTATATGATGTGTGAACTATAAAAATGCAACTGTATGCAAAATGATTAGTTTGAGCACGTTGGAAAGCACTTCAGTAAAACTTTTTCTATTTTCTATATGTTGAATAGCAAAAACACAGTTTTCAATCCATATTTCCAATTCGGTACTTGTCCAATGGGAAAATCATTTTTGCGGATGATTCGAGGGTTAAAACTACAATCCTTTCCAAGGAAAATTAGCATTTTCTTAGAAAGTTTTCTCTTGCCATTTTATGGGCAATTCGTCATTAAGACTGTTCGAGGTCCTTAGTTATTTACTAACTCGGCGACGTTTGTTGCCTGCTATAACCTTTGCAACTAGTTTGGATCCAGATCAGGACTGATATCATAAGTCTGTCCTGATTTGGATCCAAACAGTTTGACACATTGACAGCCTTTTGAATTCAGCTTACCTTGAAGAAAGTCAGCAGACAAAAACATGTAAATTACCCAATAGGAATTTGGTTGAAACTTTATTTTTTGCTTTGAATTTACTTATAACATTCATTATACATATTATATAATCTGTAAAACAAGGTTATAAAATTAATGTTTTTGTCTGGAATAAATGTCCAGAAGAGCTGTCAGCAGGTGGAATTTATTTATTTGCCGCTTAGAGATCAGTGAACTGATAGGGGTTCGCCTGTTGATATATATTATACTTACTCCTCCCTTTTACTTAGGTATTTTTTCTTAAACAATTCACTTCTTTTATTAATCTGACTACATTTTTTCACTTGTCTGATGCCCTGCAACGAAGTCCAGGCTTACAAGAAGAAATTAAGAAGTACAGAAAGAAAGAAAGAATGAAAGAAAGAAAGAAAAGAAAGAATGAAGAAAGAAAGAATGTAAAGAAATACATGGTTGGTAATAATGCCCATTCTTTTCACATTTGATATTAGACATGTTGTCTGGCCACGACACAAGAAATGGGACTGTGGTGTTGTGACTCTCAAGATTCACGTGTTCACGTAATTTGGCACATTTACCACACATTCCCTGTTTTCAACAGTGCAAATGTTAACCATTTTCATTCTGAAAAGCAGGAAACAGGTACTTTGGAAAACAGCGACCACGCAGATGGAATGCTCACAGTTTGCTGAGATACTGAAACAATCTTCAATGATATGCATGTAGATACGTCATTTAATTTATACTATGACTGGTACAATACGTATTTTACAAGCGTATCAGTTCACATGCGTAGATTTTTCTTGAAACTTGCATACAGAGAACAATAATAATTTTATCAATATGTATGGGGTAAACCATCAGGATGAAAGTAAATCTTCTTTATTGATCCTTAAACTTAAGGACTGTTATAAATAAGATTCAAAACGTTTTACATGACAAACACCTAACCCTTGGCATGCTGTATTTATATATATTGTGACACTGACGCCCCGAACTTTGATTCAATTAGCTTGTAATGTTTTACTCTTATTTCATTTTTAGGGTGTATCATCAAAAAGATAAGCAACTCAGTGTAGCTCTTGATCAGCTGGCTTCTCAGAAGTCGCATGATTAGGATTTACACTTTTTTCCAAACAAGACATAAGTGGGTTTAGCATGGTACTGGCGGTTAATTTACAATGTTTTATCTATAAAAGGAAGTACTTGCTTCGTATAGAAAGATAATAACCACAGTTTCCATAGTGTATGAATATATTTTGTAAACGCAGGCGTGTACGATAAGGACATTTGGAGGGTAAAATAAGTTAACGAAGAAACTTAATCAAAATCTTAACGTAAGTAGGACTGAATATTACACCTTTACCAAAACTCTCTCTGTGTAAAAACTCCATGTCTGTCTGTCTGTCTGTCTGCCTCTCTGTCTCTCGATCTCTCTTGCACTTCGTAATGAATTTTATGTCTTTTCAGAATATTTCTAACAACAATCGCTAATATCTCTTGACAAAGAAATGAACTTCTCTTTGGCGGTTCATAATAAGGACGAAGGCCAAAGGTTCAGTTCAATGTAACATGCAACTATTCTGAAAGTAAGTGTCACTTGAAGGGTGTCACTCACTTTATACTGAGCCAGTGACGTTCATGCTGAGGGTGTTCCTCACTTTAAACTGATCATCTGGTGGTTATCTTGAGGGTGTTTCCCACTTTGAGCTGAGCCTATGGCACTCATAGGCTGTTACTCACTTTGAACTTAACACATGACGTTCATCCAATTTGAACTGAGCCTGTGGCACTCATAGGCTGTCGCTCACTTGGAACTTAACACATTACGTTCAACCATTTTGAACTGAGCATGTGGCACTCATAGGCTGTCGCTCACTTTGAACTTAACACATGGCGTTCAACCACTTTGAACTTAGCCTGTGACACTCATAGGCTGTTGCTCACTTTGAATTTAACACATGACGTTCATCCAATTTTAACTGACCCCATGACACTCCTAGGCTGTCGCTCACTTTGAAATTAAAACACGCCGTTTATCCACTTTGAACTGAGCCTGTGGCACTCATAGGCTGTCGTTCACTTTGAACTGAACACACAAAGTTCAAACACTTATAGGCTGTCGCTCACTTTGAACTGAACACATGACGTTCATACAATTTGAACTGAGTCTGTGAGACTCATAGGCTGTTGCATCACTTTGGACGTAACACATGACGTTATTACACTTTGGACTGAGCCTGTGGCACTCATAGGCTGTCGATCACTTTTACCTGAACACACGACGTTTATCCACTTTGAACTGAGCCTGTAACACTTATAGGCTGTCGCTCACTTTGAACTGAACACATGACGTTCATACACATTAAACTGAGTCTGTGCGATTCATAGGCTCTCGCTCACTTTGGACGTAACACATGACGTTTATATACTTTGGACTGAGCCTGTGGCACTCATAGGCTGTCGCTCACTTTGAACTTAACACATAACGTTAATCCACTTTGAACTGAGCCTGTGACACTCATAGGCTGTCGCTCACTTTGAACTTAACACATGCCGTTCATCCACTTTGAACTGAGCCTATGGCACTCATAGGCTGTAGCTTACTTTGAACTTAACACATGACGCTTGTCCACATTGAACTGAGCCTGTGACACTCATTGGCTGTCGCTCACTTTGAACCTTACACATGTCGTTTATCCTCTTTGAACTGATCCTGTGGCACTCATAGGCTGTCGCTCACTTTAAACTGAACATATGACGTTCATCCACTCTGAATAGAGCCTGTGACACTCATAGACTGTCGCTCACTTTGAACTTAACACATGAAGTTCATCCACTTTTAACTGAGCCCATGGCACTCACTGTGTGGTGTTCACTTTAAACCTTAACAACTGACGTTCATCCACTTTGAACTACGCCTGCGACACTCATCGAGTGATGTTCAATTTGAACTTAACACATGACGGTCATCCACTTTGAACTGAGTCCGTGACACTCAAAGGCTGTCGCTCACTTTGAACTTAACACATGACGTTCATCCTCTTTGGACTGAGCCTGTGACACTCATAGGCTGTCGCTCACTTTGAACTTAACACATGACGTTCAACCACTTTGGACTGAGCCTGTGACACTCATAGGCTGTCGCTCACTTCGAACTTAACACATGACGTTCATCCACTTTGAACTGAGCCTGTAGCACTCATAGGCTGTCGCTTACTTTGAAAATAACACATGACGTTCATCCACATTGAACTGAGCTTGTGACACTCATAGGCTGTCGCTCACTTTGAACTTAACACATGAAGTTCATCTACCTTAAATTGAGCCTGTGGCACTCATAGGCTGTCGCTTAATTTGAAATTAACACATGACGTTCATCCAATTTTAACTGACCCCATGACACTCCTAGGCTGTTGCTCACTTTTAACTGAACACATTACATTCATCATCTTTGGACTGAGCCTTTGGCACTCATAGGCTGTCGCTCACTTTGAAATGAACACATGACGTTCGTCCACTTTGAACTGAGCCTGTGACACTCATCGGGTGTTGTTCACTTTGAACTGAATACGTGACGTTCATCCTGAGTGCACTCATCCAAAAACAGTTCTGTGCATTACAGAAAGTCCAAAGACATCAGTAATGTCCCAGAGTTTGTTACAGAAAAGTAAAGCCATATGAGCCGCGACTTGAGATTTCCAACAATGTGGTATGTGCGACCAGAAAAGGCTCAGACCAGCCTGCGCATACGTGCAGTCTGATCAGAGCCTTGGCTACTCGCTTGACTAGTTATGATTGTTAAGCTACTGGCTGAACATCAATTGGAGTTTCTAAGTTTAAAATGAGACTGCACAGGCTCGTATAAGTCTTCACTTGTCAAAATGCCAGATTGTTTGAAATATCTTGTCACGGCGCATTTTTTGATATGTGAGCTTGTCAATATTTTTTAAAGAAGTTAATTAGAAGATTCCAAACATGGAAAAAAAAGCATACAAGTTTCCTTTTTAAATAGAGGATCTTACATCAGTGCTCATGTTTTATTGAATTTATTAAACGAGTTTGGGAAAAGAGATAAAATGCGAGGCTTGTCGAGAACAAAGACAAAATGGCCTCCAACAGGCTTCCATAGTACAGCTAACTTCTCCTCTCTTCAGCACCCAGAGACTATGCCCAGAAAGCACGTAAATTCGGGCCACCATCGGTTCGCCAGCGAAACGCCATCCGAATGGCGTTTCGCTGTCGGGTCGACAGTGGCCTGAGATTGAATGCTAGCTGGGTGTTTTGGAGGTAATATTGAAAATAATAATTCTAACAAATGAAACGTGACATGAGATTTCCAACAATGTGGTATGTGCGACCAGCAAAGCCTCAGATCAGCCTGCGCATACGCGTAGTCTGATCAGAGCCTTTGCTAGTCGCTTGAATATTCTATGAGTGTTAAGCTATATATTGAACATCGTTTGGAGTTTCTTAGCTTTCATGAAAGGGGGCTACACAGGCTCTGCAGTGTGTGATTGGTGTTTTCTGATCATATTCGCCGGTAGGTAACACCGCCTTCTCCGAAAATAAAATCTTGTTAATAGTATTTCACTTGATAAGTACTTTCATTTGATTGAACTACCGATATCTCGAAGAAGAAAGGCCCGCGATTGGACTCTTGTCAATCTTATCATGGTTCTGTAATGTAGCCAATGGATTCCCTATGTCTATTCCCGACTTTGTTTGATTTGAACTCATGATAAATCGAAGTAACTGTACTCAATCTCTTAATGCTTCTATTATATACCAAATGGATTTCCTATGCACATACATTAATGAGTATTATTTTATTTACAGAATGGCAGACAGCTTCAACCCAGATGCAGTTTGTGATGAGTGGCACGATCAATATTGCGACTTGTGTTATGAGGCTGATGACCTTAATGTTAAAGCGGCGAGTTTCTGTGATGACTGTATCCAATTTATGTGTAACAAATGTTATAAGATTCATGAAAGGCTTAACGCTGCCAGGGGCCATGTTGTTAAAACAGGATCAGCTATGCCACGGTCACAGGCGGACAAACCACCCAGATTCAGCTTCTGTGATGAACATCCTAAACATCTTAAGAATCAGTTCTGCTCTGTCCATAAACAGCTGGTCTGTTCTCTATGTTCGCCATTGTATCATAAGAACTGTTCTACTTAAAGTGTTGAAGATGTTTCTAAATCTATATCTTCCTCAGAGACAAATGATTTATATGACATTGTCAGCGATATGAAGAGTAATTTAGAGTCCAGTTTGTCAGCAATGAAATCTAATATTGACGATCTTAATGGCCAGAAAACAATTATGCACAAACAGGCTCAAGAACTGTACGATAAAATGGTTTCAAAAGCAAAGAAATGGTTTGGCGATGCGCAGTCTGAGATAGACACACACTACCAGTCACAACTATCAGTTTTGAAACAAAATCATACAAGAATCAACAACGCTGTATCACGGATAGAATCATCCCTCCGTCAAATAGACATTTTAAGAAGCAAACCTATAGATGCAAAATTGTTTCTGAGAATTCAAGACATATTGAGTGACATGAAACAATATCAAGATGATTTTAAGGCGCCTATATGTAATGTTCAGTTATCATTTGTTCCATCCAAACAGATACAAGAGTTTCTTTCCTCCTCATACACCTTGGGCTCAGTAAAACTGGATAAATCAAAGTGTGAGATCACAATACCTGAAATATTGTATCCAGTCTCCTCTACCAAACAATCACGCGCTGTTCCAGCCAATAAGGTTGTTGCTGCAGCAGGTAAAAGAGAATCAGCAAGACAGAGTGTAGCACTGACACAGTTGAAGGGCTGTAAACTGAAGAGATACAATATAAAGCTGTCTGATGACAAGAATGATTGTTGGATCACAGGTATGGCGATCACCAATGATAGCAGACGACTACTGGTAGACCATGGTAACAAGAAAGTGAAACTGTTCTCCCAGGACATGAAGTTATTATCTTCTCTGTCATTGTCAGATCCTCCCAGTGATATAGCTGTTACCAGTGACAAGGAGGCTGTTGTTACAACATATAACAAGTCACTGGTGCTATTGAATATCTCTGGTTATAAGATGTCACTGAAGCTACTAGGTATGTCTGGTGGTAAGATGTCTATCAATGATACTACTAGAGTGCCCTATCATGTAGAATGCATCAGTCAGTACGGGGAGAAACTTGCTGTTACCAGTCATAGCCCTGAACCTTCCTCTGTTAAACTGATAGACAAGACTGGTAGAGTCTACTGGTCAATGCCTACTGATGATCAGGGACAGCCGCTTTTTCGCTTTCCTCAGTACGTGACCAGTGACATTGACAGAAACACCGTTACAGTTACAGACTGGGGGAATAATACTTTGACAGTATTAAATGGTGACACAGGTGATGTCATCAAGAGAAGAAGTGTGAAAGATAAGTGTCCCTGGGGTGTTACTACTGGACCATCTGGTAACATATATATCTGTTACAGAGATACAAGTGAGGTTGCTGTACTGACAGGAGACCTGTCTGAAGAGAGAATTCTCCTGTCTCAACAGGATGGTCTGGATGATACACCATTGGCCATAGCATATGATAAGAGTTGTGGTCAGTTGATCACATCTTATGGTTGGTTCGGCAGTGATGACAATAGTGTTGACGTCTGGAAACTCTCATAGTTGAAAGCAATAGAACTCTCCTGTCTGCACAGGCTTGTCCGGATGAGTGAACACTGTCCTTAATATACGATAAGACTTGTGGCCAACTGGTCACAGACAACACCGACCACAATAATCATGGCGTTGGAAAAAAAAAGACTAAAGTTGATTATGTTAATTAGCCCGTATACGCCTAAGGTCCATTTTATGGAACATGGGAAAACAGTGCAGACCCAGATCAGACGCCGCAGAACGCGGCGTCTGATCAGGATCTTCACTGTTTGCTGAAAATATTTTCTATTTTAATTTAAAAAAAGAAAAAAAGACCACTCAACAACCCTTAAAACAGAAATGGAGTGGTCCATTTGATAAGGGTGGAGAAAATCCATGGGGTTCATATGGTTTAAATATGATATATTTCATATACATGATTCACTACAAAGAGACAAATACACGATCATATTTGTTGTAAAATATGTTTGTTGTATGCAAGTTGTAGATCATCCGGCGCGCCTGAGCAGTCTGATCAGCTCCATTGCTATTTGCTATTTAAACATTAGGATTGCCCTACAAGCCGCGTCCGCATATCCAAAATTATGGCAAATCTCTGTAAATGAGACATCCGAGCAGTCTGGTCAGCGCAGTTTTATTTTGTTGTCTCAACATTATGATTGCTATACATGCCTCGTCCTTTTGTTCAATATTCTTGCACGTTCTAATACATATCTGTAGCAGTCTGATCAGCGCCGTTTTATTTTGCTGTCTAAGCATTATAATTGCTATACATGCCGCGTCAAATTAACCAAAAGTATAGCAAATCTCTGTAGCTGAGACACCAGAGCAGTCTGGTCAGCTCCGTTTTATTTTTTTTATCTAAACATTATGTTTGCTATACATGCCACGTCCAATTATCCACGATTTTAGCAAATCTCTGTAGCTGAGACATCTGAGCAGTCTGGTCAGCTCCGTTTTATTTTGTTGTCTAAACATTATGATTGCTATACATGACGCGTCCAATTATCCAAGATTATAGCAAATCTCTATTGCTGAGATATCCGAGATATTCTAGTAAGACTCTGTAGCTGAGCATGATACCTGGTTATGTAATATCTGGGCAATCTTATCGGCGCCAGTGCTATTCGCTGTGTGTGTGTGTGTGTGTGTGTGTGTGTGTGTGTGTGTGTGTGTGTGTGTGTTCGCGCGCGTGCGTGCTTATTATGATAGATGCATCAAGGACACAAATTATTTCTTCAAATTTGAGTCAATTCATGAGATTTTGGTACGAATCAGACATGCGAGCATCGAAATCTCAGACAAACCTTCGTTTCTACTCAGTCTTGTCAGAACCTTCGCTTATCACACTCATAGAGTCGTAGATAGAGGATGATGCCAAGGTTTAAAAACTTTTTAAACAGTGTCTATACACATATGCCATAGGTACCAAAATCTCGACAACTGGCCCATTTACATGTAATTTAAATATTCATGGGTTTGGTATGGGCATATCACATGCATGGACCCAGGATTTTTTTTCAGAGGGGTCCAACTTTAGGAACATTTTTTAAAAAATTATTTTTGTGTTTTTTATAGTCGATGAGGGGAGAGAGGATCCAAATACCACAATAGGCGAGCATTCATCGGCCCTCCAGCGAAACGCCATTTAAATGGCGTTTCGCTGGTTTGCCGATGATGACCTAACATTAATCCTGGCTATGTAGCTTTGTGATTTTTTTGTGGGATTCGGAGTAATATTGCTAAAAATCTTATATTTTAGTGAGTTTGAGGGAGGGGGTGCCCTGAAACCCTGCCCCCCCTCTGAATCCGCCCATGTATCACCTTGTATTTAACACTCGCCCAGTGCCTCGTGGTGTGCTAAGGCGTTGTGTTTGAAAATTTGCGAGATAAAATATATAATTTCTTTCTCACAGAACAGCAAATAAATTTGTAAATAAGAAGGGGGTTACAAAACTAAGAGCAATATTAGGAGATCTCCTGTCACTACTCAGGATCCGCCCATGTATCGCCTTGTGTTTAACATTTGCCCAGTTCCTCGTGGTGTGCTAAGGCTTCGTGTTAAAAAATGCAAGATGAATATATCACTTCTCACAGAATAGTAAATAAATTTGTAAATAAGAAGGGGGTAATCAAATTAAGATCTAACTCCAAGGAGGTACATCTCCACAAGCCAAGGGTACTATGTCCTCTTCGTTCCTTACGCAATGAACGAAGTGGAATTAGTACCGTTGGCCTGCGAAGATGTTCTAGGCAAAGATGGAATAAATGAAAACAATTCAAACCTTGGACTGCGTTCCTCGCCAATATTTGTTGTTTTTTCTCTACAATAAAATGCAATGATCTAAATAGCCTTGTCGCTAGTATCTGTTATATTGGTATTGTTGTATTTTATTTAAATGTTTATGTATACATTTGAAATGCATTTATTAGGTGACGTTGCTTCTGCGAGTGAACGCCATGCAATAAAATTGATGAAAAAAACTAGTGCTTTACAGAGTATCGGGAAACGATATGACGCCTATAACAACGTTGCGAATTTAATAACACAATGAAAACGTATTTACGGCAGAAATGAGATTTCGAAGTAGGCTTATCTTAATGTCATATGATAAATGTAATCTAAAATTCATGCTTTTGTATTATTGAATTTATTTAACTCGTTGCGAAAAAGAGATAAAATGCTCTGCAAGCGTCGCATTTTATCACTTTTCCACAACTAGACTGGTGGAGGCGTGGCCTGATGCGTCATTCGCACTGAGCACAGCGATTAGGAATGCATTGTTGTATTGAAGGGTGTAATAGGTTCTGCTTTTGTAGTGGGTTGCTTCACGGTCCAAGCTGATTACAATGCCATTATCAACTTATCTTTCTAATAGAACCCTTTCACATTGCTGCCTCCCTTAGCAATCGCTCTTCAAATGAGAATCGATAACGTCGATTTCGCTTTATGAAGGGGCAAATCGCTTTAATCTAGAAATAAGATAAGTTTGTGTTTCATATACATTTTATATTTGGTCTTCCGCATTTTTTCAGTATGTAAAAGTGTAAAATATACTTTAATATCGAGCTAAAATCGGCGCCACAACTATTGGCCTATAGCCCTTCTAATGGAACACTGTTTTTGGCAATAACATTAAATCTAAAATGGAAATTTTAAATTTAATTCGAAAAACATATTTTAACCAAAACACCCAAATCAAAAATGTTTTTTTGAAGTTTGTATACGTTTTCATAAATGCTATGATAGGATGGATTTTTTACATTCTAAATGTTTTAATGCAAATAACATTCCCTTCTTGTACCTTGAGCGATATGGATCAATGACTATCAGTTGAACATAAAGCCATGTTTATACTAATATAAGACAATTCACAACAATGTATCAATGGGTTTTAAATGTAGCTGCATATTGGCTTGCGTTGCTGTTTATCAGCGTAGTCAACAATATTTCAGTTAACCATCTGACCATCTCACAAAGACGGTGACCCAAACGAAATGCTACATCTATAGATGCCTAATGCCCGATATGCCCTCTTAGTTGGAATCGCCCATTTGCCTAGCTATTCCATGAATGAGTCTGGCTAATGATCTCACCACAGGCATATTTTTCCATCATATAAAGAAGCAGTAAAAGCTAAATATAAAATGAAATGTAGTACATGTAAGTGCCCGTACATCTGTGATCTTATTCGTATTTTCAGAACTGTGTATTTCTAGTTGCATGTGCGGATCCAGAGGGGGGATAGGGGGTTCAGACCCCCCCCCCTGGAAAATCACAAGTTATATGGATTTCTATAGAAATTAGCATTTTGACCCCCCCCCCCCCACCTGGAAAAAGTTTGACCCCCCTGGCAAATGTTGCCCCCCTCTGAAACCATGGAAAAATATAGTTTTCTTTGAAATAACCATTGGACATCCTCTGTAAAAACTGTAAAATAAGTTGAGGTCTAAAAAACACACGTCAGAACGGTTTTCTGACAGTCAGGCCTGGACCCCCCTGGCAAAAAATCCTGGATCCGCATGAGTTGTACGCTCGCACATACAGTCACAAGAACAAAGCAAACAGATAGGTAGATAAAAGGAAGCAGGCAAAATGATGGTACTTGGTAGGCATAACCCAGTAACCGTAGAACTAAATAAGCAGCTTGGATTGCATCGTAAACCGCACCAATTGATGTTACAAAATAATCGTCTTCTGTAATCTCTAATACACATTTTATAGCTGAGCAAATACTACGATATCTATCCCAGGTTATTTGCACTGACAGTACAAAAATGGGTACTAAACGGGTATTTTCATTCCAACAAAAACTAAGTTAGTTATTTTTACAAGATATCAGAGCAGTAAGTTTGATATCATTCTCCGCCAAAATTTAAATCTAGTTAGGGTTTTGCTATATCAATGCGCATGCAAATTTTCATGGCAAAGATACATTCATGTAAAATTTTAAAAACGAAAAACTGTGTTCCATCTGAGGTGCAATAGACCAGTAGAACCCTCTTCTTCAGGCACTAGGTCGCCAAAATCCGTATTTGAAATACATGCCAACTACATGCCAACAAATAAGACAAACGAGGTTACTATGCGAACATCGACAACTCAGACGAGCTTGTGCAAATACACAGTCTCATCAGAGCATTCGCTGCTCGCACACACCTCGGACCTATTTTTGTGTATTATAGATATACCCATCTACCTTTGGAATTATTTCACACTAAAATTGTATTACCTCCCTTAGGTAGTATAAAAGCTGAAAACCCTTAATTGTTCTGCCCATTTTTCAAAAGGCAAAAAGCTACTTATTCCATGTACAATTTTGCTTTTTTCAGTATAAAAACAGTATATGTATTTACAATTATGTATCCTTATGAAATTTGTGTCCTAACATAGTTAAAGATGATATCAAAAAACAATTGGTTTGTTAATTGTTTACTGAGATAAAAGACCATGCTACTTACTTTCCAAACGACCCTAATATGTGAGCCGCGATATGATATTTCTAAAAATGTGGTATGTGCGACTAGCAAAGGCTCAGACCAGCCTGCGCATACGTGCAGTCTGATCAGAGCATTGATAGTCGCTTGAATATTCTATGCAAATGTAGCTACTGACCAAACATCATGTGGAGTTTCTAAGCTTAAAAGGAGGCTGCACAAGCCCGTATGAGTCTACACCTGTCAAAATGCCACGTCGATGTAAATCACATGTCGCCCCTCATTTATGGGCTTGGTCTTGCATTGACAGTCTTCACCGCAGGCTTAAATGGACTTGCAGCATTTATATACGAGTCGCGATATGTGATTTCCAACAATGTGGCACTTTGACAAGTGTATACTCAGACGAACCTATGTAGCCTGTTTTTAATCTTAGAAACTCCAAATGCTGTTTGCCAGTAACTTAACAGTCAGAGAGTATTCAAGCGACTACACAGGCTCTGATCAGACTGCGCTTAAGCGCAGCCTGATCTGAGGCTTTGCTGGTTGCACATACCATATGGATTGAAATCTCATGTCGCATCTCATTTATTTATCAACAACACAAAATACAACAAAGTATGTGTGCATCTTTGTTTGCGATGCACTGCATTGTGTAACTATATCTATATGTACGGGTGTATGGTTTATGCACCCGTGCAATGCTTGTACGCACCACTAAACATGTAGATATCGATTACGGCGCTTTATCAGCACATCTATTCCAGTGTATGTTTTCAAGACTGCCGCTCTCTTCGCGATGTCTTGGCTATTATTTGTGATTTCTAATTGTGAGTTTGTTACTTTTCCATTGGTATCCTGAGTCCTGTGTGGTACTTGATTTTATCGATTCCTGATCTTTGTCCTCTTTCTTTCTTTGGAAAGAATGTATATATAAGACACTTTTAGTTATGTCATGATGTCACCAGGAGGGGGTATGTTGTGGTGGAAATCATCTAAATGGTTGTCTTCCTGGGTTGAAACAGTAACTAAGCAGAGGATAAAATGTCTTAGAAAAGGACATAACAGTGCATCTGATGAGTCTTGAACAAGCGCCCCCTGCGAACTCAAGTCTAAAACTTAGATTCTTCGACCATACCATTCCACCAACTGAGCCACTGAGACGTACATACAAAGCTGAATGCCGAAGCGATTTAACATGTTTAAGGAACATTTTGTCTTGGACTGGTTCAGTTATATCATAATTTGACTTGACGGAATAAATAAAGAAGAAATAAAGGGCCTAAAATGGAGCCCTCTTGAACAGCAGCGCACAGATAGTCGACTGCCTTTATGTGCAAGATCACCTTCAATCTAGCAGTCATACATGTCCTACAGCAGAATCTATCATGAGTGTGAGGGTAGGATAGACAAATCTGTCCCGAGGATCACCGTTTGGCATCACGAGGCTTGCCGAGACTAGATGAATCTATCATGAGTGTGAGGGTAGGATAGACAAATCCGTCCCAAGGATCACCGTTTGGCATCACGAGGCTTGCCGAGACTAGATGAATCTATCAAGAGTTTGAGGGTAGGATAGACAAATCCGTCCCAAGGATCACCGTTTGGCATCACGAGGCTTGTCGAGACTAGATGAATCTATCAAGAGTGTGAGGGTAGGATAGACAAATCCGTCCCAAGGATCACCGTTTGGCATCACGAGGCTTGTCGAGACTAGATGAATCTATCAAGAGTGTGAGGGTAGGATAGACAAATCCGTCCCAAGGATCACCGTTTGGCATCACGAGGCTTGTCGAGACTAGATGAATCTATCAATAGTGTGAGGGTAGGATAGACAAATCCGTCACAAGGATCACCGTTTGGTATCACGAGGCTTGCCGAGACTAGATGAATCTATCAAGAGTTTGAGGGTAGGATAGACAGATCCGTCCCAAGGATCACCGTTTGGCATCACGAGGCTTGTCGAGACTAGATGAATCTATCAATAGTGTGAGGGTAGGATAGACAAATCCGTCCCAAGGATCACCGTTTGGCATCACGAGGCTTGTCGAGACTAGATGAATCTATCAAGAGTGTGAGGGTCGGATAGACAAATCCGTCCCAAGGATCACCGTTTGGCATCACGAGGCTTGCCGAGACTACAAGAATCTATCATGAGTGTGAGGATTGCCGTTGGGCATCACGAGGAACGGTGGTCCCGAGGGGTGGATTTTTCTATCCTACCCTCACACGAATAATGGATTCTTTTTCTTGCTCGTCACTGTTTTTATTTATTTATTTATTATTTATTTTAAAATAATCTTCCTGAAATCCTTGAATACGCTAAGATGCAATTTCACATGTTGACGTTACTTGATGTATTTGGTAAAATAGCATTGGTAAGGTAAGATTTTCTATCCCAGGGTAAAATCTCACATATCCTAATACGGTTTGCAAGAATACCTAATCAAAAATACTAGTCAGTCAAGGCACAACTATCTACTAGCTTACAGGCAAAGACTATTACAAGTATTCATTCTATCTTCAGACCATAGTCCATTTTTCACACCCCTATTTTACCTGCTGTGGCACAATTCTGTCATGCCAAAAAGTTCATGTCTCACAGTAGATATCAGATGCGTTTTATCTTTTAACTAAACTTACCTCCCTTTCACTTGGATAATATTTCCTAACTATTCACCTCTTTTATTCAACTAGCTTCCTTTTTACCCTTGTCTGGTGTGCTGTTAGGAGGTTAAGACGTAATGATAAAAAAGAATGAAAGAACGAAAGAAAAAATGAAAGAAAGAAAGAAAGAAAGAAAGAATGAATGAATAAATGAATGAATGAATGAATGAATGAATGAAAGAAAGAAAGAAAGAAAGAAAGAAAGAAAGAAAGAATGAAAGAAAGAAAGAAAGAAAGGAAGAAAGAAAGAAAGAAAGAATGAATGAATGAATGAATGAAAGAAAGAAAATGAATATTTAGAACTAATCCCCATTCTTTTCCCAGGTGATATGAGACAAGACACAAATCTGTGATGCTGTGAATTTTTTCACTCTCATGTTTAACTAGTGAGCGAATTGAGGCCCATTCATCATACAGTTCGTGTTCTTAACAGTTGCAACCATTCTGGATATCAGGAAACAAGTACTTTGGTAAACAGCGAAGACGCAGATGAAATGTCACATAAAATGGCATTTCATCAGGGCCCGCATGTTTGCTGAGATAAAAACAATCTTCAAGGACATAAATACATTTCAAAGAAAGTTTGACAAAATACGCATTTTACAAACGCGCCAGTTCACATGCGTGGAGTCTTTCTTGAAACTTGCATGCACACAACAAAATGGACTATTCCATAATAATTGTAACAATATGTATTGGATGAACCATCAGAATGAAAAGGGTAGGTAAATAGAGGATATTTACTTTTTTGAGGTGTATACCAAAAAATATTTCATTGAGTGTGTTGAAAATTCTGATGTTTTCAACTCAAGAGATGAAATATACATGTATTTAGTATTTACCCAAACAAGCATATTTTTTATTTTGTACTTTTTATAGATTACATGTGAGACACCCACTGAAAAAGGAGGTGCTGAAAATGCAAAAAAACGAAAAATTTTAGCAAACCCAATTAATTTTGGTACCAAAATATTTGTCACATTCTAACTGAGAAAATGCATATCCACACTTGACGTTTTCGTTCACAAATAAGAAAGTTATGGGCGTTTGAAGTTCTGAAGTGAAATGCATTAAGTGAATGAACATGAAAAACGCAACAGTCAAAATATAGGCTGATACAAATCACCATTGATTGATATCATATCATTTCACTAGTGATTGATATTACTTTTATTTGTTTTTGATATGCATTGATTTCACTGCTAAGTCTAACATAAATTTATTGTATTCTTTAATGATTGACAGTGAATGTCCTAAAAGGACTGTTCAATAGAGGTTTCAAACTATTTGAGCCGTGACATGAGATTTTCAACAATGTGGTATGTTCTAATAGCAAAGCCTCAGATCAGCCTGCGCATACGCGCAGTCTGATCAGAGCCTTTGCTAGTCGCTGAAATATTCTATGACTGTTAAGCTACTGGCTGAACATCATATGGAGTTTCTAAGCTTAATAGGAGACTGCACAGGCTCGTCTGTGTCTACAATTGTCAAAAACACATTGTTGGAAATCACATGCCACGGAAAACAACTGAACATTTATTTATGATATTGAAATTACACTCGTCCCGAACTTAGACTCAATTAGCTAGTTTTTGTATACTATAAAACCTGGCCTTTGCTGTGTGTCAATTTTTACGATGCACACTTGTCTTTCCATTGCGTATTGTTGAACAAAGGTAGACTAAGATGCACTGAGATTATTTGAAAAGATGAACTAATTTCCGACGTCAGCTATCAAAACGTCACGTACCCCTAAAATCAATTTTTGCAAGAACAAAAAAATCACGCAAAATTAACCAGAAACCGCTCTACACCTAAGGAATCTTCTAACGCATACACTTTTGATTTGGCATTTTCTTGAAAACTTGAACTTTGAATTTAGAAATATTTTGGAATTCATTAGAACAATGTTTTCCGGTGATACATAGTTATTTTCAGAGACAACTGACGCAGAACTATTAAGATATGGAAGTTTGATTTAAAAAACTTCAAAAAACGAAAGTCGCAAAGTTACCATTTTTAAAATTTTAAACAAATCAATACGGAAAACAGAATAGCAATTTGTCACTGTATTCCATTTTTATGAGATTTGATTCTGAATTATTTTAAAGTGTAAGTCACTTTCATTCTATTATGCATAAAACGGAAAAAATCTTCCAATTTCTATAAAAATGTACGGACAATATGCGCACACATGTAATTGGATAATAGCTGACAATCACATTGCATATGTACTCGATTTGATTTCAGTCAGAATAGCAGGATGGCCACGGTAAAACAGTTATCCTGCTAGCATGCGAATGCCCAGTCACTATATGCGACAGAATGCAATCCATGCGAATGGTTGATCTCAGCAAACGACATGAAAAAGTAAGTGAGTATGACTAGTGAACGCCACAATCACACACTGTAGACCAACCCACAGCACCGCGAGGAAGAGACACAGAACACTGTCAAATGCCATTAAAAGGCAATTAAAGTAAATCAACTAGCTCTCTTTCTTTCCCAGCGAAATGATTGCAAAGCTAAAAACTAAGTAGTGCACAACAAAACAAGGGCCAACCATAAACCCCAACAAAACAATGGAGGCAACAATAAACAATGAATCAACAACAACAACAACAACAACAACAACAGCAGAACCATCGCCTTAGAATGCTCAACCGAAGACACTTGGGGGCTTAAGTTAATTTTACTGCCAATATTCTCCCTAGATTCTGCTATTATCAAACGAGAAAAAAATGTTAAGCTTGCGTGGAGGCTTCCTTACTAATCCAATGTATCACAATGTATCAACACGGGGAAACAATCAAATATATAAACATACTGCCAGGAAACAAAGAAAATGGCTCTCAACTCACCGACAGTCAGAGCTAAAAGAAAATTCGCGTTGAGCCACGGTGGACCCAGCTAAAGGCAAACATCAGGCGCTGACCTGCCGATGAAAGTGTTATACCATGGACGTCATGGAGTCTGAAGTCTGACCCACCGTGAATTTCATGCATTACTTATTAGAAATGAGTTTTTTTCATTGTTAAGCATGACTAAGGAAATTAAAATAACCTCACTGAATCACAGAGTTGAGCCTAAATCCCATATTTTGTGACTTTCGATCTTGACCCTTTCAAATTAACTAAGCTGTATTTTGCATAATGCACAAGGTATTGTTCTGAAATTTTCACAAATGATGTGAATAATATTGAATTTTTGTGTAACAACAGAAATATTGAAAATTAAGTTTTTGTAGTGAATTGTTTACTGTATGCGTGGGAAGATTCCTTAAGTATAGTGTGATTCTTTGTTATTTCATTGACATCTTCTGGGCATTCAAATAAAGCATGCGTGCATTGGTCAACCCAAAAGACTATTTTTATTTTCTTAACGTCAATTTTACGTTATCAGCGTTTTATGAGCGTTTAAAAAGCACTGCCACCTTATCAACTTTTTTTTCACTCTTTATGATGTTTGGAATGCATTTTGACAATGTTTCAGTCCTTTTGAACTTTGTAGCTGCCGCTTTATCCCATTTAGCGACGTCAAGCGTTACAATTACATACCCATATGCCTGCACTTATGTCCCTTGGTAGTGTCGGTTGGACTTTTTTCCCAAGGAATATTTTTGGATATTTTTAAAGGATCTGAGGACAGATAAGACTTTCTTTCATATCGCTCATTACCTTAACCTTACTAAATGTCATAGCACTAACAAAATCGCAAATAGATGCAAGATTTTTAAAGTTAAAACAATCTGAAGAACTGAAATGTGTGAACCCACTAGTGGGTGGAGAACTGAGTAAATTGACCAATGCTCACAAGAGGGATTTTAGTGTGAAATCGTCACGCATGACTGACTTCTGAATGCCTATTACAACGTCACCACTTAACGGTATAGAATAGACGCCCAGTCACTATATGCGACAGAATGCAATCCATTATTCATGAATAAAAGAATCGTTAGCCTGTAGTAAATATAGGCTTAAATTTGTCAGATACGCACCCTTAACGTGCTTGACCATGGCGACAAACGAAACGGAAAGCAATGATCTGTACAGACCAGAATTTAGTCCTAGATCTCCGGATTCACTAACAGATCCAAGCGAGACGTGTCCAAAGCGCCTAATAAACGAAAAGCTCTTAGCCATAAAGGAGGAAATGTCGGAAAGTCTAACTGCATCTCCTATATGTACTCAAAATTTCTCTCAAAAAGACTCTATCTTGTTTTCTCAAATACCAAACCAAGAATTCTACCTTAAGCTTGACAAATCGTTAGAAAATCTACCGAGATTGCTCTATATCGACGAGCTCATGCTAAAGTGCAATAATGACAGCAAACTGATTAACTGGTATCGACAGACTCTTGCTGACCGTGCTAGAAAGTTCTCGGACTGCCCGGTCACTAGGCTTTTAACCAGGCGCACGACTAATAAAAGAAACAGTGCATACAAAAGTGCGGAAGATTGCTGTATTCTCCAGGGCTTTATTAATGGTGAAAGGACAGGTGAAATTTTTAACGTGTTCTGCTCTACAAATGGACCAAATGCTTCAGTAAATGACAGTGTCTTTCTAACCCCACAGCAAAATATTACCAAAACATGTGACAATGTGCAGTCTTTGAATGATAAAATCACTGTTCCAGAAACAATGGCAATGCTTACACAGATACAGCGAGAACTATGCGACCTTAAAAGAAAGCGTGAGGAAGATTGTGCCATCTTGAATCAAATTAAACAGGAAATTACCTCGATGGCAATAACAACAAAACTTATGTACGCTACTATTAACAGCATAAGATCATCCCTTCCTCCTGACTTCTTTGAGGAAACTACCAGTGCTCAATCCGTATCTAAGCAACAGACAAGTGACCCATCTCAATCGTCTTCTGAACAATTATCCTATACGCAATGTATCTCATCTGCAAAACCCAGGGAAGTACTGATTAGCACACCAACCAATAAAGACCAGTCTGATCGACCATATAGAGACGCTCTGATAACACCTAACTCGGAACAAGCTAGTGTGAAAGTGTCTAGTTCAACTGCGTTACCGCATACAAAAGTACAGACTAAGAAAAATAAACTTCTTTCAAGTGAGCAACGTTCAAAAGCATTCGCAAAACCCAATCAATCCAATGTAACTGTCGAATGCACACAAGCTGATATGTCAACGGGCGATGTGGTAGTCATTGACGACGCAATTTGCGAAATTGATGTGCGCCCGGCTGTCAATACATTGCAAAACGATCGTCCAAAGGGAGAGAACTCATTAAAGTCTAACCATCGAAATACAAGTCGCAATGTATCGAAGGCCGTTCGCGCACACGATGGCGTCAATGACGACGACTTATTTATTGGCGTATCAAGAAAACGAGTAGTGTCCTATTATATTAGTAACATTGATCAGTCGTCAACCTACTCTGGATTCATGAAGTTCCTTGAAAGTAAAGGTGTCGCTGCAACACAAGTCAGACTGTTCTATCACAAGTTCAGCATATCCGCGAAATTAAACATTCCAAGTATGTATTGTTACCTAGTAGAAAGCGAAGACTTTTGGCCAGATAGAATGAAATGTAGAAAATGGTTAGAAAAGAATAAATGGGAAAAGGAGCAAGAGACTAGGCGAGAAGAGTATGAAAGAAATAGGAGAGAAAGATTTGAGCGAAGAGAAAGAGAGGACTCTCATTACCGCAAAAGTTATAGGGAGAGTAGACATGGGGATTTGGAGTATTATTCTGGAAGAGCTTACGATAATGATGATGATTATGATGATGATTATGATTATCGCAAAGATAAAAAATGTCAGCTCTAAACGTAATTATGACTGTTTTGGGAGAAGTAACATAAGCCACGAGGACTCTAACGAGCATATTATAAAGTATCAGTACTGGAACGACTACTAATAGATCTAATCATATTCATGACATCATTCATCATCATTATGCTGCTTAACCTGATAACTTGGAATGTTCGTGGTGTTATGTCATCTGCATATACTCTCTCGCACATGTTGTCCTGCTATAACACTGATATAGCTCTCATAACAGAGCACAAACTAATGCCACATTCTAAATGTTTCTTTGACAGCATAGACCCTTCATACTTGAGTATTGTCAAAATCTCGGAAGAAATAAATCCGTATAGCAGGGCATCATGTGGGAAGGCTGGGGTTGCTATTATGTATAGAAAAAGTATAAACGATTGTATTTCTGAGATAGAGAACATATCATCTGACAGAGTTCTTGGTATTGAGCTGAATCCTGGTGAAATTGTTTCAACTTTTATATTTTGTGTTTACTTACCCGCAGACGGAAATATACAGAAGTATACTGAAGTTTTAACTGAGCTGCAAACTCTTGTATCGTACTATGTTACACAAGGTAATATTGTCATTGCTGGCGACTTAAATGCCCAATATATCTCGTAAAACCCACCCCCTTCAAATATTAAGTCGAAACACCTCACAGACTTCATGAACAGTAATAGCCTGGTCCCTGTGAACACATCGAACCTCTGTTCTGGGCCTAAATATAGCTTCAAACCGTCACGATCAATGATCGATCATTTCCTTATCGACGCCACCACAGCAGCATCGTGCTATTCTTGTCAAGTGATCGACGAGTCACGTTTAACATTAACGTCTGATCATTATCCTATACTTTTGAAGCTGGAATTAGAATCACAACCCACACAGCAAGCGGTCACACTTAACAGTAATACAAAATGTATACAATGGCATAAGGCAACGTCTGAAACCCTAGAAACTTACTCCGAAGTGCTAACATCCAAAATGGAGCAGTCAAGCCTTGAAAGACTCAATTTAAATGTTAACGGCTTAGCGGACAGAATAACAGAGTGCATTCACGAAGCGGCATACGATGCCCTGCCTTTAAAACGGTTTAACAAATATTCGAAACCGTATTGGACACGCGACGTAAAATTAGCCCACGATATATCCAGATCTTGTCCAAGAGACTGGTTGGCTGCAGGAAAACCCCGCGGCGGACAGCACCGATCTTATGCTAATTATAAAAGCGCAAAAAAATGCATTTCGCAAAATACAAAGACTAGAGTCCAATAAATACATTGATAAAGTTTTTTCAGATCTAGACGAAGCTGCTGAGTTAGATTATTGGCTTTTTTGGCGCTTGTTGCGAAACTTTAAGACTAAACCTAATCAGTCGTGCATTAAACTTAGTTTTGATGGAAAAGAATACAGATCACCACAAGATGTCGCAAATGGGTTTTCAAAATATTTCGAAAGTATACTTAGCGACCTTTCAATAATCAATGACAACACCGGTGATGATCGTGCAGCATTTATCAAGTACATACGAACTAAAGTTTGCAAAATAAGTAACGATTACACTCAAACAAACCCCCAGCTCGAACAAACGATCACACTCGACGAAATACGCCATGCCGTCAAACAACTAAAAACCAGGAAAGGTCCTGGCTGGGATAAAGTGCAGAACGAACATATCATTCATGGTGGGCCAAACCTGCTTTATTATGTCGGCAAATTATTTAATGCGATCTTGAAAAATGAGCAAATCCCGTCAGCATGGAAATTAAGCATTATTATTCCTATTTATAAAGGGAAAGGGAAAATCAAATCCGATCCTGATAACTATCGCCCAATATCCCTGTTACCCTGTATGTGCAAACTATTCGAAAAGGTTCTTATGGAGCGAATAAATACTTTCCTACATCAGCTCCCACAAAGATTCCCACGTCCGCAGCAGCAAGGATTTCAGAAACAATTGTCATGTAATACTGCTGCATTTAATTTGCAAGAAACAATCCTTTACATTCAACCTAGAGCTCAACAGCAACGTATACGTAGCGTTTCTTGACATTCGCAAAGCGTTTGATACTGTGTGGCACGACGCATTGCTTTATAAGCTCGACCAAATAGGAATAAAGGGCAAAATATGGCGCCTAATAAAAGACTCGTACACTGGTATACACTGTAAAGTTTCCATAAATGGTATTTTGGATGCGACGTGGTAATCGTCAAGGGGGAGTAACCTCTACTGGTTTTTACCTAGTTTTCATTGATGGTCTCCTCGTCGAACTTCAGCTTTCTGGTTTTGGTGCAGCGGTCTTTTCTGTAAGGTCTGGCAACCCGGCACTAGCAGACGATTTAGCACTAATAGCCACATGGCCCTTAAACTTGCAGAAAATGCTCGATATCGTATACGCTTATGCATACAAATGGCTGTTTATGATACATGCAGAAAAATCGTGCGTTCTCATTTTTTCCACTCAATAAGCGAACTAAATCGGCTTATCCTTTCTGCATTGGTAATGAGCAATTACGCGAAGAATCAACAACAACTTATCTGGGAACTCTTCAAGACGTAAGTTTAAAATCTGTTAAACGCACGCGAGCTAGCATACAGAAAGGCCGCAATGCCTTTCATGCCATGATAGGTTACGGCGTGAAGCCAAATGGAGTAAATCCCTTAACAGCGATTAGCCTATACCGGAAAAATTATTATACCGTCTGTGCTTTACGGGTGCGAAATTTGGAACAATCTTTCGACGTCAGAAATAAATGAAATCGATAGGTTGCAGCGGTATATAGTAAAACGTATCCAGGGTTTCTCAGGCCCCACAAGAACTGATATGTGCGAATCAATGCTAGGACTTCACCCTCTGTCTAGCGAAATAATCATCCGCAAACTATCATTTCTGTACAAAATTATCTCCTTACCAGGTGACTCTGTTAGTCAAATGATATTTTTCAGGAAATGTATATGTATCTCTCTGATAGTAAATCTATAAATATGGGGTTCATTCCTGATATTTGCAATATTTTATGCGAGTATAACTTGCAATATATTCTGAATAACTGCTGGGACATAGCACGTCTTCCAAGTAAATCACAGTGGAAAAAACAGGTTAAAACAGCCGTGCATTCTAGGTATACCCTACTCTGGAGGCACAGGCTTTACTGTCACAGCGACTTTACGCGGTTCCGCAAGTTACACACCTCTGTTGCCCCAGCTGTTGTCTGGAAAATGTCGTATTCGGGCTGTGATCTAAAGCTCTGTGACTTTATTGCAAGGCTATGGACATCCATTCCAGACCCAGGTAATAACATCTGCTTGCATTGTAAGCGTTATTATAGAGACTCTCTTACCCACCAACTCACAGAGTGTAAGTGTACCCAACCGCTGAAAGACAGATTTTTGTGTGATTGTAGAGGTATTTTGCCACCAGAACTAGTAGATGTATTATTGTCAGTTGATGCAGACACTTTTGTAACCATTGTTCTGAGTGCCTCTTGCTGGTCTAACCTAGACAGAGCAATGGTAGAAAGCTTTTTATCAAAGTCGTTCGCATTTGTCAGAAGCTGTTGTCGGAACACTTGCGAACACTAATAATCGGAATGCCCAATGTAAAAAGGCTTGTACCTATTTAAGTCAGAATGATCCAGTGTTCATATTGAGGGGTCACGGTTTACCGTTTCCCGTTTCCACAAAGGGAATATATTACTATTTTCTCTAAGGCTCGAGTTTTTGTCCTAGCAAACACTGTGGGCCCTGATGAGGCGCCAGCTTGTGCGGCATTTCATCTTGGTCTGCACTGTTTACCAAAGTGTTCGTTTGTGGGCTTCCGTTCTACGAACGGTTAATATTTAACTGTTCCAAAATAAATGCATGCAAATAAGATGTGATTTCATGATATAAATGATATGTACCCGGTTAGCGGTTAATGTGATCCACGAGATACTACGAAATAACGCCTTACATCTATATACAAGAACTGTTTCTTGTATATATGAAAGGCATTCGTTCGATAATTCTCTTTCTCTGTAAATAGCTACCTCTCAACATTTTTTTTCTTTTCTTCCAAACCATTTTTTGTAGGCAAAGCTGCACATCTCTATTGCATGCCCTTATACTTAACCATTGCATGTTTGTTGTTATCTTATATGTATGAATGTTCTCTTGTAAATCTCTTAATGGAGGAAATAAAGATTAAGAAGAAGAAGAAGCTGTATTTTGCATAATGCACAAGGTATTGTTCTGAAATTTTCACAAATGATGTGAATAATATTGAATTTTTGTGTAACAACAGAAATATCGAAAATGTTGACATTTGTAACATAATTAAGTTTTTGTAGTGAATTGTTTACTGTATGCGTGGGAAGATTCCTTAAGTATAGTGTGATTCTTTGTTATTTCATTGACATCTTCTGGGCATTCAAATAAAGCATGCGTGCATTGGTCAACCCAAAAGACTATTTTTATTTTCTTAACGTCAATTTTACGTTATCAGCGTTTTATGAGCGTTTAAAAAGCACTGCCACCTTATCAACTTTTTTTCACTCTGTATGATGTTTGGAATGCATTTTGACAATGTTTCAGTCCTTTTGAACTTTGTACCTGCCGCTTTATCCCATTTAGCGACGTCAAGCGTTACAATTACATACCCATATGTGTATACTGCAAAGCATGAAATTCATACGCGATTTAAGTAAAGTGTAGACAATTGGCACAATAACAAAGTAGACAGCACATACTAAACGGCGATATACGTTGACAAAGAAAAAATACGGTTATTATCCATAGTTTACGTTGTTTCTTAATTGAAGTTAAATTTGGTTTATTCCGCTTTTACACTTACACGTAAGGCGAAATATAAGTTCTGATTCTTTAAAATGCATGACTCCAAGTCATTTCAGTTTATTGAAATTGCTTTAACAAAGGAAAAAAAACACTGCCGTTTAGACAATATGTTCTAAAAAAGGTTATCCTTCGGAAGCAAAGAATCACCTGGAAGCATAGAATCACCGAAGAACTGAAACTAGAATGTGCAAGTTTTCTGGACCATACTAGCTAGTTTCTGCCATTAAGACCTCATCAGTGACCCTCAAATAATTTCAAAGTTTACAGATTAAACCCATGATCCCAAAGGACACGAAAATAAAATCTACACTATAGTGAAGGGCAGGGAGAAGTTCTACCGCCGCCACAAAGTAGAAAGCACAACTTACAACCCCCATATCATACGTCACAGCAAGAAATTGCAATTATTTTAAAATCCACTTTTGTCAGTACTGGTATTGGCTTTGCACACACGAAAAAAGTTTTCAAAAAAACTGTCTATACATGTACATACACTCCCAAGGCAAAAGTGATAAAAACGTTTTTTGACGTCTGACGTCATGTTCTATATTTGATAAATATATATTATTTTCAAAGAGTACTTTTAAATCTCTTGTTATTCAAATAAGAAAATCAGCTAAGCTCTATAATTTGTTATTTACGATTTTGAAGCAAGTAAAAAGTGTCAGGTTTCTTTAGTAGTTAAGTATATTTATCAGTTGTAAGCATATGGCATCAAACATTGAAGAAAAAACAGTGTAGATCCCAATCAGCTGCCTTCTCAGAAGTCAGCTGATCGGGATCATGAGGATACTTTCTCCACAACAAGACCTATGTGGGTTTAGCATGATACTGACGGTTAATTTACATGTACAATGTTATATCTCAAAAAGGAAGTACTTAATACATACCCCTGACCTCATTTAGAAAGATAATGATTGTACTATGAACGCAGGCGTGTACATGTAACGTACCAGGGCTTTTGGAGTGTAAAATAACGAAGAAACTTAAACTTAATAAAAATCTTAACGTAAGTAGGACTGAATATTAGACCTTTGCTTAACAAAGACTGTCTCTCTCTCTCTCTCTCTCTCTCTCTCTCTCTCTCTCTCTCTCTCTCTCTCTTCGTATTTATGCCTATTTAGAATATTCCGGGCCATACTCGCTGATATCCGTTGACGAGCAAGAAATGAATTTCATTTTCACACCGGGTAGGCGGCAACATCGAGCGCTGAACACAATCGAGCTGCGACCAATATGTACAGCCGCTATAGGTCAAGTATTTAAGGGCGCAAAGATCAAGAATCGATACAATGTAAGTCAGTTTATCGGGGCTTTATCATATTTTATAGCGTATTTTAATAAAATTAGGTTCGCCTATCTATTCTCAGAAGAATTTCGGTTTGTTCTATGCAGGTGTTGTTTCTGTGTTCCAGCTATAAATGTCGTGATATTTAATAACTGATCATTTTTTACAATGTTTACAAGGAAAAAGATCAGTTTAGTGATGCTTATTCTCATTTTTGAAACGGGATAATAAACAACCGGCTGGTCGGTGAAACATTTGAATGTCTTCCCTAAACACCAGCCAAATTTGACACCTCAATATGGAATTTTAATTGTGCTACGTACGATTTAAAAACGGAAAGGTAAATCAAAATGACAATCGAAAACGCCTTTTCAAATATTCAAATGCAATTGGTGAACGCTGCTCATAGCAATCGATGAACTAAACATGAAAAAAAAATGTCATAAAATTAGCTTTAAACATGTTAAATGCATTATTTTCGACCAAAGGCAGTAATCTGAGTCCCGGACCCAGTGGACCCCATTGAATGTAGCGACATGCGCATACTTCATATGATTTTTACTTTGATATATTCACATGAATGGGGCGTGCAACAGCAAAAAATGGACCCGGCCCCTGGGACCCAGGGGAGGGGTTAAACATCAATAAATATCAATAACAAAGATATAAAACATATCAAACATGTCAAACGGGATTTTTGTTCTGACGCCTTATTCATGCCCTAGGGGTGGGACTTTGGTGCGAAATTTATTAAACGAGTTGCGAAAAAAAGAGATAAAATGCTTGGCAAGCTTCGCCTTTTATCTCTTTTCCCCAATTCGTTAAATAAATTCAATAAAACATGAGCAATCATGTAAGATCTCTATTTCATCTGAAGCTTTTCACCACCCATACATGGTCAGGGAGTCACTCTGGGAATCACTCTGATGAGTGGCTAGATAGGGCAAAACAGGCGTTTTTTTTCGAACCATTTGAATTTAGACAATTTAACCCTCTATGTCAAGGCATCTTAACAGCTTAATGACCAGGTGTAAAGTGGCCTCAATTTTCCTAGAATGGCAAGGTAACGGGACATAAGCAATAATTTCTAAAACCTTTTTCATTGGTCAGCTCAGACATGTCCAAAAACAAAGATGCTAGCTAACATGAATTGGCAGATTTACAGCCGTTCGAGAGGGCGCTATTTTGCGTGAAATGTCACCCTGTTTGTTCAACAAGTCATGGTACATAATTGAGGTCTAAATTCAACATGTCAAGGGACATAATTGTGGTCTAATTCCTATCATTTTTTGTTAGTCTTTACGTTCCAGTCAACAGTTATGGTCATGTCGAGACTGTCAGTTCACTTAACCAGACTTTTTTCGGGGCAAGCTAGACTAAGCGGTTAACCAGTGTTCAGTGCACATACTTTCGCCTCCAACTGACGGAAGGGTATTGATTGTAGATATTATTTCACTATCAATTGCCATGAAAGTATGAGACAAGGCCGGTATCGAACTTGCGACCTCTGGATTTGCTATCAACTGCGCTACGGGGTCCTGTCCTGACATGACGTAACCTCATGGAAAGACTCAATAAAACTGTTAAAACTGTTACCAACTGAGGTTCAACGGAGTTTACGAATGGTCTCGTCTCGTCTGTTTGCATATCCGTCTCTCTCTCTCTCTCTCTCTCTCTCTCTCTCTCTCTCTCTCTCTCTCTCTCTCTCAACAATATTCAGAATACTGGACCTAGAAGTTCGATAAAATACATAATATAAATTATGTATTATACTGTGAGAGCTTTTTTTAAGCATTACATTGAACTTTGACCTGCTTTGGGTTTCACTGCCAAATGCGGAAGCCTATTGGGGCCATTTTGTCTTAGCTCTTAGGTATGGTGATTATTTACAAATGTAGCTTATACATTGTACTTATAAGCAAGACAATACTTAAGACGTAAGACGTTATATTAGACATTTTACGTTATACCTAAGAACTAAGACAAAATGGCCCCAATAGGCTTCCGTAGTAAACCTAACATATCTTCTCTTCAGCACCCAGAGAATATGTCCAGTAAGCACGTAAATTCGGGCCACCATCGGCCCGCCAGCGAAACGCAAACCGATGGCGTTTCACTGTCGGGTCGACAGTGGCCTGAGATTGAATGCTAGCTGGGTGTTTTGGAGGTGTTTATCGAAAATAATAATTCTAACAAATGAGCCGTGACATGAGGTTTACAACAATGTGGGACATGTATGTGCGACCAGCAAAGGCTCAGATAGCCTGTGCGCAGACTGATCAGAGCCTTTGCTAGTCGCTTGACTATTATCTGACTGTTAAGCTCGTGATCAAACATCATTTCGAGTTTCAAAGCTTTAAAGGAGGCTACACAGGCTCGTCTGAGTCTACACTTATCAAAATGCCACATTGCTGGAAATCACATGTCGCGGCTTAAATAGTCAATCAAACAAGTTTCAAGAAGGATGCGTCATAGGCTAGACTAGTATGTCTGTCCGCCTGTCTGTCAATATTTAGATTAAACTGCGTTTTCTGCTGCAGTGTAAGCTGAGAGAATCTAACATTGCATAATAGTTGTCCTCCGCGTACTCCTCAAACACGTAAGTGTCTCAGTGACCTTGACCCGCATTCACGCTCAATGGACTTTGATTAAGAGAGAGAGAGAGAGAGAGAGAGAGAGAGAGAGCGAGAGAGTGCTTTACATGAATTGTCTTCCTGTGTCCAAAAGTGCAATGCTGCATTAAAGTTGAGGGTGATTTAAGTTAAGTATTGATATTTTAACGTATGTTATATTAAATATTATTAAATTGCCAGGATCGACGCAGTACTTATGGTCAAAGATATCATTGTGATCTACAGAAACAATGAAATCATTTCGATTTCGTTAGATTTCGCATCCTAAAAAATCAATATTTAAATCTTCCTTAACTTTATTGGGGGAGGGGGGGCATTGCAATTGTGGGTCCTGATGTCTGATGAATGTTATTATGAGTATTATTTTATTTATAGAATGGCAGACAGCTTCAACCCAGATGCAGTTTGTGATGAGTGGCATGATCCTTTTTGCGACTTGTGTTATGAGGCTGATGACCTTAATGTTAAGGCGGTGAGTTTCTGTGATGACTGTGTCCAATTTATGTGTAACAAGTGTTATAAGATTCATGAAAGGCTTAACTCTACCAGAGGACATGTTGTTAAAAAAGGATCAGCTATGCCAAGGTCACAGGCTGACAAACCACCCAGATTCAGCTTCTGTGATGAACACCCTAAACATCTTAAGAATCAGTTCTGCTCTGTCCATAAACAGCTAATCTGTTCTCTATGTTCGCCATTGTATCATGAGAACTGTTCTACTGGAAGTGTTGAAGATGTTTCTAAATCTATCTCTTCCTCAGAGACAAATGATTTATATGACATTGTCAGCGATATGAAGAGTAATGTAGAGTCCAGTTTGACGGCAGTGGAATCTAATATTGACGATCTTAATGGCCAGAAAACAATTATGCTCAAACAGGCTCACGAGCTGTATGATAAAATGGTTTCAAAAGCAAAGAAATGGTTTGACGATGCGCAGTCTGAGATAGACACACACTACCAGTCACAACTATTAGCTTTGAAACAAAATCATACAAGAATCAACAACGCAGTATCACAGATAGAATCATCCCTCCGTCAAATAGACATTTTAAGAAGCAAACCTATAGAGGCAAAATTGTTTCTGGGAATTCAAGACATATTGAGTGACATGAAACAATATCAAGATGATTTTAAGGCGCCTATATGTAATGTTCAGTTATCATTTGTTCCATCCATACAGATGCAAGAGTTTCTTTCCTCCTCATACACCATGGGCTCAGTAAAACTGGATAAATCAAAGTGTGAGACCACAATACCTGAAATATTCTATCCAGTCTCCTCTACCAAACAATCACGCGCTGGTCCAGCCAATAAGGTTGTTGCTGCAGCAGGTAAAAGCCATTCAGCAAGACAGAGTGTAGCACTGACACAGTTGAAGGGCCGTAAACTGAAGAGCTACAATGTAAAGCTGCCTGATGACAGGGAGGAGTGTTGTATCACAGGTATGGCGATCACCAATGATGGCAGACGACTACTGGTAGATAGTAATAACAACAAAGTGAAACTGTTCTCCCAGGACATAAAGTTATTATCTTCTCTGTCATTGTCAGATCCTCCCCGTGATATAGCTGTTCTCAGTGATCAGGAGGCTGTTGTTACAACAGATAACATGTCACTGGTGCTACTGGATATCTCTGGTCATCAGATGTCTATCATTACTACCACAGCATTGTCCTATGTTGTACGTGGCATCAGTAAGTATGGGGAGAAACTTGCTGTTACCAGTGACATTCCTATGCCTGCCTCTGTTAAACTGATAGACAAGACTGGTAGAGTCTACTGGTCAGTGTCTTCTGATGATCAGGGACAGTCAATATTTGGCTATCCTCTGTACGTGACCAGTGACATTAAAAGAAGCACCGTAACAGTTACAGACTCTTTGAATGATACATTGACAGTATTAAATGGTGACACAGGTGATGTCATCAAGAGAAGAAGTGTAAAAGATAAGTCTCCAGAAGGTGTTACCACTGGACCATCTGGTAACATATATGTTTGTTACAAATTTACACGTGAGGTTGCTGAACTGACAGGAGACCTGGCTGAAAAGAGAATTCTCCTGTCTCGACAGGATGGTCTGGGTAATTGGCCATATGCCATAGCATATGATAAGATTTCTGGTCATTTGATCACATCTTATAATTGGCTCGGCTGTAATAAAAATAGTGTTGACATCTGGGAGCTCTCATAGTTGAAGACAATTGAACTCTCCCGTCTGTACATGTTGGTATATATGAACGAACACTCTCTTTATCGTATGATCAGAAAAAACACCGACTGCAATAATAATGATATCTGGAAAAATAAGACAAAACCTGATCATGTTAATTAACCCAATTAAAAGCATGGTGTCCTTTTTATGGGGCACAGTAAACAGTGCAGACCCAGATCAGACGCCGCATAACGCGGCGTCTGATCTGGATCTGCACTGTTTGCTTACAGCATGTTCTATCTAAATTAAAAATCCCTCACCAATCCTTTGCATGGAAATCGACTAATCCAATAAATAATATGGAACATTCCATTCGGCTTAAATGGGCTAAGCATGACGTATATCATATACATCAACAACTACAAAGAGACATACCATATATGATAATTGTTAAAAAACGGTTTAATTGTGCGCAAAAATTATAGTCATTGATCATCTTGTGTACCTGTGAAGTCTGATCAATGTCATCGCTATTGCTTGTCTAAACATTATGATAGATATATACGTGTCACGCCCATTTTTGTTCAAGAAACTATATGTAGCTGAGCTTGTCACTGTGTCGCATCCGAGCAGTCTAATCAGCACCATTTTAGTTTGTTGTCAAAATTTGATTAAGTCTCTGTAGCTGAGCTTTTTATCTAGTCGCATCCATGTAGTTTGACCAGGGTCATTGTAATTTATTGTCGAAACATTGTAATAGATATACATAAATGCTGCGTTCATTTATTCAATAATCTAGTAAGTCTTGGTAGCTGAGCTTGTTACCGGGTCACATCCGAGCAGTCAGGTCAGTGCCATCTTATTTTGTTGTCAAATTAGAGTAAGTCTCGGTAGCTGAGCTTGTAACCAGGTCGACCCAGGCAGTCTGATCAGCGTTATTTAATTTGCTGTCAAAATTAGAGTTAATCTATGTAGCTGAGCTTCTTACCGGATCGCATCGAATCAATCTTATCAGCGCCTTTTTATTTTGTTGTCAAAATTAGAGTAAGTATCGGTAACTGTGCTTGTTACCTGGTCGCATCCATGTAGTCTGATCAGGGTCATTGTAATTTCTTGTCAAAACATTATGATAGATATACATGCCATGTTCATTTATCTAAAAATCTAGTAAGTCTCTGTAGATTAGCTTCTTACCTTTTTGCGTCATTGCTATTCACTTAAGAAATAAATTCGATTTTTGGTCTGTTCATGAGAATATGAACGCACCAGGTCTCTTGCACAGCAAGTGAACAGAGTAAAAATCGAATTTATTATTTATACTTATATTAAATAGTGTCAGTTAAGTATCAATTTTAAATTTCACATAACTTGGTTGGTTTTCTTGATATTATGAATTATACCAGAAGGAGTGTTCCGAACAGCCAAACACCAAATTGCCGCGCTTATCGTCATGGCGATACGTGTTCAACGTCAGACAAACGGCAGTAAACAAACAACGTTATTGGATGTCGTTGACGTTGGTCCGCCTAAATGGCGCGTTTGTAGGATTGACTTAAATAGATCTGTTCATAAAGCTATGAACGACACCGCAACTGTAAAAGACTAACTGCGGAAATCTAAATATTTTCTGTACATAATGATGACTTTATATGCTACAGCCAATAATATAAAGACTCCAGCTAGTATCTGTAGCTGAGCGTGTTACCTGGTCACATCTATGTAATATCATCAGCATCCTTGTTATTTACTATCTAAAATTATGATTACTTTATGTGCTACATCCAATTACAAGAGCGAAGCCAGAACGCTGAAAAAGTTTCGCACATCAAAGGGAGACTACCTGATCAAACAGTGATTCCCTTTTCAAAATGAGAACTTCTCTTAAAGGAAAGAATTTGCTCCCAGAGGGAGCGAATTCTTTCCTTTAAGAGAAGTTCCTTATGGTATGGAAAATCACTGTTACCACATTAGGTGACCTCCCTTGAATGTTACTTTTTTATTACGCACGCCCGTTATTGCGTAATGGGAGCTACGCCAAATAATTATTTTGCAAGACTCTAGCAAGTCTATATTCTTGATCTATTTAGCTTAAGTGCAGTGTCATCCAGAATATTCACCTAGGCACCAATAGGCAATAGGCACCTAGGACAGTTAAAGATCGGCACAGGCCTGGCCAACTAAGAATGGCGACCGACATTAAGATGGCAACTTACGTCAATTATATCGACGTTATTTACATCGACGATATCCGTTCCGGCTGGCTACCAACACTGCCAGACAAATAGCAGGGCTCCAAGGGTAATTTGTTTCAGATTTTTAAATATTTTATAACAATAACTTGAAATCATGCTCAATTTTAAGACAAATTTCAAATTGCAGCTTTAGAATCTAAGGGTATTGTCTTTTGATAGACTGGTGCTCTAAAGTTATTTATCATTTTGATATGAAATTTAAATCATGTTTGTTGACATATTGATGTTTATTTTTGCCAAATCTCAATAGAATTGATACATTAAAAAAGTGTTAATTTTAACAATTTCGATTTTTGCGTTTTTAAAGTCCTTCAGTGAATATTCATTTTTTCTTTCGCTGTTTGTTGCTTGATAATATAGCTATATTAAATCAGACGAGCTACAGCTTAACGAATCTTATTTTTGTTAAGTAAATTATTTTTTGTGATGATAAGTCATACTGTAACAATAATATGTTTTTATTTCTAACAATATGCATTAATATTAGCCATCTGATTGAATGTTTATATAAATATTTAGACATGTATGCATTGAAAAATATAACATTATTCTGCTCAAGATACAATGTCCTATTTAATTTATTCATTCAAACTTGTTATTTGAATAAAATATCTTTATAAGCCGGTATTACACTAGCTTTTAAAATATTTTTGTAATGCAGTACATACAAAGTAAGTAAGGGTGCAAAGATCAGGAATCGATACAATCAAGAACCACACCTGACCCAGGATACCAATGGAAAAGTGACAAATTCGCAGTTAGATACCACAAACGAGAGCAAAGAATGTAAATCTAGTTATTTTTCATATAGACATTATATAGTTATGTTGTATCATGGTTAGGCATATTTCCTTTGATGTTCTGATAGTTTATTTAAATAAACAATGGCTTTCAAGTAACCTAGTTTTCTTAGTGGAATAGGCGTGGCTTAAAGATCCATTCAGTTGTGTTGAGTCTGAAATTAGGTTATACTCTAACTAACCAAGGTTTTTGTTAGCGCACGGTGTCATCAAGTGAACAATATTAACCCTTTAAACGCTATCAAAATGCATCTTAAATGCCATATGCTCTTCTGGTGTTTTATATTTGCTAACATTATTGACTTATGCAATTGTAGATGCAAACAGTGTTGATCCAGATCAGCAGCAGTCTATTCTGTGTCTTCACTGTTTGACCTAGAGGATTTTAAACATTTCCGCAGATGATAGAATGATGAGCGCTTTAAGGATTAAATAAACTAAGGAAATGTTTCAGTGTTTCGGGTCAGACAATAATTAAAACCTAAAGTGCTAAATTATTATCTGACCCAAGCCATTTATGCTGCACATATTGTGCTGACATTATTGACTTATGAATGTATGGAGTGCAAACAGAGTGGATCCAGATCAGGTGCAGTCTGATTGGGTCCACACTGTTTGCTTTTACTCACATCAGTCATATATGCAGCAGACGACATTAACAGATGATATTTTCAGGTGAATAGCTTTACAGTCTTTAAAGGGCTAAATCTTCAGCAGGAAGTTGGCTGTAACAGATCTGCCAGTGTTTGTAAATTAACTTATAAGGTGGTCTAGTAAAATGAGTGGGAATTTTAAATGCTTGACTTTGGTTGGCCATGATACAAAATATTTAGAAAATGGCTGGTACTCATAATTGACATAAACCCACTCGGGGGCTACGCCCCCTCGTGTGTTTATGTCAATTACTCGTACAAGCCATTTTCTAAATATAACTTATCAAACATTAACATGATCTAAATACTTAAGCATGTGTTACAGCGTCAAAATATATGTTACATGAGTGCTTTATTTCTGTTATAGGAAGGAAAAACCAAACACTATAAATGGAACTCAGGTTTTTGCATTAAACCAAAACCATATATATTGACAAAACATTAACACAAATAAATCAATTAATATATTTACTTGAAATGAATAAACAAACTGCTACTAATAAGTGTATAAAGATTATTACTGAAAGCTTTTATACATCTCAATATATATGATTATTTTGTTAAACAATGAAATTGGAACTTGGTGTTTTAACATACTCATGCAACCATATCCCACTCAGACTGGCTAAGGCTCTGTAGAGTTTTGTCCACTCTGAGTGTAATATGACTCCAACTGAAAGCTTTCATACATCTCAATATATATATGATCATTTTGTTAAACAATGAAGGGGGTATAAATTGAAACTTGGTGTTTAAATCCACTCATGCAACCATATCCCACTCAGACTGGCTAAGGCTCTATAGAGCTTTGGCTACTCTGAGTTTAATATAGCCCCAACTGAAAGCTTTCATACATCTCAATATTATGATTATTTTGTTAAACAATGAAAGGGGTAGAAATTGGAACTTGGTGGTTTAACTTACTCATGATACCATATCCCACTCAGAATGACTAAGGCTCTGTAGAGTTTTGGCCACTCTGAGTGTAATATGACTCCGACTGAAAGCTTTTATAAATCTCAATATATATGCTTATTTTGTTAAACAATGAAAGGGGTAGATATTGTAACAGTAAGAGCCATATCCCACTCAGACAGGCTAAGGCTCTTTGGAGTTGTGGCCACTCTGTGTGCAATATGGCTCTTACTGTTTTCACAATACATACGGTTATCCTGGTTTACAATGAAAGTGGAAGCTATTGGGAAAAAAAGTTTTTACACACTCATGAAACCATATGCCACTCAGACTGGCTAAGGCTCTATAGAGTTTTGGCCACTCTGAGTGCAATATGACTCCATCTGAAAGCTCTTGTACTTATCAATATATTACAGTTATGTTGTATTAAAATGAAAAGTGTAGCAATTGGAAATTGGTGTTTTAACACACTCAGGCAACCATATCCCACTCAGACAGGCTAAGGCTCTTTGGAGTTATGGCCACTCTGAGTGCAATACGACTCTTACTGTTGAAAGCTCTTCTACTTCTAAATATATACAGTTTACAATGAAAGTGGTAGATGTTTGAAAAAAGTGTTCTTAACAAACTCATGAAACCACATACCACTCAGCTGGCTAAGGCTCTATAGAATTTTGGTTACTCTGAGGGCAATATGACTCCAACTGAAAGTTATTGTACATATCACTATATACAGTTATATGTTTTATACAATTAAATGAAAGGAGTAGAAATTGGAACTTGGTGTTTTTGCGCATTCATGCAACCATATCCCACCCAGACTGTCTAAGGCTCTTTGGAGTTTTGGTCAATCTGAGTGTAATATGACTCCAACTAATGAAAGCTCTTGAAACCCTCAATATATTTGGTATTCCGTTTTTCAATGAAAAGGGTAGATATCGGAAAATAGCTTCTTTAACCACATTCATGAAACCATATCCCACTCAGACTGGCTATGGCTCTTTAGCGTTATTGGCCACTCTGAGTACAATATGCCTCCAACTACCAGAGTCAGCGCAAAATGTGCCAATTTATTTATACATCTAAATAATAGTACACAGTCGACATGATCATATTATTCATAGAAAAAATAAACCTTTTTGTGATCCTGTCGAAAACAAATAAAAGGGATGTATGGATGTCTGTACGCAAAATGCATGAAATGCACTTTCTCATGTTGTGGCTCAGACTTAATACGTTTCACCCCTGGTACAATTCGCAATGAATCTGTTTGGTTTTAATCCGTATAAAACATGTATCTTTTTAAGAACGTTATCCAAATTGGGAAATATTACACGAAACATTACTGTACATGTGTGACACGAGAACACTTTCTGTATAATACAGGGCACGTGGTATGCACTGAAGCGTGAAATATAAATACTACTGTTTATACAAACTTATTTTGACGGGCATATGACACACGTAAACTTTTGAGCCACGCCGTGAGAAATTGTAATAGTATTGCAAATTTGTTTCGTCTCTTTTCCTGGTAGGTTACAGTTTTTTTAGTAAATATAAGTAGCAATAAGCTCATATACAAAGATGAGAAATAAGTATGACTCAAAATTAAATTTGACAAATACTTGATATGGGCGGGGCTATGAGTTTATGCCTTTGACTGCAGGGAGGATCAGCGGGTACAAAGACGGGCCTGTGCTTTAGCGCAGATTCGTCGGAACACTCTATGATTGAATGCACTACGTGTGGGAACAAGCACGGACTTTGAAAAGACGTCTGAAAGTATAGTCACCCACGGAGGGTAGGCTTTATTTCTGTGCAGTCATGGTCATTTTCTCAAAGATTTTGTCCATATCAACATATTTAACAGGGTACAAATACGTCAACCGGAAAATGATATATCTTCAGGTAAGGATACTTTCTGTTCTCTCTTTTCTTCTTTCTTCCTTTACTTATAACTTTCTATATCTGGATATTTACAACTAAACATGACTTATATCACTGGAGCTAGCCAAACGGTTGTGTACAAAGAGATGGTAAGACAAACCATGTATACATATGGGGCCCATGTGGCGGTGAAGTTTGGAATTGGAATACCTGTAATTGTTCATGTCTGACGATATGTTTATATTTTCGCAAAATTGTCAGGGGCTAGCAAACATGCAAAAGCGAAGAGATCTTTTCCATTTTGTTAAGTCCAAAAAATTTAATATTATATGTTTGCAAGATAAACATCTTGAAAGGAAAATGGAACATTATGTCAAATCTGAATGGGGATATCAAGTCTATGTGAGTCCATTTCGAAGTAATCGAAGGGGGGTAATGATTCTTTTGAATAGTAATTTTGATCAACAAGTTGAAAGTATAAAAACGGACCCAAATGGAAATTATATAATTCTTAACATGATAATACAAGGTAAAAAAGTTCATTTGTTAATATATACGGACCCAATGAAGACAACCCACAATTTTATCGAAATCTGAAAGAAAAATACTCCGAATTTGACAATGAAATTTTAATTATTTGTGGGGACTGGAATTTTGTACAAAATCCTGAAATTGACTATTACAATTATTTGCATATTAATAACCGTCGTGCCAGAAAGGTTGTATTAGATACCATGGATGAAAATAGCCTTGTAGACGTTTGGCGATTATTTAATGAAGATGTAAGGGCATACTCGTAGAAAAGAATGAAACCAGTCAGGAAACAGGCACGACTTAATTTCTTTTTAATCAACGAAACCTGCTTAGAATATGTAATGGACACTAATATAAATCCTGGATATAGAACCGATCATTCTTCCATTTTGTTGAAACTAAAATTTATCAATAATGAACGGGGTCGTGGCTACTGGAAATTTAATAACTATTTGCTAAAAAATAAAGACTACATAAAATTAGTGAAAGATACAATTCAAGAAGTTATAGATACATATAAAACAAATGAGGAACAAGCTATTAATAATATAGAATTTACCATAAATGACCAACTCTTCCTTGAGACACTTTTAATGATTATCAGGGGTAATACTATTCAGTTTAGTTCTTATAATAAAAGGAAGAATACAGAAAAAGAAAACAAATTAGAAACAGATATAAAGAAATTAGAAGGAATTTAAATATAATATTGATGACAAAAAGCTTGATATTTTAGTGCAGAAGAAAAATGAATTTATTGAGTTGAGAAATAAAATAAAATAGAAGGGGTAATGCTACGTTCTCGAAGTTGGTACAAAGACTTTGGCGAAAAGCCATCAAATTATTTCTTTAATTTAGATAATAGGAACTATAATAATAAATTTAAGTTATGAATAAATTAGTAAATGAAAAGGGGGGGAAATTTTTTGAAACTAAAGATATTTTAGGATGCCGAAAAGATTTCTATCAGAACCTTTATTTTAACCATACAAATATTGATGATACACCACTAAGGGAGGTTCTAGGGGATAATGCTAACAAATTATCAGACGAAAAATCAGCTTCACTGGAAGGAGAAATTTCCTACACGGAAATAATAAAAGCCCTAAAAATATGAAAAATAATAAGATTCCTGGTTTTGATGGTTTTACAGTCGAGTTTTTAAAGTTTTTTGGGTTGATATTGCGAAATTTATTTTGCGATCAATTAATTATGGTGATAAAAAGTGGTCTTTAAGCAGTACACAAAAGCAAGGGTTAATTACGTGTTTACCAAAACCGAATAAATCAAGATTAAGTTTGAAAAATTGGCGTCCAATATCACTTTTGAATGTAGAATATAAACTTGCATCATAAGTAATAGCTAACAGACTTAGCAAACATTACAAGGTTTAATTTATGAAAATCAAAAAGGATTTATACCAGGGCGATTTATAGGTGAAAATATAAGATTGATCTATGATGTTTTATTTGAAACAAAACAGCAAAACATACCAGGTCTAATTCTTTCTATCGATATTGAAAAAGCTTTCGACATAGTTTCGTGGAAATTCATTTTAAAAACATTAGATTATTTTAATTTCGGCAAATCAATCAAAAAATGAATACAAATTTTTTTAAAAGGAACAGAAACAAATATTTTGCAGAATGGGTTCATGTCCGAATTCTTTCTTCTAAAACGGGACTGCAGACAAGGTGGCCCATTGTCACCATATATATTTCTTATATTATATGTGCAGAAGTCCTTGGACAGATGTTAAGAAAAATATCAATATTAAGGGAATAGTTATAAATAATAAAGAAATGAAAATACGTCAATATGCAAATGACACACAAATACTTCTTGATGGCACAGAACAATCACTGAGAAAAAGACTTCAATTAGTAGAAAAATTCTATAAGTTATAAGGATTAAAAATAAATGAAGAAAAAAAAGAGCGATATGGATAGGTGCAAAAAGTAATTCAAATAACAAGTTATGCAACGATTATAAATTAGACTGGACTCAGGGGCCTGTAAAGATACTAGGGGTTACTTTTACAACTAATGTTTATGATACATGGGCTTTTAATTCAGTGGAAATTTTAAACAAAGTCAAATCAATGTTAAAGCAATGGTCAAAACGAAAACTTACTTTTTTTGGACGTATAACTATCATAAAGTCACTGGAGTTATCAAAGTTTGTATCATTGTTTCTGTCATTACCAAATCCGCCTGCAGAGCTTATAAAGGAACTAGAAGGGTTTTTTTTTTCAATTTTTTATAGAATGCAGGCCCTGATAAAATAACTAGGAAAGTTGATATTAAAAATTTATCTTCTGGTTGATTAAGAATGCCCCATATATATTCTTTCATTAAGGCTTTAAAAATATTTTGGTTAATGAAACTAATCGAACAAGCAAATAATACAACCTGGCATATTCTCAACCCAATTGATTTTGATAAAGTTTTATCACTAGGAGGAGAATATGCAAGGAGCTTAGCAATAAATATTAGAAACCCATTTCGGAAAGATGTTTTTATTAGCTGGGCGGACTTCTGTAGAGAAGTAAAATCGGAAGAGATTAAATCTGTCCTCAGTTCACCATAGTGGTTTAACACACACCTAAAAAATGGAAACAACTTGTATGTGGAAAACTGGGATAGAAAATGAATGAAAACCATAGGGGATGATTTAGATAACAACGGTAATTTCTACACTTTTGATGCATTAAAAGAGATATATGGAGTAAGGGGTACTTTTTCAAATTATGAAAACATTTTAAACAAAATGCCAAAATCAGTTGAAAAATATAATAAATGAAAACAGAGTATTCATATACCAAAATGTATAAAATTACTTGCAATGTATTTGTGGCATACTTATTAAAAGACAAAAAAGGAAGTAGAAGATTCTATGACATATTAGCGCATGTTGACGAAATGAATGTAGCAAATAGATGGGGACACCAATTTGGAAACATAAGCGATCAGGAATGGAAGCTGTACAGTTATTCAATTAAAGACATCAAGGAAGTAAAACTAGCTGATTTTCAATATAAGATTAACAATAACATTTTAGTGACAAACTTCTTTTTTATTCAAAATCAAGAAGATAAATAATATGGATGTTCTTACTGTAATGAACGTAGGGAAACTATAGAGCACTTGCTTTTAAATTGCACAAAAGTAAAAGACTTCTGGAGCAGTCTCCAGGATTGGTTAAGCAACAACTGCAATATAATTTTGCATTTAGAAGAAAAGTCACTTATATTCTCATCACAAAAACCCAAAAAGCATAGAAAAGTATATCCTTTGTCTAGCGAAATATTATATATATAAGAACAAGTATTCAAGTTTACATAAAATACCTTAAGTATACAGAACTTTATATCATCACTTAAAAATAAATTTATTAGTGCAAAATACATTGCAAGTATATATAATCGGTTTGCAAAGTTTATAATCAAATGGTCAAAAGTATATAACTATTTTACTAATACTTAGTATTAGTAGAGGAGCCAGGGTTCAAAAATGTCAAAAATAAGCATTTAGGTATGTCCCCTTTTTAGCAGAATTTTCACTTGATTTATCCTTTAGTACATAGTATAGGCATTATGAAACCAGATATTGCACTCAATTTAAGTCTTGCAAACATACCTGTAACAGTGTGTTTAATACGTTACCCCTCATTTTCTTAAAAACAAAAATATGTAATTAAGTCTATTTAGGTAGAATTTGAAATTTTGAAATGAACAAAATATCTATGCAATCTGTAAGAACATGCTATTTTCTACACATATTGATGTTTTTAAAGATGTTTGGGTCCATTATAATGTCATTTACGTTACATTTTCAAGTATACCTTTAAAATTATTGATATTTTGTTAAAAAACTCATTTGACAAAATATTCAAAATGTGTTTAACTTCAAGATAGCATGAATCTAAAAGACCGTTAACTGACCATTTCAAAACTGAAAACAGAACCGTTCTAACATAAATACTTTGTCAGTTATAAGCTGTTTAATAAGATGACCATATATAAAACTTTATATAAGTTTAGAACCTCTTAGGTTTGAAAATAAGCATGCAATTTTTCTGTTAGCTTTTTAACACCTTATGATAACTGCTTTGATATCACCGACTTTAGAGTAATATTTAACAACATTCTTAGGTAAAATATCATTTTGTTGCTCAATTTTCAATATGTAACGTATAAAACAATGTTGAAGACAAACAAATAATGCTTAATAGCTTAAATTATACATCACTGGAAAGTTTATTTCACTAAAGAAGGGGGCGGATGTGTTTGATAGGCATAAAAAGAGCATTTGTTCCAAAAGAAGAAGTTATCAGTACTAATAAGGATACTGTGTATATGGTTGTATTTTTTAAGAAGTTGTTTACTTCTTTGCTTAAAAACAAAACAAACTGTTTGCTAATTTTTCTATGTAATGGTATGCAATTTATCAACTTATAAAATGATAAGTCCGATGCAACATCTCAACTAGGATACATTCCCTTAAGCTTGTTCAGTCAAATTTGCTAAGGTAACATATATCACTATAGATAAACGAAATATACATCATGATTATATATTTGTCTCAACCGTTTTCCATATACAACTGAGCCTGAAAACCTAAACAAATTTAGATATTTGTACATTTTTTTTCTTTTAATTGAACAAAACAATCTTATAAGACATGCAGATGCAGCCAGAGCTTTGTGTCGAACCTGTTTACACTCATCACAATATATAAAATAGTAAATAACATATCTGTTCTATTAAATCAGATTCATTTATGATAAAATATCTAAGAATCTCTGAAATGATGTGTGGATGTTGGAAACTTTGTTTGTTGTTGTTCCTATTAGTTGTGGGAGTTTTATATTGGGCCTTTGTTTTCTAATTTGTTTCTAGTTCAGCAATCATCTTGACAAGGAAGAGAGCTGGTTGCTGCACTTTAATTATATTGTAGATATCTGTGTTCCGTGTCCCTTCCTGAAGGCGCAGTGGGTCAGTCAGGAGTCTGTGATTGTGACATTTCCTAGTCATGTTCACTTATAGAAGGAAGACGTTTGCGGGCAATCTAGACAGCATCACTCCTTTATGAATATATAAAATAATATTTTGTTTACGTTACATTAGATTTAAGGAAACTTGAGTGTTTGTTATCATTTATTCTTTATGAGAGTGGCTCTGTTATGCAAATTGTTTAAGTCACATCTATTTATGCATATATCAAAACTCAGAAGGTAACTTTTGAATTTAATCTAGCTATGAACTTTCATTTCAGCTCATTTTTAATATGGCTTTCATTGTTTGATTAATGAAACTGATAGTTCGTTTAACTTAACACTCTAATCATTTGTCAAAGCAATGTAAACTTTTAAACTGAATGGGTTATTCAAAATTAATTATTGCCGTTGAAATTGGGGAAATCATCCATAAAGATGGGTTTTACATGGCAAGGCAGTGATCATATCCAAGAAATCTAGATTTCTTCAGTTGTAATTTACGATACCAAATTTACTTTATAAAATTTCAACAGAGAGAAAATGGTTAAGCCAAATTTAACTAGGACGCATTTAAATTACAGTTTAAAAGATTATTTACGTTAATCAGAATGTTGATAGGAATAGCTATATCTTAGAGTAAAATAGCGGCCATAAGACTTGTGATTAATGGTTGAAATTGTTTGTTTTGATTTTGTTCGTCATATTTTGCAGGTAAGCGATAGACTTAGAGAAAGCTACCTATATCGGGAAGTAGATAAATGTATATAGAATTGATCGGTGAAAGAGTTTTGTGTGTTTGTTTAGTATTACGAGCGCATTGCACTTTTGACGGCGATGGGGGTTCGAAATTGCAAAGCCGAAGTTGTTTATCTTGTGTTTTTTCTATCATCGTGAGCAATATGCATTTTTTTCAAATGTTTTCCATATGTTCTAGGTCATTTTTTCTAACACCTGTATAACTTCAAGCATACAAAATATCATATTTTAAATGAAAAAATGCAAGAATACAAAAGTTAATTGGGGATGAAGGTTGGTGGGGGGGGGGGGGGCTTGTTTTTCTCTACTGACCCCAAGTGTCTGTGGCTGAATCGTACTCAGTTCGTAAAGATCATAACTGATTCGCACAGTCCGTAGTGAGTTCTTGCAATTCGTAGGTCTATCGGGAATGAGGCTCAAAAGTTTTGAACAGTTCACAACTTGGCCACGAATTCCCCGATTCGAAAAATCGTGCGTGATTCGTACCAAATTGCTGAGGCATTCTTGGACATCGTAACTGAATCGTAATCGCTTCGGAGGCGTTTTGGGGCATTCGTAGCTACTCTTAGCTCATTCGTGGGGAATCGGGAGATTAAGCCAAGCAATAAAATCAAGTAAGAGATAGAAGAAGGATTTTCCCTAAGATTAATTACCTCGTCACGCGCATGTGAGCAGTCCTATAAGTTGAAACAGATTTGGCAGATTCTGGAGCACATATCAGGATCAGTCAGTAGCTCCTGGCTGGTGATTTTGCCAATGACGAACTGCCATATTTTTCCAAGTCAAAGAGTCTGGGTCAGGGCCTCTCGACTTTACCGTAGTTGTTCTCTTCTTGCTATATAAGAAGCCGTTTTCAACACTCAAGTTGCAGGATCAATTCTACTGCTGCTTTACGAGGAACATTTATTTTGGAACTGATACCCCGAAGCCTATATGGGCCTTTTTTATAAGTATCGTAAGAGAAAATCTCGCGAATCGTCGCGGATTTCTGTAATTCGTGCCCAATTCGTGCTGCATTCGGCAAATTCTGAACTGATTCGTAATTGATTCCTTAACTTTCGTGCAGCATGTTCTAATGTTTTTTTTTGCTAACCGTAATGAATTCTTGCGCGATTCCAGCCGAATTGAGCCGATTTCCCCGAATATTCGTAACGACATCGTATCTGAATCGGGACTGACTCGTAGTACATCACGATTGGAGAAAAAAAACTAATGACACCTCACGAATCCCCCCTGAGTAAGAAAAATATCAATTCGTGGTGATTCGGGCGATTCTTGGCCTGTGTGGAATATGGGTATACCTGAGCTTCTTACCGGATTGCATACAAGCAATCTGATCAGCGCCATTTTAATTTGTTGCCAAAATTAGAGTAACTGAGTCTCGGTAACTGAGCTTGTTACCTGGTCGCATCCAGAAAGTCTTATCAGGGTCGTTGTAATTTCTTGTCAAAACATTAGGCTATGATAGATATACATGCCGTGTTCATTATTTAAAAATTCTAGTAATTCTCTGTAGCTGAGCTTCTTACCTTTTTGCGTCATTTCTATTCACTTAAGAAATAAATTCGATTTTTAGTCTGTTCATGTAATCATGAACTCTTTAGGTCTCTTTCAAAGTAAGTGAAATCCTTCTGGCTTAACGTTTATAGGCCTCACGTGACCCGCGGTGTTCATGATCTCATTAACAGACCAAAAATCGAATTTATTACTTATATTTATACCCGCTTTTTTCTTTAGAAAAAAGGGTATATTAATTTCGTACCAAAGTCGGTCCGTGGTCCGTTTGTTCATCCGTCTGTCTGTCCGTCTGTCCGTCCGTCCGTGCGACCGTCCTCCTAAGCCGTTCGAGGTATGAACTTTAAACTTTGTAGCTAGATAGATCACATAATGTAGAGGGTACTTGTCAACATTTCGTGTGACCTTGACCAAGGTCAAATATTGAATTTCTTGTAAATGCATCTCCTTCTTAACCTTTTGACGTAGCAACTTCAAACTATGTAGCTGAATAGGTCACATAATGTAGAGGGTACTGGGCAACATTTCGTGTGACCTTGACCCCCAAGGTCAAAGTCAAAGGTCAAATATTGAATTTTCTTGTGAATGTATCTCCTCCTAAACCTTTTAATGTAGAAACTTCAAACTTTGTAGCTGAATAGTTCACATGATGAAGAGGGTACTGGGCAACATTTTGTGTGACCTTGACTTTGGGGTCAAGGTCAAAGATCAGATAATGTATGTTCTTGTAAATGCATCTCCTCCTAAATGGGTAGAGGTAGGAACTTCACATTTTGTAGCTGAATAGGCCACATAATGTAGAAGGTACTGTGCAACAAATCCAATAATGGTGGTCCAATTTTTTTTTTTAATTTCTGCAAATAGGGTAGAAAGCATAATTTTTCAAACCCAATTATAGGAAAATTAGCTCAATAAGCCTAAAAAACAACAAGTGGGTTATACGGGAGATGACTTTTTAAAAATATTCACAGAAAAAAATTAAAATGAATGACTAGAATGGCCCCCATTTTCATCTATCCTTACAGCAAAAGTTGAAAGGTGTCATGCTTTGAAATGTACATTTTCGGTTAATGTTAATCGTAAATTAGCAAACAGGGAAACCCTTTTTCGCCTTTAAATGTTCTAATAGGGATTTCCGGAAAAAAAATGGTCCAACACATGTTCGTTTTCGGATCGCCATCTTGATTTTTCGATTTTTTGGATTCTCAAAATGCGCATTTTGAATCGGCTCATGGAGTGCATTGGAATGATGTGTGAATTGTGAAAACTACCTGTAATTGTGACTTGAACAATAACCTTCAGGACTGACTGAGTCGATTTTTCATCCTCAGACCAGGATCGTTTTCATGACAGTTTGAAAGTTGTATATAACAGTGTTTACATCTTTGAGAAAGTTGACGACCGAATCACAGGAAGCAGACACTGATATCACTGCGCATAGTTTTATAAAAAAAAATAATCGACTATTTTTTCTATACCTTTAAAAATTTCATGTGAGCACATGAATTTCAGACCATTTAAATAAAAATATTTGAAAAAAAAGTGTTTTTCGTTAAAATACGATGATAACAAGAAAAAGCATAACATGTTATTACATGTTATATAAAGGCGTTGCTACATGTTATTTAAATTTATTAGTTATTTCTTCGTGCTGTTTTGATACAAACTCAGAAATGTTCCTCATGATACACCTCTACCAAATTGCTCAATTGACAAAAAATGGCCATTATATATTCAAACAACTCTCTGAATCTGTGGCCCAAATAATGTCACAGAAAATGTTCCTCAAAACTCCATAGATACCAAAATTGCACAAACCGATATGGACAGTTGAACGGTATAGCCAGCCACCAGTACTAAAACTAAATAAAACTTCAAACAACAACTTATTCTGAACCACTGACCCATAACAAAAATAATTTCACACAAACGTTCCCAAAAATGTTGTTCTTAGCTCCATGGAAAAAATTGCCCCATCCAATGTATCTTATGAATGCTATATATTTACCTTACTCGTCAAAATAACCCAGTTGTCACAGTGGTGATTGATCTGAAGCAAGGGTTTATAAAAAAAAAAGACAGGCTTTACCTAACCCTAGTGACTCTCGGTCCGGAGCTTTGTCCGTTGGTCCTGGTGTGGTTAATCCCTGAAGTGTTCGTGATGTATTCTATGTAATAGCACTAAATTGTTTATGCTCTACTGAAAATAATGACCACCCGCGCTTAAAATAGAAACATCTTAAACCACATCTGCTGAATCTTCTATACTCAAATAATCATTATTTCAAAGATATGTTCCTCATAATGCCCTCTACCAAAATTGCACCAATAGTTACGTGCAGTTAACATAGCACCGCCCTAATTCACCAGCTACATAAAGTTCAAATATATAATTATATACATGTAATGGAAATTGCGCCTGATTCGCTAGTGCCTGTTCAAAGCTCGGTGCCAGGTGAATAATCTCGAAACCATCAAATCCGTTTTAAGAAAGAAAAGGTACATCCCAGCTTCTGTACCTACAAATGAGCATGTTCAAAGTAGATTATGCATTTGCACAGGAAAGAGAATGCTAACGACAGGATAACATGTACATGTAAGCAATACACAACCTTTGAATAACATCGCCTGTGAAAATATACTGACGGGCTTTAAAAACACTACACTAATGTGCGTACAGAAATTCAGTGAACACTGCTTTTTTGCGTATATTTCGTTATGTGCAGACTGATCGCACAATGACCATCAGACTTTAATATATCTATACACCGCCTAATTGGTGATATTTTTTTCGTTACAAAATGTATTGCCAAATGGGCTGTGATATGATGGAATTTGTCCTCATTTGAGCATCTGTATTTTTTAATTTACCCTAAATGCACCTTTGTACGGATCACTGGCTTAAGTTTACTATCGATGAATAAGTATACGGTTTTATAAGACGAAGTAACGTGTTAGGATAAGTGTTTCTTATCATATCAAAATAGTTCCATCAAATGCAAATTATGGCCATAGTTTGGGCTCACAGAATTTTGACATACGAGAAAATATTGAGGCCTTCCCAGTGGGTACCCATCCGCTTGTTCCTATGAAATGAATCTCTGTGTTCCCCTGTTCCTCAATTTAAAATCTTGATTTTCTGTGTTCCCTGCTCCATCTCTGATCATCAGATTTTGAAAAATACTTTTCCATGTGCGGATCCAGAGGGGGGGCAGAGGGTCCGGACCCCCATGGAAAATTACAAAAATATAGGGTTCCTTAGCAATACTGGTCCGGATCCCCTTAAAATTACAAAGCTACCAATCCAGCATTCAATGTTGGACCATCATCGGCCCGCCAGCGAAACGCCATCTAAATGGCGTATCGCTGGCGGCCCGTTGATGGCCCACTAATAGTGGTATTTGGATTCTTTCTTCCCCTAATCAACTAAAACAAAAAAAAACGTTATCAAATTTGGATCCCGTCTGACAAAACTTTCTAGATCCGCATATGTTTTCCAACTTTTTTTATTAAACAAAATGAACTTTATATCTGTTTATTACAAATACTGATTTGTCGACACCAGACGATGTAAAATATGCTTGCCAAAACGTAATTCCTGGCAACTATAATTGGTATTCTTTGACTTTTCACTTACTGTGAAGGCGGCGCCTCATGAACGCGTAATCAGGGCTGGTCAACCTTAGACATAGGTAAAAGCTGAAAATTAGGCGTGGTTTTATTCAAAAGTAACTGTATCATCTTGCGCCATTATCTCAGTATAGACGCAAAACACATTATTTAGTCCTTAAAACGCCAGCAAAATACCTGCATCTGAAAATGTCTATTTTACATAAGCATAGAGGCAAACATTGTGGACCCAGATAAGACTGCTCCTTTAGGAGCAGTCTGATCTGGGTCCATACTATTTGTCCACGAGGCTTCAAATATTTTAGTGGACGACAAAAACATACATTTTGTGATTATGCGCTTTAAGGGTTAATAAATGTGAGTTCAGTGTGTATACGGTTAGGATTTTCATGAAATGCACGCACGTTTGCGCGGCCCAAAAAGCTCATTAACTTTTTACCAAATCACAAATACAACCTGATTTCCCTTCCTTAGCAGATGAAATAGTCGAACGACGCCCAGATATTGATATTAAGGGTCATACCAGGGACCTGTAGCCAGAAAATCAAAGTCCTCGCTGTTCCCCGGCTCTGTGGGCCGCAGTTACCAATGACTTGTGTGTTAGACGATGTAGAGCGCAATCAAATTAATAAGTCTGATGAACAGCCTCCTCATTATATTTGTTTTTAATATTATTATCTTTTGCACTTGTAAAAATTTTTCCTAAAGCTGTCGAGCACAGGCCACGACGCGAGAAAAATGTCTTCTGGGAGTCCGACAAAGCGAGTCTCAAACCAGTCTGCTAGCTAGAAAATTGAAATTTGCTCACAGCAAGATTATATGATTCTTCTAAAAAGGCAGACAACAAAGTTGCTGATGAGACTGCGCGGATGCGCAAGCTGATCTGCGCCTTTATTGTTACAAATCACCCAAGACAGGTTTTCTCAGTCGCGGTCCGATTGCTATATGTATCATTTTACCAGGAACGCTCAGAAAATAAGATGCGAAATTGGATTATTGTGAAATCGGATAACTCAGACAGAATTGCAATTTGCGCAGTCTCTTCGAAGCATTTGCAGTGTGTTTGTAGACATACCAAGAGTTATCCTGCTGGTGACCGTTTTATTTATCATACAACCAAGTAAACATGGTATTCATTGAACTGTATAAACCACGTGTTACCCATATGAAATCCATTGAGGGAAAATTAGGAATTTTCTAAATCGAAAACGACTAAGTTATTTTATTCTACAAGAGATTCCAGACTTATTTTCCCATCATAGATATTCAAGTATGCAATTGTATATTTGCAAAGCAAACAATTTGATTGCACATAAAAGAGTATGCATATGTGAATAACACATGAAAAATCGTCCACTTCAAATTAATTAAAAACATTGAAAATGTAAAATATTTAAGATAGGGGTCAACTGTTTCATATGACAAAATTTCATAAGTGAAATATCTCCTACTAGAAACCCGAGAAGCATCAAATGTGTGCCGTGAACTTTGTTAGTTATCAAGAAAATGCATTCATTTTGATTGGCAGGTTTGTGATATGGCATGTTAGTAGTGTAGAGCGATTGTTTTTAGTCTAGCTGATGGCTAATGCCTGTTCCCTGTTCCAAGATGGCGGCCCCCATGTAAACGATTGCACAACATCTGGAAATGATGCAACGGCTATAACGGGAGATGACGCAATATTTAGTGACAGGTTTTCCCATTTTCTGTCGTTGTACTTACGTTTGCTGGTATTTCACCATTGTTGTCGCGAGATTGAAAAAAAACAATTAATATCAGTAGCGCAACTGATCAGATTTTATGATTTATAAGTATTATATATATGATCATCGTCACAAAAAATCCAGTTTAATGTCATTGCAAAGAATTAAGAATAAAGGCGCTGATCAGCTTGCGAATTTTAGCACCTTGATCGTTTGCTTCTTAGATAGTATAATACCTATGGTTTCTCTTTTTAATGTAAACCATGTGTTATATTCAGCAGGCTGGTTTGAGTCTTTAATCAGTCCGAAACACCCGAGACGGTTTTCTTGCTACACTGCTGTCATTGTTGTTGAAATACTGTACACCTGAATGAACTTTAACTCATTTTAACCTTGTCTCGGATGTCATGATAATTGATGCAATCAACGAGATTGTATTTTTATCGAAAACCTTCATGTTTTGACAGTGGGGACTCTGATCAGGCTAAATATTATTATACACTGAAGATCCATTTTAAGCCCCCTTAACCATATTGCAGGCTAGCAGAGCGGGTTACAAGAGTATTTTACTAAAAAAGAAAGAAAGAGGGGCAAAAATTTGTCTTGTTTGTCTATATACAGTGACTGATACTTTTCCTTTCATCAGCATATCAATTACACAGGGTAGATACCATTGCACTATGGTTTATGACTCTTTCAACAATATTTGAGTTGTATTGGGGTGGTGATGCATGTGTATATTTGGCTGATTATGTTGGTCAGACTGCATTTTAGTGAAAATTTTTGTACAAACTCTTACGAGCCTTCGCTGCTCGCTGACACAAAGTATGGATGTAGATAAAGACTCGGTCAAAAAGTCAGACCTATAGCCCCACTAGATAGCTTCGCGTAGCATGACTATACGGATACGCGATAAGTACCGTGGTTCTTTCATGATCTGGTCCCAGAAATGCTTAGGCGAGCCTACGCAAATGCGCTATCGCCCTCAGACCGTTCGCTGCTGGCATACACAAAAAATGTATGTGGATAAAGACTAGTCAGAAAACTAGTCCCCACTAGATAGCTGCGCATACACGTTTTTGTTATCGGGTTTGAAATACTGCCAACTATTGTATTGAAAGTTTATTTATATCGTTGTGCAATATTTCAATTGAAAAAAAAAAAATTGTCTTGTGTCAATAATAGGGCTCTCAAGTAACATGATATGGCTGTTTTGTTACTAAATATAGAATGACTCATCAAAATGGCCGCCAAAAGACAAAAGATCTAAGCATGACGTAGGATATCCGGTTTTTTACAAATATAAAGCAAATGAAAACGCTTTCATACTAATTTCAGTAACGCAACTGTAAAGACTACGAAAAATTATCCGCTTTATTATGGATAGAAAGGATAGCTGTGCCACACTTCTTAGACTGCCGCTCGCGCAGAATAATAAAAGAAAAATAGCAGACGTTGATGAAAACGCCAGCGATGGATACGACCAGCCTGGTCGTCTTGTGATAGACACTAGTAACAACTGTTCGGAAAACATGCCTGCTAATGACTGGTCAGAACACTGGATGAAAACTGTGTGTGGCCGAATAGGAGACCAACAAGAACAATTGTGCCAAATAGATCTCGGGAATCAGTGTTATGTTGTTGGTAAATTGTTTAAGGGGCAAATGTTCATACATGTAAGAAGGTATGACAGAAGAGACGATGGGACATTATTTCCAACTAAAAAGGGGATCGCTTTAAATCTTGAAAAGTGGAAGAAACTTCAATATTGTTTCTTAGAAAATGTTGACAGTGCTGTTGGCCAATACCAGGATTCTAACCCGGTGGACTTGTTTATACACTTGGGGGGAAATTATCACGTTTCTGTGAAAAGTGGATATCCCCTGGTAAACATCAGACGCTGGTTTGTTCCAGAGGGCCAGGAGACACTAACCCCAACGAAAGCTGGCATAGCCCTAACGTTTCTACAGTGGGAGAAACTAAAATCGGCTATGCTGTTAGTAGAAGAACTTTTGAACGGTGAACTGGACAATGTAAATTTCTGTGAGGAATCTCATCAGAATCAAATAGGGGCTCTGGCATGTTCAAACTGCAACCCCAATGACTTTATGAACCATTGAGAAAGAGTGACAATATATCAGCATTTACAAACATATGTCTGTTTTTCATATGTTTTAACCCATATAAGCATTGCGTCCTTTTGGCGGACATAGACAAACAGTGCAGACTCAAATCAGACACTACAGAAAGTGGCGTCTGATCAGGGTCTCATATGGTTGCTTTCAGAAGGTTCTATTAATATTTGGATAAAATTAAAACTACCTACTGGAAAACCCATAAAATGAAAATGGACTAGTCCAAAAATGTGAAGAGTATGAAATTCTATTTTGGCTTAAATGAGTTAGAATGATGATCAATTTAACCTGTTTTTTATTGTCGTATATATGCTTACAAAAGTTACATGTAAATTGTATATATGCAAAATTGAATTAATGATATCTTATATTTTTGTTGATGTCTTATTTAGCTTGCAATAATGTAACAAGAACACGAGCTCTCGAAAAGAAAATACGAATATGCGCGTTTTAATTAGTTATGACACTCACGATTTTAATGCGCAGTAAGATTCTTTTCGATATATCATGTTTTTGTTACAAAATATCCCCCACCCCCAAGAAATCGCTGGTCTGGCCATCACACATCACAAAATCATACTGATTATTTAACACAACAAAAACACCTTGAATAGCTTAACTCTTGGTATCAGATTGGGAACATGTATATCCGAAATAATGATGAGAGGTCATAGAATGCATTCAGACCATCTCAATCTTTTAGTCAAATATTATGCATACATCACTTTCCCAATGTAACTGAAAAAACTGTTGAAATAGTCATAAAACCACATTGAAAGAAAAAAGTCACTGCATACTGTTGAAAGGGCCATTAACATAAGAATGAAGTCCAGAAGATCCATAATTCTGGCCTGTAAATTTATTCAGTTATTCTCATTGGAACATTAGTAAATGGAATTTCATGTTGTGCGCTCTATAAGTTAAAAATCGTTAAAGCCATTTGAAAAAAACTTTGCATACTTGTAAACAACGATGAGACCATGTGTCATGCATAAGAAACATATCTCTGGCTTATATATTTTAGATTTATACCCCTTTGTTTATTTTAATACAATTCTATGTCTACACAGAAGATATTTGATGAAATTTGATAATTTGTAAAGAATTATGAGAAGACATGTCATGCAAAAGAATTATAACTCTGACTTGTATCTTTTTTCGAGTTATTTCCCTTTGATCAGTTTAAACGCAATTTCGCGTCTTGTCTATAATTTGATAATCGTTCAACGATACTTTGGTGAAACTCAAAACATTTTTTTAGGCGCGTGAGTCAACTGGTCATGCACAAGATCTATAACCCTGGTTTGTACATTTTGGGTTATGTCCCATTGATCATTTTAATTGCAATTCAATGTCCTCTCTAAAATTTGAAAACAGTTGCTGTGCAGATATGTTGATGAAACTTCATCCATATTGGAAGCATTATGTGATGATATATGATGTAGAAGAACTATTACTCTGCCTAAGATATTTCTATCCTTCCAACAACAAAATGGAGAAACATCTTATTTTCTTAATTTGGAGGAAAAAAGCAAGTTCTAATTTCACTTACATCTGGTATATACCTCATGTTCTGTTTTTTAACGGCCATCTCAAGAGCATTACATTTTTTATGAGGGAATCTGGCTGCAATATATTGTTTTAGGTTCTTTTAAACGTATTTTGATTACCTTTTCAGCCCTCTCAACAGTGTTTTAGTTGAATGGCACTAGTACTGGGCACGTTCATGTTATGATTAGAGGTGGTGGAGGCTATGCTGTAGTGCTTACAGCCAAACATCACTATGTTTTGTCCTTGAGCAAGACATTTATCGGCTACATAATACTTATTCAACCCAGGAAGACAAGAAACGGTCCAGACATGACTGAAAAATTGTTAAATAGGACGTAAATAAACATAAAAAAACGAACATATAATACATATCAAGATTTTTATCAAAACTAAAATATTATTTTTCCAGAATGAAAAATACTTCTTTAAAAAGCGAAATTAGTTACTTTACATATGAAAGTTATTTTCTTCAAAAATAAAATACTTTTTATTTTGACAATGAAAAACAACAAAATCGTTTTGTTTGAAACGAACTGCCATATGATAAAAACATGCAAAATTAAATTGCATGCAAAGAGTTAACCCTTTAAGCCAAGACTGTTTAAGTATTTTACACCAGGGAAAGGGGCAAATACTGTAAAGCTTCTGCACTGGCTGGAGTGGACAGCGCACAGACATGGAACAGGCTGCTTCTAGTAGGTTCGCTTGAATATTAACGCAATATGTTTGTTTATCTTCGAAAAAGCTATCATTTACCAAGTTGGGCACATGATATATGGTAAGTGTGATTACAGAATGGCTATAAAGGTTGTTTTCCCATTGTGCAGCTCTTTCTTTACACTTATTTTGTATAATTTAGATCAAGTTGAGACATGTTTTGCTAAATATACCGATTACAACACTTTCTCACCTATAAAAGTAATATATTTTTTCAATACTTGAATCCAAAGCAGACGAATTTTCTTTCTATACAGGTAAATCTTTGGTACCCTGTTCTCTAACGTCGCACAGGTATTATCATAAAAGATGGGGTATCAAAGTCAAAGAAACAGTTTCGCTTTCCCCTATTGAATATAACATTTAACAGAAAAAATAGTTTTTTTTCTTGGATCAGACAGCTTTAGAATGTGTAAAATAGATTTGCCTGCAAAATTTTGTTAATTTTATACAATAAACGTGTTGCTTGAACTCTAAGCGTCGCCTGCTGATAATGTTTGCAAACAGTTCGGGATCCAGATCAGACTGAACAAAATGTCAAGCCTGATCTAGACCCGAACTGTTTGACACTTGAAAAAACATCAGCAGAAGACAAAAAGGCTTGAAACATTTCCTAGGGGCAATCGTTTAAGTGGGGGAATCCCAATATTCTAAAAATAAAACATTTGTAAAAAGAGAATTTTCATTTGTGAAAAAACTAATTTTCATTTGTAAAAAAAGTATTTTCGTTTGTAAAAAAGCATTTTTATTTGTAAAAAAAGAATTTTTATTTGTGAAAAAAACTAATTTTTATTTGTAAAAAAAGTATTTTTATTTGTGAAAAAAACTAATTTTTATTTGTAAAAAAAGTATTTTCATTTGTGAAAAATTAATTTTTATTTGTAAAAAAAGTATTTTCGTTTGTGAAAAAGTATTTTTATTTGTAAAAAAAGAATTTTTATTTGTGAAAAAAACTAATTTTTATTTGTAAAAAAAGTATTTTCGTTTGTAAAAAAAGTATTTTCATTTGTGAAAAAGCTATTTCAAGCATATCCGGAGTATATCTCCTATATTATATGTATTATATTTAATGGATACCACAAGATAAAATGGATTGGTTTGACCATAGTTATGTGACAGAATCGAGCTTCTACATAATGGTTATAATATGGATGAGGTTTAGCCAAACAATCTGCTACAGTGTTTCAACATTTATAACATAACTGCACTTTAATCAACGAACGTCAGTTCCTATATTATGGAGCATATGTTAACAGGAATTACTCAAATCTGCCTACACTGTTGAGAAGTCAAAGCTTTCGCTTGCTTTGCTCTAAATAGATAAGACACTTAAATGCATAGGCACACAGCGAAGTATTACACAGATTATATGGATTAAACCCATGACCCTTCCACTTTTGTTTTCAGCAAATCAGATCCTAAGAAAAAAAAAGCATATGCATTTGCCCCGCCCACTTCCTTTTGTTTTCAGCCAATCAGGTGCAAGAAAGGAAATTGTATTGTTCTATTGTATTTACAATAGAACAATACAATTTCCTTTCTTGCACCTGATTGGCTGAAAACAAAAGGAAGTGGGCGGGGCAAATGCATATGCTTTTTTTTTCTTAGGATCTGATTTGCTGAAAACAAAAGTGGAAGGGTCATGGGTTTAATCCATATAATCTGTGTAATACTTCGCTGTGTGCCTATGCATTTAAGTGTCTTATCTATTTAGAGCAAAGCAAGCGAAAGCTTTGACTTCTCAACAGTGTAGGCAGATTTGAGTAATTCCTGTTAACATATGCTCCATAATATAGGAACTGACGTTCGTTGATTAAAGTGCAGTTATGTTATAAATGTTGAAACACTGTAGCAGATTGTTTGGCTAAACCTCATCCATATTATAACCATTATGTAGAAGCTCGATTCTGTCACATAACTATGGTCAAACCAATCCATTTTATCTTGTTGTATCCATTAAATATAATACATATAATATAGGAGATATACTCCGGATATGCTTGAAATAGCTTTTTCACAAATGAAAATACTTTTTTTACAAACGAAAATACTTTTTTTACAAATAAAAATTAGTTTTTTTCACAAATAAAAATTCTTTTTTTACAAATAAAAATACTTTTTCACAAACGAAAATACTTTTTTTACAAATAAAAATTAATTTTTCACAAATGAAAATACTTTTTTTACAAATAAAAATTAGTTTTTTTCACAAATAAAAATACTTTTTTTACAAATAAAAATTAGTTTTTTTCACAAATAAAAATTCTTTTTTTACAAATAAAAATGCTTTTTTACAAACGAAAATACTTTTTTTACAAATGAAAATTAGTTTTTTCACAAATGAAAATTCTCTTTTTACAAATGTTTTATTTTTAGAATATTGGGATTCCCCCACTTAAACGATTGCCCCTAGGAAATGTTTCAAGCCTTTTTGTCTTCTGCTGATGTTTTTTCAAGTGTCAAACAGTTCGGGTCTAGATCAGGCTTGACATTTTGTTCAGTCTGATCTGGATCCCGAACTGTTTGCAAACATTATCAGCAGGCGACGCTTAGAGTTCAAGCAACACGTTTATTGTATAAAATTAACAAAATTTTGCAGGCAAATCTATTTTACACATTCTAAAGCTGTCTGATCCAAGAAAAAAAACTATTTTTTCTGTTAAATGTTATATTCAATAGGGGAAAGCGAAACTGTTTCTTTGACTTTGATACCCCATCTTTTATGATAATACCTGTGCGACGTTAGAGAACAGGGTACCAAAGATTTACCTGTATAGAAAGAAAATTCGTCTGCTTTGAATTCAAGTATTGAAAAAATATATTACTTTTATAGGTGAGAAAGTGTTGTAATCGGTATATTTAGCAAAACATGTCTCAACTTGATCTAAATTATACAAAATAAGTGTAAAGAAAGAGCTGCACAATGGGAAAACAACCTTTATAGCCATTCTGTAATCACACTTACCATATATCATGTGCCCAACTTGGTAAATGATAGCTTTTTCGAAGATAAACAAACATATTGCGTTAATATTCAAGCGAACCTACTAGAAGCAGCCTGTTCCATGTCTGTGCGCTGTCCACTCCAGCCAGTGCAGAAGCTTTACAGTATTTGCCCCTTTCCCTGGTGTAAAATACTTAAACAGTCTTGGCTTAAAGGGTTAACTCTTTGCATGCAATTTAATTTTGCATGTTTTTATCATATGGCAGTTCGTTTCAAACAAAACGATTTTGTTGTTTTTCATTGTCAAAATAAAAAGTATTTTATTTTTGAAGAAAATAACTTTCATATGTAAAGTAACTAATTTCGCTTTTTAAAGAAGTATTTTTCATTCTGGAAAAATAATATTTTAGTTTTGATAAAAATCTTGATATGTATTATATGTTCGTTTTTTTATGTTTATTTACGTCCTATTTAACAATTTTTCAGTCATGTCTGGACCGTTTCTTGTCTTCCTGGGTTGAATAAGTATTATGTAGCCGATAAATGTCTTGCTCAAGGACAAAACATAGTGATGTTTGGCTGTAAGCACTACAGCATAGCCTCCACCACCTCTAATCATAACATGAACGTGCCCAGTACTAGTGCCATTCAACTAAAACACTGTTGAGAGGGCTGAAAAGGTAATCAAAATACGTTTAAAAGAACCTAAAACAATATATTGCAGCCAGATTCCCTCATAAAAAATGTAATGCTCTTGAGATGGCCGTTAAAAAACAGAACATGAGGTATATACCAGATGTAAGTGAAATTAGAACTTGCTTTTTTCCTCCAAATTAAGAAAATAAGATGTTTCTCCATTTTGTTGTTGGAAGGATAGAAATATCTTAGGCAGAGTAATAGTTCTTCTACATCATATATCATCACATAATGCTTCCAATATGGATGAAGTTTCATCAACATATCTGCACAGCAACTGTTTTCAAATTTTAGAGAGGACATTGAATTGCAATTAAAATGATCAATGGGACATAACCCAAAATGTACAAACCAGGGTTATAGATCTTGTGCATGACCAGTTGACTCACGCGCCTAAAAAAATGTTTTGAGTTTCACCAAAGTATCGTTGAACGATTATCAAATTATAGACAAGACGCGAAATTGCGTTTAAACTGATCAAAGGGAAATAACTCGAAAAAAGATACAAGTCAGAGTTATAATTCTTTTGCATGACATGTCTTCTCATAATTCTTTACAAATTATCAAATTTCATCAAATATCTTCTGTGTAGACATAGAATTGTATTAAAATAAACAAAGGGGTATAAATCTAAAATATATAAGCCAGAGATATGTTTCTTATGCATGACACATGGTCTCATCGTTGTTTACAAGTATGCAAAGTTTTTTTCAAATGGCTTTAACGATTTTTAACTTATAGAGCGCACAACATGAAATTCCATTTACTAATGTTCCAATGAGAATAACTGAATAAATTTACAGGCCAGAATTATGGATCTTCTGGACTTCATTCTTATGTTAATGGCCCTTTCAACAGTATGCAGTGACTTTTTTCTTTCAATGTGGTTTTATGACTATTTCAACAGTTTTTTCAGTTACATTGGGAAAGTGATGTATGCATAATATTTGACTAAAAGATTGAGATGGTCTGAATGCATTCTATGACCTCTCATCATTATTTCGGATATACATGTTCCCAATCTGATACCAAGAGTTAAGCTATTCAAGGTGTTTTTGTTGTGTTAAATAATCAGTATGATTTTGTGATGTGTGATGGCCAGACCAGCGATTTCTTGGGGGTGGGGGATATTTTGTAACAAAAACATGATATATCGAAAAGAATCTTACTGCGCATTAAAATCGTGAGTGTCATAACTAATTAAAACGCGCATATTCGTATTTTCTTTTCGAGAGCTCGTGTTCTTGTTACATTATTGCAAGCTAAATAAGACATCAACAAAAATATAAGATATCATTAATTCAATTTTGCATATATACAATTTACATGTAACTTTTGTAAGCATATATACGACAATAAAATACAGGTTAAATTGATCATCATTCTAACTCATTTAAGCCAAAATAGAATTTCATACTCTTCACATTTTTGGACTAGTCCATTTTCATTTTATGGGTTTTCCAGTAGGTAGTTTTAATTTTATCCAAATATTAATAGAACCTTCTGAAAGCAACCATATGAGACCCTGATCAGACGCCACTTTCTGTAGTGTCTGATTTGAGTCTGCACTGTTTGTCTATGTCCGCCAAAAGGACGCAATGCTTATATGGGTTAAAACATATGAAAAACAGACATATGTTTGTAAATGCTGATATATTGTCACTCTTTCTCAATGGTTCATAAAGTCATTGGGGTTGCAGTTTGAACATGCCAGAGCCCCTATTTGATTCTGATGAGATTCCTCACAGAAATTTACATTGTCCAGTTCACCGTTCAAAAGTTCTTCTACTAACAGCATAGCCGATTTTAGTTTCTCCCACTGTAGAAACGTTAGGGCTATGCCAGCTTTCGTTGGGGTTAGTGTCTCCTGGCCCTCTGGAACAAACCAGCGTCTGATGTTTACCAGGGGATATCCACTTTTCACAGAAACGTGATAATTTCCCCCCAAGTGTATAAACAAGTCCACCGGGTTAGAATCCTGGTATTGGCCAACAGCACTGTCAACATTTTCTAAGAAACAATATTGAAGTTTCTTCCACTTTTCAAGATTTAAAGCGATCCCCTTTTTAGTTGGAAATAATGTCCCATCGTCTCTTCTGTCATACCTTCTTACATGTATGAACATTTGCCCCTTAAACAATTTACCAACAACATAACACTGATTCCCGAGATCTATTTGGCACAATTGTTCTTGTTGGTCTCCTATTCGGCCACACACAGTTTTCATCCAGTGTTCTGACCAGTCATTAGCAGGCATGTTTTCCGAACAGTTGTTACTAGTGTCTATCACAAGACGACCAGGCTGGTCGTATCCATCGCTGGCGTTTTCATCAACGTCTGATATTTTTCTTTTATTATTCTGCGCGAGCGGCAGTCTAAGAAGTGTGGCACAGCTATCCTTTCTATCCATAATAAAGCGGATAATTTTTCGTAGTCTTTACAGTTGCGTTACTGAAATTAGTATGAAAGCGTTTTCATTTGCTTTATATTTGTAAAAAACCGGATATCCTACGTCATGCTTAGATCTTTTGTCTTTTGGCGGCCATTTTGATGAGTCATTCTATATTTAGTAACAAAACAGCCATATCATGTTACTTGAGAGCCCTATTATTGACACAAGACAATTTTTTTTTTTTTCAATTGAAATATTGCACAACGATATAAATAAACTTTCAATACAATAGTTGGCAGTATTTCAAACCCGATAACAAAAACGTGTATGCGCAGCTATCTAGTGGGGACTAGTTTTCTGACTAGTCTTTATCCACATACATTTTTTGTGTATGCCAGCAGCGAACGGTCTGAGGGCGATAGCGCATTTGCGTAGGCTCGCCTAAGCATTTCTGGGACCAGATCATGAAAGAACCACGGTACTTATCGCGTATCCGTATAGTCATGCTACGCGAAGCTATCTAGTGGGGCTATAGGTCTGACTTTTTGACCGAGTCTTTATCTACATCCATACTTTGTGTCAGCGAGCAGCGAAGGCTCGTAAGAGTTTGTACAAAAATTTTCACTAAAATGCAGTCTGACCAACATAATCAGCCAAATATACACATGCATCACCACCCCAATACAACTCAAATATTGTTGAAAGAGTCATAAACCATAGTGCAATGGTATCTACCCTGTGTAATTGATATGCTGATGAAAGGAAAAGTATCAGTCACTGTATATAGACAAACAAGACAAATTTTTGCCCCTCTTTCTTTCTTTTTTAGTAAAATACTCTTGTAACCCGCTCTGCTAGCCTGCAATATGGTTAAGGGGGCTTAAAATGGATCTTCAGTGTATAATAATATTTAGCCTGATCAGAGTCCCCACTGTCAAAACATGAAGGTTTTCGATAAAAATACAATCTCGTTGATTGCATCAATTATCATGACATCCGAGACAAGGTTAAAATGAGTTAAAGTTCATTCAGGTGTACAGTATTTCAACAACAATGACAGCAGTGTAGCAAGAAAACCGTCTCGGGTGTTTCGGACTGATTAAAGACTCAAACCAGCCTGCTGAATATAACACATGGTTTACATTAAAAAGAGAAACCATAGGTATTATACTATCTAAGAAGCAAACGATCAAGGTGCTAAAATTCGCAAGCTGATCAGCGCCTTTATTCTTAATTCTTTGCAATGACATTAAACTGGATTTTTTGTGACGATGATCATATATATAATACTTATAAATCATAAAATCTGATCAGTTGCGCTACTGATATTAATTGTTTTTTTTCAATCTCGCGACAACAATGGTGAAATACCAGCAAACGTAAGTACAACGACAGAAAATGGGAAAACCTGTCACTAAATATTGCGTCATCTCCCGTTATAGCCGTTGCATCATTTCCAGATGTTGTGCAATCGTTTACATGGGGGCCGCCATCTTGGAACAGGGAACAGGCATTAGCCATCAGCTAGACTAAAAACAATCGCTCTACACTACTCATGTTTGCTTTTTTTAAGTTAATCTGTATGTACCCGTTCATTCGATGACTTAAAATCTCCATAACGTCGTCGAGTTTAGCTAAACGATTAGAATTTTAGAGTTGGCTGAAGAAGCCATCTCATGATGACATCATCGAAGCATAGGAAGTTTACATTCAACTGTCTTTTGAGATATTTAACTGGAAGTTAGAGTAACGTTTTTAAAGCCCGTCAGTATATTTATATTATTGTGAAAGTAAGTAAGTAAGATTTTAATTATCGTGACATATGCATATTCAATATTGTAAATCAACTTATTGTTGCATCTGGCCCATCTATCATCCATTATCAGCGATTTCTACAACTGGTAAAAAAAGGGAGAAAACGTGCTTAAATTCAAAAACTTCCGAAATGTACATCAATAGTAGGTAAGATAGATTTAAAAAGATAATTTGCATGAAAAAAAGTGACAACGACGGGTCTCGAACCAGCAAAATCCGAACTAAGAGTCAGCGATTCTACAAACTGCGCCAGACTGATAGTTACCATTATATGTGCTTAAGTACGCAATTTATATTTAATTGACCGATTATGTCCCCTACCCTGAATTGTTTGATTCCGATTTAAATTCAATTTTTAATAGTGCAAGCCTTTTGTATGTGAGAGATACATTTCTTACAATGATAAATCACTAATTAGAAGCTACTTTAGATCACTTTAAAAGCCAAGCCTAGTTTAAAATAGATAAAAGTCGCGGAACCGCCGAATGTAGGTGGTCGTCGGTCTAGGTCCCTGGTGCCATTAAAACAGAATACGGAAAGAATCTCGCCTCTGCAAAAAGCAAGTAAAATCTACAGTGTTCTAAATCTAATACGACTTCTCATTTACTAAAATAGAACAATATCACGAATGTAGCCTAGAAACCCCATTGTCTTGCGCAGGCGCGATACAAAAGAATCGACAGTATTTGATAAAATGCTTCCGGTCGATGACAATGCTAGAAACTGACCGAACATCCCATTATTTGAAGGGGATTTAGGATATCCTTACGTTATTTCACAATTGTTTTAAGAACTTTGAAGATTGTCAAAAAGCATTAATTCGCTGAAACAGAACAAAGTTAATTAACTTCTTATCTTTTATTAACCTTAGAACGAAAACCTTTTTCAAATAGCCTCGATAGATAAAACAAACCAACGCTCAACACCCACTTGGAACATACCAATTGAATTTTGAATACAAATATAGGCATTATGAATATCAATACTTAGAAGTATACAATTGAATATACTTATTGAATAATCAACGCCTAGAAAATAATCCGCGTATGTTTTGCCGGTTCACAGTGTCCAACCGTAACGCTGGAAGAACGGTCGAAACGCCGGAACTTCGGTCGTATAACGCCGAATTTCGGTCGTTTTCAATGGATTCGCCGCCATTTTTGGTGTTTTGACTGACGGTAGGCAGAAACTATCACTTTTTAAAAATATTAGGATACGTTCATCGACAATGAAAAGTAGCCTATCCGGATCTACATGCATTCTTCTAACTGCCAAATCTTCAACTGAAACATAAGCTTTGCTGAAATTGTCAAACACTTCAAAAGAAAATCGGTGTTCAGTTTCGTACCATGCACTATGAGAGCTTTCGTACTGGGAAGTTTCGTACTTTTTTGATATTTTTGAAATTATTGATCAGTGATGAATGAAAATGTATTAGAAACTGACCTTATATCATGAACTGGCCATTGCTTTGATTTTTTTACCCAGAAAGCAAGGAGAGAGGCACAATTCTCGAAATTGAAGGTAACGCCGGATACAACGGTCATGCATGCTTGCGTTTGTAGGTGAGAGGAGCAAAAGACAGCTTTGAATGTGACGTGTTCCATGGTCAATGCCATTTGAACACAAATTTAATTTAAAGGAGATAAATAAGCTCATTTAGCTCCTGTCACTGACTAGAATTTAATGCCATTCTTGCTACTATAGTCAGACTTTGCACTTGCTATTTATAGCAGCTTAGGCTGTACTCTGTTTTCGGCGGTGGCTCTGTTGCCTTTGATTCATTGTTTTTGTTGCACCCATTATCTATGGGATTATGTGTTTACACTACTTTTTGTCCTTCCAGTTGTGCACTCATTTTGATGGGGAACAGGGAGCTGGTCGCTTTAATTGTTTTGCTGGTGTATTTTGACTATTAATGTTCCATGAATCTTTCTCATGGTTCCTTGGGCTAGTCTGCAGTTTGTGATTGAAGCAGTTCCTGATCATACTCACGTCTTGTTTTCATATTTACAAGTTGATTACATTTTCAGGGAGACTTGTTCTCAGGGAAGAACTCTTTAAAGAGACCCTGCCTTGAATAACATTGGACATAATTCAGAAGTACGATAGGCCACTCCTTGACTTGTTTAAATTCACTGCTCTGTTGCTTCGAATACACGTTCATTTGATTCAAAATGCACAAATGTCTTCAGGGGGTGAAAACGGCTCTGTGTAAACCAGTCTATTCATTTGCTTAGTCCTTGAAATGCTGGTTATTTTAGAAAAGGAGAGTCTCTCAGTGGTATAGTGTTCAGCTCATCATAGATGGGTTTCTGGTTAGAGCCTCTTTTGGGGCTCAGTATTTTGTCTTTGAGCAATACACATTATACTCTGCTCAATACATGTTCAACCCAGGAAGCGCCCAAACCTTACTGAAAAATTGCTGATTGTGACAAATATTGATGCAAAACGGTGGTCATGTGATTCAGACTTCGCTAAAGTGTAGGGAACTTTTACTTAGTATAATATGCACCTTTAACAATCTACATCACATATGCCATTTCTTTCAAAACTGAAAATGACCATTTATAATATATCGAGAAACACTTGGACCAAATAATTAAATTACGAAAAAGACATGGTCGCATCTGGGGGGGGGGGGGGTAGGGGGGCACATTCATTGATATTTTCATACATTCGTAGGCTCAGACCATTTTTGGGTGTATAAAATTTTTAATTTCAACATCTTTTTGGGTTTTCAGATAAATGAATATTTTTCGGGTATGAAGATTTTGTGGATATTTTTGAGAGGTCATCACAAATTGGACTAGATTAAGGGGGCATTTATATGTATTTTAGGGATTTTCTAAAGGTTAAGGTACAGAATTTGGGATATTTTTGGGTTGCTAAAATTTTACGTATGAAGAAAAATGAGAGTACCCCCATCCCCCTTGGTTGATCAATATTTGTTTCTGTATATACAGACCATCAATGAAAACATTTGAAGTAAATATTGTCCTTGAATATTGACTTCTTTGGTGCCCCACCAAAACAAAGTTAAATCATAGAAGAAAACAACAACCAAAAACCCCAGGGAAAATACTTTACAATCTCAACAATTCCTCACATGTGTCCAGAACATGTTATCAAAATATCACCCCAAGTCTCATAATGTGACGTAGGTTGTCGTCCTTGTGTTTGCCATATGCTGTGTACAAATATGGGAAAATGGCATTGACAAAAGTAGACCCTTACTATAAATCAAACTTGTTCAGACTTAGACGTACCAAAGTCAAACAATTCAAATAAAGTAGGCAATAGAAAATTTGGAACACCAAGGTAGCTCATGTGAGTTAAGCGCTTAACCATTGTTCTGAGAGCTTTAAGTTCGAGCAGCAAAATCTATATGACTGCCTACGTGCCTGACTTTATGTATGTCTTTATGCCTGTCTGTCTTTATGTCAGTCTGTCTGTATGTCTTTATGTCTGTCTGTCTGTCGCAAACTATGGTTGCTGTTTGGGTTAAAACAATGGAATGGCAAGTCTATGTATGTTTAGCTTTGAGCTAGCTTTTTGTAAAAGCTTATACTTATATAAGTTGTAGACCATTTGAAATAAGAAAACAGCGGGTACCAGTCGAATTTGCGTCACAGTACACTGTCCGTGCGAAGTCATTCTGTGTTAAAATCTGCTAAAGCCTCATGGTAAAGCTTGGGTCACTTTCGTTTTATCTTTTTATATATTTAATTATATCTTTATTTAGAGAATATATACAAGTTTGATGATAATTAGAATCGCATTATACAGGCCTTCCTGCTATTCTATTGGCTTGTAACCTCATGATTCTATGGCTCAACAACAATAATCATACTGCGTTGCAAAAATATTGTCCTCGCATCTGGCGTTGACTATCTAAGATTTCGTTTATCTGCCGCCATTTTAGAATATCATGTGAATTGTTGCATTCATGTAAGGGATTGACCCCCACCCTCTTCAAGAAAATCACAAAGCATTAGGTTTCCATAGAAATAATGGTCCAGATCACCCCGGAAAATCACGACATGGTCAGCCAGCATTTGCTGTTGGGTTATCATTGGGCTGCCTTTTTAAGATTTCGCTGATGGGCTGGCGATGATAGAACAATAAAATAAGTTTATGATATTTTTTTATAACATATATCACTGTTATGTGTTTTAGGTGTGGATCAGAATCCCAGATAAGAGCCTATGACTCAGTGCTTAGTCTTATATTTGGTACCAGTAAAATGCACTAAAGCCAACCCAACCAGTGCCTTAGGCTTCTGACAATTCTAAGGTGGTGGTTCTGTTATTGTTGATTCGTTGTTGATTGTTACTGCCCTTGTGGGATTCTGTAATTGTTCAATGTTTAGTCCCGTCTAGCTTCCAACCATCTTGATGGGGAAGATAGAGTTGATTGTCTTACGTTTTTTCGTCTCCCTGGTGTTTTGTGAATGTTGTGTGGATTTTCCGTATCGTGCCAGGGGATTTGCCTGCAGTTCGTGACTGTGGTCTTTCCTGATCATACTCAATATTTCTGATGATAAGGCTCATATGGTGTTTACTTATTACCAAGAGTACTGGGTTGAATTCGTTTAGCGCAAGAACCTATTAGTCTTGAAGTTAGCCCCATTCTTGCATTCAGCCTTTATGCAATATTCCAGCTATTTCCAATCTCTTAAATAACAAAATTTATGTAACAGCCAAAAGGTTGAACATTTCTCTGGAATGTTTGCAGCACGCCAGCATGCTTATTTATCTCCTTTAAAATTAAATTTGTGTTCCAATGGCATGGATCACGGAACACGTCACATTCAAAGCTGTCTTTTGCTCCTCTCACCTACAAACGCAAGCATGCATGACCGTTGTATCCGACGTTACCTTTAATTTCATGGATTGTGCCTCTCCCCTTGCGTTCTGGGTAAAAAAGAATCTAAGCAATGGTCAGTTTATGATACAAGGTCAGTTTCAAATACATTTTCATTCATCACTGATCATTAAGTTCAAAAATATCAAAAAAGTGCGAAACTTCCCAGTACGAAAGCTCTCATAGTGCATGGTACGAAACTGAACACCAATTTTCTTTTGAAGTGTTTGACAATTTCAGCGAATTTTATGTTTCAGTTGAAGATTTGGCAGTTAGAAGAATGCATGTAGATCCGGATAGGCTACTTTTCATTGTCGATGAACGTATCCTAATATTTTTAAAAAGTGATAGTTTCTACCTACCGTCAGTCAAAACACCAAAAATGGCGGCGAATCCATTGAAAACGACCGAAATTCGGCGTTATACGACCGAAGTTCCGGCGTTTCGACCGTTCTTCCAGCGTTACGGTTGGACACTGTGCGGTTGAACTCTCTGAGAGCGCTTCGGTAATTAAGGTACTTCTTGCCTGCTTGCGAGCGCCTAACGATAAAGCCGATTAAAACGGGAAACCAGACAGGTTCCGGAAAATGGCGTCATAGATATTAGAAGACGACTTGACATCTCGACATTTTTGTTCCGTTTGGTAAGTTTTTGCAGCATATTTTACAAATATGAACAGCGTCGTTCAGTTGCATAATGGTTTCTTCAAAATATAAATAATTATGCGTTACGAAAATGAACCGATTGCACATAATGGACGAAAAAGTGTGTTATATTTACAACTGTCACGTGACATCGTTGATGCGTTTAATTTTTTTTTTCGGTGCAATTGATAGCTTTACCTAACCCTAGTGACTCTCGGTCCGGAGCTTTGTCAGTTGGTCCGGGTGTGGTTAATCACTGAAGTGTTCGTGATGTATTCTACGGAATAGCACTAAATTGTTTATGCTCTACTGAAAATAATGACCACCCGCGCTTAAGATAGAAAATCTTTAAACCACATCCGCTGAATCTCCTATACTCAAATTTCAAAGATATGTTCCTCATAATGCCCTCTACCAAAATTGCACCAACAGTTATAAGCAGTTTACATATAGCAGCGCCCTAATTGATCAGCTACATAAAGTTCAAATATATAATTATACAATGGATTGCGCCTGATTCGCTAGTGCCTGTTCTAAGCTGGGTGTCAGATGGATAATCTTGAAACCATTCAATCTGTTTTAAGAAAAAAATGGTACATCATGCGAAATCCCAGCTTATGTACCTACAAATGAGCATGCTCAAAGTAGATTGTGCATTTGCACAGGAAAGAAAATGTTTACGGCAGGATAACATGTACATGTAAGCAATATACAACCTTTGAATGACATATCTTCATCGCTTGTGAAAATAATTATAGACTGACGGACTTTAAAAACGCTACACTAGGATAGCAGCGTTAATGTTTGTCTAAAAAAGAATCCAAAGCAAACAATTTGATTGCATATTAAAGAGTAGGCATTTGTGAATAACACATGAAAAAAATGTCCACTTCAAAGTAATTAAAAGCATTGAAAATGTAAAATATTAAAGAGGTCAACTGTTTCATTTGACAAAATTTTATAAGTGAAAGATTCCCTACTAGAAGCCCGAGAAACATCAAAAACTTCCGAGATGCATATCAATAGTAGGGGAGATAGATTTAAAAAGGTAATTTGCAAAAAAAAATAGGTGGCGTCGGTGGGTCTCGAACCAGCAATATCCGGGTTCAAAGTCCGCGACTCTACAGACTGCGCCAGACTAGAAGATATAAATTGTGTCAGCTAAGTAAGTATCTATATATTTAGTTAGCCGATTATGCACCGCTCATGACCGATGACACCGAACCTGGATTTGAGATATTTAATTGTTTGGTTCCGATTTTAATTCAACTTTTAAAAGTGCAAGCCTTTTGTTTATAAGAAAAGCATTCCTTACGATGATAGATCAGTAATTAAAAGCCGCTTTAGATCACTTTAAAAGCCGATGGAACCGCCGAATGTAGGTCATCGGTCTTAGTCACTGGTACCGATAAAAACAGTGAATAAAGACAGAATACGGAAATAATGCGCTCAAAACATCTCATCTATCCAAAAAGCAATTAAAATCTACAGTGTTCTAATCTGATACGACTTCTCATTTACGAAAATAAAACAATATCATGAATATAGCCTAGATACGTACATGGCAAAGCCCCTCACTTTCGCGTTGACCGAACATCCCATTATTTGAAGGGAGTTAAGGATATCCTTACGATATTTCACAATTGTTTTAAGAACTTGAAAGATTGCCAAAAAGCATTCAACCGCTGAAACAGAACAAAGCTAATTAACTTCTTATCTTTTATGAACCTTAGAAAGAAAACTTTTTTCAAATAGCCTCGATAGATAAAACAAACCAACGCTCAACACCCACTTGGAACATACCAATTGAATTTTGAATACAAATATAGGCATTATGAATATCAATACTTAGAAGTATACAATTGAATATATACTTATTGAATAATCAACGCCTAGAAAAATGTGATAAAAAGGGCTTACTAATTACACCAACCATCATGCTACCACAATACCAGCAACGACGGTGAAGAGAGGTGGCCAATTAAAACATTAATAAGTATTGAATGTTTGTTATTATTGTACAAAGCTCCATCCCCTTAGACAACGCCCCCAAAAAAGATGTGTTGAGGTTTAATAAATAAAAAATATGGACAGTAGCTTTAATAATTGGTATTTTTATTTGTTTTAAGTTTTTACATGGGGAAGTATAAGAAAAAATATCAAAATGACTATCTGAAATGGAAACTAAATCTTTCATCATTTATTCTTAAGAATTGGAAGTAAATGGACTAAAACAAAGTATATACAGGCCTCCAGATAAGAGTGCATATTGGAAAATTAGTTTCTTTATTTCTCATCCAAAACATATGTTGTGGGTACTCAAAAGAACCGTCTCAATGAGACAGTTCTTTTGAGCACCCAAAACACATATTTAAATTAATGGGTAAGAAAATAATTAAAATTTTACGCAAATAAATGTCCTTATCTGGACCTATGTATATATCATAAAAATTATACTCTTTATAGCAGCTTTTATGTTGTTGGAAACATATACAAGCAGATCTGTGCACTGTATTATATAAAGGGAAAAAATCCATATATTTGGCCTTATAAAACAAGACTGAACATTAACATTCATGTTAAAGAATGTTGGGCAATATTTTCTGTCCTTTATTCTGAACTACATGACATACATGGTTCATATATTAAAAAAGATAAATCGGTACCTTCATGATTTCTGACTGAACCCTTAAACACCGCTATTTTTCCATAACCATGAACTAATGGACTCATTTCAAATGGACTCATTTCAAAATAATATTGTGATTAAAATTAAAAAATGTCTGATAGGTTGTGTTACATTGAGACTTGTGAGGAGTGAGGACTGTTAGTCCGATTAGCTCAGTGGTAAAAGCAACTGACTTGCAAGTCAGGGGTCGTAGGTTCAAATCCTGCATCGGGCATTCACCTCCTTCAATTACTTAAATGGCACACATTGTGGATCATTGGCTAAAGCCTTGTATTGACTTATTCCTTAACATATATTCTTATAGTGCATGTAAATATACATGTCCTTTTAAGATACAATACTTTTTTTTATTCATTGGCAGTAACTAAATTTTCACAGTTAAATTTTGTGAATATTGGAAGTACAGTTAATTCAAATATGTTATATTTCTCCTTTATCATTTTATAATTGATAATCATTTCATCAACAGAATTTACATGTACCTGGCCATAATTAATTTTTGTTTCATATTTGTAGATATACATGTATGCTGTTTTGGGGTCACAAATGTCATTTAAATTTACTAAAAAGGAAATAATGTGATGGAAAAATGTATATTTTTATGAGATGTGCCACAATTTTCTCATTTAAAAAATCATAATATGTCAGCAGTTTTGGATGGTTCTGTGGAATTATTTTTTTCTGTGGGTGCTCATGTTGGTATTAATTTGGAAAGGGGAGAAGGTATAAGACATTAGATCCAAATGGAAATTTCCTCCTCACATACATGTTAAAATGTGGCTCTTGTGTTGGAAATATCCAAGATTGAAATTGTTATGAAGTGAAGGCCTATTAATAGAAAATGCTAAGGTACATTTATTCAGGGCTGTGGAAATACCATGGCAGACTTGTTCGACTTGGTCTCATCTCATTCAGGACAAGTTAGAAATTTCTATTTACTTGTCGTTTGACAAGATACAAATGTATGTAGAAAGTTAATACCCTTCTGTATTTCATATTTTCATGAATTAGTACAAGCTCGCATGTTTCATTAAAACAGTGCAGATCCTGATCAGCTGGCTTCTTCAAAAGTAAAATTATTTGTTGAATTAAAGGGCTTTATGTAAACATCCCTATCTGGAGCTCTGTTAAGCATACATAACTTCAGTGGTAGAGTGCATGAGTCCAGATATGGGGTTTGTGGGTTTTAAATGGTGCTGTGGAATTATTTTTTTCTGTAGGTGCTCATGTTGGTATTAATTTAAGGGGAGAAGGTATAAGAAATTAGATCCAAATGGAAATTTCCACCTCACATACATGTTAGATTGTACCTCTTCTGTTGGAAATATCCAAAATTGAAATTTTTATCAAGTGAAGTCGTAATAATAGAAAATGCTAGGATTCATTTATTCAGGGCTGTGGAAATACCATGCCAGACTTGTTCAACTTGGTCTCATTACATTCAGGACAAGTTAGAAAATAATTCACCGGGTTTTTGCTTTGTGTAATTGTAATATTCCATGCTTATTACTGGTTCAACCAAGGAAGAGCCATCCCGATATAGCGGAAAAATTGTTGACTGGGACATAAAGAATCAAATCTGACGAATAAGCGTAGTACTTGACTCTATAACTGGATTTTTATGGGTGTAATTGTGTACCAGAAAGATTGCATTTTCCGCTCTCCATTTCTCATATCTTCACCCAGGTGCATTTTTATTAAAGACAAATCTTGTTGGAGATGGAAATTTCACAGTGTGGAGAAATTCATGATCTGAATGGCGTTGTCAATTTATTGTGTATAAAGGAAAACATTGAAAAAAACTTTTGAAAATAAGATTTCATAGAAAAATTATGCTATAACATGGTGTGCAGTATGTTTTGAAACAGGGATTTATCATAAACAACAAGTGAAGACTACAGTAGTGTGATATTGGGTTTGTTGTGCTGAAATACACTTTCAACAAATAATTTGGGACTATTTCATTGGTAATGCATCCATGATATTTGTTTTTTTATAATGCAATTGTCACATAACAAATCAAGCATATCGTGCGTGTTGAAATTATGTTTTTTCTCCTACCCCCCCCCCCCCCCCCACCCCCCCCCCCCTCGGGAAATAATCACACACAAATCAAATAACAAAGATTTAGTAGGGCGGAGAAATGTATACTGTTATCATGCAGCTAGTCCATCATTCCATAAAAATTTGGATGTTTTTGTAACGTTGAAGGGCAGGACTTATATATGTTTTGTTGTTATTTCGATCAACTTTGCAACACAACTTCAGACATGCGTGTACATAGAAAAAGGGCCTGAAGGATCAGTACTGCATGGGCTATTTCACTTTGTAGTTCAAACAATGAACTCCTAGGTACTTCAGTGTATCATTTCAATAGCGCGTAAGGGAGCGCAGTGGCTAAGTAGTAGAGTGCTTGACTCGAGACCGAAGGGCCGCGGGTTCAAGCCTCACAGGAGTCACTGCGTTGTGTGCTTGAGGAAGCCACATTAATCCTAGCTTAGTATTGGTTAAACCCAGGAAGACCCGTCACTACATAACTGAAAGATTGTTGATGGGACGTAAAGAATCAAAACACACACACCCAAAAAAATTCAATAGCGCAGTGGCTGAGTGGTAGAGTGCTTGACTCCAGGCTGAGGAGCCGTGGGTTCCGGCCTCACTAGCGTGACTAGCGTCACTCCTTGTGTCCTTGAGCAAGACACATTAATACTAGCCTGGAAGAATCATCCCTACATAACTGAAAGATTGTTGATGGGACGTAAAGAATGAAATCAAACAAATCAATACTTTACAACAACGTGGTCCTTTTTTTATTGAGTTAGACTTAACAAGTTAACATACTAGTCAACAATATGAATCATGTTGGCATTCCTCCGAAACGGAGGGAGATAGAACAGAAGAATGGGATCGGTTTTACGCCTAAACCCACTCACAAATTTGGCCCAAGTGACCCTGATTTCATCAATTGTCCATAAGCCAAATATGACAGGATCACCTCTCTGAAAGCTGCGCCAGAGAACACACAACCCTATCACCCACAACTTGACAAGTAAATATTTATAACAGAAATCATAGAGCCAGTTTTAAAGAAAAAATAATTTGCGTAAGATTGTGATTATTTTCTTATCCATTGGGTTATACATGTGTTTGGGTGCTCCAAAAAACTGTCTCATCGAGACGGTTCTTTTGAGTACCCACAACATATGTTTTGGTTGAGAAATAATGATAATAATTTTCAGTTACACGCAATAAATTTACAGATTTACCCAGTGCCATCTACATAATATGACTTTTACCTGCAAAGTTTTAACATGCAAGGGTATGAAGGATTATTATTTTACAATCATAAGACAGGTGATGGACACACAGATGGACAATGCCACTGCTTCAGTACCAAAAATATATCCTTTTTGGTCAAAGAAAATTGACAAATAAAGCAATTCATGCACAATATTTTTTAAATGTTCAGTCATTCCTTTATTAAACCAATAAGAGAGAATGTTTATGTTATTTTATCATTTTTCTATCTTAGGTGTATACAATGAAGACAACAATTAATCAGGATCTTCATGTTTCCTAACCTAATTAGCAGACAGTGAAGATTCTCATTAACTGGTGTCATTGTCATCAAAAACATGTTCCTCTGTATGAATTTAGCATAACCAATTCTTTTAAAGGCACAAGTTATCACTTACTGTTACAAGGTACAGCTTAATAGTTCAATAGAATATTGAATTTTGAAATCCTTCTTTCATTAAGTTATAAATGTTCCACATACAAATTGTATTCGTTCTCTTATTTCAGTACAGAGAATCAAAGTCTAAATCCAAGAAATCAAATACAGACACAGATCATTTAAATGAACAGGTTAGTACTACCATTAACATCGTGCATATTTACTCTTCAGTGCATGCTCACTATTTAGGGATTGAACAATGTTTCAAAGTTGGCTTATATATATATATATATCAGGGATGGAGTACTCATACTCGTACTTGTACTCGTACTTTTTTTTCAGTACTTAGCTGTACTCTGTACTTAGCGAAATTCATGAGTACATGTACTCGTACTTACTTAAGTACTGTTACAAAAATACTGTACTCATGAGTACATTACGAGTACCTCTGAGTACTTTATTTAAATTTAATCAGATAGGAAAAAAAAGTTAATTGTTTCCCAGGCCCTCCCTCAACTGTTTGAAATGCCTTTCATCTGTCTTTTTTCAGACTTGAAAAAAGTGGCCTCATATGTGTTATGAAAAATAAAAAATATAAATAAAAAACCTGCCAGTGCCTGCCTCATCTGTTTTTCATAAAAGTGGCTTGTTTATTATTTTAGTCATATCCCTATATTTAGAAAGTGTGTCTTACCTATCAAGCTTTTTAGGTAAGTGTGGCCACATTGACTTCTTTCTCAACAATGGACTTGATGAAATGCCTAATGATGCATATAATTGGCCAGGAGCAACACTATTTTGGATTAATACAATGTACTTTAATTAGTATATTGTTGTATTTGTCACACTTGCTGCAAAATAAGACACTGTGTTTACCTCAAATATTGGGACAGATATATACCTGATCAAACAGTGCACACCCAGATCAGGAGCTGCAGTCTGATAATGGTCTACACTGTTTGATATTTGATCTGCATTCTGACATGTACATGTATGCATTGGTGAAACACGCTGATCACTTTTTCAGACAATTATGTCAATAATTTTTGGTGACCAAATATTTATGAATAAAAATATCAAGAATAATATAATCCTTAAAACAGAACAGTTCTCAAGCTCATCACATAAAGCGTCAAAATCAAAATCTAGAAGAAAAGCACTGTAGACTCAGATGAGGCGGCTCGGATCTGCAGAGTTTGCAGAATCAGCTATTGTTTTATTTAGGGCTTAAATGCTTAATAACTTATATCAGGTTTTATCTATTGAATCTTAGATGTCACTACTAGTGCGGATCCAGAGGGGGGGACAGGGGGTCCGGACACACCCTGGAAAATCACTAGTTATATGGTTTCTATAGGGAATAAGCAATTGGACCCCTTCCTGGAAAAAGTTGGACCCCCTCTGGAACCTTGAAAAATCATAGATTATTTTGAAATTGACCATTTGACTTCTTTAAAATAAGCTGAGGACTAAAAAAAAAACAAAAAAAAAAGCGTTGTCATAGCTTTTTTGTCAGACTGACCTGGACCCCCCCCCCCCCCAGACGAAAATTCCTGGATCCGCGCATGACGTATTTGCTTGTAAATATTATAAATATCTGCAGCCTGCTTAGTTATTTAATTTGGCTTTTGTCATAAATTTTCATTGCATACTTTATAGTACTCATAGTACTCAGATGTACTCATGAGTACTTTTCTAAAGTACTCAGTACTTACTTGAGTACATTTACAAAATGTGTACTCAGTACTTACTCGAGTACTGTCAAAACAGTCAGTACTCAGTACTTACTTGAGTACTTTTTCTTAGTACTCGCTTCATCCCTGATATATATATAATAAAAAAGTTAATACATGTATATATATTGATATATATATATATATATATATATATATATATATATATATATATATATATATATCAATATATATACATGTATTAACTTTTTTTTTATAAAATACCACTTTCAGTATTATTCCAGGAATTGTAATACTGGCAAAAATTACATCTCGATTAGGTCAGACATTTTAGCTGGCCTGCTGTGGGCCCAAACTGGTTGCAAAGGTTATCAGAAGTTAATACCAGTCACTGAATGCTAAACAGTAACAATGAGTTAAAAAATTCAGCATGGTAACATATTTATTTTTGTGAACTTTTCAATAAACTTGCCATTTAGAGCTCTCCACAAAAGAGATGTTCGTAAATTTCTTTTCTTATGCCTTACATTTAAATATTTTCATTTTCAAATCAAGCCTTTAATGAATCTTTAGATTTTGCAACCATTTATAGCCTCATGAATGACATAAGTTTGATTGAGAGCTGCCAAGCTCCCTTGCCTGTGCAATATGCTTCGAGACAGCTGCAAAGCTCACTTGCCCATGTAATATGCTTCGAACATCGAAGGCATTTGCCAGATGTGATTGACAGCAAGCCACACCTGAGTCGCACATGCAAAACAAGCATTTTGTTTGCTCCATTGGCTGTCTGTGTTCACACTGGCTGTTTCACTTTTCTGTTTTACACTCCAACAAAACCATTAATACAATTACATATTGAATATAAAACTGTTTTGTTTCCAAAATTATAAATAATTTCTATATTTTAGATATTTATAATAAAATGTAAATATAAGCAATAAATTCAATTTTTGGAATGGTCATGGAATCATGAATAGCTCAGATCTCTTGCAAAGTTAACATGAAGCCCTTTGGGCTTCACTTACTTTGCAAGAGACCCGAAGTGTTCATGATTCCAGGAACATTCCAAAAATCTAATTCATTTCTTAAATGAATGATGTAGACACTTGAAAATTTAAAATGTGTAATAAACACAGTTTATTATGACAGGCTAAAGGCAAATCCATTCGACAAAACCTGTCCTATGCTTATTATTGCTTCAACCGAGGAAACTTCCATAACTGACTGAATAGAAGAAAGTGTTGAGTATATTCAACTACCATACTCTACTCATCTCACTATATATGTTTGTTATTGTCCCTTTTCTCTAATATGATCTAAGTCGTGATTTTTGCCAGGGATATGAATTCAGTGAATTTGCTTGTTGTTTCTAGAATGTGAAGAAGAAAAACCCAGCTCAAAAGAAAATACTACCTCCACAATTACCTGAAGCTCAAACAGACACAAATAGATATCAGATAAATGCTACACAAGTAGATCAGTCAAACATTTCAAGGTACATATATGCATTATTTCTTTACATGTATCCTATAAACAATTGAGTGTATTGAAACACTTAATATATGTATCCATGAAACAATTAAATTTTACTGAAAACACAAAAAACAAGTGACTATGACCAGGAAATGCCCCAATCACAGACTGCAGTCTATCCGAAGGCACCTTCAGGAAGAGACACAGAGTACACAGAGACATTACACCATTAACAGTGTTCTGCCAAGGTTGCTAAGACATGGGGACAAATGTCTCAACAGCCCTGAAAATTAGGGGACATTTTTAAAATCAGTGAGACATTAGTTTTTTTCCTGAAAATACACTGGATTGTATTTAACACGCATTACCTGGGCGCCACAGTCTGCCCACAGCGTAATAAGTGGTCATGATCGCTACAACGTGATACCCCACCCACCTGCCCACAGCACATCGATGCTGAAACTTCCGCTAAGCTAGTACTTGTTTATAAGGGAGCCAAATGTTGCATAAGGCTACAGTAAATCTTGTATTAGTTTGTACACTCGAATAGTTCGTACACCATAAATTATTTATGACCGGTCAGCTCAAAATGTCATGTATTAGTTCGTACAGTGGCCATTTTTCCTATTTGTAATTTTTAATAGTTCGTACACAACGTTTTTTTGCCGTTCATTTGGTCAATCAGTGTGTCTGTCTACGATGCTTTCGTTTTTCGTCGAGCGCGTCAGTTAACAAACATATCAGCGGAACAGGAGCGTTTCGCCTGTCAGTGCGATCGTCAGTGTCGCTAAACTTCAATGAACGTCCTGCTGATGCAAATCGCGGAGATATTTTGTCCAGTCATGACAAAAATCAAATACATGTACACAACCACGCGCGCGTGCACACAGTGTCCTACGTGTCTGTGATCATTGAGCCTTTTCTGGTCTTTCTGTGTCATAAATATGCCCAAGCGTCTTTTGTTTTTTTTGAATCACTGGATCCGAGCATGATGAAACCATATCGGCTGGTGTTTATCACAAATATTATCAACGAAGGCTCAGGGGAGCCTGTGCTTTTGTGCAATCTCGTCGGGTAACTCAAAGTTTTGGAGTAGATGAAGAATCTAGACACCTACGTACTCCTGCTAATTAGCTGTGCTTTAAATGTGCGTTCATCAATTTCATTTCTAAGTTTCACCAAAACGCGCACGCAATGAGCACCTGTCATAGAGACCTCATTTTGATAGCACCACAATGATATTTTTGGTAATATTTTTATAAATAATTTAAGCACCTATAATACATTATTTTTACTTATGAGAGCATGAAGTATTTGTATATTTTAAGAAATTTCTTTATTATTACATATGATAAATTTACTCTAGTTCTTTATTATTACTTTTAAGTTTTGAGGTAAGTCAAACATAGCAGTGTTTTCAAGTTCAGTATGTCAAATATTTATCATATTAGAATAAGTCGGTTTAAAGTAAATATAGTTATTTTTGAAATATGTATAATAGTTGTAAATTAAATATTATTGCAGGAGCAAAAGAGTACCCAAAGTGAAATTTGTTGGTCGACGCATCTGTCATAAATGGGACAAGAAGAAATATTCTGGCACTGTTCTCTCTGTGCTATCAGGCATTGATGGTTCACCTACAGCATTATATGAAATTCACTTTGATAATGACAATGAGATTTATGAGGTAGATAAGCTATTAGAAGAGTTCATGAATGGAGAACTGAAGTTTCTTGATTTGTAGGTTTGTACAGTTACAGTTTACACTTTATGTCACACCTATTTAAAGAGGTACTTTTTGTTTGTTTGTGGTTAAACATCACATTGCAAAGCTAGGGTCATGTTCAGATGGTTAGGTAAGCTAGCCTCACATTTTTTGTGGTCCACCCTCGTACTAAGCCCTTAACCAATGCTCAGTGCAAATACTTTCGCTTGTAACTAACAACAGCCCTTTCTCCACCTGTGGAATGAGAAGAATGACCTTAGAAATCACGTGTGATAAATCCCTATGAAAATATGGCGCTAGATTGAGGTGATGGGCCCTGTATCAGTAAACAGATTTGCTTCCCATTCAGCTACACAGCTCTTACCACAGTTATGGCCCTTTAATTATGCTTTATATATAGACAAAAGCAACAGAATAGTAGCCTTATATCAGTTAAAAATATGTTAAAATATAATAGCCTTTGATCATGTTTGTATATGTTTTATTAGTGTTATTTTCTACATTTCCCATAAGTGATCTTATCATTTTACATCAATTAAACAAATTAATTGTAATCATTAAGGAGCATATAGTGCACAATTTTTAAAATCATCTAATTTCAAGGAAGTTGTACATGTTTCCAAGTCTTTCTTTTCAGAATAATTTACACTGAATTCCTTAAATACTTAAGTCACATAGAAATTCATAGCAAGAACTGGCCACCATACATTTTGAGGGACTACTTTTTTTTGTTTACATTCTAAATGACATGTGGTCAATGGTAGACATTTTCTTTACCTTCAAGTCTATGGTAGGGGCACTTTACTTTTTTTTTACAAATTTGACTATCCAGGCCCTTTTTGGAAATATTCTTAATGCTGTTTGCTGTGGCACATATCAAAATAGCCCTATCTGTATCATTTAGGGAAATTAGGTGGATATTGGGTTTGTACAAGGTAGACAAATTTTCACAAATTTCATTTTGCAATATTTTTTTTTCTAAAGTTTTATTTTTTCATTTGAAAGTACTGATAGTTGCAAAATTATACAGTTCCATTGAATTAATTGAGAAAATATTTCATAGAGACCTACAAAACATTTTTTTGACTCTTTTCTCTATACAAGCTAAATTTTCTTATTGAAGACGGCGGCCATCTTGACATTATCCTTAAATGCGATTTTATCGCCTTCGAAGTTTGTTTATTTCAATGAAAATTTGCATTGTTGTAACGGACGTCGTCATTACGTTACTTGTTCCCGCCGAAAGTATTATGTAACGTGGTCATAATATTATTTATGACATGACGTTCAGTAGATCTAACGTCATATGATAAATTTATTTAATTTACTGATTTGTCTGTTGTTTTTTTTGTATAAATAGGCTTATATAGGTATGACAATGGGTTATATAAGAGGGTCTGGATGGGGTATAATGATCAGTGAATAATGGTCATTTTTTATAATGAATAATGGATAATTAGTCGAACAATAATGATTAGTGAATAATAAGTGACTAAAATATGAATAATCCTATTTTTTTAATGAATAGAAGAAAAAATAATGATGAGTGAATAATCAGATTTTAATGAACTATAGGTCTGATTTTAGTAGAACAGAACAGAACATATACTTTATTTTTCTCTCAGGTCATACAACATGACATATGAGGTAACTGGAATAAAAAAAAAACAATCATAATTCTCAATTAGCGGGAAAGGAATACATGTAATTGCTTAATGTCAAATACTGTCATGGCTATCTTCACTTTTTTTCTTAATTTTATTTGTGAATAACCCAAAATTTTAATGAGATGAATAAAAGGCTAAATTCTTATTGAAAAGTGAATACCAGACCCCCCCCCCGCCCCAATCCAGACCCTCATATAACTGACCATTTTACATACCATATAATAACGCAAATTACACCACCCTAACCAACTTTAGCACTAAATAGCCTGTACTGTGCAATGTCTACACTGATGTAGGTGGTATAAAATGGTTATTCTATGGCTTGTCCTCCTGTACGTAAGGTAATCCACTCGCTAAAGCTCGTGCATTATCTTAACGTACAGGCGGACAGCCCATGGTATATCTACTACATGTCTATTCGTGCCAATATGTTTAAGGTACATTGTTTTGTTTGATTTGATTCTTTACGTCCCATCAACAATCTTTCAGTTAAACAGGGTCTTCCTTGGTTGAACCAGTACTAAGCTAGGATAAATATGTCTTGCTCAAGGACCACAACGCAGTGACACCGATGAGGCTCGAACCCGCGGCCCTTCGGTCTCGAGTCAAGCACTCTACCACTGAGCCTCTGTGCTCCCAAGGTACTTTGTACTTTTAAATGTAGGTTATTCAATGTTTTGTGTTGGTTATGGAATATACGACTGAGCGGAGCTCCCGAGTGTTAATTTCATAATCAACAGACAATATAGCCCTGACCCAGCTGTTTCCTGTGTTGCTGACAAGCAGGTTTTACGTCGTGAAATATACAAATTATGTAGCACTTTGCTGCATTTCATTTAGCCATGAATGCGTTCACATGGGACAAATGGATTTTATTGCATGTAACAGCATTTTTTGTTATAATTTTTTGCAAAATTATTTGGAAAACATTTCACTGATCATACGTAGCTGATGTAGATGCTGATCAGTCGCCACTTTTTGTGCATTCTATGCTGATGCGCAAACAGTCGAGACTCACTCAGATCAGCGAATATATTCATGTGCCGTTTGATCATGTTGTCTTTATCATTTTGGGACAAGCAGTGTAATTTCTGACCAGGCCTCAATGTACATGTACAGCCTGATCAATTGCGCGAAACAGCTATTTGAAATTTACTGTACATCTTCTGATCACCGTTTTCTTTAAGGTTTTAAAAAAAGAAAACTTTTGGTTCAGACTGCAATAATCCTCTCATCAAGTTATGGGAGTGATCTAAAAAAAGTGTGAGGTATGCTATCAAAAAATTGTGGCCAAGTAATAGTTATACCATCGGTTGTGCGCCTGTACGTGGAGATAACCCACGAGCTTTAGCAGGTGGATTATCTTACGTACAGGTTGACAAAAATGGTATAACTATCTTATACCACCTATATCAGTGTAGGCCTAGCACATCACGGGATATTTCGTGCTGAAGTTGATAATGGTGGTATAAAATATTCTGGTGATTTGTGTTTTTAGGTTTTACAAAGGCTCAACCGGCAGTGGTTTCTAATTTCTAGTCTCAGAAGACGGGGCGACGGCTCAAAGTATCGTCTGACAGAAAGGTGATTATGTCCCAAAAGTATACGGCGTCAGTTCTCTGAAGAATCCACTACGTTTGTATTTTGATAGAAATTTTATTAAACAATCATACAATCAATTTTATTCGAATTACTTTTAGCTGTTAGGGCTCGAATTATCTATTGCATTAACTACCGTATTAAAAGTCAAAGGGAATACATTTATCATCATCTATGTTAATTCATATAAGCATAGCGTCCTTTTTGTGGGACAACGGCAAACAGTGCAGACCAAGATCAGACGCCGCAGAACGCGGCGTCTGATCAGAGTTTCCACGATTTGCTTACAAAATAGTATATTAGATTTGAATAAAAATGAAAATACCACCCAACACCCCTACACGTGGAAATGGGCTCGTCCTACTGATAGGGGTAGGACATTCAATATGGATTAAATTGGTTAATGCTGTTCGTATGTTTTCGCATTCTTTCCTTTAGATTCTTTAAGAGTATTAAAATCATGTTCTCGCTTCAGTCGCAGACATGTGAGAAGCTGTTCTCTGTTTTTTTTCTTTTTTGCATTTTCTCTCGTTTTTAAAAACTTTTTTAGGGCAATGGACTTTCCCATAAAACTACATATAGCGAGGTCAGGATGGCTCATTGTATATAAGTTGAGGGGTCACAGGTTATAATTTCCAAAAAAATGCTGGATTTCTTTCCCTGAATATCAATTTTGATTTAACAAACAGTGCTGAGTGACCCTGATAAAGTGCCGTATGATACAGGATTTCATCAGGGACTTCGCTTCTTGCAAAAATACCCGTTCAGGGGTTTGTGAGAGTTGATTTTTAAACCATTAAAGGAAACTGTAGGCATAACATATTAAACATCTGACGTTATACCTAAGAACTAAGACAAAATTGCCTCCAACAGGCTTCCATAGTACAGCTAACTTCTCCACTCTTCAGCACCCAGAGACTATGCCCAGTAAGCACGTAAATTCGGGCCACCATCGGTCCGCCAGCGAAACGCCATACGAATGGCGTTTCGCTGTCGGATCGACAGTGGCCTGAGATTGAATGCTAGCTGGGTGTTTTGGAGGTGATATCGAAAATAATAATTCTAACAAATGAAACGTGACATGAGATTTCCAACAATATGGTATGTGCGACCAGCAAAGCCTCAGATCAGCCTGCGCATACGCGCAGTCTGATCAGAGCCTTTGCTAGTCGCTTGAATATTCTATGAGTGTTAAGCTATATATTGAACATCGTTTGGAGTTTCTTAGCTTTCATGAAAGGGGGCTACACAGGCTCTGCAGTGTGTGGTTGGTATTTTCTGATCATATTCGCCGGTAGGTAACACCGCCTTCTCCGAAAATCTTGTTAATAGTATTTCACTTAATAAGTACTCTCATTTGATTGAACTACCGATATCTCGAAGAAGAAAGGCCCGCAATCGGACTCTTGTCAATCTTATTATGGTTCTGTAATGTAGCCAATGGATTCCCTATGACTATTCCCAACTTTGTTTGATTTGAACTCATGATAAATCGAAGTAACTGTACTCAATCTCTTAATGCTTCTATTATATACCAAATGGATTTCCTATGCACATACATTAATGAGTATTATTTTATTTACAGAATGGCAGACAGCTTCAACCCAGATGCAGTTTGTGATGAGTGGCACGATCAATATTGTGACTTGTGTTATGAGGCTGATGACCTTAATGTAAAAGCGGCGAGTTTCTGTGATGACTGTATCCAATTTATGTGTAACAAATGTTATAAGATTCATGAAAGGCTTAGCTCCACCAGAGGACATCTTGTTAAAACAGGAACAGCTATGCCGAGGTCACAGGCGGACAAGTCACCCAGATTCAGCTTCTGTGATGAACATCCTAAACATCTAAAGAATCAGTTCTGTTCTGTCCATAAACAGCTGGTCTGTTCTCTTTGTTCGCCATTGTATCATAAGAACTGTTCTACTCGAAGTGTTGAAGATGTTTCTAAATCTATCTCTTCATCAGAGACAAATGATTTATATGACATTGTCAGCGACATTAAGAGTAATGTAGAGTCCAGTTTGACGGCAGTGGAATCTAATATTGACGATCTTAATGGCCAGAAAACAAATATGCTTAAACAGGCTCAAGAACTGTACGATAAAATGGTTTCAAAAGCAAAGAAATGGTTTGCTGATGAGAAGTCTGAGATAGACACACACTACCAGTCACAACTATTAGTTTTGAAACAAAATCATACAAGAATCAACAACACTGTATCACGGATAGAATCATCCCTCCGTCAAATAGACATTTTAAGAAGCAAACCTATAGATGCAAAATTGTTTCTGAGAATTCAAGACATATTGAGTGACATGAAACAACACCAAGATGATTTTAAGGCGCCTATATGTAATGTTCATTTATCATTTGTTCCATCCAAACAGATACAAGATTTTCTTTCCTCCTCATACACCATGGGTTCAGTAAAACTGGATAAATCAAAGTGTGAGATCACAATACCTGAAATATTGTATCCAGTCTCCTCTACCCAACAATCACGCGCAGGTCCAGCCAATAAGGTTGTTGCTGCAGCAGGTAAAAGCCATTCAGCAAGACAGAGTGTAGCACTGACACAGTTGAAGGGTCGTAAATTGAGGAGTTACAATGTAAAGCTGTCTGATGTCTGGAATGATTGTTGTATCACAGGTATGGCGATCACCAATGATGGCAGACGACTACTGGTAGATTTTATGAACAACAAAGTGAAACTGTTCTCCCGGGACATGAAGTTATTATCTTCTCTGTCATTGTCAGCTCCCTTTGATATAGCTGTTATCAGTGACAAGGAGGCTGTTGTTAGAACAGCTAACGAGTCACTGAAGCTACTAGATATCTCTGGTGGTAAGATGTCTATCAATGATACCACTAGAGTGTCCTATGGTGTAGTTGGCATCAGTAAGTACGGGAAGAAACTTGCTGTTACCAGTAATAGTCCTAAACCTGCCTCTGTTAAACTGATAGACAAGACTGGTAGAGTCTACTGGTCAGTGTCTACTGATGCTCAGGGACAGTCGCTATTTAGCGATCCTCGGTACGTGACCAGTGACATTGAAAGAAGCACCGTTACAGTAACAGACTTTGGGAATGATACATTGACAGTATTAAATGGTGACACAGGTGACGTCATCAAGAGAAGAAGTTTGAAAGATAAGTGGCCCCGAGGTGTTACTACTGGACCATCTGGTAACATATATGTTTGTTACAAATTTACACATGAGGTTGCTGTAATGACAGGAGACCTGGCTGAAGAGAGAATTCTCCTGTCTCAACAGGATGGTCTGGGTGCTGGACTATTGGCCATAGTATATGATAAGAGTTGTGGTCAGTTGATCACATCTTATGATAAGTACAGCGGTAATCAGAATAGTGTTGACGTCTTTGATCTCTCATAGTTGAAGACAATACAACTCTCCTGTCTGCACAGGCTTGTCCGGATGAGCAAACACTGTCCTTAACATATGATAAGACTTGTTGTTAACTGGTCTCAGACAACACCGACCACAATAATAATGGCGTCTGAAAAAAGCAAGACTGAAGTTGATCATGTTAATTAGCCCGTATATGCCTAGCGTCCTTTTTATGGAACATGGACAAACAGTGCAGACCCAGATCAGACGCCGCAGAAGGCGGCGTCTGATCAGGATCTTCACTGTTTGCTAAAAGTATGTTCTATTTTGATTTTTAAAAAAAGAAAAAAATACCACTCAACAACCCTTTAAACGGATATGGACTTGTCCAATTGATAAAGGTGGAGAAAATCCATGGGGTTCAAATGGTTTAAATATGATATATTTCATATACATCAATCACTACAAAGAGACGATTACACGCGACATATTTGGTGTAAAATATTTTTGTTGTATGCCAAAATCAAAGTCGTAGCTCATCCTGCGCAGTCTGATCAGCGCCATTGCTAATTCCTGTTTAAACATTATGATTGCGTAAGAATTATCCAAAAATATAGCAAATCTCTGTAGCTGAGACATCCGAGCAGTCTGGTCAGGGCCGTTTTATTTTTTTGTCTAAACATTATGATTGCAAGCCGCATTCAATTATCCAAATTTATAGGAAATCTCTGTAGCTGAGACATCCGAGCAGTCTGGTCAGGGCCGTTTTATTTTGTTGTCTAAACATTATGATTGATAAACATGCAGCGTCCAATTGTTTAAGATTCTTGTAAGTTCTACTTAATGTCTATAGCTGAGGTTGTTACCCGATCACAGCTATGCATCAGTGTCATTGCTATTTAAGATTCTAGGTAAATCTCTGTAGCTGAGACATCCGAGCAGTCTGGTCAGCGCAGTTTTATTTTGTCGTCTAAACATTATGATTGATATACATGCTACATCCATTTGTTCATCTAATAAGTCTCTGTAGCTGAGCATCCGTGCATTCATATTAGCGTCTTGCTATCCGCAGTGTAAATATTATGATAGCTACATTTGAATTATCATTTTTGTCATTCAATTATTCAAGATTCTAAGTCTCTGTAGCTGAGCGTGTTACACAACAGTATTAGTGTCTTGCATCCACAGTGTAAATATTATGATAGCTATTTTCGTTTTTGGCATCCAATTATTCAACATTCTAGTAAGTCTCTGCAGCTGAGCTTGTTACCTGGATATAATATCTGGACAATCGCATCGGCGCCAATGCTATTCGCTGTGTGTGTATGTTCGCACGCGTGTGCGCATTATAATAGATGCATTTATGACATAACGTAGGTCGGGAGCCAAAACCTTGTAACTCTGATTTTTACAAAAACGACTTTTTGTCATCGCGGGAATGCCAAACGCATGGCGCACATTCTGTCAAATGTTCCAAGCTCTAGACCAATTAGAACTCCCATAAAAAAAGCATCAATCATGCTTTAAAATATCATATCTATGAACATGATGAAAAATTGATTTATTTTGGTGCTCATTTTACCGAGATACGAGGTTTTGCTATTAAAAGATCCTCAAAATGTCGTAACTGGATGGTTTTTCATGAAAAAAATGTCAAAATGATGTAACTCAAGTGAAACTCTTCATAATGACCGTGAAAGCTTTATTGGAAGTTCAAAACACCAATACCAGTGGATTTGGATGTTACTAAATATAATCCTGTCTGACTTTCAGCAATATAGGACACTCCTAGTAAAAGTTATTCATTTTTTTGTCTCTGGGAAAATCAAAAGATACGAGTTTTTGACTCCCGACCGACGATAAATAATTCTTCAAATTTGAGTCAATTCATGAGATTTTGGTACGAATCAGACATGCGAGCATCGAAGTCTCAGACAAACCTGCGCTTCCACTCAGTCTTGTCAGAACCTTCGCTTATCGCACTCAAAAATAGAGTTGTTTGTTTGTTTGTTTGATTTGATTCTTAACGTCCAATCAACAATCTTTCAGTTAAACAGGGACGGGTCTTCCTGGGTTGAACCAGTACTAAGCTAGGATAAATGTGTCTTGCTCATGGACCACAACGCAGTGACGCCGGTGAGGCTCGAACCCGCGGCCTCTGGGTCTCGAGTCAAGCACTCTACCACTGAGCCACTGCGCTCCCTGTAAAATAGAGTCGTAGATAGAGGCTGATGCCAAAATTTGAAAAAAAAACTGTTTAAAGAGTGTCTATACATATATGCCATAGGTACCAAAATCTCTACAACTGGCCCATTTACATGTAATTTGAACATTCATGGGTTTGGTATGGGCATATCACATGCACGGACCCAGCAGGTTTTTTAGAGGGATCCAACTTTGACAAAAAAACAACAACAATTTTTATTCATTTGTGTGTTTTTTAGATGATAAGGGGAAAGAGGATCCAAATACCACAATAAGCGAGCCACCATCGGCCCTCCAGCGAAACGCCATTTAAATGGCGTTTCCCTGGTTTGACGATGATGACCTAACATTTAATCCTGGCTATGAAGCTTTGTGATTTTTCTGGGGAATCGAGTTTTTTATTGCTAAGAAATCCTATATTTCAGCGATTTTGAGGGAGGGGGTCTGGACCCCCAGTCCCCCCTCTGGACACGCAATGCCAGTACATGTATGTAAAAATCCGGCAATGCTATTCCATGTAGATATGATTTACCTTGCTAAACAGGCCAAATGCGATGTTAAAAAAGCTAAGCTTTGAGATGAGAACCGTACCCAAATCGAACCCAGACTGGGATTTCACCAGTTTTATGTCAAAACGAATAAAGTATGCAGATGTTTTGCCAATTTTAGCTCAGAACAAGAGCATTTTACACATGACATGTATATAACAGCCCTTATTCGTATTTCGGACGTAAAAAATCGAACCGATCATGTTGTATGAAGGAATAAATGCCAAAGTTTCCAGGCGCAGTATCGCCTTTGCCATCGCGGTAGTTGTAAAGTCACGCTCTAGTTCCTGCGAGTTTACCATATCAGTACATGCAGTGCATGCAGGCGTGGGGAGAAATGCGTGTAATATTGTAGTATCTGCTGAAACACCCCCAAGCCACCACCAATCAATCGCGGTAGCTCCGCTGATGCCCACCCGTGTCGTGGCGACTCAGGCTGAATCCAGCCTAATGCAGCCTAATCCTGGGAATATTCCTAACTGTTTCTTACCTGTTTCGTATCAGTGTCAGTAACAAGTGAAAGTATAATACAAAGTACTGGTTATCCGCTTTAGGGGGCGCAGTGGCTCAGTGGTAGAGTGCTTGACTCGAGACTGAGGGGCCTCGGGTTTGAGCCTCACCGGCGTCGCTGCATTGCGTCCTTGAGCAAGACACATTTATCCTAGCTACCCTACCGCCCACGTTTTTGTACTTGTCGAATTGGCGTTGAAAACGTATTGAAAACGCAGGTAATACGCACTGTATTTTCAACGCGAATTCCAATTAGCCAATCCCCGCTCGTCATTGATAATATGTTGAACTGCAGGGAAACGCAGTTACCTGTCCACCAATCGATCCAGCTGATTTATCAACGCGAACAAACGTTTATCACTGCGTTGCAACGCAGGTCCGCATTGCAATGCATTGCTGCATAGTCATTCATTGGATGAAGGATAAAATACGTTTAAGGACATATGCTACTAAATACTTCCCATATTGAAATATTTTCAATACCTTGCATACAGTTTGTTTTATGCATGGGCTATCCATTTATGAAATAAAAAGGATATGTCACCGTGCTTATTTTTTCAGAATCTCATATTGAAGTTTACAGCATTTGACCAATTTTCTAGAAATATAAAATAATAACACTAGTCCTAATTATCGAGCTAAAACGGTTGTAATCTTCAGCCAGCTTCTTTCTTTTGACTTAAATTACTGCTCATGACCTCAAACTTTTAAGAACATGTGCATGTTTACTTGTTATCCCATGCTGTGACAAGATACTGCATGATATATTTTGGCAATTCGTCAAAAATGGAATTTGTTTTTAGAATAAATCATGTATTAAAAAATCTGATATTGAAAATCTTGAAAATTTATTTTTAATTCATGGACTATTATAATACCTTTCAGAAAAAAGAATAAAAATCTGGGGTCACCGAACTAATTCTCTTTCTAGAGGGCCAAATTTAACCCCACCCCCATAGGTTTCATGCGTAATTCAATATAAAAAGTTGGTGGATGACGATTTCGTTCGTTTTGATGATGCCATTTTACTATTATATGAAGTAATGTAGCATTAAAATGTTAAAAAAGAAAGAAAAAACACACTGAAAATATATGCGCATCCGGGAATCGATCCTGGTCCTCTGACTTTGTAGCCAGACACGCTAACCACTAGGCCACGAGGTCAGGCCGTGCGTAGCTCTAAATAACCGTACAAATAGTATAGACTCGGCCACTATCGTATTCGTAACCAGGGTTATTGTGTACATCGTTTGATTTCCACTGAGCTACATTTATCTGTCTTTAGTGCTGAGACGATCAGTTCTGAAAAGATGTCAATAGATATTTCGAACACACTTTGATTAGTTATTTTATGGAGAAAATGTCGGAACACCGATATGACATAAGAATATAGGAAGCTGTGTTGATACGAATTCGTTAAGGGGCGAAAGACAGGACCCAGACAACTTTCCCTGTTTGCAGACGCGGGAAAGGTGCGCATTGGAAATAGCCGCATATGTCTTTAAACGGATTAATAGCAAAATAAAACATTGAGGTAAGAAATAATATTGTTTTACGCAAGATGATAAAGCAAATTTCAAGCTTTAGATTAGATTTACCTATAACAGAATCAACAAGTTTCAATATCGATTTTTCTAAATAGGCAATTTGATTGGTTAACGCACTAACGCTTCCCTTATCCTATGAATATTCATGATCTTGCCTTGCGTTGATACGAGTTGATTCGCGTTTTCAACGCACTTTAAATCGTACGTTCGTACAACGCATTGAAAATGCGCACTAAACGCGAATTCGCAGTACAAATACGTGGGCGGCAGTGTAAGTATTTGTTCAACGTAGGAAGACCCGCCCCTATATAGCTGAAAGAGTGTTGATGGGACGTAAAGAATCAAATCAAACAAACAAAACTGGTTATCCAGTTTGCGGAGCTTGTCCAGAAAGAAAAGTGTGGATATGGGAACTGACCGGTTCGGCATGAGAATAGCTGTTGACTGGGACATAAAACCGCAAACAATACAAAAAACTACCGCATACTCGCTTGCTTGCATGGTCACACATACTCACACAAGCATTCACGCAGTTTCTGAGATAAACTCTTCCACTTTAAACTGTAGAAGAGTCTTTGTATTAAAAAGGGGTGTTAGACAAATTCCGAAAAATGAAATCGAAAAAAGCAAAATGATTAAGCAAACAGTGTTAGATCCAGACGAGGTAGTTTGTGAGCCATCTCATCTGGATCTACACTGTTTTGTAGGACCATCTTTACAGGTATGTAGTGTTGAACGGGTTAACGAAGGCTTAACGACAGCCTCTGAGCCGTCGTAAAATTTAGACAGTTTAACGAAGATGCATCGGCTGTTCGTTCATTTCAGTGCGTTCTTGTTAATCAATTTTTGCTAACGAGGGCTTAACGATGATGTAACGAACGAAACTGGGCTAACGAAGCTTCCTAGTGTTGGTAAACTCCCAGCTGGGAGGATTCCGGGAGATTGCCGTGAAAGCAAATATCTAAAAGTTATCTGCTTGTAGAAAGTTCAGAACAAAAATTAGGCCTACAATTATTACCAATTATGAACACGTGTCAGTATCTGGTCACTGAATATTTTCGAAAAATACTTTCGTTTGCAATGCATTTTTATCAAACTTTCGGTTTCAGCATGTTTTAAACATTTATTAAAACACATCCAAGAAAAAAATGGACCTTTAGTCTGTTCTTTGGTTCTGTGATAGCCGTGTAATTATTTTCACTTTTTTGCCAATTCAGAATCTGCTGACTCGGAGTGTGTAAACACAAGTTTACCCTATTTCATGTCACAACAATAGCACACACGCACTCAGCTGTTTTTACAATTAAGAAAGTCAAAATTATTTAAAACAAATTTTTTACGGGCACCATTTGCTCTCTCTAAGCAGACGCATATCCAGGAAGTTTTGACTCTGACAACATTTTTTAAAAAAACTTAATGCCGTCGTCGCTGGTCCGGCTCTTTTCTTTTGGCCTAGTATGCTTTCCGCCGTGTCCCTTTTTTCTCATTTCGGCTCATTTTACAGAACATATTTTTAACAGAACATATATTTTATTGACGTAAACTGTACAGTTTCTTGTCATACATATATGCAAATAATAACATATTCATATGGTCACAATAGATGTATACATGATTTGACAACAGTCTTAAATTGTTCACAACAAAGACTATATAAACTATATGTGTGCTCCAATATCAGTTACTTGAAAAAATAGGATTTTGTTTAAAGAGAAAATGCAATCTTAATCGTAATTTATTGTCTAACAAACTATCACCTAAACTGGAGGCTGAGTCCAGTTTTATTAGAGAAAAAACAAAACAAAAAAAACAAGAATTTGATAAATTATTAGATAAGTGATTCAAATTTTACAAAGAAAAATAGGGTACCTATATTTTTTTTATTTTTTTTGAGGAATATGTAAATCCATAGATGATTAATAGATCCAATCTTGTCGAAACGAAATACAAGAAAGGGTCAAAGGATAACATACAGCTTATAATTAGTATCATCCCAAGATTAACCCATCTAAGCCGAATGGACCCTCCTACCCTTATCAGTAGGACGCGCTCATTTCCAATTTTAGATGTGCTGGGTGGTAATTTTCATTTCCATTCAAATTTTAACACTCTGTAAGCAAACTGTGGAGATGCCGATCAGACGCTACGTTCTGTAGCGTCTGATCTGGATCTGCAATGTTTGCGCATGACCCACAAAATGGACCCGAGGCCTATATGGGTTAGAAAGGATCTTGGGATTTAACCGGTCAATTCAGTAATAACGTGGAAATCTAATTGTCAAAAAATGAATTTTCGAAAATCAAAACAACTAAAAGAGAAAAAAAAAAAAAACAACATAAACAGATATAACTTATAAAAAGACGACAACTGAGACTTAGGCTATTAATACTACTAAAGATACAAGCTAGTTTCGCCCATTTAAAATACATCTAATCCTCCCCGCTTTAATGTTTACCTGTGCATGAGATTTCACTGCTTTCAGAGCCTTCCTTTGTGTATTGCCTTACAAAGTAATTACATTCATACCTTTTGTGTACAATTGAGTTAGACAGTGCAAACACACACGAAATGCCAATTTTGCGGCATCTCATCCGAGTCTGCAATGTTTAAAAGGGTTCAGCTTTAATCGAGATGTGTATAAACCAATAAACGATTAGCATGGAATAATAGTTACATTCGACAGTTAGAGGCATTTGGAAAGTGTCATCAGTGATGGTAAGTATTGTGTTCTTTTCTGGAGCTCTAGTCTCGGCGCGTCTACACATATGACATGCTATAATTAACCCTTAAAGCACCTGCAAAATGCATTAAAATGCTGCCTGCAAGGTCGTCCGCTGAACGCATTGACAAATAATACCACAAATAAATAAAGGCTAACATTGTTGACACATATCAGACTGCTCCTACGGATACAGCCCGATCTGGGTCTACACTGTTAATCGAGGAAACTCCTAAACTGAATGTATTTCGACAGACGTGATTAGTGCTCCAGGGATCACGATATAGTTTTATGCCAAAAGAAATCGACATGCTGATGGTTTGTTCTACACACGTGTCGTGCAAGCTCGATAGATTGTCTCGGCGAGGCTTTTCTAGCGAGCATCCACGACATCTATCCCAGTCATTGAGTTCTGAATAAGGCTTCTCGATAGAATAGGATACGTTTATATATAGGACAGGTTATAGTCATACCATGGGCCGTCCGCCTGCACGTGGAGACAATCCACGCGCTTTAGCGAGTTGATTATCCCACGTACAGACGGACAAACATGGTATAACCAAGTGTATACGGCCTACATCAGTGTAGACCTTGCGCATCATGAGATAGTTCGCTCTAAAGTTGGTATGGGTGGTATAATTTCTATAACACTACTACTTCATTCATCGCTATCACACCCAGAGTGGTCTTATACCAACATTATAAAACAACTCTGTGTGTGACGACGATTGAAATGAAGATGTAAGAAAACACATCAGCACCATACTATCACTCTACATCTTTGTACTTCGATAGAATATGCCTTGTATCGATGTCTACCATTATCAGTCGCTACCCCCAGTAAGCCGGCTGGTAAAGGTATACGTCGCTCACCGCACAACATGTTATTGTAAAAGAGTATTTCTTAAGGAAAATGCTTCATGAACAAACTTACCTAAGTTTTTCAAAATTGTAGAGTTTGTGGATCGCATCAAAAGAGTGAATTTATACACACTTGGGCGCTTGTAATAATATTGTCGGATGTATTTTTCACGTAGCTGATTATAAGCTGAACATATCGTAATAAAATGGTACTCGTCTTCTATATGTGAACTATTACAAAGAGTGCAAAAGCGTAAAGAACGCTCAATCCTATTCTGTGAGTACCGCCCCGTAACAATGCGTAACTGATGGGCTGCCAGTCTTAGTTGGGATATAACTGTTCTAAGCTTATAAGGTAATATATCTAAGTAGCGCTCGTACACCATCTCCCCCTTGAAATCTTTATACAAAATAAGTGAACTACTTTGAGCTATATCATTGACCCAAGACTGCTTAAAAACATCTATAACTCTTTCTTTGAAGAGTAAATGAAAAGTATTTAAATTAAGTGACAATGGGTTGCTCCAAGCATATGAGAAACCATATGTATCCAACAGTGATTTTACATTACTTGCCCAATTCTTGGCACCTTTACCGCAAGATTCAACCATGTTTTTGTAGAAATATGACACAAGTATATTATCTGACGATACAATACGACACCAAAATTTTATGATACGCACATGCCTTTGGATATAAAGGGGATACCTCCCCAAATCACCATAAACGCCTAGAGAACAAGTAGAAGATTTAACCTTTAGTATTGTTTTACAAAATTTAAGATGGATTCTTTCAATAGATTTACACTTTCCAAAACCCCAAACTTCGGACGAATAACTAAGGATGGATCCCACAAAGGCATCAAATAGCTGACACATTACTTTAGGGGTTAAGGAGTAAGTTCTGGTATTGAACAAAAGACAATTCATGGCCCTTAAGCCTTTTCCTATTAACATTTCCTGATTTAAAGCAAAAGTGCCAGTATAATTTAAAACAGTGCCTAAATAATTAAAACCATTAACTACTTCTAGTTTGGCGCCATCGTATGTCCACACCTCATTGACTTTCAACCGACCCCTTTTTCTGAACACCAATATCTTAGTTTTGTCAGTGTTAACTTGTAGTCCCCACCTAGTACAGTAAGTATGCAAAAGATCAAGACCATGTTGCAAATCCGAGATAGTGTTGCCTAGAATAACCATATCGTCTGCAAAAAGCATCAAAATGAATGTAATGTCGTCTAAATTTAGACCACAATTTGGGTCATCTTGTAAAAAAAGCTCCAAGTTGCCATACATATTGCCATCTGCCACAATAATATTTATTGATGCTGCCATGCAATTATCAATAACACTTATTTTGCATGTCACCAATAGACCGACCTAGCCAAGGTGTGAAAACATTGAAAAATTATGATAACACCTGCCAGATTAATTTCATAATTGGATGGTCTTAAAGGACATTATCATACTTATGGACCGTGTCGAGAGAAAACCTGACGTAGCTGCATGTGAACATCAAAGGCGCAGACCAGCCTACACATCTGTGCAGTCTGATCAGCGGGCTCATCCTTCATGTAAGAGATCACGTAAAAATACATAAAAGCTCTTGTCAGTAAATTCACAGTAAACAGTATACCAACAACACACTCTAGGTAATTGTGATGGTGAATTGTGGTGAATTTCTACAACGCACTCTTAGTAATTTCGACGGTAGATTGCAGTAAATTTTATCAAAGGATTAGGTCTTAGAATATTGGACGGTGATTTGCGGTGAATTTCTACAAAACACTCTAGGTAATTGGAGTGTTGAATTTCTACAATAAACTCTATGTATTGTGATAGTGAATTGCGGTGAATTTCCACAAGACAAGCCAAGTAATTTCGACTGTAGATTGCGGTAAATTTTATCAAGGGATAAGGTCTGAGAAAATTGGACAGTGATTTGCGGTGAATTTCAAAAACACACTTAGTAATTTTGACGGTGAATTGCGGTGAGTTTCTACAACACTTTCTTAGTAATTTCCATGGTAGTGAATTTTATCAAGTGATTAGGTCGGAGAAAATTGAACGGGGAATTGCAGTGAATTTTTACATCACACTCTTAATAATTGTGACGATGAATTGCAGTGAATTTCTACAACACACTCTTAGTAATTGTGACAGTGAATTGCGGTGAATTTCTAGAACACACTCTGAGTTATTGTGACCGTGAATTGCGGTAAATTTCTAAAACACACTCTTAGTAATAAGGACAGTGAATTGAGGTGAATTTCTACAACACACTCTTGGTAATTGTGACGGTTAATTGTGGTGGATTTCTACAACACACTCTTAGTAATTGGGATTGTGAATTGCAGTGAATTAAAAACACCCTCTTAGTAATAGTGACTGTGAATTGTGGTGAATTTCTAGAACACACTCTTAGAAATTGTGAAGGTGAATTTCTACAACGCGCTCTAAGTTATTTCAACGGCAGATTGCAGTGAATTTTATCAAGGGATTAGGTCTGAGAAAATTGGATAGTGAATTGAGGTGAATTTCTACACACACTCTTAGTAATTGTGACGATGAATTCCCGTGAATTTATAAAACACATTTTAGTAATTGTGACAGCGAATTGTGGTGGATTTCTACACACACTCTTAGGTATTGTGACGGTGAATTGCGGTGATTCTCTAAAACAGACTCTTAGTAATTGTGACAGAGAAATGCAGTGAATTTCTACACACACTCCTAGTAATTGTGACTGTGAATTGCGGTAAATTTCTAAAACACATTCTTAGTTATTGTGACAAGGAATTGCAGTGAATTTCTTCACGCACTATTAGTAACTGAGACGGTGAATTTTTGTGAATTTCTAAAACACTCTTAGTAATTGTGGTGGTCAATTGCAGTGAATTTCAAAAACACACTCTTAGTAGTTGTTATGGCGAATTGTGGTGAATTTCTAAAACACACTCTTAGTAATTGTGACAGTGAGTTGTGGTGAATTTCTAAAGCTCACTTTTAGTAATTGTGACTGTGAATTGCGGTGAATTTCTAAAACATACTCTTAGTAATTGGGTCGGTGAATTGCGGTGAATTTCTAAAACACACTCTTGGTAATTGTGATGGTGAATTGCAGTGAATTTCTACACACACTCTGTGAATTGCGGTGAATTTCTAAAACACACTCTTAGAGATTGTTGAAAAAATCCTATATTGTGCCACCGCAAAGATGGCTACACCAAACGGCCACCACCTAGACAGATTTGTCACAGGGGCCCTTTGGGCCCCCTCTGGCTCCGCACTAGTGTAGGATGATCATCAGTACTGTCTTAGCCTGAACACCAGCTTTGTCAATGACAGATTAAAGCTAAAAAAACATCCTCAATTGTTCCACCACAAAGATGGCTACACCAATGTGCAACCGCCTAGATAGCTTTGTCACAGGGGCCTGCGGCCCCTATCTATCAGGGGCCCTTTGGGCCCCCTCTGGCTCTGCACTAGTGTAGGATTAACATCAGTACTTTTACAAATTACCTGTCTTAGCCTGAGCAGTTTGCCACTAAAGCACCAGCTTTTTCAATGACGGATTAAAGCTAAAAAAATCCTCCATTGTGTCACTGTAAAGATGGCTACACCAATGTGCCACCGCCTGGATAGCTTTGTCACAGGGGCCTGCGGGCCTGATCTATCAGGGGCCCTTTGGGCCCCCTCTGGCTCTGCACTAGTGTAGGATTAACATCAGTACTTTTACAAATTACCAGTCTTAGCCTGAGCAGTTTGCCACTACAGCACCAGCTTTTTCAATGACGGATTAAAGCTAAAAAAATCCTCCATTAAGTCACCGCAAAGATGGCTACACCAAAGGGGCCACCACCTAGATAGCTTTGTCACAGGGGCCTGCAGCCCTGATCTATCAGGGGCCCTATGGGTCCCCTCTGGCTCTACGCTAGTGTAGGATTAACATCAGTACTTTTTCAAGTTACCTGTCGGAGCCTGAGCAGTTTGCCACTACAACACCAGCTTTGTCAATGACAGAATGAAGCAAAAAAACATCCTCCATTGTGCCACCACAAAGATGGCTACACCAAAGGGCCACCGCCTAGATAGCTTTGTCACAGGGGCCTGCGGCCCTGATCTTGAAAGGGGCCCTTTGGGACCCCTCTGGCTCCGCACTAGTGTAGGATTAGCATCAGTACTTTTTCAAGTTACCTGTCATAGACTGAGCAGTTTGCCACTACAACACCAGCTTCGTCAATGACTGATTAAAGATAAAAAAATCCCTCCATTGTGCCACCGCAAAGATGGCTATACCAAAGGGCCACCGCCTAGATAGCCTTGTCACAGGGGCCTGTGGCCCTGATCTATCAGGGGCCCTTTGGGCCCCTCTGGCTCCACACTAGTGTAGGATTTACATCAGTACTTTTACAAGTTACCTGTCTTAGCCTGAGCAGTTTGCCACTACAACGCAAGCTCTGTCAATGACGGATTAAGGCTAAAAAATCCTTCCTTATCGTGCCACCGCAAAATGGCTACACCAAAGGGCAACCCCCTAGATAGCTTTGTCACAGGGGCCTGTGGTCCTGATCTATCTATGGCTCCGCACTAGTGTAGGGTTGACTTCAGTACTTTTTCAAGTTACCTGTCTAAGCCTGAGCAGTTTGCCACTGCAAAGCCAGCTTTGTGCCACCACAAAGATGGCTACAAATGGGCACAGAAGGGGACCCATGGCCTATATAAAGCTTTGTTGAAATCTATCATAATCTACTGTCTTTAGACTCTTCAATTTATCCGGACCTAATGACTTGATAAAATCTGCTGCAATCAGACCTAAGCCCTTGATTAAATTCACCGCAATCTATCGTCGTATTACTTAGAGTGTGTTTTAGAAATTCACCACATTTACCGTCACATATACTAAGGGTGTTTTTCAGAAACTCACCGTAATTCACTGTCACAATTACTAAGAGTGTGTTGTTGAAATTTACCACAATTCACCGTCCCAATTACTAAGAGTGTGTTTTGGAAATTCACCACAATTCGCCATAACAATTACTAAGAGTGTGTTTTAGAAATTAACCACAATTCTCTGTCACAATTACTTAGAGTGTGTTTTAGAAATTCACCGCAATTCACTGTCACAATTACTAAGAGTGAGATTTAGAAATTCACCACAATTCACCGTCACAAGTATTAAGAGTTTGTGTAGAAATTCACCGCACTTCACTGTCTTAATTACTGAGAATGTGTTGTAGAAATTCACCGCAATTCACCGTTTCAATTACTAAGAATGTGTTTTAGAAATTCACCACAACTCACCGTCCCAATTACTAAGAGTGTGTTTTAGAAATTAACCGCAATTCTCGTCACAATTACTAAGAGTGTGTTTTAGAAATTCACCGCAATTCACCGTCACAATTACTAAGAGTATGTTTTAGAAATTCACCACAATTCACCATCACAAGTACTAAGAGTGTGTGTAGAAATTCACCGCAATTCACCGTCACAATTACTAAGAGTGTATTGTAGAAATTCACCACAATTCCCCGTCCCATTTTCTCAGACCTAATTCCTTGATAAAATTCCCTGCAATCTGCCATTGAAATTACTAAGAGTGTGTTCAGTGATTTTATTTGGGATTTTGGGAAACAACCTTTGCCTTTACATTTGGGATAATTTCTCAAAGATTTTCGGAAAATAATACCCCAAAAAACAAAATTGGGAAAATATAGGCCATTTTTTTTATGGGAATGGTGCCTCTATAAAGGGCTAAAAATTGCTAAATAAAATCACTGGTGCTGTAGAAACTCACCGCAATTCACAGTCCAATTTTCTCAGAATAATCCCTGATTAAAACTCACCGCAATCTACCATTGAAATTATTAAGAGTGTGTTTTAGAAATTCACCGCAATTCACCTTCGAAATTACTAAGAGAGTGCTGTAGAAATTCACCGTCGAATTACTAAGAGTGTGTTGTAGAAATTCACCGTCACATTTTCTCAGACATAAGCGCTTGATGAAATTCATCGCAATCTACCGCCGAAATTACTAAGAGTGTGTTGTAGAAATTCACAGCAATTCACCGTCGAAATAACTAAGCCAGACCAAAGCCTATTGTAGAAATTTTGGGGAAATAATGCATTCTTTTGATATAATATGTATACTCCCATCCACCCACCCTACTCTGAGTTTTCACGATCTCTTACATGAAGGATGAACCGATCAGCGCCTTTGTTATTCGCTCCAAGGAAAGTATAATTGATAAATTTACTACACGCAAAATTTCAGCATTCTAGCTAATCTCTGTAACTGAGTAGTTTGGTTTAAGTATTGCAATTATTGCATGATCGGAAACCCTGAAGACGGGTCTTCTCGATGAGGTCCAGATAATTTCTATGTCCGGGTTTCATTTCCCTCAAATTGAAATTTTTTTCGTCTAATATTTAACCTGTGGAGCGACGCTTTAGTATGTTTAAAACGTTATGAGTATCGTGAGCCTGTATAGTTACAATACATTCCTTTATTGATATAAAAGTCCCGCCTGTACCAATTCAGAAACTTTTCCGTTCCCACAACGTTCATTCAACTTTAAGAAGCCTGAGCAGAGAAGTGTTTAGCCGTCGTCGGCCCTGGCTCCATTACGATGAAGCCAAAGATCTCGTGTAATGCTTACCGAAGCCAAAATCTAGATGAAGCCTGCATCCTTTACGGGTGTTCTAGTTGAAAAGACGCTAGGCTAAGTGGTGTATATATTTTCGAAAACACGACTCTTTGAAGTACCACCAAGGATCAGTGCTATAAGTACTTTGCCAAAGCCTGTTGGGACATAAATGAAATAATGTCAAAGAAACATGCTGAAGAAAAAAGGTAAAAAAAATCATGACTGTCTGGAAAAAAAAATGTCAAGCATTCGGTTTCTCACGTGACAAGAAATATCCTTCTAGCAAAAGATCGTGACCAAGACAACTAAAATCTGGTCCCAAAACGCATAAAACCCAGGGCTCCAGATAAGAGGAGGTAAAGGGTATTTCAGCATTGATTTTTCGGAATTCAGCATTGATAATTAAATTGAAGGGTGAAAATACCCTTTGCAGTCTGATATTCAATTTATGTGGTGGAACCTTTTATTCTTAGTAAAAAAAAACAATTAATATAAACCAATTATATAAATCTTGGAAGTTTTCCTAAAAACGCAACAATGTATTTGATACAAGCAACTTCTCTTTAAAATATGTTAAGCAAATATTGTTTATTTTACAAGGCTTTGCATTTTCTGCAATTTGATATCTTAAATATGGAGTAAAATACTCATTAAATTAAAAAGTAGGGGGTGAAATACCCATTGGTCCAAATCCTTATCTAGACCACTGAAAACCCCCATTAAAACGCACATATAAGCGCTCAACTGACAACAATAATTTCCCCGGGGGAGGCCCCACAAACCACCAAAAAGCCTAAAATTGTAAATGATTCACTGCAACCCTTGGAAGAGACCAGGCAAGTGCACCCTTAAACCTACAAGAAATCAACACATTTTAGTATTTGTCACCAACACTCTTTATTCAGATGGATTTTCCCAAACATACAAGGGATAGTCCATTTTATGTTTTAAAGGGATCACAGGTCAAAATTTTCTAAATTATGAGGTATTTATGTCCCTAAACTTAGCAAGCATTGCAGATTTCATTTGGGTCTTTGCTAACAGTTTGCCAAAGTGCCTGTTTACCGGTATCTTGAATGAAACAGGTTTATCAACCTAAAGCACCCTGCCCATCAGTGCTGAAAGAGATTTTGCTGAAAGGGAAACCACTGATTTTATAATCTACAACATTTCTTTAAAGTAATAGCCTCCCTTGTACAACTAAAACCAATTGAGTCAATTTCTCAGAAGTATCCCACAGAAATGATTGGCTGGTACAAGAATCAGCAATTTTGTTTAAAGAAGGCAGGCCAAATAAATAAAATGCCGGTGTTTAGGGTAACCCTACCCTGCCTAAATTTACGGTGTAACCTAGATTTTTTCCAGGTTTTCTGGAAAAAAATCTTTTTTATTCATTTTGAAAGGTGAGCTGCCTTTCAAATTGCAAAAAAATGTATTTTTTTTTTCAAAAAAAAAACAATTAAAAAAAAGTCTTACTACCTTAAATTTTGAGACCCGTTACCTGTAACCTTCTTATTAGCTCTCCTGAAGGCAGGTGAGCTATTGTGATCGGTCTTACTCCGTCGTGTGTTCATCCATCATTCCGTTGTCTGTAAACTTTTCGTTAAACAACATCTCCTGAACTACTGGTCCAAATTTAAAATAACTTCACATGAATGTTCCCATAATACCCTTTACCAAAATTGCATAAATGGTTCTGCTCCACCGAACGCAATGGCTGGCAGCAGAGCTCGAGATAAGAAATCTTTTAAAAAGCATCTCCTGAACCACTGGTCAAAATTCAAAATAATTCCACAGAATTGTTCATCTTGATACCCTCTACCAAAATTGCACAAGTGGTTTTGCTCCGCAGAACAAAAGGGCCGCCAGAGCTCCAGCCAGATAAGAAATATCTTAAAACGACATCTCATGAACCACTGGTCTAAATTCAAAGAAATTTTACAGAATTGTTCACCATGATGCCTCCTACCAAAATTGCACAAATGGTTCTCTCCACCAAATAAAGGGGCTGCCAGAGCTCTAAATAAGAACTGTCTTTTAATGACATTTCCTCCTGAAAGACTGGTCCAAATTCAAAATAATTTCACAGAATTGTTCCTCATAACACCCTCTACCAAAATTGCACAAATGGTTCTGCTCTGCTGAACAAAAGGGCTGCCAGAGCACTAGATAATAAAATATTTCAAAATGGCATTTCCTCCTTCTAACTTCAAAACAATTTCACAGAATTGTTCCTCATAATACCCTCTACCAACGCTCCACTGAACAAAAAATCTACCAGAGCTTAGGAATATCTCTAAACGGCATTTCCTCCTGAACCACAGGACCAAATAAAAACTTATTCACAGAATTATTCCTCATGATGCATCTACCAAAATTGCACAAATGGTTCCACTCCACCTAACAAAGGGGTCACCAGCGCTCTAGATGAGAAATGCCTTTAAATGACATCCCCTCCTGTTCCACTGGTCTAAATTCAAAATGATTTCACAGAGTTCTTCCTCATTATGCACTTTACCAAAATTGCATAAATAATTCTGATCCACTGAACAAAGGGGCTGCCAGAGCTCTAGATAAGAAATATCTTTAAACAGCATTTCCTCTTGAACCACTGTTCCGAATTCAATACTGTTCCACAGAAATGTTCCCAAAAAGGACCACTACCATAATTGTACAATGGTTTGGAAGCCGCCAGAGCTATAGATAAGAAATATCTTAAAATGACCTCTCCTCCTGAACAACTTTTCTAAATTCAAAATAATTTCAAAGAATGTTCCTCATGATGCCTTCTACCAAATTGATCAAAATGTTTTGTTCAGCTGAAAAACATGGCCACCACAGCTAAAAATAGAAATATATTTAAATGATATCTCTTTAGCCACAGCTAGCCAATTCACCATCTTATGTGCCAGGACTCAGGTGAGAGATCCAGGGCCCTCTTGTTATGTACTACACTTCTCCCCAATTTCCATCCTGTTCAGGCCCCAAGATAAGAGTGCGTAACTGAAAATTATTTTTCTTATTTCCCAACCAAAACATATGTTGCGGGTACTCAAAAGAAATGTCTCGATGAGACGGTTCTTTTGAGAACCCAAAACGCATGTTTTAACCGATGGATAAGAAAATAATCGCAATAATACGCTAAATAATTTTGCTTAACTGGCCCTTTGCAGTGTTCACACGCTGCACTCGAGTTGTAAGCATGTATTTACTACTATTGCCGCAATAATAAGAAACGCGAAAATCAGGTATATTATTTTATTACATGCATTTTTCCGAACATTAAGCTCAAATCCGGATTTAGAATATCCTGCAGTGTCAGAAGAAAATTGTTTGAAGAATCTACTACCACTGCCCTGACCCCTAATCTCTTGGGAATTTCGACATTTTAGGCTTTCTGAAAAGCGGGGGGAATTCAAATGGTGTAACAGCCATGTGACGGCCTATATATCTGTACTTAAATTTCTACAGGTAAGTGTCAAAAGCATCGCACATTTTAAAATTGTGATTGCTTTCAGTGTACATGCCAGTTTTATTTTTTTAGCACTGCCATTCAGTTGAAAGTACCGATTCAATCAGCGTAGACACAGAACCAACTGATACAATACGATCAGTTTGATCCAGGTAAATACTGTTTGCTATATTCGTAAGGACATTTTCTACTTAAACAGTGTGATGTGGCTATTATCGACAGTTTTATAAAACAACTTTTACAGTGGTAAACGGCCTAAACATTATCAACTACACATATGTAATTTTATAGTCAGCCATTCAAGTAGTGTAGATAATAATAGTTTTTTCAGAAAATGGATTAGGCCTATCCGATAATTATCCCTGTCAGGTGTCAAATAAGAGTGGAACAGAATGTCCAAATTCTACCATCAGAATTATTAGAACAAAAGTAAGCCATACTACCAGGCAATAATTGCCTGAAATGATTCACGACTATTGAATACTCAATGTGATGTAAATTGAAAACGTACATCTAAAGTCATTTATTCGCGATCCTACTTTATGCAGCAGTACTTTACATGTACGATACACTTTATGCTATCCTGAATTAAAGTGAAAACGCTACACTACAATATTTTATATTTTGTGAGAAAGTTATGGACGAAAAGTATTTACTAAAGATTAACGTTTTCCAGACATCCAGCAAGCGATTCCTCGAAACTCCACCAATTTGTCTCTTTTGATGTTTGAGTTATGTTCCTTATTGTGTTTAATGCTTTATTCACTGAATTTTGCAATTGCGCATGCGCAAAAAAGATTGTTATGCTTATCAGAATTCGTCATACTTGTGTTGCATTATTACACAAGAAAACTGTTTTATCACTTGAAACAAGCTCAGAAATCAATTTCGAATTTATCAAGGTTGTAAAAAAGGAAAATGTCTCCCTTTGACAAAAACAAATAGGGAATATTATATGAATATTACGTTACCTGATTGGGTGATAGACGAAAATATCATTCCGAGGAATGCGATTATCACATTTCCAGAGATGATATTTTCGACTATCACCCAATCAGAGAATGTAATATTTATTTTATTATACCGAATATAAGATCCTTTATTTTCTACCGTCTTACGCCTACCGTGGTGAGGGGAGTTCCAAATGGGAAAATGATGCACAGCCTCTTATCTACATGCATGAATGAAAAAACATCTTTCACAAAAATGGTTCTTTTAAGTTGTTGGAATAATCGACTGATCGTGACGTTCGGTCAAACAAATTACGTCATAAAAAGTCGACGACGCCAAACCTAATACCAAACAGCGTCATTTAAATGGGGTACTGTACAAGATGTGGTTCTGTTGCAAAATAGAAAATTTCGCCAAATCGGCTCAAATTTGGCCTCAACGTGTTCCTTTCGTCCTAACTAAGAAATTGAGTACCTACAATTCATGTTTCTGACCAATTGGGAGTGGAAAGTGGCCAAATCACGCCTCATGTTGAACGTCTACTGACGTGAACGAGCCGTACGCGCAGCGGCGTTGCGCATCTGGCGAACGACTGATATGTTTTACTATCACCCGCTGCTATGACAAAAAAAAAAATGAGTGACAGTATTCACCGTCACTATAGTAGTGGGTGATTGGAAGTTTTGTATGGGAAATTCACGTGAGATATAATAATAAATATTTGGTAATCTCAGATCTATCACGATTTTCAATAATTCTTTCTTTTACCAAATCAGGTAGACCTATCAGCACATTGTTCCTACCATTTCTCGGCCAGCAATGTGCGCAGACTAAGATGCAACAGCACACTTATTTTCCTATGGAGATTTCAGTGATAAAACTTCAAGCTTGGCCAATTTGATGAAAACCCCGCTTTCTAAGGTTGCTTTTCTAAACGATCAAAACACACTTCTGGTTGTCAAATGTTTTAGACCACCATTTCGTTCAGTCGAATCTGGTTGGCAGTGGATTTCTGAAGGCATAAACTGTGTTAGATTTCTGTTCAAATTTGTAACCTGAAAAATTGGACCCCTGTCACATTTAAATGACTGTCATGTGATTCCTCGTAACAATATCCGTAAACTTTTACTATATGCATAAGCCAGTCTTTGCACATTTAGATACACCTACATTTGCTTTACTGGCTTGCGTCATTTTGCATATAAATAGCAAACAATTCAGGTGTAGCGTTTTCACTTTTGTTCAGTATATAACCTACACGGCGATCACTGACCTGAAACGCCAGCGAATGAGTTAGTCAACCGTTGCATATTATTAATAAACTGGGTCAGTTTATGTCCATTCTACCAAAAGTAATACTCCCCCGTTGAAAAGAACCAAAAATATGCCAAAATTCCATCTAATTACAGAAAAACTCAGCAAAAACATCAGGTTGAAAATTTTGTCAAAAAATACTGCAGCTTTTTCTACCTGCATATCAAAAATATCAAGAGAAAATAACGTGAAAAGATGCCCTTTAAGTCGATTTTTCGCGTTTCTTATTAATGCGGCAGTACTTTTTTTTTAATCAATAATCAGAGAGGAAACCAGTTTGGATCCTGATCAGATGGATTCATCAGATCTGGATCTACAGTGTTTTCAAAAAGGATAAATTTCAGGTCAGCAAGAGGAGGTCACTTGCCTCTATGATAATTAACTCAAATTTTGTAGTCTGCTGCTGATCTTTGCAAACAGTTTGGACCCTTATAGTGATCCTGAAAGAATATTTTGAAAAGTTAATTTTGAAAAATGTCAGAAGGCGACAAAAAAAAATCATGAAAAATTACCCAGCATATGCCTCTATGATAAATGAGGTTCAGAATTATTCTGCAACATGTTTAATTTCTTTAATACATGTACTTGATAAAGATCAGATCTGACCCTACTATTATATGGGTCTCGACGCGAGAAAACCTGTCTTCGCTGGTTTCTGAACAACAAAGCCGCAGTTCAGCCTGTGCATTCGCACAGTCTGATCAGCGCCTCTGTTATTCGCTCATCGGAAAGAATGATTTCAAAACTAGCTACAAGTGAAATTTCATTATTCTTGCTACTCACTGTAGCTGAGCAGGCTGGTTTTTGTTTGACCTCATCAGAAACCCGGTAGACAGGTTTTGTCATGTCGATGCCCATATTAGGTCCAGACCAGCAAATATTTTGATCACAAAAATATGATTATTTTCTTATCTCTATCAGTCTAAACATAGCTTTTGGTGACTTTAAAATTTGATACCTGTCTCATAAAGATGGTCCTTTTGAGTACCTATATTGAATGGTTAGGTTGAGAAAATATATAATTTATTTGCAATTAGCCCTCTCATCTTTAAGTCTGTTTATTAAGATTTTCTACAAAAATCTCAGAGCACAAATTAACTTATTACATTCATGTTTTACTAAAAATAGTAACGAAATGAATAGTTACCCGGGCTGATACTGCTCTGGATACTAAACCGATAACAGCCTGCTCACACAAACCCATATTGGCCCTCTTGTGAACCCATGTTGGCACGCGTGTGCACCTATATCAGCCCTCACATGCACTCTCAGCGTCATAAGTAAGTAAGTAAGTAGTTTATTCACAACTTAAGCATGTACAGCTCATCGTTATTGTGACATATAATAACAATACATATACATATATATGGAGAATGACAGAAAGTGAATTGATGAATGGTTAACATAGGTATATCAGCATATTCAGCACCCATACAGCATGATACAGGGAAAATCAAACTCTTTAACTTTCCAAAATTGCAAGCCTCCAGGGCAACTTGTAGTCCTATAAGATAGGCACATCCCACTGCATCGTATGCACATTCTATCATGCAGATCTGATTAGCCTTCAACATTTTACATCTGCCAGTTCTGCACATTTTTGCAGGAGCATATCTGTTATATAATTTGAGACAGGAATCCCAAATTTAGTGTGTGGATACACCTTGGGTCGCAGAGTGTCACATACTGTTTCTGGGGTTACTGTGATTTTGACCTTGTCCTCTGACCCTAGTTCTAGGAAAATTGTGTCTAGAGCATATATCTTGTATTGTTTTAATGTAGGAATCCCAAATTTAGATTGTTGAAACATGTTAGGGTGTCAGAGTGTCCCGTACTGGTTGGGGTCACTTTGAACTCCTATATTATTGGCGGTAGGAGTCCCAAATTTAGTGTGCGGATACATAGTGTCACACACTGTTTATAGATCACAGTGTCTCATTTATGAAAATCTATTGTCTTTGGGGGGTATTTTATCAATTTGTGACACAATTCATGATTTTGCCTAATAATCAACTCTCAAACAGTGCAATTCAAAGGTATCTTTATAGGTGGTACAACGCTTTTCTCACATAGAAGAAAAGATTGAATTTTACCAAATCAATATCTCATTTTCTCTTTTAACGCAGCATCCATCCAGCATGATACAGTGAAAAACAAACTCTTTAACTTCCCAAAGTTGCAAGCCTCTACCTTATATTACTGTGCCAGTGTATGAGCTTCCAGGTACTACTCCCAACATGTATTTTGTAAATGTGAATTTAATGAACAGCATTGAAAACACACAAAAAAATGTATAAAGGACCGTCTTGATCTAATGTAAGAATTCCCTAGAACTTCTTTATTTATTATACCTCAGATTGGAACTTTCTGGTCACCTGAACAAAACTGTTAAAACACCAATGCCAAGTTAGTATAAGCGAACAAACATGTATGTGTTTTCTTAGGTACATTTGTAACTATCTTTTTCTAATCCATACTCTGTTTTATTATAAAAACGGCGATTGGGTGGAAATTTGCTTTATCAAGCTTGTGAAAATGGGTTAACACTTGGTCAAGCTTTGCAGGTATGTTGTTCTGTTGTACAAAGCTTTCTGTCAAACTGTTGCCAGAACTGCGCTACCAAGACATTATTTCTGTACAATGTAATGTGAATAATATGTTACCCAATGTTACTTTTAACAAAGCAATATTATCGCATGAAAATTGTATGATACATTCTATGTCAATATAAACCGGGAAATATACATATCCAGATTTTTCGATACATTTGTCAAAAACGAATTTTGCAATCGCTTCATCAATTCCATGGACTGGCTTTATTCCAATAGCGTGACTTTCTGCATTGAACAGCTGCACAAGGTTTTCCAATCTGTTAGCCTGGTGTAAAGCTTGACCAAAAGCAGCCAAAGTAAGTATTATGATCAGGAAATACCACTATCACACATTGCAGGCCAAACAAAGGCACTGCGAGGAAGACGGAGATAACATAACACTAACAGCCAAAATACATCATTAAGGCAATTAAAATAAATCAACCAGCTCTCTCCTCACCTATATGCTTTGGTGTCAAACGTTTTGTGGTTTGACACACCATATATTACGTCTTTATAGCCATTATGGCAAAATGCAATCAAAACCATTTTCTAGGGGTCTTAGAAATTACAGGCTGCAGACTATTATAAAGTATTTGAAAATTAAGATGCACTTTCAATTGCGTTCTTGGTTTGCATATTTTTGTTTATGGATGGCAAACAATTCAGGTGTAGCGTTTTCATGTTTGTTCAGTATAGGTTTATTTAGAGAAAACATAAAAAATCTTAGTTCAAATTACACCTAGAGCTTTGAATATTGGTTTGTATCAACTTCTTGTTGTGGTCCTTAAAGGGGCCAGCAAATCTAGGGAGAGTAGCTTATTAGGGTCTCTCTGGGCCCTCTCCTTTGTTTGTTTGTTGCTTTACGTCCCAGTCAACAGCTATGGTCATTACGGGAAGGTCAATTGACCTAACCACACTTTTTCCTGGGCAACCTTGAACAAGCACATACTTTCCCGCGTAACTGACAACAACCCTTCTAGAATGATTCATTCAGCGGAAGGGAGGAGAATGACCGTAGAAATTATTTTATGATCAATCTCCACGAAAGTATGGGACCGGGCCGGGATCGAACTCGCGACCCCTGAATCTGCAGTCAGACATGCATCTATAGCCAGAAACGTTACTGACTGCACAACCCGCCCGGTCCCTCTCGTTTGTCTAGCAAAATCTAAATAAGTTGACCACAAAAAGACCTTGAGAAAAGTTTTTTTCTTGTTTTTACAAGCCTTATCAAGACCCATGTCATCTTCTTTTTCCATGTGTTATTGTTTGTTCACAAAACTGCTCATCTGCATCGTCTCCCCTTTTCACACAGCTCCACCTAGAGGTATCTCGAACTCTTTGCCTGCTGGGTAATTTTTCATGTTTTTTTGTCGTCTGCTGATTTTTTTCAAAATCCTCTTTTTTGAAACATTCTTTCAGGAATACCGTCAGAGTGTCAAACAGTTTGGATCCAGATCGGGCCCAACATTTTGTTGGGCCTGGTCTGGGTCCCAAACTGTTTGCAGATGACACCAATAGGTATTGAGTTAAATAATATCATGAAATCTCTTTCACCGAAATTGTTGAGTATGAACCTGTCCTCTTTGTTTTTGTTTGATTGTTCATTTGTCTGTGCTAGTCAGGCAAGTGCAAGCAGTCGTGTCGTAGGAAGGGCTTGTAATTAGATATGGGGAGATAACTCAGAGTGTCTTAGTTGGGTAACTTGATAGTATCATTGAATACAGTACATTGAAAGGTTTCCTACTAACTTAAGTTAAAGGGTTGTAAAATTTAACCCTTTTAAACCAATGTAATTCTCCACAAAGTTTTATACAATGAAGTTCGGATAGTCCATAGTATATATTGAGGGGTAACAGGTTATTCTTTGCAAATTATTTCATATTTCTGTCCCTGAAGATTGTTTTTGTGTTCTCAAACAGTGTAGACTCTGATGAAATGCCGCTTTCTGTGGCATTTCATCTGGGTCTTCACTGTTTTCATTTGACTCCAGTTGTATCAAGGTACAGCATACTAAGCTAGTAGGCTTGTCTACTTTCCAGATGTAATAAGCAGACAACATTTTTATGACAAAAAATATTGGCACTGATAAGGGTTAAAACCTACCAGCGGTCTGCTGACTTTTTTCAAAAATAACTCTTTCAAAAAACTCTTTCAGGAACACTATCAGAGTGCTAAATGGTTTGGTTTTAGATCTTTCGGTCCTAATCAGGGTCCAAGCTGTTAACAAAGGTTATCAGCAGACAGAAAAAGTCGCCACTATAGTAAGGAAGGAGTTATGAACTGTAAGGACATGTCTAGGCAGGAGTGAAACCAAATATTGGTAATATTCTATCTGTCTGTGGTTTAAAGGACAGTGAGAGAAAGTACAAAGCATGTCTAATGATCTGTTAAATGATTATCGGTAAAAGTGTTGTCGATGTGTACCATGTCTCTATGGGATGGGAGTCTATTAGTGGAGACAAGATCAGTTTAATTGCACAAAATGAACTCCATTGTTAGCTCACCTGAGCCGAAGGCTCATGGGTGAGCTAATAGTATGTACCAGTCACTCTGGCATTCTTCTTTCCACAATTTCAAACATCTCTGAAATCAAATGGCCAATTAAATTCAAATTTCATATGGAGACTCCTTAGGACACGGGAACGAAAGTTTGTACAAATGGTCCTGGTCACATGACCAAGATGGCCATATATGGTAAAAACCCTTTAAAAATCTTCTTCTCCAGAACCAGAAGGCCGATGACTTTGGGACTTGGTATGTGGCATTGGGGTTGTGGGCCTACCAAGTTTGTTCAAATGATGATCCTAGGTTGACCTTGACCTACTTAACGTCAAGGTCAAATTTGCTTCCTAATGCATTTAAATGGGAAAATTTCTGAAAAGTATTTTTTTTGAAAACCCTGGAAGCCTTAGTCATTATTCTCACTTGATATTTTTAACCTAATGAGACAATGATTGGCCCAAATGAACTAAAATTTCATGTGAAGACTCCTTATGATAAGTTAGCCAAAATTTATACAAATTAATTTGGTCACTGTGTATGATGACCAAGATGACCTCCACGCCCATATATGGTAAATCTTCTTCTCCAGAACCAGAAGGTCCTGTGATATTGGGACTTGCCCTTCTGTAAAAGTGCCATCGATTTGCCATCGATTGCCACCAAATGCCATCCAATGCCATGAAATTTAATGAAAAACGGTGGTAAGTAGTGGAATTTGATGGAAAGTAATGGCAAATGATGGAAGAACTCAAATTGCCACTGTTTTTTGCCATCAATTGCCACCAGTAGTGGTGAAAATTTGTGGCATTCAGTGGCAAAGACTGAATATTCAGTGGCAAAGACTGGAAAAAACGAACTTTGTAAATTTTTTGGATGGCAAATCGATGGAAAAGAACTCAGAAAATAAACCAAATAGCTTTAATGGTGAAAAAAGAGAACTTAGAATTTTTTAGGAATGGAAATCGGTGGCAAATGACTTAGTTATTTTGTTGTTGGGAAGAGACTAAGCTTTGGGGCTAAATCAACTGAGCCCTTTTTGCATATATGGTTGTTGTCGTTCTTTTTGTCTTTCCTAAGAAAAAAAAACCTTATTTCAGGACTGCTGTCAGTGTCAAACAGTTTGGAGCCAGATTAGGTCCAACATTTTGATAGTCCTACACTGAAACCAAACCGTTTGCAACGTTTGTCAGAAGATGACAAAGGTATTAATAATTTAATGTTTTAGTGCCATCCGTCTGTCCCATTAAGCTGATTACGTATCTTGGCCCGTTGTGCATAATGCCCACATATATATCTAGAAGTTCGCTAGCATATGTCTGCACGCCCACAAATTCATATAGAGCGCATGTGAGGCTTCGAAATGCATGCACCGTGCGAATATCAACGTTGATCATGTCAGTTTCAAGTTCATATACATCGATATGCGCAAGTCGTCATGTTTACACACATACAAAAGCAGACTTGCCTCTGGGTCTCTATTGTAAAAATTTGTGCATACGGTAAGCGTCTGCGCGGATGCGCAGGCTCGCCTGGGCCTTTCCTACCCGCCGATATAACAAAGACCCAGGCGACAATGTAAGGATACATCGTGGGATCTGCCTTGTATCGATGAACGTTTGTATGTCTGTCCTATAAAATTCATAGATTAAAATCTGCAATCTATATAATATAGCGCATTTTTAGAAGAAAACAGTCCTAGGATGCACGAAGTATTTCTACAAAGACCAGTCACAACGAGAGAGAGAGAGAGAGAGAGAGAGAGAGAGAGAGAGAGAGAGAGAGAGAAACGGGTCATGCACTATTTGCGTTTATTTTGAGGCCCGCGTGCGTTTCGCGCGACCCGGTTGCAGAATGGTGTCGCCACGGTTTGAAGTATCACAAAAAACGTCAGTAAAGTCACGTTCAAGCTCAATACAGCAGGAACTTTTCGTGACATACGCTCTTACGTAATCTTATTAAAGCAAAGTTTCAGAGTAATTGTTTTTCTTATTTTCAAAGATTATATTCTATATACATCGAAAGTGCTTGCTTTTAGTGAGGTCCGACAATGTATGTTTTGAAAAATAAGAAAAACAGATATTTCCGTCCGTAAACGGTTAGAACCTTTGTCCAGAAGAAGGCAGAAAGAAAGGACAATCCGAGGGACGATCGAACCTAAAAAACATGCAGTCAACGCTAAGGTGTGCTCTGGTGGCTTGGAATTTGGAAGCAAATTTGACAAGGCATCGGTCACATGAAGAGCCTTTCATATCTCTAGATAGGAGTGCGTATCCAACAAAACAATGTATAAACATCGATGCGACGTAATGGCGTTGTATCGACGTTTTTGCGCTTTGTCTTCTGTGTCGTTATTCAAATGCACCAAATCATAAACTGTGGTACTCAAAAGAACCGTCTTAATGAGACGGTTCTTTTTGTACTCAAAAGAACCGTCTTAGTAAGACGGCTCTTTTAGCACCCAAAACAAAGAGTAGACATTAATATTTTTCGCACAATTTCTTTTTAACTAGACCGCTTTGGAGAAACTTATCTTCTAAATTTCGTGTATTCAAGTGGCCATGCCACATCGGCAGAAGAAACTCTGATGCTTAGCCCTGGTGGATATTTTGCGTACTGAAAACGGATGTCTGCGCATTTGCACATAAAGGACTGTGCTGTGTTTCATAATACTTAATTTTTTATTAAAGAATTTTACAGATTCTTTACGTAAATGAGGAGCATCATTGATATGCGCAACTTAACTGGAAGCTGGGTCCTACACACGTTCTATGGTCTGACCCATTTGTGTTTGAAATCAGGCGATGGCATTTTTCGCCACCGATTGCCACTCTGATATAGTCGAAGAATTCAATGAATAGGTACACAGTGGGATAATAAAGGGAAAGCTGCTTTTGACTGCTAAACATGACATGCAGTTTTCCTGCCTGGTGCCTCTTCGGAGAAACGAACTAACGTGTAAAGTTTAAATGATGAAATTTGAATGATTGTCACTACAGTACGCCATTTTAACTTTTGCTTTCCAAGAGATTGTTATGCGGAAACATCTAAAGAGGGCGATCGTGGCTTTATAATTTGGTGGAATATTCAGGAATTGACTAATCTTTGACGGATACAGTTGGTAAGTTGATTTGAATTTCTGATGGATAATTATCAGACTATTAGGAGAAAACAAAGATTTTTTATGAACAGCCATGCGTGTGTGAACTCGCGCACATGTACTCGCGCACACACATGTCGAACTTTAACGGACATCTGCTTTTCCAAGCTGACCGTTTGTCGTGTTCGTATCTTAATCCGCCAGGAGGCACCAATTTCACATTACCTGTATTAATTTTATCTCTAATGTCTAAGCGGACGACGGAGTAACCATAGCTACGGGCGTTTTATCCACTAGACTGGTTTTCACAGTTTATTGAAATTATTTAGACTACATTAGAATAGTATGCCAATTAAGGGTTTCTGTTCGTGTGGATGGAATACTGACCAGAATGTGCTTCAGCGGCGTATGCTGAACTTTAAAATGAAACAAACGTCAATTTTATTAATGTAATTTTAATACATTTAATAATAAATTTGATTAACGTCGTAAGAAAAAAAAAATCTTTTTCTTGCATGCTATTTACCCTTAGTGCTCCAATCGCAACAACAGTCGTCTGCTTTTCTCGTCTGCTGAAATGTTTAAGAACCTCTTTGGCAAACAGTGTGGACCCAGATCAGACTGCTCCTGTTCTGGGTCCACGCTGTTTGCTTCTATACTTAATTCGTCAGTAATGTTAGGCAATTATTCGCAGCAGACGACTTCAGCAGACGACATTTTCAAATGCATTTTAAGGGTTAACCGACGCGTAGATAAGTTTACACCACGAGTGCAGTCTGATCATCGATCAGGATATTCAATTTAAGTGTTAGATGAACCTTGTGTGCGTGAACAGTGAAGACCCTGATTAAACGCTGAATTTTATTGCCTCTTGTTTGTTTGATTTGATTCTTCACGTCCCATCAACAATCTCTCAGTTATATAGGGACGAGTCTTCCTGGGTTGAACCAGTACTAAGCTAGGATAAATGATTCTATAGCCTCTGATCTGGGTCTGTGCTGTTCACCTATGTCCCACAAAAGGGACGCTAAACCTGTTCAAATTAGTCAAAGATATATTTCTCGTGACGTAGTATCTTATAAATAAAATTTCTACAATAGACAATGATTAAACGCTGCATTCTGTGGCCTCTTATCCGGGTCTGGATATCTGGTGGTATTACTGAAAGTTTGCTTTTTCTTAAACATTTATTTTTAGATAGAAATCAGTATGTGCATGTCATTCACCATCTTGTATTAATTAACGCTGGTCAACAGCTTACAATCGACTGCATCGGCTGATCTCAGACCCCGCAGGGCGTACATTATGACACGTTTCAGCGACCTGATTTAACATGTACCATACCATGATAAAGGACCCTTACCACCAATGCTTATGACAGTCTTACATAAGATAAGTATATTTATTTGGATGTCGTCTGCTTATTTCGTATGTACTCAAATGACTGCTCCTTAGGGAGTTGTCTGATCAGGACCCACACTGTATGCAATATGGGCCACCGGACTAACTTATCACGGGTGAGCCCAGACCAGACCGCACCTATTGGGGCAATCTGATCTTGGTACCTAATATCCTCAATAAAGGACACCAGACTTATTTTTTCATAGAAGCAAACAAAATGAACCCGGATCAGACTGCTCCTTGTTCGCAATATAATCAACTTGCGTAAAAAGTGCAACGCCAATTTTACAGATGCGACGCGTAAAATATAGCGATTCCTTTGATAACACGCATTTGTAGCGCGATTAAAGATTTTGTTCATTTTGAGGTAAACGCAGACTATGAAAAACAGTGAAGACCCAGAGGAAATACTACACAAGCGGCATTTCATCAGGATCAACACTGTATTCTACGACAAACTCGATCTTCAGAGTAAGAAATATAATTTTTTATGACATCCCTCAATATATTAAATGGACCGTCCGGACTGATTCAAACGTTATGTGGACCATTCAATTGATCTTAAAAGGTTAAAATCCAACGTTCACATGCTTTATTTATGCTTGTACAAGCTGGTACTGATCGCGCACGCGAAAATGCCTCTCATAAACGCCCATGTTAACGTAAGAAACGTATTCAACGAAGTACTTTGACAGTGAAAACCAAGATAAAATGCCGCATAAGCGGCATTTTATCAGAGTCTGCTCTGTTTTCTATGACAATATCGATCTTCAGAGAAAGAGGTATGTTATAAACTGTAATCCCTCAAGAAATTCAATGGGCCATCCTGACTTTACTGTATGGAATATTGAATTATTTTTAGTAGTTTAAAGCGGTTAAAGATCCAACGTCTACAGGTTTAGTTAATATTTGTAGATATATGTTGTTGCGCTGGCAAATGCCCCTGAAATATAAAATGCTCATGTTGGAACTTATCGCACATGCGCTGATGCCCCTGATGAACACCCATGCTAGCGTAACCAAAGCCAGATATTCAATGCAAAGCTGTAAAAAAAAACCAGATTTAACGCTCCAGTGAAAACCGTGTAGATCCAAATCAATCAAACTCATTAAGCTAAAATATTTTAATACATGTACCATACGAGAGCATTAGCCTGCACACGCAGCATTTGGCATTATTTCAAAATAATTAGGTTTTTATTTAATTATACTTTTTTCAAAAAATATATTCAGATACGCCATCTGTTTGGATTCATTTAAAATTCCGTATTTTGTCGCGCCTGATCTGGGTCCATTTGTTTTGGAAAAATAATCACCAGAAGACACACGCATGCAATAAAAATCCCCTCACGCAGCCACACTGTATGGGGTCCTCTGTTAATCTTTGTTTATTGGTAATACACAATGTATGCCGTACTTTCATAATTCATAAGAAATAGAAATACAGGTAATTACCGATTTTAGCCGTATGGATTTTCCCACTCTTATCAGTTATACCAGTCCATTTTTGAACCAAGGGTTGCATGGTGGTATTTATATTTTTTATTCAGATTTTAATAGAACATTTTATAAGAAACCACGGAGACCCTGATCAGAGGCCACGTTCTGTCGCGTCTGATCTAGGTCTGCAATGTTTGTTTTTCTATGTCCCTCAACAAGAACGAGTAATGCATACCATCGGTTCCTTTTTAAATAGTCATTTGAAACAATATTTCAAAATCTTTTTCGCCTTTCATTTCAGAAATACCAACACAGTGTCAAAATTTCTCACTCAAACAGTATCAGTATGAATCCAGTTCAGTTCGACGCTTTTTCGGGCCTGATCTGGATCCAAACTATTTGTACCAAAATTATCGCCACTAGCAAGTGAAGAATCATAACCAATTTAGGTCAATAGAATTTCCCACTCTTGGCATTAGGGCAAGTCCATTTTGTATTAAGTTGTGTGGATTTTTTAATTTTATTTAAATTTTAATAGAATATTCTTTATGCAAACAGTGCATACCCTGATCAAATGCAACTTTATAGAATAAATAGATAAATAAATCAGGACTTTCGCATTTAAGAGTGCGTACCAAAAAATTAATTTTCTTATTTCTCAACCAGAACATATGTTGTGGGTGCTCAAAAGAACCGTCTCACTGAGACTGTTCTTTTGAGCACCCAAAGCATTTGTTAAAACTGATTGGTAAGATAATATTGACAATTTTACGCAATTTATTTTGTTTATTTAAACCTATGTAAATTTATAAATAAATAAATAAATAAATAAATAAATAAATAAATAAATAAATAAATAAATAAATAAATAAATAAATAAATAAGCTTAACTTTCAAAAAGCTAAGTTATAGACACGCGATAACTATATATATAGTGTATGTGTGGTCAATACCTGTTGTTACCTTGGATACAGTTGCTAAAAATAGATTATACCTCTGTAATCGGTGGGAAGCTTGTGAAAAAGTAGTAGGGGTTGTACCAGGAAAAATTCAAAAGGCTACATCAAATTTTATTTTAATTGTATGAAAAATATACCAATTTGTTCGCAATTGATCTGAGCATAGTGTCCCGTTTGCACAGAGAAAATATATTGAATACTTTAATAACTATGACAGAATATCTACCAATGAGCAGATCTAAAAAAGCCTGTTTTACTATATAATTTAATCATTCTTAGGGTTCTATCAAAAACCATCAAAAAGGACGAAGAGTTTGCAGAGGGAAATTCATAAAAATTATATCAGAGTAATCGTGAGATATTTAGGTAAAACATTTGTTTGCACAGGAATTCTGCTTTTATAATTTCAAAAGATATAGTATAAAAACTAACACCTTCCATTATAATTCCCTATTACCGCTTCAGCGCATCGCAGATACCTGGATGTCCGTTAAAGTCCCGTATGTGTGCGCGACCAGGGCGGGTGCATGAGGCTAAAATCTGGCGTTATAATCTATTCACCACTTGTATTTTTAACATATAAAACTTTGCCACGGATTTGTCTGCAGTTTGTGATTGTGGCATTTCCTGATCATACTCACTTGCTATTTTTTGTAGAAAATTTAACTCTACCGACCGCTGGTTGTATGGTGGCAAGATCGAATGTAGAGCCGCCCTTGTAGAACTTAGAAGCTCGAAATTGGCAACACGTGAAGGCATAGTGAGCCTGTGTATCTGCACAGTCTCGTCAAAAATGTTTAATTTGATGGTAAGACCAATGACACCCTTGTCCTAATGGGTTCCTAGGGCATATGCACAAGTTTGGTTAAATTAGATTTGCTTAAATTCGGCCCTATTCCCAATGCAAAAAAGTGCGTATTTTCCCCAATTTCAGATGAAAACTTCCGAATCTGACCAAGCCTACTTGGCCACAAATCAGTTGAGAAATTCTTTTAAAAGGACAAGAAAACATAATCATTTTTCGCGCACCGTGTGGTATTTAGTCACGTCCCCTAACATTGCGCGGCCCCTAACATTGCGCACTAGCCCAAGTGACTATGTCACATTTAATCAGATAAAATCTTTTTTGATATTTAATATCATGTTGCTTTTGGAAAGAGAAAAACAGCAAAATATTTTCACTTTATGTTTTCACGGCTGAGTAGGGGTGGATTTCGGGAAAAATTGGCAAATATTGTTAAAAATTTTCAGACCTGAATTCCGAATGACCCAGTCTTCATATCATTTATTTTGAATCAAGTTTTTGTTGAAGTAAATTGCTGAGAACAATCTGGTATTACTTTCCCTGGTTTATTTTGTGAAAGCAAATCATTAATTAGAAGTTATTGAAAATTTTGCAGAAAGTGCGCAATGTTAGGAGACTATTTTTGTTATTCTAAAACAGGGGGGCTGTGCACTTCAAATCAAAATTGCTAGAGATCGGGAAAATATTTTTCATTTCAAACTCTGTGTAAATAAAGCATATTGATTACTTTATTTGACTGTGCAAAATATTTCAAGTTTGTTTCTTTCTTATTATATCGAACGGAGGCTAAAGGCTTAAGTGCGCAATGTTAGGGGCCTTCACCGTAACCGTTTTTCGGAATGCGCGAGTAACTTCCCTTACCCCTTTCATGATGGAGCGAATCAAGATCGCTGTGAGTGTTTCTGCTCGTTATCGTAGCTAATATTGCTGTGGTAAACTGCTTATCAATTCAATTTTTACTTGAACGTAAATAAAACTATCATTTGAGGAGAAGTTAGGAAGAATTATTGACGATTCAGTTGTTTTTAACTTTCGTACCGGGATCGAATTCTGCAGATTATTTACGGCCATGGCTTCTTGTTAAATTGTACTACAGTAGTGTACAACAGAGGCGAGTTCAACACGAACGTTTTACATTATTGAACGTTAGCGAGCGCTTGCTCTACACAAAATGGCTGCGCCCTGTAACAAATAAATCAAGCGCCCCCAACTTCAACTTCAATGGTTTATTCTTCCACGCCCAATGGTAGGCATTTACGGATGAGGATGAAAACCTTGCCAATGGCTGAAAAGCAAAGGGAAACCCCTTTCCACCTTCTGTTTAAATTGTTCCTTTTCATATATCAACACAAAGAAACATACGTCGTTGTTCCAAAAATAGAATCTGAAAATATAGCGTGCATAGTCCCTCACGAAATCCATTATTGTTTTGGTACATGTAGCCATTCACCATATCTACATTAATTGCTGGTTCCCGCTTTACAGGTGGTCAGTAATGGAAAAACAGGTAGCCAGTACCCCCCCAATACCTGGAAATGGGGGGGGGGGGGGGGGGGGGGGGGTTCTGGTTACCTGTATTTACATTACTGACCACCTGTGGACAGGGAACCAGCAATTAATGTAGATATGGTGAATCTTCGAATTTCGGGCGAAACGCCTATCAATTTAATAAATCAAGAGCGCTTGCAAGCGCCTTTGCGAGCAGAGAGAAAGCACTCCAAGCGCTCTAATTGTTGAACACACCTCACAGGTGTCAGGTGGAACTATTTTCTTTATTCCTCATCCAAAACATAAGTTGTGGGTGCTCAAAAGAACTGTCTCAATGAGACGGTTCTTTTGAGAACCCAAAACACATGTTTAAATTGATGGGTAAGAAAGTAATTATTATTTTACACTAATAAACTTCCTTATCTGGATCTATGATTATATATCAAGAAACAAGGTATAAAGGTAAACTTTTTGGAATCAATAGAGCAATGGAAACTTGTATATATGAGACTATAAATATTCCCAATTTTAGTTGAAACACCCCTAATTTTCCCTATCCCATGGGCCCTGGCCCCATTACCAAAATAGGAAGTTTTAGAGGTCAAGTTTAACTCTCTTTATGGGGTTTGTGTGCTTGTTTATCTTTTTTAAAAGAAACTTTTTTGCTTTCTATTTCAGTCATAGAGGACAAAGAAATGTTACTATAGCTAGGACCATGCTCTTTGCGTTTAACAGTTTCTATCCATCAAGGTGAAGCAGAGCGTTGATCAATCTAGACGACCAGTCAATGCCTCAGTGATGATGCAAATTAAGGTTTCTAAATTATTTTTCATTTATTTTGTGAACAAATTCAGTCTGGTACTAACTGACCTGCCAAGCAGGGAAGGCTGAGGAGAGCCTGTGAAAGTGTGCATGCTTGCCACAGCCTTTGCTGCTCTCAAAGTATGGATGTTGATGAAGATTCAGGCAAAAAATTAGACCTCTAACCCCACTGTTAGCTCAAATACTCACAGCTTTGTAAATTTTAAGTCTGTCTATATAACCCTTTGTTTATGAATGGATTCTTCCAACTGGTTTTAAATAATGAGCCAGCTGGTTCATTGAACATATCAAGGGGTTATAGGTTAGAAATTCCAAATTAAGATGCACTTCAGTTCCTTAAGAATGTTTAATCCTTGCAAAACACAGTGCAGACCCTGATGAAATGCAGCATCATGCTTAGGGCTTCCACGTTTACACGTGTGAACGGAAGCGTTTCGTGTTTATGCAATAAACGTTTACAAAAATGACCTACCGTTTAAACGAATTAGCACGTGATGACCTTCATGGTTTATTAATAGCATATTCTAATGAAAATAGTGTTGTTTTTTCAGATTCGGGTGTATTTGATAAAGTTTCTGACATTAATTAAATAATAAAATTAGAACTACGGCGGACATGCACAGCGGACACAGTGACCGATGTCCGTTGTGATGAAAATGTCCTGAATTTTATCTCACTGTGCTAGGCATTTCCATCAGATATGTAAATGCACACCTTATGTCCTTAATTTTAGGTGGACACGCACATGAAAGCATTTATGGCTTTAGACTGTGTTGTCGTTATTCACTTCCCATCGGTGTGTGTATTGATGCCAATTTCAGCTGCCTACGTGACGATTGGCAGTTACATCTCGCGGGTGTCAACCAATTACACATTTGCTACTGTTTACAAGGGAAGACACACTAAAGAAATGTCGGTTATCGATGAGCCTGCCCATGTTGCAGTCAGGTTGCAATTACTTGAAACGAGTTCTATCACAACACCTAACCAAACAATTTTGAATGTTTGAACAAGGTACAATATTGGCCATTTTTACCGATCTGCAACAATGAAAAAATTCAGCGCGGTAATTTGCGTGTAAACGGAATCGTTTCGATTTCTGGAATTGGTGTAAACGTTTACAAAATTTCATAAACGTGGAAGCCCTAATCATGCTGCATTTCATTTTGGTCATCACTGTTTGCCAAAGTATACCCATTTTAAAATATACAAAGGGTTATTAATATAAGCATGAACCTTCCCCCTTTTAAGGAGGGGTATAGTTTTGACATTTTTGGCCTGACCTTCCATCTTTCCATCCAGAATCAAATTTCAGCATCCAGTGGTTAAATATTATGTATTCTTGGTTTAAATGATTAGTACAAAGAGTATATTTTTGCTAATATCGCGCAATTAAAATGCATATATGATAAAGTGGTCTTTGCCTTCCGCAAAAAAAAACAAAAAAACCCTGTTTATTCACCCATTTAAGCTGAATGGATTTTCCCAATCTTATCAATTGGACTGGTCCTTTTCAATTTTGAGGGTTGCTGGGTGGTATTTTTCATTTTGATTCAAATCTCTGTGAGCAAGTAATGGAGACCCTGATCAGACACCACATTATGCCGCTTTGCGGCGCCTGAACTGTGTCTGCTCTGTTTGCCTATATGTTTCACAAAAAGGACTAAGGTTATACACTTAAATGCTCTTCATACTCTACAGTATACACAGCAGACATAAAAAGCAGACAACATCTTCATGATAAAACAATAGAGGTTTGATAAAGGTTAAGATAAGTTTGCTAAAAATATCCAAATGTAAAACAAGCAAATGCTTCATGTGATAAACCTAGAAATGCCCTGTTTTGAAAACAGTGAAGAGCCAGAACAGCTGGCTTCCCTTACACCAGATGATCCAGATTGCAATAATTTCCAATTTGCTTGTGAATATATGGCTCAAAACTGATATCCATAAAGTTAGTTTGTTAGATAAAAAATTAGGTGGCTGTGGCATATTTATGAAAAATCATCATGGTTAGAGTTAGTAAAATGGAGTGAACATGTGTTTAATTTTGTTTTCATTTATGTTTCAGATGCAGCAAACCTGTGTTTTGTAACTTTCGTTGCAAAAGATTTTGAAGAGAAGACTTTCATTTTGAGTAGAGAGACTGCCAAGGAATCAGAGAGAACTGTGAAAATAAAAAAGGAACCTTTATCATTGGGGTATCAGGCCTTCAGATACGAGTGGTTAATAAAAAATATTTTTCTTATTTCTCAACCAAAACATATGTTTTGGGTACTCAAGTGAACTGTCCCAATGAGATGGTTTTAAGACGGCTTTCTTGAGCACCTAAAAGAAACTTTGAAAATGATATTTAAAAAACATGAACAATTTTACACACCAAATTTTTGTTTATCTGGAGGCCTGGATACATAAACTGGTTTCAATTTAAATACATCCAATGGACAACAGCTTGAAGTAATTTAGTGACGTATACTACTATAAATTAAAAAAAAAGATGATATTGTGTTCAACTCAGTTTTTCAACCTTTGGATAAAACAACCAGTGACAGCTAATCCTGTTCTTTTGTAGGTAGGTTAAAATGATGGTATTTAGTGACATTTTTGCAACATATATTGCACTCAGAATGGTTTAACAATTGAACTGTAATTTTTCTGAGCGTAAAGGGCAACCAATGGTTGATGAGGTAAAAATGCCACTAAATTCCATCATTTTCCACTAACTAGCCATCAAATGCCACCGTTCTCCATCATGGTGGCAATCGATGAAAATAATTGCCATCATTTTCCATCAGCTCTGGCAAACGATGGCAAAAATGCCTGCTCAATCTTGATGGCAAATGGTGGCATATAATGCCACCATTTTCCAGCGATATGTTCCAATACTCCACCGTCATGGCAAATGGTGGAAAATTTGCCACTGTTTTTCATCAGTACTGGAAAACGATGGCAAAAAATATTAGTGGCACTTGGTGGCATAATTGCCATCGATTTTCACTGATATGTTCCAATACTCCATCGTCATGGCAAATGATGGCAAATGATGGACAAAATGCCACCATTTTCCACTCTCTTTATCAATCCCCTGTTTTTTTCACTCTTTCACCATAGATGGAAATACCCATCTTAGCTCGTTCCAATACTCCACCGTTTTCCATCGAAATCGATGGCACTTTTACAGAAGGGTGGTATGTAGCCTTGGGGATGTTGGGCCTTCCAAGTTTGTTCAAATGATGATCCTAAGTTGACCTTGACCAACTTAACGTCAAGGTCAAATTTGCCTCCTAATGCATATAAATGGGAACTTTTTTGAAAAGTTGATTTTTTGAATACTGTTGAAGCCAAAGTCATTATTTTCACTTGATATGTTAAACCTAATGAGCCAATGGCTATAAATAAGTTTTTAAGGTCAAGGCAACCACACCCATATATGGTAAAAACCCTTTAAATATCTTATTCTCTGGAACAAAAGACCAATGGCCTTGGGACTTGGTATTTATCGCATGACGTCGCGTCTGGGAGTGATATAACGCTATGCAATAAAATCTGTAAACCACTAGTGGTTTATAGATTGACGGGAAACGTTATGACGTCCATAACAACGTTGCGTACATAATGACAAAATTATAACGTTTTTTACATCAGAAATGAGATTTCAAAGTATTTGTCATATGATAAATAGAATCTAACATTCGTGCTCTTGTATTATTGAATTTATTAAACTCGTTGCGAAAAAGAGATAAAATGCTCGGCAAGCCTCGCATTTTATCTCTTTTACCAAACTCGTTTAATAAATTCAATAAAACATGAGCACTCATGTAAGATCCTCTATGTAGCATTGGGGATGTGGTCTCTACCAGGTTTGCACAAATGATGAATCTAGCTTGACCTTGACCTTTATGGCAAGGTCAAATTTGGCTCCTAATGGATGTATATGGGATAAATCTTGAAATGTTCATTTTTCTATAACTGTTTAAGCTGTTTGATGGAGTATTCATTAGATTATTTTAGGTCACTTGACCAAAATGGCTGCAACCCCCATATATGGTAAAACAAAATATGTTTTATTATAAGGCGTAGTTGACCTTGACCTATTTTTACATTATTAAAGAGATCAGGTGAGCGCCTCAGGACCTTCAAGTCCTCTAGTTTTTTTTATACTGTTATTTAGTCCTTGACAATTTTTGACAAATCCATGCCTCTCGCGGGCCTCTTGGTCATTTTTTGATTCAATGATTTAAAATCTGAGAGTGGAACAAACTTTCTAATTGTTGCTTAATCAGCAGCCTCTGTGCTATCCTTGAAACATAAAAATGAAAAACATACTTCTAGAATGCTAACAAAAGACTGACTAAAAAAATAAATATGGGAGTGCAGTGGCTCAGTGGTAGAGTGCTTGACTCGAGACCGAAGGGCCGCGGGTTCGAGCCTCACTGGTGTCACTGCATTGTGATCCTTGAGCAAGATTCATTTATCTTAGCTAAGAACTGGTTCAACCCAGGAAGACCAGTCCCTGTTTAACTGAAAGATTGTTGATGGGACGTAAAGAATCAAATCAAACAAACAAACCAAAAAAATATAGTTCATAATGGCTGAATATTTTGATGTACTACACTCCTCCCCAATTTTTATCATGAATGTTAACCTGCAGCATGCCGGTTGTTAGCATGTATTTTCAGAGTGGAAAACTGTGTTGATCCTGATCAGTAGCCGTCTGATCAGGATCTAGACTGTTTTCTAAAGTAGATATATCCGGGTTCAGAAGGACAGTGGTTAATTAGGCCGAGAATTTTTTTATTAGTTGATTTACGGGATTTTTTTTCAGATTTAGGGGAGGGGGGGGTTGCGAGAAAAAAAGCTCTGAAAATGACCAGTTGACTGGTCATTTTCAGAGCTTTTTTTATTTTGATATATCCAGAATAAACAGCTAAACTTATATTAGTAAGGTAAACCAACAGTCTGTATTAAATCTTTATATATTTTCATCATTTTCAGGACAATCACTTTTAACAGTGTCACTCTCAAAAATACACAGACAGAACCTCAAAAATATATTAATTTTTTCAACTAAACAAATAATATTTAGAATCGGCGGATAAATAAAAAAAAAAATTTTAGAAATTATTTTTTTTCTTCTACTTTCCGGAAAATTACAGTAGGAGGATTTGTAAATCACCTAATAAAAAAATTCTGGCCTTAAGACACAAAAGTTAAAAGGTTAGGGATACTTGTTTAAGTAAAAGTTCAGGTGTGAAACAATACTTGCTACTGGCCATGCCTCCATTAAAAAAGTTCAGTAAATCATATAAGATAAAATCATGCACAAATTGATTTCTCTCCTTTTCTCTCACCTTGATTTTTAAAGCCCCCACTTAACTCTTTACCGGCTAGTGGCTACCTTTCTCGTCTGCTGTTAATCTTTGCAAACAGTTTGGACCCAGTTCAGGCCCGACAGAATGTCGGGCCTGATCTAGATCAGAAGAACTGTTTGACACTCTGATGGTATTTCTGAAGGAATTTTTTGAAAATGTCATTTTTCAAAAAGGTTCAAAAGACAACAAAAAGGCATGCAAAATTTCCCAGATGTAAGCAACTGTAATTTTCTCTGTCCTTTCAGACTATATAGATCCAGATCAGCTGCTGGCTTCTGATGACATCCACTGATCAGAATCTTTCATGCTTGCCTTTCCAACTAGAAGCCCATATCAGAAGGTTGAAGCAAAGAGTCTTGTTGGTGAATTCTATAGATATGTTTAAACATACTAAAGATGCACCAGCATATACGATTTTTGTTCTTATTTCATAAGCAACCAGCTCAGGCTCAGGGCTGCACATCTGCACAGTTTGGCCAGAGCCTTCCCTGCTTGTTCACACAAAGAACTGAACAGGATATCATAGGTCCAGATAAGGACATTTGATGAGCGTAAAATTGTTATTATTTTCTTACCCATCAGTTAAAACATGTGTCTTGGGTGCTCAAAAGAACCGTCTCATTGAGACGGTTCTTTTGAGTACCCACAACATATGTTTTGGATGAGAAATAAAAAAAATAGTTTTCCAATACGCACTCTTATCTGGAGGCCTGGATATAGGCCGGGTCAGACCAAAATTGGGACATTTAGTGAATGATAGTGTTCCTGATAGAATTTTTTGTAAAAGTTTTGAAAAAAGGTCAGCAAACATCAAAAACAAGCACAAGAAAAATTACCCAGCATGCAGACATAAAGTAACAAGTGTACCATTTTCAGATGGGCTGGCCCATGACTTTTCACCCTCACTAGTTTATCAGTGCAATAGCCCATCTATTAATGGTTTGCTCCTGGGTAATTTTTGACGTCAGCTGATGTGTTCAAAATCAACTATTTTTCGAAAATTCTTTCAGGAATACCATCAGAGTGTTAATCAGTTTGGATCCAGGTCAGGCTTGACATGTTGGGCGGGCCTGATCTGGATCCAAACTCATTGTGAAGATCAGCAGCAGACTACCACTACTGCATATAATCCCATTAAAATCCCATTAATTGCCCCCATTAAAAATGCCATTAAAAAAGCCATTAAAAATGGTCCTATTAATGGTCATTTTTAATGGTAACACACACTTTTCAAAATGAAAACCTGTCAAAATACCATTAAATGAATCGTTAAAATACCATTAAATCAAACCATTAATTGAAAAAATAATGAGCATTATTTAAGCATTACTTTTTTGTGTGTAAAATTAATGGCCATTAACACCTCCCATTAAAATAAGTGCTGGTTTTTTTAATGCCCATTAATATGCAATATTTTTCATGCCCATTAATTTTTTCGCCATTAATAGAACCATAATTAATGGCTTTTGATTTTAATGGCCATTACTACAGAAAAAGTAAGTAAAAATTAATGGACATGAATTTCCCATTAATTTACTGGAAGAGAAAATAATGGGCATTATTTTAGGAAATTAACTACGAATGGACATTAAATTCCCATTACTATATAGAAAAAATCAGGCATTAATAAACCATTAATTTTATAGGAAAAATAATGGCCATTAACTACTTGGCAAATAATGGGCATTAATTTACTGGATTAAAATAATGGGAAATAGTGGGCATTAAAATGTGTACCTAAAACATTAATGGGCATTAAATCCCCATTACTTTATTTGGGCATCTACATTCAGTAATGGCCATTGAATTCCCATTAGTCTACATAGGGGAAACTAATGGCCATTAAATATGATTTTTACATTAATGGCCATTAATTACGCAGTTCTGTGAGGTGCAATCAAATCAGCTTCATTATGTTGATCTATAGAAACACAAATATTCAAACTTGTGAAGTTTCTTAACACTGTCTAACTCTTGTTAGGTCTTTTCTTGGACCTGGTTGCAGTGCATAGTTCATGAGATGGTGTCAAACAGCAGAGTTTATGGTCTTTTAGCAGAATGTAAGATGTTCCATTAAGCCAAAAAGTGCTGCATCTTTGTACTCTTCTGCCTCAACACACAAGTATTAGGATTCAGCAGAAAGTTAAGGAATGGTTCCTTTCCCAGACTGATAGGTTATAACTTGTGAATAGATCTTTGGAAGCACCAACAAATAAATGTACATGTAGTATACTCTTCTATTTAATAGGATCTGTGAACATGGTTAAAAGCTGAAAAATAAAGTAAAACGAGCCTTTACTAACTTTACTACATAGGCCTGGCTAGCCAAAGGCTAGTTTAAAAATGAATAGGCAGTATCCAGACAGCAAACAATGGCTCTGATAAAATTATGTGGATGTACAATCTGATCTGAGCCAATGTTGTACTCATGACATTAAATCTCTGTTCACATTGTATAGAGCCATTTTTCAGTAAAAAAGAAATTGATTCATGGCAAAATAAATCTTCCATACTTTACAATTTGAAAACTTGACTGCAAATACCTGCTTTTTTACCTTTCATCTTTTGAGTGAAGGTTCACGTGAAATGTTGTCCAGTACATCATGTAACCTATGCACCTGCAAAGTTTGAAGTTGCTAGGTCCAAGTGTTTTGCATTGACAAGAAAATACATTATTTGACTTTTGACCTTGAGGTCAAGATCACACAAATTGTTGCCCAGGCAACCGTCAAATACACCTTTCCTATATGCACCTGCAAAGTTGAAGCTGCTACATGTACTGCCAACGGTTTAGGAGCAGATACAAAATTTTACCAGAAATGAGACAGACAACGGATAGACTAAATGGTTTCTATGGAGTTCAAAATTAGAGAAATAAAGCAGGTATAAAAATCTAAAACTAGCAATATGTCCATATTCTTTGGGAAGCATGAAAGACCATGGTGAAATGCAACTACAATGATTTGATTTGTTTGACTTGATTCTTTACGTCCCACTCAACAATGTTTTAGCTATGTTGGGATGGGTTTTCCTTTTCCTGGGTTGAACAAGTACTTAGCAGGGATTAGTGTGTCTTGCTCAAGGATACAACACAGTGCCGCCGGTGAAGCAGAACCTGCAATCCCTCAGTCTCAAGTCAAGCACTCTACCACTGCACTCCCCCGCAACTACAATTAACATTTCATCAGGGTCTGCACTGTTTTGCAAAGACAAAACCAAATCTTCATGGCAGAAATACACCATATTCGTAATTTAGAAAAAAATCTACCTGTGACCCCTTCAAATACAAAATGGGCAATTCTATATTCTATCAAATGCATGATTGGAAAATCAATCAGAATGAAAAGGGCTCAGCATCTTCTGGCGAACCTAAAGCTCTTAAACTTATGTGTGTCTTACACCGAGTTCTAAGCAAGACTTCCCTGCGGATTTGGCTCAAAAGAAGGTTGTGCATTTAATATATGTGTGATGTAAGCAGCAGGGCTCTCACACCCCTTTTTGGGAATGGGGCCGGGGCCCTTGGAATTGGGAAAATTAGCGGCGTTTCGACTAAAATTGGGAAAATCTATATTGTCTATATGTATGTAGTTTCCATTGCTAGATTGATTCAAATAGTTAACCTTACATTGTTTCTTGAAATTATATATAAAATAAGCTTTAATAATTAGACAGTATCTTATTCAGGAACAATTTTGGTTTCATATATATCTCATTTTCTCCATGGGTATTAAGTGGGAAGATTCTAATTAAATGAAACCCCACTTATATGTTTTAAAATACAGCTTAGAATAGAAGAAATAATTCCTCGTCCCATTGAATTTCTGAAATACAAAAATGGCAAAACATTGCAGGAAAAAAGTTGTTTGAGTGAGTGTCTGATAATTGAATCCTTTCTCAATAAATTTCTGAAGTGCAAACTAAAGTTTTATGGCTTAGGAGGCAAAACTTAGCAGTAGAAAGTATGTATGAGTGATTGATAATTTAATCCCAAGGTGTTCGGCTTTTTCGATATATGGCTGTAGAAAGCAAGAAGTTATGGCCGAAAATAATCGGCAGAAATTGACCGGGTACGAACGATAAAAAAGAGACTGAATCGTCATTAATTCTTGTGAACTTCTCTTCAAATGATAGCAATGCATAGTATACTTTTTATTTAATCAAAAAATGAAATGATGTGCAGTTTACCACAACAATATTAGCCAGGACAACTGACAAAATACCTTCGCATCGATTTTGATTCGCACCCGTATAGCGGTAAGGGAAGTAACTCGCGCATTCCAAAAAATGGTACAAGTCAAAACGTCCCCTACCGAGTGCGCGAACAAAAGATCGTTGAAAAAGGAAGTCAGACGTTGTTCAGGGAATAAAAAGTAAATAATCAGCACACTTTTATATGTTTTCCAACTGTTTTAATGGAAATTTTCAACTGATACATCTGTAGTTTGTTGGGACCAAGTAGGCTTGGTCAGATTGGGAATTTTTCGCCTGGAATTGGGAAAAAAACATACTTTTTGGCTTTGGGAATGGGGCCGAATTTCGGCCCCAAAATCAGGTGATCGAGAGCCCTGAGCAGGCAAATAGGGTAAAATAATATGATGATTATTTTGTACTCACATTGTTGAGTTTTAGTTTACACGTAAAGGACGGTTTCACTTCTAGTATCACTTCATGTGCAGACTATCTATAGGCATTAATGCTGTTTCGGAAGTTGTTTAAGGCTGGGAAGGATGGTGTCACTGTCAGTCTAGCAATATCCTTTTTCATGCCCTGAAAAAATATTTCATGTGTGTCTATAGACCTTGTCTATCAACCCTAAAAGCGCCAGCAAAAAACTGCAGCAAAAACTCAAAATGTTATCTGCTTAAATTGTCTTCTGTACATCATTGACAATCATTATTTAAATTTAATATGAGCCGTGACATGAGATTTTCAACAATGTGGCATTTTGACAAGTGTAGACTCAGACAAGCCTATGCAGCCTCCTTTGAAGTCTATAGAAATTCCAATGATGTTTGGTCAGTAGCTTAACAGTCATGGAATATTAATTGACCAACAATGGCTCTTGATCAGATTGCACATATGTGCAGGCTGGTCTGAGCCTTTGCTGGTCGCACATACCACAATGTTGGCAATCTCATGTTGCGGCTTATCGTCGGCAATACTTCAATCAGTTTACACAGCTTTTTCTCCTGTACATGTGTCATTATTCTGAAGGAAACACGTGCACACTTTTTAAATTTAGAAAGAAAAAGGGATTAGATCTAGATCAACATACAAGTAGTTTGTTTTTTCACGTTTCGATTGAGATACACTAACTACTGTAGCGTACTAGGGCTGCATATCAGTCAAATCTTTCGATACGATATTTGTATCGATACAAAATTATCAATATTCAACATATCATATGATGCGTTTTCCCCAGACCCTTTCTAGTGAAATATACTCACTCAATGTTAAAAACATTCATCCAATTAATTAGGTGATTACATTTACTTCACAACACTGATTTCTATACTTGTTCTTGACTTTATAAAGCTAACTCAAACGGATACTTCCATATGCCTTTGCTCTGTCTGCAGAATGTTTTTAAAAGCCCAACTTGTTAATGAAATTACAGATAGGTAATCTTTCAATCTGCCAAAATTAAATGCCTTACAAAAATATTTAGGTTGCTGTTTTCTTGTATTAAGGCCTTGCTTATATTTACTCAAAATATCTTGCTTATTATTTTTAAAACTCAGGCCCTCAATTTCAGAACAAAAACATCTTAACTAATGGAAAAAAGTAAAGATAAGTTTAAAAACATTGTTCTCTCATTTTACAAGCAAAATTAAACACAAAATGGAATAGATTGTGGAAGGAAATAACAATTTTGGGCAGTGCAAACTTTCTTGAAAGGCACTGTCTCGGGGTCCGGTACCGGACCCCTAGACTACGGGTCCGGTACCGGACACCGAGCCACGCCTATGAGGACTGTCTCGGGGTCCGGTAGTTTGTGAAACAACTACTCGGCACGTCTAGGGATACGGGGATGCGTGTCCGTACCTGTACGTATATGTAGTAATTGTTATTTTACCAACAAAAACTCGTGTTGAAGTTTCACTTTGCTTCGTCCGCCATCTTTGATCATCTGTATTTACTGTCACACTATTCAAACAAGTATAAGCTTATACAAAAGGTATAAGATTTTTAACGGACAAGAGTGAAAAAAACATAACTAGATATAATTTGTCTTACTTTATTCCTTTTATTTTTCTTATACTTATTTTTTCAATAAGGTCATGAATAACGGTAATTAATGTCAGGGGGAACTTACTATCGCATCAGTGAATTGGCGCAGGGTTTGATGTCCTTTAATTGATGTTTGTCTCAATGTTCTTATTTATTTATTGTTGTTATCTGTCTACTTGATTATTAACCTAAAGGTAAATACCAATTTGCACTTTCATTGAAGTAAGCATTGCAGGTGCATTGTTTAATTGCTTTTATACCGGCTAATTGGTCACATAACTGTCTGTCTGTCTGTCTGTCCGCCCGTCCATCCACCACAACCACCAGTGAAACACATGGGCCGATGGTGGCCCGAAGTTATTCAAAATAAAACAGCTTAAAACGTGGTTCGATTTTGGCCCGATATAACATGCTAGCACGGGAAGTTATTCACAGCGGTGAGACGGTTCTTTTGAGCACCCAAAAGCTTAAGACCAAATAAGCACACAAAATCAGACCACTGTCGAACACCAGCCAAACGCATGGGCCGATGGTGGCTCGGTAATAGCATGCTGGCACAGGACATTATTCACAACAAAACAGCTATATAGGACTATTGAGCTCTACGAAATGTGGTGCTCAGAAATTTATGATAGGGATCTAACATAAGTTGGGCGTATTCATGATGCGATGATCCAGAGGGGGGGTCAGGGGCTCCGGAGCCCCTCCCCCTGAAAATTCATAAGAAATATAGGGTTTCTTAGCAATACTGATCAGGATCCCCTGAAAATTAAAAAAAGCTACTAAGCCAGCAATGTTCGGCCATTATTAGCACGCCAGCGAAACGCCATTTATGTTCTGCTAGATTATCCCAGTCCAGTCTTTGTAGCAAACAGTGTGGATCCGGATTAAACTGCTCTATTAAGAGCAGTCTGATCCAGGTCCACAATGTTTGTCTGTACAGAGAAATTAGCCATTGACGTAAGCATAAGTTGCATTTTCCTTACATAACGACCCATATGTCGTCTACTAGTTCGTTATTGAAAGACGTCCTTGAAGCAATCAATATTGACCCAGATCTCATAGGAGCAGTCTGATCCTGGTCCCAAATGTTTGTCTGTACGGGGATATTGGCCATTGACGTAAGCATAAGTTGCATTTCCCTGACATAACGACCCATAAGCCGTCTTTGTAGCAAGCAGTGTGGATCCGTATCAAACTGCTATCCTAGGAGTAGCCTGAACCGAATTCGCAATGTTTGTCTGTCCGTAAGACGTCTTTGTAGCAAACAGTTTGGACCCAAACTTGACTGCTCTCCTAGCAACAGTCTGATCAGGGTCCACGGCGAAATTAGCCGTTGGCGTAAGCATTTACATGTAGCAGATAACTCCAGCAGACGTAAATTTTAGATGCATTTCCGCGATTGAGTCGTTCAACCTATGTAGATCCATTTGTAATGTCTCTGTAGCAAATAGAGTAGACCGAGATCAGACTGTTATCATAGGAGTCTGATCTTGTTCATCACTGTTTGTCATTATTTTAGAAGCATTTCCGCGATCGAGTCTTCAACCTTAGGATATCCAATTGTAACGTCTCTCTAACAGTGTGGATCCAGATCAGACTGATATCGTATGAGCAGTCTGATCTTGTTCAACACTGTTTGTATTTATGCTAAAAAGTCATTTCCTTTTTGGACCATATCAGTTGTTTAAAAAAAAAGACCAAAAAAGACTCAGAGTCTTCTTATAAAGCTATGTCCATATGTCAAAAGATACCAGCAAGATCCACTGCCGTTGTCCCAGTAGTGAGTCTCTTTGAAAGCTATACATGTAGTTGAATAATGAATCTACGCTTATTTGACACTGCTCACTCATCTCACTAATCAGCTGCCAACAAACAGTTTAATTGGTTCCTTTAATTGAAGATGAGAAGATAATTGATTTGTTACAGGTGAGTTAAGTTCTTTTTTTTACTTTACCGTTATTATTTATATACCTTTTGTATAAGCTTAATTGTTTGAATAGTATGACGCATGACAGTAAATACAGATTGGTTTCCCTTTGAGGATCAAAGATGGCGGACGAAGCAAAGTGAAACTTCAACATGAGTTTTTGTTGGTAAAATAACTGTTACTACATATACGTGCAGGTACGGACCCATATCCCTAGACTTGTCAGTAGTTGTTTCACAAACTACCGGACCCCGAGACAGTCCTCATAGGCGTGGCTCGGGGTCCGGTACCGGACCCCTAGAATCAGTGTCTAGGGTTCCGGTACCGGACCCGTAGCCCTGTAGTCTAGAGGTCCGGTACCGGACCCGGAGACAGTGCCTTCTTGAAATGACGATCGATATTTTTGTTCGATACACAAACGTTCGATACTGTACAATAAAGTAAATAAAAGGAAAATACTTACACAATAGGTTCATCGATGGACAGCTATATCAACGAGGCTTCGCAGGTGCAGACTGATCGTTGCAACTTCTTTCCTGATGCACGTGTTGAGAGAAACACAAGCTGAAGCGACCTCACTTCCGCCAAGGGACGCAATATCAACAAGTATTTCTTTTTGAAAAAAAATGGTATCGGTAAAACACGCATTGTTTACTTTTGGAACATTGAGACGATACCATATAAAAGCTATATATCATACAACGGGATGATTTGTGCGCATCTTAGATCTATTCCTTACTTTCAAATTTAGACTGGCCCCAGCCCTAGAACATTGATACATATTAAAATTCTTCCAAAACTGTACCTCCTAGCACAGGTGTTTGTAGTTATGTCCAAAAACCAGGGTCATTCTCAAGGTCATACAATCATGAAAAAAAACACGTTGGATTCTATATCCTCAACCAATGATCATATTTTGACCAAGCTGACACAGATACATTAAGGAAATGATAAGATCTTGGTGACCTTGACCTAATTTTGAAGGATACCAGGGTCATATCAAGCTCTATGAAAAACATTGTCTGCACTCTCAGAACTGAAGCAATGACCAGATTTTTACCAAACTGCCACAGATACATCGATCAATGGGAGGACTTTAAAAAATTATTAGCTTTTGGTGACCATGCATGACATAATTTTCAAGGTCAACATGGTCATTTATGTCTATGAAAAAGCCTTGGCTGCATTTTTTCTTCTATACTCATGGCCAGGTTTTGACCAACTTGACACAGATACACCATCGGGAGGATGATAAAAATGATCAGAAACTGGTGACCTTGATCTAGTTTTCAATGTCACTAGGGTCATATATCTATGAAAACATTGCCTGTGCTCTATCTTTTGAAGCAATGGCCAGATTTTGACCAAACTGGCACAGATGTGACAGAAACATCATTGGAACGACTTTAAGAAATGATTAGATTTTGGTGACTGACCTAATTTTCTTGGTCACCATGGTCAAATATGACTTGGAAAAAGCCTTGTCTGCACTCTTTCTTCTAACTTCATGGCCAGGTTTTGACCAAACTGGCACAGATACACCATTTGGAGGATCTTAAGAAATAATTAGAAATTGGTGACCTTGATCTAATTTTCAAGGTCACCAGGGCCATATAACTATGAAAATGTCTTGTCTGCATTGTAACATCTGAACCATTGGCCAGAATTTTGACTAAACTCACACAGACACATCATTGGGAGGACTTTAGGAAATGATTAGATTTTGTGACCTTTACTTAATTTTCAAGGTCACTAGGGTCATATAACTCTGCGAGAAAGCCTTGTCTGCACTATATCTTTTGAACTAATGGCTATTATGTACAGTCAAACCTGCTGTTGCGGTCACCTCTATTAAGCGTGACCCTCCCTTAAGCGGCCACTTCAGGGTCCCCCCGAACGATTTTGAATGCAAATGCACCTCTTTTAAGCGTGCACCTGTCCAACGCGGCCAGCGGTCGGCGAAATTTGCCCCAAAACGCTGAAAATGTATCCGTAAACGGCCACTTTCCATGGTTCGATGCGGCTGTTTGATTAAATTTTATCTTTAAACTTTTTTGTGCACCGGTCAAATGCTTGGAGCAATTAAACTCCCCAGCAGTGGTGTCTCCTTAAAGAAATTCTATGACGGCCGCCGCCCTATGTTGAGGCTATCGGACGCAACAGTTGGGGTGTTTGTGTGCCACTCGAGACACAATGGAACTGAAATTTTTAAAGTTCGAGTGTTTATGCTAATCGAACACTACGACATGCTTCAAGAAACCTGCACATGTGGATTAAAAAATAGCGCCGTCCGTAGCCGAAAACCTGAATACGCTAAACGAACACGACTTGTAGTTTTTGTGTATGCGGGTACCAGTGCAAAAGCCAGTCAACCGATAGATTGTCAACATCAAAGCGTTTACCGCTGCCAAAGCTCATTCATCCATACCGTGGCAGATGTTTAACGGTAAATGTGTGAAAAACTAAATGCAAGTAGTAATACTCTTTGCTGGAGGCATACTTACTACACAAAGATGAAATGTTTGCTGGGGGGAAGAAAACAAGCAATAGCTTTTGAGAAAAAAAAATGAGTAACAGAATCATTTTTACAAGTCTCATACACCTGAATAAATCTACAAATCAAACAACTTTCTCTTCATGTTCAGTAGCACGATGTCCATTAAACATGCCTTTGCTTATCAAAAATCAAGGTTTAGCTTTTAGCCTTTAGAAAAAAATGGGTATATACCAGTTACATGAAGCCTCCAAGTCTAAAGGCTAACTCTTTTGACAAACATTGAATTTAAAAAAAAAAAAAAAAAAAACTTATGGAATGGCTTTTGTTTTAAAATTACATATTTTGATATTTGTTTTTTATTTATCTTTTTTTTTTATTTCTATGATGCAATAACTGAACCCTACACTGGCGGTGTAGACCTAATTCTCCATAATTTTAACTCATATGTGAATATCCTCAATCATATGGCCATCTTACCTGAACCTCTATTAAGCAGCCACCTGTCTTAAGCAAGCGATTTTGGATTTTCCCTTGACCGCTTGCTTAAGACAGGTTTGACTGTATATAAGAAATAAACCCCATAAATGATTTATAAACCATGAAAAATGACTATTTTCATTAGTTTAGTGTTTGAATGAGCGATCCAATGTGATTTCATGGCATTTTAATGGCTTAAAATCAGAAACAATGGCCTTATGATATGTCTACATATGCTAGTTTAATGGCCTCAATTTATATATAATGGTACATGTATATAGAATGGAATTTACATTTTTATGGCCATGAATTTTCAGGATCATGTTCCATTGGCCATTATTTTCCTGTTCAGATTTGGATATGGATTTACATAGAAATATTTTAATAATGGGCATGAAACAAGAGGTTATGGACCCATTGAATATCAGATGCCATCACATTCATGGTCAGCCATTACTTTCAACTACTTTTAATGGTATTTTCATGGTAGATTATTTAAATATATTGAACATTAATTAAATTTTAAATATAAAACAAATAACCTCATGAATAATACAAACAATAAAAAATGGTCTTCCTTGTAGGTTTAGACTGTTTAAATGAGCAATTAAATGTAAATCATGGTATTTTGATGGCTTGATTGCATTTGCAATGGTGTTCGTCAAAAAATTCAGCAATATATTATAACAGTCTAATTTGTATTGGGCAGTTTGGTGAGTTGGAGAAAATCTAAGTTCTCATACTTTAAAATATAAAACTAAGTATGAACTTTTACACATTTTACAGATAAAAACTTTCTAAGTCTTGATGTTGTTCTTTTTTTGGCTAAGTCCAACTTTTTACATATTTTGCCATATAAAAATTTCCCAAGTCTCACTTTTACATGTAATAACATGTAAAAACCTGTAGAGTTTTCATGTAATTCTCATTTTACGTGTAACGTCATGTTACTTACATGTCAAATCAGTAACATAACATGTAATTACATGTAAAATGAGGTGTAACTCCATGTAAACTGATTTTTACATGTAATTCTGAGAGAAGGGAGACAAATGCTTGTAAATTAAACAACCACTTTTCATTTTTTTTTCTCCATGAGAAGCTTTAAAAATTTCCTGGATAAATGCTGGAGGAATTGTTCCAGCATTTCTCAAGGAAATGTTATGATTTTCGATGAAATTAATAGAGTTTGCCTTTAAAACTCATTTTCCTACAGCATTTTTCCTGGTAATTTTCTTTGTCGCCCTGAAATTTCAGCTTTATCACACAGGCAATTTCTTCATGAAAAGAAATGTGGCCATTTTAATTTATAAGCACTGAAGGGTGGAGCTCTTCATTACACAAACATGCCTATGGATGAAAGGTGCAGCAAGTTTTGAAGGCTGTAAAATGATAATGTTAAAAACTCACCTTGACATGGGTGTACAAATAATGGACAATATCAAATACTCTGATTTTTTATTGATGGCCATTATTAACAAATTAATGTGTTTAAGATGTTCAGTCCCTAAAATTAATGGCCTTTTTATGCCAATGAAATTATTGTGTAAATATTAATGGCCATTAAAATATTGATCTCCTAAATTCAGTAATTTTAAAATGCATGAACATGTCTTTCATGGCCATTAACAAACATGTAATGAGGTTTTAATGGCAATTAGTTTTTGTAATGGCCATTAATACTGTAAATTTATGGGTATTAAATCACCGTAAAACAGAAAATAATGGTCCATTAAATTCTAATGGTCATTATTTCATGCCAAGGGTAAAAAGTAAGGGTATTTTAATGATCATACATGCTCTTGAAATAAATTAATGGCCATTACCACTTAAGTAATGGCACATTGTTTCGTATAAATATTGGATCCTGATATTTCACTGCTTTATAATGCCAATGAAGTGCATATTTATATATTTAATGGCCATTAAAATATCAAACATGCAAATTTTCTCCTTTTTAATGCCATCAATAGATACGAAAAGTTTTAATAGCCATTACTTTTTGTAATGGCCATTAAAGATGCAAATTCATGGGCATTAAAACATCACAAAACATAAAATAATGGACCATTATTTCTTTTAATGGTCATTAATAATACAGAAAGTGTAAATTAATTGAAAATTAATGATTTTACTTGCTCTTTAATGGCCATTACCGCTGAATTAATGGCCATTATAATGAATATTAATGGCCTAACACACAAAACCATTAATTTTAAGAAACGAAAAGTAATGGATGATTTTAACAGGTATTTGATTTTTAATGGCATTTTGATGGATTTTTAACGGAATTTAATGGGTTTTATGTGCAGTAGTGTACAAAATTTGAGTTAATTTTTATTTTCGTTTCACTAATTAATTTTGTTACGATATAGTCAACTGAAGAAAATCGTGGTACTAACCAGCCAGGCAAAGAAGTGCAGGCTGATCTGAGTCCTTATTGTCTGAGTATGCTCAGATAATGCAGGGCTTCAGATTTTTTCAAGATTGGTGGGCCGAAGTGACCCATGGAGCAAAAATTGGTGGGTCATTTTCTGAAATGCTGGGCGCAAGCAAATCAAATTAACCTCAGTTGACAATAATTTTACCTACACACTAAAAACCACTCAAAAAGACCAATTCGCTTAATGCAGGTCAAAAGTATTGCAGAGTGTTCCTAGGGGAGTATTCTGCAATTCTTTCGACCGTCATTAAGCTACCATTTGTTATTATGATCTTTGTTTTGTCTTTTTTGAGTGGCTGCTTAAGACAGGTTTTACTGTATTGACTACCTACATGTACTTTCTGTTTTTTTTTTAGTTCGTAGACTCGCTGTAAGATGAATATTTTTTATTAAAGTGAGATTTTTTTCAAAACTAATAAGGATGGGTCCACTGGGCCCACTGCCTTAGAAAGGGATGGGCCATATTTTGAAATCATGGGACAATGACCTGGGCTCACCATAAATCTGAAGGTCTGATAATGATGAAAAAAACTTTTAATAGGTTGATGTTCAAACATGTATAAAGCATAAAACTCGCATAACCATTATCTTGTCTACTATAATAAAGTCACTTTTTAAACGCATTAATAATAATATATGTGATTTTATATTGTAAAGCTTCTAAATGTGAAATTATTAACCAAGTTTAGCAGTTTAAATTAGATTTTTATCGCTAAGATACTTTTTAAGATAGCCATTTGGTTTTTAGAGATATGTTTGATACACAATGTATGATACCATATGTCCATTGAAAAACATCTAACATTACAACCGGAAGACAAATGGTTATTTTTTTGCATACTAGTGCCGTCTGCTGATAGTCCCTTTGCAAACAGTTTGGACACAGATCAGGCCGAACATAATGTAGGGTCTGATCTGGATTCAAACTGTTTGACGAGGGAGCGCAGTGGCTCAGTGGTAGAGTGCTTGGCTTGAGACCGAAGGGCCACCAGTTCGAGCCTCACCGGCGTCACTGTGTTGTGGTCCTTGAGCAAGACACATTTATCCTAGCTTAGCACTGGTTCAACCCAGGAAGACCCGTCCCTGTTTAACTGAAAGATTGTTGATGGGACGTAAAGAATCAAATCAAACAAAACAATCAAACTGTTTGACAGACACTCAGATGATATTCCTGAAAGAATTTTTCGAAAAAGTTGATGTTGAAAAAAAAGATCAGCAGATAAATTGACAAATTTTATGCAAAATTACCCAGAATGCAAAGTTAGTCCTTTACTCCATAACAACGCCTTTTGAGGCCTTTGAAATATCTTGTATTTGAAAATTTTAAGGACATGGAGCACTTGCTCTTTGCAGCAAATTAATGCTCCATTTTCCATAATATTTAAAAGAAAAAGAGCAAATTTAATGCTCCATTTTCCATAATATTTTCAAAAGTATTCAAAACTCTTGAATATTTTCAATGTTATCTAAAAATAGAAAATGATGCCATGATCTAAAAATAGCCTATGGAGAAAAGGGTTAATCTGTCTGAGGAAAGAGGACAGTATTAGGGCATGGGCAAGGGTAGATGATAGGTGGTTGGAAAAAGTTGGGACTTTGTGTGTGTGTTTAATCTTTGCATACAGGGTAGTTTTTCATGCCCTTGTTTTGCCTGCAACTTTCTTCAAAATTAAATGTTTTTAAAATCTTTCAGGAACACTATCAGAGTGTCAACCTTATGGATTAAGATCAGGACAGACAATTCCAAATTGTTTGCATAGGTTAGCAGCAGTTGATGAAAAAAGCGAAAACTTTAAAAATCTTCTTAACAAAAACTACTGGTCAGAATTCAAAATAGTTTGGTACAAATGGTCCTTACGCTACCCTCTACCCAAGTTGTTCAAATCATTTTGATTGGTTGAAAAAAATTGCCACCAGGGGCTGTGGCCAGTTTTTCGTATGTTCAGGGATTTCTCTAAGTTTTGGAGTAGCCGGCAGACATTGTCAGGAACCTGGCCAAATTCACTGCTTTATAGTATAACCTAAGGACCAAATCTATCAAAGTAGCTAGCACAGAAGTCAAAGTAGGAGGCTATTTTTGCCGGCTGCCGCCTCTTAACGAAAACACTGATGTTAATATAGGAAAACTTATAAAATATTCTTTGCCTAGAGCCTTGATAATTGGTATGTTACACATCATCTAGTGGATCTTTATGAAGTCATTCTCAGTTGTGCTCTCCTGGACCTGAGGGCCCTCTTGTTAAATTAACAATCATGATTTCAGTTATGTGCATGTGTTAAAAGGCAGAGTGCAAAACAGTGTGGATCCTGATCAACTTGCTTATCAGAAGCCTGCTGATATGGATCCACACTATTTTCAAAACAGGATATCTCTGGGTTAAGTATTGGGGTGAAAACTCACACACCACACTTAGCCCAGAATTTTTTTTAGTTGATTTTCAGGACTTTTTTCAGATTTAGGGTCGGGGGACGAAAAAAAAACACACTGAAAATGACCATTTTCAGAACTTTTTTTTTATTTTGTCCAGAAAAAAACAACAGTAAAACTAGTAAGGTTAACCAACAGTCTGTATTAAATCTTTAAATATTTCATCATTTTCCTAAAAATCTGGACAGGACAATCACTTTTAACAGTGTCACTCTCAAAAATACACAGACAGAACCTCATAAATATTAAATAAATTATTTTTTCAACAAAACAAATCATATTTAGAGTCAGTGGATAAAATAAAAAAAAATAGAAATTAATTTTTTTCTACTTTCCGGAAAATTACAGTAGGAGAGTTTGTAAATCAACTAATAAAAAGATTCTGGCCTAAAGTCTACTATCTTAGATTTTAAACTGTTTATAGGAAAGGTTTGATTGATAAGAAAATACAGGTGAAAGTGAAATCCAAAAAGATGATAAGGCCAGAATTTATTTTATTAGTTGATTTACAAACCCTCCTACTGTAATTTTCCGGAAAGTAGGAAAAAAATAAAATTTAATTTCTAAAAAAAATGTTTTATTTTATCCACTGACTCTAAATATTATTTGTTTGGTTGATAAATAATATTTTTTTTAGGATCTGTCTGTGCATTTTTGAGAGTGACACTGTTAAAAGTGATTGTCCTGTGCAGATTTTTAGGAAAATGATGTAATATTTAAAGACTTAATACAGATTGTTGGTTTACCATACCAGTTTTACTGTTTTTCTGGATATATATTAATAAAAAAAAAAGCTCTGAAAATGAAAAAAAAAAAAAAAAAAAAAGCTCTGAAAATGAAAAAAAAAAAAAAAAAAAAGCTCTGAAAATGACCAGTTAACTGGTCATTTTCAGAGCTTTTTTATTTATTTTTTTTCGTTCCCCCCGACCCTAAATCTGAAAAAAAAATCCCGTAAATCAACTAATAAAAAAATTCTGGCCTAATCAGCGTAATTACTGACATTACTGCAGCTGCCCTATTGTTCCCAAAAACATATGCCACAGTCCCGTTGTGATGAATACCCGATACCCATCTATGATACCTGCTCGCCGTTTCATCACCCAGGTAAAATGAACACCCAATAATTTAACATTGTTACACCAGTGTTTAAGGCTATTTAATTTGAGTTTGGTCATCAATTTTCAATCACCGGGTAATTATTTCGTTGCAGATAGAATTAAAATAGATTGACGTTTGTCTTGGGGTTATTTTAGAACTCCAGCGGGGTCATCCTGAGCATGTTGGATCGGTTTCGGATTTTGTTTCGCGATTTCAAACGTATGAATATTTGTTCATTTTATCGCTCCTTATGACAGGGTATCATTGAAGACCCAGGGGCAGGGGTTACCGATACATACTCAACACAGCTTTGTTGTCGGGTTGAAATTACAAATTAATTTCTAAGTAGAAATAAAGGTAAACGCTTGAAGGTAATTAGTTTAGACATTTAAACCAGGTGTTTACTCTTTGCCTTAAAGCAGCGAATTTTGTCGTCTGCTGATAATCTTTGCAAACAGTTTGGACCCAGATCAGGCCCGACATAATGTCGGGCCTGATCTCGATCCAAACTGTTTGACACTCTAATGGTATTCCTGAAAGAATTTTGTGTGTTTTTTTTTCTTCAGAAATTTGAGTTAAACTATCAACATGAAGCTCAGTTCAAGGTCAGCACCATCAGGTAAGTGTGAAAAACATGGGTGGATACAGATGGGGGACAAGGGGTCTGGTTAATCTTAGTCAATGCTCTTTATGATATAAGAATCTATCATGAGTGTGAGGGTAGGATAGAAAAATCCGTCCCGAGGATCACCGTTTGGCATCACGGATTTTTCTATCCTACCCTCAAACGAATAATGGATTTTTTTCTTGCACACTTTTAAATACCGCATTTTATTTTTAAAAAGGCTCCAGAAGTTCCTGAATACGCTGAGATGCGACATGTTATCATAAGGTCACTTGACCATATGTGTGAGTTCCAATACAACCAATGTACAGCCTGCGTGTGACAGCCTGGGTAAGATAGCATGGGTAAGATAAGAGTTTCTATCCTAGGGTAAAATCTCAGATATGCCTGTCCGCTGTGCAAGAACAGTGGCTATCAACCCTCAGGGCTGGAAAAATCCACTTGTCTGCTCTCTATGGTGAGTGCCTCAAGCTACAGGAGTTCTCAGTACTGCCAAAGTTTGTACATCTTTTAGTCAATTTGAAGAATTTGCCAGCCCTGACTGCTTGGGTTTTGCTAACTGGTACCTTATTGACTAAAATAGTCTACACTATTCCAGATCTACACTATTTTCAAAAATTTTCAGCAGAAATACAAATAAGGTGACTTGTTGTGATTATAGAAGTTGATGATCATGTTTTATATTTGCACTAATGTTTCGAGAGCTCTTCTCCTTGAAATCTGCCTGACAAAACTTCATTTAATCTGAGCTTCCCTTTGATGTTCAAACAATCCCAGGTGTCACTTTCTGTGATAGCATTTACCTTTTCACTTATCTTTTTGTGTTTATATCAACACTTACAGAAAATAGTCCTAAAAAGTAGTTCTTAACCTATAATCTTGTTTGTAACCTCAGTCAACATGAAGATAATTGTTTATTAAGAAGAAGAATCTTCGCTAATGGAAGGGTATCGGATTGAAATTAAAATTGAATTTAGGTTAAATTAGGGGTCTTTTTAAGTTTTCTTCAGCTTGAAGTATTTTCTAAAAGGCCATTTCTTTGCATGAGCTAGCATTAATACACCTGATGAACTCTCAATGCTCAGCTGTGTTACACTAAATTCTTATTTTGAACACATTTTACTGACTTCTATAGTCGAAACATGACTTCACATAAACAGACATATTTAACCAATGTGTGTCTGAGATTTTATTAATAGCTCACCTGAGCAGAAGACTCGTTAGGGTAAAGTGGGGTAACTTTGGCACCAGGTAAATTCGAACATACATTTGCAAACTGTGAAAATCCAGATGAGACAGCTCCTTATGAGCCGTCTCATCAGGATTTTCACTGTTTGCTTAAGTTAATTTATTATTTAATCCATTAATTAAAATATAAGACATACAAGGTCGCTGTCCGAAATTACCTGATATCCTAAGTTACCTGACTTTACCCTAAGTGAGCTTTTAACATCTACTTCTCTGAAACCTGTGCGCCATTTCCACTCTAATTTCAAATATTAACCCCTTGTTGCCGGGAAACAAAACATTGTTCATAAGGTCTTGCAGGTAACATGACTGTAATGGTGACATGCCCATATGTGGTAAAACCCTTAAAATCCTCTCTGTAACCAAAAGGTCCATATGAAGTTGGGCCATGGTATGTAGCTTTGGGGATATGGCCCTATCTAGTTTGTTCAAATAATGATCCTTGGTTGACCTTGACCTACTTTACAACAAGGTCAAATTTGATTCCTAAAATGTCTGTTATGGGAAAAATCTTGAAGAGTTTATTTTTCGTAACAAGTTGAAGCCAAGGTCATATTACTTTATAAATTAAGATAAGTACCAAAGGTAAAGACTCACTTTTGACCTTTTAACTTTCCTCACTAATTGGTCTGCCATCAACTTAAACGTATTCGCAGATAGCACAGGGCCAATCAAAGTCAAATTTCATATATGGGGCACCCATCAGATGAGACAACCTTAATATGACAATAATTATGCCAAAATAGCTGCCATGACCATATTAGGTAAAAGCTCTTCAAAAATCTTAGGCCAATGACCCTGTGCCTCTGTTTGGAGTAAATAGGAATGAATTGTTTTATAAAGGGATTCATGGTCATTTTCCAATAATTCCTTTGTAAAATTACCTGGTAAAAAAAAATTGGGAGCCGAAAACAACATCATGTAAAAAGCTAGGTGTATTATAAATTTGTTTGTTTGATTTGATTCGTTACGTCCCATCAATAATCTTTCAGTTATCTAGGGACGTGTCTTCCTGGGTTGAACCAGTACTAAGCTAGGATAAATGTGTCTTGCTCAAAGACCACAAAGTAGTGACGCTGGTGAGGCTCGAACCCACGGCCCCTCAGTCTCAAGTCAAGCACTCTGCCACTCCCAGGTGTATTATAAAGGGACTGCACTATACATACAAGATTTGTCTTACCTAATGATTCGATGAACTATAAGAACAAATACCAAAACTCAAGGTTTATCACTGGCCTTTCATGTCCGCTCATAGTTGACAGCCATCATTATGTACATGTACATAATGTATTAAACTCTTTGCATCCCTGGCAATTTTTTCTTGCTTTATTGTCGACTGCTGATTTTTTTCAAAATCAACTTTTTCACTCAAAAAATTCTGGAATACCATCAGAGTGTCAAATAGTTTTGAACCAGATTAGGCCTGACATTTTCTCGGGCCTGATCTGGGTCCAAACTGTTTGCCAAAGTTATCAGCAGATGACACTAGGAGATAAAAGAAAATTTCTTCTTTTTAAGCGCAGGCTTAACACAGTTCCAAATGAAGTCATTAAAAATCTTCTTTAAATCAAATGGCCAACAACCTTGGGTCTCGATATGTAACACCGGGGATGATCCAAAGTTGACCTTTACCTAGTTCGACCTTGGGTCTCGGTATGTAACTCTTGGGATGATCCAAAGTTGACCTTTACCTAGTAAGACCTTGGGTCTCAATATGTATTACCAGGGATGATCCAAAGTTGACCTTTACCTAGTTTTACCTTGGGCCTCGATATGTAACACCGGGGATGATCCAAAGTTGACCTTTGCCTAGTTTTACCTTGGGTCTCGATAAGTAACACCGGGGATGATCCAAAGTTGACCTTTACCTAGTTTTACCTTGGGTCTCCATATGTAACACAGGGGATGATCCAAAGTTGACCTTTACCTAGTTTTACCTTGGGTCTCGATATGTAACACCAGGGATGATCCAAAGTTGACCTTTACCTAATTTTACCTTTGTCTCGATATGTAACACCAGGGATGATCCAAAGTTGACCTTTACCTAGTTTTACCTTGGGTCTCGGTATGTAACACCGGGGATGATCCAAAGTTGACCTTTACCTAGTTTTACCTTGGGTCTCGGTATGTAACACCGGGGATGATCCAAAGTTGACCTTTACCTAGTTTTACCTTGGGTCTCGGTATGTAACACCGGGGATGATCCAAAGTTGACCTTTGCCTAGTTTTACCTTGGGTCTCGATAAGTAATACACCGGGGATGATCCAAAGTTGACCTTTACCTAGTTTTACCTTGGGTCTAGATATGTAACACCGGGGATGATCCAAAGTTTACCTTTACCTAGTTTTACCTTGGGTCTCAATATGTAACACCGGCGATGATCCAAAGTTGACCTTTACCTAGTTTTACCTTGTTTCTCGATATGTAACACCGGGGATGATCCAAAGTTGACCTTTACCTAGTTTTACCTTGGGTCTCGGTATGTAACACCGGGGATGATCTAAAGTTGACCTTTACCTAGTTTTACCTTGGGTCTCGGTAAGTAACACCAGGGATGATCCAAAGTTGACCTTTACCTAGTAAGACCTTGGGTCTCGATATATAACACCGGGGATGATCCAAAGTTGACCTTTACCTAGTTTGACCTTGGGTTTCGATATGTAACACCAGGGATGATACAAAGTTGACCTTTACCTAGTTTTACCTTGAATCTCAATATGTAACACCGGGGATGATCCAAAGTTGACCTTTACCTAGTTTCACCTTGGGTCTCGATATGTAACACCGGGGATTATCCAAAGTTAACCTTTACCTAGTTTTACCTTGGGTCTCGGTATGTAACACCGTGGATGATCTAAAGTTGACTTTTACCTAGTTTTACCTGGGGTCTTGATATGTAACACCGGGGATGATCCAAAGTTGACCTTTACCTAGTTGGACCGTGGGTCTCGATATGTAACACCGGGGATGATCCAAAGTTGGCCTTTACCTAGTTCAGCCTTGGGTCTCGATATGTAACACCGCGGATGATCCAAAGTTGACCTTTACCTAGGTCAACCTTGGGTCTAGATATGTATCACCGGGGATGATCCAAAGTTGACCTTTACTTAGTTCAGCCTTATATGAAGATCTTGAGAATCATTGTCAGGTGAGCTCTTCAGGACCCTATTGTCCACTGGCCAAGGTTTACTGGGGACAATATGTTTGAGAAAATATGTTTGGGCAAACTTTGTATGCATACATTTGGGCGAGCTTTTAACAAGTTTCACAATACGTTTGAGTTAACTTTTCCTATCAAAAGGTACCTGGCAAAACAAGACCGTAATAGCTTTTGTTTTTTGTTTGAATTGATTCTTTACGTCCCATCAACAATCTTTCAGTTAAACAGGGATGGGTCTTCCTGGGTTGAACCAGTACTAAGCTAGGATAAATGTGTCTTGCTCAAGGACAACAACGCAGTGACGCTGTGGCTCGAACCCGTGGCCCGGCGGTCTCGAGTCAAGCACTCTACCACTGAGCTACTGCGCTCCCTATACAGTGGCGGCTTTGTAAGTGCTATGTTGGATATTTTCGAGACGTTTATGCAACATGAATTGACTCTAAACATTAATCTTTTACAGTTGAATTTCGAAACTTGCAGTTCATGGAGCAGCTCGTCAGCTCTGGTGAGCAGGAGGCAACAGTCCTTTAAGAAAAGTTCCAATATTGTAGAGAATCAATGCTTGATCCAGTAGTCTCCCTTTGATGTGCGTAATTTTTACAGCATTTTGGCTATGTCACTGTGTCTTGTGACTGTTAGTGTTCTGTGTGCCTTGGTTTGGTCTGTGGTGTGTGATTGTGGTTTTTCCTGGTCTTACACACTAACTTTTTGACCTGATAGTCACATTTCCTCCTTCTGAAAACAGTGCAGATCCAGATGAGACCCTCAAATTAATATGATATAAATTATTGCTAATTTGTATAAATATCAGTCAGACCCCTTGTGTTAAAATAAGATTTTGTTTGTTTGTTTTGTCGCTTTACGTCCCAAGTCAACAGCTATGGTCATGGCGGGACGGTCAGTTCACCTAACCACACTTTTTCCTGGGTAGGCTTGAACAAGCGGTTAACCAGTAATTCGTGCACATACTTTCGCTTGTAACTGACAACAACCCTTCTTCAATAAATCAGCGGAAGGGAGGAGAATGATTAATATTGTAGAATGAAAGTTAACCAGGGGACAAAAATTCCACTCATCCGCTGGTAATTACAAGTGAAATCTAGAAAGGACAAGTCATCCTTTCCAAAGCACTCATCCTGTAGGACGAATTACTCGAGGAAGTCATATTACTCCCTTATGTTTCTTTATTGCATACGCTTTTAAAGGAAAAGTGCTTGTGTTTGCAGGACAAGTGAAAGTCCTGCAGGACAAGTGCAATATTGAAATATTGTTGTCCTCTGTTAATAGTTTTTTAGGAGCTTGGTAGCTCAATGGTAGTGTGTTTTAATTCAGATCCAAAGGTTGCTGGCTCGAGATTCACCAGAGGCTCATGTGTTGTGTCTTGATTCAACACAGGAAGACAGGAAATTGTCCCGAAATGACTGAAAAATTGTTGGCTGGGACATAAAGCATTAACACAAACAAATCTATTGGTGTTTATATTCGTTGCTGATTCTTAGAGGTTTTAAGTACGAGTATGAAATTTAAAGTGTGCAAAATTTAGTATCTGTGAAAGACACTCAGCCTTTCAAATAAAATAGCTGTTCAAGTGACCATAAAATAGGAACAATACCAAGCTCTTTTAAAGTTCCTTTAATTGCATTTTCCCACCTTAATATGTCCAAATATTTTCATACCTTATTAAACCTAACCCATAGAGCGCCACCTATAATTTGCAGCAGACAACAATTTCAAATTTTGCTGCTTTTTCAAAAATAACAAATAAGGCAAGACATTCCATGAGAATCGTCTGCTGGCAAATATCATACCTTATTTATTTGAAAATTAGGAAAGATGTTGCAAAATTTGTCGCCTGCTGCAGCCCTGATTGACGCTTTAAGGGCTAAGTTAGTTTTTTTGATGTTATAGATGTGAAGTATTTTAACACTTATACCAGTAGCTATATTCATGGTCATTTGACTGCGGCCCTTCAGTTTAATTAATAATGCCTTTTTATTACATTTGTTTGATCTGTTTGATATTTTATTGGATTAACCCATAAAGCGCCACCTATACTTTGCAGCAGACGACAATTTCAAGCTTCGTTGCTTTTTCAAAAATAACAAATAAGGAGTGATATTTCATGAGAATCGTCTGCTGGCTGACGATTCTCATGAAATATCATTCCTTATTTCATTCAAATATCATTCCTAATTTCATTCAAAAATTAGGAAAGATGTCACAAAATTTGTCGTCTGCTGCAGTTGTGATTGGGGCTTTAAGGGTAAAAAGCTTTTAACCCTTTGTATTCAGGAAACCCCTACACAAGTACTTTTGCAAACAGTGAAGACCCAGATGAAATGCCGCATAATGCTGCATTTCATCAGGTGTACACAGTTTGTAATGGTAAAAAAAGATCTTCAGACTAAAGAATACAATATCAATTGAAAATTTTAACCTGATACCCCTAGATATGTACAATGGACTATCCCAAGTTTATTGCATCAACCAGAAGGAAGAATCCATTAGTATACAAAGGGTTAACTCTTTACTTGCTAGTGTTGCCTCCTGATAACCTTTGCAAACAGATTGGACCCTGATCAGGACTGACAAAACTAATGAGGAACTCATGCACAACGTGCTTGGTGCGAATTTCAAAGATTACGGGACGTCAGATATATTTAAATGTGCAGCTCTCGACAACCCCCATTCATTACAAACAGAGCAGTTGATCAATAAATGTCCTATAGGGCCAGTTAAGCAAAAAAAATTAGCGTAAAATTGCGATTATTTTCTTACCTATCAGTTTAAACATGTGTTTTGGGTGCTCAAGAGAGCCGTCTCCGTGAGACGGTTCTTTTGAGTACCCACAATATATGTTTTGATTGAGAAATAAGAAAAATAATTTTCCGTTACACTCACTTATCTGTGGGCCTGATGTCCCCAAAGAGTCTTCCATCGTGGACCTCATTTGTAAATGAGTTCAATGCGTTCTGCACACATCTTCAGGGGACAAAAATATTTCAGTATTGGACTCGTCCTGCAGGACGAGTGACTTACAATTTTCACTTATCGTTCAAACACTTGCTGGGTATGCAATAAAGAACGTAAGGGAGAAATATGTGATATGACTTCCTCGAGTAGTTCTTTCCATGGCACTCGTCCTACAGTACGAGTGTTTTGGGAAGAATTACTTGTCCTTTATAGATTTCACTCGTAATTACGAGTGGACTATAGGGTAGGTAGGCAATATATTTAGGACTTAAAATATTGGCACAATAAACTAGATCTCTAAGAGATGTCAAGCATAAATAGGGGTTGACATGCAGCAGGTCCCTCATATCTCAACCACTTTGGTTCCAAGATTAACTTTGGCTTTGGCAAGTTTACACCTCTGTTTTATTGCAAAATTTAAGCTCTTTTGGTCACTCATTAGCATAAGGTGAAAGGTTATCGCCCGATAATGGTTAGCTTGACCAAATATTTTATGACCAAAACTTTTATTGCCTCTTGCTATCTGGTGCTTAATCTGATTGGACTTGCATGATTATAAAACTTCCTGATAACCAAGTTATATTTTTGTCCTGAAAATGTTGTCAGTTGTTTACGTCTGCTGCATATTCAGGCTGGATTTTTCCTGGAAGCAAACTATGAACCCTGGTCAGAGAGCAGGTTGATCAGGGTTCACATTGTTTGCAACAGAATATAAGTTTCCGAAGAACATAAGCAGATGCATTGAGAGGAGCAGATGACAAAAGTTGTGACTGGCAGGCTAAGGTTTAATTGTGTTCCCACTATTTTTACCTGCGTCGCTTTAGCGAAAGCAGGTCTAGTAGTGGGTCCACTCCGGCCGGCCAGCCGTCCGTCCGTCCATCCGCAACACTTTAGATTACCAAGTTTGTGTAATCTGTAACTCCAACAGTATTCAATCCTTTTCATTCAAACTTTGCCTAATGATTGTACACATATTGAAGATGTGCACCTTCTATTTTGTGCATGTTTCGTATTTTTTTTTTTCATTTTTGAGGGGTGTTGAACTTAGACATTTTTTTCATCCTAAAGCTGAGGGGTTGCGTAGTTTGTTTAATCTGTAACTCGATCAGTATTTATTCCTTTATATTTATACTTTACTTAATGATTGTTTACACATTGAAGATGTGCACCTTCTATTTTGTGCATGTTTCATTTTTTTTTTCACTTTTTGACGGGTGTTGAACTTAGACATTTTTTCTATCAGAAATGCTAAAGGGGTGCCTAGTTTGTGTAATCTGAAACTCCAACAGTATTCAATCCTTTATATTCAAACTTTGCATAATGACTGTTCACACATTAAAGATGTGCACCTCCTATTTTGTGCACGTTTCATTGTTTTTTTCACTTTTTTGACGGGTGTTGAACTTAGACATTTTTTCCATCAATAATGCTTAGGAGGTGCCTAGTTTGTGTAATCTGTAACTCCAACAGTATTCATTACTTTATATTCAAACTTTGCATAATGATTGTTCACACATTGAAGATATGCACCACTTATTTTGTACACATTTAATAAATATTTTTCCATTTTTGACGGGTGTTGAACTTAGACATTTTTTCCTTCCGAGATGCTTAGGGAGTGCCTAGTTTGTGTAATCTGTAACTCTGTCAGTGTTCATTACTTTAAACGGTAAATCTTGTATTAGTTCGTACACTCGAATAGTTCGTACACCATAAATTATTCATGACCGGTCAGCTCAAAATGTCATGTATTAGTTCGTACAGAGGTCATTTTTCCTATTTGTAATTTTAATAGTTCGTACACAACGTTTTTTTCGTTCATTTGGTCAAGCAGTGTGTCTGTCTACGATGCTTTCGTTTTTCGTCGAGCACGTCAGTTAACAAACATATCAGCGGAACACGAGCGTTTCGCCTGTCAGTGCGATCGTCAGTGTCGCTTATGCGCGTGCATACAGCATTGATGCATGCCAAACTTTTATTCACTGATAAACGCTAGGTTCAATGACGTCGGACTGATGCAAATCGCGGAGATATTTTGTCCAGTCATGACAAAAATCAAATACATGTACACAACCACGCGCGCGTGCACACAGTGTCCTACGTGTCTGTGATCATTGAGCCTTTTCATAAATATGCCCAAGCGTCTTTTTTTTTTTTTTTTTGAATCACTGGATCTGAGCATGATGAAACCATATCGGCTGGTGTTTATCACAAATGTTATCAGCGAAGGCTCAGGGGAGCCTGTGTTTTTGTGCGATCTCGTCGGGTAACTCAAAGTTTTGGAGTTGATGAAGAATCTAGACACCTACGTACTCATTACGTACCCACGTACCCACTAATTAGCTGTGCTTTAAATGTGCGTGCATCAATTTCATTTCTAAGTTTCACCAAAACGCACACGCAATAAGCGTAATAAAATAACTATTTACATTGTATATCCGATGGAACTTTTTATCAAACAAAGACGACACTGATTAGCCTAGCGCGGCGTCCTCATGAAATTGTAATATGGGTCTTACACATTAAATGATTCCTGTGGATCACCACACGTACGCACAGACGCACAAACCTAGGTGAAAAGTGATTTATGCATGATTCTGCATCATGCTTTACATTGGGCTGTCTATGAAACTAGCCAGTTCATGAGATTATGGTACCTCTCGCACATGCAACCAGCGAAGGCTCAGACGAGCCTGCACATCCGCACAGTCTTGCCAGGGGCATAAATGCTCACATACAAGGAATGTAGATGAAGGTGCATGTCTAAAGTTAGGCTTATAGTCCCACTAACACCGCAACAATTGCTTGCTTTCAGATAAGAAAAAAAATGGTCGAAAAAGCCTCTTGTTTACCGTCCGTGTATTTAAATTAATTTGGAACCTAGCTTTTTTACCCAATTCCGCGAACTTTTTTGTATGCATACAACATAGGCGCAGATCAGCCAGCGCACCTGCGCAGTTCTAGCAATTATCTCTAGAAATAAATTCCTGTCAGACATGCGTGCGCGGATCCAGACAATTCCAACGGGGGGGGGGGGTCGAATTGCTTCTTGAGGGAGGTTTGTACCAGTTTTTCTTCTAGGAAACAAATGGCAACTTATGATTTTCATGGGGAGGTCCGGGCCCCCTGCCCCCTCTGTCTCCGCCCATATCAGAGTTTCAAACAGTTTGAATTCACATATTCACATTTTATTTTTATTTTTGCTGGGCCTGGTCAATTCACAAAACGTCTGCTAATTTTATCAGCTGACGCTAAGGGCAAAGACAGCATGATCCTTTTTAAGATCAAAGAGACCGCGCACATCAATTCCGGCCACGTGTTGTTTTAAAGTTTGGGGTCGCACGTGATGATGGCCTCTGGATCCGCATGTGGGGTCGCCTGATGCCACTGCTTACAGAATCATGGTCTATCAAAATTTAAATAAAACTGAAAAATACCACCCAACGACGACTAAACGGAAAAAAAGCTATCTCCTGCTGGTCGAGATAGCAAGTGCGGATCCAGAGGGGGGTCTGGCCCCCCCCCCCCCTGGAAAATGTTGGACCCCCTCTGGAACCTTGAAAAACGATAGTTTTCTTCGAAATTAACCATTTGAATTCAGTAAAATAAGCTGAAGACTAAAAAAAAAAAAAAAACGTTGTCAGGGCTTTTTTGTCAGATTGACCCGGACCCCCCTGACGAAAAATCTTGAATCCACGCATGGAAAGCAAGGTGTACACGGGATAGCATGGTATTCAATGTTACGATGCAGAATGGCTGGAATAACAGAATCAGTGATGGTTGCGTATACGCACAAATACGCAGAGGTTTAGGTATGCACCTGGTCACCTATTCGAACCATGATACGGTACTCTTTCTATTGATAGTCCCAATAAAAGGTCGGTTTGTCTAAGATGGAATTCATTGTGTCTATATTTATCAACGCTTGCACGATTTCCTTACTCTTCTTGAATATCTCGGAAATCTTGTGCGTTTTTCAATATATAAAGGATGGAATTTCCCATTCTTGTAAGGGGACATTGTAAACATACCGTTGAAAGGTTCGATATAGAGACGCTATTCATTATTATAAAAGGTACGTGAAGTTATATATATTGTTACTGTGTTGAAATTGTACATGACAGGGCGATGGCGATTCGTGTAATTGCATTGAATCGCGATGTCTCTAGCATGTCACATTGTATTGAAATAATCAGTCACTCGTTTTCTATTTTGTCGTCTGTTGAATCGGCCAGCATTCCGTGTATGAGTTCTTTCGGGTGTTATCAATAACGTCCCGTTTTTTCGGTGAAAATAGCGATTGTTACGCACTTGCGTATGAAGCTACGCACATGCGTATTGCCTAAAAATCTGCTGGGACCATTCTTGCGGCTATAGTAAAAGCTGTCCGGATGGACTCATCGGGTTATTTCGGACAAAAGTAGTCACAGGCCATGTCGGGCCTGCACATAAAACTATAATGGTATGCTGAAAGATTTACCAGGGACCGATAGGTGAAAAACAATTTTAGCAGCTAGATTTTAAATTGTTGTGATTTTATATGGCGTTGTTGGAAAGACGATTTAACATCAATTCTCCGTAACTACTGAACCTGTTATAATAGAGGTTGTTCACGCTTTGTCTTAGATTTTATTAAAAATTGCTGACAACGATTCTTTCTTGGTAAAACCAAAAAAATTAATGCTAGTTCACTCATTTGTCTTTCCGTTGCCATGGCAACGGCTTCCAAATATTTTGGCCAAAAATCAGCCAAAATTACCTTAAAATTCAATAATTTCACTGCAAAACTGCCATTTATACTGCCTTTCTTTCACAATATTTTTCATTTTGTTTGGTAATTCTAACTTAAACTTATCTATATCACATCTCATATCATCCAGAAAGAAAAGTTTTTGTTGACTAAATTAACACTGAATGTGGGTGGGGTAACACAACCCTGAAATGTGTCGTTTTTTGCACTTTTTGACAGCTTATATCATTAAGGGCTCGACAGCCGGACACATTACAGGTCTAACCTGAAAATTAATATTACCCCATCTTTCAAAAATTAGAATAAAAATTTTGGGAAGTTACCATCTTCGATGTGTTACCATGGAAACAAGAGGTACACCGTTCCAAAATGCATGTTTTGATTTTGACAAATATTTATGAGGTGTGAAATTCACACAACAGCCAGACTGTAACACTGAACATAAGAAAGTGTTAAGCTACCATTTTTCTGCCAATATCTATAAAAAATATTATCAGAGGCCCCAATGGGGGTTTGATTTAGTCATTTTAGGGGCGCAACAGGGGCAAAAATTAAGAAATTATTTGAAAAAAAGTCAAAGCTCTCTTACATAATATAATTAATTGTATCAAAGTTGTTTTGAAAAGCCATGTCTACATTATACAATTGTAATTAAGGAATTAAAACAATTGCAAATCTCAGGAGGGGCTCCCGAAGGGGCTCAAATCGATTGAATGTGGGTGGGGTAACACAACCCGAAATGTGTCGTTTTTTGCACTTTTTGACAGTTTATATCATTAAGGGCACGAAAGCCCGACACATTATAGGATTAACATGAAAATTTATATTACCCCATCTTTCAAAAACTACAATAAAATTTTTGGGAAGTTACCATCTTCTATGTGTTACCATGGAAACAAGAGGTACACCGTTCCAAAATGCATGTTTTGATTTTAACAAATATCTATGAGGTGTGAAATTCACACAACAGCCAGACTGTAACACTGAACAAAAGAAAGTGTTCAGCTACCATTTTTCTGCCAATATCTATAAAAAGTATTATCAGAGGCTCCAATGGGGGTTCGATTTAGTCATTTTAGGGGCGCAACGGGGGCAAAAATTAAGAAATTATTTGAAAAAAAGTCAAAGCTCTCTTACATAATAAAATCAATTGTATCAAATTTGTTTTGAAAAGTCATGTCTACATTGTACAATTGTAATTAAAGAATAAAAACAATTGTAAATCTCAGGAGGGGCTCCCAAAGGGGCTCAAAATCGATTGAATGTGGGTGGGGTAAGCCTACCCCTAAAAATCATATTTTTTGCATTTTTGATTAGCCACAGACAGCTTGTGCGGATAATTTGACATTTTGGTGTATGCTTAATTAAAGCATTGAGTGTGAAATATCATGAGATAGAAAAAGAAATGGGAAGATAATATCTACTGGAGGTAACCATGGCAACAAAAATGGGTCCATTAAAATTTAAAAAAACAACAACAACACTGTAATAGTTAAAAACATTATATTCCCATATCACATGGTAATAATCAATACCAGCATATACTTTTGTTGCTTTAGCATAATCCTAAAGAGAAGCTTACATTATGCCCAGCAAATCTAATTATAACCCTTTTAGGGGCCCCAAAAGGGTAAAAATACCTAATTATTTACATAAATTACAAGTTTTTATTTCACTGATTGAAATAAAACACTTTAGATCTACAAACTATGCATAAATAAAGATTCTTATATGGAGGTTCATATATTGTTGACGTAATTAAAGAAAATTTGGGGAAAGATAACTGAATATGAGGCTCTGTTGAGCACTTTTTTAAGGTCACAACTTACACAAATAACCATAACTCTGGCATGTCTGAACCGGTTTGGCTTATAACTTCAATATTTGATATCGTATCTATCTGAAAGTTACTGGATAAATAGGCTTGGTATGCCAGATGCAATTATAATGTATTTTAAAAACTCTCCACATATACTGAGGGACTTTAAAAACGCGCCGTTTTATATTCTCTGTCTCTTCCACATGATTGATTTGAGGATGCTTCTTTATCATTTTTTATCCTCTTGCAAAATGGACCATGATTTGCCATTATTTCGATTTGCTCATGCTGTTCATTCTGACGTAATATCGACGTAAGTGTTTTTCAACAATTGTCGTCTGACAAATGTGAATTTGATTCAATTTGAAAACAAACACTTTTAGAGGGTAGCCAGATGTCTTAACAAATGGAAAAACACTAAAGTTTTAAGAAATAATCGTTTTATTACACTCCCATTCGCAGCGTTTCTTTGCTAACGTCAGTCTTAAATTTTCAAACATCATTAACAGACGGGTGACGTCCGCGTATGTTGCAATACTTTTGTTTTTTATGCAACTGATTGGGGAGTATCTGTTGGTAATAAAAAGATTTTGATTATTCCTGATACTTGGGATATAAACGGCCAATTACGTTAAAAATCAATGACGTCATGTAGACGTAATGAACGTTGCCAGGGGCCTTAAACTTCGTGATTTGATTTTGTCTTTCCTTTTGCTTTCTAGAACAAACATCAGTTTGAAAACTTTTTTTCGTTCATAATGGAAGGTATGGGGACTCTGTGACTTTTTGAATTTGAGTTGTCTCAGAATTTTCGCGACGTCACGGCAAACGTAAGCCACAGCGTTTCGATTTTCTTATTGAATGCAAGCTAAATGACGGAACTTGTCAATTTTATTTTTCACATAATGAAAATTCCCAAATTTCGACATAAATTAGCATTTAAGCAGGTGGTGCGTTTTTAAAGTCCTTCAGTATATTTCAGCAAGAGGTACTGCCCCCATTTATTATTTTACCATTGTTTTGTATGAGAAAACTGCAGTAAAGTGAGTAAAAGTTCAGTAATACTGGGAGAATAGTACCTTGTGCTTGAAAAAAAGTTTAAGTTTTTGTTGCGATTATGCAGCGATTATATGACAAACTGCAAACATTCAGCGACCACTTTTTTTGTCAGACCAACATTCGTTGTTCCCTGGGTATTCGCGACAAGAAGTGAATATATAGCGAACAATTACTGTAAACAATGCAGTTCGCAGAATATCCGCAGCATATTCGTCAGATATTTGCACAAAGACAGATTTTCCGTAAGGGCCCCTGGAAAATGTTGTACCCGAAAAGTATAGTTTTCTTTGAAATTAACCATTGATAAACCACTGTAAATCTGTAAAATAAGTTGAGGACTAAAAAAACTATGTCAGAGCTGTTTCTGGCACTTGGGCCTGGACCCCTCCCACCCTGACAAGAATTCTTGGATCAGCGCTTGTCGCATTTATCCAATCAATTGACACTGCCTAAAATGGCGTCAAATGAGACATCCAAAAGTAAGCTGTTCTCTTTTGGCACCAGGTGGTGCTATTTGGGATACAAGTTTACTGAGCCTTTTTAACAGTACGCGAATTGAGAGCTAAAAGTGCGAATACAGTATTTTATGGGCATGTGTTTCTTCAACTTTTAGTTTAAAATTCGCACTCACTGGCGTAATGATCGAGGTCGATCGAGCCAGTAGATATTTAAAGAAATAAAGTATTTATGTTTATGTTATAAGTTCATTATCTCTGGAGTATCTTCCATGTGCGGATCCAGAATGGGGTATAGGGGGTCCGGACCCCCCTTGAAAATCACAAGTTATATGGGTTTATATAGAAATTAGCATTTGGATCCCCCCCCCCCCTGGAAAAAGTTGGTCCCCACTGGAAAATGTTGGCCCCCCTCTGGATCCTTTGGAAAGTATAGTTCTCTCTGCAATAAAACCATTGGACCACCTCTGTAAACTGTAAAATAAGCCGAGGACTAGAAAAACGTTGTCCAGGCTGTTTTTTTTTGGCCGTTGATCCTGGAACACCCACCCCACCCCTCCTGACAAAACTTCCTGGATCCGCGCTTGTGTCCATTGGTGCTTCGATGCGCCAGTGACGTATATTAGAACATGGGTCCCTGGTTGCACTTCCACATGTAATGTAACATAGTGGAGTGCAACGATCGAGGTACCAAAGTGTAATAGAATGCAGGTTAGCCAGCTGATCTCGCTATTAGAGGTGGGGGAAATGGAACATCATAGCCTAGACATTGAGGTAATACACTCTGAAAATGTTTCAGGGTTTACCCTGGCTCAGAATTTGTTGCAGCCAGCACTTTAGCCAAATGGAAAACGTTGGAGCCAAATGAAACTAATTTCAGCCAAGGTTTTAGCCAGAAAGTAGAATATCAACAAGTTGTTTTGTAAAACTCTTTGCCCGCTAGGTGCGATTTTTTATTGTCTGCTGATTACCTTTGCAAACAGTTTGGACCCACATCAGGCCCGACAAAATTTTGTGCCTGATCTGGATCCAAACTGTTTGACACCCTTTCTTTCTTTTTCTCTTCACTGTCCTCGCTCATACTTACAGGGAGTGCTAATTTAGACTGCACTTTTAGCTGTAGCCACTCTACAATTTTAGTAGCAAATGGTTCCAAAAGCTAATGTCAGGGTAAACCCTGCTTTTATCTTTTCCTGAATTGTCCAGGAATGCATACATCTATTATGTTCTTTATTATATATATTGTTCATATTTATCATTATTCAAATGCTACTTTTCAGTATCTATGTCATTATCATTACAGCTATCTGACATCTAGTGACAGAAATATACATACCGGTACATACAAACCTGAAACATTCTTCATTGTTCTACTCTTCTTCTGTCCTATGGTAAGCGATACCATAACAGCCTTGTCCTTCTAGCTCATTTGGGAGATATCCTGAGAGCAGATTTGGTAAATCTGCAACACTTCTGATTGTCAAAATTTACTGCGGTAAAAAGCAAGGGATATCCTTATATTTATTCAAGAACAGTACATTCTTGAACTTTTCAAGAACAGTTTTTAAGAACAATTGCTCTTAAATATTTGTCCAATTTTACAGTCATAAATTGTATTTGAGCTGATCTTGAACACTTTAAGAGCAGTTCGTGTCCAGTTCTTGATCCTTGTTCTTGAATAATGAAAGTACTTTTCTTGGACCTTTATTTAAATTTTTCGCAGGGGCCGTCTAATTTGGGCCTCTGGTAATATTTTTAGCTAAATGACACAGCAAAATGCAAGGATAACATTCATATCTGCTCTTAATTTCAGTGATGAGACACTTCGTAAATATTAGATAATTTATTATTGTATAATGGAGATATTATTTTTCAAAACACCTTTGATACAACTAGTTTTAATTTATTAGAGAGCTTTGACTTTTAGTAATTTCTTAATTTTTGCCCCCTTGCGCCCCTGCAATGACCAAAATCAAGCCCCCATTGGGACCTCTGATAATAATTTGTATAGATATTGGCAGAAAAATATTGGACTTATATTGCCTCTGTTTTACTATTTTGCACTTATTACTGAACAAAGTTGGTCAATTGCATTTATTCTCTAGATGCCAAAGAAATTTAACCCTTTTAATCCGTTTTGAGCCCCTTAGGGAGCCCCTAATGGGATTTCAAACTGTTTATATTCTTTAACTACAATTGTATAATGTTAGATATCACATTTCAAAACAAATTTGGTACAATTAATTTTAATTTGTAAAAGGGCTTTGACTTTTTCAAATAATTTCTTAATTTTTGCCCCACCCCCTCCCACTTGCGCCCCTAAATGAACAAATTAAAAAACCCAGTTGGGCCTCAGATAATAATTTGCATAGATATTCACAGAGAAATTTTGAACTTAAACTTTTATTTGCTCTGTGTTACTATTTTGCACTTATTACTGAACAAAGTCAGTCAATTTCATTTATTCCCTAGATTTCATAGTAATTTTACCCTTCTTAATCCGTTTTGAGCCCCTTAGGGAGCCCCTCATGTGAATTCCAACTGTTTATATTCTTTAACTACGATTGTATAATGTAGATATGACATTTCAAAACAAATTTGGTACAATTAATTTTAATCTGTAAAAGGGCTTTGATTGTTTCAAATGATTTCTTAATTTCTGTCCCACCCCCTCCCCCTTGCGCCCCTAAAATGAACAAAATGAACCAAAATCCCCATTGGGACCTCTGATAATAATTTGTATAGATATTGGCAGTGAAATTTTGGCCTTAAACTTTTATTGGCTTTGTGTTCATTTTTATGCACTTATTACTGAACAAAGTCGGTCAATTTCATTTATTCCCTAGTAGATTTCATAGAAATTTCACCCTTTTTATTCCGTTTTGAGCCCCTTAGGGAGCTCCTAATGAGATTTCAAACCGTTTATATTCTTTAACTACAATTGTATAATGTAGATATGACATTTCAAAACAAATTTGGCACAGTTGATTTAGATTTGTAAAAAGGCTTTGACTTTTTTTAAAAAAAAAAATCTAAATTTTTGCCCCCCTTGTGCCCTTAAAATGTCCAAACTCAAACCCCCATAGGGGCCTCTGATAATATGTTTTACAGATATTGGTAGAGAAATGGTAGTTTTACACTTTCTTTTATTCATTGTTATAGTCTGGCAGTTGTGTGAAATATACACTTCAAAAATATTTGTTAAATTCAAAACATGCATTTCGGAACGGTGTACCTCTTGTTTCCATGGAAACACATTGAAGATGGTAACTTCCCAAAACTTTTATTTTAATTTTTGAAAGATGGGATTATATTTAATTTCATTTCAGTCCTATAATGTGCCCAGCTTTCGTGCCCTTAATGATATAAGCTGTCAAAAAGTGCAAAAAACGACACATTTCGGGGTTGTGTTACCCCACCCACATTCAATCGATTTGAGCCCCTTCGGGAGCCCCTCCTGAGATATACAATTGTTTTTATTCTTTAATTACAATTCTATAATGTAGATATGACTTTTCAAAACAACTTTGATACAATTAATACTATTATGTAAAAGAGCTTTGACTTTTTTTCAAATAATTTCTTAATTTTTGCCCCCGTTGCGCCCCTAAAATGACTAAATCAAACCCCCATTGGGGCCTCTGATAATATTTTTTATAGATATTGGCAGAAAAATGGTAGCTTAACACTTTCTTTTGTTCAGTGTTACAGTCTGGCGGTTGTGTGAATTTCACACCTCATAAATATTTGTTAAAATCAAAACATGCATTTTGGAACGGTGTACCTCTTGTTTCCATGGTAACACATAGAAGATGGTAACTTCCCAAAATTTTTATTCTAATTTTTGAAAGATGGGGTAATATTGATTTTCATATTAGTCCTGTAATGTGTCCAGCTGTCGTGCCCTTAATGATATAAGCTGTCAAAAAGTGCAAAAAACAGCAAATTTCGGGGTTGTGTTACCCCACCCACCTTTCAGATAGAACTTCGATATGAAAGAGACCAGAAATTCTTTAAACATTAACGTTCGGATACTGACCAAGGGCAATTCTCCAATTAATAAACAGCTTTATAGCTAACATGTTTGTATTAAAGAAGATATAACAGTCTAAAATTCGCCAAATTTCATTGATTTTCTGAAAAATTTTAGCCAAAAACTATTGACCCCGTTACCATGGCAACGGATATGAAAATGAAGGAATGATGCATGATTTGCGTGTTTTGGCATGAAAACAAACAATCATGGAAAGTTTCATCAAAATCTGTGACTATGCGTGAACAACTAGGTTCGATGGTTACAGAGAATTGGTGTTAACTGCCAGTGATAATCGACTTTCTGTAGCGACCTGTATGTGTCACCTCGAGTTATATCTGACGCATATAAGAATAAGGGTTAGGTGCATACACTACAACACACTTACATAAATAAGGTGATAGCTGACATGTATGTTTAGAGATTAGGTAGGTGTAATGTTACACCAAAGTAAATGTAAAATATTTTTTGCTACACCAAAGTAAATGTAAAATATTTTCGTTACACCAAAGTAAATGTAAAATATTTTTGTGTTACACCAAAATAAATGTAAGAAAGCATTGTACGGTTTTACACACATAAAACAGCAAAATGTAATCTCTCAATATTGATGTAAATATTTTTTGCCGAGAGGTCATAATAAGTTGATTACAACTGATACGTTATACATGTACGAAATTAGTGCGTGGGCAGGGTGATGTCCGACGTAAACGTCCAAACGGAACGTCGGCACCACACTGTTCAACCTTTTTCCTGGAATTTTAAGAGAATTGGTATCAGTATTTGTAAACCTCGAAACTATCTAGATAACGTGACCTTGAAGGGAAAAAGGGCCACGGGATCTTGATGTTTCGGCTGCGATAGCGTCTCAACCAGGGTGACGTTACGACAGTGTATAGAAAATTTTGTTACGTATGGGTTTGTTCGTTTGGCATAAGAGGTATTGTTTAGCGCTGACATAGGCCAGTCACTAAAAATACTTCTCTATTATATAATTTTAAGTGTGGATATTTAGAAGAGCCGATCCATCCTAACCGCATGGGAGCCGTTAGCCATACACCCACAGGTGAGGGCTAATCGCGCGTTTATAGGGTTAGGATGTAATTTAAAAGAGTAAGACCACTGAAATTATTTCTATTTTTGTGAACTTCGAACGAACAACCCCATTATTGACGCAAAAGAGTGATTCTGAGATTCTAAATATAGATTGTTTTTTGCAGAATCGTCTCTTGTGTCCCCTCCTACGTTGGAGGCTGAATGTTGGTGAGCCGTATGATTATAACCTGAGGGCACATATTAGCTGTCCCCCTCAGGCCACGACCAGCGTGGATCAAGGCCCAATCGTTACCACGTAGCACAATCGAATGGGAAGCCAACCGGCTTGAATTGTTATATGTGAATCTGACACCCCAACGTGGGGATATGATCAGGAAGAACTACTTATATTAATCCTGACGTCTTGAACGACGATCAGCAGTACGGGTAAGAAATATTACGTGAAACCAGTGACGACCAAAGTACAGGCTCGATCACCTCAGCGCCGATGGTCTGAAGTAGACACACGTGCAGCTTAGAAGACATAGTGTTCGCGAGACGCATATAATCTCGAGATTTCTTGTCAATACGAGAACTGAAATATTAAAGGGCCCATTTTTTTTTTTTATGAGAACTTAAACTATATGTTAATCATATTCTTTACGTCTCTTATTTCTGACTAGTTGACGTACATCTAGAACAGGACAGTCCAAGATTGGTTCTAATTGAAATGATCTTGGAGTGGCAACTTGCTCTAGTATAGGATGGTCAATTAGCCAGAAATAGCAGCGTAGGTGGTGTCATTGTATATTAATGTGTTGTTGATGTTTTCTTAGTACATAAAGTACTGAAAAGTTTTTGCTAGTTGTGTGCATTATTTTTCTCTGGTAGCATCGTCATCGCATAAAGGAATTTTCCAATAAGACTTCCCCTCTTCCTTCCTGACCGGCTTTATGTCGTAACATTCAAATAGCAGTGCAAAGACTAGCATGTGCATCCGACCCTGTTTCTGGCTGTAAAAGAGTCAGTCAGCCTCAAATCACGAAAGACAGATTTTCTCATGTAATGGCTTTTCCATGGTCAAGCGACCGAAGATGACAATTTGTCAAAGTACTGGAATCTGGTTCTACATTGACTGCCATTATAATAATCTTAGAATGCTAACAGCCTAACACCGAGCTATATTGGGTTCGAGCTAACACGTAAGGGGGTGTGCGAACAAGCTGAGCATGTTATGTCGCCACAAGGAATACGACATATGATGAAGACTCGAACCAACCAACCTATGCAGAAATATAGGTGTTCATACAAAGCCTTTAAATGGAGTAAGCATTCGCAAAAGCGTAAGTTGTGGGTCTTTTTACAATATGAACTTGAAGGCAGAGAAATGTACTACTCCGATTCATGAGAGTTCTGCGTTCCAGTTGTTCATATTTCATATTTAGAAGTCGCCATTTTCATTTTCAGTTTTCATTCCAAATCAATGAGTGTACGCGTACTACTTCTATGCTGCATTTTCGAGGGTTCTAAGAAAATAAGAATCTACATCATGACCAAAAACGAAAGCTGCGATATACATTGCTCTGTTACGTTGTAGAGCTAGCCGTCGGTAGTGAACAGAAGTTGTATTTTTGTTATGATTCCTCGGACCCAGTGGGTCCGAATATGATTCCAATCAAGACAATCGTCATAGAACAAGTCGGACGTGACATCTCTTCCGTAAAGCAGGCCTATGTAGAGTTTGCCTGTAACCGGGTGATATCGCCGGGTATATCGCACATTGCATGTGAGTCGGTTGAAACTGCAATCCGGACTTTTATGTTTGGTTGTTTATTTTTAATCTTTCATCATGCTATTAAGAATGTTAGTTTAATTGAAAATACTGATCAGACATTCAGCCTGTAATTAGGCTAAAAGGATAAACAGAAATTCCTCCCTCTTTGGCAATATTCGCATGTTTTTGGTCCTGTTTTTCAATCTTCAGAATTTCATTTTATTAGTTCGTACAGTCCCGTTTCTCAGAAAAATAATTTTTATTATTAGTTCGTACACAGCGAAAAATAATTATTTTTTACTGTACGAACTAATACAAGATTTACCGTATTCAAACTTTGCGTAATAATTGTTCACACATTGATAATGTGCACCAATCATTTTGTGCACATTTAATAAATATTTTCTTATTTTTAGGGCTGTTGAACTTAGACATTTTTTTCCATCCGAAATGCTTAGGGGGTGTCTTGTTTGTGTAATCTGTAACTCAAGCAGTTTTCATTCCTTTATATTCAAACTATGTATTATGATTGTTCACACATTGAACATGTACACCCTATATTTATGCACATTTGATAATATATTTTTGAGCGTTTAACTTAGAAATTGTTAGGTCACCTACTGTAGATTACATTGTGTAATTTGGTGTAATCTGATTTCATTCCTGTATATTTGAACTTTGCATATCGACTGTTCACACACCGATATGCACCCGCGACGCAGGTCCAGAGCAGAGTTTGGTCTTGTTATTCATGACTGTTGGTGTACTTTGGTAGCCTTAATGCACCAGATATCAGATCTTTGCTCCCATGAAAATGTCTGGGATACATTAAAATGTATGCAGCAGACAACATGTTCAGGACACAAATAAAACTCTGAAGGATCCCCATAGCTAGCCAAGATTCTATAACATCCAACTATAAGTAAGTTCTTTCATTAATCTCTCTCCCAAGTTCGACTGAGGCTTGAAATGTAAGTTTTGAAGTTCTAACATCTAAAACATTGTATCAAATTGTATGGATGAATTCATCAACAAAATTGTTTCAGACACACTCAAACCTTGTCCCATTTTTAATAGTTTTCTTAAGTTGTCAACACAATATGACATTTAAAACATGCAATTATCTGGGCAGGGCCTGCAGGGCGGGGCTATAATTTTACTTATACACCTGAGCTGAAATGTCAAACCTTTCAGTTGTGTCAGCTTACTTACTTTTGAACCTTAATGCGCCAATCGCAAAAAAAGTCGTCTGCTATACTCGTCTGCTGAAATGTTCAAGAAGCTCTATGGCAAACAGTGTGGACCCAGATCAGACTGTTCCTATAGGAGCAGTCTGTTCTGGGCCCATGCTGTTTGATTCTATACTTAATTCGTCAGTAATGTTAGGCAATTATTTGCAGCAGACGACTTCAGCAGACGACATTTTCAGATGCGTTTTTTTTTTCTTAGCGCTTTAAGGGTTAACTCTTTGCCTACTGGGTAATTTTTCATGCTATTTTGTCGTCAGCTGATTTTTTAAAAAATCAACTGTTTCAAAAAATTCTTTCAGGAGTACCATTTGAGTGTCTAACAGTTTGGATCCTGATCATTCCCGACGCTTCGTCAGGCCTGATCTGGGTCCAAACTGTTTGATAAGGTTATGACAGCAGATGATGCTAGTGGGGAAAGACTTTAAGAGTTAAAAAAAGCAATTTTGATTCAAATAATAGTGTAAAATAACCTCACTCACCAAACAAAACAGCTTGAGCTATCCTTCAACTGTTTTGTGCAAACAGTAACCAGGCCTTTAGTTGAAGTGCGTACCAGAAAAATAATTTACTTATTTCTCAACCAAAACATATGTTGTGGGTACTCAAAAGAACCGTCTCAATGAGACGGTTCTTTTGAGCACCCAAAACCTATGCTAAAAATTATGAGTAGGGTAAATATTTTCTTATCTAAACCTATGAGTAACAGAGGCCAGGTGGATCCAGAATATTTTACAGAATTAAAAAAGTGAGAGGAAATTTGCTTTAAGATAATCCATCCTTCTGTCTTTCCATCCATTCATCCTTCTGTCCCATTCTCTATACCTTCCAACATCTTGGGAACCATGCTTGCTAGGATCTTGAAATTCCATATATCAATTCTCCATAATATATAAATCTATCATGAGTGTAAGGGTGGGATAGAATCTGTAATGAGGCTTGCCGACTGATGGAAAACTGGATCATGAGGGACGGATTTTTTATCCCACCCTCACATGAATAATGGATTTTTTCTTGCTCACTATTAAATACCCCAATTTTTTGTTTAAAAAAGGCTCCAGAAAGCTCCTGAATAGTCTGAGATGCGACATGACATGATGATGTCACTTGACGACTGTGTCACATGAGTTCCAATACAACCAATGTACAGCCCTCACGTGACATCCTGGGTAAGATAAGATTTTCTATCCCAGGGTAAAATTTCAGATGTCCATATCTGTTGTGCAAGAAAAAAATAGTTGACCAGTATGAATGGGTGAGCCAATAGCTAGTGAGTCACTCTGGCGTTGACCGTTTGTCAACATTTTCAAACATCTCCTCTGAAACCATTGGGTCAATTAAGCTCAAATTTCATATGGAGACTCCTTAGGATGCGGGAACGAAAGTTTGTTCAGATTTTCTCGGCCACATGACCAAGATGGCCGCCACACCCATATATGGAGGGAGCGCAGTGGCTCAGTGGAAGAGTGCTTGACTCTAGACCGAAGGGCCGCGGGTTCGAGCCTCACCGGCGACACTGCGTTGTGGTTCTTGAGCAAGACACATTTATCCTAGCTTAGTACTGGTTCAACCCAGGAAGACATGTCCCGCATAACTGAAAGATTGTTGAGTGGACGTAAAGAATCAAATCAAAATCAAACACCCATATATGGTAAAAACCCTTTAAAAATCTTCTCCAGAACCAGAAGGCCGATGACCTTGGGACTTGGTATGTAGCATTGGGGATGTGGGTCTTACCAAGTTTGTTCAATTGATGATCCTAGTTTGACCTTGACCTACTTAACATCATGGTCAAATTTGCTTCCAAGGTTGATCTTTGACATGATCAGCCAAGGTCGCTCATATTGAAGTCCCATCCGTAGTTATCACAGAAACCACTTTAACCAATTGAACTCAAATTTCATATGAAGACTTATGATAGGTTAGCCCCCCAAAATGGATAAAATTGTTCTGGTCACATGACCAAGATGGCCACCATGCCCATATATGTTAAAAAAAACCTTTAAATATCTTCTTCTCTGGAACCAAAAAGCCAATGGCCTTGGGAAATGGTATGTTGCATTGGGGATGTAGGCCCTACAAGGTTTGCACAAATAATTCATCTAGGTTGACCTTGACCCACTTTATGACAAGGTCAAATTTGATGCCTAGTGCATTCATATGAGAAAAATATTGAAATGTTCATTTTTCTACAACTGTTTAAGCCGAAATTAAAATACTTGCAAGAAATGTTTAACCTAATAAGACAATGGTTTTATATAAGTACCAACCGTCAAGCTGACCTGTGACCTTTTTACCCAAGACCACTCATTTGGACTGCCACATACGTATCTAAACAGCCTTTTTTCCAGAAATCACTTTGTTTGATTTGATTCTTTACGTCCCATCAACAATCTTTCAGTTATAAAGGGACGGGTCTTCCTGGGTTGAACCAGTACTAAGCTAGGATTAATGTTCTTGTTCAAGGACACAATGCAGTGCTGCTGGTGAGGCGCCAACCAGCGGCCCCTCGGTCTTGAGTCAAGGGCTCTTCCACTGAGCCACTGCCACAGAAATCACTGGGCTGTTTGGAGTATTCATTAGATTGTTTTAGGTCACTTGACCAAAGTGGATGAAACCCCAATATTTGATAAAACAAATTATGTTTCATTATAAGCTGTAGTTGACCTTGACATATTTAAACATTATTTAAGAGATCAGGTGAGGGCTTCAGGTCCTCTAGTTATGTCTTAGTTATCTCCTGTTCTTGAGTTATGCACCTTTGATCAAAATAAGAGAGCAATCTTGTTAGCAAGATATTCAAAAAGTGTTTTGTTAGTCTCCATCTTGATATTTAGTATACTCTAATTGCTCCTGATTTACACATTCATCTCACAAACTATGAGAGCTACAGTCCTTAAGACAAGCCAACTCTTTCCTCGCTAGTGATCTGCTGATAATCTTGTAAAAAAGTTTAGACCTAGATCAGGTTCAGTGATTTTACTGTCCTGATCTGGATTTTAAAGCTTTGACACTCTCATGGTATAATTAATGATTTTGAAAATTTTATAGTTTGAATAAATCAGTAGACATTTTTTGGGTGATATTGAAAGGTATATAAATGAAAATCAGTTTTATTCAAGCAAACTTTTAAAAACAAGATCAAACTCCTATTAGAAATATTTACACATCTCATGATACTCATGACCTTACTGTCGTGCCAACCAAGAGTGACAGTGACCTGAAGTCACTGTCACTTTTGGCTGGCAGGACAGTAGCTTGGGTGAAGTAGCTGTGCTTTTGGCTTCACACCATGATGTAGTCAAGAATCTTGAATTAATGAGATTACAAAACTGTTATTCCATAATTAGAAGGGGAGGTGGCTGTCTGTGCCTTCGGGAAATATTTTAGGTAAATTAGTCAATTTTATTCAGGATCAGAAGCAGAAGTGGCCCCTTTTCTATTTTGAAGACACTCCGCCTGAAGGGAACTTCATCACAAAATGAACAATTTGTTCTTGTACAAAAGAGATGACAAAATAATTATAGTCCCTGACAAGCTGCCTTCTTCATTCAAAAAAGGGTCATACAAAGGTTTAGATAAACAAATATTTTCAGCGTAAATTTGTTAATATTTTCTTACCTATCAATTTTAACATATGATTTGAGTGCTCAAAAGTACTGTCTCATTGAGAGGGTTCTTTTGAGTACCCACAACATATGTTTTGATTGAGAAATAAAAAAAATTAAATTTTCGTTGCGCACTCTTAATTAAAGTCCTGGTCATAGTTTTCTATTATTTCTCTACCAAAATATTTGCTGTAATGCTCATTTGAAGCTCTTTGAAAAGGGGGTTTCCATGAAGAAACCACAACATATGTTTAATTGAAGAAATAAGAAGACCACAACTATTATCTAGGCCAATGATTAGCTGCTGCTATTTTATGTCTTCACATGATGAGTAATTTTTCATGCTTTTGTTGTCTACTGTCTTTTTTCAAAATTAACTTTTTTGAAAAATTCTTTCAGAACACTATCAGAGTGTCAAACAGTTTGGATCCTGATCAGGACCTATGTTTCGTCGTTCATGATCTGGATCCAAACTGTTTGCAAAGTCTCTCAGCAGACGACAAGAGAAAGAGTTATAGCACACATTGAAACATGGACCAAAAGAAAGTTACTTTTTCTTTTATAAAAGTTAATTCTTATATTATCCTTACTTTTAAGCCATTGCTATGGAGGCACATTAGAATCATGTAACTCTCTGGGATGATTATAATGAACTTCTTTTGAATAACATGGGTTCATTGAGAAATCATGATTAGAATATTTTAAAATGCCATTTTTCTGGGATCTGAATCAACTGATGGATCTAACATATACAAATTAACATTGGAGACAAAATTGTTAGATGCTTGCATTGTGGTTGGAAAGGTTGTTTGTTGATTTGGGGGAAATAGCGCTGACTGACAATGGAGTAAATCGGGCAAAAAGTCATCGCAAAGTCAAGATGAAGATGAATAGAAATTGTAAATACAATTAAATAAAAGTCTCTTTTCTTCTTCAAAGTGAAGAACATTGTAAACAATGTTAAGGAATGCCTTAAGACTTAGGCTAAGCAAAAGATATGCCATGTCCAAGATAACGTAACCCAACCCTAGCTTGCTTAATGTATTTTCAATGCTTTGGCAAAATCATTTAAATTTACAGGATTGGCAGTTTGAGAAAAATTATGCTGACATATTTTTCAAACAAATTTGAATAGCCAGCTCGGAGCAGATATGTAAACCTAGATCAAACTGCTCCTGATAGAGCAATATGCTCAGGGTCCACACTTTTGCCATGCATTCACTTAATCCATACACATTATATCTTGTTAAACTTATAGTACATTGTATTGTAGGCATCAACAATGGGGAAATTCTAAGCAAGCTTGCCTGGTAAATCATTGTGACAGATTAGAAAGTTGATGGTGTTTTAGTGACCTTGACCTTCTTTTAATTGGCTCTGAAGAATGTGTACTTTTACTGTTCTGATAGTGTAGGAACATAGTGTTACGAGCCAGCACTCTCACCTTACATATCTACACATCATAGATCTAGAATATAATAAATTTCAGACAACTGCATCAGAGAGTCAACTCTGGCTCAGTGGTTAGAGCATTGGTCTAATGTACCGGGGCAACCTGGGTACGATTCCCAGCCAGGTCCCAGGAAAATTTTTAGCTATGCTTTACATTTGTTACGGCATAATGTCGTAAGAATAGGGTTTTCTCAGACAGCACTTTTAATTATTTTTTTTTTTGCAGATACTTATAAAGATTGTTGTGTTATAAAGATCCCATGGCTATTGGCAGAATGACTTTTCAGAAGTAAGGCCAAATAAAAAAATACCTGTGTTTAGGGTAACCCGACCTTACCTAAATCTACAAGTGAAACCTGGAATTTTTTCCAGGTTTTCTGGAAAAAATATAGTTTATGCATTTTGAAAGGCGAATTCGCCATTCAAACGCATAAGATTATACTTTTTTCAGTAAAATAAATTGTGTGCCTAACTTACCTTAAATTTTCAGACCTGTTACCCGAAACACACTTTCAAATTCGCCTTTCAAAACGCATAAAATTATATTTTTTTCCAGTAAAAAAAATGTGTGCCTACCTTACCTAAAATTTTCAGACCTGTTACCCGAAACACACATATTTTTTTCATTTGGCCTAAGGTCATTATTGTCACCAGTAAGGAGTCAGAAACTTGTCGTTGTTTTTTTGTCAGTGTACAACATTGCTTACTGTCGTGCCAACCAAGAGTGACAGTGACGTAATTCTTTGTTTACAATCCCTAAGTAAAGCACTTACCTGTACATTTCACTTGAACTAATACAAATCGATATATTGTTTGTGTATTAAAACAATTGATCTATCGATTATAAGCCCCTGATAACTTTGTAAACAAAACATGAAGTCACTGTCACTCTTGGCTGGAAGGACAGTAGTAGTCTCATTTACCACATTAGAACTAATGAGCCCACTGCTGTTTTTTTTTTTTTTTTTTTTTCAAAGTTCTATACCTCTCTTTTAAAAATGGTGTAGATCAAAATCAGCTGGCTTCTGAAGAACCTAACCGATCAGGATCCACATTGTTTTCCATACACTCTATGTATCCATATAAAAATGAAATTTCACCACATCAAGAGGAGCAGAGTGTAAGAGAGCTTGACTTAATATCCCTTCGTTGTTGGTTCCAGCCTCACCTGATGCACTATGTTGTGTCCTTGAGGACGAAAATTCATCTCCTCTGTGCTTTAATAGTACTGGTTCAACCTAGGAAACATCCAAACATGACTGAAAAATTGTTGACTTGGATGTAAAGCATCAACTCAAATACACGGCCTCCAATCTCTGCCTCCTTCTCCAAATAGAGCAGAACGAAAAGTGAGGCGAAGGCCCTTCCGGGAAGCAGGCGGTGGGCATAAACAATGGAACACGGTAAGTTGTGTTGACACATTTTCAATCATAAGTAAATTTTCAGCGCAAAACTCAAAAATCTAAGAATGCTATGCTTCGGGCAATTGTTCAAGCTCACTCCGTAGAGCATACTGGTTGCACATTTGAACTTAGTTTGTAAGCATGAGAGCTTTTCTCCCGTTGCACAGTTGTCCAAGAAACGGTGGTTCCCGCATGGTTTGCCTTCTTACCAAAGGTATAGTAGCGTTTGGACCTTTATTCGTACTACCGAGGCCCCTCCATACCCATGTTGTCCCAAATGCAATTTTTCGAGATATTTCAAGAATTTTGCGCTGAAAATTTACTTATGATTGAAAATGTGTCAACACAACTTACCGTGTTCCATTGTTTATGCCCACTGCCTGCTTCCCCGAAGGGCTTTCGCTTCACTTTTCGTTCTGCTCTTTTTGGAGAAGGAGGCAGAGATTGGAGGCCGTGAAATAGAAGTATGAAAAATCAAGTTCAAAATAAAAGTGTAAACAACCCTTAAAGTACGCAGTGTGTGCCTTTAACCCTTTACCTCATAGAGATGCCATTAACATCTTTGCAAACAGAGCAGACCCAGATCAGGCAGCTCTGATAAGAGCTGCTCGATCAGGGTCTTCTTTGTTTGCACAAAAAAATATAATCTTAGATCAGATTGTGGACTCGACAAGTAATTTCTATGTTCTATGTACCAAAATGAAAGATTAATTAAATAGTTGATCATAGGGTGGAGCCTAAGAATATTAATGAAGGAAAGGATTAATTTGGAGACTGCACTTTTATAAGGTTTTATATGGTAATAGCAACCAACCAGTGAGTTGTTGGCCGTCCAATAGGGCCCAACAACAAGAGTTGGTTGCTGTTACAATTAGTAGGTCTGTTTATTCATTTGCAACTATGAAAGCAAGTTTTTCTTTCTGTCGTGAAGTTCTGGTATCTATACCCTTCTCTAGATTTGCCATGGAAAACCCTTGAAATCTGCGGTTAAAATCTACGGAGTATTCGGACGGCGTTTTTAAGGTTTCCATGGCAGTTGATGGCAAATAAACCAACAACAAAAAATTGTGGAACTTCATGAAATGCCATAGATTTTTGCCGTTGATTCCATGGAAAGTTAGTGGATTCCATGGAACAATGCCATAAATTCTATGGAAATATGCCGTTAATTCCATGGAAAGTTTCCGTAGATTCTATGGAAAATCTTCCATCAATTCCACGGAAAATTTCCACAAAACAGAGCAGAACAGTTTCTCACCAATGTACTCATTGGCTCAATATGACTGAAACATTGTTAATTGAAATCTTATTCACATTTGATAATACCATTAAATTTTAAGTGAATAAAAATTGAAAAAAATGAGCAAATCAGATTATTGTACATAAGGCAGAAACATATTTTCGAAAAGCACACTAACGAAAACAACATTGAAGAGATATACATTGTTTTGTGATGGGTGGGGTATAGGCTCCTAAGAGCCATTAAATGATTATTCAAAACAAAGTTGAGTATCACTCACGTGAATAAACCAGGCAATGCTATGGCAATATTGAAACCATAATACATTTATGGCATGGAAGAGAAATCAAATAAGCCTTAAATAATATCAGAAATTGAAATAAACAACATACCAAACATGTGATTCAAATGCTTTCCTCCAAATTGAATCAAAACAGGAAGTGATGTCACTTTTTTTCCGTAGAAAACTGCTGTGATTCTTTTCCATGGAATCTATGGCTATCTATCTACTGCCTACACAATAGGTACTTGTGCCAACTGATATTGTCAGCATTGGCTCTTAAACAAAGATGCTGATCTGACTAGGCAGCTATACAGGCTGACCTGTGACTTTATTGTTTGCAAATATATAAGAGAGATTTTCACCTAACCTTGCAGAATTCATATTTTCCTTCTGATCCAGTTATAGTCTTGAATATCACATAGAAAGCACCAAAACAGAGTGGGTTGCTAGGTAAAGCCTGCGTTTTGTTTTAAAGTCTACTTTTGAATGTCATTTACAACACCCAATGTGCCTTATGTCAAAATGTACCTCTTTGGTATTGACCACTGCTAACAAATTAAATTAGAAAATCACCACTGAGTACAAAGATGTAGCTGAATGCAAGGCCTGTACTTAATAACAATAATTATTATCAATATCTCAAGGCACTCATTCACACTTTTTTGAAAGAAATTTAAAGTCATTTGTTCAATGCTCTCAGGTACCAGAATAAAACTAAGTCATTTTCCATTCCAAAAATTGACAAAGTTATTTTGCCGTTCATTTTTGGCTCTGAAAATTTGTTAAGTCCATTTTCCACGGCATAAAATATGAAATCCATGGCCAAAAACCAATTATCCATAGAAAAAAAGTGAAACCACGGAAAAAATGCCATTAATTCCGTGGAAAACATATCCATAGAAAATGTTTTCTACGGAAAGTTACTTATTTCGTAGAATCTACGGCAGTTTTCTATGGAATCCACGGCAAATTTGATGATTTTCTGTGGAATCTGTAGAAAATTTGACAAATTCAATGGAAAACAACAAAATGCCATGGCAAATCTAGAGACGGGAATGGAGTTGGATTGGATAGAAGAAAACCCATATTCTACCATTGCAAAAATGTGTCGGGGATCATTTTGTGACAATGAAAAAATGTAAAAAGTAAAATTGAATCACGAAGATACCGGTTTCGTAGATATTTAAGTTAGTTTAGCCATAAGACAGAGGGCTAAAAATTGTTTGATCACCAAGAGCTTGAACGTTAATGATAGCTCTTTCAAGCAAGCAGCTGTGTGATCCCCGTGATGTGACGTCACAATTATAATAATGTTATGTCACGAAGTGATTACATCTTGTGCCAAACGCAAACTGCCATGTGCATCGTTGCGCCTTTGAAATCTTGTATAGGAACAGGCGTAATTATATCCTGCGGGGACTTCAAGGGCTTGGGGCCTTCAAAATAGCTTACAGGATTATTTGACAGCTAAATGTGATTTCCTTTTACTCAGAGTGGGGTTTAAATTCGTTTTTACTCACACAAGTACCAACTCTCAAGAATTTTATTTTCGCAAATAGTGTTAAATGACATATTTGCGACGTAAAAATTCGTGACTATGACATTGTTTACCTTCATCAGTAAATGACAGAGTGATTTCGCAAGGATTTTATTTTCAGGAAACTTTGCATATGCGAAGTTTCGTGTATATGAAACCCTCACGAAAATTTCCGATTTACAGAATCCTCTCAGAACAAATTCGTTGGTTGCCCATTTGGTGTGCCTATTTCATATTAATTATGAAACAATAAGAGTTTTGACAAACAATTACTTCAGATCTTGTCAGACTGCAGATCCAGGGGTCGCGAGTTCGATCCCGGCCCGGCTATGCTTTCACGGAAATTGATCATGAAATAATTTCTACAGCCATTCTCCTCCTTTCTGCTGATTCATTCAAGAAGAGTTGTTGTCAGTTACAAGCGAAAGTATGTGCACAAAAGCACAAAACTACTGGTTAACCGCTTGTTCTAGCTTGCCAAGGAAAAAAGTGAGGTTGAACTGACCGTCCCACTATGACCATAGCTGTTGACTTGGGACGTAAAGCAACAAAGCATCTGTTGTCCAATCTAAGGCAATGATTCTATTGTTGTTGCCTTATAATTTGTTGTTCTGGTTGTGTGATGTCTGCTTTATAATCAGTCTTGCAATCATCTCTTGCATTCTTAAGCATATTTAAGCCCCCCCCCCCCCCCCCCACTTCTTGCATTTTTGTATCTATGTGTGTTTGTTTTAACGAAATACAGAATCTTGGGCAAAGATTTGGCCTATTGAATATATTCAAGCCTCCTCCCCCCCCACCCCCCACTTCTCGCATTTTTGTATCTATGTGCGTTTGTTTTAACGAAATACAGAATCTTGGGCAAAGATTTGGCCTATTAAATATATTCAAGCCCCCCCCCCCCCCTCCCCCCTCCCGGTTGCTTTGGCTGCTGTACGTTTGATATATTCTAAGGTTAGGTTTCATTGTTTATTGATCCTCTAATTATCTGTGGGGGTTTCTGTTTGGTCCTCATGTTGTAATGCAGTAGTTAGTGGTCTTTCTATGTTTGCCATCATCTTACTGAGGGAGAGGGAGCTGGTTACTTTAATAGTGTTCTTGCTGTTGTGCATCTTCGCAAGCCAAGGGTACTAAGTCCACATCGTTCCTTTAGGAGGGAACCAAGTGGACTTAGTACATTTGGCACGCGAAGATGGCTGTCATGTGGCTGTTAGTATTCTGTGTCTCTTCCTCGTGGTGCCGGGGGTTGGTCTGTCATCTTTGATTGTGGCATTTCCTGGTAACTCACTTGCTTTTTGAGAATATCAGACAGCAAAAGACAAGGTTTTCTTGTAACAGATCTTTAATTTAGAGATCGCTTGCTATCATTATGTGCTTGCTAAACTTGAGGACAGGTGCTGCAAAAATATTTTTAAAAAAATGGATTAATTACCTTTGCTGGGTAACTTTTAATGATTTTCTTCTGATTTATTTTTTTCAAAATTAACTTTTTACTTTTCAGTTCCACTTATTATTATTGAGTGTCAAATGGTTTGGTTCCAGATCAGGGCCAATGTTTTTTCGGTCCTGATCTGGGTCCAAACCTTTTGCAAATGTTATCAGCGGATGACAAAAATTGCTGCTAGCATGGTAACCATTATGTGTTTGCTGAATTTGAGGACAGATGCCGCAAAATAATGAAAATATTTGGATTTAATTAGGGGGTAATACATGATCTTTATAATTGGTTCGTACAAGTGAACCATAAAGTCAATCTTTGTCCCATAAACACTTGTGTATTTTCCGAAAATATCGCTTCTTCAAAGAGTTGGTCAGCTGGAATAATTCTGTTTTCGAGTGTTTAAGAATACGATATTTGACGATATTTGATTTTATAATGTGACACTGTTGAGTCCGGCAGTTGAACAAATAAGTGGCTTTTGACAAAACATGTCTCCATATCCCACGGCTTTCCCAGTGCTACCTGTGCGTTAGAATTTTTACTCGATGATAAACGACTATGCAGGTCGTATATTACCTGGACAAAGCTGTGTTGACGTTGGGGTATGCTTTAGATACCCAGGTGGTCTTTGAAACTGGACATGGTTAATGCGATTCTAAATTGTAGAAAAGATATACTGTAGATTCGGAAATTTTCGCGAGAACTTAATTTTCGCTAATATTCGCGAATTCACTGCCTCGCGAATTCAAAGTTCTCGCTAATATTGACTTACTCAAAAGCAAGTTGCACTCATCGTTGAAGATCTTTGAGAATGGCTTATGATGGACGATGGAGCAAACAGATACTGAAAAGAGAAAATCTTGCCTTAATGTCTTTTACTCCCTCTTTTACATCCTCATTAACTTTCTCAACAAATAACTAATTATGGCAGTTAAAGTCGGCACGTCAAAAATGGACTGCTATTCTGTGCACTACGACTTTTGGGAAACTACAATTTGCATGCCTAGTTTCAATCCACGGAAATGACCGACCACACAAATGCTTGCTCGCGAATTTAAAACTTCGCGAATAATTCAAAAATCGAAAAATCGCGAAATAAAAGTCACGCGAAAATTTCCGAATCTACAGTATTCAGACAATTTTAGTGAAAATTCCAATTAGCTCACGCATCTTATTGTCTCAGCGCAGTATTATCCGTAGATACTTGTAGGTTTTTTACAGGTCCAAAGAACCAGGCCGCGTAGCGCAGTCGGTAACGTGTCTGGCTACAGATGCGTGTCTGACTGCAGATCCAGGGGTCGCGAGTTCGATCCCGGCCTGGTCCCATACTTTCGTGGGGATTGATCATGAAATAATTTCTACGGTCATTCTCCTCCCTTCCGCTGATTCATTCAAGAAGGGTTGTTGTCAGTTACAAGCGAAAGTACATGTATGTGCACAAATTACTGGTAAACCGCTTGTTCAAGCCAACCCAGGAAAACGTGTGGTCAGGTGAACTGACCATCCCGCAATGACCATAGCTGTTGACTTGGGACGACTAAAGCAACAAAACCAACCAACCAACAGGTCCAAAGATTCTATTTTTGGACAGCAATGACCCTGATTGGCCTGCATATGTGCAGGCCAATCAGGGTTTTGCTATCCACATGTAGTATAACATTTTTCTCACGTTCTGGCATGGGCTATAAATAAGAATAATGTAAATTTAATCTTTTTATAGATTTTAGTCATAGAGAGCTGATTTTACCATCAGAGTGTTTCTTAGGTTTCTGATATGGGACTTCAGATTTTATAAGAATTACACACAATTCTGATAATTGGTAGCATTTACGACATTGCATTCCCCCCCCCCCCCCCCCTCCTCTCAAAAACAAATGAAAACAAAAAAAGCTTTAAATGTTGTCTGCTGATATTACCGGCCACATGTCGCTGTACGAGTCAAAGTACAAGCTGTCGGTGGCTTGATGATATCTACCGAAACAACTGAGACGCTGATTTTGAGATTTGACATTTCTTGTTAATGATGATAGATCGTAAGTGAAATTAGTATATTATCACCGCACATTATCGCTGTTTATTTGCATTGATGCACCCCGGCCATTGTGCAAAGTAGCTCTTGTAGACACTATTTAATTTTATTCTATAGAAAGTTAATGTCCATTTAAAAACGTGGAAGATTAAGATAAAATTAGCCCCCTGTCCTGCTGAGTCTTAAGTGAACAGCGTAAATCTTGATCAGACGGCTAGATGCCGGCTGATCTAGATTCACACTGTTCGGAATTCAGTTTCTAAATATTCAGCAAATAATTTCATTGAATATTTTGGTTGTTTAAAAATGTGAGGTTGATCATCATCTCAGGGGCATGAAATTAAATTTTCTTCAGCAAATTTGAGTTGCCATAAAATTAATGTTGGTTTTATATATCACATGGCCATACAAAATGATACTGTTGCTTCTGCTTTGCTCCATATACCGTATCTTGATACTGGTATGCTATTTTAGAGCTTTGCCTCATCATTTTTTGTCGCCTGATTTTTTCTAAATCCAACTTTTTCAAAAAACAAAAAAATTCTTTCAGGAATAGGATCAGAGTGTCATTTGCTGTAATTGCAAAAGCGTCAAAAGGCATCTCTATGTGCTAAAGGGTTAATACAGTTTAAATCTTGGCAAATTTTTCTGCTGGCCACTCACACTGGCCAAATAGTTTTATGATTATACCCAGAGACTGTCACTCACTAGCTTCAAGGTGAGTTCTAATATCTAATCCATTTACAGCTAATGCATTCAATTACATGTACTCTTTTTTTTATTGTTTTCTGCCCTCAAATAAACTTAAATCGAAAATAAAAAGTGTGTATATTGGTCATCCTTGGTACTGCATTCAAAATGTCACTTGGTTGTGATGTTATAGTAATCATACATGGTTTTTCCCTCTACTCCATAATAACAACTTTGGACGCCTTTGAAATATCATGCATTTATAAAAATTATGGAAAATGGAGCATTTGCTCCATTTTCCATAATATTTTCGAAAGTATCTCAAAGCTTAATTTAGAATTTTTTTGAATTTTTTCAATGTTAAAAATAGAAATGATGTCATGATCTAAAAATATCCTATGGAGTAAAGCTTTAACATTAGGTCAGATCCCAAGGGAAATGTTAAAAGCCAAGTTCAAGGCTGCAGCTTTTCAACATCACCTGAAAGACCTGGCTAAAGTTATTGTACATGTGTTGAAAGAATAATGTTTGATTGCTACTATTGCACTTTTTCAACCAACTATTAACCAAAATTTGCAAAAAATATGACACTATACAATTATTGACTTCAATGAGGTAGACATCAGGATTTATCTACCCGAAAAAGTGATAATTTACCGAGGCCGCTAGGCCGAGGTGAATATCACTTTTATGGGTAGATAAATCCTTATGTCTACCGAAATTGAAGTCAATAAATGTTTTGTTATATGACTTTTCAACTAAGAATGAAAATTGTCTACTTTCACTTTTGTTGTTAAAGACATCTAAGACATCTAAGGACTTTCTCACAAGTTTTAGCAGCTTTTATTAAAATATTATAATTTAGTATTTTGCTTTTTCAAATGTATATTAATTCTCTAAATTGGGAATATAAAATGTTATCATAAAACTGTTTTTACAGTTTGTTTATTCAAATAAAGATCAATAAGCAAACAAAACAAAACAAAACTGTTGTAAAAAATCATGAAAGTCTTTAATTTACCTGTTGGGAGTTGAAACAGCAAATCATGTCAATTTCATGCAGCACATGCTAGTTTCACACTCATCATGCTATTTTTAGCTCTCTAGAGGGTAATATTGCAGAAGTGTCAAAAATATTAACTTGTGGACCTGTTTAGACCAGTTTCCAGGTAGATATAGAGATTTATAAAGACAAATTGGGCCAATCAGGAGACAGGATTCTCTCCAGTCATATAACAATATGTTTTAACACCCTTTCATCATGAACATGTGTACTGTTCCAATGCCATGTGGATACCTCTTGAGTGAGGGAAGGCTACGGCCCAGACAGAAAATCCTGCAGTGCAGTACACCTTGTGTAAAGCACTACTCAAAAATAAACAAAACAAAGATCTTAATGACAAATGGTAGCTTAATGAAGGTCAAAAGTAATGCAGAGTAATGCTCCGCATTCTGCAATACTTTTGACCTGCATTAAGCGATAATTGGTCTTGAAAACCAATTTTCGGTCTTTTTGAGAGTGGCCGTTATACACAGGTTTTAATGTATAGCTTGCTCATGCTCGTCTGAGCCTTCACTGAGTCAGAATGTATAAAATCTCGTACTGCTTTCAGGTCCATTCATTCGCCATGGTGTCAGGGGTCAGAGGTGAGGCTGGTGCACCTTGGAAGGTCAGTGAGCATGGTGAGGCTATGTCAACAACAGCGGCTGCCATGGTGACAGTGATGATGCGGCTACTTCTAGAAAAGATGGATGTTGGACAGGTCTATTGTGGGATGCGGAAATTAATTGTCCTTTCACTAATTCAAGTGGGATACTGATGCAGAATGTGGTTAAGAAATAGATTTGGTACCAGTAATTTCTGTCCCATATTTAACCCTTTTCCTGCCATTCATGAAAATTGCCGCATGCTCCCTCATCTGCTTTTAAACTTTGAAAGCCTGAATTACACAAACACTATGGACCCAGATCAGACTCCTCCTAGGAGCAGTCTAATCAGGGTTCATAGTGTTTGCATCTATGGTAAAAGTATTCTAGAGTGTGTTTGAATATATGCAGCAGACATAGTAAGCAGATGATTTTCAGGACAAATTTAGTAAGAAGATGATTTTCAGGACTAATTTTATTGGAAGGATAAGGCTAATTGTACTTATGCTAATCAAATGAGAGAGTAACTTAACTCCTTTCCCATTTTTCACAGATTTAACTCATAGCATGGTAACCAGAACTGCAGCAGACGACCAATTTGTGATAGCTTTTTTAGTTTGGGATGCTATTTTCGAGTTTATTCAAAGGAATGATATGTAAATTTGTGTCTTTTATAAATCTCTTTTGTTTTTTGTTTTCTATTTTTTGCTCAAATTTATTTCAAGTCATGTGATTCCAACACACACCTGGTCACAATGTTCTAAAATGGACTTTATAAATCACCTAGTCTTGTGCTTTAAACTTGAAAACTTTGAATTAATTACCGAGATTAGCATATGATTATGTATAACTGAGTAATTTGCATTGTCTTTGTCTTGATGTGGTGTGTTGTTGCATGAATCAGCCTTTTACATAGGGCCAGTTATGCAATTTTTTTCGGCGTAAAATTGTGATTATTTACTTATCCATCAGTTTAAACATGTGTTTTGGGTGCTCAAAAGAACCGTCTCATTGAGACGGTTCTTTTGAGTACCCACAACATATGTTTTGGTTGAGAAATAAAAAAAATAGTTTTCAGTTACGCGCTCTAATCTGGGGGCTGCCTTCCAACTCTTTCCTTGCTAGTGGTGACTTTTGTCGTCTGTTGATGATCTATCTTTGCAAACATTCTGGACCCAGATCAGACCCAACACAACGTCGGGCCTGATCTGGATCCCAGCTGTTTTGACACTGATTTTATTCCATACAGAATATTTTGAAAAAAGTGATGTTCAAAAAAAGTCTGCAGATGATAATAAAATCGTGAAAAATTACCCAGCATGGAAAGAGTTTAGTAACAAATGTTAACTCTTTAACTACTAGTGTCATCTACTGATAACTTTTGCAAACAGATTGGACCCAGATCAGGCCCAACACAATCTGGATCCAAACTGTTTGACACTGATGGTATTCCTGAAAGATCAGAAGTTTCCGAAAAGGTTCATTTTGAAAAAAAAAATCATTAGACAAGAAAAAAAGCAGCATAAAAATGAGGTCCTGGAAGGGTTTTTAGGGATACAGGGATATTGGTATTGGCAGAAAACTTAGGGATACAGGATATTTTTGTAAATTTATAAAGGGATATGGGATACTTGGATCAATTTAGGGATATGGGGATACAATGCTAACTGAATTTGGGGATATTTGCCATATTTATAGCCCCGCTTTGAAAAAGTAGAGGTTATATTGGATTTGGGTTGTTTCCGTCCGTCCGTCATTATTAAATTTGGTTTCCGCTCAATATCTTGAGGACAGTTTTATAGAATTTAACAAAATTTTGTATGTGCATCGATATTGACATGATCTAGATTGGGAATGTTACACACCATTTTTCGGATATTTGTACTAAGAGTTTTGGCCCTCGATTTACGCCAAAATTTCGATTCCGCTCAATATCTTGAGAACAAATTGACTGATTTTATCAAAATTTATATATGCATTCATATTGACAAGATCTGGCCTGGGATTAATGCATTTGCTCCAAAAGAGCAAATGCTCCATTTACCATAATATTTTCAAATACATGATATTTTTAAAGGCGTTATTATGGAGTCAAGGGTGAACTCTTTCCAGGGAGGTATTTGTAGCAATACAAGCCAAAAACACATTGTCAAGTTTAAATTCTGTTTTGATCTAATTAACAAAGCTTCCCTCCCCTTCTAAACCTCTTCTAGTACAATTTAACTTCCTAATTTCTATCTTCAGCTTTCTTTAAATGACAGATTACTACACCATTTAAGATGGCGTCAAAACTGAGGAGATTTCCCAGCATGCATCAGATGTTACGGGCTCAGCGTTTAAGTTCGAATACAAGGCTCAATTGACAACCCACGGCTCCTTTATTGTGATCCTTATTGTTCGTTTCGGCATGGAGTTCATGTCGGGAGGTTGAAAATATTGTTGTAATTGATAAATGTTGCTAACTGTGTTTTCTCCTTTATTTTGTCCCCTGATTTTGAGGGGCTGTACAGAAAAATCTTGCCACCAATTTACAGGGTTAACTTCTTTTCTCTTCACTAGTGAACCCTTCAAGAACCAGTGAACCCTGCAGATGACATTTTTAAATTTATATTTTTCTTAATCAAGGGCATGCATATCAGACCATATTTCCTTAATCAGTGCATTATACACGCACTTAAGAAGTTTATTTTTAATATTGCAAATCTGGTTTAATAATTATGTCATTCTATTGAGCTCAAAGTACCTATTATTGCTTAATAGAAGTTTCCATCCTTATTGGTTTTTACCTGCATCACCTTGGCGAAACACAGGTCTAGTAGTGGGTCCACTCTGTCTGTCTGTCAATGCCTAGTTTGTGTATTCTGTAACTCGAAAAGTTTTTATTCCTTTATATTCAAACTTTGTATAATGATTGTTTACTGCACCTTCTATTTTGTGTACATTTCATGAATATTTTCTCATTTTTGGGGGTGTTGAAATTAGACATTTTTTCCGTCCAAAATGCTTAGATGGTGTCTTGTTTGTGTAATCTGTAACCCTCAAGAGTTTTCATTCTTTAATATTCAAACTTTTCATAATGATTGTTCACAGATGGAAGATGTGCACCTTCTATTTTGTCCAAATTTTACAAAAATTTTCTCATTTTTTGAGGGGTGTTGAACTTCCACATTTTTTCCATCAGAAATGCTTAGTATGTGCTTATAGGAGCATGTATGTTTATTTGAGCCGTGACATGTGATTTCCAACAATGTGGCATTTTGACATGTGTAGACTCAGACGGGCCTGTGTAGCCTCCTTTTAAGCTTAGAAACTCCAAATGATGTTCAGTCAGTAGCTTAAAAGTCCTATAATATTCAAGCGATTAGCAAGGGCTCTGATCAGACTGCGCATATGCTCAGGCTGATCCGAGGCTTTGCTGGTCGCACCTACCACATTGTTGGAAATCTCATGTCCCGGCTCAATTGGTAAATTATGGTATATTTCTATATCATAGGAATTGGACTAGAAAGTTCAATCTCGGGTCTTCATCTATAATATTTGATAAAATTTGCATCATTTACTCATTCAAGTCTCAATGTCCTCGATTGGGAGACATTGAGCAAAAGCTGGATCTTTGTGGCGTAAATTAATTTCTCTTAATGGCCGATCATGTAGAGTCATTTTAGGTGTTTGAGCAATAATATTTACGCAAATTTGCATCATTTACTCATCTCATTTTAGATTTCAAGATTTGCCAACAAAATATATTTCTTAGTGAAAATGATAGATATAAATCACAATGTGAAATTTCTATGAATGATAGTGTAATGGTGATGACCCACTCTCCATGGCAGCATTTTTAAGTGCTTGAACAGTGGTCATTTGCTTTTGACAGGAGAAAAAAATGAAAAATAATAACAATGGGATATGCAAAAATAAAAAACATTGGGCAAATTGATCATTGTTGATATAATTAAAAGAAGCAAAGCAAAAGAAGAAATGGGGTTTCATTTAATAAAAGTAATAATAATAATAATAATAATAATAATAATAATAATAATAATAGACTTTATTTAAAGAGGGTAACACATTTGAACCAGAAACTTCTCACCTGCCAATAACCTTCGCAAACATTTTGTACCCAGATCAGGCCCGACAAAATGTCAGGCCTTATTTACATCCAAACTATTAGACATTCTGAATGATATCCCAGAAATGTTTTTTAGCTCACCTGAGACATTGGCTTATGGTTTTGTTTGTTTGTTTTGGTGCTTTACGTCCCAAGTCAACAGCTATGGTCATTGCGGGACAGTCAGTTCACCTAATCACACTTTTTCCTGGGCAGGCTTGAACAAGCGGTTAACCAGTAATTCGTGCACATACTTTCGCTTGTAACTGACAACAACCCTTCTTGAATGAATCAGCGGAAGGGAGGAGAATGACCGTAGAAATTATTTCATGATCAATCTCCACGAAAGTATTGGACCGGGCCGGGATCAAACTCGCGACCCCTGGATCTGCAGTCAGACACGCATCTGTAGCCAGACACGTTACCGACTGCGCTACGCGGCCAGGTATTGGCTCATGGTGAGCTATTGTGATCGTTGGTCGTCCGTCGTCAACAATTGCCTCAAAGGACATCTCCTAAACTACTGGTTGGATTTTGACCAAATTGGTAGGAATGATCCTTATATGGCCCTCTTTAAAAATTGTTCAAATGGTTCTGGTCCATTATATATTTAGGTCACATGGGCTAAAAATAGATTTTCAAGATGAAAACTTTAAAAATCTTCTCTGAAACCACAAGGCCTAGAGCTTCGATATTTGGTATGTAGCATCACCTAGTGGACCTTTAAAAAGTTTGCTCAAATTATACCCCTGGGGTCAAATATGGCCCTGCCCAGGGGGTCACATGTTTCACATAGGCTTATATAGGGAAAACATAAAAAAATCTTCTGAAACCCGACAAGGCCTAGAGCTTTGATGTTTGGTATGTAGCATCACATAGTGGACTTCTACCAAGTTTGTTCAAATTATGCCCTGGGGTCAAAAATGGCTTGCCCCGGGGGTCTCATGTTTTACATTGGCCTAATATAAGGAAAAACATGGAAAAATCTTATTGTCCGAAACCATAAGGCCATGAGCCTTGTTCTGATTTTTCTATGCAGGTAACAAAACAAGCATGCAAATACTTGAGAAAGGGAGCATGATTAAACTTTGTTCATTCATAACCATTCCATCACCTTAGTTATTAATGATCTTTTGATAAATTGGTAGTACTATAACTACTACTTATGTTAAAATTATTTTTTTTAAAAAGATAATAGCTTTCACATTGCTAGACTTGGATGCAGGAAACAAATGGAAACAGGTTGCTGGCAGACATTTCAGGTTATATTTTTTGTGGTCTGGAATTGACAAGGGCGTATATGTGGTTGTAGCTTCAGTTTTACTGGGAGAAGCTATCTAAGGTGATCCAAGTCTAAGACAGGAAGCTTTTCATAAGAATGATAATTGGCATGAATTGTATTTGCACCTCGACCCAAATTTAGAGGGATTAGCAGGGGATTTTATGCCCATCTCTAGGGGCCGAATTTAGACCCCATTCCCAATCGAAATAGCCACCTTTTTTCCCAATACCATGTTCGTTTTTCCCAAATAAAGAAAAGTAAAAAAGAAAAAAAAATTTTTTAGAGACCACTACTACTTATGAGAAATGATATCAGAATGACATTAAACACTTGTGCTGAAGTGGTATGCTTGGCATAATACAATCTGAAATAGCTTGATTTCGAGGATATATTTTGCTACCCTTGTTATGTTCTATGTTGTTAATTTCTCCCAATTTTGATGTTAAGTCAATCATTTTTTCCAAATTTTGGCCAGGGGCCTTTTCCCAAAAATGCTGGAAAAAGCCCTGCTTAGAATGTGTGCTTCACCCAGATGCTACAATGCTCTGTAGCCAAGGTCCTGCCTCAGAGCAGCTCATCATCTTTGGAGACTGGAATGTACAGTAAAACCTGTCTTAAGCGGCCACTCAAAAATAAACAGTGCAAAGATCTTTATGATAAATGGTTGCTTAATGCGCCGTTTTACGTTTGCGCGGATTGATTTATCATATGCGCGTTTTTTTTTCTACGAAAGCGCTGAAAAAGTACTATCATATGCGCTTTTAAATTGCGCGGTTTTTAATTACTTTTATATGTCACTTGGACAGGTTAGACATACTGTAGTCGTATCTCGAGATCGCAGTTGCTGTCTTTCAACTTTTTTATTGCGTTCACTGTTGACATGGCACTGTCTGTTCTTAAGCGGCCCTTACATTTCTTATTTGTACACCGCCATGATATATCTCCGCATTTCAGAACACCGTCAATTCTATATATAAAGCCATCATAAATCAAACTTTTCTTTCTTTTTTTTTCGTATTAGAGATTTTAAAATCCATGGTTAAGTTTAAAATTCCTGGTTAAAATACAAGTTTAATAACAAATACGAAAACGTCTAAAACCTGTAAAAACCTTCTTAAATATGACTAAGATAACGGTTATACCTGAGCAAGACGGTTGTGAACACAGGTAAGCTGGGCTATTATATCGATAATTAGCCTAAAGGCGAGCCGCGCAAATGATACCTTATTTTTACGCGCTTTTGATACAACGTCACGGTATGATTTCCGCGCTTATGATATACTGCCGCTTAATGAAGGATGAAAGTTTTCCAGAAGGGGAGCATTCTGCAATACTTTTGACCTGCGTTAAGCGATAATAGGTCTTGAAAACACATTTATGGTCCTTTTGAGAGTGGCCGTTTTAGACAGGTTTTAATGTGCATCTTGTTTCCAAATCTACAGGTAACCGTGAATGTTCTAGAATTTCAAACACTTCTCGCTCTGATCTCATATATACTCAGAAGAAAAAGTTTAGTCAGTATTTATGTTTTCTCATAAAATCAAGAATACTGCATATATCATAGTCAAATTTATACATGAGTTGTACTATTGTAACTTTACATGAATCTGTTTATTGTGTGATAAATAATGCCTCTATTAGACTGTATCAACCAAATTTCAAAATGCACGATGTGCAAGTGCTGCGGTAAACCGGCAGGGTAATTTTCTCATATACTGTTCGATATTGAAAGAGAGTTGTTCCAATTGCAATAATCCGGAGAAAATTCAGTGCTAGCAAGCTTAATTTGCCGTCCATGGTATCAACAAATTACAGAAATACCGCGTTTTGACGTCTTGAAACAGGTACACGTGTTGCTGACGTAACACACAGTTTTGGATGCAATGAACAAACAATTTATCGTCTGCAAACACGTTTTCAACGGCCTGACAGTAAAAATGACAAGCCTCCATTGGGGAGACAGCGGATAACGACGCCATTTGAAGTTAGGGTCATATAGTGACGTCAACATGACGTAATCCCTTCAAGGCCGCTTGGAAACTTCTAAATTCCTTAGTCATGCAACAGGTACGAGAATTTCCGTCTGTACTGCCAGAAATCGTCTGAGGAGCGCTAGACTGATTTTTGAGTTATGAAATTTGAATTTTAATATTGACCACTTTGTGTAATTTTGATGAAGAAAATGGGTATTTTTTCAGAATGTTTTGTTGAAAATGTTCACATTTGTAAGACATTACATGAATTTTATTTTGAGTAAGGTTTTTGTCAATATTAGGACTGTCTTACAAAATTATTGCACACAGTGTCTTTACTGACTAAACATTTTATTCTGAGTATATAATCTGATATTCACCAAATTTTTAAGAATATCAAACAGGGAAGACCCAGATATCAGACTTCTTCAGAAGCAATCTGATCTGGATCTGCGCTGTTTATTTACATCTTTTTGGTAGGTGATTAATGTTCCAAATTTTAGAAAATTTGACGTACTCAGGACCTGCATGGAGGACAGGGCCATAAACACTCAGGACACAGAGGGCTAGAGAGTATTGGGGTTCCAGGTCTAAAAAGAAACACAACTAGACTTCAGTCGATGGTACACCATCGCAAATACCCGCTTTTTTACCTTTGACCTTGAGGTTACACAGAATATTGCCCAATACCCTATACATCATGATACCTATGCGCATGCAAAGGATAAAGTTACTACATCCAACCCTTTAGGTAGAGGTGTATTTACAAGAAAATACAGTATTTGACCTTGGCATCAAGGTCACTTGATATATTGCCCCTGAGCACCCTCTAGAGTCTACATCATGTGACCTATGCACATGCAAAGATTAAAGTTGCTACATCCTACCGTTTAGGTAGAGATGTATTTACAAGAAAATACATTATTTGACCTTGACCTTGGCATCAAGGTCACTTGAAATGTTGCCCAGTACCCTCTACATCAAGTGACCCATACAGCTACAAAGTTTGAAGTTGCTACGTCTAATGGTTTAGGAGGAGATGCATTTACAAGAAAATACATTATTTGACCTTGACTCCACAAAATGTTGACCAGTACCCTCTACATCATTTGACCTATGCAGCTACAAAATTTGAAGTTGCTACTGCCAATGGTTTAGGAGAACATACAATTACAAGAAACCACACACATGTGCCCATGCACGGACAGACAGACAGACGCTCTTACAAATGATTCTTTTTGGGTACTTCCTATGTTAGAAAAAGTAGCCAAGAAAGCCCAAGTACCCAACAAATCCCAGAAAATTTTGATGGAGTAAAGCTCATTTTGAGTTTATTGCTCCCTTAAGAAATTTCCGAAATTTAAAGTAGCCAACAATGGTCAATTCGTGCGTACAGACGGGCGACACAGACCGACTTTGGTATGAAATTAATATACCCTCTTTTCTAAAGAAAAAAGAGGGTATAATTACCACGCCCCTAGGTTATAAGATGTTTTTCATGCTCAACTCAACTGAGCATGAAATTTCAGCTGCTAATTAAAACTAAAGTGCTGAAAAATAAAGATTTTTTTTGCTCTCATACTCTCAGATGTTATATTTATCATGTTAATATATGTTAAAATGCCAACAATTGTTGGCATTTTAACATTTATGAGAATGATAAAATTCTCTCAGACGTATTTATCATGCTCATAACTTAAAATGCCAGCAATTGATAACATTTATGAGCATCATTAGTTTCTTCATGCTCCATGAAGTTGAGCATGAAAATACTTTTTCTAACCTCAATGCTGATCACATACCAGTGAATGCGCCACTATTTTGACTTCATTCTGCACTGGCATAGTTTCAGAAAACGTGTCGAGAGTAAAGGTCTTCCTCAACAAGGAGTGTGCATCATAGCACAATCTATTGGTGGAAGATTGTAGAGTCTACATCTATTTGCAGCGAAACACAGGTTTGTGCCTTGCATCAAGATGTGGAAGCAACAAGACCCGGAGATGCAAGCAGAGTTCTCAGATGTGTTTGTGGCTGAGACTTGTGAAGGTAAGCAAGGAGTGTACATCATAGCACAATCTATTGGTAGAAGATTTTAGAGTCTCCGTCTATTTCCAGCCAAACACACTAGTTTTTGCCTTGCGTCAAGATGTGGAAACAACAAAACCCGGAGATGCAAGCAGAGTTCTCTGAAGTGTTGTTGGCTAATACTAATGCAAGGGATTAAATGCCATGACAGAGATCAGCACGTTGGATGAGCATTGTCTTTCACTGAACATCACTGAAGATCAACTTGTTGCAAGTGACAGAGCAGGTGTGTGTTTTGTACCCAAAGTTTCGGTTAACCCTTCGACTGCATAGAAAAAATGCATCTGAAAATATCGTCTGTGAAGTCATCTGCTACAGGTAAATGCTTACATCAATGACTAATTCTGACAACAAACAGTATGGACCCAGATCAGACTGCTCCTGGAGGAGCAGTTTGATCTGGGTCCATACTGTTTGCTGCAGAGACATTTTAAAAGGACCAGCAAAGGACATTTAGTCCCAATTAGCAGCCGTAGAGTTCAAAAAGCAGACATGTTGATGGAATGTTCTGGTGGCGATAAAGCAGTGAGAGAGAAGCTGTGATAAAGAAATGAAGGCTGGTACAAGCCAAGCTGAGGCGAGTTCAACAATGTGAGCACTCCAATGAGCGCTTGTCAGTGTGATCATTACATTGTTGAATGATAGCTAGCGCTAGCTCAATAAAAAATGGCTGCGCCCTGTAACAAACAAATCAAATCCCCCCATTGGTTGGAAATCAAAGCAAAACACCTTCCTACCTCAGATTAAAATGTTCCATTTCATATATCCACACTACGAAACACATAGTCATTCTGAAAATCGAATCTGAAAATATTGCGTGCATAGTCCCTCACGAAAATCCGTTATTGTTTTGGTTGCCATCATGGATTATCTGGGGATACACCTATCAACTTGAATAGCCAGCACTTGCAAGCACCTTGACGAGCGCTTGCGTTCAGAGAGAAAGCACTCGATAGCACTCCCAGCACTCGCATTGTTGAGCACGCCTCAGGTCTCCATCAGTTCAGTACCTTTTGCTAGTAGCCAGACGGAGGAGGCTGTTCTAAACTCTTCGCATGTTGGGTAATTTTTCATGCTTTTGTCATCTGCTAACTTTTCTCAAAATTAACTTTTTCAAAAAATTCTTTCAGGAACACTATCTGAGTGTGAAACAGTTTAGACCCAGATCAGGCCTCGAGGTTATAGAACTTGAGTACAGTCTCAGACTCAAAATAAAGCGCAATGATTGGCTGCTTGCGGACACGTCTCCGCAAGCAGCCAATCATTGCGCTTATAATTTTGAGTCTGAGAATGAACTCAAGTTTTATAACCTCGATGCCAGGACCAACATTCTGTCGGTGTCAGTCCTCACAGATCGGGGTCTAAACTGTTTTCAAAGGTTATCAGCAGCTATTTACCACTAGCAAGGAAAGTTACATCGCCACTAGCTCGAAAAGAGATAATTTATTTATATGGGATAGAAAAGGAAATTGATAAGATGAGTCAATGCATTATAAAGTGAAATTATTTTTACAATGTTATAGCACAGATTGTAATGAGACAAACTAGTTTCATACATTGCGATGAAACTACGTAATTATTGACCACATTATAAAACCACAAGATATTGACCCTTTTATTCTTGAAATAAGTAAATACCATTTAGTTGACCTAATGAGCACACAATACCCATGCTTTAGGCGCCGAGATAGCTCAGTCGGTAGCGTGTTCGGCTTTTGACTAGCCAGATACCTCTGCCATGTAGGTTCGAAAATTGATTATTAGAAATACTGTTTAATTCTGTAGCTGAGCAGGCTGGTTTGAATCTCACTTTGTTGTTCATGCAAGTTGCTTTCTGGTTTCCAGTCAATCCAGTGATGGAATTTTATTATTGCTTTAGTTCCATTGTGTGAATGAAAAAAGAAACTAGCCAATCTCGATCAGTTTGAACCAAGATCTTGACGGACCGACAGAACATCGGTCCTGATCGGGATCTTAACCATTTGACATGCTGATAGTGTTCTGAAAGAATATTTTGAAAAAGTAAATTTTCAAAAAAGTCAGCAGATGACAACAAATGCATGAACAACTGGTCAAAATAGCAAACAATGCAAGCCTGGGAGGAGGTTGGTCTTGGTTTGCTAATTTTGGTTGCGGGTCTTTGCTATTTTTGTCCAAAATTTTAGAATATTTACATATGGTAGATCAAATAATACAGGTAGATAGATGACACACCAGGGTGCCGCAACAAATTTCTTTCGAAAATTAAGTTGTCATTTGTGGTAAAATTTGACATTTTTCATACTTTATTAGTAAGTTAAAAACCTATTTTATGATATAATTTGTGGCAATTGAGATGGAAGACAGCTCTTTAATAAAACATGGATTTTATAGCAGGAAATCTACTTCTTGATTTATTCTGACAACTTTTTTAATATTTAAATTTCAGAAACAAGAAAAGGGGCATTATTTCACACTTTTGAAGCTTACAGAATTGCCCCTTTCCACAGCTATTTTGGTGCAATAGGTAAGATTCAAGCAGTGATGGCTTTGCTTATCCCCACCCCCTCCTTTCCATCTTTATTCAAGTTTATGGTGGAATGGGAGAAGAATTCTAAACAAGTCTTACAGGGGAGAAAAATATTTCAATAATGCACTTGTCCTGCAGGACGAGTGACGTACAGTTTTCACTTATCCTGCAAACACATGCACTTGTCCTTTAAAAGGGTGTGCAATGCAGAAAATAAGGAAGTAATATGTAATATGACTTCCTCGAGAAATTCTTCCCAAAGCACTCGTCCTGCAGGATGAGTGCATTGGGAAGATTTACTCGTCCTTTCTAGATTTCACTCGTAATTATGAGCGGGCAAGTGGAATTTTTATCCCCTGTCTTATCACCAATTCATCGTCCATTTCCTTGGTGTCCATACCTTTATATTAACATTTTCGAAACAATCCTTTAATGAATATTTAGATTTTTGCAACCGTTCATAGCCTCATGAATTACACAAATTTGGTGGACAGCTGCCAAGCTCACTTGCCCGTGCAATATGCTTAGAACATTGAACTCATTCGCCAGAAGTGATACTGGTGTTGTGATTGACAGCGAGCCACACCTGAGTCGCACATGCAAAACAAGCCTCTTGTTTGCTCCATTGGCTGTCTGTGTTCATGCTGTGTTCATGCTGGCTGTTCCGCTTTTCCATTTTACATACCAACTAAACCGTTAATACGATTATATTTTAAATACAAAAATGTTTAAATTCCTTAATTAAAAATATTTTTCATATTTTAAATATTAGCAATAAATACGATTTTTGGAATGTTCATGGAATCATGAATACTTTGGGTCTCTTGCAAAGTTACTTTGCAAGAGACCCAAAGTATTCATGATTCCATGAACATTCCAAATATTGAATTCATTTCTTAAATACGAAGATATTTGATAGCAGGTTGTCCATTTTACAGACTATCGCTACCCTGTACTGTCAAAATTGTATCATATGCCTATTTATCATATGACGTTACTGTTATTCAGTGGATAACATCATATCATAAATAATGACGGATCTGTAACAGCAATGCAAATTTTCATTGAAATAAACAAACTTTGAAGGCGATAAAATCATATTTAAAAGGTCAAATGATAGACAGAATCTTACACGCATGATCATTTCATATTAAATTTATTAAACTAGCCAAAGGCTCGTTTAATAATTTCATATGAAATTATCACTTATGTAAGATCCTCTATGTATAGTTAAATACACAGATGAATCAGCTTTGGTAGATACAGTAATGTAACATCTTGTACTGTACTATACCACCTTCCCCTTACCCAATTTTAACCCTTTACCCAGGGTTCGCACAGGCTTGAAAAGTACTTGAATATACAGGACTGTCTTGAAAAGTCCTTGAAAATTAAATTTGCCTTGAAAAGGACTTGAAAAACACTCAAAGGCTTTGAAAAGTCCTTGAATTTTACCATTTACAGGAGGATTCAACACTGTCTTTTTACCGGGCCACGTAGCGCAGTCGGTAACGTGTCTGGCTACAGATGCATGTCTGACTGCAGATCCAGGGGTCGCGAGTTCGATCCAGGCCCGGTACCATACTTTCTTGGAGATTGATCATGAAATCATTTCTACGGTCATTCTCCTCCCTTCCGCTGATTTATTCAAGAAGGGTTGTTGTCAGTTACAAGCGAAAGTATGTGCACAAATTACTGGTTAACCGCTTGCTCAAGCCTGCCCAGGAATAAGTGTGGTTAAGTGAACTGACCGTCCCGCAATGACCATAGCTGTTGACATGGGACGTAAAGCAACAAAAACAAACAAACAAAACACTGTCTTTGGAGACCTAAATCAGTATAAAACTGTGGTGCCTTTATTTGGTGCAGCATATGCTGCACCAAATAAAGGTACCACAATTTTATACTAATTTTCTAAAATTTATATCTTTAGTAATGCAGTCTAGCATGTCAAAAATATAATTTTAACATGTAAATCTTGTAGTATTTTTCATAAGTTTGCAGTCCTTGAAAACAGTAGGAAAGTCTTTTAGAAGTCTTTGAAAAGTCTTTGAATTTTACACAAACTACCCTGTATGAACCTTGTTTACCTGATAGACGCATTTTGACACTTTTGCAAACAGAGCCGACCCAGATCAGGCAGCTCTTACATCAGGGTCTACCCTGTTTGCTTGTGGGAATATGATTCGATTTGTCCCTACACTAGTGGACCTGACAAGTAGTTTCTTTGTTCTTTGTACAAACATGAAAGTTTATATAATTATTCATAGTGGGTGGAGCTTAGCATAAATATTCATTCTATGAAGTATTAATGGCTAAACTTGCTGCATGCAAAATTTGAATATGCAAATTAAGCCTGTCTCTGTAATTCATGGGTGAAAGTTTTCAGGATTAATCCTAAATTCAGGATTTTGAGGCTGACTTTCCAATGAAAGTCAGCCTCAAAATGCTGAATTAAAGAGATTATAATAGCTTCTTTGATTAGTTTTCAGATTATCTAAATAAAATTTATCATTTTAACTTGAAATAATCCATTTTTGTAGGCATACCTTAAGTTTGAAAATTAAAATTTCTAAAGTTTAGGATTTTGGAAATTTTGAAAATTGAGCAGGTTTGACTCCTACTGGGTTGCGAACCTGGAAAAGCACATTTTTGCAAATAGTCCTTGTTATATCTGCATATCTGCATGCATTCCATTGTTGATCAGATTTATGATTGTACAGTGTCTCTGTGCATGTGCAGAAACAATATAAGGTTATCACTTGATTCGTGTGGCCCTGTTTTACTGGTAGATGACTTCATTTAAACATTTTCATGGTCTCGTTGATAGCAATCATAGCAATATAATGGTGAATCTTTCTGCACAGGTAACCATGAAAACTTACAACAGTTAGCGTAGATTGTGATCATGTCAACAGAAATATATACCAGCGTTGTCGGAGCATTGTGGACCGTTTTGAATAAATCTCAACTCTAGTAGAAATCATTCTTAACTTTTTTAAACGGACTGAATTTCTAATATGGATTCTTCAAGTTGATGATATGGAATAATCCAGCCTTGTTATAAATTAGCCAGTGCATGAGATTTCCAACAATGTGGTATGTGCGACCAGCAAAGCCTCAGATCAGCCTGTGCATACGAACAGTCTGATCAGAGCCTCTGCTAGTCGCTTGAGTATTCCATGATTGTTAAGCTACTGACTGAACACCATTTGGAGTTTCTAAGCTTAAAAGGAGGCTGCAGAGGCTCGTCTGAGTCTTGACATACCAAAATGCCATATTGTTTGAAATCTCATGCACTTGCTCATTAATTTAATACAATAAATATTTGCTGATGAGAGCAAACAAATAGTCCCTGATGCTGCTGCTGATCTTTTATAATAGAGGCAGTTCTTTTGAGTACAACAGCATAATTATGTTTGGTCTGAAAATAAGAAAATTTATTTTTGATGCCTAAATAAATTGGCCAACTAAAACCCCCAATTTTTTCTCTCTCCCAGTTTGAGTTATTATCATGCTTGAGTTTTAAGGAATTTCTCTCTCTCATATCAATTGGACCAGTCCATTTCTGTTTTAAGGGTTTTTGAGTGGTATTTTTCATTTTCATTCAAATTCTAATGGAACAACCTGCAAGCAAACTGGAGACCCTGATCAGACACCGCTTTCTGCCCCATCTGATCTGGGTTTACACTGTTTGCCTATGTCTGACAAAAGGACCCAAGGCTTATATGGGTTAATAGGATGTTACATGAGTGTTCATATATTATTTAATTTATCAAACTTGTTGCAAAAAAGTGACATTTTATCAATTTTTTGCAATGAGTTTGATAAATTCACTAATGCAGGAGCGCAATTGTTAGATTCTATTTATCATATGACACTAAAATGAGTCTGAAATCACGCTTTTAGGGTAAAAAAGTTAAGAATTTACTATCTAAATGGGATGCTGTATTGATTGTAATTAAATAACGTTACTAATTATGTAAACCACTAGTGGTTTATCGATTTTAATTCATGATGTTATACCACTCCTAGACGCGACATCATAAGATAAAGAATGTTATTATACTGTTTATTTAAGGTTGTATGACCACGGACCATACCGTATGTAAAGAACAGTGCACTCAAGAATTTAAGGTAATATCATTTCTGGAACTGACCCTGAAGTACTGCTTTTCTTGTAAGCATCCGTCCAGTTTGATTAGTACAGATTGACTGAGAGTCCACTTTTTCTATATAGTACACGGGTTTAGATAAACAAAAATTTTCAGCGTAAAAGTGTAAATATTTTCTAACCCATCAGTTTGAACATATGTTTTGGATGCTCAAAAGAACCGTCTCATTGAGACGGTTCTTTTGAGTACCCACAACATATGTTTTAGTTGAGAAATTAGAAAATTAATTTCAGGTGAGCGACTTAGGGCGACTTGGCCCTCTTGTTTACAATTTAGTTGAGTTTGATCAGGGAATAATATATGTATTTTACAATAGAGAAGTCTGGGCAGGGACTACTTTATGTATTTTACAATAGAGAAGTCAGGTCAGGGATTACTTTATGTATTTTACAATAGAGAAGTCTGGTCAGGGACTATTGTACATGTATGTATTTTACAATAGAGAAGAGTGATCAGGGTATATTGTACGTTACATTAGAGAAGAGTTATCAGGGACTATTGTATGTATTTTACAATAGAGAAGAGTGATCAGGGTATATTATATGTTACATTAGAGAAGAGTTATCAGGGACGATTGTATGTATTTTACTATAGAGAAGAGTGATCAGGGTATATTGTATGTTACATTAGAGAAGAGTTATCAGGGACTATTGTATGTATGTATTTTACAATAGAGAAGAGTGATCAGGGTATATTGTATGTTACATTAGAGAAGAGTTATCAGGGACCATCGTATGTATTTTACAATAGAGGAGAGTGACAAGAGACATGTATTTGGTCACTGTCTAGCCACACCCCCAACTGGTTCCCTTCTCTGTTAGCTTTACAAGAGACTGTGACATTGCATATCAAGTGCCGTGACCTAATAGTTGAATAATATTTTACAATATAGAAGAGTCTGATCAGGTTATAATGTATGTATTTTATCAGATCAGGGACATGTATGTGTTTGACTCTTATACAGGGTGTTAACCTTCCAGAGTTTTCCAATGTGAGCCGCGACACGTGATTTCCAACAATGTGGCATTTTGACATGTGTAGATTCAGACGAGCCTGTACAGCCTCCAAATGATGTTCAGTTAGTAGCTTAGCAGTCATTGAATATTCAAGCGACAAGCAAAGGCTCTGATCAGACTGCGCGTATGCCCAGGCTCTGATCAGACTGTGTGTATGCGCAGGCTGATCTGAGGCTTTGCTGGTCGCACATACCACATTGTTGGAAATCTCATGCAATGGCTCAATGTATGAAAATCAGTCTTGTGTAAATGAACGATAAGGTGGGGTAAGCTGAGTTAACTCTTTGAATGCATTCTAATTTTGCAATCCTTCAGGAACACCATCAAAGTGGCATACAGTTTGGGCCCAGATCAGGAGCGACATTTTGTGGGTCCGGATCAGGGTCCAAACTGTTTGCAAAGGTTATCTATCAGCAGATGAAAAAAGATAAAGAGTTTAACCAAAAAAATCTAGATTTAGAACTTTTCGATGAAGCAATTTAAAGCCCAAACGTAAAGTGTTTACTGTTTTATTTATTAGCAAGGCTTTAATATAGTATGAAAAATATGAGATTAAAAAATATCAGCTTTAAACGGGGTAATCATTAAAAGCATACTCTTTGCCCTCAGAAACTTCTCTACCTGACAATGAAGTCAGTCATGTGATACAAAGAGGCGGGGTTTGTTTGCTGAGTCGGTGAAGCATAGCTTCTTGGACAGCCGATAGCTTCTCTCCTACAATGTATCTGCAGCATTGATTGAAGGCTGAGGATTTATCATATCTGTCTTCATTGCTTCATTAGGAAAGGTGTTAGTTTCTTGTAACAATAATTTATTCCTTATCCTGTGAAATTGCAGTGGACAGGTTTTGTGTGCAATATTGATTGTCTAGTGAGGAAATATTTTTTTCTCGCTTTTTGACAGGTAATATTACTTAAATCTTTTATTTTTAGAGAATGAAATGAATTATTATAATTAATTGTGTTTGACCCAGAAAATTTTAATCCATGAAGTGCCCGACTCAGTATACGATGAATTTTATGATAATTTTCTTGATTTCCATGAGAGAAAAAAATTTGACATTTCATATGTAGCAGCGATGCCTGCAAATTGGGTGATTTTTCATGCTTTTGTTGTCCTCTGCTGACTATTTTCAAAAAAAATTTTTTTTCAAAAAGATTTCAGGAACACTACCGGATCCTCGAGTGTCAATGGTTTGGATCCAGATCGGGACCCAATTCTGTCGGTTCTGATCTGAGTCCAAATTGTTTGCAAAGGTTATCAGCAGATGACAAATGTCATAGCTAGCAAGATTACGTCTGTGCTGGGCGCACAGTTTTTGTCATGCATTGGTGCAAATTTCATATATTTATAGTTTATTTGCATGACAATTTATGTGCATTCTTGTCATTTGCAAGTTTTCATGTAAAATTAACTTTTTTCCAAACTATCTGAGTGTGGAATAGTTTAAATCCAAGTCAGGGCTGACATTTTTGTCAGGCCATATCTGGGTCCAAACTGTTTGAATTTTGTTGCTATCAACTGCTGCTGGGTAAAGAGTTGAAATATCAAATATAGTTTTTTATGACAATTAAATTTGAATTACATGTATAACAAATGGGCGTACATAGCTGTACTGCCACTAGCAATGATATAAAGCTCTGCTTGTTAGCTGTGTCAGGCCTGATCTGGATCCAAACTGTTAGACACTCGGGTATTCCTGAAAGAATTTTTCAGAAACATTGACATTGAATAAAACAACAGCAGATGACAAAAAAGCATGCAAAATTTCATAGGCAAAGAGTTGAAATCCGCAAACAAACAAAAAGTTATCATTTATTTATCAAATATCCTTTTTTTTCTATTTTCTCTAGCTTCTTTTTTCTTCTGTAAAGTCAAAACAGTAAAAAATATTATTTTGCAGTGCTTTTGGTTGAGAAGTGTAAAAAAAAAAAAAAAAAAAAAAACTAGCGTGGGAAATCAGCACAGCAGTATATTTAGTACAGGTTATATGAGTTTATATATTTATTAAAAAATAAATTGGCTACTTGATTCTGTAATGTTAGTCAGTACGAAACTTTTTAATACATTCATTCAAATAACATTTTTCATGGTGATCAACCTTTTGACAATATTTTTCCGCTCTCTACATTTGAAAAGATGTGTTTGGTAAAAAAGATGTTTTGGTCTGAAAAGCCTCTAATTGGTTTCGCTGATATATTCTGGCTTGGTACATGACTAGATATTTTTTCCCATTCTTCTAATAGCACTTTTATTCTCAAAAGTCAGTAAGTGAGGCTATAAGACTTAAAAGGTATTATCTGAAAGGTAAATGCTTTCATTTTTAATGCAGAATATGAAAAAGTAAATATATAATGCTTTGAATAATATATAAAACATGTTTGAGAGGGTATGTATATTCAATCAGAGTGGAAAATAGTGTGGATCCTGATCAGATGGCTTTTGACGCTGATCTTGATCCACAGTTTTTTCAAAATGTGGTATATCTGGATTTATAGCAGGAGAATGATTAAAGGTGCATAGGAAATTAGATTTTAAAAAAAAAAATGCGTAAATTTGTAAATATTTTCTTACCCATCAGTTTTATCATATGTTTTGGGTGCTCAATAGAACTGTCTCATTGAGACGGTTCTTTTGAGTACCCACACCATATATTTTGGATGAAATATAAGTAAATTAATTTTTGGTACGCATTCTTATCTAAAGTCCTGAGGTGTATTTAGATTTTTCAGACGACTCTGGAAGAGAACTGATTTAGATTCTTGTAATCTAGATTTCAGAGTCATGTTTTGGAAGGAAACGGACATTTCTTTACTGGGCCACGTATTGCAGTAGTTAACGTGTCTGACAGCAGATACATGTATAACTGCAGATCCAGCGGTGGCAAGTTCGATTCCCGGCCCAGTCCCATACTTTCGTAGAGATTGATCATGAAATCATTTCTACGGCTATTCTTCTCCCTTCCACTGGTTCAAGAAGGGTTGTCAGTTACAAGCGAAAGTATGTGCATGAAGTACTGGTTAACTGCTTAGTCAAGCTTGCCCAGGAAAAAAGTGTGTTTAGTTGAACTGACCATCCTGACGTGGCCATAGCTGTTGACTGGGACATAAAGAATCAAACCAAACTAGAGCAGTAGACGATGGAACACCATCGCAAATACCCGCTTTTTTACCTATAACCTTTACCTTGGAGTCAAGGTCACACAAAATAGAGCTCAGTACCTTCTACATAATGTGACGTTTGCACCTGTGAAATTTGAAGTTGCTATGTCCAATGGCTAAGGAGGAGCTGCATTTACAAGAAAATACATTATATGACCTTGACCTGGTGGTTAAGGTCACACAAAATGTTGTCCAGTATCCTTCAAATCATATGACCTATGCACCTGCAAAATTTGAAGTTGCTACATCCAACAGTTTAGGAGAAGATGGATTTGCAAGAAAGTACATTATATAACCTTGACCTTGGGGTCAAGGTCACACAAAATGTTGCCCAGTAGCATCCACATCATGTGACCGATGCACCTGCGAACTTTGAAGTTGCTATGTCCAATGGTTCAGAAGAAGATGCATAGAAAATACATTATTTGACCTTGACCCCAAGGTCAAGGTCACATGAATTGTTGCCTAGTACCCTCTACATCATGTGACCTATGTACAGGCAAAATTTGAAGTTGCTACTTCCAAAAATTTATGAGGAGATGCGTTTACAAGAAAAAACATTATTTGACCTTTAACCTTGACCTTTGGGTCAAGGTCACACAAAAGGTCACCCAGTACCCTCGACATCATGTGACCTATGCACAGGCAAAATTTGAAGTTGCTACTTCCAAAAGTTTATGAGGAGATGCATTTACAAAAAAATACATTATTTGACCTTGACCTTGGGGTCAAGGTCACACAAAATGTCACCCAGTACCCTCTACATCATGTGATCTATGCATCTACAAAGTTTGAAGTTGCTACGTCCAACGGTTTAGGAGAAGATACAATTACAAGAAACGTGACGGACAGACAGACGCACAGACGGACGGACGACGGACCGACTTTGGTACGAAATTAATTTATCCTATTTTTCTAACGAAAAAGCGGGTATAACAAAACCAACATTTCTTAGATTTTTGCAGTTTCTACAAACCAGATGAATGTATTTATTATAGACAGTTAAGTGTCATATAAAAGCTAATTCGAAAGATAAATATCTGCCTATGAAGGGAGACGAGTAATAATTATGTTTTAAAGTAATCATCGTTTGGAAATCTTCTATTAATAATGTAATATTTTAAAATGTAACTTCAAATTATATGCTCTTAAGAGATATCATCGGAAAAGTTTTTCACTGTAAAGATAAATTGTTTAAACGTTTCATTTATATATTGTCAAATTCAAAAGGCTGAACTATCTGATTCAGATGACAAAACTACCTTTAGCATTCATACAAGGATATAGAGAAAACTCAACAGAATTTTTCTGCTTTTATACATGTAGAAGGGTTATATCTTACTGATAATAGAGGTAGAGTAATATTTATATGTTTGTTCCAACATAAATATTTATGAATCTATACTTACGATAATATTACTTATGCTACCCTCTATTCCCCCAGAATGCGCCGATCTAATTACCAGCCGTGACAGACCGCCGATAGTAGAAGAGACATTGGTAACCGTGAATAAATCAACCACGGTAAAGTCATGCACTTCAAAACAAAATACCTGTAAACTTCCTCTTTTGCGAGAAAACTTACAGATATGCGGGGAGGTGGGAAGCATGCTTAAGCTTGCCTGGGCCTCATCGTAATATTATCGTAAGTATAGATTCATAAATATTTATGTTGGAACAAACATATAAAATTTATATCATCTAACTTACGATAATATTACTTGTGCTAAAACAGATTTCATCTTTCTGGATGGTGGGCGAATCTGTCAATGAATGGAAAATAACTTAAGTCTAAGGCTTACCATTCAACGAACACAGAAACAATGTCCTCGGCGGATGTAGATTCTAGGCACACAAGATCAATGCCAATTGGACGGTTGACCGTATGTAATCCAGGCTGGAAAGAGCATATGCTCAAAGAAACCCGGGATGCCACAGAAAATATTTGAAAACAGAATAAAACGGTGCTGTTAACTCTAATTCCAAATAGCTCCACCGAATAGAAAAGAAACAAATCAAGAAAGATATGTTTCTCACATTTCATTCATAATATGCGCCATGTGTAATAAAACCGGAAGTAAATACACAATAAGCGCTGATTGGATAAAAATATTATGAAAAACACCGTGTAAAATCAGAAACGTCGGAATGGACGTTTTCTGGAGGTAATTAAGAATTAATAACTTTCTGAGAAGCTACCACGGGACCAAGAGAAAACATTTTCTCATTGATACCTGCCATGTCCCGCAGATAAAATCTTATAAAAGAGTTCTCAGAATGCCAATATCCCGCTTTGAGAACAGAATCCAACGGAACTCTGTTCAACCAAGCAAAGCTTGAACTCAAAGCTCTAAGCTCATGAGCACAAATTTTGCCTGATGAAGAGCCAGAATCCTCATAAGAGAAGCGTACAGTGTCTACTATCCATCTTGATATAGTAGAAGCACATATCTCTTTATCATATGCCTTTATGTAAGAGATAAAAAGTCTTTTCCTATTTCTACGGAAAAAACTAGTCCTTCGCATATAAATGCGCAAGGCACGGACTGGACATAAAACAGAATTCATGTCAGAACCAGAAAGAGCAGGGATCTCTATTGGAACACCTGCTACAGAAGGCAACTGGTTTTTAGCTAAAAACCCTGGAAAAAAGTGTAATTCAACCGCACTAAAGTCGGCTGAAAATTTAACTGAGCCAGGAGCAGCAGAAAAGGCATGAATCTCACTGTGTCTCCGGCCAGAAGCAAGTGCTATCAGAAAAACTGTCTTCTGAGTTAGGCACTTTAAAGAGCATGAAGACAAGGGCTCAAAAGGGGATTTCTTCAAGCTGTCGAGAACCAGGGCAAGATCCCAATGGAGAACGACCCGGCTTACAGCAGGTTTCTCCAAATCCATACTCCTGATGACATCAGAGAGGACTGGATGGGAAGAAAAATCTACTGAAGTAAAATGCTTCAGGGTGGAAGCAATAGCCGACCTATACCCTTTAATGGAGGAAGGCAAAAGCTTCTTTTCCTCAAAAAGGAAAATTAGAAAATCTGCCATTGAGGTCACAGTTGGATCGATGGGATCCATCTCCCGCTGGAGACACCAATCCATCCAAGTGTTCCAGCGGGAATTGTACAGAGACTGTGTGGAAGATCGCTTCGCAGCACAGACTCTCTCGGCAGATTTCTTAGAAAATCCTGCCTTCTCGAGACCTCCCTGCAGCACAGCCAAGCGTGCAGGTTGTATATCTCCGGCTTCGGATGAGGAAGGCGGGAATGAGGCTGGATCAAAAGATCCTTCCGAATGGGAATCCTGACTGCTGGGGCAACTAGCAGAGAAAGCAGAACTGGGAAAAACGGATGGCTTTCCCAGTACGGTGCAATGAGGATGACCAAACAAGTCTCTTTCTCCATTTTCAGAAGTACCTTCATGAGAAGTGGAACTGGAGGGAATGCATAAGCTATCATTCCCTCCCATGAAAGAGACATGGCATCCACTGCCCAAGCCCGTGGATCTTGAAAAGGAGAAATGAACACCGGAAGTTGATTGTTCAACCTCGTGGCAAACAGATCTAAGTGAGGGACTTCCCAGAATTGAAATATCTGAGACAGAGTCCCCTTGTGGATAGTCCACTCTGTGTGGATTATCTGCCCTTTCCTGGATAGCGAGTCTGCCAGAACATTTAGTTTCCCTGGCACGAACTTGGCTGTCAGAGACACCTGTCTTTTCATACACCATTCTAACAGATTGGTCGCCATGAAAGACAGAGTTCGTGACCGCGCCCCCCTTCTTTGTTCAGATAAGCCGCTACAGTCGTATTGTCTGTTGACAGCAGAATATGACAGTTCGGAATTATCTGATGGAAGGATTTCAGAGCCAACATGACTGCTCTGAGTTCCAGGACATTTATGTGTTGAGTCTGCCAATAGGCAGACCATAGGCCGGAGGCTGAGAGATCGCCCATATGGGCACCCCAGCCCACCAGACTCGCATCCGTGAATAGAAACAAGTCTGGTTGGGGCCGACACAGTGGCACCATGGTAAACAGGAAGTCCCTGTTCAGCCATTGGATTACGGCCTTGTTGAACCAAGGACCTAGAGAAATGTGAAAATCCCAAGGCTGGTCCGCTTGAGACCAACGGTCCTTGATGCACCACTGAAGCATACGCTTGTGGGCTCTGCCATCTGGCAGGAGACGAGCCATAGACTCCATTTGACCCAGAAGAGAATGAATCTGTCTGGCTGATGCTGATCGAGCTGACAGCATTCTCTGAATCAAGGTTACCAGTCTTGTTAACCTGTCCAAAGAAGGGCCTATCAGTCCCTCCTCTAGACAGAAACGTGCTCCCAGAAAAGAAAACCTCTGACTGGGAACTAGCTCTGATTTGTCGCAATTGGGAACAAATCCCAGGGACAAAACCTTGCTCAGTAATTGATCTCTGTGAAACAAAGACATCACTTGAGATCGAGACGGCTGGAGCCAATCGTCTAGATAAGAATGTAGACGCATGCCCATGCGACGACAATGTTTGACCACTGCCTTCACAGTTCTGGAGAACACGTAAGGAGCTGGAGCCAGGCCGAATGGCAAAGCTCGAAACTGGTATGTTTTCCCCATGAAGTGAAAACGAAGAAACCTCCTTGACTTGCGATGAATTGGTATATGAAAGTATGCATCTGTCAAGTCGAGGGAAATGGCCCAGTCGTGCTTCCGTAAAGAAAGACGATTCGAGTCTAAAGTTTCCATCTTGAAATGAGGAGTGATTACATGCCGATTTAGTCGGGACAGATCGATTACTGGTCTCCATCCTCCCGACTTCTTGCGAACCAGAAAGAGCCTGCTGTAATAGCCACCCTTTGGATGGCAAGAGGAAACTGGTTCTATGGCATGTTTGTCCAGCATAGATTTTACTTCTGTCTGTAGAAGTTGAATCTTCTCTGGATCTGAGGGTGTTGCTCTCAAAAACTGAGGCACTACCCTTGTCAATTTGGGACGGACACGAAATTGAATCCTGTACCCGTTTCTTATTACAGACTGTGTCCATTTGTCTGTTGAGATGTTTTTCCAAGCCTTCCGAAAATGATACAGTCTGCCGCCAGTCGGTATGTGTGGCTTTGGCAGACTGTACTTGTCTGAGCCCAAAGACTCCGAAGAGTCTGGGCAGGCCTGGAAGACTAGGGCATCCCTATTTTTGACCTCCAGTTCCCTTGAACTTCTTATTACTCTTATTCTTAGAATAAGAGGAAGAGCCTTGGGAAAACTGTGATGGTCTGGCAGGTTTAGATAAAACTTGGCGTTTGTCATTGTCAGAACTGTTAACTACCATTTTAACAGCTGCTGGTTTAGAGACCCCCTTCTTCTTCTGCTTCTTAGCAGGAAGGTGAGCCACTGCAGCATTTTGCAAAGACCGCCTTGTTAAGTCTTCTTTGTAGGTCTTGGCCACTTCAGGCATCTTAGGACCAAATAGGGTTGCAGACTCGATAGGCTGAACCCTAAGGGAAGATTTAACTGAAGCGTCCAAAGCACACTTGTCTAGATATGCATCACGTCTAGCAAGTAGAGGGCCACTAGCAAGACGTACTAAAACATCAAACATGTGCATGTGCGACTGAGCTAAGGCCTGCAGGTACCTACGCACCTCAACAAGATCAGTTTGTGAGGGAGCAGGAGAATTCAAAGCAGAAAGAATTCCATAAAGAAACATGTCTGCATGTGAATTAATGTGTATACCAGCTCTAGCAAGTTTTTCCCATCCTTCTAGTTGTTGTAACTGTAAGGAATGGGAAGTTGGAAATAATGCACCCTGCTTCAGAACTTCTCTAAAAGAAGGATCTATAGGTGGGTGGTCAATAACCATAGTCGGGTCAGAGATTTTATATGACTCTTGACTAAAGACTTTAGGTTTCATGTGTAAAGATGGAAACCTGTTAGTCATCAAACCTTTAGGATAACTATCTAAAGGGGATCCTTGAATAGGATTAGGCCCCTGTATCCTAGAATTAATTTTAGATACGGAATCCAAAATTAGTCTGCTTTCAGGCAGAACTGGGAGGACATTAGCCCTGGATTTTTTATCAAAAAAATCCAAAGCTGAAGCCCCTGATTTTGGTTCTTCTTGAACAATATCAGGGCAAAGATGAGTGCCTAAACGAGCACGAAGTGACTCTAAGGCCTCAAAGTAAGGTAACTGAGCAGACACTGAGGCCTGTTCAGAAGTGCCACTTTCATCATCCTCCTGCTTTTCCTGGTCCTGATCATCTGAGTTATCATCAGATCCGATGGTCTCACCAGGAAGAGGTGTTATTTGAATCTCTGGTTCTTCATAATTTGAAGAAACCTGGTTCAAGTTATTGGGAATTGTCTTCTCAGAAGGTATAACCTTCCCAGAACTATGCCCCATTGAACCCTGAACGCAAGCAGTGTTATGCTCGTCCATTGGGTCCGGATCAGGAGCCGTATGAGAGCGCACTGGCACCCTTTCTACCGATGTAGAACGGGAGCGAAGTCTCTTCCGGCTACCTGAGAAAGTTTTAAATTCTTCAGCCAAAAGCTGTCAAATTAAACTCCGCATGTCCGGTTGTATACCGTGACCAGGTTGTACACGGTGATCCTGGATATCATTTGCGGAGAACCCAGAAAATTCACTAGATCTAGTAGCCTGTGAAATAGGGTTATCTACGTGCCGAGACTTTGATTCTCGGGACCTAGAACGGGAAGGGTCTGATCTTGAATAAGATCGAGACCTATCCCTGCCGTGTGATCGAGATCCGTGGCGCCTACGATGGGAGCGACGGCTCGAACGGGAGCGCTGGCCTCGTCGAGACCTGTAGTTTGGACTACCATCCCGCCTAGAACGACGGCTATGACTGCGCATAGCACGGTAGCCATAGGCTCGCGGGCTGTGAGCGCGCGAGCCGCCAAGGCTACGTTCCGAGCCAGAGCTCGATGTTAGCGACGGCGATCGATGGTTCCTGGAAGAGCGCTAAGATCGGCTCCTTGAGCGTACGCGGTACGCTCGTGGAACCTTCGCACTACCTGACTGGGAGCAATGGGACCGCCTCAACGAGCACGGGAGCCATGCGACCGATCATCGTGTGTAACGGCCAGATCTGGATGTGCCGATGGGGATCGAGATCTTGGCCTAGAGGTGCCTGATCAAGAGTCGGGGACCTTCTGACACGACGGCTGGGATGAGTTACCAGTACCGTTCCCGGCAGTGGAAATCTCTGAAGAAAGCGCCCCAGAGTTTGAACCAGTTATGGCCAAAGCCTGAGAGGTAGGAACTTCCACACCAACAACCGTATGGTTGTTGGCAACAGGACTCTCGTTACCCTCAGAAAAGGGCGAGGAAGAATCCCTAGAAGAACCGACCTGCTGCACAGTCTCCCCAACCTTACATAAGTTTGACCGTCTAGAATCAGCCTTAGCTTTGGCAGCCGAAGCTTTAGACCAAAGAAAGGTGGTCCAAACGGAACAAACTTCGCAAGGATTGTTCTGAGAACAAACCCTGCACGCAAAACAAAGAGAATGGTTGTTCCAGTCCGCAATGAAACGGGAACAACCTTTCCCTTTGATACCTACACATTGTCGCAACATTTCAGCTATCTGAAAATAGAATGAAAATTAAACAACAATGAGAAAACAGCACAGTAATTTAAATCGACAAAAGCAAATTTATTTGCAAACGCAATCCCGGGGGTCAAAGAGCTGCTCGAGCCAAGGATATAAAGAAGAGTAAGAACTCAACACGTCCTTCCGCTTTGATAAGCGCCGAGCAAAAGAGGAAGTTTACAGGTATTTTGTTTTGAAGTGCATGACTTTACCGTGGTTGATTTATTCACGGTTACCAATGTCTCTTCTACTATCGGCGGTCTGTCACGGCTGGTAATTAGATCGGCGCATTCTGGGGGAATAGAGGGTAGCATAAGTAATATTATCGTAAGTTAGATGATATAAATATTATGTTTGTTAGTTTTTTCTGCTCACATTGTCAGTGAATACTAATGATAACCAAAACCCCTATTTATGAGAGGATATAAGAAAAATTAAATTCTTGAAAAATGCAAGTTTCTTCCAAAAATGATAACACACGCGTAAAAAACGATGGGAAACCTTATAAGGCTCTTTCTGGTTCTGTATTATGTAGGCTGAAAAAAAATACCTAAAAACCGTAAGTTTTCCATTCAGAACTTTTATGGTGTAAAAAAGCAAAAAAAGGAGAATGTAGTGCTCCGTTCTGGTCTTTTAACATCTTATCTATCCTGATGCGAACTTCAAATTGTGTACAGTTTTGTCTGAATCCTTTTTGTCGTGAGGTAAAAACAATTCAGATACAGGTTACTGTAAAGGGGTTGATATGTATAAAAGTGTGTGTGGTGTGGGGGTGGTCGCTTACCTGATTTTATCTCATTTTTCTTAAATATCCAATGAAAATGAAATAATTTGGTCTCATCGAGACCAAATTATTCCATTTTCATAGGATATTTAAAAATGGGGGGGGGGGGGGCTCGAACCCCTAGCTGAACCCCCTCTGGATCCGCCAGTGAGATAAAACTATACAGTAAAGCAGTACTTGAAAGCTCAAATTCTGATTTTTATTGCAGCTATTTGTCATGGTTCCCAACATCAATGAAGTACCAAAGGATATTTTATAACATTGCTAATAATCCGTGTAATTTGGAATAAGTACACTCTAAAGAGGAATTTTAGGTCACCCAAAATTCTGTTTTCCAGGAGGGTAATAAGCTGAAGGAAAGGGGAGGAAACGGGACATGCCACATTGTTAAAAATTTTGTCCCAGATTGGGTTGCAGTCTTTATAACCAGACCTTGAAATGCAAAAATTATTGGTATTTTTCAAACAAAAATGTTCGTTTATATAGGAAATCATCCAAATTTTCAATTCCCTGCAGCCCCAGAGGCCCTCGTAAATATGAGCGGATGAGTGGATTGAAAGACGAGTGGATTTTCATGTTAACCATTTTCATTTTGATGAATTTTCCCAAACATATTGATACAATGTATGTGATAGTCCTAAAAAAAAGTATTGCTAAATTCTAAATTAAGCACTTCATGTTTTTTATCTCAAAGAGTTTAGGATTGTGTATTTTACCCCGGATGAGACGAAATGTTGACCCTTCTTGAGAGACTATTTTTGATACTTCTCTAATTCAATTGTAGATTAAATGAGTTTTGATGAAAGCTGGACATGGTCCTTCATGCTGTATCAGATGTCAAAGGAAATGTTCCAATCATCATTATTTCTTAATTCATGTAATAATCCAGGATCAATTCATCAGCAGGACCATGTAAAAAGGGAACTTGTAGTTTTCCCCATTTTATCAGTCTTTATTCTGTTCCTCTACAGTATTTCCTGGAACATGCTTAAAATATTCATAACAACATTTTTTATTGAAATTGACAAACATTCTGTAATGACGATAATTATTCTCAAAAATGGCAGCCACTTTTTTTTTAGATTTTTCTTATGCCATTAATTATGTTTCAGATTAGCCCATAAAGTGCCATCTATATATTACAGCAGACGACAATTTCAAATTTTGCTGCTTTTTCAAAAACATTAAATAAGGTATGATATTTCATGAGAATCGTCTGCTGACAGACAATTCACATGAAATATCATCTCTATTTTTTTTTCGAACTTAAAGAAAGATGTTGTAAAATTTGTCGTCTGCTGCAGTCCTGATTGGCGCTTTAAGGGTTAGCAAAGAGTGAAGACCAGAAGCAATTATTGTCAATGGCGGAGTTCGAGCCTTAACCATAGACACTATAGTTGCTCTTCCGACTGTCAGCGTTCCTCCCCAGTAAAACAGTCAACCAATCACAGCCATCGATACAAAACATACAGGTTTCCGGCAATTCTAAGTTTTGCATTAAAGGACGGGAACCAATCAACTATGGTCCGACCACAGAGTTGGTCTGGTTTGTCTGGTGAAACTAGACATGTGCAGTGCATAAAACCAGAGAGAGTTTTATCGCTCTATGGTCCGACTAAAGGGACTGGACTATAGTCTGGTTAACGCGCGAACTCCACCAATGTTTGATTTGCTCGGAAATGCATTATTGTTTGCATTACTGTATCTAAACCTTTAGTTGATAATTAAAACTTTCATTTTTATTTTAAAATTTGCATTATGAATAAAGCAATAAGGGACCTTTATCAGTGGCACAACTTTCCTTGTTAATCAATTCAGCTAAACTCATCAGGCGATTGGTCAAGGCGCTCCAGCATGAGAATCAGTGTAATTATGCAAATTAGGAGAAAATTAATTAGGTGATGCTGAATTTAATGATGATAATGCAGACATTATGCAAATTGGATGTTCATTTCTGAATAAATTTGATCTGATTCTTTCTAAGACAGTGCCCATGCTAATGATTGCACAGCAAGATGTTACTTTAGGTTAGGGATTCCATGTTTGACCTCTCCTTTGGGATATTAAAAAGTTACTAGCCACAACTGTTCATTCAATTAGAGAAAAAAAAGATATTGCATGCAAAACAATATGGACCGCAATGCAAGAAAATCTGACTTTGTCGCGGTTGCATGTGAATAACAAATATGCCGACCAGTCTGCACATCTGGGCTGTCTGGTCAGTGTCTTTGTTGATATTCGCTTCCTACAAAGTATGTTATCTAAACTTTTAAGTACATAATTTCCAAATTGAAGCTAGTCATGTAGCTGAGCAGGCTGCTTTGAGCATGACGGACAGATGTAAGACTTAGTATTTGATCGCACCCTATCCAGTTTAGTTATCATATTTTTAGTCTGACTAAAATTTTCAAGATTGAGCAAGCTTTTTTCTGATTGTTTTGAAAGCGAAAACACTAAGTTTTTTCTAATGTCTTGGAAGGGAAAATATTATGTTTTCCCTTCCAAAATAATCAGAAAAATCTAGATCCATCATGAAAAAGCGAGACCAAAAATATAACATCACTGGATAGGGTGCAATCAAAGGCTGGTGTAAGAGTCAACAAAGACCAGAATGCTGGAGAAATGTGGCTGGCGCTCCATGCTAGTTCATGGCTAATCTTTACTACATCTTGCCAGTCACTCATTCTAACAAAGTAATGCATGGATGCTCACAATAAAGTCCTTTTACATGGCCACTCACAACATTTCGATTTTGCCCCCTATCTGGTGTGACATTATGGCTTACTTACTGAAACATTTATATAGGTTAACCATCACTTAATATGGTCAGTCCGTTTATGCCTATTGACAGAACTACAATACTGGAATTCCCATCCTGTAACTAAATCCATTGTCCATGAGCAAGCACAATTAATTATGGATTAATACATGCTTAATTGGTGATATATCTATTGTTAATTTCATTAATAATAGAGCAGAATATTATCAATATTCTAACTGCATTTCAATTAATTACTGTATAAGCTCTAAATATTGGGCATGATACCAGTGGTCAATCCAGAGGGGGTTCAGAGAGTTCACTTGAAACCCCGCCTCCTCTGCCACCCATTTTTAAATGTCCAATAAAAATGAAATAATTTGGTCCTAATGAGACCAAAGTATTTCATTTTCATGGGATATTTAAGAAAAATGAGATAAAATCAGCAAAGCTAACCCCCCACACCTTTTATACGTATGAACCCCCATTCCAGAAATCCTGGATCTACCACTGGATACAACAAATATAGGTGTGTTTACAGAGAAAACTGATGTCCTCCCACCTCCAAATCAGTCAGTGATTACCATGAGTTTAAATTAACAAAGGTCACGGTCATCAAATTATAATCACCTCCAACATGGGCTATTGACAGAATTTGCATGGATGTATCCATGCTGTGCATGGATGTCATCATATCATAATCATAATTTTTTTTATTAATGTGCAGGTGCAAGGGTATTATCCACATCAGTGGGCCCCTTTCCAGGTAACTGACTAGCTGCACGCATAGCAGATCTCACACCTGATCTCCAGGTTCTCCTTTCTTGAGGGTCAACTGTCGTGAGCTTCCACTCATGGCAGTCTTTCTCCGTCAGTTTCTTCCATGTTAGCTTGGGTCTCCCTGCCCCCCGCCTGCCCTCAGTCTGTATATCACATGCTGTTCTGACTGCACCACTAGAAAGCTCCACATGCCCAAACCAGCGAAGCCTCTCTCTTAAAATGTGGTCGAGGTCCTCAAGCTCATGCTTTGCCAGTAATTCGCTTGACCTTACTGTGGCCACAATACTGCTGATCTGTCTGATCATGGCCCTATCATTGCACTGCAGTATCCATGCAATTCTGTCGAAGGTCCTATGATTCAGTAGTAAGGAAATTCCATATCAAATTTGGCAGATTACCTGCAGAAGTGACAAAGAAAATTGAGTGAAGGTCACTTAAAACCTAATCAACTATTTAACCAGTCTCAATGTTTGACGTATCCATGCAAATTTGGTTAAAATATGCCAACTAGTTATTGGGACATTTAAAATATATTTGTACATGTAAATGTTAACAACAAAAAAATGTAGTTTAAAAATAAACAGTAAAAATTATAAAAGGGGTCAGTGTTTATATTGATGCAATTTTAAAGCCGAAAAGTAGGCCAATATTCTGTCAACTGCAAATAAAGAAACATTAAAATTTAGGGGTTTTAAGTTCTCCGGTGTCCTTTTAAGACCTTTTACCTGCAACATTAAACATTATTAGGAGGCATGACCCATGAAAATTGCCAATTAAAGAATACTAAAGAATAAAACTACTATAAATTTAAATATTGATTTCAGAAAATGACAGACATAGTCCGGCAGAATTTGGGCGAATTTTTGGAGGACCTGGAACTTGATTTTAAAGTTTTTTTCTTTGTTGATTCTGGTAGTAAATACATTGTTCTTGAAAAATCCGAGTGATGCCACTCTGGCATCATTGAGCATTTCGATATATCCAAGATGGCGTCCAAGATGGAAGCCAATTATAAGTGAAAATAATGTGTGATACGGAAAATATGTCTCAACCCCATTTTCTTTCTTAAATTGAATGGTATGAAGCTGGAATCTTATTGTAGACACTTAGCTTGTAACCAAATAAAAAGTAGGAAAATAATGCGGACAAGATTGCCGTCAAGATGGCAGTTTATGACAAATAATAACAGAAAATCTTCCCTGAGACTGTAAAGCTTAAAGAATTTGCATGCAAAATTTCATTTCACTGATTTTTGTACTAAAAACATTATCCTTGTAACAACCCAGTGATGCTATTAATACATCATTCAGAATATGATATATTCAAGATGGCATCCAGGATGGTACCCGTCAAGTTAACAACCCTGTGGGAGCGGCATCCTACCTGTAGGCATGTCTGATGGATTTGTAACAGACCAGATACCTTGTTTACAAACATGCGTAGATGAATTCATGAACCCAGCATGCATGTCTTATATTAGTTTCATTGTACAAGCAGGCATGTCTGAGAGCGGCATCAGATCATCAGACATGTCTGATATAATGGCACCTCTGTACAGTTACCACCAGACCTGTAACCACCCTTCTTCCATCTGCGCTTGACAGGAAAATGTTGATTGCAGTGGCAATTGACCAGAAGACATGGCCTATAGTGAGGTACCACGCCAACAGGCATGGTCTATAGTGAGGAACCACACCAACAGGCATGGTTGATGATGAGGCACCACACCAGAAGGCATGGCCTATAGTGAGGCAACACACCAATCGGCATGGTTGATAATGAGCACCACACCATAAGGCATGGCCTATAGTGAGGCAACACACCAATTGGCATGGTTGATCATGAGGCACCACGCCAAAAGGCATGACCTATAGGGAATCAACATACCAGCAGGCATGGCTGATAGTGAGGCACCACACCGGAAGGCATTGCCTGTAGAGAGGCACCATACCAGAAGGCATTGCCTATATTGAGGCACCACACCAGCACAGCAGGGCTAATATTGAGGCACCATATCAGAAGGCATGGCCTATAGGGAGGCATCAGACCAGCAGGCACGGCTGATAGTGAGACACCATACCAACAGGTATGGCAGATAGAGAAGCACAACACCAGCTAACATGCAGGATTGAGTGACAAAGACCCAGCAAGCATCCATCTTGCAGCATCACACAACCAGTAGGCATATTTGAATGGTAAAGGTGTTTGTGGCAGTAAATAAAATTGGTCAGCAGGCATATATGTTGCAGCTGCAACAGCATAGCAACTCTCTGGAGTGGCACTCAACCAGGCAACAGTCTTGCCTAATATTTCACACTGTTAGTTGGCATGTATGATGGACGGGCTTTAGTCTAGTAAGTTTTCTCTTTGATTTCCAATGGACATGGATGTTTGTCTGATTGAATGGTACCAAGGCATATCTGTTGAAGTTTTACCAAACAGCAGCCATGTATTGCCACCAGGTCATCACATCAGACATCCTTACCATCACACGTGTTAAATTATGTGGTAATAAACCAGCACACTTGCACACAGCACAGAGGGACAGCATTAATCTGCGTAGGTTACATCGCACTATCAATTATGTATATTAAAACTGCACCTGACTAACAGGAATGCTGGGCACAGTTGCACTGGAGCAGCATGCATGTCTGTTCAAGTTGCACCCAGCCAGTGTGCATGCCTGTTCTACTTGCACTAGACCATCATCCCAGTCATCATTGCCACAGGGTTAACAGACATATTTAACATTACGCATGCATGTTTGATTAGGTGGCAGAGGACCAACACGCATGTCTGAAACCAAGCAGTTTTTCTCTGTAACAGCTTCACGAGACTAGCAGGCCTTCTGAAGCGCTCAGGTCTCTTTAAACTCTGCTATTTAACAGCAGGCATGTTGGTTACAATTTCACTTTACCAGCATGCGTCTCACCAGCATATATGCAGGGGATTTTCTGCCCTTCTCTAGGGGCCGAATTTGGGCCCCATTCCCAACCGAAAAAAAGCCACATTTTTCCCAATACCATATACCATGTCTGTTTTTCCCAATAAAGAAAAGTAAAAAAAAATATTAACTTTTTAGAGAACACTTCTACTTATGTGAAACAATGACAAATATCAGAATGATACTTAAACACTTGTGCTTGGTATAATACAATCTAAAATAACTTGATTTCGAGGATATATTTTTCTACCCTTGTTATATACTACGTTGTTAATTTCTCCTAAATTTTATGTTCAGTCGATCATTTTTTCCCAATTTTTGCCAGGGGCCTTTTCCCAAAATTGCTTGAAAAGCCCTGATATGTTTGAATCAGTTGCAACTGACTTGCGAGCACATCTGTAGTTGTGGGGCTGAATCAGCAAGTGTATCTGTAACACTTGCCTCAGACCTGCAGTTATGTCCCTTTGCTCATATCCAACCACAACGTTTTTAGTTATATCGTCTGTTCAGTATACCCTGGCATTTATCTCTTCATCTTTTGGACAGAGTGTTTTACCAAGGTAAGAACTATGATAATATGGTTTTATCAGATCTAGCCAAAGGTGGTCTGGAAAGTGGTGTTTGGATTGATGAATACAATTACCAAAACAAAGACAAAAAAAATATCTTTACGAAAAGTATGAGTCTGTTATTTTTTCAGTGCAGTGTATCATAGCAAAAACTATTTGATTCCCTACTCTGTTATTGCTGCCATCTTGAACATCATCTTGAATATTTCCGAACGCAGAAAACAACAACAATAATGCCAGTCAAATTCTCCAAATGCAACCACTGTTGAAAACTATCAAAAAATAGTTATCAACTGTGATCAGGTTGAATTTTGCTTTAAAATGGCGACCATCTTGGACACGATCTTAAATATTTGAACCTTCTGAACCAAACCAATTTTCAATTTTAATCGTTTGAATCATTAGGCCTCTAAACAGCCATAAAAAAGTTAAAATTAAATGCTTTTTATCGAGTTTATTTGTCAGATAGGTCTTTAGAACGTTACTGGCTGCCATCTTGGACGCCATCTTGGACGCCATTTTTAATATTTCAACTCTGGGAATCAAACCAATTTTACATTTTAATCCTTTGCACCATTTAATAACCTCTAACATCCATAAAATTAAAATTAAAATTAAAATAATTTTTATTGAGTATGTTGGTCAAATAGATTTTCGGAGCCCTATAACTGATGGCCATTTTGGACGCCATCTTTAATATTTCAACTTTCTGAATCAAAACAATGTTCTATTTAAATTGTTTGAACCATTTAGCATCTAAACATCTATAAAAAGTCAAAATTTACATGCTCTTTGTCGAGTATGTTGTTCATATACGTCCTTGGAGCCTAACTGACGGCCATCTTGGACGCCATCTTTAATATTTCAAAACGCTCAATGATGCCAGAGTGGCATCAGTTGGATTCATAAAGTACAATGTCTAAACAACAAGAATCAGCAAAGAAAAAAACTTTAAAATCAAGTTCCAGGTCATTCTGGTTTTCTACCGGACTAACAGTTTTATTTACTGATGGGTACTTGGACAGATGAATTTTGAAAAGAACTGCCTTGCTTTATCTGTTTTATCAAAAAAGGTTATCCTTTTATCTTTGGCTATTAAAAATTTAATTCCCCTTAAAAAAAAGTTGTGCTAATTTTCTGTGCCATTTTTATACCCCGCCACTAAAGTGTGGCGAGGTATTATGTTATACCCTTCGGTGTCTGTCCGTCTGTCCGTCCGTCCGTCCGTCCGTGCTCACCATTTCCGATTGATAACTTGAGTATTTATTCACGGAATTTTTTCAAATTTTGCATACATATTGTTAACGGCAATGAGTGGTATGGGATTGTTAATGGGCAAAATCCGGCCATTTTTAACGGAGTTACTGCCCTTTTTCGTATTGGAAAAATGGTTTCTGGCCTGTTATTCCTTTACTGTTCATGATATCTGAATGAAACTTCACAGATATGTTGCACATCAAAGGTTACATATTGTGACTAAGGACCGTCACTCTGACCTTCCCAGTTTGTGAGTTATCTGCCCTTGATAGGTCTGAAAAAAGGTTTTTGACCTATTGTTCCTTTACTATGTGGAATATCTGAATATAACTTCACAGATATGTTTCACATCAAAGGTAACATATTGTGACTAAGAACCGTCACTCTTACCTTTCCAGTTTGTGAGTTATCCGCCCTTGATTGAATTAAAAAATGTTTTTACCCGTAGTTCCTTTACTATGTGGAATATTTAAATGAAACTTTACAGATATGTTTCACATCAAAGGTTACATACTGTGACAAAGAACCAATACTCTTACCTTTCCAGTTCATGAGTTATCTGCCCTTGATTGATCTGAAAAATGGTTTTTGACCTGTAGTTCATTTACTATATGGAATATCTGAATGAAACTTTACAGATATGTTGATCATCAAAGGTTACATATTGTGACTAAGGATCTTCACTCTTACCTTTCCAGTTCATGAGTTATCTACCCTTGATTGATCTGAAAAATGTTTTTTACCTGTAGTTCATTTACTATATGGAATATCTGAATGAAACTTCACAGATATGTTGAACATCAAAGGTTACATATTTTTAGTAAGGACCGTCACCCTTACCTTTCCAGTTCATGAGTTATCCGCCCTTGATTGATCTGAAAAATGGTTTTTGACCTGTAGTTCATTTACTATATGGAGTATCTGAGTGAAACTTCACAGATATGTTGACCATCAAAGGTTACATATTGTGACTAAGGACGTCATATCACTGTCTATCTCAGTTCTGTTGCTATTTAGGCATTATATATCTCACAAAATAACTTTTGGTGCCCCCAGCAGTGGCGGGGTATTACGCAGTGCTTGCGGTGCTTTTATTTTGACATATTAAGGTCTGGCCAAATAGTGCAGACCCAGATCAGACTGCTACCAAAGGAGCCTGCACAGTTTGCTATTGTGTTAAAGGCTAAATATCACAACTTCACGAGTTGGGCTTCAATTTGCGCCATATTTATATGTTCTACAATCTTGCATGACAACTATTTATAGGGAGCGCAGTGGCTCAGTGGTAGAGTGCCAAAGGGCTGCGGGTTCGAGCCTCACCAGCGTCACTGCGTTGTGTTCTTGAGCAAGAACATTAATCCTAGCTTAGTACTGGTTCAACCCAGGAAGACCTGTTCCTTTATAACTGAAAGATTGTTGATGGGATGTAAAGAATCAAATCAAACAAACAAAACATGACAACTATTTAGTAAAAATACCATGCTAAAATGCAGATATATCCCATTTTGGAAAACATTAAAATCCAGATCACTGGCTCAGTTGGTAGAGGGTAAGACTGGGGATGGAAGGGTTGCTAGTTCAAGCCTGAACGCTGCATTGTCACTGTAATGTGTTCTTGAGCAAGACACTGACTTTATCCGCTGCTTAATATTTGTTCAACCAAGAAAGACCCATCCCAACAGGACTGAAAAATTTTTGACAATCAAACCAAACAAAAAGATCAGCTGGCTTCTGAGAAATACATTTTCTTATCTGGAAATACAATTTATTCAAAAATAGTGAGTATGATCAGGAAATACTACAATTACAAACCGCAGACAAATCCATGGCACCGTGAGGAAGAGCCACACACCCATCAACTCTGCATGCTGTGTAATTTTACATGATTTTTTTTTTTTTTTTCAAAATTAACTTTTTTTTCAAAAAATTCTTTCAGACTATCAGAGTGTCAAAAGGTTTAGATCCAGATCAGGAATGATGTTCTCTTGGTCCTGATCTTGGTCCTATCTGTTGGCAAAGGTTATCCGCAGACGATAAAATTTGCCGCCTGCATTAGTCTATATAGAATGGGCTACTATCTTTGCAAACAATCTAATTTAATTTAGAGATAAAAGATTATTTACCCATTGCAATGCAGGTGATAATTATGGTATTGGTGATTAGGCAAAATTTTAATGCTAACTATGGGCCCCAGTTGATGCACTTCATGTAAAGTTTTTCATTGAATGTCCACTGTCGAAACATGAAGATGATTACTGAATTGGTAGTTTTTATGCGCCCATTTTGAAAAAAAATTAGAGAATACTTGGTGAGTGTCTTTTGGTATCAAGTTTACCAGGCAAGGCTTTGCCAACGCTTGTTGATATCGCGAGGCTTGCCGGGCGATTCAACATGCGTTCTCTAAGCCGACTCGGAACAGTCTGCATATTGAATTTGAAGCGGAAATGTTTATTGTGATGTTCAAATTGCATTCGGCAAAATTGCATACCACGTACATTTATTATAAATGAGATAGAACCTTACACATGTAGTGTTTAATTTTAATGATTAATTGTTTGCATGTTAACTTGTATGGTAAAATTAGGGACAATTAGATAAAAGGCATTAATTTTTCATGAATATAATTTGTATTCTAAATTTTAGAAATTCCTTTTTTTCCAAATTGTCATTGTTTGAAAATTTAGAGCATTTTAGAAATATTTTTTGTCAAAAATTTTTGGTATTCATATTGTATTTTAGCCGTGACATGTAATTTCCAACATTGTGGCATTTTGACAAGTGTGGACTTAGGTGAGCCTGTGCAGCCTCCTTTTAAGCTTAGAAACTCCAAATGATGTTCAATCAGTAGCTTGATACTCATTAATATTCAAGCGACAAGCAAAGGCTCTGATCAGGCTGTGCGTATGCGCAGGCTGATCTGAGGCTTTGCTGGTCGCACATACCACATTGTTGGAAATCTCATGTCGTGGCTCATTTTCTCTCACATCAGTCCCCGCATCAGCCTAAAACTAACACCTGTTGGTCATGGTCTTGCTACATCATATATGACATGGACAGTTTATTGTGACCCAAACAGAGGTCTGGTATTTTCTGACAGGGGTCCAAGATCTTCAATATCCAGTCATAGGTTAAGATAAACAAAATTTTTGAGCGTAAAATTTTAAATATTTTCTTACCCATCAGTTATAACATATGTTTTGGGTGCTCAAAAGAACCGTCTCATTGAGACGGTTCTTTTGAGTACCCACAACATATATTTTGGTTGAGAAATAAGAAGAAAAACTTTTGTATGCACTCGTAACTAAAGTATTGAGCCAATGTTTGCTGCTGTCTTTGATTCAGTGCCAGCTAGATGACCAGTGAGTTCAGAGGCTGTCCTTATAAGTATTTCTCTTCTCGCATCTCTGGCCTGTATTGCTCACCTGTTGATCATGTGATGCTGACCAGTGAAGGCTTGGTATTTTCCCTCAGCATTTCTCTGATCTGTATCCTTCCACCTGTTGATCATGTTTGTCCAGGTTTACATAGTTACAAGTATTTGTGACACTGACCAGGGCTTGGAATTTTCCCTCAACAATTCTCTGACCTGTATCTCCCCACCTGTTTATCATGTTAATCAATGTTTAGCTGCACCTTTGTGACACTCTTCTGGGTTCTGGTATTTTCTGATGGTTCAAAGATCTGGTTTTGCCTATTGTCACAAATCCAATCGGGAATGCAGTGGCTCAGTGGTAGAGTGCGTGACTCCAGATTGAGAATATGCTGTTTCGAGCCTCACCGGCGGCACTGCATTGTGTCCTTGAGACACATTAAAGTCCCTGCTTAAGACTGGTTCAACCATGGAAGAGTCCCATCCAGACATAACTGAAAAATTGTTGACTGGGACGTAAAGAATCAAATCAAACAAAATAAAGACAAATCCATTGACAATATAGGGAGCCCAGTGGCTCAGTGGTAGAGTGCTTGACTCAAGACCGAGAGACCGCCGTTTTGAGCCTCACCAGTGTCACTGTGTTGTGTTCTTTGAGCAAAACACATTTATCCTAGCCTAGTACTGCTTCAACCCAGGAAGACCCGTCCCTGTTTAACTGAAAGATTGTTGATGGGACGTAAAGAGTCAAATCAAACAAACAAACTAATGACAATATTTTGCAAAAAAAATCACTAGGGTCAGGATGCCCAGTCTGATCTACCATCATTTTACTCTTTCCTGTCTTAACCCTTTACTCCATGGGCTTTTTTTAGATCATGACATTATTTTCTATTTTTAGACAACATTGAAAAAATTCAAGAGAATTTAAATCAAATTTTGAATACTTTTGAAAATATTTTGGAAAATGGAGCATTTGCTCCAAAAGAGCAAATGCTCAATTTTCCATAATATTTTAAAAATACATATAAGATATTTCAAAGGCGTCAAAATGCGTTATTATGGATTAAACTTACGGGTTAAAATATTGATGGCTACTAGTAGAATGAAGTAATGCTGACAGCAAATGGGTGGGGGTGGAGAGTGGTCCCTGGATACCATTTCTCTTGTTGTGGCTTGTTTATTGTGAGTCTTCAACTCATTTCAGTGTTTCAGTCTCTCTATTCATGCATTTTATGGTTTCAATGGGCTTCAAATATCAAACAATAAAGCTGCTGAATTGCAGTGAAACTCAAGACACCAACCATAAGACTCATAAACTGGCACTTTAGTTGAGGTCAACATGCATTCAGTGTCCAGTTGATGCACAAAGGTGAAATCATAAAGCAACAGTTTATGGGCTTCAATGTGAGAAATTTGATAAAATATCCTATAACCCCTTCTTATCCCTGGATTTTAGGGCATTAAAGATCCGAAAAGATACACACACCGGGTAGGCGGCAATTGAAAAACGTAATCAACAATCGACGAACGCGGATCAAAAACGGATATAAGCAGTGTTTTCTTGCCATTTGTCGCCAGTGGGGCGACAAATGGCAATCGAAAACACTGTTTCTATTGATTTTTGATCTACATTCCTCGATTGCCCCCTACCCAATGTGATACTGATTCTGTGAGAAGCGCTATATTCAATTATTTTAACTTGTAGAGCAGGGCCCGGAATTACAATGCCTCCTCACTCAGGGATGCCTCAGACTTAAGTTAAGTATTGATATTTCAACATGTTTTATTGAATGCTGCATGAATTGCCTTGTTCGATGCAGTACTTGTGGTCAAAGATATCATTGTGATCTACCGAAAAAATGAAACTATTTTGATTTTAATGAGTTGGAAACGTTATTTTTCGCATCCTGAAGAATCCATACTTAACTAAAGTCTTCCTTAACTTCAAGGAGGCATCCCAGGTCATCAGGGAAATTTGATAATCTTTGCTTTATTCATTATCAATCATGCATTCAAATCATCTCCAATGAAGTCTTTCATTGGAATTGTCTCCCAAGTAATTTATCATTTTATTCAAATTGTCTCCAAACAAAAAAATCAAATTCAAACCCTTAAATTATTGAAGTATGCAAATCTGTCAGTATAATTTTACAATGAAGTGTTTAATACAGTCTGATAAACAAAAGGCAAGTTAAAACATTAGATTATAATCTTTAATAAGACAAAAACATTAGTCATGATGGGTTTATTGTTTTTATTATTTGACATGTACATGTGTTTGGATTGATAATGAAGGTTTGTTTTATATTTTTCTCAAGAATTGTAAAAACAAAAATGGTTTAAATTTGTCCTGTACACATTGGAAGTACACTGACCCAAAATGAAAACTTTACATAGTATTCAAAAGTGTATATTTTGATGATAAATTAAGCTTCGAGGTTAATTTTTTCTGTTATCGAATTTTCAATGTCTTATCGATGTCTCTGAAAAAAATATTGGATGAAAATCAAATATTGCATAACTTTTATGAGTAATTCAGTTCAGAGGGGTCAAAATGAAAATTTTTAAAAACAATTATTCCAGTTACACAGATTTTGGAAACAAGAAATTACTGACTGCGTGCTTAAAGTGATGTTAAAAAGATCATCAGTGACCAGTGTGACTTACATTTTTACGAATGCTTAGCAGAATACGTCGCCTCATTGAATTTACGTAACGTCGTATGAGCACATTAGGGATACGTATGTAATGCTAACAGAGGTGCATATTGGAGTTATTTAGCGCATCCATTTGATGATTGGACCTGACCAGTTGACCCAATTCATCCTATGCGTGTTCTATGGGGTTCATGACCGTGAATGAAGCAGGCCAAGGCAAGAGGTTGACGTTATTTTAGCATGGAATAGTGTGGTTATTTACGTGATGTGTAAGGCCTTGTATTGGCATGCTGTAAAATGCCAGGTCCGTTATTTTGCACGAAATGACAAATTATTTTTTGTGCATGAACTCCGTAAAGAGGGGCAATAACTGTTGCCGTTTAAAACGATTACGTGGGTGAGTTAACGTGTTAACGCGATAAGAACGTAGCGTCGTCACACGTGCGTGACCAGGTCTTGCACGAACTCTGACATACCCTGTTCTGTTGTACGGGTTCAGAAGATGATGAATAGTCTGTCTAGAGCAGCCAAAATGATGCGCGATATCATTTACCGTAGACCCCACCTTGCGCACGCCAAAAACTTAGTTTCTTTGATCTTTTGAAAGACGTACCGTCACTAAATGGAAACGTTTTGTAACAATAAATTGTTTTTTATTTCCAGTACTCATCTGCAAATGTTTTCTTGTCGGTTTTATAGCTGTTAATGAGCCGCTTGTTCCTCAGCACGTGCACGGTAAGGATCACGTTTTTCGGGCGTTGACGCTTGAATAGACCTGGGATTTGAATAAAAATTGCATAATCTTTATCTGCGACGAAGTCTCGATAAGCATGCGTAAATCTTACAACGACATGTATACTAACAAAACAGTTATTCAAATAAATAAAGTGTAAAGTTTTCATTTTGGGTCAGTGTAGTATTAAATATTAATTTGATTCTTAGCTAATTAATCAGGCTAGCTGGAGTGTCAATCACCACAAAATTTGAAATTTATAAGGCCAAATTAAAAAAAAATGTTTCTCAGGCTCCCCCTCATCTGTTTCAAATACCCCTCATCTGTCTTTTTTAGACTTGAATAAAAAAAGGAGGCTTCATTTATTTTATTTATATGAAAAAAAAATCAAAATATCAGCATTTTTATACTTAAAATGAACAAAAAAGGTGCCTCATAGTTTTTGATGGAATAAAAAAAAAAGTGGCCTCATCTGTGCCTTTTGGGAAAATAAAAACCTGCCTGCCTCATCTGTTTTTCAAAAAACTGACCTGAGAAACACCAAGTCTTGTTTATTTTTTTTTAGCCTTACTTGTCCAACATAGGTCATGTCCCAAGAGCAACAGCACAAAAAAAATGAAATGAGCAATTTAATGAGATTTTTGTTCTTATGGTTTAATTGTGTAAAGTCATTTTAATGTCACTGTATTGTTGCAAGCATAGGTGAACATTTTTATTTTTTAACAACAACAGAATCTAGGGTGAAGGATTTAGCACTAGTAAAATGCATTTCAGCCCTCCCCACCCCCCCCCCCCCAGTGGCTTAGGCTGCTTTCAGGTCTAAGGTGGTGGTTCTGTTGTTGTTGATCTATTGTTTAACATACTTCCCATTGTTTATGGGAGTTCTGTGTTTGTTTTTGTTTTGTTATGCATTACTTTGCAATCATCTTGAAAGGAAGAGAAAGCTGGGTGCTTTGCTATTGTTGTCTTGCAGATGTATTGCTACTATAAATGTTTTGTGGCTCTTCCTCACAGTGCTGTGGGTTGGTCTGCAGTATGTGATTGTGGTATTTCCTGATCATACTCACTTACTTTATGAAATATATAGGGATGTCGATGAAGACTCAGGCAAAAATCTAGGCCTCTATCCCCACTAGATATTAACCCCTTCCTGCATGAACATTCATGCTAGGCTCCACCCATCATGAATATAGGTCAACCTCAATATGTCAAAGCCCAAGGGAATGGCGAAAATACTTCGAGTTATCCGAAGTTGGACATATATAAATAAACTTATAATGTTGGTACAATAGAACAAAGCAACTACTTGACAGGTCCACTAGTGTAGGACCATATCTTATCATACAGAGTAGACTCTGATCAGGCAGCTGCCTGATCTGGATCTGCTCTGTTTGCAAAAGCATTAAAAGGTGTCTTTGAGGTTAAGGGTTAAAATAAGTATAATGGTGAGCCCTTGAAATTTAATTGCACATTTGATTAATTTTTACTAAGGTGGAATATTGCTTTCAGTCTGACAGACTTCTGATATTTTGTTATTTACCAGATGTGACAGGGGACAAGCACTGACAGCAACATGTGGCAGTAATTCTTCATTCAATGCTGACCAACAGGGGATTCTTATTGTCTGCAAGCATTATTGTCTGCAATATCTGGTGATGAGTTCAATCAAAATATGATTCAATCATAGTTGACACTTCCAGTTGCTGGTTCTATTCTTGGAGACATTCAGTTGTTATCTGGAATTAACAATAGGAATGATGTATCATTCACTTAGTGAATACTGGTAAAATTGTTCATTTTCTTTGGTCAGTAGGTATAATTATTTATTTATTTCTAGTTAATAGGTAAAATTATTTATTTTCTTGGGTAAATAAGTAAAATTATTTTAGGTCAATAGCTAAAATTATTTATTATCTTACATTGTATAGGTCTTTCACATTGAGTGTCAGTCAAATATGTAAAATTATTTATTTTCTTTGATCAAATTTGACAGTCAATTATTTCAAGATAAAATATTTATTTTCTTTGATTCTTCATCAGTCAGTCAATAGGTAATACAATTTCTTTGATCATTCAGTCAGTTGATAGGTAAAATTATTAATTTTCTTTGGTCATTCTGTAATTTTACAGATAAAATTGTCTATTTTCTTAGTTCATTAACACTGGGTGGAAACGTACACAGGATATTGCTCCAAAATGAGCCGATTTTAACACTGAATTAGGAAAAAAACACACAACGACGGTAAGGAAATCTGGAATTTCTTCTATTTAATTCTTTTTTCGGTACTTGGCGTGTGTCGATTTAGAATCTCTATATGTATATTTAGCAAATTGTATGCATGATTTGGCATCAAACACTGAACTTGATAGTGAAAATCACAAAATGAAAGTCGTGCTCACACCAAAATTTAGACACCTATCCCCAAAAAGGAATAATATTGAACAAAGAAAGCAAACTATTAAAATTCTGAATCGGCCAAATTTTTGCAATGGCATTTAAATATCAATGCTGAAAATTTCAGCCTCGTATGTTGAAACTTGATGGAGATATGGCTCAAAACTAATGGTCAGTGAGTCTCGAAAAGGGTACTGGGGATTGGGAAAAGGTGTACTGGGTAATGCATATTGTCTAAATTTGGTGTACTGAGGATTGGCAGGTAATTTATAGCCCTTTTTAGCACCCTCCTAATCAAAGTCAGTTTTAAGTACTATTAAATTACTTGATTCCGTCCGTACGTCTCTCTGCCATTCTACCTTTCAGTCCTGACAAACTAACAATTGACTTTACGCTCCTCTAAGACTCAGAACAGACTAAATGTTTGCTCTAATCTGCTGGTGTACTTTGGAAGCCTTATTTGCAAACATTATGTTTCCAGATAATACTTATCTTTGGAGACTTCTGGTTAGGATCCAAAGTGTTTGCTTTGGCAATAAAAGCAGTTTGAAGTACATGTATATATACTGACCCACACTTCCATTGCTAAATGTTTCAGGAGTTTAATTTAGTTACAAACTAGGTCTTGCCATATGATTGTATTAATAGACTTTTCGCTTACTGTAAAGGCGGCAATTTAATATTCATATCTGGGCTAGGTTTGGCTATTTCATCTGCTAAGGAAGGGAAATCACCTTTTATTTATAGTTTGGTAAAGAGTTAATCAGCTTTTTGGGACACGCAAGCAAGCGTGCATTTCATGAAAATCCTAACCGTATACACACTGAACTCACATTTATTAACCCTTAAAGCACGTAATCACAAAATGTATGTTTTTTGCCATCCACTAAAATATTTGAAGCCTCACAGACAAACATTGTGGACCCAGATCAGACTGCTCCTGTAGGACCCAGATCATACTGCTCCTGTATGAGCAGTCTGATCTGTGTCCTCAATGTTTGCCCCTATGCTTATGTTAAATAGACATTTTCAGATGCAGTTATTTTGCTGGCATTTTAAGGACTAAATAACGTGTTTTGCGTCTAATCTGAGGCAATGGCGCAATATGATAGTTACTTTTTAATAAAACCACGCCTAATTTTCAGCTTTTACCTATGTGTAAGGTTGACCTGTCCTTATTACGCATTCATGAGGTGCCGCCTTTACAGTAACAAAAAAGTCACATAACACCGTTTAGAGGTTATGACAGACATTCAACCAATCCAGTTCTGATAGAAAAAAAATATTGATTGATAAAGTTCTACTTTCATTTTCATAAATATTAAGTGTTTTAATTTTTGATAAAATTATTTTACAATGGGTGACATAATATATGGAATATTTATGGTTCAGATTGATTTTGCGTTAGAAAAATAGTGAGTATGATCAGGAAATCCCACAATCACAAACTGCAGACAATCCCATGGCACTGCAAGGAAGAGCCACACAACAATCACGAGACACCAGGAAGACAAACTAAGCAAAGCAACCAGCCCTCTCACAATCAATTATGCTGGCTTATTTGATTTTATTTTTCACATTAAATCCAGCCAAATTGGACATGCTTTAGATAAAAATAGATGATGACTATAGGGGTAGGCATGAAGGTTGTCAAATGTGGACTGAATTTTTACAACTCAGATAAACAATATCATTAACCATTTTATGAAAAGTAATTTGACCATTAAAATTAGCTGTTGTTTTAATGTTGGTTACATATTTGATACAAAAAACTTCTATGGTAGTTTATGTGCTTTAAGTTCAAGTATCTTCCTCTAAATCACCCATGCTTCAATCAGGTTTTTTCAGTAATATGCTTTATACTTATAAGGACACTATTCATCATATTTCGCATAAGTGGGCCTTCAAATGGCAGCAATTTATATCAACTAGTAGTTTAAACTCACATAGTGCTTTTATTACACTTAAATGATAAATATAAAAGAAAGCAACATATGTAACTGTAAAATAGGTTCATATTTCTAGTCCTTTGCTTTCAATAAAAAATATATTGACATGTAAGAATAAGAAATACTTTGATATTATCACTAAAGAAGTTCCTATCTTACTATAGCAGCGCCTATTTATTAGGGTAACATAGTAAACTTTGATATTGCAGGGTAATCTCCTAACTGTGTATGAGCTAACGAATATAATTTTATGGTTTATATAATGAGTTTGTAGCAAACTATAACGAACAAAGCTTCGGAGGTATTATGAAAGTCAATGGTCTAGTGATAACACTGTACTTAATACAGCTGTGGTATAATATATTTGGTATTAAGTAACGTGTACAACAGTTTTATCATAAATGTAGATTGCTTTGTTGCATACTGGCTGTTGGCTGCATTTATTAACATCTTTCAATGCAATGAGCATTTCGTTAAATAAGAATTAGATTAAACTTTGTATTTGTACAATAGATTTAGACACTATTATAGGGTAACAGAGTTACCATGGCTGTTACACAGTGAAGCCTATACTGCCAGAAGCTAACATGAGCCATTTTGCATCTTATATTCTAAAAAACATTTGATGCAGTTTAAGGATATCATATTGTACTAAATAACTACTTAACGGGGAGAGGGCTTCCATAAGCTTATTTTTTGGATGTTATGTATGTTACTATTTGCTCTATGGTTTCAAGATAAGCATGCCACTTATGTATAATTTACTGCTGGTATCCAATCTCATAACATGCCAGCTGAATATATTTGTTTTTACTCTGCATGTCTTTATTCCATGTCTTAGCCAAAAAATGTGTGTATTATTATTGTAAACTTATCAAGTCAAATGTCTACAAAAAATATTCTATAACAGCTAGGGAGCTGGTCTTTACAATTTTGGATAGGTCAGTTAGTTGTCTTTTTGATAACACCAAAACCTTGACCCTTTTGTCAGTAATAAGAAGAAACGACAGGCATAATCATTTCCCAGAAATAGGGTAGCAATAAAAATGTCACGTAACATAGTGGCTAGCATTATTTTGTTTAAAATAATAAGGTTTTGTTGCTAAATGGTTGGGCTATATAGAAACGTTAAACTTCAATTCATTTGAATGTCTCGTAACATTTTTTACATTTTAACAGTCCATGTAATTTGAATAAATTTTGGAGAGTAACGTACGTGCCAGGTGTTACATGGCTTACGCGACACTTGTTTGAGGGGTAACATATTTCAAAAAACTTATAAGACATTCGGCTATATGAATAGCATAGTCTGCAAAAATTACCCCTAGGAGAGACAAAGCCATATGTATCCCATGGCCTACATTACTTTGTGGCTTATATAATGAGTTTGTAGTGAATCATAATGAACAATGCTTTGGCAGCCAATGGTCAAGTGAAAGCACTGTTCTAAATAGTAATATATATTTTATTAAGTAACGTTGATAACAGTATTATCATAGCTGTAGATTATTTTGTTGCATACTGGCTGTTGGCTGCAAGTATTTAAGAGCTTTCGATGCAATTAGTAATTTGATGAATAAGAATTTGATTCAACTTTGTATTTGCACTATAGGATTAGAGATTTTTAATGGGTAACAGAGTCAACGTGACTGTAACAAAGTAAAGCCCTAACTGCCAGAACCTTATTTGAGCCATTTTGCATCTTATATTCTTCTAAACATTTAATATATCTTTAGAAAATCATAGTGTACAAAAAAACTAAATGGGATGGTCCATGCACAGATATTTTTGGATGTTCTATATGTTATTATTTGCATTATGTTTTCAAGATGAGCACGCTACTCAAGTATAATTTACTGTTATTAATCTCTCTCATAACATGCCAGCTGAATATATTTGAGCTTTCTTTAAACTGCATGACTTAATCCATGTTTTTTAGCAAAAAATGTGTTTGTTATTATTGAAAATTAATACACTGGTAGCCATTTTCAAATGCCTACAGAAAAAGCTGGTCTTTGGAGTTTGGATAGTTCAGTTTATCGTCTTTGTGGCAGCATCAAACACCAGACCCAATGACCAATAATAAACATTTCAGAAGAAACGACAGCCACAATAATTTCCAAGAAATAGGGTAGTAATGCAAAATGTCACATCCGTAAAATAGTGGACCGTATAATTTTGTTTCAAATAAAAAGGTTTATGATTGGGCTATATGAAAATTTAAAACTTTAACTCATTTATATGCCTCTAATAACATTTTGACTTTTGTACATTTCATGTCATTTTAACGATTTTTGATAGGTAACATGTGTAACAGAGGGAGCGCAGTGGTTCAGTGGTAGAGTGCTTGACTCAAGACCGAGGGGCCATGGGTTCGAGCCTCACCAGCGTCACTGCATTGTATCCTTCAGCAAGAACATTAATCCTAAGTACTGGTTCAACCAAGGAAGACCTGTCCCTATGTAACTTAAAGACATGCTGGAATTTCTCCTATTTAATTATTTTTTCGGTACTTGACGTGTGTTGATTTAGAATCACTATATGTATATTTAGCAAATTGTATGCATGATTTGGCTCCAAACACTGAACTTGATAGCAAAAATCACAAAATGAAAGTCATGCTCACACCAAAATTTAGATGGGATGTAAAGAATCAAAACAAACAAAACGAACACGTTTACAAGGATGTTACAGGCTTATGTGACCGTTGCCAGACGACTAACATGTTTCAAAAACAAAACTTGTAACATATTAGGCATTATGGAAATCATAGTCTACAAAATTCAGCCTGTGGGAGGGTGGGGTTAAACCATATCTATCCCAGGGCCTAACGGCTGTAGCATCAAACTAAATCACAATCTGTTGCATATGCGTATTAAGTGATCCCTTAAAACACATGCACGGCCATCAAGTGAAACCAGACGCCTTAATTTCAGCAAGCAGGAAAGCCTCAATCAAGAGCACAGTGGCTCAGCGGTAGAGTGCTTGACTCGAGACCGAGGGGCCACAGGTCCAAGTTTCACAGGCGTCACTGTGTTGTGTCCTTGAACAAGAACATAATTCCTACCTTAGTACTGGTTCAACCAGGAAGACCTGTCCCTATATAACTGAAATATTGTTGACGGGATGTAAAGAATCAAATCAAACAAACACATTAATCAAGATTGTACACTTCTGCAAGCTCCCCAGAGCCATCCTTGTTTGCATACCAGCATTTCGGCTTTTAGAGGCTATATTGGCCCACCGCAAAAAATAACATCCTAGCTTTTTTGCATGCCCACAACATAGGTGCAGACAATCTTGTGAATGCGCACAAACTAATCAACACCTTTGATGTTCAATCTCTGGAAAGTCAATAAACTAGTCTCTGAAGCCAAACAGACTTGCCTGATCACTTACCTTGAAGATAGGCTTTCTCGCATCGCAATTATTATTTAGGTCATGCATGAATTCGCTAAATTAATCCCTTAACGATACATGTACAAGCGCAGCTATCCAGTGAGATCAGACCCATAACGTTTGACCCATGCATTAATTAAAAGCCTTTTTATGTTTGCAAACAGCAAATATATGGAAGAAATTGTGCATTTTTTTTAGCTTTGACAGGTTCTTCAACGCTCTTATAGCCGTAAACGTGTATGGCTTTTGGACGCTGTATCATATGTACATGTATAAAGCTCATCTTATGTGACCTAGTGTATATTTTTGTAAATTCATCCCTTAAAATACATGCGCAACCAGCCAGTGGTACCAGATGCCTAAATTTATGCCTGTGTATCCTTCCAAAATTGTAATTTGTATGTGCATGCAGCAAATAATCTGAAAAAGTAATGCCTTTGCACAGAGTCAGCTGAGCCTCCATTGCATGCGCTTGTGCATATAAACAACTAGTACCATAAGATTTAGTGATAAATTGTGGCTGATGGGGGTTCAGATTAGGTAAGGGATATAATTGGAACAACATCCAATATCGGCATATCATGAAGCGCTCCAATTAGCAACCAAACTCTGTTTTATCCTTTAATCTTCAATTCAATACCCAGTACACTAAAAAACAATACTCCCGTACACTAAAACTGAGATTTCTCAATCCCCAGTACCCTTTTCGAGACTAACTGACCATCAGTTTTGAGCCATATCTCCGTCAAGTTTCAACCTACGAGGCTGAAATTTTCAGTATTGATATTTAAATGCCATTGCAAAAAAATGGCCGATTCAGAATTTTAATAGTTTGCTTTCTTGGTTCAATATTATTCCTTTTTGGGGATACGTGTCTAAATTTTGGTGTGAGCACGACTTTCATTTTGTGATTTTCACTATCAAGTTCAGTGTTTGATTCCAAATCATGCATACAATTTGCTAAATATACATATAGCGATTGTAAATTGGTGCACGCCAAGTACCGAAAAAAGAATTAAATAGGAGAAATTCCTGATTTCCTTACCTTCGTTGTGTGTTTTTTTCCTAATTCAGTGTAAACATCGGCTCATTTTGGAGCAATATCCTGTGTACGTTTCCACCCAGTGATTAAAACACGGATGTATATGAATGGATTGGTCACTGATCTATTTTACCAATATTATTGCCTCCGCGTAAATCGGGTATACACCGAAATAACCGCCATTTTCAAAAAGGCTGTTCATAGCGATGATCCATAGGAAAGTTTTCAATGTTAAAATTGTGAATATTCATTTTAACTGGAGAAAATTCTTACGGAATATAAGAGAATAAGTTGGTAAGTATATCTCATATGTGTTATGTTGAAATAAAATCACTGGATTATGGTTAATTTTCGTGTTATTTTGGACAAATTCCGTTGTGTACAAACCGTCATCTTAAAACGTCCAATTTTACCACCGAAATTGTCGGTTCTAAAGCTAGTTAATGTGAGTAATTTGGGTATACTTGGCACTTGATACATAAAGTACACATATTTCCTAACTATTAGCAAAAACAGAAACAAAACATGCAGATAAGACGCTAGCAAAATCGTCTTTATTTCGTATCTTCACATAACAAAATGGCAGAAATGTCAGAAACCTAAACATTGCCTCTAATGTACACCAGAAATTTTAACACATTGCAGAGTTTAAAAGCATGAAAACATATCTTTAATAATAAACGATGCTTTGTCAACCATAGATACACTTCATTTAATTCCCTTAAGCGTTTGTTTAACAATTAACAAGGGAGTTGGAGGGTGTCTATGAGCAGTAATTATTTCCGCGACTGCGTTAAAATATCTCTTCAACCAAACCGTCTAATTTTTTAAGTGATGACAATAAATTAATAGTCAATCAACAGATTTATGTCACAAGAGTTAAACAAAAGATACCAAATTTTTATTGAAATCACACTTTTTAACCCATTTACGCCGAATGGGATTTCCCACTCCAGTCAATTGGACCAGTCCATTTTTGTTTTAAGAGGTGTTGGGTGGCATTTTTCATTTTTATTCAAATTTAATAGAACATTCTGTTAGCAAAGAGTGGATACCCTTATCAGACGCCGTGTTCTGCTGTGTCTGATCTGGGTCTCACATAAAGGACGCTAGCCTTATATGAAAACAGTTTTTGCCTTCTCCCTATACTTTGTTTCCCATGTCCGCGTAGTGCAGGAAAGCCTGATGAGTGTTCTTTCTTTCTTGTTTTTTTTTCTCGAGAACACTAGACTGTTTTGTATTGTAGCTGGATGAATTCTCAGTTTATTGGCATTAAATTCACTGTACTACCGTCTTCCCCAAGTTGCTGGAACATTAGGAAAAAAGTATCCAACCACGTATAGATCCCTATATTTGTAAAGTGGTCAGTCAAATTATCGGATTTACCTGTATTTCCACGCGGCAATCATCGGGAAACAATTATTAGCAAATCTATTGCAGATTCATATCCAGGTAGTATACGTCCGTGATTAAAATAATATGTTTATTATACCCCCCGCAAACTTTGTTTGTAGGGGGTATACTGTTTTCACGTTGTCCGTCCGTGCGTCCGTGTGTCCGTGCGTCCGTCCGTCCGTCCGTCCGTAACGCTTTGTTTCCTTAATAACTCGAAGAGTCATTGCTGGATTTTCATCAAACCTTGCAAACATGTTCATATATGCAAGACAAATACTTTAGACAAAAAAGTAAGGGCTAGGGGCCAATTCTATTAGAGTTATTTCCCTTTGTAGTTCTAAATGGCTTTAATATAGTGCTTTTTCCTTAATAACTGGAAGAGTCATTGCTGGATTTTCATCAAACCTTGCAAACATGTTCATATATGCAAGACAAATACTTGAGACAAAAAAGTAAGGGCTAGGGGCCAATTCTATTAGAGTTATTTCCCTTTGTAGTTCTAAATGGCTTTTAATATAGTGCTTTGTGCTTATGCTATTATAGGCCATATACAGGCCAATCAACTCCTACCACAGCTTTGGATGGAACAATTTGATACTTTTCCTATACAATGTAGACACATTGAACATATGCATGAAGGAGTTTAGTTCAGAAAAGATAATTTTTGACAAAATGACAGCTGTGAGAACTTAGACAATTTTTCCCTAATAAGGTGTTTGTATATGCATAGACAGTGCCTTTATGGGCCGATCAACTCCTACCACAGCTTTTTATGGAGCAATTTGATACTTTGCCTATACAATGTAGACACATTTAACATATGCATGAAGAAGTTTGGTTTAGAAAAAATATTTTTTGACAAAATGACAGCTGTGAGAACTTAGACAATTCTCCCTAATTTGGCTTTTGTATATGCATAGATGGTGCCTTCATGGGCCGATCAACTCCTACCACAGCTTTTGATGGAACAATTTGAGACTTTGCCTATACAATTTAAACACATTGAACATATGCATGAAGGAGTTTTGTTCAGAAAAAATAATTTTTGATGAAATGACAGCTGTGAGAACTTAGACAATTTTTCCCTTATTAGGCTTTTGTATATGCATAGATGGTGCCTTCATGGGCTGATCAACTCCTACTACAGCTTTTGATGGAACAATATGATACTTTGCCGATACAATGCAGACACATTGAACATATGCATGAAGGAGTTTGGTTCACAAAAAATAATTTTGACAAAAGGACAACTGTGAGAACTTAGACAATTATTCCCTTATATGGCTTTTGTATATGCATGGATAGTGCCTTTATGGGCCAATCAACTCCTACTACAGCTTTTGATGGAGCAATTTGATACTTTGCGGATACAATGTAGACACATTGAACATATGCATGAAGGAGTTTATAATTTTTGTTTGCACAGATTCTACTGAAATCTTCTTATCAAAACTAAGGTCTTCTTGTTCGAACTATAACTTGCCAAGTTTTTTCACTGACTCTTACTGTGCGGGGGGTATCTAATAAGCATTGCTTATTGACTTTTTTCATTTGCGGCAGATCAGGCCTGACAAAACATCTGGTCTGATCCAAACTGTTTGACATACTGATGGTATTCCGAAAGATTTTTATGCCCCGCCCTGACAATGGCAGGGGCATTAAATGTTATTCCTGTCTGTACGTATGTCCAGCGATGTCCGCTCTCTAAGTCCAATACTTTTGATCAGAATTTTATGAAACTTGGTCACATTGTTAAGTACCATGATGTCTTCTTCAAGTTCGATAATGGTCCTTATCACACCATGCTTTCAGTAGTTATGGCCCTTTGTTTTTGAAAATTCACCATTTGAAACGATGTCCCCTCTCTAAGTCGAATATTTTTATCAGAATTTTATGAAACTTGGTCACATTGTTTAGTACCATAATGTCTTCTTCAAGTTTGATAATGGTCCATATCGCACCATACTTTCAGTAGTTATGGCCCTTTGTTTATGAAAATTCACCATTTAAACAATGTCCGCTCTCTAAGCCGAATACTTTTGATCAGAATTTTATGAAACTTGGTCACATTGTTTAGAACCATGATGACTTCAAGTTCGATAATGGTCCATATCAGACCATGCTTTCAGTAGTTGTGGCCCTTTGTTTATGAAAATTCACCATTTGAAACGATGTAAACTCTAAGTCGAATACTTTTGATCAGAATTTTATGAAACTTGGTCACATTGTTTAGTACCATGATGTCTTCTTCAAGTTCGATAATGGTCCATATTGCACCATGCTTTCAGCAGTTACTATGTCCCTTTGTGTATGAAAATTCACCCTTTTAAACAATGTCTGCTCTCTAAGTTGAATAGTTTTGATCTGAATTTTATGAAACTTTTCAAAAACTTCTTTAAGAAATACTGTTTCATAGTGTCGAACAGTAAGGAATCAGATCAGGCCCAACATTTTGTTGGGACTCATCTAACTCCAAGCTGTCAGCAGGTGACAAAAGTCATGGGCAAGCCCAAATGCAATTTATTCTCTGGAAAATGCAAGTATTGTTTGAAAAGATATAGTTAAGAAAGAGTTTACTGTTCTTAATAGTTTCAAAATATTAAATCTATTGCTGTAATAGGTTTAAAATTATTAACATCATATGTCACATCATAGTCTCCTTAACTCTTTGCATGCTGGGTAATTTTTCATCATTTTTTTGCTGTGAAAAAAATCTTTCATGAATGCTACCAGAGTGTCAAACGGTTTGGATCCAGATCAGGCCCAAGGCTAAGTCTGGCCTGATCTAGGTTCAAAATGTTTGCAAATTTTAAGATCAGCAGACGACAAAATTTGTCGCCGGCAGACAAAGAGTTAAATATGACTGTTAATAGCAATTTCTTACAAATTTGAGCCATGACATGAGATTTCCAACAATGTGGCATTTTGACATGTGTAGACTCGGACAAGCTTCTGCAGCCTCCTTTTAAGCTTAGAAACTCCAAATGGTGTTCAGTCAGTAGCTTAACAATCATAGAATCCTCAAGCGACACGCAAAGGCTCTGATCAGACTGCGCGTATGGGCAGGCTGTTCTGAGGCTTTACTGGTCACATATACCACATTGTTGGAAATCTCATGCACTGGCTCATTTGACAGTACTTTTGCTGACATTTTGAATTAACTCTTTGCCTGCTAATGTCGTCTTCTGATAATTTTTACCAATTGGAAATTGGACCCAGATCAGGCCCAACAAAAGGTTGGTCTTGATATGGATCCAAACTGTTTGGCTGACACTCTGATGTATTCAATTCCTGAATGATTTTGTTAGACAAAGTTGGTTTTGAAAAAAAAAATACCCAGTAGCCATTAGTAGAATTTGACAGAAATCAGACAGCATTTTCTAATTTTGTTTTCCTCTTTAAGAAAGCAACATCATGTTTGATGTCTCATGTGAATCGTCTACTAACAGATAATTCACAGGAAATATCAAATCTGATTTTCTCGGAAAATGAGGAAAACTAACACAAAAATTGTAGTCTGCTGCAGTTGTGGTTGTAGCTTTAAGGTTTATGATTTCTTATGGAAACACAAATTTTAGGTCACAAAATACATTTTTCTAAAAAAAAATAGATTTTACTAGTGCAATGTCACTTTAATTGATTTCTTAAGTCATGAAATATCAATTATGAAATTCAATTTAAAATGGCTGTTGACTTATATCCATTCATAGGACTTATTAACCCATTGCAGCTGAATGGAATTTTCCACTGTTGTCCTTTTCTGTTTTAGGGGATGTTTGGTGGTATTTTTCATTTATATTCAAATTTTAAAAGAAACTTCTGTTTTGTAAACAGTGGAGAACCTGATCAGATGCTGTGTTTTGCAGCGTCTGATCTGGTTTTGCACTGTTTGCCGATGTCCCATAAATAGGACACTTAGGACTTATATGGGTTAATTTAGGGAGCGCAGTGGGGCAGTGGTAGAGTGCTTGACTCACCGGCGTCAATGCGTTCTGTCCTTGAGCAAGAACATTAATCCTAGCTTAGTACTGGTTCAACCCAGGAAGACCCATCCCTTTATAACTGAAAGATTGCTGATGGGATGTAGAGAATCAAATCAAGCAAACAAAAAATATGGGTTAATTTACAGCAATTATTGTTTTCTGCTCTCTCATCTGCTTATGCAGTTTGGTAGCCTTAATTGCAAACTATAATAATTTTGCATCATCAAGGTTCATGGTGTTAACTTCTGGGTAAACGTTAGCTAGAGTGCTTTTGAATATTATATAGGCAGCAGACGTAATAAGCAGATGACATTTTCATGATAAAAAAACTAAGCAGGATTAATGTTAAAGTACATACAGTCAAATCTCGGTTATCCGAATGCCGATTATCCGAAACTACTGGGTTATTCGAAGACAATGGACAGTCACGACTTTTTTCTCTATTATCTATTGCAATAAAACTACCAATTATTCGAATTTCGATTGTCCGAAAAATTCAATTTTTCGAAGTAATTCTTCGGTCCCAATTGAAGAAGTTGCTATTAAATTATCCTTCAAGATTCGAAGTCCAAAAGTCACGCATGGTGATCATGATTTCTTTGTTTGGTCGAGTTCGATTTACACACCTGAGTGATTTAGCAAACAAAGTTGCAACAGGTAATTGACACCGGATTAACGTTCACACTAAGCACGTGATGAACCGTTAAGTGAGTAAATGGTGTCTTTTATTAAGGTCATCTGCAATGATGGTTTTGTTTGATGTTTTTTTAAATGTCTAATTAGGGGCATAAATGAGCTAAAATTGATTTTAATTTGATCGTCTTACGTCCTTTGATTTATTCTTGACCAGTGTACATTAAGCGAACACACCAAGCGCACCGACTTTGTACAACAAAAATAACAATTTCGATAAAAGACGAATATCACGGACATGTGTTGTGGGTGCTCAAAAGAACCGTCTCATCGAAACATTTCTTTTGAATGCCTAAAACACAATTTTATGATCGAGGGAAAACAGCCAAAACCTAGGTTTGGATGCTTAACGAGACGATTCTTTTAAACACCCAAATCGTATGTTTTCACTGAAATTAAAGAGAATTTCGCAGCCCCAAAAGCACACAACGTCGGGCCACCAACGGCCTGTCAGCGATATGCCATCTCAATGGCCTATCGCTGGTAGGCCGTTGATGGCCCGACGCTGTGTGCTAGCTGGAATGGAGACCTTATGACATTAGGGCGATTAAAAAAGGAGACAGTATTTCGTCAGTAAATGGTTCGTCAATTTACATTTAACCTTTATTTTCATTGTTGTTAGCGATGTTGTTACATGTATATACATTTACAGTAGTACCACGACCTCTAAGTAATGACCCTCGATTATTTCAATGCATTTACCGTTACAGTCACGCCTCAAAGCGTTTTGTGGAAGTATAGTAGCTGTCAATAATGGTCAGATTTTCTTTCTTTTCGGCGTTCTTAGACCTGTAAAACATAAGAGGCGATGAGACAACAACCTCCAGGAATCTCATTTTCTTTAATGCTTTGACAGATGTTCCGATTATATAATTACTTCACGGAAAACACGACTTGAATTTGCGAACTCTGGCAAAACAATGACGTTCTATGAAAGGTCCGAGCTTTTCCGAAAATATCCGAAAACTCCCGTTTTCGATCATTCGAACTACCGATTATTCGAAAGGATTGCTGCGGTCCCTGGCACTTCGAATAATCGAGGTTTGACTGTATGCATACATTGATATTATTTAATTGGCCCCAGTCAGTGCTGTAATTCTTTTTTTTTGTCTTCATTGGTAGCTTCCCATTTTCTCTGTGTACCTCTGACGAAAATAAGAAAAAAAAAGTGATCTGGCAATGATAATTCTATGCCTACTAGTGTCGTCTGTTGATAACCTTTGCAAGCAGTTTGGATGGACCCAGATCAGGCCCGACAAAACGTCAGGCCGGATCGGAGTCAGAACTGTTTGACACTCAGATGGCATTCCTGAAAGAATTTTTTCGAAAATAGTTGATTTTGAAAAAAAATCAGCAGACGACAAAAAAAAAATGCAAAATTTACTATAGTAGGCAATGAGTAACTCGTCTATTCTAGAGCGAAGTAAAGGGTCAGCCCTCGCGAGTGGCAATAATACCACAAAGTCACATTCATTTAACACATCATATTGTTATTTTCATACATATTTCATAGATTTTCATCTCGCTGTGGGCAGTTTTTGTGTTCATCTGATCATTGTCATATACTAAGGAAGGTGTAGGTCCTATATTTTAATGGTTTGGACCCATTATTTTATTTATTGTCGAAAATTTCCCTTGCAGGTTTGATAACTTGATGAAAATCAGCGATCAGTTCGGACCCAGAGGATATGTCTATTTAAAGTCACATTTTAATCTCTGTTTCCTTGCTTTTATAGGTAAAAGGTTTTTAATTAACAGTGCATTTTTAGTTAACACTTTTCCTACAATTGTTTTACCTATTATTGTCTCCAGCCTGCTGATAACCTACGCAAGCAGTTTGGACCCAGATCAGGCCCAACAAAATGTCGGGCCTGACCTGGATCCAAACTAATTGACCGGCTGATGGTATTTCGTGAAAGAATTTTTCGAAAAAAATGATTTTGAGAAAAAACAGCAGACGACAAAAAAGCATGCAAAATTACCCAGTAGGCAAAAAGTTAAAAACTTTTAAGTATTTGTAAGTGCCTTGAGTCTATCATGAGTCCATTCGTTCTGAATTAATTAGCCTATCACATGGAAGGAGGACAATATTATTGACTACCTCCTGTTTGAAAATCACTTTTGTAGTCAAAAAAATTTCTGAGCAAAGCAAAGGGATGAAAACACTCAGAGGCCAATGTTATTGCTCAGTAAGTATCATCAAGCATTAAGAAAAATAGCAAAGTGCAATAAAATATTTAAAGTATTGCACATGGCCCCAAGGTTATAAAACTTTTTTTCATACTCAACTCAGCTGAGCATAAAATTTATCCTGCTCATAAATGTTAAAATGCCAACAATTGTTGGCATTTTAACATTTAAAAGCATGATCAAATACAACACCTGTGAGACATAAAGCAAGAAACTTCTTTATTTGTTGGTATTTTAGTTTTTATGAGCAGTTGAAATTTCGTGCTCAGTTGAGTTGAGCATGAAAAAAGTTTTAATTACCTCGGCGCCAGGTTTACTACCCGCATGTTACATACTTGAAATGAAAGATTTAAAAAAAAATAATCTTGATTCCCTACATCAATAATTAATGTTAACATAAAAAAACTGTTGAGAAAAAAAGATACAAAATGGTGAAGTCACAAAATGGCAAATCTACTTTACTTATTTATTGTCACCTACATGTACGGTAACTTTTCTAAAATTGCAAACAATAGTTGTTTGCCAAAAAAGTCTAGACAAACAGTGCAGCGCAATCAAAGCCGTTTTGACTTGGGGACGTTTTACTGTTAATTTCTTATCCACCACCGCCCGCTTTTTTGAAAAGCTAGTACTTGTTTATATAAGTGGCAGGGCAAATTGACGCCTACTTTGTGAAAATTAAATTCGCAAACGACTTCGACTTTGCCTCACGCTATAGGTAGCCCTACAGATTCACTGACAGTTTACTTTGCGCTGTAGGTCAACCCACGATATTTGGTACCCCACTTGTTGCTCGGCAGCGAATAAAATATAGCCTGCACACGGCATAAAGGTTCAATCAAAACCTGAATTTGATGTGTGTTTTGCATGAACATTATATAATCAGCCGGCCATGGCCGACTGCAATTAGGAAGCTGAGCAAATTAGCAGATTCTAAAAATGTGCATCTCATGACAAACAATGTTGTATGACAAAAAAACTGCCACGCCTTTAAAAATTCAGTTTACTCATTTTTTCACAGCTCATTAAGAAACAATGGGGAAAAGATAATAAACTAAACTCTGATGACAGCTGAGATGTTAACTAAAATGTTTAAACAAAACTCAAAACTCGCTGATGACTTTTGAACTTGGTAACTTGAGAAATGACCTCATTATAACGAACACATTGACTCGTTTTGAATCGAAAGCTATTCAGATAGTTGTTTCATTTTTCGATGGGGGAGAGGCAGGGGCTGTTAATTTCATATCTTGTGCAAAAGGTTAATTATAAATTGAAGATGAAACGACAAAAGTCACGGCTAGCAAGGAAAGAGTTATATTAAATATGTATTCATCCTGTTGATGAAAAACAGAGAGGATCCTGATCAACTGGCTTCTTCAGCTTCTGATCTGGATCTACATTGTTTTCAAAAGAGTGCATAGAATTTAATTATGATATATGCATCTCCTGTGTGTATACTATACATTTACGGTAATGCTCAGATTCCTGTGTTGTATATGTTTAGAAAAACGTTTATCTGAAAAGCCTTTTTGAAGATCTTCAATAGTTTGGCGACAGGTTTTCCGAAGTCGCTGTGACATTAAAGGAAAACAACTTGTCATAGAAACAATAGATACTGATGACATTTCGTCACCTTTGTTCTTAATTACAGAGTCTCGTTTAAAGATCGTTACGCTTTTTAATTCTTTTCTTTGGAAACACTTTAACTTTTTTATGAGTTTTTTTTAATGTGTTGTCATCTCTAATGATTATTCTGTAACTCGGTCACAGTACTGTGAGGGATATTCAGTATTTGTCAGACATCCATTGTATTGGCTTTAAATGAGAACTCATATACCAGACTGGATCAGTTTTAACAAACTTCACAGGAATGTTCCCTGGATGAGCCAAAAACAACTAAAACTAGTAACACATTCGATGGCATGCCATTGCAAATCCCCACACTCTCGAAGAAGTCTAATGATAATAGACCCTTTGAACCCACCCCAAGGTCACCAGTTTGATCGTAGGTTAAAATTTTTCAGTGTATCCTGGTCTTATGCTCATCCCCTTTAATTTGATATGCCACATGACCATATTCAGAAAATTAAATTTTTGACCCCTCCCCACACTTCTCTAGATTTGCCATGGAAAACCCTTGAAATCCGCGCTTAAAATCTACGGAGTATTCGGACGGCATTTTTAAGGTTTCCATGGCAGTTGATGGCAAATAAACCAACAACAAAAAATTGTGGAAGTTCATGAAATGCCATAGATTTTTGCCGTTGGTTCCATGGAAGTTTAGTGGATTCCATGGAACAATGCCGTAAATTCTATGGAAATATGCCGTTGATTCCATGGAATGTTTCCGTAGATTTTACGGAAATATGCCGTTGATTCCATGGAAAGTTTCTGTAGATTCTATGGAAAATCTTCCATCAATTCCACGGAAAATTTCCACAAAATAGAGCAGAACAGTTTCTCACTAATGTACTCATTGGCACAATATGACTGAAACATTGTTAATTGAAATCTTATTCACATTTGATAATACATGTACCATTAAGTTTTAAGTGAATAAAAAATTGAAAAAAAATGAGCAAATAAGATTATTGTACATAAGGCAGAAAACATATTTTCGAAAAGCACACTAACAAAAACAACATTGAACAGATATATACATTGTTTTGTGATGGGTGGGGTATAGGAACCTAAGAGCCATTAAATTATCATTCAAAACAAAGTTGAGTATCACTCACGTGAATAGACCAGGCAATGCTATGGCAATATTGAAACCATAATACATTTATGGCATGGAAGAGAAATCAAATTAGCCTTAAATAATATCAGAAATTGAAATAAACAACATACCAAGTATGTGCTTCAAATGCTTTCCTCCAAATTGAATCAAAACAGGAAGTGATGTCACTCTTTTTTTTCGTAGAAAATTGCAGTGATTCTTTTCCATGGAATCTATGGCTATCTATCTACTGCCTACACAAATAGGTACTTGTGCCAACTGATATTGTCAGCATTGGCTCTTAAACAAAGATGCTGATCTGAGTAGGCAGCTATACAGGCTGACCTGTCGCTTTATTGTTTGCAAATATATAAGAGAGATTTTCACTTAACCTTGCAGAATTCATATTTTCCTTCTGATCCAGTTATACAAGTGTATAGTCTTAAATATCACATAAAAAGCACCCAAAACAGGGTGGGTTGCTAGGTAAAGCCTGCGTTTTGTTTTAAAGTCTACTTTTGCATGTCTTTGACAACACCCAATGTGCCTTATGTAAAAATGTACCTCTTTGGTATTGACCACTGCTAACAAATGAAATAAGAAAATCCCCACTGAGTACAAAGATGTAGCCTGTACGAAAATTCTAACCAAAATCCACCCGAATTACAGGTGGATTACAGGCGGAGCTGAGATGGAATTTCAATTTTCCAGCTGGAATTGACAAGGAGATGGAATACTTGCAAAAATCCAGGTGGGATTACCGAAAGATTCCATGTGGATTTTTCTGATTCCAGCTGGAAACTTTCAAGCACATGGAATTTCTTTCTCAGGATTTATCCACCTGGAATGTTTCCTAATAGTATTTAAAAGTCCACCTGGAAACTCTTAAGGACAAGGAATTTTAGGACTTACAAAATCTTTTCAACCAGTATTTTTTTCTCAGCTGAATTTTTCCTTAACAGTTACACAGAAACAGATTTTATCTCAGTTCAAACTTAGAACTTTTTTTAAACAAAATTTGAAATAAGATCTGTAGTTTATTGGGACATTAGTTACCAAGATATTTTATCTGCAAGAACTATAAACCCTTAAGAGTAACAGTAAGAATTGCATCTGAAAAAGTTGTCTGCTTGAGTCATCTGCTGCATCTTATGTTCTATACTGTCTGCTTATGTGCATATCAAGATGGGCCCTAATGGAAATCACAAGTTCTAATTAGCTTCCAAAGTGCTTTAGGCTTTCTATGAAATACACTTGGACCTGCTCTGAAGTAAATTGAAAACTGACAAAATGTTGACTTATCAGTTGGACCTAGACCCCCCCCCCATCCTGATGACCATAGAGCATATATACCCCCTCCCTTTCACACTAATCATCTTGTCAGGCTTAGAGGGCTGGACAATTTCAGAACAAAAGGGTCAGTCACAAATCACGGATGTTTCTCTACACTTACGAAAGGTTATACTTGTCTAGTTAATTCAATATAGCCGACATGTGATTACGAATCTTTTGTCTTTGTTTTCTCCCAATTGATGCAATGGCAAAATGAACCCAAGCCTGTTGCACAAATCCACTTCGTTTCGGCCTTGCATTTTATGACTTTCACTTCGTGACCCCCTGCGAAATAGAGTTCTTAACTCGAGAGAAGTTCAAGAACAATTCTTGAAATTAGCAAGAATTCTTGAACTGTTCAATAAGATTTGTACTTAAACTGTTCAAGAACATAAATTAGGAACAATTCAAAACTTTTTAAGAATTCCTGATGTTCTTGAATTTTTCATAAACTGTTCTTGAACATTTTAATGACTTTTCTTGAATGCTGTGTTGACTCTGGTGTTCTTGAACTGTTCTTAAATGTGTTCTTGATTTTTTCAATGACTTTTCATGAACATAATATTTTCTTGAACTGTTCTTAAATTTGTTCTTAACTCTTTCAAAGACTTCTTGAACATGATGTGCTCTTTAACTGTTCTTTCATTTGTTCTTGGTTACTTCAAAGACTTTTCTTTTCTTGAACATAGTATGTTCTTGAAATGTTCTTACATTTGTTCTTGATTATTTCAGACTTTTCTTGAATATTATGTGTTCTTGAACTGCTTTTACATTTGTCCTTGATTATTTCAAAGACTTCTCTTGAACATAATGTGTTCTTGAACTGTTCTTACATTTGTTCTTGGTTATTTCGGAGACAGTCCATGAACATTATTAAATATGTTCTTGAACTGTTCCTAAATGTGTACTTGATTATTTCAAAGACTTATCTTGAATACAATGTGTCGATCTAACTTAATTTATTGCACGTAAGTTGTGATACCTAAACATGATATCTAAACTCAAACATTTGACCAAAACAATGGACATCATTCACTCTGTGAATTTGGCACTTAGTAATTTGGCATAGCATTTAGTAATAATTTTAGGAAAAAAATCTAATAATATGAGTCTTATTTCTCTACCATTTTAATAACTGATGGTGTGGTGCAGTGGATCAAGCTGGTGGAAAATCTGTAAAGTTAAGCAACAAGATCATGGTTAGTAGTTGGATGGGTGACCCAATGGTTTGTATATATTCCAGCTGGATTATTTTTTTCCAGGTGGAATTTTCGAGGTAAATTTCAGGTGGAATTTTGATGTAAATCCATTTAGATTTTTTGGCAAGATTTCCACCTGGAAAAAAATTCCAGGTGGAAAAATTTGCATATTTCGCCTCATTTTGTTACTTTATATAGCTTTCCACCTGTATTCCATCTCGTGTGAGGGAGAAAAAAATCCACCAGTATTTTTTTAAGATTCCATGTGTTTAAATTCACCTGGATTCCGGCTGGACCTTTTCGTACAGGAGCTGAATGCAAGGCCTGTACTTAATAACAATAATTATTATCAATATCTCAAGGCACTCATTCACACTTTTTTGAAAGAAATTTAAAGTCATTTGTTCAATGCTCTCAGATACCAGAATAAAACTAAGTCATTTTCCATTCCGAAAATTGACAAAGTTATTTTGCCGTTCATTTTTGGCTCTGAAAATTTGTTAGTCCATTTTCCACGGCATAAAATATGAAATCCATGGCCAAAAACCAATTATCCATAGAAAAAAGTGAAACCATAGAAAAAATGCCATTAATTCCGTGGAAAACAAATCCATAGAAAACGTTTTCTACGGAAAGTAACTTATTTTGTAGAATCTACGGCAAATTTCTATGGAATCCACGGCAAATTTGATGATTGTCCCCCGCCTTTTCGAAGAAAAGCGGAGGGACATAGTTTTCGGCATTCCGTCCTTCCGTCCGTCCTTCCGTCCTTCCGTCCCCCTAATATAGTAGGTACCTTGTGTGCGCAACTCCTCCTACAGTTTTATGCCGAACTTTCGAAACTTTACAGATGTTTTAGTCATGGTCTGAAGATATGCATGTGGTTTGGATATTATCCTGAGATTATTTTTTGTCACTTTTTTCGCAATTTGAACTTAGTCATTTTTAGGCGTTTTTACTATCAAAGTGAAAAGATAGTGGGTACCTTGTGTGCGCAACTCCTCCTACAGTTTTATATCGATTCTTTTGAAACTTCACAGGTGTTTTGTACATGGTCTGAAGATATGCATGTGGTTTGGATATATTCCTCAGATTATTTTTTAACACTTTTTCGGCCAGTTGAACTTAGCCATTTTTCTGACATTTTTACTATCAAAGTGAATGGATAGTGGGTACCTTGTGTGCGCATCTCCTCCTACAGTTTTATATTGATTCTTTTGAAACTTCACAGGTGTTTTGGACATGGTCTGAAGATATGCATGTGGTTTGGATATAATCCTCAAATTATTTTTTATCACTTTTTCTGCTATTTTAACTTAGGCATTTTTCTGGCGTTTTTACTGTCAAAGTTAATGGATACTGGGTACCTTGTGTGCGCAACTCCTCCTACAGTTTTATGCCGATTCTTTTGAAACTTTACAGATGTTTTTGTCATGATCTGAAGATCACTTTTTCTGCTATTTTAACTTAGGCATTTTTCTGGCGTTTTTACTGTCAAAGTTAATGGATACTGGGTACCTTGTGTGCGCAACTCCTCCTACAGTTTTATGCCGATTCTTTTGAAACTTTACAGATGTTTTTGTCATGATCTGAAGATATGCATGTGGTTTGGATATTATCCTGAGATTATTTTTTGTCACTTTTTTTGCAATTTGAACTTAGTCATTTTTAAGTGTTTTTACTATCAAAGTGAAAAGATAGTGGGTACCTTGTGTGCGCAACTTCACAGTTAGACAAATATTGTCAAAATCCAATATAACAAATGTGACATTGCTAATCCTTTCCATAGGAAATAGAAGCCTCTGTGGTGTAGTGGTAAAGCTAATCGCCTTGTAAATCAGGGGTCGTGAGTTCGATCCAGTCCTTCAGATGAAACTTTAAACCGAAGTCCCGTCCCCATCTGACCTTAAATGTTAGTGGGACGTAAAACCCTATCACAACAACCAAACTACAGGAAATGATCAGTGCCTGGCTTGGATTTTAATGTGGGTTGGGTCATAAGCTTATGTAAGCTAACAATGAGTTATCAAAAAGTTTCTCTTACAAACAGTGGAATTTGATTTAAAACAATGCTAGAATGATTAAATTCACAATTTATTTCCAAATACAGTTTATTGACAGTCATTTTTTCTCATTTAAATAATAAACAATAATGGCGGGGGACATAAATTCTCTGAATTTGCTTGTTTTCTGTGGAATCCGTAGAAAATTTTACAAATTCCATGGAAAACAACAAAATGCCATGGCAAATCTAGAGACGGGCTTGAAGGCCCCCGGCCCCAGGGGGCGGGGACCCAAAAAATTATGCCGGTGCATGTGCCATTCATGTGAGTAACTCACACCACAAATGTGGTTGAATTTCTGAAAAATAATTTGACCCTCCATGGTACCCCCAAGTCCCACCCCTGGGCATGACCCAGGCGGCCGAATGAAAATCCTGTCTGATATGTTATATATCTTTCATTTGTGAGAAGATACACAAAGTTTGGTTTAATAATCTTTGAAATTGACTTTGTAATTCAAATTTAATGATAGTTTTTTTTTGCCCCTCCCAAAGGCCCCAGGGGGCAGGAACCAAAAAATGGCACCGGTGCATTTGCCATTCATGTAAGTATAACTCACACACCAAATCTGGCTGAATTTCGGAAAAAAATTGACCCCCCCCAACCCCCTACGGTACCCCCAAGTCCTGCCCCTGGGGCATGACCCAGGCGGCCAAATGAAAATCCCGTCTGATATGTTTTATATCTTTCATGTGTGAGAAGACTCACAAAGTTTGGTTAAAAAATCTTTGAAATTGACTTTGTAATTGAAATTTAATGATATTTGACCTTTTGGCCCCTCCCCGGGGAGTGGGGCCAAAAAAAAATATGCCGTTGCATGCCCCATTCATGTGAGCAACTCACACACCAAATTTGGTTGGATTTTGTCCAATGGTTTTGGAGGAGATAGGGTGACGGACGGACGGAGGAGATTGCCGTTGAATATCCCTGACGCTTTTTAAAAAAAGCTTGGTTATAATGAATTTGATCTGTCAAAAAATATGGCCGCCAGGGGGTGTGGCTTTCAAGTAAGGAAAACTTTAAAAATTTCTTTTGAAACCATGTGGCCATGGCCAGTTTTCTGTAATGTACCTGTATTATTAAAGAAACTTCAGAAAGTCTGAATTGAAACCAATTTGCAAAATATTGTTTAAGTCAATTTGATCCATCGCCACATTTAGATAGACTTGTAAAACAAAATGAAACAACTGGGCCTTATGATTAATATGGTTCTAAACATGATATGCATATACGATACCCTTGGATGAATGTAAATCATGTAGAAAAAGTTTATGATAGGTCTGAAATGATAAAATGGACACGAATAGTTAAACTTGATTACATTCAGGTGCTAGCACTTCTAATAAGAGTCGATAAAAAAGAGGAAAAAAAGAACAGCTTAAAAATTAACCTTATAAACAAAGAATGATACAGGCTTCCAGAGAAAAGTGTGTTTTTCTAATTTCTCAACCAAAACATATGTTGTGAGTACTCAAAAGAACCGTCTCAATTAGACGGTTCTTTTAAGCACCCAAAACAACTTATTGTTAGGTTCAGAAAATAATTACAATTTTATGCTCAAAATTTTTGTTTTATTTTATAATCTTGACAGATGTAGATAGATGAGAATATATTTCTCAGGACAAACATGTCATTGATAAGTTCTATCCCTATTCTTAACTTAATCCCCCCCCCCCCCCCACATATAATAATAATTCCTGTTTTGAAAACAGTGTAAATTCAGATCAGATGAGGCTAATGAGATGCCAGCTGATCAGGATCTACACTTGTTTTCCACTCTTCTAGTAACGAAATACATAGTTATAACTGGATGAAGAAAAACTGGGGGTGGGGGGAGTGTGAGTACATAAAAATGACTACAAATTGGCACTTTGAAACCATGACCAATGTTTTTGTTTTGTGTTGATTATTTTAACTAAATCAGCTGACTTTCATTTTCCAGAACACCGTGAGTATAAACTTGTGAGGTTGTGAAAATAGAATAATGTTGGTCTTTCCATGTTACAGCAGAAATTCATGGATTTTATACCTCAGCCTGAGCAAGAAATAAAATTGGTGCACATGAAATTGAGCAGAAAATTGGAAACAGTAGCTAGAAAAGATAATAGGATTCTTCAAAAAGCTTTGTCTATTGATATGAAAGTCTGATACAGCCTCACTTTTATGTTACACATTTTTGCTTCCAATGGACACTAAATGTTAAAGATCAATTATTATGATACAGCTTCACTTTTATGTTTCTACCATTTTGCCTCCAATGGCACTAAATTTTGTCTTTTCATACTTGTTAACTGACTGCCTGCTTAAGTGATGTCTGGCCTGATCTGGATCCAAATTGTTTGACACTCTGATGGTATTCAGGCTTGAAAGAATTTTTTGAAAACATTAATTTTGAAAAAAAAAATCAGATGACAGATGAAAGATACCAGTAAGCAAAGGGATACAGTCATTATTATGTTCATTCATTGAACGTGTTCATTGTTCTTTAACCTTGTACCGAGGTTATAAAACTTTTTTCATGCTCATTTTCATTAAGGTAAAATATGGTGAAAAATAAAGATTTTTCTTGCTTTAAAACTCTCAGATGTTTTATTTATCCTGTTAATAAATGATAAAATGCCAACAATTGTTGGCATTTTATCATTTATGAGCAGGATAAATTTCACGCTTAGTTGAGTTGAAATGAAAAAAAGTGTCAAAATTTTCCTCAGGACCAGATAATGCACTCAGAATTGTCAAAACTCGTAATTCTGGGAATATAAGAACATGACTGATAATGGCCATGATATTTAAATCCACATGCAGGGAATTTAGAATGTGGCGAATTTTAACACACCTCACCTATAGAGCCAACGATAACAAACTGTGATTTATCGGACAATAATTCACAGCTAAAGTGTGTGATAGCTGACGTCACTGAAAAATGACGTCATTCATGGCGTTAGATGGTGTAACGTCGTTTTACGCTTGAAAGATGTTACAATTACATGTAAAGGTATGCGATGTAGTCTAAGTATTGGCGGGAGTTCTTCAGTGCAATGGCGGAAAGTTGGAAGAAGCTGAAGACTTCGAATGTGGTTTCTTCATTTATTGTGTGGTAGAATCAAAATAGATCAGCTCCAGTGTGTGAATTGTTGAGTAATAATTCACTGTTTGTCGGTCAGTTGTAGGAAGATAAATCACTCGTGCTGTGCGCTCGTGATTTGATCTTCTTTACAAATGACCTCCAAACAGTGAATTATTACTCAACAATTCACTGCTGGAGCTGATCTATTTCTTAATTAACAAGAATTGGTGGGGTATTGTGGTTGATGTGGAAATTAAAGGGACACATGCTCACCATATAATTAATGAGCTCTGAAAGAAGGCATTTGTCTATCAAATCAGTTTGCTGCAAATTTAATCAAAATCTATCAAGAAATAAAGAAGTTAAATGCATTTGAAGTTTCCACTATTTCTGTGTGTTTATGATGTCATAGCCTCCTAATTATATATGCAAAAATGAAACAAATAGGATTTGAAAAATAACTTTCACTCTATTTTTATGTATATGTCTAATATAACAATAAAGGATCATTTGTACAAGAAATTGTGTGATTATATGCTAAAATAAAGATTTTATGCATCTTAATAACTTTTCATGCATCTCATTAGCATCTCATTATATATTCAAAATGGCGGCTGTGACAGGACGTTATGAAAACTTCATTTAGTAACTCAACCGATTTTGATCAAGTTTGCACTAAAATTGTTTATGTGCAAATGCCTGTCTTTTCAGACACATTCACTATCTGCGTTTTCCAAAGCTTGAACATGGAGCGAAATTCCTCACTTGAATCTATGTTTCAGGGCACAATATTTAAGATACATTGAAGATAAATGTCAAGGCTTTAAATCGAATAGCATTTCCAAAATGAAGAATGGTCTTGACCCAACCCACAAGTGAAGGCAATTTCATCCTGCCAACAAGCCAAATATGACCGTGCTATCTGAGAGCTGCAGCAGAACGACCACCCAACACAAATGGCAGCACCTGCATGATAGGTGCCAGTGTAGACTGGCTGCAGTCCTTAAAACAATTTTTCATTAATGTGTCATATCATATACTAATGTAGCCAGTCAAACTCTGATGGCTCTGTTTAAAGACAGGGCCATCAGAGTTAGACTGGCTACAAGTATATGATATGACAAATTGATGAAAATTTGCTTTAAGGACTGGAGCCAGTCTAGTGTAAGTGTTGTTCCGGTTCTTGTTGATGAGGTATCAGCATTGATGTCAAGATGTGTCTGTAGTTATCATGCAATTATAGCATTATGGCTGAAATTTATGTTGGCGGCATAAAAACGTCATGTTTCCTCCTTGTTCCCTGTCCAAACTCACCAGCAAAATCAGCTCAACCCTAATCAAAGCAGTATGTAGTAGTGAAAGAGAAATGGTATGGAACTAACTAAATGTACCTGAATGGAAGAGAATGTACCATATGACTTGGACAGCCAGGGAAGACTCAGATCAGACTGTGCTTATGCACAGTCTGATCTGAGTCTTTCCTGGCTGACTCATTTGCATCTTCTCACGGGTAGTGTCAGGCAAAAATGTTGAGATTGCTCATCTGTGGTACAGTTCATTTGAATGAGTATCTTGGGCTTTTTTCTCAAGATATGAGTGAAATGAACAGGCTGATAAAAGTAATGGTGTGTTGTGACTCTACAGCCCAAAGAATGCCATGAAACTCTCACTTTTGCTGATAGTATTTTTATGGCCCCATAAACCTGCTACTCTGGCTCTCTCAGATGAGCTAGCTATCTGGACAAGTTGACCAGCTTTAATTAGAAAGATTAGTTTTAGTGCTATATTGGAACCCTGGGCCATGTGTCAAATGTTCATTTCTGGAATGGTTCTGATTGTTGCTGATCATTTGCAGAATTCTTGGCCCTTGGGAATTCCTGACCCTTCATGTTTCATTGATTGTATTGTTAAGGAGCTAGTTGCTCCTGAAAGATTTTAGAGATACCAAAAACTTGAGTTGGAAAGTTGCAGCAATTATACTGAATGCAAGGTGTTGCTATAGTTGTACATGGTACGTACCTGTAACTATATTTTGGCCTGACTCAAATTGTTGCATCCAACAACATAGGTGCAGACCAGCTTAGTTGTGGATCAGCGCAGTCTTTATTGACTCTCAGGGAGCGTATGATGGCTAAACCTGCCATTTACAAAAATTTCAAGATTCTATCTAGCAGGCTGGTCTGAGTCTGACCTGGTCATACACCCTGAATACCAGTTTTCTCAATGTAATGAGGCCTTGACTCTTTGGATTTTTTATAGTCTCTATGTCTGAAGGAGTTGCAGCAGAGAATTTATTGTTTGTGCCCCTGAGAGAATTTCAAGAACAGTTCTAGAATTGTTCTTTGCACATTTCTGGAACAATTGTTCAAGAACTGTGCAAGATTTGCTCTTGAAAAGTTCCGTTACAGTTCTAGAAAAGTTCAAGAATGTTAAATGGTCCTTTTTGTGTTCTTGAACTGTTCAAGAACAGTTCAAGAACTAGATTATGGAAATTTTGATGAACACTTAGAACAATTGTTCTAATATATTTCTGAATAGTTGTTCAAGAACAGTTCTTAAAAAGTTCATGGGGGAAAAATTGGGTCATTTAACCTTCATGAACTATTCTTGCACAGTTCTAGGACAAATCTTGCACAGCTCTAGAGCTGTTCTGATTTAGTTCTAAAACAAATCTTGCACAGTTGTACAACAATTGTTCAAGAACAGTTCACTTTTCTGGAACATGAATATGATCATGAACTGTTCTTGACAGGTTAAGAACTAGTTTAAGGAACAGTTATTGAACTGTTCTTAAGGAAGTGTTCATGAACACTATAAGAACAAAACTTCTTATATATTTAGATCAGAACGGTTTAAGAATAGTTCTTGAAGAAAAATGGGCCATTTTAAGTTCTTGAACTTTTCCAGAAATGTTCTGATTTGATTCTAGAACCAATCTTGCACAGTTCTAGAACAATTGTTCAAGAACAGTTCACTTTTCTGGAACATGAATATGATCATGAATTGTTCAAGAACAGTTCAAGAACTAGTTTAAGGAGCAGTTCTTGAACTGTTCTTAAGGAATTGTTCATGATCACTATAAGAACAAAATTTCTAATATATTTAGTTCAGAATGGTTTAGGAACAGTTCTCGAGAAAAAATGGGCCATTTTATGTTCTAGAACTTTTCCAGAACTGTTCTAGGACAAATCTTGCACAGTTCTAGAACTTCTGATTTGATTCCAGAACCAATCTTGCACATGTCTAGAACAATTTTGCAGGGGTAATTTAGCAAATGGTGCAGACTCTGATGAGATGTTTATGGGGGAAGTCTGTTTGTCAATGATCTACTAACTCTTCCTGTGTCGTCTGCTGACAAACTTACAAACAGTTTCAACCCAGATCAGGCCCGACAAAATGTCGGGCCTAATCTGGGTCCACTGATAGTATTCCAGAAATAATTTTTAGAAATAAAAAATTCCCAGCATGCAATGAGTTAATAGATCTTCCTGTCTCATAAACATGAATTGGCATGAAAAATAAATGTACACCATTCCATGTCTTGGAACCATAAAGGCTTTAGGTGTGCCATATATCATATAAATAGATATTTTCCTCTTTTGATTTAAAAAAATGAAGCACCAATGTTTTTTCCCAATACCATGCGCCGATCCAGAGGGATGGGGGGTTGTCCCCCCTTCCCCCCCCCCCCCCCCCCCCCTCAATGAAAAATCACAGAATTATAGGGTTTCAACAAAGCTACCAAGCCAACATTCAATGTTGGGCCATCATCGGCCCTCCAGCAAAATGCCATTTAAAATGGCATTTCGCTGGCAGGCCGATAATGGCCCGCTTTTTGTGGTATTTGGATCCTCTGTGTCCCCTCATCAACTAAAAACATAACAAAAACAAAAAACATCAGAGTCAGACCCCTCTGACAAAACTTTCTGGATCCACGCATTCAATAATCAGGTATTTTATGGTAGATTTGAAAAACAATCAAATTTGATGCTAATGAACCTGCACTGGAGATCAAGTTGAAGATGTGAGAGCAGTTATTGTCACTTTATCAAAGGCCAACCTAATTAGTGATCTCCAGTTGATTGAGACAATATTACTATCAGCAACAGGTTGATAACAAAGGTGGTCATAAAACTAAAATGGCAGAAATAAAAGCTTGTCTGTCAGTAAACTGATGTACTGGGAGACGTCAATGCTACTGTTTCCTATACCATTCTTGTTTTGGATTTACTGGAGTGTGCTACTGGTTATAGATTGATGTGGAGAGGGAATCTTGAAATAGAGGAGTTTCCCATTATCGGATTTTACCTATATCACGTGACATCGGCTGGCCAGTCCAGCAATTGGACTACTTCCGGTATAAAGCAACATATATACTGACTGTTGATCTCACTTTATAGAACTTCTATATATCGGTTAAAATTTTATTTAAAGAAATAAAAAAACGGCAATTATTAATTGACGAGCCTGACAAGACTGCGTGTCACAATGGTCATTTATGGTTACATCTGCACACTGTCCACTGATAGTGTATGAATGATAAGATACATTTTGTTTTGTGCTGGCCCAAATCGCACCAGTTCTTCAATGAGTTCCCGGGGGCCCTATGAAAACAATAAAATCTTGCACACGCGTCTTAAGAATTTCGGCACTCGTGACCAGTCGCTTTCTTTGAAGTTGATAAGAAGCCCAGCTAGACGTCTACTTATCACATACATGTAAAAGCCTCTAAAACGCCCATACAAACTTATCTAGCGGGGCTTGAGGCTGATTCTTCATCAACATCCATAATGTGTGTGTGTGTGTGTGTGTGTGTGTGTGTGTGTGTGTGTGTGTGTGTGTGTGTGTGGTAGTTCTACTAGAAAGACCCTGGTGTGTGCGAGCAGCGAAGACTCTCGCGAGTCTGTGCGCTCTCTAGAGTCTGCTTTAATCTGCGCCGATTTTTATAATAGTTCGAAATCAAAGTATATTTTATTCTTATTACATGTAAAGTAAAAAAAGATACGGAATACTTATAAAGTGTATATGAAAAAATAAATCAATCTTTTTTTTCGAGAATTAGAAAAGTAGCGATTCCGTTCTTAAGTTCTTAATAGCTAGACTACAGTGGATTGGAATTTTGGTGCGTACATTCAGTGGCCCAAAATAGTAAAATGAAATATTGCTGTTTATTTGAAACATTTAGATGAAATTAGACATCTATAGAATTCTTCAAGTAACTTAGGTCAACTAAATATTTAAGATCTGTAAATGTTCCCAAATGACTAACAACGCGAAGCTATGAAAACAGATACTGTAGAAACACTTTTTAAAAAATTCTATTAACATTCGGCGTTCATATATGAGTTACCCGACATTCAGTTTTGGGCGCATGTGCGGTCCCAAATTTCAAAACCTATGCTTTTACGTAACTGATTATCTACAAATAGGGACCCATTTAAATATTCACTCTTTTCAACTCGAAGTGCTCGCAGGTTTCAGACATTTCACAGCGAGCTTTCAGTAGTTTGAGCTAAAAGGAGTTTGGTTGCAAATAAAATTGAATCAAAAAAAATATATTCTCCTCTAATCTTACACTCGGTCCTAGTCTTACAAAAAAATATGGGTTTGAATACACAAAAACAAGCGTTCCGTTGAGACGGTTCTTTTGAGTACCCACGAAACATTGCATATTAAGAAATATACCCTATATTCGCAATACAATGTTTCATATATTCTATTCGACATATGCGGATGCTTCGATGTACCAGGGTTCGAGCTGGAGATGTTTTATTCTAGTGCTGCAACTTCTAAAAAGTAAGAACAGCGTATTTGCTTCTAGCGCGAACATGTCCAAATTATTACTTTTACTCAGATGATTTTTGGCTAAAATGAGACGTTTGTGAAACAGGCAGACAGTTCCCTATTATTTCTGTTGCTGATGAAGGTCTTGGAGCGATGTGTTTCCCTGCGGGTCTACACTATCCATTCATTCCCCCTTTGGAAAAGTTCGCATATATGGCGATATAAAGACATCCTTTCTCGGAAAAGTTCGCATAAAGACACATCGATTTCTGTGATATTTTTGACATTCTTTGGAAAGTTAATAAAAAGTGTAGACCCGCAGGGAAACACATCATCTCATCAGGGCCTTCGTCAGCAGCAGCGGAAATAATTGTGGAAATATATGGCGGTACACGTACCACTTGAATAAAAGTCTGCAAGGCTTTGTTCAGCGTAAATTAGATAAATTTGAAATAAAATTAACTCTTTTTGTCATCATATGTAATTGTGGTACATATAATTGCCATTTTCCCTTTGTGTGGTGTTTTATCCGTTATGAATATAAGTGAAATGCATGCAAAATCAGTAGTAAGTTATTACAGCTTCATAAACCGGAAGTAGTCCAATTGTTGCACTGGTCAGCTGATATCACGTGATACAGGTAAAATCCGATAATGGGAAAGGGGTCTATTGCCATTTCTGGACAGTCCAATATCTACTACTGTGTGTTAGCTGATAACCTTTGCAAACAGTTTGGACCCAGATCAGGCCTGACAAAATGTCAGGCCTGATCGGGATCCAAACTTTTTGTCAATATAATGGCATTCTAGAAAGATTTTTTTTTTAAAACCATTCTAAAAAAAAATTCAGCAGTTGACAAAATATCTTCCAAAATTACCCAGCATACAGCGAGTAAAATTGCCATATGCAACATCAAATTCTGTGTGACTGAGCAAAAATACTTTGATTCAATTATTTGTACATATCAAGACTAAGATTTTAGATTTTACAGAGAGTTTTATGTAGATTTTTTTGTTGTTGAACGAAGTATACTGTTATACTTTTAGGCTTATGGTGATTTTGAGCAACTAAACTAGATCTATGGCTTATGAAAAATGTTGATGTTCAATGGAGAATTGGTGTAAAGCACAGCAGGGCAGGCCATTATTAAATTAAACATGTAAGTATCCCCCCCCCCCCCCCAAAATATTCTGATCTTAAAAATGATTAAAACCCTTTTACCTGCCAGTCATGACTTTTGTCATTCAAAGTATATATGTGGGTCAGATTAAATGAGGGACAAATGGAGACTTTTCCAGTTTCAAAGTGTTAGAATTTAAGGACCATAGGACTTCCACTCCCCCCCCCCTCCCCCCCAAAAAAAACAAAAAAAAACAGGAGCATCACAGTTAGCCTGGGTTGAACCTGAGTACTAAGCTTGGTTAAATGTGTCTTGCTCAAGGACCAAAATTCAGAGACGCCGGTGAGGCTCGAATCCGCGGCCCCTCAGTCTACATTTACTCTCATTTTCTTTTTTCATTAGAATTTTTTCTGTGAGTTATAAAAAATCATTTTAATAAATAGAGAATCTTACATGATTGCTCATGTTTTATTGAATTTATTAAACGAGTTGGGGAAAAGACATAAAATGTGAGGCTAACCGAGCATTTTATCTCTTTATTCACAATGAGTTTGGTAAATTCAATAATACAGATCCCAATCTTATCATCAACATAAACATCATATTACACATATTTTACACCCATATCATGTTTAATTTAATATTGTCTGATGCTAATAACCCACAAGAGTCGATGCGTAGTTAAGAATCAAACAAACAGCATCAAACAAACAGGAGCACACGTTATATTCTATTTATCACATGACCCTAAAACTCTTTAAAACCGCTTTGTTTTTTCGTAGAAAAGTTAAAATTTTGTCATTATTTACGCAACGCTGTTATGGACGTTTCATAACAATACCAAAATCTATAAACCACTAGTGGTTTGTCGATTTTAATGCATGGCTTTATTTCACTCCCAGACGCAACGTCATGATAAATGGGAAATCCTGACAGCCTCCAAAATAACATTCTGATTATGTATACATGTGCAAGTTTATGTTGTTTCTCCAGGTGCCAATCGAAAAGGGCTATAACTCATGAGTTTCACTTAGTAAGTGTCAGGAAACAATACAAAGAACATAAACAAGTTATAGGTGACAAAACAAACATTTTAACCTTAAAGTCTTCCAAAGGAGATTCCCATTTGTTTTGAATTAAGCACAGAATTACATAATGTTAGTTTTATGAAGCCAGTCACTATATTTGAAGAAGATCTTACAAATATTGGCAGTTCTATTCACAAACATGAAGAAAACAAGTCGGTAAACAGATTACTAGGAGAATGATATAATAAGATGACAATGTTCATTGCTGGTCTGCAGGTTATGGAGATAAAAGCCGAAAAGTAAAGCAATTAAATCATTAGTGACAACAGGAAGCTTCACAATTATCATGTCTTACCCACATATTTGTGAGTACTGTTTGAGATTGGTGCCATTTGGACTAAATTTAATCCTACTACCCACTGATATGCAAAATATATTAACTCCTCGCCTCCTGGGAAATTTTTCATGCTTTTTATGTCGTCTGCTGATTTTTTCAAAGTCAACTTTTTTGAAAAATTATTTCAGGAATACCATCTGAGTGTAAAACAGATTGGATCTAGATCTGGCCCCGAGGTTATAAAACTTTAGTACAGTCTCAAACTCAAAATAAAGCGCTATGATTGGCTGATTGCGGACGATTGCGGACACGTGTCCGCAAGCAGCCATTTTCATTGCACTTTGGAGAATGAACTCAAGTTTTATAACCTTGGGGCCAGGTCCCACAAAATGTCGGGCCTGATTTTAATCTAGTCTGTTTGCAAAAGTTATCAGCAAACAAAACTAGTAGGTATAGAATTAATATTTCTTCAGACAAAAAAAAATTCTGCCTAAAATAGCTCAAATTAACCCTTTGTGGACTGGCAACCCCTTATTGGGTACTATGGCAAACATAAAAGACCCTGATGATCTAGGTCTGCACTGTTTGCTTAAGACAAAATCGATCTTCAGAGAAAGAGTTTTTGGGAAGTAATAACCTGTAACCCCTCACTGTATAGAATTGACCATCAAATTTCCATTCCAACTATTTTAATTTCAAGGACAGATTTCTTCTCCGCAAAAAGTTGATTATGTCATTTTTTTGCTCAGTGAAATTCTATATGAATGAATTCTATACAGCAATATTCAGATCTATTTCTATTTCGTTTTTCGGCCAGAGTTTTTTTATTTGTTGATTTACTTGAAACCCTCCTACTGTAATTTTCTGGAAAGTAGAAAAAAAAAATCAATTTCTAAAATTGTTTTTTTATTTTATCCGCCCACTCTAAATATAATTTGTATCATTGAAAAAAATAATATTTTTTTGAGGTTCTGTCTGTGTATTTTTGAGAGTGACACTGTTAAAAGTGATTGTCCCGTCCAGATTTTTAGAAAAATGATGAAATATTTAAAGATTTAATACAGACTTGGTGTTTACCTTCCTAGTTTTACTGTGTTTTTTTTTTCTGGGAGACATTATAAAAAAAACTCTGAAAAAAAAGAAAAGAAAAAACTCTGAAAATGACCAGTCAACTGGTTAGGTCATTTTCAGAGCTTTTTTTTCTATCCCCCGACGAAGTCGGAGGGATATAGTTTTGGCTGCGTTTGTCCATTCCGTCCGTCTGTCCGTCCACACTTTTTGTCTGTCCGGAACCATATCTCAGTACCTATCGCTCAGATTTATTTCATTCTTGGTACAAATGGTTAGTACCATGGACTCTTGATATCCTTTAAGTTTGGTCAAAATCGATTCCTTATCACTTGAGTTATTGTCCTTGTTTAAGTAAAGGCAATTATAAGGCTAAACCTATATTAGCTTTTTTGTGTGATGATCTTCACATTTCATCAAAGCTATTATATTTAACAACTTCTCACTATAGACCATGATTGCCAAGTGCCTGTAGATAAGAATGGCAGTGTCAAAGTTTTACCCCACCCCCTTTGACCCAACCTAAGGGGTCAAAGGTCAAATATTTAAATTTCGCAATAACTAAGGCAATTATTAATATTTTTTGCTGAAATTTTGCGTGCAGGCAGAGCAGCAATAAATATGAAACATGTCAAACGGGATTTCAATTTGAAGGCCTGAGTCCGAGCCCCTTGGGTGGACTTAGGGGATGGGGCCGAGGCCGAGGCCAAAATTCAACTTTTTCAGAATATGGTCATGTTGCATATCAAATTAAAGCTGACAATGCTGGCAGCAGCATGGTAGCAAATATTTTGCCCACAGACACACCCTCGACCCTTGGGGTGGGGTCAAGAGGTCAAACTATATCTTTTTCTGAAAGTAGTCATGTTGCATATCAAATTAAAGCTGACGACACTGGTAGCAAATATTTTGCCCACAGACACAAAGGTCAAACTATATCTTTTACTGAAAGTAGTCATGTTGCATATCAAATTAAAGGGAATTGAGCACAGAGCACCATGAAAGCAAGTATGCTGTCATTACACACATCACACCAACGACCCCTGGAGTGGGGTCAAAAGGTCATTTTTTGTTCTTTTCGAAAAGTGGTCATGTTGCATATCAAAGTAAAATGGAACAAGTGTATAAATTTGTCGTATTTGCCTTGTTCTTTTTTTTTTTAATCTGAAAAAAAAAAAACTTCCCGAAAATCAAAAAATAAAAAAATTCTGGCCTTATCTAAGTTGTTGGTAAGATGACACTATTGTCTCTAAGTCACAAGTACATTCTTGTCATACATGTATTCTCTTTTCTGCAATTTTTTTTGTTTTGTTCTTTTTGCTTTTTGTCTGGTGCAATATTTTTTCGCTTGAACTGAAACTAAAAAAACTTGATCGGCCATAAAACAATATGAACTGTGTCATGAGAAAATGACTGCTCATGTTTTATTGAATTTATTAAAAGGAGTTGGGGAAAAAGATAATTGTGGTTTGTCGATTTTATTTTTTAATTGCCTTTTCCCCAACTCCTTTAATAAATTCAATAAGACAAGAGCAAGAATGTTAAATTCTATTTATCATATGACCCTAAAACTACTTTTAAATTGTGTTTTTGTGTGAAAACATAGCATTACCAGAATATGTATTTATCGAATTTAATGCATGGGTGGTATTAGATCACTCCCAGATGCGACGTCATGATAGAAAAATTATGCCATATGCAAACATTAATATGATGCCAATCAGACTGTGCTGATGTGGAGTCTCATCAGCACCATATTTGTTTGCTCTTTGAATCCATGGTATAACAAATGCTTCTAACATCTGAATTTACCAGATTGAGGCTAGTCTCTGTAGCTGAGCAGGCACCTTGACATAAATGTTTTCTTGCGACACCAGTGTACATCCATGCCTCTAGTTAAGAGTGCATAATTTTGAACTTTTTTAAAATTCAAACATTTTGAATTTGTTTAAAATTTGAAATTAACGCTTTCCTTGCTTGTAGTCAGGTTTGTCCAAAATGTGTAGTCCAAAATTACCCAGTAGGCAAAGAGTTAATATACAATGCCATGGATAAACAAATTCATAATGGTGGAACAGAGACTATGTAGTTGATACTAAAGTGCATGTTTTTTCTTGAAAAAGGCCTTTGGCCGAAATATTGAAATAGAGTAAATTTATCATATGTGTTTGACATTGATTTGTTGAAAAAGATATAAATTTTGAAAAAAAATCAGTAGACAAGAAAAAAACATACATAATAATTGGGCCTCGTCACAAGAAAACCTGTCTTCAGGGTTTACGATGAAGTGGTATTCAAACCCGCCTGCTCAGCTACAGAGACAAGCTAGAAAATCAAAATTTCGCTTGTAGCAAGTCTAAATATAATACTTTCCAAAAAGCGAATAACAAAGGCGCTGATCGGACTGCGTGGCTGGTCTGCGCCTTTGTTGTTCGCAAACCCCGGATGACAGGTTTTCTCCCCTCGAGGCCCAATTACCCAGCCGCATCCAAGAGTTAAACGTATTAGACTTATATCAGTTTCATTCTTACATTGTATTTTTATTATTTACTTCATATCAACAAGTTCTTTTTTGCTGAAGAAGGCCTCCCAGCAGGCACACAACCTTAAATCATTGAGGTATCAACTTGGATGCGACGTCATGACTTCGCATTGACATTGGTATGACAGTTTCGACATCATGTGCCTCCTGGGTTAGCGCTATTAAAGAGGACTATGTAGATGATTTTGTACTAAATGAAGTAAAATGAAATTGGCATAGGAGTTAGACTGCTTTACTAGTGTTGTCTGCCTATAACCTTTGCAAACAGTTTGGACCCAGATCAGGCCAGGCATAATGTCAGGCCTGATCAGGATCCAAACTGTTTGCCGCTCTAATGGTATTCCTGAAAGATTTAAAGATTTTGTAGAAAAGGTTGATTTTGAAAAAAATCAGCAGACGTCGAAAAGAATGAAAAAATACCCAGGAGGGAAAGAGTTAAATGTACTCGATGCCATGAGATGAATTTAGTGGAAAAGTCACTAGATCTGACCACAATGCTCATGCATCTAAATGAAACTTTTCAAGAGTACAAAATTGGTGTTTTTGCGGTAAATTCATAAGTTTTCTTAGTCATTGTACCCCATTCAAGGCTCAATACTGCAGCATTGTGGGTAAAATATGTAGCTTTGAACTGAAGTACCCAACTTTTCAAACCCCATGTCATCTTGATGTGACATCTTGTTAAAAAATTGTTTGCTTTTCTTGAACCCAAATTATATTCTAAAGGACCATCAGACACCTTAAAGCGCCACCTACAATTTGCAGCAGACGACATTTTCAAATTTTGCCACTTTTTCAAAAATAACCAATAAGGAATGATATTTCATGAGAATCGTCTGCTGGCAGACGATTCTCATGTAATATCATACCTTATTTTTGTCAAAAACTAGGAAGGATGTCGCAATATTTTGTCGTCAGCTGCAGTCGTGATTGGCCCTTTAAGGGTTAACTCTTTGCATGCTTTAAGTTCTCATGCTTTTGTTGCCGTCTGCTGACTTTTTTCAAAATGAACTTGTACAAAAAATTCTTGCAGGAATACTATTAAAATGTCAAACTCTTTGGATCCAAATCAGGACCAACATTTTGTCGGTCTTGATCTGGGACCAAACTGTTTGCAAAGGTTTATATCAGCAGACGACAGAAGTCGCTGCTTGTAAGGAAAGAGTTAAATCTTGAACTGATCACTCTAAATAGTAATGATCATTTTCTATTTTCATTATTTTCTCCATAAATTCTAAATCAGAGATTACAGACCCTGATCAGATATAATATAAATTTTGTATGTACTTTTTCATCTCTTTTTGAAGATGTGATTATCTGAAAAAAATTGGATTGACAATCAAATCATGACAGATTGGAAATTAACGCTTTCCTTGCTACCGGCGACTTTTGTGAACTGGAGATAACCCTTTCAAACAGTTTGGACCCAGAACAGGACCGACAAAATGTCGGTCCTGATCTGGACCCAAACTGTTTGACACTCTGATAGTGTTCCTGAAAGAAATTTTTGAAAAGGTAATTTTTAAAAAATGTAAGCAGACAACAACAAAGGCATGAAAAATTACCCAGCATGCAAGAAATTAATTGGTGTGGTTGTCAGTGGGAAGAGTACAAGTGTTTTTCAAGAGGTTCATTGAAAAAAATAATCTTAAATCTTGAGTAAATGTTCAAAATCTTGATGTTCTTCTTTGAAATTAAACTGGATAATTAAAATAAATCATTGCTGAAATTTCCATTGCTTTGCACTCAAAGGAATTCCATGAAATTGCTTAGGAAAATGTTCTAAGACTTGTCAATCAGAATGATTTTGTGTTGTCTCAAACTTGTCTTTTGTTTGTCCAAAAGGTGTAGTCTGGTTTGTCCAAAGCTTGTAGTCTGGTTTGTCTAAAGCTTGTAGTCTGGTTTGTCCAAAACTTATAGTCTGGTTTGTCCAAAACTTGTAGTCTGGTTTGTCTAAAGCTTGTAGTCTGGCTTGTCCAAAACTTATAGTCTGGATTGTCCAAAACTTGTAGTCTGGTTTGTCCAAAACTTGTAGTCTGGTTTGTCCAAAACTTGTAGTCGAGTTTGTTCAAAACTTGTAGTCTGGTTTGTCGAAAGCTTGTGGTCTGGTTTGTCCAAAACTTGTAGTCTGGATTGTCCAAAACTTGTAGTCTGGTTTGTCCAAAACTTGTAGTTTGGTTTGTCGAAAGCTTGTAGTATGGTTTGTCCAAAACTTGTAGTCTGGTTTGTCCAAAACTTGTAGTCTGGTTTGTCCAAAACTTGTAGTCTGGTTTGTCCACAACTTGTAGTCTGGTTTGTCCAAAACTTGTAGTCTGGTTTGTCCAAAACTTGTAGTCGGGTTTGTCCAAAACTTGTAGTCTGGTTTGTCGAAAGCTTGTAGTCTGGTTTGTCCAAAACTTGTAGTCTGGTTTGTCTAAAGCTTGTAGTCTGGCTTGTCCAAAACTTATAGTCTGGATTGTCCAAAACTTGTAGTCTGGTTTGTCCAAAACTTGTAGTCTGGTTTGTCGAAAGCTTGTAGTCTGGTTTGTCCAAAACTTTTAGTCTGGATTGTCCAAAACTTGTAGTCTGGTTTGTCCAAAACTTGTAGTCTGGTTTGTCGAAAGCTTGTAGTCTGGTTTGTCCAAAACTTATAGTCTGGATTGTCCAAAACTTGTAGTCAGGTTTGTCCAAAGCTTGTGGTCTGGTTTGTCTAAAATTTGTAGTCTGGTTTGTCCAAAACTTATAGTCTGGATTGTCCAAAGCTTGTAGTCGGGTTTGTCCAAAACTTGTGGTCTGGTTTATCCAAAACTTGAAGTCTGGTTTGTCCAAAACTTGTGGTCTGGTTTGTCCAAAACTTGTAGTCTGGATTGTCCAAAACTTGTAGTCTGGTTTGTCCAAAACTTGTAGTTTGGTTTGTCCAAAACTTGTGGTCTGGTTTGTCCAAAACTTGTAGTTTGGTTTGTCCAAAACTTGTGGTCTGGTTTGTCCAAAACTTGTAGTCTGGTTTATCCAAAACTTGTAGTCTGGTTTGTCCAAAACTTGTAGTCTGGTTTGTCCAAAGCTTGTGGTCTGGTTTGTCTAAAGCTTGTAGTCTGGTTTGTCCAAAACTTGTAGTCTGGATTGTCCAAAACTTGTAGTCTGGTTTGTCCAAAACTTGTAGTCTGGTTTATCCAAAACTTGTAGTCTGGTTTGTCCAAAACTTGTGGTCTGGTTTGTCCAAAAATTGTAGTCTTGTTTGTTCAAAACTTGAAGTCTCTGGTTTGTCTAAAGTTTGTAGGCTTGTTTGTCAAACACTTGTAGTCTTGTTTGTCCAAAAGGTGTAGTCTGGTTTGTCCACAACTTGTAGTCTTGTTAGTCAAATAAGCTTGAAGTATTAATTGTCTTAACTTGAAATCTTGTTTGCCCAAAACTTGAAAGCTTATTAGTCCAAAACTTAAAATCTTGTTACTCAAAAAACTTGTAGTCTTGTTTGCCCCAAAACTTGTAGTCTTGTTTGTCCATAAATTGAAGTCTAATATGTTAGTCTAAAACCTGTAGTCTTTTTTATCCAAATTATAATTTAAAGTCTTGTTTGCTCAAACTTGAAGTCTTTTTAACTCACCTGTGGCATGAGTATGGCAATGGTCCGGCATCTGCCTTATATCATGTCACAATTTTTGGTCCTGAAAATATTGTCTGCTTTTTAGCTTTAGCCGAAGGCTCCGAGGTGAGCTATTAGTATACCAGTGACTCTGGCGTCCGTCGTCCGTCCGTCCGTCGTCCGTCCGTCCGTCAACATTTTCAAACATCTTCTCCTCTGAAACCACTGGGCCAATTGAACTCTAATTTCATATGAAGACTCCTTAGGATGGGGGAACAAAAGTTTGTTCAAATGAATCTGGTCACATGACCAAGATGGCTGCCATGCCCATATATGGTAAAAACCCTTTAAAAATCTTCTTCTCCAGAACCAGGAGGCCGATGACCTTGGGACTTGGTATGTAGCATCAGGGATGTGGGGCCTACCAAGTTTGTTCAAACAATGATCCTAGGTTGACCTTGACCTACTTAACGTCAAGGTCAAATTTGCTTCCTAATAGATTTAAATGGGAATTTTTTTGAAAAGTTGATTTTTTGAATACCGTTAAAGCCAAAGTGATTATTCTTACTTGATATGTTGAAACTAATGAGACAATGGCTATAAATAAGTTTCAAAGGTCTAGGTTGACCTTTGCCCTTTCAGCCAAGGTCGCTCATATTGTGGTCCCATCAATATATATAAACATAGTTTCCTCACAAACCCTTTGCCCAATTGAGCTCAAATTTCATATGAAGACTCCTTATGATAAGTCAGCCAAAATTTAAACAAAATATTTTGGTCACATGACAAAGATGGCCGCCACGCCCATATATGGTAAAAACCTTTTAAAAATCTTCTTCTCCAGAACCAGAAGGCCAGTGACCTTGAGACTTGGCATGTAGTATTGGGGATGTGGGGCCTACCAAGTTTGTTCAAATGATGATCCTAGGATGACCTTGACCTACTTAACGTCAAGGTCAAGTTTGCTTCCTAATGCATTTGAATGGGAAATTTTTTGAAAAGTTGATTTTTTTGAATACTGTGGAAGCTAAAGTCATTATTCTCACTTGATATGTTCAATCTAGTGGCTATAAATAAGTTTCAAAGGTCAAGGTTGATCTTTGACCTTTCAGCAAAGGTGGCTTATACATTGGAGTCCCATCAACATATTAAAACATAGTTTTCTCAGACAATTCTTGGCCAATTGAAACCAAATTTCATATGACAACTCCTTATGATTGGTTAGCCAAAACTTATACAAATTGTTATGGTCACATGACTAACATGGCCACCATGCCCATATATGGTAAAAACTCTTTAAATCTCTTCTTCTCTGGAACCAAAAGGCCATTGGCTTTGGGACTTGGTATGTAGGATTAGGGATGTGGGCCCTACCAGGTTAGCACAAATGATGAATCTAGGTTGACCTTGACTTACTTGATGGCAAGGTCAAATTTGATTCCTTATGCATTTATATGGAGAAAATCTTAAAATGTTCATTTTCTATAACTGAGCCGAATTCATTAAAGTTAAACCTTTTGAGACAATGGTTAATTAAGTACCAAATATCAAGCTGACCTGTGACCTTTTATCCAAGGCCACTCATTTGGACTGCCACATACCTATCTAAACATCTTTTTCTCAGAAATCACTGGGCTGTTTGATGGATTATTCATTAGATTGTTTAGGTCACTTGACCAAAATGTATATGGTAAAAACAAAATTTGTTCCATTATAAGCTGTAGTTAACCTTGACCAATTTTAACATTATTAAGAAGATCAGGTGAGCGCCTCAGGACCTTCAGGTCCTCTAGTTATGTCTGCTGCTGCAGTGCTGCATATATTCATATGCACTTCAGACTTGAACCCTGGTGATACTGCTTCAAAGTGGGTGAGGGGAAGAGTTAATACATTTTCTGCTGCAAAATTATATTGGCTCTCAAATTAAACTCCTTTGTCACTTGTTTATTAAAAACTGCTCTTCTTAATGAGATTATGACACCAATGAAAAGGATGTCCTTGAAAATTATCTCTTGTACCATCTGTAAAAATAATAATGCAGAACTTCATTAAAATTTATATTAATATTGAATTTCATGAAAAAAAGATTTGACAACTCAACTCTAAAGAGCTAATATTGTACAATATTAATTTTTGCTAGTGGCTTCTTTTGTCATCTGATAACCTTTGCAAACAGTTTGGACCGAGATCAGACCGACTGAACTTAAACCTTGATCCAAATTGTTTTACCATCTAATAGCGTTGCTGAAAGAAGTTTTTGGAAAAGGTAATTTTGAAAAACCCAGCAGACAACAAAAAAGAATGCAAAATTAGCCAGCATGCCGAGTTAAAGAACGCTCCAAAAGAGAATGGCCTGGCCGTGAAAAAAGGTGAAAAGACAGTTGTGGTTAGACTGGTTCCAGTCCTTAAAACAATTTTTCACCAATGTGTCATATCATATACTTGTAGCTAGTCTTAATCTGATGGCTCTGTTTTAAAACAGAGCCATCAGAATAAGACTAGCTACAAGTATATGATATCATATACTTGTAGCTAGTCTTAATCTGATGGCTCTGTTTTAAAACAGAGCCATCAGAATAAGACTAGCTACAAGTATATGATATGACATAAACAGAGCCATCAGATTAAGACTAGCTACAAGTATGTGATATGACACATTGATAAAAAAATGTTTTAAGGACTGGAAAACAAGTAAGACCAGCTACAAGTATATGATATGACACATTGGTGAAAAATTGTTTTAAGGAATGGATCCAGTCTAAGTTGTGGTATATGTTCTATCATTTTGAACACAAGTCAACTGTAAAAAGTCCAAGACAAACAGCTAGTGCAGATCCAGATCAGCCTTGTGCCTAGGAGCAGTCTGAATAGGACCTTCACTGTTTGCAGTTCTGGTTTAACTATTACAAGGTTAGCTTTTAAAAAAGCTTAGAACCATCGCATGGCCTTTTACAGTTATTAAAGAAGAACGTTTATAGCGTTTTATTATTGCATTTGCTGAAGCCACTCTTTTCAGTGTTTCATGGGCTTCAAGCTCTGAGTATTTTGTTTGTTTCAGTTAACGATTTGTACATAGGTGATCCATTGGAAGCAAATAAAAGACGGGAAATATGCATATTCCAGTAAGACTCTGCTCATGAACACACTGAATAATTGTAGAGTTAACCCCCTCCCCAGCAGTATGTATTAGGTCGTTCAACCGTATTCCTCAATCGAAGTCAATGCACATAATGCCTAGGGGGCATATTGAAACTGACCCATCTACATCTGGATATTTCGTCACATTTAGTCTAGAATATCGGAAGGGCCCACGTTTGATCGGGATTCTCGCTCAGTGGTAAGGTCTCTAGTAGGCCTTTTCGCTTTTAGAAGCAATCCAGTATCCAAAGTATATCAACATCGCTCACGCAATGATGGAATTTTGGAAGTAGCTTGGTCGACAGGGAGTCTGAGAAAGAACTTTAAAAGACACTGCTGTGGGGGAGTTTTAAAACACCTGATCCATTTCCGCAACTTGCTAATGGAACAGGCCCGAATCGAACACGCGCCCAATGGAAGTCTATTAACGTATATCACCAGCACTGTCGCGCTGGTGAATAATATGCACTTATCTGTATGGAGAACAAATTAAACACATATTTTCCTCTTAGGCAGGAATGGGCTATAACAGGCAAAATTAGTCACCTTTTCTCATAAATCCAATATCAGTCAAAGAGTCAACATCTACATCAGCTTACTTATGCTCACCTTTCGGCTAAGATTTAAGATTTATTTGTCTTCCACTTTACGCACTGGTCTCTTGGGTGTAGGTGTTGGAAGACCGTAAGGGAAAATACAGACAAACAAAACTTGTCAGCGTAAAATTGTAAATATTTTCTTACCCATCATTTTTAACATATGTTTTGGTTGCTCAAAAGAACCGCCTCATTAAGACGGTTCTCTTGAGTACCCACAACATATGTTTTGATTGAGAAATAAGAAAATTAAGGCCTGGCCTTGTTCTATTAGCCCCCATATAATAGAAGTGATTGAAACAGGACCTGGGGTATCATGCTAAAAGGTTTAACCCTTTACTCCATACTAACGCCTTTTGATGCGTTTGAAATATCAAAAATTTTAAAATATTATGGAAAAGGAGCATAAGCTCCATTGGAGCAAATGCTCCATTTTCCATAATATCTTCAAAAGTATTTAAAACTTTACTTAAACTTTTGTTGATTTTTTCAATGTTATCTAAGAATAGAAAATTATGTCATGATCTAAAAAATAGCATGTGGAGTAAAGGGTTAACCAACTGGACTGTGGCAGGTTGACAATTAACTAAAAATCATGATTTCTTTTCTCATAAATCCAACAACAGGCAAAGAGTCAACATTTACAGCAGCCCATGTAGCTTATACCTTTAATTTGATTGGCTGTCAGATATTACCTGAGAAATAGTTAACAGCTCTTTTCAGCTCAGTGACCATGCATGCTGCAGACAGATAGATCAGGTCAGCAGTCCAATCTAATCTGACGTCTCCTGCCGGGGTGGGTGGGTGGGTAGGGGTCCAGCATAGGTTCAGATAAGCAAATTTGTTTAGCGTAAAAGTGTAAATATTTTTTTCCCATCAGTTTAAGCATACGTTTTGTGTGCTCAAAAGAACCGTCTCATTGAGATGGTTCTTTTGAGTACCCACAACATATATTTTGATTAAGAAATAAAAAAAAAAAGTAGATAAGCACTCTTAACTAAATGCCTGGTCTAGGTCCAATCTGTTTGCAAAGATTATCAGCAGACAACAAAAGTCGCCACTAGCAAGGAAAGAGTTAATGTAAAGGGCATAGAAATATTCTTATAATCTTGAAGGGCTGTAAAGTGCAAATGATAAAAAAAAAAAAAAAATAGAAAAAAAATGAATAAAAAGATTAATCACCAAGTAGTGGTAATCTTGTGTTTTGATATAAAACATACTCTCGTCTTGCCATTCAATTAAGAGGACATTGACAATTGTAGCAAAAAAAGTGATTTTAATGGGACTATTTTCTTTTCTTTTTTTCCCCTGTCACTATACAGTATTTCCCCTAAATATGCGGAGACTCTCAACTTTCTGTGAATGCCTTTTGAGCTAGAATTGGGGTTTTCGTGGTATAAAGCTGTGTTCTAACTTTTTGCAAGGGAGGTAGGTACGAACAGTCCAAGGTTTGACTCAGGACTTTAGTTAAGAGTGTGTAACGAAAAGTTAATTTTCTTATTTCTAAACCAAAACATGTGTTGTGGGTACTCAAAAGAACCGTCTCAATGAGACAGTTCTTTTGAGCACCCAAAACATGTTTAAATTGATGGGTAAGAAAATATTTACAATTTTACTATCTAAACCTTTATGGTCAAGTCAGACAGAGCAAATGAGCCATCAAGTTCCAAGGATTCATGACTGTATAAAGCAGAGCAGACCCAAATCAAACTGCTACTCATACATGAACCATCAAGTTTCAAGCCTTTGAAATTTCACTATGTTTATGGCAAGCAGAGCAGACCCTAATCAAACTGCTACTCATACATGAACCATCAAGTTTCAAGCCTTTGAAATTTCACTATGTGTATGGCAAGCAGAGCAGACCCTAATCAAACTGCTACTCATACATGAACCATCAAGTTTCAAGCCTTTGAAATTTCGCTATTTGTATACATGTGTATGGCAAGCAGAGAAGACCCAAATCAAACTGCTACTCATACATGAACCATCAAGTTTCAAGCCTTTGAAATTTCACTATGTGTATGGCAAGCAGAGCAGACCCTAATCAAACTGCTCCTCATACATGAACCATCAAGTTTCAAGCCTTTGAAATTTCACTATGTGTATGGCAAGCAGAGCAGACCCAAATCAAACTGCTACTCATACATGAACCATCAAGTTTCAAGCCTTTGAAATTTCACTATGTGTATGGCAAGCAGAGCAGACCTAAATCAAACTGCTCCTCATACATGAACCATCAAGTTTCAAGCCTTTGAAATTTCACTATGTGTATGGCAAGCAGAGCAGACCCAAATCAAACTGCTCCTCATACATGAACCATCAAGTTTCAAGCCTTTGAAATTTCACTATGTGTATGGCAAGCAGAGCAGACCTAAATCAAACTGCTCCTCATACATGAACCATCAAGTTTCAAGCCTTTGAAATTTCACTATGTGTATGGCAAGCAGAGCAGACCCAATTAAATCAAACTGCTCCTCATACATGAACCATCAAGTTCCAAGCCTTTGAAATTTCACTATGTGTATGGCAAGCAGAGCAGACCCTAATCAAACTGCTCCTCATACATGAACCATCAAGTTTCAAGCCTTTGAAATTTCACTATGTGTATGGCAAGCAGAGAAGACCCAAATCAAACTGCTCCTCATACATGAACCATCAAGTTTCAAGCCTTTGAAATTTCACTATGTGTATGGCAAGCAGAGCAGACCCTAATCAAACTGCTCCTCATACATGAACCATCAAGTTTCAAGCCTTTGAAATTTCACTATGTGTATGGCAAGCAGAGCAGACCCAAATCAAACTGCTCCTCATACATGAACCATCAAGTTTCAAGCCTTTGAAATTTCACTATGTGTATGGCAAGCAGAGCAGACCCTAATCAAACTGCTCCTCATACATGAACCATCAAGTTTCAAGCCTTTGAAATTTCACTATGTGTATGGCAAGCAGAGCAGACCCAAATCAAACTGCTCCTCATACATGAACCATCAAGTTTCAAGCCTTTGAAATTTCACTATGTGTATGGCAAGCAGAGCAGACCCAAATCAAACTGCTACTCATACATGAGCCATCAAGTTTTAAGGTTCGTGCAAGCCTTTGAAATTTCGCCATTTGTATACATGTGTATGGCAAGCAGAGAAGACCCAAATCAAATTTCTCCTCATACATGAGCCGTCAAATTTCAAGGTTCAAGCCTTTGAAATTTCACTCTTTGTATACATGTTTAGGCAAGCAGAGCAGACCCTAATCAAACTAAGTGTTGATTTTTTCATATTCTGGTCCTTCAGAAATATTGGGCTCAGTCGGAAAGCAGAATACCGCTTAAGCCGATGCTAGGGGGCGTGAGAATTGCTGCACTTTCCATTAGTTCTCATGAACAGACTCAATAAAACCGAGTCTGATGTTTTCTTATATTGTAGGTTCTCTCTATTTCTGAAGGATCAGTTGGTTTTTTTCCAGATTATTATAAGGAGCAGTTTAATTCAGGTCTATACTGTTTGCTTAGCTCGGACTATATAATAAATATCATCACAGTGACTAAATAAACTATCATTCACTGTACATTATATTAAAGGTGTCTAGGCCTGTAGGCAAATTCAAACCTTATGTTCGAAATGGAAAACATTAGAATTCAACGAACCAGTGATATCTGTACGATCTTACATATTTTCAACTGGCTGATTTTCATTGTCTTAGTGATACCAACTCACTGGCCAAAAAGAAAAGGAGACGAAAATTGTAAAAAAGGTTTCGGCTTGTGTCTGTCGTGACAAGTCGTTGAACAAAAAGAAGAGGCTATCAAATGGGTGGAGAGTTTCGTTGATTGTCGACAAGATTTCGGAAAAGTTCATAGATTTGTCTATGGAAAGCTCATTACGAAAATTAACCTGTGACAAATTTTGTTCACTTGATTTATAAATTTTGTGATAAAATAGTGCTTCAACGAGACAATTCAATTATTCTAACAAGTACAATCTTTTTTTAAAAATAAAAGTGGAGAAAAAATATTTTAAAAATTCTTAATAAAAGGATGAAATTTAACTCATATAATTCTATCAGAATTTTTTTTTCAATGAAATAATTTAGTGACTAATATATATGACCTTCTTTGTGTGTCTTAAGTGGTGAAATTTAAGAGTTTTGTATTAATATATTGATTGTTCTTTTCACAAGACTATTTAGCTGATTTTTGTTTTGTTGTCATAATGAGTTTGTGGTTGACAGTGTTTAGAGAAAATTTGTTTATTTCAAATCACTGACAGGAGTTATAAAAAATATTTAGTGTAACAGGTAATTATAATAAATGGATGAAATTTAGGTCCAGATAATATACAATTGTGAATATATTTTAATAAGTATTTTAAACATTGTGAGTTTTTCTTGATACCCTGTATATCATTTTTGGTATGCATTGGTGCTAAAAACTGTCTCATCGAGACCATTCTTTAGAGTAGCCACAAGATATGGTCTGGTTGAGAAAGAAGAAATTAATTTTTCATTTGATCTACAAACTGTGAGGCCAGATAAAAACCTTAAAACAATATAAAAATTTCAGACTAAATATTTTACCCCCTTGTATACTAATGAATTCTTCCTTCTGGTTTGATACAGTGAACTTGGGATAGTCCATTGTACATATCTAGGGGTGTAGGGTTATAATTTTCCAAAAAATATTGTATTCTTTTGTCTGAAGATCATTTTTACCTTAACAAATAGTGTAGACCCTGATGAAATGCAGCATTATGCTGCATTTCATCTGGATCTTCACTGTTTGCTAAAGTACCCCTTTAGGGGTTTCCCGTATACAAAAGGGTTAAAACAATATTAGATTAAAGGGAATATTTGTGACAAAATCCAGGTAAAAGCGTAGGTCCGGATCCTGATCCAGACCATTTTACCCTCCAATAGTGTTGCGAAATTTATTTTTTAATTTTCTAGCTTGCCTCTGTAGCTGAGGAGACCCGTTTGAGTTTCGATTTGTCAGAAACCCTGAAGATGTTGCGGCCCACAACAGGGACTAAGCTAGGGGCAACTAGGGCAAAATGGTCGCACTAGGGGCCAAAATTTTGCCCTAAATGGAACCCAGGGAGAAGTGGGAGTCTCCCTAAAGGAGTCTCCCTTAAAGTGTTTTTTTTTTTTTTAGGGAGACTCTTTTTCATTCTTTCACCACACGAAGGCAAGTTGTGGTGACAATCTACTACCACTGAATCTTATTTATCCTTCCATTTAATGGCGATAGTATGTGTAATAGCTAATTTACTTCTAAACTGACAGAAAACGCTGTAATTTTACGCTATAACTTCTCCCTATCTGACTGTCACGTGACTTCGCCCTAATATTACTGGAGGGAGAAGACACTTCTCCCTACTGTCAGGGCCCAGCTTGAACCCTGCCACATTATCCAGCATGCAAAGAGGCAATAAGTACAAATTGCTTATCAAACTGCAATTTCTTTATAGAAATGGATAGCTTTGTGCATGGAACTGGAACATGATAGGCCTGATTTCTCCCAGGGGGTGGGTTGCTTATCTGTTCTGCAAGGTGAAAATGACCCTTTTTTGTGGGTAACACATTTAGTAAAGTCTTTGATAAGCTTAGGCTCAGGGCAGTTGCTTGGTACTCTTGTCTATATCATTTTTGGGACCTTAAATATTTAGCACTCATTTTCAAAATATCCAAACTTCTGTCAGTTGCGAAACGTTCGATACAGGTTTTCTATAAGTAAGGGCAGTTTTCTACTTGAAGAGTCTATATATGTTCAGCTGCCCTTACTAGTTCTATAACTGTTAAGCTTAGTTAGCTAATATTATAACAAGTCGTTCACTTTGACAGGGAGATGCTAATTTTGGAATATTTAATTTGAGGTAATTTCAGTATTTTTTTTCATTACTTCACTTTACCCCCCCCCCCCAACCCCCCCCCCCCCCCCCACACACACACACACACACCCCAACACCCTAGTACTTGCCCATTTCTTTTGTCTGATATGCATCAAGCATGTAATTTTTCATGCTTTTGTTGTCATCTGCTGACATTTTTTTTTTAAATTGATGAACACTACCGGAGAATGTCGGTCCTGATCCTTGTCCAAACTGTTTGCAAGACAACAAAATTTGTGGCTATAGCAAAAAAAAAGTAAAGCATCCTAACCGCAGCCTTGTATTAAATTAGTCCTTCCAATTTTAATTTTGTGTCTGATGGCATTTTCTGTAGCTGAACTGTCATTGGCCCCTAGTTGGCTGGAATGTCCTGCAGGTTGCGCCAGCTGTACCATTTCTGATAAGATCATTTTGATTATGATTTGAAAGATTAATTTGTGATTTTTGCACTTGATTGGTTTTATTGGTTACTGATTGGAATCATGGACCCTATGGTAAAATAGGATTGGTGTTGGAATCACCCTATGTATGAGGCAAAATCCACAAAATAAGCATCATTGCAAATTTAGGATATATTTTTACTCTACTGATTTTTCATATTTTACATATTCAAAAAATTCTTTCAGGAATACCAACAGAGCTAGTGTTAAACAGATCGGATCCAAACCGCAGAACCGGCAAAATGTTTTGTCTGTCCTGATCTGGGTTCAAACTATTTGCAAAGGTGAAAAATATATCAGCAGACAACACTCTATAGCTGTAGTAGTTGATGATTATGTACATGCTTTTCTTACACCACATTTAAAAGTCCTGTTTAATTTCACAGCTGTGGTGTTATTTTAATGTCCATAATTCAGTAATCTGTGACATGCCTTGTGGACGCACTTTGATTGTCCGACCAAATTTTGTTGCACAAGTTTTGCCAACAGCCAAACTTAATGTACATCTGCTAAGTCACCAATTGATTAAATGGGGAGACAATTTGTTGAATTTACTGAAAACACAGTTGACAGTTCTAAAAGCTTCTTGTTAAGAGTGTTTTGACAGCTTAATTTGGAGAAATTCATCGATTTTTCAAATTGTTGAATGTTGAAAATGTTTCTTTGACATAAAAGTTTTGTACAGGATAAGTGGATATATTGGAATAAAAAATGTTTTGATTGATCACCAGTGGAACTATTTTCTTTGAAAATAAGATAAAAGAAAAGTAAAGATATGTTCTGTTCTGAAAAAAATATGATGAGTGGATGCAATTGACTGGTTCAAGGTAAAATTCATTTATGAAAAAAATTATCTCCATAACATCCTTTATCGTTTAATCCTTTTCCATTATTCAAAACATTTGTCATCTGCTCTGTGTATGAGGGGGATTCAATATGTAATGGAAACTGGTATAAAATCAATAAAATGGGAAGTACAAGCAAAAAATTTAATTTGAGTCCCTCAAAATAATTGTTTTGTTTGTTTGATTTGATTCTTTATGTCCCATCAACAATCTTTCAGTTAAACAAGGACAGGTCTTCCTAGGTTGAACCAGTACTAAGGTAGGATTAATGTGTCTTGCTCAAGGACTACAACACAGTGACACGGGTGAGGCTCGAACCCGCGGCCCCTCGGTCTTGAGTCAAGCACTCTACCACTGAGCCACTGCGCTCCCTCCCTCAAAATAATTCACCACCATGAGATCTACACATTTCCTTAGGTGTATACATGTACCTATATATTTCAGATCCAAGAGAGGCATGGGAACGCAGCTAAGTCAGTACTTTTACCAATGGCGGAAACAAGAAGATTGTATATTACTAGTATAAGCGTCTTTGAACTTAATCACCAGACTGGAAAATTATTTTTCTTATTACTCAACCAAAACATGTGTTGTGGGTACTCAAAAGAACTGTCTCAAACACATGTTTCAATTGATGGGTAAGGAAATAAATGCAATTTTAGGTGCTCTGGACCCATGAATCGCTAATCTGTCTATATGATATTGAAATCAGTGTGTCCGTAAAAGATCATCTACACATTAATGTACATTGCACGAGATTCACTTTGTGGTTTTAGCCCTATTTAGATTTCCATTACATATTAAACCCCCTCGTACATACTTTGGCTGCCTATATTGCAAACAGTATTGACCAAGATCAGACTGCTTCTAATTGGACATAGTGTTTGCTTCCATTATAAAAGTTCTCTGGAGTGCATTTGAATATACAGTAAAACCTGTCTTAAGCAGCCACTCAAAAAGGCAAAAACGTTCTTCAAACGGATTATTGCTTATTGCAGGTTAAAAGCATTGCTAAGGGGAGCATTCTGCAACACTTTCGACCTTCATTAAGCTATGATTTGTCATTAAGATCTTTGTTTTGTCTATTTTTGAGTGGCCGCTTAAGACAGGTTTTACTGTATGTGTATAGCAGGTGTAATAAGCAGAGGACATTTTCAGGACAAAAACTATTGGCAGGTTAATGGTTGATATAAAAAGAGTTTTATTCTATTTGTAGATGAGTACTAAGACATTGGTACATTGCAATTGGTCCTATACTTTCGATGGATATTCTTCAAGTTTTGGTAAGTTAAACCAGTTGCGCAGTCTATCCTGAACATTCACTGGCCTGCATGCACAGCATGGACGCAAATGGATGTTCAGAGCGAAAGCATCAGAAGCCATGGCCAACTGATCTTGATCTCAACTGTTTTCAAAAATGTGTATAAGCAACTGCTAGATTTTTATGTGGTAGCCAAATGTTCTATATTTAATAGTAATATAAGATCTGCAATTATTTGTATCTTGCTAATTTCATTATCAGATAATATAATATTTAAGTCAAATACATATTACACAAAACAAATACATGCATTTAACTTTTATATCAGTGACATTTATCCAGTTTAGATAAAAGTATCGAAGGCTATTTTCAAGACATTTTCAGTAGTTTTTGGTCTGTTTGGTCAGTTAAGTGCCTAATTTCAGTTGTTGTATACAGTATTAGATAAGGCAATTTATTTAGTAGCAATTATTCTGCTACTAAGATTATAGGCTGATATTATCATATTGGTGTCACTTTCTGCCTTGTTTACTGTTGATCCATATCAAACCTGGTATCAGACTTAATTCTTATACAGATTCTTAACTTATATAATGCTAGACTGCTTAGCCCTTCCATAATAGCGCCTTCTGACGCCTTCGAAATGTCATTATTTGAAAATATTACGGAAAATGGAGCATTTGCTCTTTTGGAGCAAATTCTCCATTTTCCATAATATTTTCAAAAGTATTCAAAACTTAACTTAAATTTTTCTTGATTTTTTTCAATGTTGTCTAAAAATAGAAAATGATGTCATGATCTTAAAATAGCCTATGGAGTAAAGTAATTTATTCAGTAAAAATTATTCTGCTACTAAGATTAGGGCCTGATATTATCACATTGGTGTCACTTTCTACCTTGTTTACCTGTTGATCCATATCAAACTTGGTATCATACTTGATTCTTTATACAGATTCTTAACTCATATATGCCAGACTGTCTTTGCATGCTGGGTTATAGTGCATGAATAGTTGTTATCTACTGATGCAACATTTCAAACAACTTGCGCGGTTCCAGAAAGTTTAATCCAACATTTTTTGACTTTGACATTTTTGTTAAGCTGATGAGGGGGTTGGGAGGATCCAAATACCATATTATAAGTGGGCCATCATCAGCACGCCAGGGAAACGCCATTTAAATGGCGTTTCAATGGCGTGCCAATGATGGCCCAACATTGAAAGCTGACATGTTAGCTTTGTGAATTTTCAGTGGATCCGACCAGTATTGCTAAGAAACCCTATATTTTTGTGATTTTTCAGTGGGGGTGGTGTACGGACACCCTGTCCCCCCCCCCCCCTCTGGATCCATGCATGAACAAAACAGAAAACTGTCAGGGTTGTGGGAAGAGGGAAGGGGACCATGGGGATTGTCAATGCAACTAACAGTTCCCCCAAACTCCTGGATCCACCTTATTCTGTTTTCAAGTTGACTATTTCATAATCAAGATGATTTTTTGTACAGATTCTATTACACCACAGAGAGCTGGGAGCCAGCTTAATATATATATTTCCCTGCACAGCCTATGCAGAGTCTTATGCTTGCTCACATATTTTGCTTACATTTAAAATATTTTTCATCATCGGGTTTTGATTAAGGTGCAGGTGCATCTTCCACATCAGTGGGCCCCTCTCCCGGTAACTGGCTTGCTGCACACAGAGCAGATCTTACTTTGGGTAAGACTGCCATTTGTAGCAAAGTTTTATGGCAGGATGCCTTTCCTTTCACCAACTCAAACACTTTCGTCAGTCCAAGACCGCCGTCTGTACCCTTCTGACTTGGGCTGTGTGCTCCACTGTTGGCACCATAAATTAGTAGTGCTCTTACCCTGGACCACTGCTACAGTACTGGGAAGTCGGCCTGTTGACTTCCCCTGTGAAGCTACTATCACCCAGGTTGTGACAGGCTAGTTTCTGGCATAGCTGCCACTCTCTAGTTTTGTGTAGATGCCTAGAGAAAAAACCTAGATAGGTGACCCTCCTACTTTGATCTTACATGCAAATTATCTGCTAGAAATAGCCCCTGTCCACCCCCCACCCCACCCCCACCCCCCCCCCCCCAGTATATAAAATGTATCTTCTGTTTTAAGAAAATCTCTGTCCACTGATTAAAATGGGTACTATACAGAATGCAGAACATCATGGTCCACACTCTCAGTCTGGTAAATGAGTTTATGGGGGGATTCCATTTACCCTGGCCAGTTTCCCTGGTCTGGTCATCTCCCAACTGTTTCTGGAGATAGGGCAGGTATTACAACAACCATTTAGAATGATACAAGGCAAACTTTTATGTTTTATCTCTGTTAGGATTTTAGTTTTTATTGAATTATTGTAGTTTTGAAGTGTTCACTAGGTGTCCTGGTGGGATCACATCTGTGCGGGGTTAGTTCTGAGTGGACTTGTTACATGTATAATTTTTTTTAACCCTTAGACTTTACTACATATATTATTATATTATAACAACGCATTTTGACGCCATTGAAATATCATGTATTTGAAAATATTATGGAAAGTATTCAAAACTTTACTTAAATTTTTCTTAAAATTTTTCAATGTTGTCTAAAAATAGAAACTGATGTCATGATCTAAAAATAGCCCATGGAGTATAGGGTTAAGGTGGATTAATTCATCATTTGTTGATTCAACATGGGGTATGTTATTTTGGAACGGTTTTGTTTGTTTTGATGCTTTACGATCCCAGTCAACAGTTTTTCAGTCATTTTGAACCAGTAAGCAGAAGACAAAGCATTTTGCTCAAGGACACAATAGAGCATTGGCGTAGCACCCATTACCCAGGTTAGCACATGTGTAATAAAAATAGTAACATTCAAGGGAGGTCACTTAATGTGATAAAAGTGATTTTCCATAGTATAAGAAACTGCTCATAAAGGAAAGAATTCGCTCCCTTTCCGAAATTTACAGTACCCAGTATGCAAAGTGATCAAACCAAAAAGAAAGAAGTTACAAATTTGGCATGGCATCTGCGGCTTTCATGATCCACCCAGTAACTGTCCAAGTTGAAGATTCAGTTTAATATAGCTCTAGATCTCATGATCCCCTGAGGACAGATTTTATTGAAATTTTGCATGATAAAGGTTAATGATGGTTAATCAATGGGTGTTCAACACTTCTCTCAATATGATCTATATGAATTCATCCTTTTGTGAGATCTCTGATTTATTTATGAGCCAATGCCATCTGCACTGTATTGCATATAGGAGAAACCAATCAAATAAAATGGTGACAATTGGCAGAAAGTAGGCAAAAACGGTCTGAAATCAATAGCCCTGCTTTTAATAAAATGAGACTTGTTCGTGGCAATACTAAGCTATCAGGGTACTGCTGATATTTGTTTCTTTTTTGTGTACAAAAACTACAATTCTTCACTGTTAATGTAATTGACCTTTAATAGCAAATTTTAAACAGTCAGCTAGTGACATCTTCAAATGCTGTTGACTCCTGTTAACCCTTAAAGCGCCAATCACAGCTGCAGCAGAGGACAAAATTTCCGACAGATTTCTAATTTTCGAAAAAAATAAGGTATGATATTTCATGAGAATTGTCTGCCAGCAGACAATTCTCATGAAATATCATGCCTTATTTGTTATTTTTGAAAAAGCAGCAAAATTAGAGATTATTGTCTGCTGCAAATTATAGGTGGCGCTTTAAGGGTTAATAACTCTTTACATGCTAGCTTTTGTTGTCACCTGCTGACCTTTTTTTTAAAAATAACTTTTTCAGAACTGTGAGTTGACTTATTCTGTCGGTCATGTTCTAGTTTTACAACTATATAAATTATTACTATTATTATTATTATTATTATTATTATTATTATCTGGATCCAAACTGTTTGCAAAGGCTATCCGGGAGGCTATCAGCAGTTGACAAAAGTCACTGCTGCTTATATTCCAATTCCAATATCACATCCCCCCATGCTTGACTCGAGACCGAAGGGCCGAGGGTTTGAGCCTCACCGGCATAACTGCGTTGTGTCCTTGAGCAAGAACATTAATCCTAGCTTAGTACTGGTTCAACCCAGGAAGACCCGTCCCTTTATAACTGAAAGATTGTTGATGGGATGTAAAGAATCAAATCAAACAAAACAAATCACATCCCCCACATGCCAATTGATAGGAACATCATACCCAGACACCATTTTATTATGACTGAAAAACATACTGAAAAAAAATTGCTTTCAATACCAAATAAACAAACGCTCGATCTCAAGACAGCAATTTATCTCAGACAAGATAGTAACAGCAAACAAAATGTCTCTTTTCACATTCAATGTAGCCAACCACAGTTTAACATGCTTGCCAAGTTTTGTTGAGATTTTAACATACCAAATCAGACTAACAGCAATCAAAACGTCTGTTTTCACTTTCAATATAGCCAACCACAGTTTAACATGCTTGCCAAGTTTTGTTGAGATTTTAACATACCAAATCAGACTAACAGCAATCAAAATGTCTGTTTTCACTTTCAATATAGCCAACCACAGTTTAACATGTTTGCCAAGGTTTGTTGAGATTTTAACATACCAAACCAGACAAGAATCAGACAGATAGAACAGCAACCATTAAAATGTCTGTTTTCACTTTCAATGTCGCCAACCACAGTTTAATATGTTTGCCAATTTTGGTTAAGATTTTGACAGGTTTTGAAAGTAGAACAATGCATAGATAAGCTGTTCCTTAAAAATTAACCTTCTTATAATATTAGTAATTTATTAATCCATTAATATAAATTTGCTTATCCCTAGTGACATAATAGCCATCTATTGTTTCGGGATTACATGTATTTTGTTTCTTTTACTATGTACTTTAGACAGTCATTCAGGCCTTTAGATCATAGTGGTAACTATAGAAATTAATTTTCTTATTTATCAACCAAAATATATGTTGTGGGAACTCAAAAGAACCGTCTCAATGAGACGGTTCTTTTGAGCACCCAAAACAATTGTTAAAATTGATGGATAAGAAAATATTTATAAATTTACACTCAAAAATTGTGTCTATGCTGTGACTCAGGGCTCGAAAAATCCACTCGTCCGCTCGTATTTACAAGTGCCTCAGGCTGCAGGGCAAGTGAAACTTTGGATGATTTCCAATGTAAATTAATGATTTTTCCATATATGCCAAAAAAATTTGTGATGCAGGGCAAGTGCCTATTTTGAGATATTTCAAGGCCTGTGACTATACCATATTCACGCTAGAGAACCTCTGTACTCGAACAGCGCAGTCGTCGCGTGGTGGTCACAGTCGACGAGTGAAAAAAATGACGTGTTTATGTGCACCTTGCTGTTGAAAAGGGTAATAAATTTCTTAATATTTTACTTCTGAGAGTATTTTTTGCTGATTATTGTCACTAATATATCCAGCTTTGTATCTGCGTAACAATACAAGTGTGGGTTAAGCGATAGTCAATACAGCGCCTTATTTATACAAAGAAGGTGATTTTTCTCCAAAAATTGGATGAAAGATTTTTTTTGTTTATATTCTGAAATTTATGCTTACTTTAGATAAAACGCTAAATACCATGGCTTTAATGTGCAAAAGTTTGAAATCTGTGGGTAGAGCATTTTGAAAGTTTTTCAAGTATTTAATACTGTACGCACGGTTTTCCATATCGGGTGTTCTGGCCCAATGATCAGGTGCTCCTGTACACAGTCGTCTGGATTAGATAAAAGAGAACTGTACGCATATGTCGCGGGTTGTTCTTGCTATATTTGAGCCAGCACATGTGTTTTGGGGCACATATTGCATTTTCGACCGACGAAAACCCAGGCAAGCCTGTGCAGACGGGCATTAGCCTTTGTTACTAATCATACACAAAGTATGGATGAAGATAAAGACTCGAAGCAAAATTTGAACCTCTAGTCCAACTAGATGCGTCGAAAGTAGCGCAACGACACCTTAGCAGGTGGCATGCCCTCATTAACAAATTCAGACGTGTTCAATCTTCCAATCTAATCTATGGCCAGTGGATTTAACTCGTTGCATGCTGGGATATTTTCTATGCTTTTTGTCATCTGCTGATTTTACCTGATCTGGGTCCAAACTGTTTACTAAGGTTATCAGCAGGCGGCACTTGTATATAAAGAGTGTGGTTGGTCGCCCTTATCAACTAGCTCCCCGGGCAGTCCAAAATCACTTTCATGGTATTGACCAATTCGCGCCGGTTCAAACCGGGGGGGGGGGGGGGGGGGGGGGGGGGGGTGACAAGTCAAGAGCTCTTTAAAATTGTAGGTATACTTTCCAGTATCTCACTTCTGGAAAACGGAACAAACCTTAGTTAGACCACGCGTTGAACTAAATATTTTCCACATTTTGGTAAATTTGTTGGCATTCCTTTGCTAATTTACAGCCACAAAGCGATCACGGTCCACCTAGCGAGGGGGGGGGGGGTACTCGGATAATTTGATACATGAGTAGGCTCAGTGCATTTTTTTTTTTTTTTTTTTTTTTTGGTTTAAATTTTTGAATAACAATTTTTTTGGGGGGTGGGGGGGGGGTCAGAAATATAAATATTTTGGGGGTATGAAGATTCTGTGGATATTTGGGGGGGGGATCAGGACAAAATATGACTAGTTTTAGGTGTCTCTTCTATGTATGTTAGGGTCTTTTCTTAAGGTAAATGTACATAATGAGAATATTTTTGCGTGGCAAAAAAATCAAATATTTTTTGGAGTGCTTGATATTCCCGATATTTTTTGGCGGCAAACGGTAGATACTTGGCCCAATCCTACGTATAAAGAAAAAGTGAGAGTACCCCCCCCCCCCACACACACACACTCTCACCCTGGGTCACAGTCTATGATGAGAAGATGCTAGCTAGGTGATCTGCGATGGCGGATTGAGATAATTTCTGGCGATTTTATAGACGATGCTACTTGTTAATCATACATGTATTAAATCTGAACATATGTTGATCTATGCTCTACGGGAGTTCGGCTTATTCTATATTATTGAGCTCCTACTAAATGGTCCGTGATCGTAGTAAAATTATGGGTTAATCTCAAAATAGTTTTCAACCCCGTAAGGCCAAGCTACCCACACCATAATCTAATATTCACACGCAGAATCGGTCTCATCCAAATAATGTTACATGGCAATGTATCAGCGGATGGACAACGCCAAATATCTCCCCAAAATTTTCGGAGGATAAAATAAACAAGAATATTTAACAATGAACTTTAAAACGCATTGCATATTTTCCTTTTTCAGTATAAATGGGTTACATGTAGCACACGAGATCTTTTTAATGCATGCATGTATAGCTCGAGAATAGGCCTGTATTTGGGATAAAAATTGCATCGTCATACCTGTTCAGCGAATGCTCGCATGAGCCTCGGCTGTTCGTCCAAAATCTCCTGTGCTGTCTTAGTTCCAGAAGCATTTTTAATTAGCTTGCGAAAACTTAGTAAGCACGTAAAATTGGGCCACTATCGGCCCGCAAGCAAACGCCATCCGAACGGCGTTTCGCTGGCGGGGCGATAGTGGCCCGAGATTGGATACTGGCTGGGCATATCAGCTGCCGAGGTCGACCGTTAAATAGTTTTGCTGTCAGTAGAGCGGCAAACAGTATTGACCCAGATCAGACTGAGCCTACACTGCTTGCAAAAATATTTCTAAAATGTTCCAGCAAAGGACAAAACAAGTTTTATTGTGATTAGCGTACTTTCGGCATTAGAGATTTTGTTTATTTCCAAAATGTAATGCTTTTCTCTGAAAAGTGCGCGGACCCTGATGTAAGTCGAATTATGCTTGCGGCAATTCATCGCGGCCTTCACTGTTTGCCAAAGTGCCTCTTTTTGGAGAAAGTACAAAGGGTCAACAGAATTACTTTAGCTTGCTGTAGACTGCAAAAGTGGTCGTAAGTTTCGTCATACGTATCGTGTTCCAAACATTGCAACTTTGGATGCTGAGTAACGTTGTTTTTTTTGTCCTAAACAGTTCTTAACTCTTACGGACCTTTCTCCTTCGGGTCCTGCCAGACGTTTTGCTGAGCCTGATCTGGGTCTAAACTGTTTGTATGATCAATCTCAGACATTTTCATTTTAAAATGCTCCCAGAAACACGCTATTAACGTTTTGAATGCTCATTTTTTTTCCGCAAACTTTTTTGTCATCATACCCAGATTACAGCTATATCGAGCCAAGCCACTATCGGCCCGCCAGCTAAACGCCAGTTGCCAGATTTCTAATATAACAGGGGCTTACTGGGTACAGGCTCGAACAGTTTGGATCCAGATCAGGCTCCAACTTTTGTCAAAAATAGTGAGTATAATCAGAAAATACCACAATCACAAACCGAAGACAAACCCATGGTACCGCGAGGAAGAGCCACACAACCATCACGATACACCAGAGAGACAAACTAAACAAAGCAGCCTGCTCTCTCTTCCCCATCAAGATGATTGCAAAACAAGAATGGACATAAAGCCTGGTCTCAAAGCCCCCGGAGCAATCTGATACCAAAATCGACTCTTCCCCGCTAGTGTCAAATAGTTTGATCCAGATAGGGTTGCCATTTCAAGCTTTTGTCCGACCATTCGTTTATTCGCAGATCGGCCATCTATTGGCCTCTTTTATTATTCTACGTGGTAAGCTAATATGGCTTAATATGACATCCACATAATGTAGTCACTCCCAGGGGTTTGAGAAACAGGGGAAATGACATTTATTCCAGGGGAACAGGGAAAAAAGGTCACATTTTGAGTTGAACAGGGTACAAAGGCAATATTGGGGATCATGGAACCTAAGAAAACAATTTTTAATTCTTGGGGAACAGGGAAACAAGTCTATTTATTTCAGGGGAACAAGGGAACCGTTATCCCCCCCCCAGGGTCTCATAAGCATTCCAATTTTCAAACCATCTACCAGTTTGTTTGTCTGTTCACCCGTCTGTCAACACGTCATATTTAATCGTGTCTCTGAAGCACTGACAGCTGTGAACGTCAAAACATGCATATTTATTGTCCTTTGCATACTCTTCAAACATACACTGTAGTTTGTGACCCCATACCATGATCATCACCACATTTGCAGTAGATATATGAAGTATTATTGTTGTCCTGGGCATACTCCTCAAGCACGCACTATGTCATAAATCGCACGTTTCATTGAATTTTATGATTCTGTAAAGCGCATATATCTTTTTTTTTATGAAATCCGTAAAATTTTAACCTTGATCTACGTTTCACCCGGGCGTATCACTCGCCAGTGACCCTGGTCATTTTATGCACAAAAAAGCATGTATTGCCCAGCAGTGATAAATAAAGTAGCAAACCTTGCATTGGTTATAAGAGAGTGTGACACAGCCTGTTTTATGTATTGGCATTGCTTTGAAATTGTTGCCGAGACGGTTTGGCATCGCTGGGGACAAATAAACAGCAGTTCAATCGCTCTGGCTTTGTTAAAACCGCCCTTGCTCCCATCGACTGCGTACAGATACAGCTTGACGAATGCGTACAAATTAAATATGTAGTCACTCGACATATGGGACAGTCCACTTGACTACTCAAAATTTGCGTACAGAAGAAAAATCGCTTGCCACATCGCAAATAATTAACATAAACATTTCAAACTTTATAGTCCTCCACTTATACGTATTCTTCATTATTTTATGGCATACCATGATAATTGATGACTTTAATAGCACATTTATTAGTCATCGAACACATTTCAGGCACATAAAATCCAATTGACTAGCCAGAAACTTACTGGTACTCTGTTGGTTTTAAAATTTGAAGGCTCTTATTGGGCCAGAATGGACTACAATACCTAAGCAATAATTCCAAATGAAAAAAATATCGTGAAAATTAAAAGCTGTAAAGTACTGGCTCATAGAATGGATCACAGTAAGCCAAAATAGTATATTTTGTGCACCCGTCGACTGGGAACACCACGCGATGACTGCGATGTTCGAGTACAGAGGTTCTCTAGCGTGATATTTATGCTAAATTTTCAGACAAATTTTTAGAGCTTAAGAACACAGAATCTTGTATGAGGTTTTATGGGGGTTAAACTAAGTTGTTCAGTTGTTGTTTTGCAGATCACATGTTGAAGGATTAAAAGGCACAGTCACATTAGAGTCTACAACGGTTGTAACTGTCATCATACTTGCCACTCAGGTAAATTTGCAAACAATTTAGAAATTTAATGGGGTATTAATCAATACTGTGCTAATGATAATGGTCAGTATCTATTTTGTCACACTGTTTGCTAAGACTGACATCAGCCTCTGAATCTATACCAACGGCTACCATTCCACATCTTATCTTATGCTAACGCCAGACCAGGTTTTAATTATGCCCCCTGCCATGACAATGGCAGGGGCATTAAGTGTACCCCTGTCGGTCCGTACATACATCAGTCCGTCACACCAAGTTGAATCATAGTTTAGATCAGAATTTTATGAAACTTGGTCACATTGTTAAGTATCATAATGTCTTCTTCAAGTTTGATAATGATCCATATCGCACCATGCCTTCAGGAATTATTCCCCTTTGTTCGTGAAAATTCACCATTTTTGATGGTGTCTAGTCTATTTTGATTGGAATTTTATAAAATTTGGTCACATTGTTTAGTACCATAATGTCTTCTTCAAGTTAGGAAATGGTCCATATCGCACCATGCCTTCAGGAGTAATTGCCCTTTGTTCATGAAAATTCACTGTCTTTGATGGTGTCCGGTCTATAAGTCCAGTAATTTGGATCACAACTTTATGAAACTTGGTAACATTGTTTAGTACCACAATGTCTTCTTCAAATACAATAATGGTATATATTGCAACATGCCTTCAAGAGTTATTGCCCTTTGTTTATGAAAATTCACCATTTTTGATGGTATCCGGTCTGTAAGTCCAATAATTTTGATCGCAACTTCATGAAACTTTGTCACATTGTTAAAGTACCATAATGTTGAAGGTGGATATCCTACCATACCCTCAAGAGTTAATGCCTTTTGTTCATCAAAATAAGTCAATTTTAGCTTTGTGAGAATATATGTATTTTGCATCAGTGGGGGCATCCGTGTCCCATGGTCACATTCTAGTTTATGCTGGCTCAACATATATGTGCGGTGAGTCTATACAGCTGAAGTAAAGTAAAGTGAAGTGAGAAGAACGGTTTATGTACATGTAGTCATATTATGTAGCTATGAAAGTTTAATTGCTCTCGGGGGTAAAAAATAATGCTGCCAAATTTGTAAACCATGTTTTGTGATCAATGGTCAGTTTGACCATGAATAGAAACCATTTTTATATTAGGAAATGTCGCAAAATTTGTCGTCTGCTGCAGTCTTGATTGGCGCTTTAAGAGTTAATTTTTCTTTGTTCTTGATAGGTCAACAATTGGTTCCATTAGAATATAGAAATCTTGATGATTTAGTTTGGTGGCCATCAGTTTGACTACCCGCAGATTCCTGAAAATGATGGGACAGCCATTTATTTTCTGTATCTGTCGCTACCATCAGTTAAGAAACAATGAAATGAAAAAGGCCACCACAAGTTGAATATATGTTTCTTGTATTCTGAAAATGCAAGAGAAATACTTGGGAGTACTTGCAATTCAATTTTTTTTTTTACATTTTATAGTCTGCATGTGTTTTACTTTAGTCTGGAAAAGTTCATTTACAATTTTAGGGAAAACTGTCATCATTTGCTTGAATTGATTCTTTAGGTCCCAGTCAACAATTTTTCAGTTATGTCGGGACGGGTCTTCCTGGGTTAAACAAGTACTAAGCTAGGATTAATGTGTCTTGCTCAAGGACACAACGCAGTGACGCAGGTGAGGCTCGAACCTGGGACCCTTTTGTCTTGAGTCAAGCACTCTACCACTGAGCCACTGCGCTCCCTAAAACTGTCATCATGTTATCATGTATACTTGAAATTGAATCTGATTATGGTAAATGTTTTTAAATTTTGAACACTAGTAGCCTGCCAAAAAGGCCTAGACAAACAGTGCAGTCCCAGATCAGACTGCTTCTGAAGAAGCAGTCTGATCTGGGTCTTCCCTGTTTGCTATTCTCTGACATGCAAATATGTGCATTGATAACCAACATTTTATTTCAGAGCAGAAAGAGATAAGTGTTCAAAATTTTAGAACATTTACTGTACGTAGCTGATACTTTGAAGAGTTTGTTAGAGGCCCATACTCATGATGAAGAGGTTTGAATCCCACCAGGGGAACAGTCTTGTGTCCTTGAGCATGTCATTTTATCGTAAGAAAACATCTCTTGATGACTGAAAACTTCTTGACAGGGATGTAAAGCATCATCTAAAACGAACAAAACCCAGCAATGTCAAATCAGCACAAGCATAAATGCAAAACAATTCATTGCATATCATTCATTGCAGAAAAAATCTCAAGTATGATAAATTATAGGGAAACCAAGTAAATAGTTTCCTTTGGCCTAAAATACTCTTTCCAAAGAATTAGTTATTCCCAAGATATGCCATTTTTTGATGTCTGCATTAACTTGCCCACTGTTTCAGAAATAATTTGTTGATGAATTAGTTTTTGATTGTCCTTGTTTTCACCTTTAATATTTTATCCTGTTGACAGTAGAAAATTCATTGTTAAACATCAATTTAAATTTTGCATCCTTTGGTGACCAATTAATAGTAATTTTATAAAATCATACATTTTGACAAAATAATCAGTCAGTTTTGTCAAAATGTATGGAATGACCGTTAAAGTCACTAAATTTCTCACTAAATTTATACCCTAAATATTCACTGCCAACCTAACCCTTTTCCCCACTATTAACACCAATTGTCGTCTGTTCTGTCATCTACTTGTAAACTTTGGTAGCTTTATTATAAGCGGGGCTTGATCTGGATCCAAACTGTTTCATACTCCGACAGATGGTATTCCTGAAAAAAATATTTTTGAATAAAAATTTAAAATAAAAGGAAACCTGTACGTAGACAACAAAAAAAGCCATATGGTAAAATGATATTCTCAACTTTCGCCACTAGTTGCCTGCCAAAAAGGCCAGCCAAACAGAGCAGACCCAGATCAGACTGCTTCTAAAGAAGCAGTCTGATCAGGGTCTTCCCTGTTTATAATTCTGACAAGCATTTTGTTATTTCCAGCCCTGATAACCACCATTTTATTTGAGAAGAGAAAGTGTCTTCAAATTTTAGAACATTTACCGTAATGCAAATCGGGCAGCATTGCAAAGGGCTAGTTTTATCATATCATTTATGAAATTTATACAAACTTTTTCTTATACAAACAAGCTGCAATAAGTTTCTTTTATCTAGATTGCTTCTGCGACATATGACTACCTATATTTGCAGCCTTTTGAAATATATTTATGAACCAGTCTATAAATGACAAAATAATGATGTCATAATCGCATTATCATTGCCTTGTCACAGCAACCCACTACTGTTAATAGTAAACTCTATCTCACTGCCTTTTAACTCCCAAAATCAGTAAACAAACACAATAACATTGGCTTAAATTGTTTATAATTTACTTAGCTATTGTTGCGCAGATGCTTTTATCACTTGGGGGTTAAAACCAAGTTCAGAAGGAATTTTTTGTCTGACTGGGGTAGTTCGAAAAGGGGTTATAATTAGGGATCAAGGACAGAGTAAGTTCTAAATTCCACACCTCTCCCTACAACAGAGCCATCAGAGAGGTGTGAAAATAGTATTTTCCTTTATTTGTTATTCTACTAGACGTCACACCTCATAATGTTTTTGTATTTTCTCAATAATCCAACTAGATATAGGTTTTCTTTGGTAATGATATTGTTTTACTTATATAAGAAAATTCACCATTAATTACATTAATGGTGAATTTTCTTATGTAAGAAAAAACAACAAATGTTGTATTATTTTTAGCTGCTGTATGCCAAATTTAGACTTAATTATTAATTCACTTTGAAGTTCTTCATCAAAATGCAACAAATGCACAAAGTGGGGTGCAGTTGGTGTGATGACATACTCGTAAGTTAAGGCAATTGGACTTGTGGTTTAAGACTGTAATGACCCGAAGTAAAGCATTTCACATTCTTGATTGATTAAAGACAATTGTTAGCGGACAGTTCAAATATTGCGATCGTGTCTCTGTCAATGAATTGAGGTTTTATTTGAGGGCAAGAGGTGTAATATGACAGTAAATGAAGCTCTCAGAGTGTGATATGGTCATCTTAGTTTGTTCAGAGGTCATATCAAAAGAAACCTTGTGACATGCATGTTTTGGAATAAACTAATCAGATTGGATTTGGTGAGTTTTAATTCATTTTTTTCTTCTTTTTTGCCTTAAAAACCACCTTTGATTTTAGAAACTGTCCGCTTTAGTAAATTAATAGTTTATTTTAAAGTTTTTTGTTTTTGTTTTTTTTTAATTGCGTATGAATATGAAATTAATCATATATTGGTTAAAACATTATTTTCTTGGATAAATGCCTTTATTTTCTTTGTATAAATGCATAACAGCAAAATAATAAGCACTTAAATAAAAAGTTACTAATTTTATACAAAATCATATATTGAAAAGGGGGTGGGGAAAAGCTCTATAAAAGCACATATTTTTTTATCTCAGCACTTTTAGTAGGGATGGCACTGTGCAGATGAAATTGTCACGTTGATCCCTACAAGATTGGTACCTGCTTTAGAACATTTCCAAAATTCAAACTAATAATTCCCCACACTTCTACTTAACCCAAACAGGTGTAGGATAATAACAGGATACAGTCAGAATTCCTTCTTTGAAGCCTCAGTGGGTGCATAAAACTGGGAGTTTTGTGCGTGCTCTATATGCCTGAGGCGGGGGCCGCACTATGCGAACATTATAACCAAAAATAGTAGTAATCTCAGCACTTTAAAAAGAATTATTTGTCTGTGACACATGAGAAAGGAAAAGCCCAAAATGTGCTAATCAACCCTTTGTTTACTGATTCCTCCTAAAGGAGTACTTAGGCAAACAGTGAAGACATAATCAATCTTTAGGGAAAGACATACCATGATATCTGTGACCCCTCAACATATACAATGGACCATTCTACGTTCATTGTATCAAACCAGAAGGAAGAATCCATTAATACAAAGCAGGGTAGTAGCTGGATACATGCCTTATCTGCTGTAACAAGGTAAAGAAAATGTAATATTATTTGAAGAATGTTAAAATGTATTACTATTATGCAAATATGAGGCTGGAAAATTGTCTCATCTTTAAGAATCAATTGTCTTGTCATACTTGACATTCTGATAATGCTTTCCATTTTAATGTTAATTGTTTTCTGAATTCTTAAAGGCTATATGCAGTCCTAAATTTCGATCCAGCTTCTTTTTGTATACATAATTATTTGAAAGTCCTTCTAAAGATTGGTCTTGCTTCTGAGCAAGTATGGGTAGATGGGGTTTCATTAACATGGGAGGGTCACCCATCTAGGATTTTTCTCTGTCTAGGCCTTTATGCAAAACTAGGAAGTGGCAGCTATGTCAGAAACTAGCCAGTCATAACCTGGTTTATAATAGCACAGCCAAAGGTGGAGCTCTTGGACTGCCAAAAGTGTCCAAGTTGGTGAACAGACTTAGGGCCTCCTGTCGTAAAACTTTGCTTCAAATACGGTTTACAAATAGCAGTCTTACCAAAAGTGAGATCTGCTCTGTGTGCAGCTCGCCAGTTACCTGCCGAGGCCGAGGCCCACTGATGTGGAAGATGCTCCTGTACCTGCACGCTGATGATGATGATGGTAAACTTGCCAAACTAATTTCTACTTGATTAGCCCTTAATGTGCCAATCGCAAGTAAAGTTGTCTGCTTTTCTCGTCTGCTGAAATGTTTAAGAAGCCTCTATGGCAAACAGGTTGAAGCCAGATCAGACTGCTCCCATAGGAGCAGTCTGTTCTGGGTCCACACTGTTTGCTTCTATACTTAATTCGTCAGTAATGTTAGGCAATTATTTGCAGCAGACGGCTTCAGCAGATGACATATTCAGATGCCTTTTTATTTTGGCGCTTTAAGGGTTAACATAATTATTGATAAATCATGTGAAGATCCTGATCAGCAGAATTTAAACTCAAACTGAAATATGGTTAAAACTTTATAATATTTCTTCAATTTCAAAAGATACTAGAATTATAAGGTTGTTATTTAGGCATGCCTGACTGGCACAGTCGAGAGGAATTACAAAATTTTTGAGAATTCATTTGATTTAAACTTCAGACTTTGTTATTGCTATCGGGTTAACTAGAACAAGATGATCCCATGACCAACCGAATGGACTGTCCAACCCTGATTAATATGCACAGGCACATGTTGGAATACCTACGACCTCAGGATGATGTGAAAATATTTGGTTTCTGCATATATAATGAGGATGCCTCTCTTAATAAACTCTGGTCGCATAAAATTACTTCATTATAAGGGTAAATCTTTCAATTTAACTTTGCATGCTGGGTAATTTTGCATGCGTTTTTTACCGTCTGCGTTTTTTTTCAAAATCAACTTTTTCGAAAAATTGTTTCAGGGATACCGTCAGTGTCAGACAGTTTGGCTCTAGATCAGGCCCGACATTTGTCGGTCCTGATCTCGGTAAGGTTGTCAGCAGACGACATTAGCAGGCAAAGAGTTAATCCAGACAGTGAGCTCATCAGACTAACTTTATTAAATTTGTGTTTGCTGTCACCAAAATGGCACAGTAGCTGTACCAATCGCAAAATTCTATTGGCCTAGCTGCATAAAGCTTTACTTTGCCACAAATTTTCAAAATAACATATAATAAGAAAAAAATTTATTCAAATGCCATATAGGAGCCATTATTTGTAAACATGTACAAGATGCATGACAATATATAATACATCGCAAATATAATCATTACAACCCAGGGTCTTTCGGTAACACGCTCAGTGGTAGAGTGCTTGACTCGAGACCGAGGGGCCACGGGTTCATACACAGCCTAAAAATGGCTGCCCTTTGAATTGATAGCTTTAGATGCTTCATGATCAGAAAGCTTTAGTGAATTCGAAATTATAAACGGAAAAGCTTTTTTTTTCTTTTTTTGTAACAGTTTTCCACTATTTATGAAAGATTTAACCTGTACATGTTTTGTTTGATTGCCTGGTATCAAAACTTTAGAAATCATCTCAAATTGCTATGTTCAGTACAAATTGAAGATGGCATTTCAATGTGACTTCACTTAACCACTGTCCTGCTAATGATGTTAATTTTTAAATAAGCCATTTCTGATTACAAAATTTTCCAGTGGCATGATTCCAATATATCAGCATATTTTAAAACTATGTAGATCATGATCAGCTGGCTTCATCAGAAGCCAGCTGATCTGGATCTGCACAGTTCTCAAAAAAAAGAAAAAATTTCTTCTGATTACAGTATGATAATGGTAATGAGACCTTTAAAAATGAAGATTTGATTACAGTCATTAGTGAATGTGGTCCGGAGGTAAGCAGGAAGGGGGCGTACCTTCAAATTAGGGGCCATTCTGGGGACACCTCAGGTCAGTGAAGATGATCGGGTCTGGCCACCCTTTTAAATTGTATTCTTCGAAGGTCATTAATTGAAGAGTGTTTGAATGAAATCAACACCTTGATTGATGAATGTTTTTGGCTTGCAGGTTTTGATAAATCAAATGACATGCATTTATCTGGTTTCAACTTTAATTTTCTCACATTTTTAAGTTTGCAGAGATTTTATATCGCTAAATGTGCTTATTCAGCCATGACAGTGCTGCAGCCCCTTTATAAAACACCTTGCTATAACACGGGTGGTAAACCTAGGAACTACCACGAAATTATGTTAACGTAATTTTGTTCCCAAGCCACATCCGGGACACGTCGTGGTAGTTTCCAGGCCGAAAATTGGATAAAGAAAGGTAGGTGTCACTTTCATTTTTGTTTTATTTTACAACTAAGAATGAACAATGGTGAAATCCGACAATGTGGTTCTGTGTAAATATGTTTCAGCGTCCCCTCTAGCCCAAAATTTTGTTTGAAAAGTTATTTTCTTTCTTTAGATTCATGTTTCCCCACTGAGCATCGGACCAACTTTCCCCAAAGTTAGAAGGATTTTAGCCCATATCTGTCAAATTAAATGGAATTTGATATCATTTGACGATGGAAATGATAAAAAGACCCTGAATAAACATTCCTACACAGAAAAAAAATCTGAGCATTTACTTGTAAACGATTCATGTACCGTTCGTCCTGTGTGGTAGTTTCCAGCTCATTGTGGTAGTTTAAATGCTATCGTGGTAGTTTCCAAGACTTTGTACGATACGTTTCTGAAGTGTTACAAAACATTATAGTGGTTGTTTGTTTCGCGTGATAACCCTCGAACTCGTCAATTAATTACCACGGTAAACAAATAAATCACATTTTAACACCATGAAGAAGCTAAGCTGAGGACTCAAGAGATTTAATGTGATGCTTGACAGGTGGAGATCTTGCCTTGGACGGCCAAACAACACCTCTGGAATCTAAAGCAAAAGAAGGTCATCAGTTGAGCCGTGGTGGACCAAGCAACAGACAAAAAATAATGATTAAAAATTGTGTCACTTGCTACGTTGTTCCATGTTCAGTCAACTTTAAGATAAAATGGCAGGCTAAGACTACCGGCCCAAAGTATCGTTAGTTCTTGCTCTTCAGAAAAAAGGGAAATATCCTCGAGTTGGGACATTTTTTATTTACATGTTAGTGCGATGATGAACGGGCATGCTATGTGATAATTAAAAAGCATTTTTTATTCAATTACAAAATATTTGAATGTCCCTTCTTTTCATTCTTCTCATCATTTCAATAGCCCACTAAAATTAAGATCCAGGCAGTCGACATTTGTTATCTGACAAAAGGTTGTTTGAAAAGTATTTTGTATGAATGAGGGGTATTCAAGGTTCGGCCCGCACACCCTGTCTTTATAAAAATGAAGAATCCCCTGAATAGTGAACATCTGCTGATGCGAACTACTACTAAATTCCTAGAAAGTCTTTGAAACTACCACGATAGCATTTTAACTACCACGATGAGCTGGAAACTACCACACAGGACGAACGGGGCATGAATCGTTTACGAGTAAATGTTCCGATTTTTTCTGTGTAGGAATGTTTATTCAGGATCTTTTTAATATTTCCATCGGAAAATGATATCAAATTCCATTTAATTTGACAGATATGGGCTAAAATCCTTCAAACTTTGGGGAAAGTTGGTCCGATGCTCAGTGGGAAAACACGAATCTAAAGAAAGAAAATAACTTTTCAAACACACTTTTGGGCTAGAGGGTTCGCTGAGACATATTTACAGGGAACCACATTGTGGGATTTCACCATTGGTAGTACTTTGTCGTAAAATAAAACAAAAATGAAAGTGACACCTACCTTTCTTTATCCAATTTTCGGCCTGGAAACTACCACGACGTGTCCCGGATGTGGCTTGGGAACAAAATTACGTTAACACAATTTCGTGGTAGTTCCTAGGGTTACCACCCGTGTATAATGCGGAGTTGGATATAACACAGTCATGTTATGGCTCCAAAATTTTTACCATACCTATTCAGCCATGTACAGTACAGCCCCTTTATAACACACCTCAATATTACATGGATTTGGATATACATATAATACAGTCATATTTTTAAACCATGGAATTTTACAAAGGATTTATAGGAAAGTGACTATCCATGGTCATTTTTCTTTAATTCCTTTGTAAAATTGTCCCTTTATGCAAAGGTTCACTTATAACTCTGTATATTCCTATAGACTCAAAACATGTGGGCTGCGACGTGAGAAAAACTGTCTTCGGGGTTTCTGTTAAAGTGATATTCAAACAAGCCTACTCAGCTACAGTGACAAGCTAGAAAATTGAAATTTTGCCTGTAGCAAATCCAGATATTATACTTTCCAATTAGCGAATAACAAAGGCACTGATCAGACTGAGTGGATGCACAGGCTGGTCTGCACCTTTGTTGCAAACCCCCGAAAACAGGTTTTCTCGCGTCGAGGCCCATATGAAGGGACTGTACTCACAGTACTATCTGCCCATAGATCTACCTTTAGCTGCTATTGTCTCTACTAATATTTATACCACACTGAGTAGGGGGAACATCCAACAAACCAATTCATATAAAAAAAAAAAAAAAATTTTTTAGTTGCAAAAAAAAAAAAAAAATTAAAAGTAAAATATTGATTGTATGTTTTTTGTTTGATTTGATTCTTTACGTCCACTCAACAATCTTTCAGTTATGCGGGACGGTCTTCCTGGGTTGAACCAGTACTAAGCTAGGATAAATGTGTCTTGCTCAAGGACCACAACGCAGTGACGCCGGTGAGGCTCGAACCCGTGTCCCTTCGGCCTCGAGTCAAGCACTCTACCACTGAGCCACTGCGCTCCCTATTGATTGTATGTAACCAATTGCCAAAATAGTATATTTTTGCAATTGAAAACCTTTAATGCAGAAAAGTGTGCTCTCGAGGAATTCACCTATATGTGGGACTTTGAAGTTAGCCAGTCCTGACATCTTTGAAAGGAAAGGCGCCCTGAGTCAGTCTATTAAATTTTATGTAAAAACTTGTTAAATTCTAAGTTGAAGGGTGGGTCAATTCGACCCACTACTATTCCTTTACACTTCAATAATAGGTCTGTTAAAATAGTCATTTAGTCTTCTTTTAACATTTCCTAATTGAATTTCTTCCCTAAAAGCCCATGTAATAGTTTTGACAACTAAACACCATAATTAGGGTGTCACATGACCAAATTAGGGTGTCATGTGACTAGTTTGACAGCTGATGGATTCCTCTCTGTAATTATCACATAATCGCACAATCATCGAATCACTCATTCGGAGTTGTGTATTTCATCTTATATATAAGTATTTTGATTTAGAAAATTGGAATTCACACCCTTTGGCAAAGTTTTTTTTAAGAAACATTTCATTTTATTTCATCAAGTTTACAGATTCAGACACTATAATTTTGAGATTTTTGAAGATGTCTGTGTTTGCATTTGACTAGACTAACCTTTTGAAGACCTGAGGGACCCAAAACACATACTTTGGCAAACAGTGCAGACCAAGATGAAATGCATTATTATGCAGCATTTCATCAGGGTCTGCACTGTTTGCTTAGACATAATCAATCTACAGAGAAAAAAATACTAAATTTTTTTGGAAATTTAACCTGTGACCATGGACCATCCTGACTTAACAGTATCAAATTTTATGTTATGGTGGGTACAACAGGTGCTCGAACATTTCGGCCACGGACATTTCGGCCTAGGACGTTTCGGCCTGGACATTTCGGCCACGGACGTTTCGGCCACGGAAAATGCCGAAGGTGGATGTTTTGGCCAAAACCATAAATTTTGGGTTTGGGCTGTGTTCATGCATAAATGTGTGATGCATTTCATAATCTTATGAAATCAAATACGTATGTGAATACTTACAGTTGATTCAAAGATGCATGATAATAAGAGTATGCTATTTTTCATAGAAACAGGTAAATTATGGTGTATATTATACAGAAGTAAATGATATATACCTGTATAAAGTACTCATTACCTGAATTAGTTTATATTTTTTGTTTACAACAATTCTCGTGTATCTTTGAATCTACTGTGCATAACAATTGATAAATGTTAACTACTTTCATGCTGAACTTCAAAACACTGCAGATCCAGATCAGCCAGCTCCCTACCTGATCAGGATCCGCACTTTTTTCATCTCTGCTTGTAAATACATGCAGTTTAATTAATAACTGATAAAAATTTGGGAGAAATACAATGTATATATATAAGATTATTCAGTCAATTATTTCCAAAGAAATGCATCACACATTAATGCATGCACACACCCCAACCCACAATTTATGGTTTTGGCCGAAACGTCCACCTTTGGCATTTTCCGTGGCCGAAATGTCCGGGCCGAAACATCCTAGGCCGAAACGTCCGTGGCCGAAATGTCCTACATTCGTACAACAAGGGGTAACTATACTGTATTGCATGGCCAACTCTGAACTGGTCTCCAGAGTTTGCGACCAGCCACCCTGCTTAATTACAGATACTAGCTTAGGAATATTGAAAATATGCATATGAGGAGTTAAGCTGATATACAGTATAACCTGTCTTAAGCGGCCACTCAAATAGAAGACCAAAAATTGGTTTTCAATACCAATTATCGCTTAAAGCAGGTCAAAAGTATTGCAGAATGCTCTAAAAGAGCATTCTGCAATACTTTCGACCCTCATTAAGCTACCACTTGCCATTAAGACCTTTGTTTTGTCTATTTTTGAGTGGCTGCTTAAGACAGGTTTTACTCATCTTGTCCTACCAAGGGTTGCGATTGTCTAATCTAACCCTTGGCCTCACAGCTTTGATTTTCTCCAATCGAATACGTCATAAACCGAAAATAGTAACAATTAATACGATGAATCACAAAGCGGTGCAAAAAATCGATAAACACCAGGCCTCCAGATAAGACGGCGTGATTGATTTACATTCAGTTTTCTTATTTAACAACTAAAATGTACGTTTAATGTGCTCAAAAGAACTGTCACATTAAGATGGTTATTTTGAGGACCCATAACATAATATTGAACGTAATTATAGAAGAAAAATAAATAATTTTACGACCAAAATCTTTACTTATCTGGACTTATGGAGACTTAGCAGGCGGTGCACATTAGATGCCGATAAACTGCTACATTTAATCTGATTGGCAGGAAGGGATTATCGAAAAAATCCTTCCTGGCGTTTTCATTGGTCGATTAGTCTGCGCTAATAATAAATTTTGAGGGTTGTGAGGCGAAGGGTTTGTCGAAAGGTAGATACGACGAAACCTTCGCTGGTGAAGATGGGTTTTACTGTACTATCTAGAAAGCTAATTACAAATGTGTTGATAAGACTGGGCAGATGCATAGTCTGGTCCTCCTCTGTGTTGTCTGCATGCAGCAAAATCAGATTTTCTTGCAACTGTCCATGGTATGAGTCACATGTGAAAAAAAAGTTTTTCTCAAATATTATGAATAGTTGTTTAGTACGCGTTTTTGTCAGCCCTCATGGCGGAATATCTTGAGTTCTGTATATCATTTAATTGAAATAAATGAACGACCAGGCTATTTTTCAATATTAAGTTTAAATTATCACAGCCGATTGACCAGACCATGTTTTTAAATTGGCAAACGTGACCTATCCCTATGTACAGTAGCTTAAACTCAGAAAGAACTTTTAAAAGTGCTTTAAAGTTAATTGAAAAGTGCATGAACAGAAAAAAAATCTTTTCATAAAGATACTTTGTTGAAAATTATCAACATCTGAAGCGACTAGATCTGCTATTGATATCTTTTGTTGTCTGCTGATAACCTTTGCAAACAGTTTAGATCAAGATCCAGGGCATGATCTGAATCCAAACTTTTTGGGCTCTGATGATATTCATACAAGATTTTTTAAGGAAAAATAAATTTAGAAGAAAATCAGCAGGCCACAAAAAATCTAACAATATAGTCTGAATTGCACTTTAATACTATTTATCAGTCACCCTTAATATACTCATGTCCAATGAAAACGTACCACTCTTCAGATGCGCATAGCTGTGGCCTATCAAAAGCTGTGCAAAATTGCGTTATTTATATTTATTATTTAGGACAAATGCAATGTTTTCGCACCAAAATTTCAAGTCCAGTGACTCCTTTAACACATGACGTAACGTCAGCCTCCAAATTGCGTTAATCGCATTTCGAGCGTACAAAAAGACCCAAATTCCTGGTTTAAACGTTTTCTGTTGCCAGTAGCTCCACTGTCCTTTCGCCACAATTTTCACAGTTGAGACACAACACCTAACACTACACTAACACGAACAAAGTCACTATGTAAGCTTAGATATGGCATGGTCCGGCGAAAATTGACGTAAAATGTTTAATTGCGGTTTCTACAGTCCTAGTGTTCTACACAGTGCTGATTTCCGTCGTACAAAACCACACACACGCAAAACGTCATCAAAATACTCTAAATGCATGACATTGCATTATTGACGTCATCTTTGAATGCGTCGCCAGCCATTTTTCGCAACGCTAGCATTTTAAATCTTCTAAAATGTGTGCTCATCTGTTGGTACCAGTATTATCTAACAATAGGCTCAACGCAGATACCCTTAGTTTTGTGTATACGAGCTCTTAGAGATTGACGTTAATACCTACGCTGATATTGGACATGAGTATATTAAGGGTGACTGATAAACGTTGATACCTACGCTCCGGTTTATGTAAATGACTACTTCATGAGTAAGAAATCTTCTTGCTACGCCCTTGTCACTAATTTTGCTTCAGTAAAAGAAAGATTTCTTGAATGTCTCGATTTTATGCGCTAGTCAAAATGACGTCAGTGACGTCACATCGTGAAGTTATAGCCGCTTTCAAGGTAAGATGACTATTCCAGGCTACCAATTTAGAGAATCTTTGCAGTTTATGCACAGAAAACTGCGAGAATAATGCTTTTGAAAATACTGACACATTCGATGGCTGGCTGTGTGACTTTCTGTTTTGAAGGTTGTTTTGTTAAATGCTTCCGGCACGGGTAATCAGCAATCATTCCGTATTAAACACATATCAGTAGCTTACTAAATTGCTACAGTACAATAAGACGCAATTGCAAAAATAAAATGTTATGCCGTTAAAAAGATATAGTCATTTTTGTAGGTGGTGCCTTTTCATTGGACATGAGTATATTAATTGAATTGTTTCAAAATAACCTAATAAACGCTACCCATCTCACAGCATGTTACCTTTATCAGGTCATGATGACGTTGCACTTTTTGAATGACATCGCTAATGACGCTGAATCAAGACAAAAATCGAAAATTACGTCATAATCGCTAGTTTGAAGAGTGAAACAATGGGTAAACTGATAAATAGAATACCAGGTTCGCGTCTTTTGATATCAAGTTTACCAGGCTCGGCTTTGAGATTGCATGTTGAATCGCTCGGCAAGCCTCGCGATGTCAACAAGCGTTCTCAAAGCCTTGCCTGGTAAACTTGATATCAAAAGACACTCACCTAGTATTCTCTATATAGCAGACATTAAAAGCAGACAACATTTATGGACTAAAAAATAGTGCCAGGATAAGGGTTATCAATTAATGCAGACCCTGATGAAATTATGCCTCAAAAAATCCTGTATTTCTTTTAGAGTTGTTATGATTTTTACGTCTCAAATGGGGTTTAATTCTTTGCATGCTGGGTTATTTTTTCAAGCTTTTGTTGTCGTCTGCTGACTTTTTTTCAAATTCAACGATTTCAAAAAATTCTGTCAGGAGTAACTATCAGAGTGTCAAACCGTTTGGTTCCTAATCACTGTCAGTCCTGATCTGGGTCCAAATGGTTTGCTTTGGTTATCAACAGATGACAGAATTTGAGGTGCCGCTAGCAAGGAAAGAGTTGAACCTCCATTTAAGCGAGTAATTATATATCTCTGAGAATTATGTAGCCAACCCATATTTGTCTTTCTGACTCCCTCCCTCAGCAACTTTTGTCTTCTTTCTATAATGTCTCTTTTTAGCTTTCTCTAGAAACTAGTTTTGAATAATGTTTGTTTATATTCTGTAATAATGTATGTTTTTACTTTAGTATTTGTAAACACTCACAGTATGCTAATAAAGTGATTTTCATAGTTACAATAAAATGCTCGCGGGGAGGAAATCGGTCGCGAGACTTTGCTTTGAACTAGAAGACAATTTGTCAACAGTCTTAGTTTTTCAAGCCTTTTAAGGTTTTCACCTGAAGACTTTCACAGTTTTCAAATTCAGGCTTCCTGTACATACAACAAGCCACGACCAGAAAAAGGAACACTAAGCTATAAGGCAGTCACTCATGTTCAAACCAATTGAATACTCTTTTTGCACATTTGCTTTGACAATATACTCTGCAACTTTTGTAAGGTGGCTCAGTGGTAGAGTGCTTGACTTGAGACAGAGAGACCAAGGGTTCGAGCCCCAACAGCGTCACTGTGTAATGTGTCCTTGAGCAAGACACATTAATCCTAGCTTAGTACTGGTTCAACCCAGGAACAAGGAAGACCTGCTCCTATATAACTGAAAGATTGTTGATGGGACATAAAGAGTCAAATCAAACAAATCTGCGACTGTTGTCATCTGCTGAATACCTTTGCAAACAGTTTGGACCCAGATCAGGACCGACAGTGTTGGTCCTGATCTGTATCCAAACCATTTGACGCTCTTATAGTGTTTGTGAAAGAAATTTTCGAAAAAGTTAATTTTGAAAAAAAATCAGCAGATGACAAGAGAGCATGAAAAATTACCCAACATGCAAAGAGTTATGGCTCTGATCAGCAGCAAAAGGCTGATCAGAGTCTTCTTTTTAGGCATAAATGATAACGCCTCTTTCGGCACAGCGTGGCTCCTATATTTGCCCAGTCTGTAATTTATCAATGATCTTGTCATCTTATATTTGTGATCCAAGTTTGCTTAACATTGATCCAGCTGAATACTATCAGAACCCGCCTTTGGAAACCTGTCAATTTCGATTTCGTTCAAGATTTCATTTTGTGTTTTCTCAAGTTTCAAGTTTTTATTACCTGTCCACCTCACAATAGCAATTGGTAGTGCAAAACTTTTCAGGCACCGAATAATTTTTTGGAGTATAATTTCAAATTTTTTATTACAATTAAACTTAGACTTGAATGTGCACTTATTAAATAGGAGATTACTATCAGGCCTTAAATGGATCCAAACTTTTTGACTCTCTTGAAAGAATTGTTCGAAAAAGTTAATTTGAAAAAAGTCAGCACTCTGACGACAAATAAATCATGAAAAATTGTCCTGCATGCAAAGAGGTAAGATAACAGTGTACAGTAAAACCTAAGTAAAACAGCCACTCTCTAAAAGACCAAAATTATTGCTTAATCGAGGCCAAAAGAATTGCAGAATGCTCCAAAGGGCGCATTCTGTAATACTTTCGAACTGCATTAAGCTACCATTTGTCATTAAGGTCTTTGTTTTGTCTCTTTTTGAGTGGCCGTATTACACAGATTTTACTGTACCTTAACTAAAACATATGTTGTCGGTACTCAAATAACAGTCTCTATGAGATAGTTCTTTTGAGCACCCAAATAAAATGTTTAAAAATATTCTCAATTTTACGCTCATCATTCCTCTATACTATTGTTCACCTGTATGTTTTTATCTACCCGTTGACCATTGGCTTTGACACTTACTGCTCCCTCATCTTACGTGTACCATACACTAAAAGTCTGAATGGCCGAGAACTTCACAAAACTAATTTCACTCTGAAAGAACAAAATTCCATTTACCTTCTTATTTTGGTTGTTTTGAGAACACTTGGGCTTGGAATTAATTTTGGAGAAATAGAGAAAGTTTCTTTACCTTCCTTGGTAAGATCAGAATGCTTCCACCACCACCCCTACCCCTGGGACTGCATTCATTTAGTAATGAGTTGGACTCCCTGACATATTGCCATGTAGACTTACTGCAACAGTTAACAAAATGGCCATGTTTTTTCTCTATATTTTGTGCCGTCCACTTTTACCATATTCCTAGCTAATAAGTCTACAATTATTATACAGTGTCATGCACAAAAGCCTCCATTAACCTTTTACTCCATAGGCTATTTCTAGATCATGACATCATTTTCTATTTTTAGACAGCATTGAAAAAAATTAAGAGAAGTTGAAGTTTAGTTTTAAAAACTTTTGAAAATATTATGGAAAAAAGAGCAAATGCTCCATTTTCCATAATATTTTCAAATACATGATATTTCAAGGTGTCAAAAGGCGTTATTATGGAGTAAAGGGATAAGCGCCCATACTGACATATCCAACAGGGCTAGAAGTCCAAATTTTGATCAGAGCTTTCCCCTACTTACATATACTTTGTGTTTTGCAAGAAGTGAAGACTCTGACGAGTCTGCGCATATGCTGCTCGTGGATGGGATAAGAGCCAAATTCTTATGTGTCTGCCGCTATATAGAAAGTAAATGTATTTCCAATGTCACCATGAAAATAAATGAACTGTTAACCTATGAAATTGACAACCGGGCATATCTGCGAAACCAAGAAACAGCCGTGCACTCTGGACCTCAAGGTTGCTAACAGCTAATTTAAAGGACATTGTGATTAATATACTCCTGTCAGCGAGAGTTCTGACATCGGTCATCAGTTAACAGCTCCGCAGGAATCACTTAGACCGAGTATTGAGAAGCGTAGGATTGAATTTTTGACAATGTCATCTGTATATCAGGGTATTTGAGTATTTATCCATTTATGATAATCGAATGTCCTAACTAACACTTTGCCAACTAGTGTCGTCTGCTGATAACCTTTGTTAACAGTTTGAACCCAGATCAGACCCGACAAAATGTCAGGTCTTATCTGGATCCAAACTGTGGACACTGATGGTAATTCTGAAAGAATTTTTCGAAAAAGTTGATTTGGAAAAAAAATCGGCAGACAAATTTTAAAAGAGCACTCAAAATTACCCTAGTGCCATATCACATTGGGAGCAGACAACAAAATCTTATGATCATTGACGCTAACACTATGAACCTTGATCAGACTTCTCCTATTTGGTAGCAGTCTGAATTGGGTCTGTTGTTTGCAATATAGGCTAAGAAAGCTCATAAGCAGACGAGAGAACAGATGACAATTGTCATGAACGGCGGGAAGGTTAAGGCAGCAACAAATGTTGTCACAGACCTTGAAATGTATTAGAATACACCATCGCTATGCCATCACAAAAATGATTAGTAGCGATCGAAAAAAATGTTGATTTAACTTGGAAAACTTGACTTTGCCTGCAGGCCATTAGGCACCCGTAAATACAAGCCCTGTTTCTGCTGGAAGTTTAGGGCTTATCATCAGTCTCCTGCATCTTTTTAAGGACGCCCTATAATTGTTCTACATACTTGACTGTTAGCGCAGTGGCTCAGTGGTAGCCTGCTTTACTCAAGACTGAGGGGTTGCGGGTTCGAGCCTCACCAGCGTCACTGCATTGTGTTCTTGAGCAAGACATAGTACTGCCATGGTTCGACCCAGGAAGACCCGTTTTAACATAAATGAAAAATTGTTGACTGGGATGTAAGGAATCAAATCAAGCAAGACTGTTAGAGGGGATTATAAGAATTGTCATTTGAACAGTTTTACCAAACCTGGGAGGCTATATATAAATAAACTTTCATGTTTGTACATAGAACAAAGAAATTACTTCAGGTCCACTAGTGTAGGATCATATGTAATCATATTTCCATAAGCAAACAGGGTAGACCCTGATCTGGAGCTGCCTGATCTGGATCTGCTCTGTTTCAAAAGCATTAAAAGGTGTCTCTATGAGGTAAAGGGTTAAAGGGAGAAGAATTAACATTCTGCTCGTTTCATCGAATAGAGCAGAATATTTGTCTAGTCGGTACTAGCATTAACAAAGGTTGTGCAGTATATTATTACTCAGTCGTCATGCACGGACTGAGAATAATCAGGTATTCGTGAACGAAGTGTCGTGAAAAATCAGTTCTAAGGCGGCTTCACAGGCGTGAGCAACACACAAAAAGCGAAGGACGTTGGTCTCTATTTCTGGAGTATGAAGATATCATGGCATCGACCTAGAATATTACAGCAGACAGAACGAGATGAACAAGTTGACTTCTACAGAATTAAAAAGATAAGTGACACTCAAAAAATTTATTTTGTGAATTATATGGTAATAAAAGTGCGTCTGTCGCATCTGCAGATTATACCTCAAAAGGTAAATGCGTTCAATGTGTAGAAGATGCCATGTTCAAAAAATAGTTGATTGCGAAAGAAATCTAAGCCGTTGTTGGGCGGTACATGGAGATGAAGAATTTAGCAAAAGGTACATTTTTATCTGAGACGCCTTTGAACGGAGAATGTTGTACACAATAGAGCGAATAAAAATAACGCAACACACTACATATTTATTATGAAGAATATACCAGGATAACACGATCATTTTTTCAAACATGTTCGCGTGTGTGGACGTCAAGAGCACGCTATAATATTTTCTCTGAAACGCTCAAAAGCGGAAAATGTTGTATAATATAGAGCAAATAAAAAATAACGCAACACACTACTTACGCATTATGAAAGAATATACCAGAGATATCACGTCATGGTTTCAAATATGTTCACCTATATAGACATCAAGGGCAAGCTATACATGTTTATCTGAAACGCTCAAAAGCGGAGAATGTATTTTAATATAGAGCAAATAAAAAAAAAAATAACGCAACACACTACATACGCATTATGAAAGAATATACCAGAGATATCACGTCATGGTTTCAAACATGTTCACCTATATAGACGTCAAGAGCAAGCTATACATGTTTATCTGAAACGCTCAAAAGCGGAGAATGTTATTTAATATAGAGCAAATAAAAAATAACGCAACACACTACATACACATTATGAAAGAATATACCAGGGATATCACGATCACAGTTTCAAACACGTTCACGAATATAAGCGTCAAGAGCAGGCTATACAGCCTCATGAAATGGCTGGCATTTGCTGGTTATGCAAAGAAAAATAATGATAATAATAGTAATAATAACAATAGCAATAATAAAATCATGCAGTCAACGATGAATCAATCACAGTTTTACATCTAACGTTCTTACATTTCAGTTACCAATTTTTGGAACAACGACAGGTTATTAGAATCAACATTGGCTAGAAAGTAGTTGACGATTATTTACATATGGAGGTCGCCAGTGATGAGGAGGATCAGAAACACATTTGAAGAGCTCAATCCAAGTCGGCAATGGAAATTTGAAAGTTCATATTTAAAGCACATTGTAAAGATAAGTACAGAAAGTAGTTTTTTCTTGTTTTCATCAGATAGACATTTCAGATGTAAAGATTGTTTTAAGATGTGAAGCTTGGCGCTATACAAAGGCTGGTAGTACAGATCAATTAGATCATGAGAGACGATAACGAAGGTGGGTGGATTGGCAGAGAGTAAGTACAGATGAATCCTCATGAAATAGGCTAAATATTAAATATAAATAGATGCTTGGTCATATTAGTATTTTATGTTGGTTATAGAAGAGCATTACACTTTATCTATCTATTTGCTGTACTGATCCAGACAAATACTGTTGTTGTTATTTTGTTTTGTTTTTTGCCAGAAAGTGCTTATCTGTAAAAAGGTCTTACAGTAATAAAACAAACCAGAGATCCACTAGTTACTGTCTTAGAAATGTATTTTTAAAAAATGAAACGTAGTCTCGTGCTATGAATACTCTAAAAAAAAAAAAAAAAAAAAAAAGGCACAAAGCATAGATTAGTACTGGATTGTAATAGCATAAGCAATAAATTGCATAAATCCAAGTTAAAAAAAAAAAAAAAAAAAAAAAAGTTGCAAGATAACAGGACAACAACTTCAAAATGATATTTAAGAGCTAATTTGAAAATGGTGAGGCTTATATTAACCGCATGGATAAAGCTCAGTCAAATGGAACGGTCTCCACTTTCTCGTGGCCAGACGCAGGTAAGGAAGCATTTTAAATACATAATTTACTGGAATTGGCGAGCATTAGTCAAATATTGTGGAAATTTTTAATAGTGATTTTGTTATGGTGGTAAACGGTCAAAGAATAAGTGCATTTGTAAGCGACTGCTTATGTGAAATCAAAGCTATAACGATTCATGCATTGAAAACGGGTAGGTTTATGTATGATGAAAGGTGGAGAAAACGTTAAAGATAATCAAAGAAAGGGGATTTCAATAAGAAACCTAAAGTTATCAGAGGGTACGAGCAGAAATCGCTGCACCCACAGTAGAATAGATGTTAGAGCCATGTCAGTTAAAGGTACGCTTGTTAGAATAAAAATGAGTCATACAAACTTTGACTATGAGTATAGAAAGAGAACACTGCATTCGATTCTGAATTATTTGCAAACGAAAAACGGCGGTGCTTATGTTGGCTATGCAGATATAGACAACGTTATAAGTAGTGAGACAAAGTGAAAATATCCAGTTACTCTTGCAGTTTTAATCGATTTCCCCAAACGTGGAATTTTATAGGTTATTTCCAAAGGTAAGAATATATATCATAGGAGCAGTAGATTTATGTGGGAAGAGCAAACATTACTCATAAGAGAGCTCTAAAAATCGGTTGGAGACTAGGTCACATGTAAGTTCCCTAGAAGAGGTAAGAAGTTCCCCAGAAGTGGAAAAGGCAGTTATCTGGTATAAGGTAATACTTGAGATTGCCCAGGAGGTGGAAATGAGTTTCCCAGAAGTGGGAAAGAGGTGTTTACTTGTTAGAAGGTTATTTTTAAAGGTGAGAATATATATCATCAGAGCTGTAGATTCATGTGGGAAGAGCAAACATTCCTCATAAGAGAGCTCTAAAAATCGGTTGGTGATATGAAGTGGAAAAAGGTTTTTATCTTGCATAAGGTAATAATTGAGATTGCCCAGGAGGTAGAAACGAGTTGCCCAGAAGTGGGAAAGAGGTATCTACTTGGTAGAAGGTTATTTTTAAAGGTGAGAATATATATCATCGGAGCTGTAGATTCATGTGGGAAGAGCAAACATTCCTCATAAGAGAGCTCTAAAAATCGGTTGGTGACTAGGTCACATGTCATTTCCCAAGAAAGGGAAACATGAAGTTCCCCTGAAGTGGAAAAAGGTATTTATCTTGCATAAGGTAATAATTGAGATTGCCCAGGAGGTAGAAACGAGTTTTTCCCAGAAGTGGGAAAGAGGTATTTACTTGGTAGAAGGTTATTTTTAACGGTGAGAATATATATACCATCGGAGCTGTAGATTCATGTGGGAAGAGCAAACATTCCTCAAAAGAGAACTCTAAAATCGGTTGGTGACTAGGTCATATGTCATTTCCCAAGAAAAAGAAACATGAAGTACCCCTGAAGTGGAAAAAGGTATTTATCTGGTATTAGGTAATAATTGAGATTGCCCAGGAGGTGGAAACGAGTTCCCAGGAAGTAGGAACAAGGTATTAACCTGGTAGAAGGTTATTTCTAAAGGTAAGAAAACATAACATAGGAGCAGTAGATTTATGTGGGAAAAACAAACTTTCCTCCTAAGAGAGCTCTAATAATCTGTTGGTGACTAGGTCACATGTCATTTCCTAGAAGTGGAAATATAAAGTTCCCCTGGAAGCGGAAAAAGGTATTTATCTGGTATGAGGTACTAATTGAGATTTCCCAGGAAGTGGAAGCGAATTCCACAGAAGTGAGAAAAGGGTATTTACCTGGTAGAAGGTAATAATTGAGATTTCCCCGGAAGTGGAAATGAGTTCCCCGGAAGTGGAAAATTGTATTTACCTGGTAGAAGGTAATAATTGAGATTTCCCCGGAAGTGGAAACGAGTTTCCCTGAAGTGGGAAAAGGGTATTTACCTGGTAGAAGGTAATAATTGAGATTTCCCCGGAAGTGGAAATGAGTTCCCCGGAAGTGGAAAATGGTATAATGCCTGGTAGAAGGTAACAATTGAGATTTCCCAGGAGTGGAAACAAACTCCCCGGAAGTGGAAAAAGGTATTTACCTGGTAGATGGTAATAATTGAGATTTCCCAGGAAGGGGAAAAAGTTATTTACCTGCAAACAGATAATAACTGAGATTTTCCCGGAAGTGGAAGTCAGGTTGAAAATGCAGACTGAAGGGCTTAATTTTTTAAAGGTGCAAAAGTCCCCGAGAGCAAAATCAATGAGCAAATGCGAAGTCTCACATGAAAATAAGAGTAGATTTTTAAACAACGAAGTATTGGGTTTTTAGTATGGTTTTGAAAGAAAAAATGTCCTCCATATGAACAAAGACGGGGAGTTAATATGGTTGTATAGAGCAGTATTTAGAAGATAAAATATGAGGTCAATGTTTATTACAATAGCACGAAAATGAAGTCACTCATAAAAATCAGGAGTAGAAAAGTGGTTTTCAAAATATCGACATGGTGGTAAATTACGTGACATAATCAAAATTAAAATGTCAGTAAAATGGATATGGTATAGTTTTAATGAGATATGCGTTTATTTAAATCAGAGAAAGGAGAAAATTAAATTGGCTGATATACGGGATCACAAACTAATGACAAGTTCAGTGTATATTATAACGTAGATACAAATAAGTTAATTCCAGATGGGTTCCAAGTATAGAAGTTGCCCGATTTTTAGCTTTGTATCAGAGTTAGCAAAAAGGTGAACTGTTTAGGTGATACATTTAGCAAAACAAAATTAAATAAATAAGTAAATGAAATGAGTACCAGATAAAGTCAATTGTATCAGACAAAGTGCAAAGGGGCATATAAACAATGATATTTTTGGAAAATAAATTTTAGACTTCAACATGATTGCAATTAAGATAAGAATAATATGTATTGACAATAAGGCTATTTGTATATGGCTATTTGTTTTCATTTGTTGCAGGTATTGGCTCAATCAGAAAAATACAACAGCATCCGTTTTTGACAAAGCGATTTACTAGTCAACACATTGTGTCCTGAAGCAAGCAGAACTACAGATAAGTACACGCATACCGCGTGTTGTATAAACTGTTTATCATATTGTGTTATCAACTATTATGGTAACATCTAAGCTTAATCTAAACGCCAGTGTTGCAAGAAAAATAGCACACAGGTGCATATTTCAAGATATATGGCATACTTATGCAGCCCAATTCGGTGGAAGTCACCTGACAGTAAAATATTTACGTTGAAGATTTTGGAGTCAAAATGTTAAACATTACAGAGGTCATGTCTATATGAGACATTGTGATGTGACTTAACATGAAAACATAATTAGAATCTATACAAAATTTTGTCGCTCTCTAACATTTGTAATTTCTAAGCGCGCCAACATGCAAACTGTGTTTGTTTTCTTTGTTAGAGTAAAGAAAAGACTTAACATTCTGCTCGTTTCATCGAATAGAGCAGAATATTTGTCTAGTCGGTACTAGCATTAACAAAGGTTGTGCAGTATATTATTACTCAGTCGTCATGCACGGACTGAGAATAATCAGGTATTCGTGAACGAAGTGTCGTGAAAAATCAGTTCTAAGGCGGCTTCACAGGCGTGAGCAACACACAAAAAATTTTGTATAGATTCGAGCAAAAGATCTTGCCGTGTTGATTTGCACGTCGTCATTGCTATGTGGTATACTGCACTGTTTAAATCACAGCAAGTTTTCGCCAAACAAAAAATAGAAAGTTTGGTGTCATGTGGGCTGGACGGCAGGTACTTCGGCAGTGAGAAGATCTAAGGGTTAAGTAAGCTGTGTTACTGGCAGGGCTTTTACAAGCACTTCTTAAATAGATCTCATCAAGGTCTACAACGTCCTTCCATGTCACGCTGCTCATTTGCTCACATTAAAGCGCGCCAACATGCAAACTGTGTTTGTTTTCTTTGTTAGAGTAAAGAAAAGACTCGTGATAAACATCCAGAGCAAGATGTCTCTTAACTCTAGTTTTTATGTTTTTCACATTGATTTTCGGCGAATACTTTTTTATTTTCAATGTTAGCAAAATGTGATCGCGATGAAAGTTGTACGGGCAAATTGGCGCCAATCTCCTCTAAGGTCTGAAGTTTGTGGCGCAAACAGATTGTTGTGTACTTAGCTGAAGAATTTGCGATAAGTGGAATTCAGCCAAAATTTCTAAGTCTTTTATTGACAGCTAGGTAAATTTCGCAGAGGTGTGACAGAAAGTGTTTGTCTCAAAAGAATATTCACAAGCTTGGAATATACCGTTATTCAGTGGCTGTGCATAGCATAATCCTGCTGTTTGCAAACCCATAAAGTACAGAATCTAATTTGAGAGTGATCATTTGTAGGAGCAGAAGTTGAGATAACGCATGGCATGCTATTTTTCTCTTATGCACATGCTCCAAAACAGGCGGTTTCGAGATGACCCCAGTAGCTTAATGCAAGGGCAAACCAGGCGCGATTTACCAATATATTTTAACAAGCCATCCATCGCTTTAGTTAGTGAATTAAGGCGGTGCAATGCAGTTTTTTGACTGACATATTTATCTTAGTTTATTTGTGAGCTCTCAAAGAGTGCATCTATGCGCAGGGTTAACTGCAGCATTTTGGATTATGGAACCATTTGGAGAAATTGCCGCTAATTTTTCTCTACAACTTTCATCGCGAACACAGTTTGCTATATTTAGTAATAAAGAAGTTATCGCCGAAAATCAATTTGAAAAACATAAAAACTAGAGTTTAGTCTAAGAGCTGCAGCTGATAGTGAAAGTGGTGATGACAAAACATGAAAGCATTATCTCCACCATTGAGTGTGACAGTTCAGTAAGAACACAGGTGAAGAGCTGTCTCCAGATTTAAGATGATTAATCATACTTTCACGCGTTATCTCCACGGCTATCCAAACACTACTTGGCCAGCACTTCAGGATTAGTATGATCTCGATAAGGGGATCTCAACTATTTAGATGATCCCAATAAACATTGTGTTAAGACTTTCAACATTGACCATAAATTAGCAGCCTATCTTAGACTGCTTCATCAATCTATTATCGTTACTGTAACTTTTGCGTGCTTTTTGTCGTCTGCTGAATTTTTTCAAAATCAACTTTTTCGAAAAATTCTTTCAGGAATACCATCAGAGTGACAAACAGTTTGGATCCAGATCAGGCCTGACATTTTGTCAGGCCTGGTCTGGGTCCAAATTGTTTGCAAAGGTTATCAGGAAACAACATTAGTTGGCATATTTAAAGAGTTTAGAACTTTAACATTGACCATTAGTGGCCTATCTTAGACCTTGGTAAAAGACCTGGGAATTGAAAGATTGCTAGTTCTCACTGTTGACAGATCCAGTCTGAGTTACTGTTTTGTCCTTGAGCAAGACACTTTATCTGCTGCCTAGTCCTGGTTCAGCACAGGAAGACCCGTCCGAACATGACTGAAATTTTGTTGACTGGGATGAAAAGAATCGAAACAAAAATAAGAAAGGTCATTTTATCTTAGACCTTGTTTGGCAACTACTTCATCAGCTGTATTTAATTGGGAATTGAGCCTGTAACTGACATTGCATGCTGGGTAATTTTGCATGCATTTTTTGTCATCTCTTAATTGTTTCATATAAAATTCGAATACTATCATAGTGTCAGATAGTTTTGATTCAGATCAGGCCCGACTTTTTGAAATTGTCAGGCCTGAAAAAGGCGGGTCTGATCTGGTCCTAATCTGTTTGCAAAGGTTATAAGCAGATGGCAGAAGTCTCCTCTGGCTTAACAAAGTGACTGTTTTCCGTAGAGAGGTTCGTTTCATGGAGAAACTGCCAGAAACATGGACAGAAGAAGAAAAGCCCATTTAAAGGATTTTTCATGAGTGTTCTGTCAGTACCTCAATGTCCATCGCCTAAATTGTATTGTTAATAATGTCCTTCAATCACTGATGGAACAGATCATCCTCGTCCATTTAATCTATTGTTGTGTTCTTTACTTTGAGACATCTTCAAATAAATGGACGTGCATAGTGAAGAGCCACCGTATCACATCATGGGACAAAAGCCCATACTTTGTACACCATCGACAGCAACAGTTCAATCTTGGTGATCTTTTCAGAAACTGTTAGAATATCAAAACAGCCATACAGTAAAATCTGTGTTAAACGGCCTCTCTCAAAAAGACCAAAAATTGGTTTTCAAGACCAATTATCACTTAATACAGGTCAAAAGTATTGCAGAATGAGCATTCTGTAATACTTTCGACCTTCGTTGAGCTACTATTTGTCGTTCAGACCTTTGTTTTGTCTATTTTTAAGTGGCAGTTTTACACAGGTTTAGTTGTCACACTTTTTAATATGTATTTTATTTTAAACTTTTATAAAAAGAAAGAATTTAGCAACAAAATTGTCATTTTTGTCCATACAAAAGAAGCTAGATTATTTCTAACTGTTATATAGAAATCCACATCAGTTTGATTCTTATTTCTCAACAAAAATTATATAATATTTTATGGGAACTCAAAAGAACTGTCTCTATTGAGAAATCATAAAACTGATGGATAATAAAATATTTGCAATTTTACACTCAAAATTTTTGTTTATCTTTACTAATGTATAACAACGGAGGGCCTATGCTAATGCTTCTTTGCCTGAACAATAATATGAAAAATTAAATTTGCTTAATCCCAAACACAAAAGCGTGCTTGCAGATCAGGGCTTGTACAATTTAGTATCCTTTTTCTGTGGTGTGTCAGGTCAGACCATTTTTGTCCATTTAATCTATTATTGTGGGCTTTTCTCAAAGACATCTTCAAATACAGCGGCCATGGTGAAATTGATCCTTGTCTAATTATTGTAAAAGTTCCAATGATAAATTTATACGAGTGTAAACATCTTTTCGGTCCAAATGACCAATATCGGAAGGAATATTAATGATGAGAATTATCTTTTGTATGCATGCGGAATTAAATGGAATATGATTAATTTAGTTACTGATATGGTTAGGGATTTTCTGAAGTAGTTCTGCATGTTGTTTATTGATAGTGAATAGTGCTGCATGAAAAGATTAACGAGCGCATTTGTTCATGCCATAGAGCCTTTTAGCAAATGAGAACCATAGCCCATGAGTACAAGGGGTACCATATTTTGTGTTAAGATGGTTGGTTTAAGAATGCATCAGATAACTTGAAAATACCGGTACTTTTAATAGTTTTATATAATGTAAATCAATTGGCATTTATCGGGTAGTTAAGTCAAGGTTTCAGCTTCTATAGTTATGCAACATTAATTTGAGCAAAAGATCTGGAAATGCATTGATTTAAACAGCAGCATCATAACCTGACAAATTCTCTTGTCCACCCTCATTATAAGTATCATACTGTAAAAAAATAGTAAGTATGATCAGGAAATACCAACATCACAAACCACAGTAAAACCTGTCTAAAATGGCCACTCTCAAAAAGACCAAAAATTAGTAAGACCAAATATTGCTTAATGCAGGTCAAAAGTATTGCAGAATGCTCCCCTTGGCATTCTGCAATACTTTCAACCTTCATCAAGCTACCATTTATCATTAAGATCTTTTAGGCCACTGGCTGGATATGGTTTACCTCCCCCCCCAGGGGGAATTTTGTAGACCATTTTTTTCTTGAAGCCCAATGTCTTGCGAGGATTTTGCAACATGTTAGCCCTCTGACAATGGCAGCGTTAAGCTGTAACAGCCTGTTACATACGTTACCCTACAAAATATTTGATAATTAAAATTCTTTTTAAGACTTCAGAAAAGTGCAAAAGATAGGGTAAGATTTCCAAATTGGTTATATTTTCTAAATAAGCTATTACTGGGCCACAGATTATGACATTTGAAAACAAATATAGTCACCCTTGATGTAGTGTATGTTACATTTTTTCATTGAACCCCCTTGTAAATGATAAATGCATCTAATATAGTTTGTCTTAAAATTTTATTGAAACCAGTTTATGTTCATTAATTTGGTATTACATTAAAGATATTTTATTTACCTTTTCAAAACTGCAAACATTACGTTTCTATCTTATATACTTTTTGAGTTATTAGATGATGAACATGGTACCCCATATCACAGAAAAATGTAAAATGTAATTCTCCAGGCCTCGCGCTGGCTATAGACCCCACTTCCCCCCAGGGGGAATTTCGTACACTATAATTTCCAGATACTACATTATATAAGCCACAAAATGAAATATGTTAGCCCTCTGAGAGTGGCAGCGTTAGCAGGTAACATCATGTTACATACGTTACCCGCAAAATAACATTAAATTTTCCCAATAATGTCTCCAACATGACATATTCACACTTTTTTTTAAGTCTGGCACGGGTTTAAGAACTTCTTATAGCATGGTTACATAATTTTAGCATTTATTTTATAAATGTCTTGAGTTTTTGCCGTTGTATTTGTTAATTAAAGTGTTTCATATGTTATTTCCAAGTATCAGTATGGCAGTTATTGACTACATGTATTACATCCGTCAGTGAATATAGTAAATCTATAAGGCTGCTATTCAAATGAATTAAAGTTCCTTATTATGGTGTCTTACACTATTTTACAGCCCAGGTTACATACGTTACTCTCTGAATACCATTAAACATTCAAGATATGGTCTCCAACACGACCTGCTTGTACTTATTTGCTTGCCGGCACAGGTCCATGTACTTCATTTTACTCTGGCTCATTTGCTGAGGAAGTAATTGAAAACATAAACTACATAAACCCTCTTTTCTTTTATAAAGACATCAAATATAGTTGACATAATACTCATAGGAAGTTTGTAACCTTCAGTGCAATGTGCGAGTAACAACTTAAAAGATCAAAGAAAACCCATCAGGTAGAAGTTCTTGAGCAAATCTTTATATATTATCCAAGGGTTTTAAAGAATTTTCCTATACAACTTATTACTCCTCTATCATATTTATCTTGCAAGGATTTTGCAATATGCTAGCACTCTGGTAACGGCACCATTACCCTGTACCAACAGCCAATTATATATATTACCCAACAACATCTTTGATAATTTTACTAAATGACATGACATCTGAAAAGTGCAAACCATAAGGTAAGATTTCCAAATTGGCTATATCATCCAAGTAAGCTATTTTTGTATCACAGCTATGGACCTTTTAAAACAAATATGCACCCCAAAGTGTTACGTATGTTACTTTTTTTCATTATATCTATATAAATGATTTATGAAACTAATATAGTTTGATATTTTTTTTTTAATTTGAATGTGCTTACTAACTCATTTTGTATTCAAGAATGTTTATGTACCTTTTGGAAACTGCTAATATTATGTTTCTATCTTTTATAAGGTTTAAGTTGTTGAGTTTTGAACATGGTAACCCCATATCACACAAAATGTGAAATATAATTCTGTGGCTCTTTTGTTAGGGTACAATCAAGATTTCTTTCACCCAGAGGTATTAGATTTCCTTCCTGTTTATTTTCCACACATTTTGTCCATATCTGGAAAGCCTCTCTTGTTTTCATGGGAAAGACTTGATAGTTCAATCTTTGTATGTACATCTTAAGGACAGAAAAACAGGGTGGAGGTAAGCTCATATTCATGCCATTTGAAATAGTCAGTATATGAGTATGGCTTTGGTACTTTTTTCAGAAACATGTCATACTGCAGCTTATTCACAATTACATAAATAGCACATGTTAGGGCTTAATTTCACTGATGAGTGCCTAGAGCAATTCTTTATTAGTTTTCCTACCCTTCTTAGAATGTTGATGAACTAGTGGGGGAGGGGTTCTCTATCAGTTTGATAGGAATAACCTTTCCGTGGTACTAACACATTGGTAGTGTCACTATCTGTTAAACAGTGTATGACTGTAGATCTCTTCCCCCATATTCTGGCCAATGCTGTTGACATTCAGAAGGTGCACCTATTGTTGCATACACCATTGTTGAACAAAACACCCAGGTTATCCTCTGCGAGAATGTTTGTAAGACTTTATAGACTGCTGCTTTTACATTGTATATATGTATCAGTGACAAAACCAACATGCCCTGCCTTTAGTGCCTGGTTGAATACTGGTGCCATCAGATCCATGAAGGTGACAGGAAAAGCTATTATGCTCTGTAGTTATGGCATTAACATCAACGTTATGTGCAGCACTACATGACTAATCTAATGTTGGTTCAATGTGTGATTGCAAGCCATGCTGAAGTTTGGACTGGTCAGTTTTGGTGGAAATTCTATGAGGAGTTGACAGTGACCATGGTACAGGTCCCAGAAGGAACGGCAGTGTCAAATCAAGGTCAACATTATGTCCAATAGAAAGTAGGTCATGCTTACCAAAGACGCTCCTTTAAGCTCTCATCTGGCTGTTTACGTTTTGTAAATTGGGTAATTTCTTCTTGCGTGGCCTCACAAGCATCAAAACTTTATTACATGTAGATTGCACCATTTTATGGGGGATGCGAAAGACATATATTTTAACTAAAAGTGAGTCAATGAAGTCTGCAACAGCCTTCCTGCCAATGTCATCAGCCTCAATAAGATCCTTAGCTATGCCACGCTTATTAGCGGGCACACCGAAAGACAAAAAGTACAGTTCATCGTCTTCAAAACTAGAACTAAAAGGATTGGTGAATCCTGAAACTGCCTCTAGTACTTATTCTACTCTGCATCTGAGCAGATTGAATATTTCAATTCAGTGCATTGAAGAGTTGTTTCAATGTATTGAGCTCTGATGTGATGAGTAATACACCATTCCACCTGTAGTACAAAGCGTAGTTCTAGTTGCTGAAGCCTGTAATAACTCTTTATTGTTTGCTTGATAGTCATGTCAAAAGCATTTCTCAAGCAAAAAACCAATGGTTGTGACACACTAAACCCATTTTGTTCGAGAAGCTCTTTGTATCTGCGATGTGTATCATTTTTATGAGTGTAATCAGTTACACAGGTACATATTGTGCGTAGTTGTTGTGATCGTTTGCAATGAACATTGGGAACAAGGCATACAGATAGAGATGACATGCAATTCAAAGTTGTTTTCCTTGTAGCCCTTATCAGTGTCAACACCATCTGAATCATATCGATATACCTTGCCCAGAACTGAGCTGTTTCACAGTGACTGTCTTTCAGAACTTCCGATTTAAATGCATGGTATCTATACTGTTTGTGTGAGCAAACAGCGAAGGTTGATAGATCACATTATATTATTAGTTTAAGTCACCATAAATTAATAAGGAACTTCAATTTATTTCAGCCTTATAAATTTTCTAAATTTTCTGACTGACTTTATACACGTATAGTCAACAACTTCTATACAGATACTCAGAATAACTTATGTATCATTTGGTAACACACATAACAGTTAAAGTTCAAGGCATTTTTTAAATGAATACTTAAAAAAGGTAAACCATGTTAAAAGAAGTACATAAACCTGTGCAAGCATGCAAATAAGTATAAACAGGGCTTGTTAAAGACATTAACTTAAATGTTTAATGTTATTTTGAAGGTAACATACATAACATGGACCTGAAAAATAGTGTAAGAGACCATAATAAAGAACTCAAAATCATTTAAGTAGCAGCCTTATCGATTTACTATATTATGTGACAGATGCAATACACGTAAAGTCATTAAATACCATTCTGATACTCGGAAATAACGCAGGAAACACTAAGTAACGTATACAATGGTAATTACTCAAGACATTTATAAAATTAATACTAAAAATATGTAACTGTGTTATAAGAAGTTCATAAACCTGTGTCAGCACGCAAATATGTACTAACATGTCATGGTTGAGACATTATCAGGGATGTTCAATGCTATTTTGGGGGGTAACGTATATAACGTGCTGTTACACGTTAACGCTGCCACTCTCAGAAGGCTAACATCTTTTATTTTGTGTCTTATATAATGTAGTTTCAGAAAATCATAGTGTACAAAATTCCCCCTGGGGGGGGAGTGGGGTCTATAGCCAGCTCAAGGCCTATTTGTTTTGTCTATTTTTGACTGGCCGCTTAAAAGACAGGTTTTACTGTATTTTGACCTAATAAATACACTCTGTATAATACCAGTATGTATCAAATTGATTTTTGATATAGCCACTGGAGCAGTTGGACCAAAGTTATTATTACAATTCCCAGTGTACCTGTTATTTTTTTATAATATTTTTTTTTTTACTTTGATATGACCAAATATACGCTTAAGGGTGGATTGAGCCAGTTCATTTTAATTCCATTGGTCATTTTTTATTAGTAAGCAGAACTCTGATGACAGTCCAATACAACAACAAAACAAAGTTTATTATTGATTTTTTATCAGACCACGTAGTGCAGTCGGTAACGTGTCTGACTACAGATGTGTGTCTGACTGCAGATCCAGGGGTAGTGAGTTCGATCCCAGCCCAGTCCCATACTTTAGTAAAGATGGACCATGAAATTATTTCTACGGGCATTCTCCTCCCTTCCACTGATTCATTCAAGAAGGGTTGTTGTCAGTTACAAGCGAAAGTATGTGCACAAAGTACTGGTTAACTGCTTGTTCAAGCTTGCCCAGGAAAAAAGTGTGGTTAGGTGAGCTGACTGTCCCTACATGACCATAGCTGTTGACTGGGACGTATTAAGCAGCAAACCAAACCAAAAACTATTATTGCTTTTGGTACAAGCCTTGTCAAATGTAGACACATTTATAAGTTTCAGACTTATTGGTTTTAGTCAATTTACCTCCAAAACTGCATAAACCTAAATGGACTCAAAATTATGTAAACTATTGAGTGGAACTAATTAACAGAGGTATCTCTTGATGTCATTTACTTGGATTATATCACTTTTGTACTGTGTGAAATTTGAATTTAAAGGGAACATAGGTACAGCAACATATTGAAAGTAAGCAAATCTGAAATGCCCTTATTAAACAAAGTAACCTGCCGCAAATCTGATCTAAATTGGATTTAAAATAAGAACATTGCACCCAGGTAAACCGCATGTTTAGATCTCGGAGGGTGTTGGCTATCGGAGGTAAACAAAGGATTTTGAGGTTGGACATGGTCTGTATTGAGACGATTTTATTTCATTTAGATTCGCTTTGAGGGATAAGAACAACATATAGGTCGATAGTATACAGAATGATGATAACTCTGAAAACAATACATCTTTTTGAACTGAATCTGTTCGAGTTTAAATCGCATTTGAATTCGGAAATGCAGTAATTTGGACCAATATTTCGAATTCATCAGTTAATATTCATATCTTTTATTTTATTTTTACTTGATTCACAGCCACCGCTGGAATGTATAACCTCTCTTTGGAATGAATCAGTCAAATACAATTCAAAACTACTTGTAAAACACTTATTTATTTGCAATTTTATGACGGTGGTATCATGTTTATGGATAGCTTTCCGTTCGGAGGTATGTTGGGTAGCTGTCGGAGGGAAAGCATGTGCATGTTAACATTGATTTCGGAGAAGGGCAAATTGATTATGCTCATTAAACTAGCTATCGCATACGGAAACAAAAGTGTTACACTCAAACACTTTCAAAAACAAGTGGTTCGATTGGCGAGGAACATATCAAGGGAGAAACAAGCTTAAACAAACCAATTTGTTAGAGTTTTTGTTCAACATTGAAGGAGTGTTTTTGTGCATTAGTTTGTTTTGTTTGTTTTGGCCTACCATATCTATTTAGCCCTTTGCATCACATTAAAGAAACAATCTGGCAGTAACATAAAATGCAAAAGCATTATACTATGAAATGGGCACATACCTTTTGTGAAGGTGACAGATCAAGTAGCAATGCAATTAGTATACCAGATGTTTAGATGAGCACCTATACGGTCTAATCAGTCTTCACTAATTGCATAAATTTAACTACATGTAGGTGTTTTCGCATTTACACAACATAAGTTGACACGCTTTAAAGACGGCCTTTGGGTTAAAACAAGTGTAAGTGACCAGGAAATGCCACAATCCCAGACAGACACATGGCACCAAGAGACAGGAACACTGGAACACAGACAAATAAGGAATACGCACAAAGTCAGAATACAATAAGCAAAGCATTCAGCTGCCTTTATCTCAGTGAGAGAATTGCCAAACTAGAAATGACACAATATAAGCGTTTAACACGAAGTGCTAAACACGAACTCCCAGCAAATACAACAAAAATAGTAAGTGAGTATGGTCAGGAAATTTCACAATCACAAACTTCAGACAAACCCATGGCACTGTGAGGAAGATCCACACAGCAATCACGAGGCACTAGGAAAACAAACTAAGCAAAGCAACCAGATCTCTCTTCCCCATCTACTCACCCTCTTTCTTTCTCTCTCTCTCTCTCTCTCTCTCTCTCTCTCTCTCTCTCTCTCTCTTCTCCATTCTCTCTACTCGCTCACCTATCTACTCTCTACCCCCTCTCTCTCTCCCTCTCCCCTCTCTCTCTCTCTCTCTCTCTCTCTCTCTCTCTCTCTCTCTCTCTCTCTCTCTCTCTCTCTCTCTGTGTGTCCCTCTCTACTCTCTACTCTATTTTCTTTGTCGTTCTCCACTCTCTATTCTCTTTGTCTCTCTCTACTCTGTCTCTCTCTACGTCTCTCTCTACTCTGTCTCCCTCTTTACGTCTGTCTCTACTCTCTCTCTCTCTCTCTCTCTACTCTGTCTCTGTCTCTCTACTCTCTCTCTCTATACTTTATTCTCTACTCGCACTCCTCTCTACTCTCTTTTTCTCCACTCGCACTCCTTCTCTACTCACACTCCTTCTCTATTCTCTCTTTCTCTACTCGCACTCCTTTTCTACTCGCACTCCATCTCTACTCGTACTCCTTCTCTGCTCTCTCCTTCTCTACTCGCACACCTTCTCTACTCTCTCTTTCTCTACTCGCAGTCCTTCCCTACTCGCACTCTTTCTCTACTAGCACTCATTCTCTCTACTCTCTCCTTCTCTAATCGCACTCCATCTCTACTCGCATTCCTTCTCTACTCGCACTCCTTCTCTACTCTCTCTTTCTCTACTCGCACTCCTTCTCTACTCCTTTTTTCTCTACTCACACTCCTTCTCTACCTGCACTCCTTCTCTACTCGCACTCCTTCTCTCCTGGCACTCCTTCTCTACTCGCACTCCTTCTCTCCTCGCACTCCTTCTAAGTTCGCATTCCTTCTCTTCTCCCACTCCTTCTAACTTCGTTTTCCTTCTCTACTCGCACTCCTTCTCTACTCTCTCTTTCTCTACTCGCTTTCCTTATCTACTCGCACTCCTTCTCTACTCGCACTCCTTCTCTACTCTCTCTTTCTCTACTCGCACTCCTTCTCTAGTCTCTCTTTCTCTGTTCACACTTCTAATCTACTCGCACTCCTTCCCTACTCGCACTCCTTCTCTACTAGCACTCCTTCTCTACTCTCTCCTTCTCAACTCGCAGTCCTTCTCTACTCGCACTCCTTCTCTACCCGCACTCCTTCTCTACTCACACTCCTTCTCTACTCGCTCTTCTTCTTTACTCTCTCTTTCTCTACTCGCACTCCTTCTCTACTCTCTTTTTCTCTACTCACACTTATTCTCTACCTGCACTCCTTCTCTACTCTCTCCTTCTCTACTCGCACTCCTTCTAAGTTCGCATTCCTTCTCTACTCCCACTCCTAACTTCGCATTCTTCTCTACTCGCACTCCTTCTCTACTCTCTCTTTCTCTACTCGCTTTCCTTATCTACTCGCACTCCTTCTCTACTCACACTCCTTTTCTACTCGCACTCCTTCTCTTATCGCACTTCGTCTCTACTCGAACTCCTTCTCTACTCGCACTCCTTCTCTACTCGCACTCCTTCTATGCTCGCACGTCTTCTCTACTCGCACTCCTTCTCTACTCTCTCTTTCTCTACTCGCACTCCTTCTCTACTCGCACTCCTTCTCTACTTGCACTCCTTCTCTACTCTCTCTTTCTCCTCTCTCTCTCTTTTTCTTCTCGCACTCCTTTCTCTACTCGCACTCCTTTTCTACTCGCACTCCTTCTCTACTCGCACTCCTTCTCTACTCACACTCCTTCTCTACTCGCACTCCTTCTTTACTCTCTGTTACTCTACTCGCACTCCTTTTCTACTCGCACTCCTTCTCTACTCGCACTTTCTTCTCTACTCACACTCCTTCTCTACTCGCACTCCTTCTTTACTCTCTGTTACTCTACTCGCACTCCTTTTCTACTCGCACTCCTTCTCTACTCGCACTTCTTCTCTACTCGAACTCCTTCTCTACTCGCACTCCTTCTCTTCTCGCACTCCTTCTATGCTCGCACGTCTTCTCTACTCGCACTCCTTCACTACTCTCTCTTTCTCTACTTGCACTCCTTCTCTACTCGCACTCCTTCTCTACTCGCACTCCTTCTCTACTTGCACTCCTTCTCTACTCTTTCTTTCTCTACTCTCTCTCTTTTTCTTCTCGCACTCCGTTCTCTACTCGCACTCCTTCTCTACTCTCTCTTTCTCTTCTCGCACTCCTTCTCTACTCTCTTTCTCTACTCGCACTGCTTCTCTTCTAGCACTCCTCCTCTACTCGCCTTCCTTCTCTACTCGCACTCCTTCTCTAGTCTCACTCCTTCTCAACTTGCATTCCTTCTCTACTCGCACTCCTTCTCTACTCTCTCTTTCTCTTCTCGCACTCCTTCTCTACTCTCTTTCTCTACTCGCACTGCTTCTCTTCTAGCACTCCTCCTCTACTCGCCTTCCTTCTCTACTCGCACTCCTTCTCTACTCTCTCTCTACTCGCTTTCCTTATCTACTCGCACTTCTTCTCTACTCGCACTCCTTCTCTACTCTCTCTTTCTCTACTCGCACTCCTTCTCTACTCGCACTCCTTCTCAACTTGCATTCCTTCTCTACTCGCACTCCTTCTCTACTCGCACTCCTTCTCTTCTCGCTCTTCTTCTCTACTCGCACTCCTTCTCTACTCGCACTCCCTCTACTCGCTCTTTCTCTACTCTCTCTACCTCTGTCTCTCTCTTTCTCTGTCTCTCTCTCTGTCTATATCTTCCTCTGTCTGTCTCTGTCTCCCCCCCCCCCTCTCTCTCTCTCTCTCTCTCTCTCTCTCTCTCTAATGTATTAAAATATCATGAGCAATACGAGAATTTAATGAAATGATAGCGAGTGTTCGACCCCCATGTTCAGTCCTCCTCTGTCAAATTCCAAGTACGTCACCCGATCATCGGGTAATGGGTAAAGAACTGTTATAACGTGCTAACAGGGAACATTTTTATCATGGAATTGAGAGAGGAGTTCTCTGTATGCCTTAACAATGAAGCCCTCTCACGGGTTAGGGTGTATTTGTACAAGCCATTTTATTCTAGGGAAAGGGAAAATGCCAAACTGAGGGGAACAATATTGTCAGAGAACGGGGAAATAAATAAAACATGAAACATGGAGACAAGTCAATATCTAAGAAGAACAAGGATATATGTACCTCCTGGGAGGGCCTCTATTATAGATAATAGAACAAACATCACAACTATAAAAACTACTAAACTTGATATGATTAAAAATATTGTACCCAAACTCCGATTGTCCATCTCTTTCTGAAAAGGACGTCACCCAGGTACATTTATTGAAATAAAGATAATTTAAAGTCGTACTGCAAACGGTTGCATAAAAATCTAATTAAACATTCGATTTTTACAGAAATTTTGGTTGCCATTTGTCGCCAGTCGGGCGACACATGGCAATCGAAAAATCGGGCGACAAATGGCAATCGGCAATCGAAAACCCAGTTTCCAACGATTTTTGATCTACGTTCGTCGATAGAATTAACGTTTTCGATTGCCGCAAATCCGGTGTGAAACTTTTAAAAATATCTTAAAGATATACAGCCCATCTTTATTGCTACTTATAGAATGACAAATGAGCCGCGACATGTGATTTCCAACAATGTGGCATTTTGAAATGAATAGACTCAGACGAGCCTGTGTAGCCTTGTTTTAAGCATAGAAACTCCAAATTATGTTCGTTCAGGAGCTTAATATTCATATAATACTCAAGCGACAAGCAAAGGCTCTGATCAGACTGCGCGTATGCGCAATCTGGTCTGAGCCTTTGCTGGTCGCACATACCACATTGTTGGAAATCTCATGTCGCGGCTCAAATAATATTGTTTAAAAATAATGCCATTGTGGGGTTTGGGCTGCTGTTACCGGAATATGAGGACCTGGGCCCGGAATTACAATGCCTCCTTAAAGTTTGGGAAGACTTACTGAGTTAAGTATTGGTTTTTCAGGATGTCAAAAATGACGTTTTAAACTGATTAAAATCAAAATTGTTTCACTTTTCTGTAGATCACAATGATATCTTTGACCACAAGTACTGCATCGATCCAGGCAATTTATTTAGCATGTTGAAATATCAATACTTAACTTAAGTCGTCCTTAACTTTAAGGAACTATTGTAATTCCGGGCCCTGTACTACTATGTAAAGTTTAAAAACGTTAAAAAATAAAATAACAGAACGGATTACCACTGAAACTGCAATATTTTCAATATTTTTACGGGTATTGTTATATGGATTACTTTGTCCACCTATACAAATATGCAGTGAAGATCCAGATAAGCTTATATGTATACTAATACTTTTAAAATACTTTTAAGAATGAACTGACAACAGACCAAAAACACAAATTGCTTTTTAATACGTGTGGTATTTTATTTTACTGTCGCAATGACGCAAAGAGTAGGCCTACAGCTTTAAAACGTATGCAAACTGTACAGGGTTCATTATTCTGTTTTTTATTTTGTTCGATTTTATTCTTAACATCCCAGTCAACAATTTTTCGGTTATGTCGGGATGGGTCTTCCTGGGTTGAACCAGTACTAAGCTATGATTAATATGTTTTACTCAAGGGCAGACCACAGTGACGCCGGAGAGGCCAGAAATTCGAACGCTCACGTTACTCGATAGCTGCGCATTCAACTAAGAATAAGATGCGCGGATCCAGAGAGGGGGCGGCAGAGGGTCCTGACCCCCACCCTTGAAAATCGGAAACCTTTGGGGCTCTTTAGCAATACTGGTCCAGATCCCCTGGAAAATTAAAAGCTACCAAGCCAGCATTCCATATTGGATAATCATCGGCCCGCCAGCGTTTTGCTGTTGGGCTGACGATGGCCCGCTTTTAGTGGTATTTTAATTCCTCACTCCGGCATTCATCTAAAAAGAAGTGTGTCAGAGTTAAGTTGGACTTCGTCTGACAAAATTTCTGGATCTATGCATGATTAAGCATCGCATGGGATGTTTTGTTGCATTTTTCTCACTAATATTTTACAAAACCGAAGAAAGCGTATCAGTGAAACGCTACTAGATGACGGTACAAGACATGGACATACCCTATCCCAGCCAGCACACATTGTCGGGCAACCATCGGCCCGCCAGCGAAATGCCATTCAAAATGTTTTAGATGTTGCATAGCAAAAAAGGAAGAAAGGAAGGCGGGAGGGGGGAGTTGGGGACCGGCTTGAGAGCCCCGTTGAAACCCATTCAATGTTTGTGGTGTATTTTTTGCATGTGTTGTTGTTTTTTACGGTTTGGGGGGGGGGGGGGTAAATTGTTGATATAGTTTGTTTCATTGAATAGAATCCTAAAGGGCGGTGCAACAGGAGGGTGTTTCAGTGGACTAGGTGAGTTGCATGTTTTAATGGATTTGATCAGGGTATTTCAGTGAACTGAGTGGTCTGAGTGCTTCCCTGGGCTGGGCGGTTTGTGTGTATCAGTTGCCTAGGGAGTTTGGGAGTTTCAATGGGTTGGCTGTTTTGTGCATTTCAGTGGACTGTGTGCGTTTGGGTGTTCTGTGGCGATTCAGTAGACTGGTGGTTATGGGTGTTTCAATTGTCTGGATGGCATACATGAATGTATTTTTGGATCAAAGGTTTACTTATCATGCACACGTGGCATCTTAACCAACAGTTTCCTTGCATTTTGACACTCCATTTACACAACAAGATGCTCCTCAATGTGAACCTGCATTTTGTAACCCTTTTCACGTTGTGAATATACTACGTTGCCAGGTAAGATAATGAGTATAAGTATGGCACATGTTCTTGCCTTCTTTCAGGGACCATACCCTCACCCCCATCCCACCCAGCCATCATATCCCCTTCCTATATCAAGCATACTGGTTTCACCAAAAATGAATCAGTGCAGAATTTAAATAAATATGTTTTCCCAGACTCACTAGACAAAAACATGCATAATGGCACCGACTGAAGATGAGCGCTTTTCACAACACACCACAACTGTAAAACGTCTCAAATTCCCCTCTGTATTTCGCCCCCCTGATAGTCTTCCATTTGTAGCATTACATATTTTTTTGTATCAAGACATGCTTAAAATATATCAGATTCAGGCACTAATTGTGCGGCAGTTTGTATCAATCTCCGAAATCAAAACCACTGTCACTCCGATAGCAAGGACGCCAGCTGTCAAGTTACCTCTGCACATTTTGCTAACCACCAAAGCGATATCAACGTAAGCAAATTTCAAATATTGATGTTTTAATAGCATTTTGAGATACGACTCTTATAAATCATGCGGGAGAATGATATAGAATTGTGGCGACACAAGCAAATTGTGTCAAAGGTTGATGTAAATCCAGCTATGATCAAACGAATAGCATTTTTTCATTGAAAATTTCACAATCGTCGTTTGAAAGGTCGCCCAGGGTCCTACGGACATGGATCAAAAGCATTTAACACATTCCGAGTCCTTATCATTCATTATAGAAGCAATCTGTTTGCTGCTTTCGTCTCCAAGAAACTTTCTATAGGACATAAAAATGGATAAATACAGACCCTGTCCATCCATAATCGCAATGTTTACCTCCGATAGCCAACACCCTCCGAGATCTAAACATGCGGTTTACCTGGGTGATTGTAGCAATCCAAATATCAAAATTCTAACTTATGATGAGCCATGGAGGCCGCCACTTTGAATAAGCCATGGAGGCCTCCATTTTGAAAATTAAATTAACTTCCTGTAAATATTAAAAGCCAATAAAATCTCCAATTTCATCGCAAACTTTGTAGAATTTTTTCAAAAGAAACTGTTTTCAACAGAAGCATCAATAATAATGCAAACCAAGTTAAAATGTTTAGCAGGAACCTAGTTATTCTGTTTATGCATATTTGATTAGGGCTGTGTGACATCACAAGGCCTACAAATGGCTGTCCTCCATAGCTTTCAATTCTCTACTATACCAACATCTGTAACTTTCCTATTTTTCATTGGATTTTGATCAGGTTTGCAGTATATTGCATGGTTTAACGAGGACTTGCATTAATGAGCCGCCGCATGAGATTTCCAACAATTTGACATTTTGACAAATGTAGACTCAGATGAGCCTCTAAGCCTCCTTTTAAGCTTATAGAAACTCCAAATGGTGTTCAGTCAGTAGCTTAACAGTCATAGAATACTCAAGCGACTAGCAAAGGCTCTGATCAGACTGCGCGTATGCGCAGGCTGATCTGAGGCTTTGCTGGATGCACACACCACATTGTTGGAAATCTCATGCACTGGCTCAAATTTTTCGAATTACTAATGCTTTCAAGGTTGCTGTCCCCTTTAAATTTTATTTGAAGAAAAGGATGCAGACCAGTCATTTAATTTTTGTATGTTTTGGGCAATCTTAAACAAAAAGTGATGGGGAGAGTCCGTTGTCAGTTAATTTCTGGGTGAAAGTTTAGATAAAGATGTTAGTATGTTTGATCACTGAATTGTGTGCTGTTACATATATTAAAGATGACATGAATATGACATGAATATTACAAGTGATGAGAAAATATTCTGATACTGCTTGCTGCACTAGTTTAACCCTTAAAGCGCCACCTATAATTTGCAGCAGACGACAATTTCAAATTTTGCTATTTTTTCAAAAATAACAAATAAGGCATGATATTTCATGAGAATCGTCTGCTGGCAGACGATTCTCATGTAATATCATACCTTATATTTGACAAAAATTGGAAAAGATGTCACAAAATTTGTCGTCTGCTGCAGTAGTGATTGGTGCTTCAAGGGTTCATACCATGTTTGACCTATCAAGCTCACTGACTTTAATAAAATTTATACACTAATTTAGTAAAATGTGTAGATCCAGATCAACTGGCTTCTTATGAAGCCAGCTGATAAGGATCAGTACTGTTGTTCATTCAAATGATCAGTCCATTATAAATGAAATTGTACCAATGGACTTGCTTGAAATTTTAGAAAAATATTTACACTATGAAGGTATACAGTTCTAGGCAGAGTACTTGAATAGAATAAGATCCGGGCCTGATCTGGATCCAAACTGATTGTTACTCTGAAGGAATTCATGAGAGAATTTTTGAAAAACATCAGCAGAAAATGGAAAAAAGCATGCAAAATTACCTGGTAGGATGAAAGAGTTCATCAAAATCAGGCAAACAAAATAGGGAGCAGAGATAAAAACAAAAATTAAAAAAGAACAGAAATATCTGTTGATATTGGTTAATGACGTAAATGCATGTCAGCCGTATTGCATGACACACTCAAATGAAAGTGTTAATTTTGTCGTTAGATCACAAGCAAACTTCCTTTCATAAAAAGCACGCGTCTGACGACATGACTTGTTAAATTAAGAGTAATTTTTCTTCGCGTGAGCGGAGTAAAGCAAACAGGGACTCAATAGCCACACTGATATAGTATCAGTAACGTTCGGAGATTTAGCCGGATTGAAAGATTAGCGTAGAATTAGTGAAAGAAGCTTGATTTCCATAATGGGTGTTTAATAAGGCCAAAGTTTAAATATGGATTTCGGCCAGCCAGGCACCCCTTTAGTCAGACGACGTGTTAAATCATGGTGTAGCTTTAACAAAATCAGCGATTTTTCTGTAAAAGGTGATTATTTGTTGATGACTTTTGTTATTTAATTGAAATCTTTGGATAGAACAGGTAGAAAAGATAGGAATAATTTAATTGCTCCTTTCTGGTGTCATTCGTTACAGCAGACGACAATTATTTTGTTAAATCTTAAATATTTTTTTCGTAATAAGGCTTTGATTTGCTTGAACTGTCAAATCCTATTTTATTTGAAAATTGAATTTTTTTATAAAAAATTTGTCTTCTGCTACGTAACAGCAGACGACTCTTATTTTGTCATACCGTCAATATTTTTTCATAAAATAGGCATTGACAGTTCAAGCAAATCGTCTCCTGTGGAGACAATTTGCTTGAATTGTCAAACCCTATTTTTTCACAATTTTCAAAAATGTCATCTGTTAGCACATTAACCCTTAAAGCGCCAATCACAACTGCAGCAGACGACAAATTTTGCAACGTTTTTCCAAATTTTCAGAAAAAATGAGGAATTATATTTCATGAGAATCGTCTGCCAGCAGACGATTCTCATGAAATATCATGCCTTATTTGTTATTTTTGAAAAAAAAAAACAGCAAAATTTGAAATTGTCGTCTGCTGCAAATTATAGGTTAAGAAATAGACATCACCTATGGGGCTACCTGTTGTACCTGTGCTGCCATATAACCTGGATGAAAGTAATCTACCTGTCATTGTGTTAATTTCATTCCTGGACAGCGTGCCACTCTTCAGGGTAGTACATTTTCGGAGAGTGGTCAGAGTAGTCAGCGACTGAACAAATGTGACCACCTCGTCTTTTGATCACCGTTAAAGAAGAATAATGTTACATTAATGTTTTAACAGAGTGCTATTTACTTGTTCAGAAAACACAGTCAAACATTATTGTACTTTCAAAGATAGATGAGAATCGATGTAAACAAACATTGGCAAGTTTACCTTGATTTTGGGTGTGCAGGTAGTCTCAGTTTACAGTTATATTGAACCTACCTCAGATTATTGCATATGCGCTTAGCAGTGAAAAGTCATGCTTTACCTGTTTATAAGAAAAATAGAATAGCCTCATTACTATGCATCTTTGAAAGTATAATAGCTGATGTAGGTTGCGATTATATAGGATTATCGAAATCTTTAGGATAATGATTGGTTAGGAAGACATGTTTATGTAAGTACGTGTGAAGTGATAGGTGTTTGCATTGTCCGCCCGCTGTTTGAGTATCATTGATGGCGATGCACCCAATAGTTAAACCGCTGATTGTCAATTAGAGTGAAATCTAGCTAGTTGAAGGAGCTCTTAGTTATTCTTATACTGAGGTGTGAAAGTCACGATGTTTTTCAATTTCATTACTTTTTATTAGAGTTAAAGGATTTAAAATAAAGGAATTAGAAGGATTGTAAAAGGTAAAATAAAAATTATATATTTACAATTATATTTGTTTAGTATTTTAAATGATAAAAATGCTTGAAAGAAAGAAAAAAAATCAAAATTGACGGTGCTGATTCTTTTCATGCATAGTAATTTGGCATGCATTTTTTTTTCAAAATAGACTCTCTTTTTCCAATTTTTAAGAACAAAACAGGAATACCATCAGAATCTCATAAAGTTTTGATACAGATCAGTCATGACATTATGTCTGGCCTGATCTGTGTCTAAACAGTGCAAAGGTTATCAGTGGACAGCAGAAGTGGGCAAAGAGTGGAGTTGAAAAGAGTCCTTCATTTTATTCTCATTTAGTGGGCTTAGGCCAGAAATTTTTTATAAGTTGATCTACGGGATTTTTTTCTGATTTAGAGTTGAGGGGACAAAAAAAGCTCTGAAATGACCAGTTAACTGGTCATTTTCAGAGCTTTTTTTTTTTAGTATCTTCAGAGCAAACAGTAAAACTACCCTTAGTAAGGTAAATTAAACCGTTCTGTCTGTATTAAATCTTTAGATATTTCATCATTTTTCCTAAAAACATGTAACAGTGTCACTCTCAAAAATACACAGACAGAACCTCAAAAAAATAATATTTTTTTCAACGAAACAAATAATATTTAGAGTCGGCAGATAAAATAAAAAAATATTTTAGAAATTATTTTTTTTTTCTCCTTTCCGGAAAACTACAGAAGGAGGGTTCGTAAATCAACTAATTAAAAAATTCTGGCCTTAATGGAAGAAACAACTGATCAGGAATAAGTTTCTGGTTTACAAAAGCTTCATCGTGCGTAGCAGTGGTGAGTCTGGAAGTCTACAGCTCTACCAACAGAGCCACTACGCTCCACATGTAAACCAGACTCACCACTGGCAAAGTCACTGTGTTGTATCCTTAAGCAAGACACAGGAAGACCCGTCCCGACATGGTTGAAAAATTGTTGACTGGGATGTAAAGCATCCAAATAAACGGTTAATTATTATTATTATTATCATTATTATTATTGTTATTATTTTCCCAATAAAGTGTTAAGAATAATACTTGTTAGTTTAAGTTGGTTTGGGTTATTATCTGTGCTCAAAGACTGAATTTGAGCACAAGCTAAAGAAGCTACCACAACAGATATGACAACCACACCAGATAGGCGGCAATCGAAAACGTTAATACTATCGACAAACGTAGGTCAAAAATAGTTAGAAACAGTGTTTTCCATTGTCATTTGTCGCGACAAATGACAATCCAAAACACTGTATCTAGCAATTTTTGATCTACGTTCTTCGATTGTTAAGAGCAGTTTTGATTGCTACCTTCCCAGTGTGATAGCCACATCAGCTAAATTATAGCTTTTGCATGAACAAGATTTAACTTTTTTTTTACCATGTTTTTCATGGAAATTAATATAATCATGACATAAGTTTTATTGTTTTGAATTTAAAATTTTGCAATATTTCACAATAAAATTTGAAGAGATATCATCTTTATTCTATCTTATCAATTTAAGGTTAAATCACCTGACATGAAATATCAAATTCTTCACAGGTCGGACAATGAAAAATATGTCTGGAATAATTATATCTTGTTTGATTGTGTTCTATCTTTAATTAATATGCCAGAGATATAGATCTACCTTAGGGGTCGCTCATCAATCTAACTGTACTGCCAGTGACAACTGAATTGTAAAATTTTGTGATTTAAGGAAGATAGGTTAAGCTAAGAGATATGTTAGAAACTTTGTAACATCTTGATATTTTAATGAAGCTGTCATATACGACATTATGTTTGCATTTATAGTATTCAAAAATAATTTATTGCTTGACTGGGTTTTTTAGACTTTCAAAAAACTTTTATACATATGAAAAGTTGAAAGGGATAGGATATAAGAACATACTTGTTCCATGGAAATGTTTTGTGTCTTTGGATGTTTGTAGCAAAAAGGTAAATTCAGTGCGAAAATTCAGAAATTAAAGTGGATGTACGTATCAACCAAAAAATGAAAAACGTTTTGGGGGACAGTTGTCCTCAGATCTTGCACAGATAACTGCCTGTCATGATTTTAAAATAGGAGTCAAGCATACAAATTCATTCATGATATGGTAAATGTTCTGAAAATTTGAATACTTTTCTCTTTCTATTCTCAAATAAAAGGTTGGAGTTCACTAAATTCTTGTCAGAATAGCAAACAGGGAAGACCCTGATCAGACTGCTTGTTTGTCTAGGTTGGAGTACACTAAATACTTGTAAGAATAGCAAACAGGGAAGACCCTGATCAGACTGTGTCTTCAGAAGCAGTCTGATCTGGGTCTGCCCTGTTTGTCTTGGCCTTTTTTGGCATGTAACTAATGTTCAAAATTTTAGAACATTTACCGTATATTTCTTTTCACAGAAGAGTTGGATATATGTCCTTGGTAAAGGTGAGGGAGCGCAGTGGCTCAGTGGTAGAGTGCTTGACTTGAGACCCAGAAGCCGTGGGTTCTAGCCTCACCAGCATCACCGCATTGTGGTCCTTGAGCAAGACACATTTATCCTAGCTTAGTACTGGTTCAACCCAGGAAGACCCATCCCTGTTTAACTGAAAGATGTTGATGGGACGTAAAGAATCAAATCAAACAAACAATTGGTAAAGGTGAAACATGTGAGGATGTGTTAGATAATGGGCAAAAAGAAATTTGATTTCTAATTTGCTCAAAAAATCAGATTATTTTAAATTCTGTAATTTTGTTATGATGATTAATGTACGGAGTTCATTATGTCTTCATATACTGCCAGGGTACATGTATAATATTAGTTTAAAAACAATTGAGAAAAGTCATCCTTTAATCACCGCAAGTAACTGACACCACCAAAATATTTCTATCTTGTAAAATCGTTCACGAGATTCTAATCTCTGATTGTACAAATTTTGTCAAAGTCAAATTTGAGGGCAGATTTCACATAAAAAAGACCAGATTTTACATACCTGAGAAAGTCTGATAAAGGGATAAAAGCAGACAAGGGTATGAAACCCACTAGGCCTTAATCCTTACAAAGGTAAAAGTCCCTTTTGTAACCAGCATGCGGTCTTACTTAATTGGGTATATATTACCGACTGTGGTTAAGTGGTAAGCCCTTGTTGAGTCAAAGTTATGTCTTAATTATTTATTTTCATTCATCTTAGTATTTTTTTGTTTGGGCAGTAACATAAAGTGCAATATCACTCTGAATTTACCTATAGTTAGCTATTCTCACAGTACCCTTAACTTTAAATTACTCCATAATAGCGCCTTTTGACACCTTTGAAATATCATGTGTTTGAAAGTTTTATGGAAAATGGAGCATTTGCTCCAAAAGAGCAAATGCTCCTTTTTCCATAATATGTTCAAAAGTATTCAAAACTTAACTTAAATTTTTCTTGATTTTTTTCAATGTTGTCTAAAAATAGAAAATGATGTCATGATCTAAAAATAGCCTATGGAGTAAAGGGATAAATAAGCTTAATTATAATAAAATATAAAAAAAAGTTCTAAAATATCTATTTATAAAAAAATAAATATATGAAAGATGAGTTTCATTTTTTTAGATTTTATTAATGAAAAAGTTAAGGGATGTCTCAGACTCATAAAAGTTCTGGCCCTTTTGAGTACAATAGGGCTAAATAAGGATAGTGACAGAGCAATTTAAGTTTATATAATGAAAGAGGCATTAAACCAAAATTTTTGGAACATTCTGGTTACAATCTGGTATATGCGTTACTTAAGTGGTAGAATTTTTTAAAGAGGCTCTTGAAAGAACACTGACATGGTGAATTGGTCAATTGGTGTCAAAATACTTTTCTCCAAATAGTGAAATATACTTGATTTACCAATTAAATATTTTGAATCAAAACAGTTGGAACATAATTATGATCTATGAGTATCAGTTATACACCATTTATGTGTGACCCCGACCTGGGAAAGGGTGGAGAGGGGAATATATATAGCCATGTCTTCACTTTTACATTGCTTAGGGAAATGCTAGGGATTTGGAAAACCTGTGTGCAAATATGGCAGAAAAGACTACAGTGGAAAATTGCTGTGGTTTTATCAGCTGGCTGTCCCTGCAGTTTGAAGGTTAGCACTTAATCATTGGATGGAAAGTCAAAGTCCTGACTATTGGGGGAGGGGGGTGGGGAGTTGGGTTTGGTTACAAATAACAGGTGCTTTTAAAATTTCTGATACGGCAAGTATTGATAATACTAGAGTATTCACATACATAATCAGAGCTTCTGAAAACTTAGGCTCATGGTTTAAAAGTCTACAAACATGTACATTTGTCAATAAACTACAAACTTTTTTCAAGAAAATCGCTGTATTGGCCTGTTTTATTGCTCATTTGTACATAACAACACCGAAAACTGACAGTAAAACACCTTGTTGAGAATCATAAAGAGCGTAAAGGACTGTTTTGTGTACACACTTCGTTTCAAACATTTCCCTTATCGGGCTATAAACGGGTACTTCAAGCCCATAAATCCTTGCACATTTTGTGTTGTTGCCAACAGCCAAAGTACTCAAGTAGTCTCGGCACACTAGAAAAACTCTGATTTTTTGGCTGCATTAGGATAGGAAATTAGTTTGTAATTCCAAGTAAGCAGTCATGTTTTAGGTTTTTATCTTTCTATAGAGGATGATAGCTTAACTTCTTTTTTCATGTACGGATCCAGAGAGGGGGACAAAGGGCCTGGACCCCCTACCCGCCCCCTGAAAAGTTAAAAAAAAAAAAAGATTTTTTAGCAATTCGAGAAAAAAAAAAAAGATTTTTTAGCAATGCGGGTCCGGATCCCCTCAAAAATCACAAGGCTACTAAGCAAGCATTCAACATTTGGTCATGACATTGGCACACCAGCGAAATGCCATTTAAATGGGGTTTCACTGGCAAGCCGATGATGGCCTACTTAAATAGTAATATTTGGATCGTCCCAGAAAGACCCCATCAAAGTTGGACCCCCTCCGACAAAACTTCCTGGATCCGTGTGTGTTCTTAATGCTACAAACTGGAATTTCACAAGTAAATTGGATTAAAATTGTGGACGAGTGTATCACTTTGAAATATCCAGCAACAAATCACTGCCAGCACGAGAATATATCGCTTTAAGTTCTTAACTAGAGCGGGGGCTCGTAAATTTAAACAAATTTCAAATTATGGCGAGATGAATGCTCATTTTCAACTCATTTGCCTGTTATTATCACTTTCCCTTATCAGTAGGATCTTCAAGTATGGCAAGATCAGAGCTTTTAATGTGTTATATAATATGCAGGTTGGTGAGATGGCATTTAACATTGCAAACTTGAGTAAATTTGTCATTTTTAGATAAGATCAGAGATTTAAAGTGACTATGAAGTGACATGACATGAAATTGAGTTATCAAGATGCACCTTGCACTGTCAAATTTAAACATCTGTCGTTAGCATTGAAAGTACTTTCATAGTTTTCTGAATTGATAGAGTTTGACTTTTCATACAAATTGTCTCGTTAGAGACAATTTGTATGAAAAGTCAAAATCTATCATCACAAAAAATGGTATAAAAATAAGCATGCTATCGATATTTTATATTTTCGACTTCAACATGGAAAGTTTAATGGCACTCAGGTTATGTTATTAACATCTTTTAATGGCCCTTCATGGGGTATTGTTAAAGTATAGGCTTAAATGGGTTTAAAATTGTTCACGCTTGGGCCTGATTGATGTAGTTTTATGTCATATGATTTTATGTCTGTATAGAATATGAAGAACACAGGAGCTTGAAGTCACATTGGTGTTTATATAACTTCAGAGAAAAGTATATATAGCCTCAATACAGAAAGCCCACAGTGTCTTCGATATATGTAAAACTGCCACTCTCAAAAAGACCAAAAAAATGGTTTTCAAGACCCATTATCGCTTAAAGCAGGTCAAAAGCATTGCAAAATGCTCCAAAAGGAGCATTCTGCAACACTGTCGACCTTCATTAAGCTACAGACCTTTGTTTTGTCTAATTTTGAGTTGCCGTTTACACAGGTTTTATTGTATCTAGTGTTTTCCTATCTAAAAGCAAGTTTTACCAAACTTCAGGCACCTGTTTGTAGAGTGAGGTAGCTTGAGGGAGATTGCACTTTCCATTAATATTGCCTCTTGAATGGATTTGATCAAAATAAGTAATTAGTAGATGTTCTAAAATTTTGAACACAAAGGCTTAGACAAACAGTGCAGACCCAGAGCAGACTGCTTCTAGACCTGAATAAGCAATCTGATCAGGGTCTGAGAGTGAGAAAGGGCTCAAAATGGTAGATTGTTCACTGTTTTCTGCTGTATACAACCAGACTTAATTATTAAGTCTGATGAGATTTGAATTTTTATTCCGATCCATATCTTGAAACTACATGACATAACCATATTTATTTCCTTTTAAATACTAGAGTTTTTTTAAGCTACCCAGCACCATGTAATTTATAATGCTTTAATTAAACATTTATTTTGTTTTCATTACTGTATTAAAGTATAGACCTTGAAGAAGGCTCAGACCAAAATTTAGGATGCTATATAGCCCCACCTGTTAGCTGTACATGCTAATTTAATGGAATGATTGCATGCACATGGGATTAGAGCCAAAATCTCACATGCAGTGTACCATCATCTTCATGGGTTAAAACATTAGGGAGTGTTCTCGATTTAGCCCATGACGCTGTATTAGCATGCAAATTATATTTATAATACTTCATTGTGGATTAATCTATTATTATGAATTTGAAAAATATAGCTATTATGAATGGACTTTTACTTATCCCCGGATTAACGTTACTTGTTGAAAGTAGAATTGAAGATTTGATCTTGGTAGGATATGCGGGAGATTATCACGGACACTAAAACATAGATTTGGAATTAGCTCTTATAAGCTGTTTTGTATATGTTAGTGTATTAGTAATATATATGAGCCGCCACATGTGATTTCCAACAATGTGGCATTTTGACAAGTGTACTCTCAGACGAACCTGTGCTGCCTCTTTTTAAGCTTAGGAACTCAAAATGATGTTCCGTCAGTAGCTTAACAGTCATAGAATATTCAAGCTACTAGCAAAGATTCCGATCAGACTGAGCATATGCACAGGCTTAAATATGAGGCTTTGCTGGTGGCACATACTACATTGTTGGAAGTCTCATGTCGCGGCTCTATTATGTTAGTGTAATTGTCAGTTTATGTTCTGTGGCATTACCACAGGCACTCTGGTTTATGACTTTGTAGTGATATACATATACTGTAATGATATACATATACAGTAAAACCTGACTTAAGCAGCCACTCAAAAGAAGACAAAACAAAGGTCTATTAGACAAATAGTGGCTTAATGAAGATCGAAAGTATTGCAGAATGCTCCAAGAGCATTCTGCAATACGTTTGACCTGCATTAAGCAATAATAGGTCTTGAAAACCAAATTTGGTCTTTGTTTTGAGTGGCTGCTTAAAGCAGGTTTTACTGTATCTCACTCCAGGAAGTAATCTTAGTTCTGGCGGGGGGTGGGGGGGGAGGCAACTATAACTTAGCAGACAACATTTTAATAAAAGCTGATAATATTCATCTTAACCATAATAAACAATTAATTTTTAGTTTAATACATACTCTCATCTTAAGGTCATCAGTATATATTTTTGAAAAAAATATGATTTCTCAGGCCTTTAGTTAAGAGTGTGTAACAGATAATAATTTTCTTATTTCTCAACTAAAACATATGTTGTGGGTGGGTGCTCAAAAGAAGCGTCTCAATGAGACGGTTCTTTCAAAAGAATTGCCTCAATGAAACGGTTCTTTTGAGCCCCCAAGACATAATCCCAGAATTATGGATAAGAAAATATTTACAATTTTACGCCAATTTTTATTTATGTTTATCTTAACCTGTGATTTCCACTTTCAGGTTTCTTGAAGTGTGTAAAGACTAAGACCAGCAGACCAAGTAAAGACCAGCAGAATAATATCTAAGAGCAACAAGTTAATCAAGATTTGAGTGTAAAGTTCGGAATTCAAAAGTTGCTGGATATGGTAACAGTTCTATGATCTATTTAAAAGTGTTCGACCTTCAAACATGTGAGCCAGGGAGAAAAATTAAAGCTTGACATCTGGATCTTAACATTAACAAGGAAAATGAATCCATTCACCATTTGCCTGGTTACTCTTCTACCTTGTTTGACTCTGATCAAAGGGGAGATTACTGTTACTTTCCAAGCTGACGAGGAACTATCTGGGCAGCAGCGATTGGGAAACGTTGCAGAGGCAGCAAACTTGAGTCAGTCTGGTGTCGATTTAGCAGCACTGCTGTACGAGATACAGGAATTTGGTGACTATTGGCAAATCTTCTCAATAGATGAGCAATCATTCTTCTATTTGGATGAAAAAGTAGATCGAGATAACATTTGTACGAACCAAGGAGTATGTTATGTTGAGGTTCAAATAAGTGTAACGGAGGTAGGAGGTATTTATCTGGAGATTGTTAAAGCATTAGTTGAAATCAAGGATATTAATGATAATGAACCAGTGTTCTCTCCAGCTACAATAGAACTGTTTATCCCAGAAGGACCACCAGATGCTACTTCTTATGAACTACCTTCTGCAACAGACAGAGATAGTGGTAGTAACTCCAATCTAAGCTATTATCTAGAACCAAATGTAACAAGTTTTCGTCTTGAAATCCACCAGAACCTGGATGGATCACCCAGGCTCACTCTTCATCCAGAGAATTTAAACAGAGAGATGTGGGAAAGTTATGAGTTATTGGTTGTAGCTAGAGATGGCGGGGAACCTCAGCTTAGTGCCATTCTTACTGTCCTCATCACTGTCTTAGACGTCAATGACAATAGACCAACATTCACTCAACGAGAATACAATGTGACAATAAATGAGGATGAAAGAATTGGTACAATATTTCTAAATGTAACCGCTACTGATAGAGATGCTGGTGAAAATGCTAGGATTTCTTACTCGTTCACTGGAGCAGAACCAAGTCGCTCAATTCTTGATTCTATTAGTATAGATGGGAATTCAGGAGCCATATCAATAATAGACACATTACCGTCCGAGGTTGGTCCGTTCATATTGTATCTAGAAGCAAGAGACCATGGTAGTTCTGTAAAGAAAGGTCAAGCTAAAGTTATTATCAATGTTCTAGATATTAATAACAATCCACCAGTGATAGTTGTCAGTGTTTTAAAGAATGGAGAAATCAGTGAAAATGATGGAATTGGAACACCAGTAGCAACTGTAAGAGTCTCAGATGCTGATAAGGGTATAAACAAGGAATCAAAATGTACATGTGATAATGAGAACTTTTCCTTACATGAACTGGGTAAAAATAGCTACAAAGTTGCAAGTGCAATTAACTTAGACAGAGAAACAGTAGAATCTTATTTTATTACAATAAACTGTAGCGATCAAGGTTTCCCAACTCTGAAAGCTTCAGCCTCGTTCACAATACGTGTGAAGGATGAAAACGATAATGACCCAATCTTCACACAGTCTCACTATTTTGGGAATATAACAGAAAATAATTTTGTGGGATCTGTAATTCTGAGAGTTATTGCCTCTGATAAGGATGATGGACTTAATAAACAAATTCTGTATGAAATTGAGAGTTTTACAGGAGTAGACATGTTCCAAATTGATGAAACAGAGGGCCTTATTAAAGCTGCAGATTCATTTGATAGAGAAAAAGTTGATTTATATGAGTTCAGAGTCATTGCTCGTGATAGAGGCTCTCCACCTTCAAAGCCTGCAATTGCCAATGTTACTGTGTATGTTATGGATGCAAATGATAACTGGCCAAAGTTTGAAGGAGATAGTTATTCTATCACCATTCCAGAAAATATGAACATCAGCACAGTTGTGGGTACAGTGACAGCGGAAGACATTGATCTCGGTAACAATGGAAGAGTTTCATATATGATACCGGCTAACTACTCAACATACCCTTTTACAATTACTGACGATGGCACTATCTTAACAACTGAAGTCTTAGACAGAGAGAAAAATGGTAGCTTTACCTTTAAAGTAGTAGCCAGTGACCATGGCAACCCACCAAAGGCATTTGAGATTCCTGTAACTGTGATTGTTAAAGATGAAAATGACAATGTACCAGTCATTACATTTCCCGGTATTGATAGAAATAATTCTGTGACATTACCTCACACCACTCTACCAAGTTCTACTGTTGCTACTATCGAGGCTTATGATCTTGATGAACCAGAAAACCCCGAACTTCTATACTTCATCGTCGCGGGAAATAATGCCGGTATGTTTCAGATAAATGAACGGACCGGTGATATCATTCTGAAAAAGCAGATGTTTGATGGTGATATAAAACTGTACACATTGACAATTTTAGTGAAGGATCAAGGGCATATTCAGCATGAAACCAAGGCGACATTACACGTAAGATTTTACGTTTCAAATGACACGGCACTGGCTGGCCCTGTTATTTCGAAAGCTCAAAATATAATGATAGCAGTGATTATATCGTGTGTTACCATTGTGTTGTCTATCATTATTATTGTTATAATCTGTGTAATAAGGCGGAAGGATAATAACCAGAAGTCACTCTATGGTGCTAAAGCATACGACCAACAGAAAATCATGCCATCAGTTCATCGAAACAGCAATCGCTCAAGTTCGTCACGAGGTTCACACGATAAAATGATTTACCCGGATAATGGCTACCAGGTGGATATGAAGAAGGGTAAAAAGGAAGTGAGTTTTTCTCTGGATGAAGAACAAGAAGGGAACGTTTCGAGGTATCCGACGTCCGACCAATATGACGCAGTCTCCTCATTCAGATCTGAACAAGTTCCTCATCCACATCAGGTGGGTATTTTTTCTGAGCTTTGTAAGGACAAAAAAAAATATGTGTGTTTTAGGTTACACGAAATTTTAAAAAAGGGATGGTAGGTAGGATTTTTTTTTGTTAAAAAGTTTTTACATTGGGAAGATGGGTAAGCAATATGGCCGAACTGGGAAATCCCTTGGAAATCCCCTAAAAGTGCTTAAAAAAATTAGGGTCGGGGGCAAAAAATTAGGCTGGTCGGGTAACCTGAAACACACAATTTTTTTATTTTAGGTCTAATCATTTGGGCCTCGTTGCGAGAAAACCTGACTTAATTGCATGCAAACAATAAAGGCGTTGATCAGCCTGCGCATCCCCGCAGTCTGATCAGCACCTTTGTTATTTGCTTTTGATACCACTTGATAGACTAAAAATTTTAATAATTTGGCTAGTCTCTGTTGCTGAGCAGACTGCTTTGAGCCTTACGTGGTCACAAACTCAGAAGATGGGTTTTCATGCCTTGGTCATCTCAATATAGGAAGGACCTAGTATCTTAACTCCTAGCATGCTGGGTAATTGTTTAAAAAATATCGTCTGCTGATTTGTTTTCAAAATTATCATTCTCAAAAAAGCAATTCTCTTATGAATACCGTCAGAGTTTGAACAGTTTGGATCCAGATCAGGCCCTTATCAGGCTTACTCTGGATCTTAATTGTTCGCAAATGTTCGCAGCAGACGACACTGGTAGGAAAAGAAATAAGGCTTTTTTCAAAGTTTTCCTTTCTCTTTTATAAATGGGCTATATCTGCATTTCATTAACTCTTTGCATGCTGGGTAATTTTTCATGCGTTTGTTGTCATCCGCTGACCTTTTTCAAAAATTACCTTTTCAAAAATTTCTTTCAGGAACACTATCAGAGTGTCAAACGGTTTGGGTCCAGATCAGAACCAACGTTTTAGGTCTGTTTGCAAAGGTAATTGGCAGACGACTAAAGTTACCGCTAGCAAGGAAAGAGTTGGACATGGTGACATATGCATGATCGAGTTTACTCCCATCTATCAGAATTGGCTCAATGGCAGCTGGTGGGTTTGTTTATTTTTCATTAGTCACATGTCCGGCAAAATTGATTCTATAGTGGCTGGTCACATCCACCTGCGGGTCACCCTCACCGGTGTCTTATTTCTGCTAACAAACATTTGTCATTGCACTCGTTTGAAGCGTCTCGCTGACTGCAGCAAATTATTTCACTGATCTATAAATAGTTTTTTTTTTGGACTGAAAAAAAGCGCCATTAAGTTGATTAACTCTTTACCTACTAGTGTCGTCTGCAGATAAACTTTGCCAACAGTCTGGACCCAGATCAGGATTGACATTCTGTCTGTCCTGATCTGGATCCAAACTGTTTGACACTCTGGTAGTGTTCCTGAAAGAATTTTTTTTAAAAAGTCATTTTGAAACAAATCAGTAGACGCAAAAAAAGTATGCAAAATTACCCAACATGCAAAGAGTTTTGAAAGTTGGTGTCTCACTGTTACACCTCCAATGAGCACCACAGCAGATGATTTTACTGAGCAATAAAAAAAATCAAGTTTTTTCATTTGTTGTTTTTTTTATGAAAAAAAAACGCCATGAAAAATTATGAGTAATTCATTAACAAAGCCATATGCGGTAGACAAACAGATTTATTGGAAGACACCATATATGTCATTGAAATACTACGCTCGTAACTACCTCAAAATTGTACGGCGAGGCTTAAACAAATGTTTATTATTTGACCAACTTTATTGAATTTTTAACTGAGAGCCCTCTAGTGGATTAAGAAAGAGGCAGGAAGATTTTTCCTGTTTACCTAATTAATATTGGCAACAATGTGAAGAAACAGCTCTTAATGCATTGGCAAACAGCAAATCAAGTCGATAACATTGTTTTTACGGGTTCTTATTTTTGCCAACAAATTAATTAGACATTGTTTATTTTGTTGCTTTATGTCCCAAGTCAACAGCTATGGTCATTGTGGGATGGTCAGTTCACCTAACCACACTTTTTCCTGGTCAGGCTTGAACAAGCGGTTAACCAGTAATTCGTGCACATACTTTCGCTTGTAACTGACAACAACCCTTCTTGAATGAATCAGCGGAAGGGAGGAGAATGACCGTAGAAATCATTTCATGATCAATCTCCACGAAAGTATGGAACCGGACCGGGATCAAACTCGCGACCCCTGGATCTGCAGTCAGACACGCATCTGTAGCCAGACACGTTACCTACTGCGCTACGCAGCCCAGCCAATATTAGACATTGTAGTGTATATTGGCCAATAGCTTAAGTCCTTAACAGCCCTGCTTCGATGCAGGAGTGGATTTGTGCCTTTGTCAACTGCGTAAACTGAAAGGGACAGTTTCTCCAATTGTCATTGATATGTGAATTAAGAAGGATTGGTATGAGTTTCTAACAAAAAAGATTCAATATTTTAAACATTAGCCATAATGTATAATCAAATAATGCTAAGATGCGCAACCAACTGGAGCACCATTATTTTTAAACAACCTTCCATTTGCAAAATAATGGGATGAAATTAATGAGTAACTAATCTATAGATACAGAAACATTTCTTTTTCACTTAATTAATCTATTTCATTCAATTAATTTAAATCAATAAACAAAATTTGGGGCATATAATTGTAAATATTTTCTTATCCATCATTTTAGGGGTGCTGTCATTCAGACGGTTCTTTTGAGTATCATCCACAACATGTATTTTTGTTGAGAAGTAAAAAAAAAAAAAGATAAAAAATTAAAGGCCTGTATTTTAACCGGCCCCGTCAATAGGTAGCGAGTCTAATTGCAGATCCAGGGGTTGTAAGTTTGATCCTGGCCCTGTCCCATACTTTGGTGGAGATTGATCATGAAATAATTTCTACGGTCATTCTCCTCCTTCGGCTGATTCAAGAAGGGCTGTTGTCAGTTACAAGCGAAAGTATGAGCACAAAGTACTGCTTAGGCATGCCCTGGAAAAAGTGTGGTTAGGGTAGCTGACCGTCTCGGCATGACCATAGCTGTTGACTGGGGCTTTAAACAACAAACCTAAAGTAACCAAAAAACCAAACCTGCATTTTAAAGGTATAGGAAAGGATGTTATAAATATAATTGCCATCAATAACATTTTGATTATAGTAGGCAAATATTGGACTTAAAATCTGTTTGCCTGCCTATTCATATGAATTACCAAATATTGCAAAGGATTATGGGATATTATACAATGGGAGACCAGGGGGCTTATGGGTAAGAAAGCAGTGAAAGTAGCGGATAGATATCAGACCCTCTTCTGTTGACGGAGTATTTTCTAATTGTAATACAATATCTTTATCTCTCGAGTTTTGTTTGATTTTGATATAAACTATCAGTGACAGGATTTTCAATACAGATCTCAAACTTTTGTAAATATTTAAGATCTGTCCAGAGAACCGGAAAAATGGGGGGAAAAGTGTTTAAGGGTTTCTTTTTGCACCTTATACGAGTACTTGATTTTACTTTTTAATTGGAACGTCCCATTTTTTTCTGTTCTTTTTCAGCTTTTCTATGTAAATAAAAATCATCTTTAGCAAAAAAATATGTTTTCATTCACAAACAACAGAGGCTCTCAGATCCCCTAAAATATTTATATCCCAACTTTGAAAAGTCATTACAGATGGAAATCCAAGCTAGTGTTGTGACATCTTTCGTTCAAAAAATATTGGGCCTAATCTGGATCCATACTGTTTGACAATCTGTTGGTATGCCTGTGTCAGAATGTTTTGAAAAAAATAATTTTGAAAAAAGTTCAGCAGACGACAAAAATCATTCGCAGCATGCAAACAGTTGAAGCTTAAACATTATAAGATATTTGCTCTCTTTCAAATGATTGTTTAAGAAATAGATAAAATCTAGCAGTGAATTGTTGTATAAAAATTCACTGTTTGGAGGTCAGTTTTAAAGTAGATCAAATCACGAGCGTGCAGCGTGAGTGAGTTATCTTCGCACAACTGACTGACAAACAGTGAATTATTACTCAACAATTCACACACTGATGCTGATCTATTTCGATTCTAACACACAATAAACGATGACAACACATTTGAAGTAATCAGCTTCTTCCAACTTTCCGCCATTGCACTGAAGAACTCACACCGATATTTAGACTACGTCACATACATGAAAATGTATTTGTAACGTCTTTCAAGTGTAAAAATGACGTTTCACGTCTAATGCTCCAGTAACAAATGACGTCAGCTATCACACACTTTAGCTGTGAATTATTGTTTGATATATCACACTTATATAACATTGGCTCTATAAGCGAGGTGTGTTAGAATAAAAAAAATAATCTTTTTTCCAGTGACCTGGCTGCAAAAGGATGAAAAATTGATTGCTTATTTCTCTAGCTTTGCGGAATTCATTTTTTAAATTAAAATTTTGCAGGAGCCTCACCTTGAAAGTATGCAGTACAGACAGATAACCCCGCCCCCTAAACCCGAGCGGGCAGAAGAGAGCAAACAGAGGGACATACACAGAATCACATCGCTGAGAGTTCACCAGGCACTGATCCAGTCGCAGCACAACAACAACAACAATAATAACAACAACAATAGTAGTAGTAGTAGTAACAAACAATGGCAGCAACCACAAGAAGAGGTGGGTACTCTGTTATTGGTAAAAATATCAACCAAGGATAGTTTTCTGCTTTGTTATCTGCTGTTGTGTTTCCAAAGTCACTATAGCAAACCGTATGGACCCAGATCAGACTGCTCCTGATGGAGCAGTCTGATCTGAGTCCATACTGTTTGCATGCAAGTTTAAACTAATAAAAAAAAACTATAAAAAATAGATAAAAAATAAATTCACTAATGTGTTGGAAAAAAAAAGTTTAAGCAAATATGTGTTGAAAACAAAACAAAAAAAGTCAAAACTAATATGTAAATATCGAAAATTAAAGCAGAGGACATCTGCAGACACCATTTTTAAATATCTGTGTAGAGGCAATGAATGGAAAACATATAAAAGCGTAGTTTTAGTAAAGACCTATGAAGATCAAGAAAACATTACATCAGGGTCTGCACTGTACGTTGAGATAAAAAAAAATCAATTAATAAGTATTTAAAAAAAAAAGTCAAAAGTGGCAATCATGACTTCTAAGAATCTGATTCTAGATTTTGGATTTTCTTTTCTTCTGAGGGCCCCCCCACCCCCCCACCCCCCCCCCTCCCACCCCCTCCAAAAAAAAAATCTGGCATCATTTTTGGCAATTATTTCCTTTATAATGTGACCATTTCTGCACTCTTTTAAGTTTTGATAATTCAGACGGTCCATTTCAAAATAATGCAAAGCTGTTGTAGATTCTCATTTTGAGGATTTTATAGAAATCTTTATCAAAAAGAAAATTGACAAACTAAATTTAGAAATTTTCTAATTAAGCTTTTCATCTCAAACTGACCAGTATAAACATGGTTTTGTCATAAAATTGCCATTAAAGCGTAGGTAAATATTTCCTTTCTTAGCTTCTAGTTCAATAAAGGAAGGGGTGAGGTATCTTTGAAGATGTCTCAATAACAGCTTGGTCAAAGCGCCTTTTGTTAGCATCCACTTTTATAATAGCATAATCCTACTCTAAACAAATCTCTAAACCCTATTAAATCTAGAGGGAAGACAGTCCACTGGCTGGGCCATGGCTCATTTACTCTATCTTTGCAAGCGGCAACTTTTGTCGTCTGCAGATAACATTTGCAAACAGTTTGGAGCTAGATCAGGACCGACAGAACGTCGGTCCTGATCTGGATCCAAACTTTTTGACACTCTGATAGTAAGTGCTCTGGAAAAAAAAAATTGAAAAAGTTAATTTTGAAAAAAGAGTCAGAAGATATCAACAAAAGCATGAAAAATTACCCAGCATGCAAATTTAAGAGTTAAAATTACCTGACTTTGGTGTTTGCATCCAGATGAGGCTCAAACCAGTCTGCTGACTAGGCTGATCCGGGCTTTTCACCGCCACACCGTGAGAAAACCTTAAAAGCTATATTTTGTTTGATTTTTAATTTCATCAACAATCTTTCAGTTAAACAGGGACGGGTCTTCCAGGGTTGAACCAGTACTAAGCGAGGATAAATGTGTCTTGCTCAAAGACCACAATGCAGGGATGCCGGTGAGGCTCAAACCCGCGGCCCTTAGTCCTGAGTCAAGCACTCTACCACTGAGCCACTGCGCTCCCTAAAAAAAGCTAGCTTTAACTCTTAGTATGATTTGTACTTTTTTCATGCTATTATTGTTGTCTGCTGGCTTTTTTCAAATTGACTTTTTCAAAAAATTCTTTGGGAACTATCAGAGTGTCAAATGGTAAATAGATCAAGATCAGGACTGACATTCTGTCTGTCCTGATCTGGGTCCAAACTCTTTGCAACGGTTAAAATTCTCGGCAGACAACAAAAGTCACTGCTAGCAAGGAAAGAGTTTAAGGCAGCTGTACTTATTATTTTTGTTTTTCAAAAAAGATTAAATTATTAGTGATTCTGAAAAATTTGGTTTGTTTAAGTCATTTGCTTTAGCTGTAAAGATCAAAGCAGATTAAATAAACTAGAGATGACAAATAATTTTGAAACACTTTGTCGAAGCAAAAAATATCAAGTTTTTTTAGTTGCATTGATTTTTTTTCATCGTTTCAAGTTTATATGCTAGTAACAGATAAAGGGAAATAACTATGAAAAAGCTGAAATTTAGATGTGGTAGTGATTATCCAAACAACTGCAACTTTTGATATTCACTGAGGTGAATAAGATTCACATGGGGAAAAATTAAAATTTGGAAAATGACATTTGCTGGCACTATAACGATAAGATCAAAGGGAAATAACTACAAAAATCTAGAATTAAGACTTAAAGCTGCATACTCTGTAACTATGAACATTTTTCGAAAAAAAATATTTTCTTTTTAAATCATTTGCAAAAGCAGAATAAAGTTATGTTGTCACAATAAATCTAATTTCTACACCTGAAAACTACATGAAAAAGTGAATTATCTTATAAAAACAGGTGTATTTTCTCTTGTTTGTAATTATTTGCGTCCCTCCAATAATTCTAGACAGTTGATTTTTAACACAAATGCTGTTGTTTTAGCACTAATAATTTGTTTATTATTACGAAAAAGGTAAAATGTATACCTGAATTTTAGTATTTATACTGTGTTCTTGAAAAATCGAAACATTATTTTTAAAATGAAAATATCAAAAGTTACAGATTATGCACCTTTAACAGTGATTGTGAAAACAAGTTAGATAAATACTGAACGGCTTTTTAAATGCTGAATGTGTTAATTTTGAAAAGGTATTTTATTTGCAAGTGAGTATGTCAGTAGCACTATTGTGATAAGCCCATGACCAGACAGTGTTTATTTAAATGAATTACTCTTTGTCTGCATGCGTCATCTGCTGATAACCTTTACAAACAGTTTTAACCCAGATCAGGCCTGACAAAATGTCAGGCCTGATCTGGATACAAACTGTTTGACACTCTGCTTGTATTCCTGAAAGAATTTTTTGAAAACGACAATTTTGAAATATTCAGCAGACGACAAAAAATCATGAAAAAATTCCCAGCATGCAGTAGATTAATGTCAGCAGATTGGAAAAAAAATGAGAAAATATCCAAATATTATGCAGCAAGTTATTTTGTTATTACAAAGCTTTACTAAGATAGATAACTGTGTATATATTCGTGGACAGGAGGGTTACTGGACTTTCCCAAGGCGAACTTCCACCACTGGTGGTACAGTCACCACATATTTAAAAGGTACCGCTGTGTGTTGTGCCACAAAATAGGGGAGGGGTTTGTGACATGGCTAGGGTAGCACTTGGTTGCACTTTGTTAGCTGTCCAGATTTAGCTCTTTTTCTGTATAAGGATGTTGCCAAGGTAACCCTTTAAAATACTGCTTTGAAATTCTAACAGATTGAACTTTTTGTGTTAACAATTAACCCTTTACTCCATAGGCTTTTTTTAAATCTTGACATCATTTTCTATTTTTAGATTTCATATTGAAAAATTCAAGAAAAAATTAAGTTAAGTTTTGAATACTTTTGAAAATATTATGGAAGCTGGAGCATTTTCTCCAAAAAAGCAAATGCTTCATTTTTAATAATATTTTCAAATGCGTGATATTTCATAGGCGTCAAAAGGCGTCTCTATGAGGTAAAGGGTTGAATAAAATTGTTAATACTGCATTATTTATTACCTGGCTTGAGACAATTTAAGATTCGGTATTTCAAATCTTTTGGCTGGCAGATGATACTAATTCTTCGGCTGCTAATCACAACTAAAAGTCGTCTGTGTGTCGTCTGCTGGTTCTTTTAAAACATCTCTGTAGCAAATAGTAGCAATCTGATCTTGTCTGTATGCCGAAATTATTCCTTGATTTACATGTAGCAGCATTATTTTTTTGTTGCAGCCGAAGAGACACGTTTGCTTTAAGTCCTCAAAAAGAGGTGACTTTTGTCATCTCCTGCTAACCTTTGTAAACAGTTAGAACCCAGATCAGGACAGATAACAGGCTGGTCCTGATTTGGAGCTAAACTATTTGACACTTTGATAGTGCTCATGAAAGAATTTTTATAAAAGTTAGCAGACGACAACAAAAGCATGAAAAAATACCCAGCATCCATTGGAGGGTTAACAGTGACAATATCTTCAAAAATAAAATATTCAGAAAAGAGCAAATCTGGTTTTATTGTATTGTGACTTGAAAATTTGATGGCACTTGGTGGCAGTCATCTTGCACCAGAAAATCATAGATATCTCAATATATGCGTATGTCCAGGGAAGAAAGATTGTTTAATATTTTCCTACCCATCAGTTAAAACATGTGTTTTGGGTGCTCAAAAGAACCGTCTCATTGAGTTGGTTCTTTTGAGCATCCACAACATATGTTTTGCATGAAAAATATATAAAAAAAAAATTGAATGTATACACACTCTATTCTGGAGGCTGCGTACATGTACCTGGCCAATTAGTCCTGCTCATTTGCATAAAATTATGCTTGTCTTTATTACATATGACAGTCTTTTTACATTGCAAGAACTACTTTCCGGATATTTGTTGGCTTTGGAAATAATTCTGTGAGATTTATTGTCCAATATATGTAATTTCTATTTTGAATTCTTGTTCAGTTCTAAAATTTTAGTTTTTCTAACTGATTTTTATAGAAGTTTTGATCAACTTAACACTCGTCTGATTAGAATTTGGTGAAATTCCTGATCAGACGGCTTGTAACTGTGATGTGGACCAGTATCCAAACAAATATAAAGAGTGCAGCTTTAATGGACAACTTACGTTGCATGGAGAAAACTGTATAGAAAATTGTGAACTCATCTTTTCAAACTTTAATAATTGATCAACCCAAAACACAATTTATTTCTTATCCTGCCAATATTTTTTTGTCCTGAAAATGCCGTCTGCATTTTACGTCTGCTGCAGTAATTCAAATGCACTCCAGAATACTTTGCCATTGAAGCAAACATTATGAACCCTGATCAGACTGCTCCTATTGGAGCAGTCTGATCTTGGTTCATATTGTTTGCAATATGAAAGTTCCAAAGTACATTAGCAGTTAAGAAGCAGATGGCATTTTTCATGAATGGCGGGAAAAGGTGTACAGACATATTAGGGGTCTCTTTCTCTACCGGAATAAGTTCTGCCTGCCAGTGGCGACTTTTGTCATCTGCTGATAATCTTTGCAAACAGTTTAGACCCAGATCAGGCCAGACAGAATGTCGGGCCTTATCTAGATTCAAACTGTTTGACACTCTGATAGTGATCCTGAAAGGATATTTTGGAAATGGAAATTTTTAATTAAATCCAGCAGACGACAAAAAATCATGAAAAATTACCCAGCACGCAAAATGATAAGTACATGCAATTGTTGCTTGCTTTTCTAGCAGGGGAAGATGTATATTGGATTAACGAAACCTCACCTCGACGACAGTCACAGCGAGAGCTCAGGGGAGGTTACTACCAGTGACTCGGGCAGGGGAGGGAGTGAAGAGGATATTAGAAGTAATATGACCACCTCTCACGATACAGGTTTGTGTAACGGAAAGTTAAACTATTGTTTTATGTCCCAATCAACATATGTTATGGTCATGCTAGACAAAATGAAGAGACTTTCCTACTTAACTCTTTACCAACTTTTTTGAAAAATTCTTTCAGAAATACCATCAAAGTGTCCTATAGTTTGGATCCAGATCAGGACCGACAGAATTCTGGGTCCAAACTGTTTGCAAAGGCTATAGTCACCACCAGCAAGGAAAGAGTTAAACTGATGAAAAAAATCATAACTTTACCTTCAAAAAGTTTGCTTTTCTGGACCTGAATGCTAATTTTTTTTATTCAAAAAAAAAAAAAAAAAAAAAAAAAAAAAAAACATTTAGAAAAACAAGGCCGGTACCATTTCCAACAACTGATCATATTGGCCCTTATATAATATAGCGCCGCCTAAAATTTACAGCAGATGACAGTTTTGACAATTTTTATTTCTTTAAGAACCCAAAAAAGGCTTGACAATTTGTAAGCAATGTCAAACCTTATTTTCCTTGAAAATCAAGACAGATATCTTAGCAAAATTTGTCATCTGCTGCAGTTGTATTGGCATGTATTTGAGCCAGTACATGAGATTTCCAACAATGTGGTATGTGCGACCAGCAAAGCCTCAGATCAGCCTGCGCATACGCTCAGTCTGATCAGAACCTTTGCTTGTCGCTTGAGTATTCTATTGTTAAGCTACTGACTGAACAATATTTGGAGTTTCTAAGCTTAACAGGAGGCTGCAGAGGCTCGTCTGAGTCTACCCATGTCAAATTGCAACAATTTTGGATATCTCATGCGCTGGCTCGTTTTCTTTGCTATGTGAGCTGTGCTGCTTGAAGTGTTATGATGCAAGTTTTTCATGTTTGAAGTTGAATTGATGTGTTGCAAGAATTTTATCATTCATCTCATCTCGGTGATTGTCATATATCAGCGTAACAGAATCATCTAGCTTCACCCTGGTATGGGGAGCGCAGTGGCTTAGTGGTAGAGTGCTTGACTTGAGACCGAGGGGCCTCGGGTTCGATCCTCACTGGTGTCACTACGTTGTGGTCCTTGAGCAAGACACATTTATCCTAGCTTAGTACTGGTTCAACCTAGGAAGACCCACCCTGACATAACTGAAAAAGTGTTGACTAGGACGCAAAGAAACAAATCAAAACAGGTTGAAATTTTCAAATGCCGGTAAAATTGTATCTCTTTCGCTGGGGATGGTTTTGATCAAAAACAATCTCCAGAAAGATACTCTACACTGTTTGTTAAGACAGAGAAAGGAATACAATTTTACCCGTATTTGGACATTATAAGCTGTGACCCCTCAATATATACAATGCGACCATCACAAGTTTATTGTAGAAGATTCCGTTAGTATATAAAGGGTTGATGCAGATAAGTAGTATATTCTGGGAAAATAATCTAAAATTTTAAATACTTGCAATCTGGCAAAGAGCAGTGGTAAGCAGTGCAGTCCCAGATCAGACAACTCGTAAGGGTGCAGTCTAATAAGGCATTCACTGGTTATTATTTTGAAACTGAACAAAAGCATAGCTGGTGCAAAATAGAAGCTATGGAAATTGAAGTGTTTCCCTACATATGGCATTAATTTGTCAAATAAACGAGTCCTGGCAGAGCTCATTCCTTATTTTTGACGTTTTCTAGCAAGAAAACGTCAAAGTATAAAATAAGCAAGCCAGGTCTTATTTAAGGACCAGGGGGAAAAACTTCCATTAGGTGGTTCTGGGCTGTGAAAATCCCCTAATGTATCTCAAAATGTTTGAATTTTGTTGGATCAATGTTACACATTTACCTGGCTATGCCACTGCTTGAACAGGGTCTTATGCCAAGGCATATTCTTAAACATCATATTTTAAAGAATATGACGCTCTATGGAAATCACAAGTTTTTATGGAATTTTGTTTTGTCATAAGAAAATAAAACTTCAACTGAAAAGTTGGTGCTCACATGTTTAAAGTGACTATACACATGTACCATAATCAAATGGGCTTAGGCCAGAATTTTTTTATTAGTGGATTTACAAACCCTCCTACTGTAATTTTCGGGAAAGTAGAAAAAAATAAAACATTATTTCTAAAATTATTTTTTCATTTTATCCGCCAACTAAGTATTACTTGTTTCATTGAAAAAAATATTATTTTTTTGAGGTTTTGTCTGTGTATTTTTGAGAGTGACACTGTTTAAAGTGATTGTCCTATCCAGATTTTTTAGGAAATTGATAAAATATTTAAAGATTTAATACAGACTGTTGGTTTACCTATAACTAGTTTTACTGTTTTACTGTTTCTGGAGATATTAAAAAAAAAAAAGCTGAAAATATAAAAAAAAAAAAAAAAAAATAGAAAAAAAAGCTCTGAAAATGACCAGTTAACTGGTCATTTTCAGAGCTTATTTATTTATTTTTTTTCGTCCCCGCGACCCTAAATCTGAAAAAAAAATTCCCGTAAATCAACTAATAAAAAAACTCTGGCCTTACCCAAATGTTTCATGTCACAAAGGTGCATCTGTTGTTTTCATTGGTACACCATGTTTTGCATTGATTCTCAGCTATTACATACATATAAAGTTCAGTCTCTAGCCTTTAAAAATGTGGAATTCTAAACCTGCACAGGGCTCTAGTTACAGCACTTAAGAGTGTAAAATTGAAAATTTATTTTTTTATTTATTCACCAAAACATGTTGTGTGTACACAAAAGAACTGTCTCTTGCATACAAACCGTCTGTTTTGCATACCCAAAACAAATATAAAAAATGATGGCTAAGAAAATAATCACAAGTTTTTGCTCAATTTAGACCTATGCCTGCATAAAGCACCAATCAGGACTTTACAGATCTTTCTAACTTTTTATAGAAAATAATGCTGCAGCAGGTGACAAATTTTTGTGATATCTGTCTTCTTTTTCAAAGAAATTAAAGCTTGATATTTCATGTGAATCAACTTCACATGAACTTCAATCCATATCTGGTTTCTTAAACCTTTCTTTCACGAATATTCATGCTAAGCTCCGCCCACTATGAATAATTATATAAATAAACTTTGTACTGATGATAGAGCAAAGAAATTACTTGTCCACTATTAATTTCGTGCCCACTATGAATAATTATATAAATAAACTTTGTACTGATGATAGAGCAAAGAAATTACTTGTCAGATCCACTAGTGTAAGAGCATATCCATATACGCAAACAGAGTAGACCCTGACCAGGCAGCTCTAAAAAAGAGCTGCCTGATCCGGGTCGTCTCTGCAAAAGTGTTAAAAGGCATCTCCATGAGGTAAATGGTTAAAGAAGTAACAAAATATGATATTGTCGTCTGCTGCAAATTTTAGGTGGCCCTTTAAGGGATAATCAGTGTAGCTGTTCCATTTAAACTTTTGCTATTGATGACAGTTGTTATCAAATAGGCATTCATTCTGATGGAAATGCTATTCTTATGTAACGTCTGATTGGATAATGCTAGAAATTTGCAACAGTATATCCGTCTGTGATATACTGTTGCAACTTGATGTCATTACATTACATTGATTTCATTGCAATTGGCTGGCAAGTAGTTTTACGCAGCTCACAGCAAACTACTAAAATTAGAATGGGGATAACTATATGAGCCAGTGCATGAGATTTCCATCAATTTGACATTTTGGCAAATGTAGACTCAGACGAGCCTGTGAAGCCTTCTTTTAAGCTTAGAAACTCCAAAGGGTGTTCGGTCAGTAGCTAAACAATCATAGAATACTCAAGCGACTAGCAAAGGCTCTGATCAGACTGCGCGTAGGCGCAGGCTGATCTGAGGCTTTGCTGGTCGCACATACCACATTGTTGGAAATCTCATGCAGTGGCTCATATTCGAAATTTCCATTTGTCCAGTCATAAGATGTAGGTTTGAAAATCATGTTGTACGGCTCCGCTGACACGTTACCATAAAACTAAATTTCTGACCGTATATTCAACGATATACCTCCCAAAATAAAATTTTTGAAAACAACTTTCTCCCCTAATTTTGTGTAGGCAAAATAGCGGTAAAATATCATGTCTTTATTTTCTTTGGTGATTGTGACTCTAACCATTATGTTTTGTGTGTTTCAGATGATACCCGGAGCCCAAACACATCTTCTAGTCACCCATTCTACACCTCCGAGAGCAATCAACCAACATTTTCATCGTTTCACGGAAACAAAGTTCATAAAACAGGTCCCATACTCTCTTCATTTCTCAATAAACTATCAAATCAGAGACACCACGGTGATTATGTCAACAGCTTCCCTTTGAATGACTTGTCAAATCCACATAAGAATCCTCACAGACATTCTGCGGAAGTGAACATTGTGCCGTCACCCAGAAACAGTGCTACAAATTTTCCGTTAAATTTCGGAGCGAAGCAAAGCCTCGTGGACTCTGACCCCCTACTCAGAACTTCCAAACATTCTAATTTAAATTTTGGGAATTCTTTCGAGGATGAAAGTGTCGCGGGTCGTTCACAAATGGATGATGATGATACAACTACGTCGGGGAGTTACACGTTAAATGATATTGATAATGATATTTTAAACAATGATGTTAGTGATATGTTCTATAAGCCGGATACTTTCGTGTGATATTAAGATGCCATAGTTCTGATAACTCCCTATGTTAAATGTTCTAAAATTTTGAAAACTTCTCTTTCTGGCCCGAGGCTACAAAACTTTTTTCATGCTCAACTCAACCGAGCATGAAATTTCAACTGCTCATAAAAACTAAAATACAGACAAAGAAGTTGTATTGATCATGCTAACAAATGTTAAAATGCCAAAAATTGTTGGCATTTTAACATTTATGAGCAGGATAAATTTCATGCTCAGCTGATGAGTTGAGTATGAAAAAAGTTTTATAACCTATGGGCCTGTTCTCATCTAAACTGCTGGTCATCAGGGCTGGAATTCACAAATTGCTTGACAGAATAGCAAACAGGGAAGACCCTGATCAGACTGTTTCTTCAGAAGCAGTCTGATCTTGGTGAGCTCTCAGGGATTTTCCTACCTTTCTGAAGTCGGGGCCAGAGGCCTGTTGAATTTGGGAAAAATATCATTTGGACTATCAAAGTTGGGAAAACGTGATGCAGTCCAAAAGAACTGGACCACCGTTTTAAATTGATGAAAAACCATGGATATAAGAAATTAGCAGTGTAAAGCTTTAACATTTTTTGTAGCTCTAATTCCCCTACATAAAACTCAAGAAAAATTGCATAAAAGTGTGAATGAAAACACTTTAATGCAATTTTCATGCATCTGTAACTTTGCCATTTTTGTTGGATTTTCATGAAATTTTCACCAAAATGTAGCAGTAAGAAATTGGGAATGACATACTTTATTTTGGGAAGTTTTTGCTCACTTTTGATTCGAGAAGGGGCCGATATTCGGCCCCAAATCAGGCCTAGGAAAACCCCTGGCTCTATTGCCTAGACCTTTTTGACAGGCATCTGATGTTCGAAATTTTAGAACATTTACCGTAATTGCCAGAATTGCCTAAACCCTGCGTGTGTTAATGAAATCTTCCATTCTGGATTGATACAATGGCGTGGGGATATTTCATTTCAGGTGTCACAGGTTAGCATTTCCAAGTATGAGGCCAAATAAAAAAAAATTACCTGTGTTTAGGATAACCCGACCCTTCCTAAATTTACTGGTGAAACCTAGAATTTTTTCAGGTTTTCTGAAAAAAATATGATTTTATGCATTTTGAAAGGCAAAAAGCCTTTCAAAATGCATAAAATTATACTTTTTTCCAGAAAATAAAGATAATTAAAAAAAATATGTGTGCCTACCCTACCAAAATTTTTCAGACTTGTTACCCTAAACATACTAATTTTTTTATTTGGCCTGATGCATATTGCCTGACTGACCTCCAGATAATTGTGTGTGATAAAAAAATAATGTTCTTATTTCTCAAACAATACATACATGTATGTATATGTGGAGCGCAGTGGCTCAGTTGGTAGCATTGACGGATTGCTAGTTCGAGATTCACTGCCGGCGGAGTCAATGCGTTATGTGCTTGAGCAATACACTTTATCCGCTGCTTAGTACTGGTTCAATCAAGGAAGACCAGTCCCAACATGATGACTGAAAAACTTTTGACTAGGGCATAAAGCATCAAAACAAACAAACAATTAACAAATACATTTGTTGTAGGTACTCAAAAGAACCGGCTATGAGATGGTTCTTTTGAGAAACCAAAACATAAGTTAAACCCAATGGATAAGAAAAGAATTTTTAGGCTCATTTTTATTTATTTATTTTCTATTTTGCTAGCTTATTCAGACATTGTGATGAAACATGATGGTAGATTCCATCAGTCATGGAAGGTATAAAAGAAAAAAGAATCATGTACTCATCTATGCAGGGTTTTATAGAGGATCTTACATGAGTGCTCATGTTTTATTGAATTTATTAAACGAGTTGGGGAAAAGAGATAAAATGCGAGGCTTGCCGAGCATTTTATCTCTTTTTCGCAACGAGTTAAATAAATTCAATAATACAAGAGCACGGATGTTAGATTCTATTTATCATATGACAAATACTTTGAAATCTCATGTTTTGGCGTGAAAACGTTATAATTTTGTCATTATGTACGCAACGTTGTAATGGACGTCATAACATTTCCCGTAAATCGATAAACCACTAGTGGTTTACAGATTTTATTGCATGGCGTTATTTCACTCCCAGACGCGACGTCATATGATAAATACATGTATGGCTGTATGCTCATAATACATTCATTGTGATATGGATAGAAAAATTTCGTCTTTGACTACGAAAAAAAAAAAAAATCAAATATTTTGTCTGCTGAAGTTGTCTGTTGCATCTAGTTGACTTAATTCAACTATAGACAAACAGCATGGGCCCTGCCTGCCTGATCAGACTGTGCTGTAGAAGCAGTCTGATTGGGTCCACATTGTTAGATGTAGGGAGTCCTGAAATGGCAGACTATCATGCAACTATTGTCCCTATTAATATTTTTTTGTGGCCATGCTCCTTGGCTGTACCAGTACTGGCCGGGTGGGTTTATGGTTTTGTGGTTCTATGTCCAGGAACTCCCGAAGGCTCAACCGGCAGTTGTTCTGGTTTTAAAGGGTCTCAGAAGACGGGACAACAGCTTAAAGTCTCATCCGACAGACTGGGAGAAGTGGGGAATTGAACCTGCGACCCCTTGTTTACAAGACATAGGTTTATCCCCTACACCACGGTGTCACCATTAATAGACAGTATTAAGAACCATTATGCACAAACCTGTGCAACGCACAGCTTCTTAAAAAATCTAGATTTTAATTAATATTATATTCTTTGATGAAACATTTAGGCGTGTCATTTATTTAATATGAGCCTTATATAAAGCAGACTTTGAATAAATACCTTTCAAATTTAAATTTGATATTTAAAGTCTAATAGTTGAATGTTCTAAAATTTGAACACTTTTCTCATGTTACCACTCAGTGAGGCTAGAATTCACAAAATGCTTGTCCTTAGACTAATAGCAAACAGGGATAACTCGAATCAGACTTTGTCTTTAAATCTTGGTCTTTGCTGTTTGTCTAGAATTTTTTGGCAGGCAACTAGCATTTAAAATTCTAGGACATCTACATTATCACTCAAAAATTATGTCTTTTCAGTTAGGGGATAAATGTATTCAAATTTTTCATTTGGGGAGGTATATCGTCGAATATACGGTCGGAAATTTAGTTTTACGGCGACGCGCGAGTGGAGCCGTAAAACGTGATTTCCGAACGTATATCCGACAATATACCTCCCCAAATGAAAATTTTGAATATGGTTATCCCCATTCTAATGCACTTCTGCAGTTTCGTCCCAAATTGGAGCGTTGAAAGTGGCTTAATGCCGCATGTCATCCAACGAAATGTGACGAAATTAATGACGTCAAAAGGTTTCCTGCAGTATATCGCAGATATACTGTTGCAAATTTTTGACGTTATCCAATCAGAAGTCGCGTTACAAAAGCAAGTGCATTAGAATAACTGAATATATGTACCCTACATTACATATAGGCAGCATCATAGTAGCGTAAAAAGTGAATATGAGGTTCCATATTGACCTTATGAGGTCTTACATTGTTTTTGTTTGTTTTGTTGCTTTACGTCCCAAGTCAACAGCTATGGTCATTGCGGGACGGTCAGTTCACCTAACCACACTTTTTCCTGGGCAAGCTTGAACAAGCAGTTAACCAGTACTTCGTGCACATACTTTCGCTTGTAACTGACAACAACCCTTCTTGAATGATTCAGCGGAAGGGAGGAGAATGACGGTAGAAATTATTTCATGATCAATCTCCACGAAAGTATGGGACCGGGCCGGGATCGAACTCGCGACCCCTGGATCTGTCTTACATTGTGAGTCATTAACCCTTTGTATACTTGGAGACTTGTAAGTAAACAGTGAAAATCTTGATGAAATGCCACAAAATGTTTCATTTTATCAGGGTCTGCAGCACTTTTTAAGGTAAAAACAAACTTTAGGATCTAAAGAGATCATAATTTGAAAATTCCGACCTATGAACCCTCAAAATAAAGAATGGACAATCCTAACCTTATTGTGTCAGTCTGTATGGGAAAACCCGTTAGTATATACTGGGTTAAGTGTTATTACATGTAGCTATTGTTTTTTACTTTGTTTGAAATCATTTGGGCAGCCTATGAGATGCTAGAATGGTGCTTATTACATATACATAATTATCCTGCTAATATTTTTTGGTTCTGAGAATGTTGTCTACTATTACACCTGCTGCATATATTCAAATCAGGCCTTTATTGAAGAGTGTGTAACAGAAAAATAATTATCTTAGTTCTCAGCCAAAACATATGTTGTGGGTACTCAAAAGAAACGTCTCAATGAGAGGTTTCTTTTGAGCACCCAAAAAATATGCTAAAAATTATGGGTAAGAAAATATTTTCAATTTTAGGCGGATTTTTTTTTAAATCTAAACCTTGTTAAAATGCACTTCAGACTACTCTTGATCATGGATTCAAACACTATGAACCCTGATCAGACTGCTCCTATCAGAGCAGTCTGATCTGGGTCCATATTGTTTGCAATATATATAGTCTTCCAAATAGCATAAGCAGATAAATTATCAGACGACAATTGTCGTAATTTGCGGGTAAAGGGCTAAACATCCATGCTGACATGTCAAATTAAGTTGAGCCATGACACGTGATTTCAAACAATGTGGCATTTTGACAAGTGTAGACTCAGATGAGCCTTTGCAGCCTTCTTTTAAGCTTAGAAACACCAAATGCTGCTTGGTCAGTAGCTTAACAGTCATAAAATATTCAAGTGATGATCAGACTATGCATATGTGCAGGCTGATCTGAGGCTTTGCTAGCCGCACATACCACGTTGGAAATCTCATGTTGCGGATCAGTTAAAGATCTAACGTTTGATATAATTAAACCTTTATCAGAGCTATCTCGATACTTTGTGTGTGCAAGCAGCGAAAGCTGTGGCGAGACTGCTTCTATGATCAGGCTTCTCTGAGCGTTTGTTGCTGACATTCTATGATAAGTACCGAAATCTCATGTGCTGTCTTGTATCATTTCCAGTGTGTTTTGTGTTTATTTATTGGCATTATTTCAAGGAATAAACAGGGTCCTTTTCCCCTCCAGTATGACAGATTTATACTCTTAAAAGATTTATGTCATTGCACAGTGGCTCAGTGGTAGAGTGCTTGACTGGAGACCGAGGGGCCCCGGGTTGGAGCCTCACCGGCATCACTGTGTTGTGTCCTTGAGCAAGACACATTAATCCTAGCTTGGTACTGATTCAATCCAGGAAGACCCGTCCCTACATAACTGAAAGATTGTTGATGGGACGTAAAGAATCAAATCAAACAAACAAAGCAGTAAAAAAAAAACTAGAATAGCCTTGCTAGCTGTGACTTTTGCTGTCTGTTGATAACTTTTGCAAACAGTTTGGACCCAGATCAGGACCGACAGAACGTCGGTCCTGATCTGGAACCAAACATTTTGAATCTGATAGTGTTCCTGAATTTATGTTGTTGAAAAAGTTAATATTGAAAACAGTCAGCAGATGGCAACAAAAGATTGAAAAATATACCCAGCATGCAGAGTTAAGCTTGTTGTTGTTTGTTTGAGTTGCTTGTAAACAGAAAATGAACTTGTCAATTAGAACAATGAATGCCAATTATTTATTATGTTATGATATAAATTGATAAGTGTGTGTCAGAAAAAAAGTCAGAGAAAAAATAATTATGTGCTATAAATGAAATTTAAGCTTGCTTCTATCCAGAGTTTTCCTCTTTTGAATTTTTTATGAATAAGGGTTTTGGACAGATTGGATTGGATCTCTGGTTGCTATGGCAACATATAGCTTCCAAAGACATATAAACTCTGCCAAACAAGTCACTGGGGTCCAAACTGGCCACAACCCAGAGGTTCAATAGGCCCAATACCGGTACACGTACACTTTTAATGTAAAAACTTAAAAGATCTTCTCTTAAACCATGATGCCTACAGCTTATATACTTAGTATATAGCAATGTTTAGTAGTCCTCTACTTAAATCCTGCCATTCATGCCCCCTAGCCTGCCTTGGGTCTAATTGGCCATGCCTCGTGGGTCATTAGGTTCCAAAGACTTATAATGGGAAATTTAGTATAATGCTACTTAGGTCCCAATATAAATCTTGCCAGTCCAAATTGGCCTCACCAGAAAACCTTTAAAACAAATCTTCTGAAACTATGAGGCCATAGTATATAACAATATTTACAGTCCCTTACATAAACCTTGCCAACCACACCCCAGGGGTCCGAATAGGCTACTTCAGAGAGAGGGGGTTTGGAGCTGAAACCAGTGACTCACAACCTTCAGAGATAATGACAGCCCAGATCAGTCTATGAATCCATGCAGTTTGACCTAGGGATAATACATTCAGTCTATTTGCCAATGAACTGGTCATTTAAGAGATGAATTCAATTTTTGGTCAGTACATGGAATCATGAATACTTCGGGTCTCTTGCAAAGTTATTAACTTTGCAAGAGACCCAAAGTATTCATGATTCCATGAACTGACCAAATATTGAATTTATTGCTTATATTTACATTGCATTATAAATATCTAAAATATAGAAATTATTTATAATTTAGGGGAAAAAACAGTTTTGTATTTAATATATAATCGTATTAAAGGTTTTGTTGGAGTGTAAAACGGAACTACCGAACAGCCAGTGTGAACACTGACAGCAAATGGAGCAAACAGGAAGCTTGTTTTGCATGTGCCACTCAGGTGTGGCTTGCTGTCAATCACAACACCAATGTCACTTCTGGCGAATCAGCTCGATGTTCGAAGCGCATTGCACGGGCAAGTGAGCGTGGCAGCTGTTAATCATATTGTGTCTTTCAGGCTATGAACGGTGGTTCATTAAATGATTGCTTCGAAAATGAAAATATTTTATATTGAAGGCTGGTTGGTTGTTATATTTTCAAACGATTGTCAATACAAGAAGTAACTTTAGCCCTTTGTATATGAGAAACCACTAAAAGGGTACTTTTACAATCAGTCAAGACCCAAATAAAATGCCACATAATAAAATATTTCATCAGGGTCTGCACTGTTTGTTAAGGTAAAAAAATATTCAGGCAAAAAAACAAAACATTTTCTAAAATTATAGCCTGATACCCCTCGATTTGTACAATGGACTATCCAAAGTTTATTGTATCAAACTAGGAAGAAGGATCCATTAGCATACAAGGGTTAATAAAAAAGATCATTTTTGAAGTTCACAATGCTGTAGCTTGTGTGAATATGCAATTCAACTTATCATGAAAACATGAGGCATAGGTCCAGATAAAAAATTTCAGCATAAAATTGTTCATATTTTCTTATCTATCAGTTTAAACATTTGTTATGGGTGCTCAAAGGAACCGTCTTAATGAGACCGTTCTTTTGAGTACCCACAACATATGTTTTGGTTGAGAAATAAGAAAAATAATTTTTGATTACACACTCTTATCTTGAGGCCTGTGATACATGCATTGTAAATACTTCACACAAATTTTGCTCTCTAAATTTGGTCCCAGGTCGCGGGCACTGGTTCCAGCTCTCCCATGGGCCACCTCTCTAGGGTATATTTTACAAGAATGTTTACGGTAATAGTTATTGTCTTGTAATTGCTTACACTTGATTTGTACAGAATTTGTTTTATATATTTTTATATTTTGTCCAGTTTGTAAGATTTCCTGTTGAAATGAATAATTCAAAAATGAGAAAAATGATAAAAATAAAAAAAATGATGGAATGAAACAAGTTTTTGTTATTTTTGTCGACCAAACAGAATTCAGGCTACATAGAACCTTCTGGCCCCGAGGTTATAAAACTTTTTTCATGCTCAACTCAGCTAAGCACGAAATTTATCCTGCTCATGAATGTGAAAATGCCAACAATTGTTGGCATTTTAACATTTATTAGCATGATAAATGCAACATCTGAGAGACTTAAAGCAAGAAACTTCTTCATTTGTCAGTATATAAGTTATAATGAGCAGTTGAAATTTCATGCTCAGTTGAGTTGAGCATGAAAAAAGATTTATAACCTAGGGGCCTGGTAATAACTTACTAGTCCAGATCGATAGGGATCCAAATTGTTTGACTCTTGACATTGATGGTATTCCTGAAAGAAAGCAGATGACAAATACATAAATTACCCAGCATGTAAAGTGTTAATATTGACAAACTTTAGGCCATCTTAACTGGTCACCATTGTCATCAGTCTTAACTAATATGAGGCCATCTGAACTGGTCACATTTGTCATCAGTATTAACTAACATGAGGCCATCTGAACTGGTCACCATTGTCATAAGTCTTAACTAATATGAGGCCATCTGAACTGGTCACCATTTTCATCTGTATTAACTTACAAGAGGCCATCTGAACTGGTCACATTTGTCATCAGTATTAACTAATATGAGGCCATCTGAACTGGTCACCATTTTTATTTGTATTAACTTACAAGAGGCCATCTGAACTGTTCACCATTGTCATCAGTATTAATTATTATGAGGCCATCTGAACTGGTCACAATTGTCATAAGTCTTAACTAATATGAGGCCATCTGAAATAGTCACCATTGTCATCGGTATTAACTAATATGAGGCCAACTGAACTAGTAACCATTGTCATCGGTATTAACTAATATGAGGCCATTTGAACTAGTCACCATTGCCAGCAGTATTAACTAATATGAGGCCATCTGAACTGGTCACCATTGTCATCGGTATTAACATATATGAGGCCAATTGAACTGGTCACCATTGCCATCAGTATTAACTAATATAAGGCCATCTGAACTAGTCACCATTGTCATCAGTATTAACTACCATGAGGCCAAATGAACTGGTCACCATTGTCATAAGTATTAATTACCACGAGGCCCTCTGAACTGGTCACCTTTGTCATCCGTATTAAATACTGTGAGGCCATCTAAATTGGTCACCATTGTAATCAATATTAACTAATATGAGGCCATCTGAACTGGTCACCATTGTCATCGGTATTAACTAATATGAGGCCAACTGAACTGGTCACCATTGCCATCAGTATTAGCTAATATGAAGCCATCTGAACTGGTCACCATTGTTATCTGTATTAACTAATATGTGGCAACTGAACTGGTCACCATTGTCATCAGTATAAACTACCATGAGGCCATCTGAATTGGTCACAATTGTCATCGGTATTAACTAATATGAGGCCATCTGAACTGGTCACCATTGTCATCATTATTAACTACCATGAGGTCATTTTAACTGGTCACCATTGTCATCAGTATTAACTAATATGAGGCAATCTGAACTGGTCACCATTGTCATCAGTATTTACAGATATGAGGCTATCTGAACTGGTCACCATTTTCATCAGTTTTAATTACCATGAGGTCATCTTAACTGGTCTTCATTTTCATCAGTATTAACTACCACGAGGCAATCTTAACTGGTCACAATTGTCATCGGTATTAACTACCATGAGGCCATCTTAACTGGTCACCATTGTCTGAACTTAACTGAACTTAACTTTATTAGTGTCATCAGTATTAACTACCATGAGGCCATCTGAACTGGTCACCAACGTCATCAGTATTAACTAACTAATGGCCATCTGAACTGGTCACCATTTTTATCAGTATTAACTACCATGAGGCCATCTGAACTGGTCACCATTTTCATCAGTATTAACTACAATGAGGCCATCTGAACTGGTCACCATTTTAATCAGTATTAAATATCATGAGGCCATCTTAACTGGTCACCATTTTCATCAGTATTAGATATCATGAGGCCATCTGAACTGGTCACCATTTCCATCAGTATTAAATATCATGAGGCCATCTGAACTGGTCACCATTTCCATCAGTATTAAATATCATGAGGCCATCTGAACTGGTCACCATTTCCATCAGTATTAAATATCATGAGGCTATCTGAACTGGTCACCATTGCCATCAGTAATAACCACCATGAGGCCATCTGAACTGGTCACCATCGTTATCAGTATTTACTAATATGAGGCCATCTGAACTGGTCACCATTTTTATGAGTATTAACTACCATTAGGCCATCTTAACTGGTCACCATTTTCATCAGTATTAACTACAATGAGGCCATCTGAACTGGTCACTATTTTAATCAGTATTAAATATCATGAGGCCATCTTAACTGGTCACTATTTTCATCAGTATTAGATATCATGAGGCCATCTGAACTGGTCACCATTTCCATCAGTATTAAATATCATGAGGCCATCTGAACTGGTCACCATTTCCATCAGTATTAAATATCATGAGGCTATCTGAACTGGTCACCATTGCCATCAGTAATAACCACCATGAGGCCATCTGAACTGGTCACCATCGTTATCAGTATTTACTAATATGAGGCCATCTGAACTGGTCACCATTTTTATGAGTATTAACTACCATTAGGCCATCTTAACTGGTACCATTTTCATCGGTATTAGCTACCATGAGGCCATCTGAACTGGTCACCATTATTATCAGTATTAACTGCCATTAGGCCATCTTAACTGGTCACCATTTTCATCAGTATTAGCTACCATGAGGCCATCTGAACTGGTCACCATTTTCATCAGTATTAGCTACCATGAGGCCAAATGAAATGGTCACCATTTTCATCAGTATTAAATATCATGAGGCCATCTTAACTGGTCACCATTGTCATCAGTATTAACTACCATGAGGCCATCTTAGCTGGTCACCATTGTCTGAACTTAACTGAACTTAACTTTATTAGATAGAGTGTTTTTGCCCAGGCCGTACGCAGATGGCAAATGGGCCATAATATTTACTATAAAACATTTGTAGTGACATTTTTTAAACAGTTAACGTAAACATGGGAGCATGTCATCAGTATTAACTAATATGAGGCCGTCTGAACTGGTTATCATTGTCATCAGAATGAGTATTAACTACCATGAGGCCATCTGAACTAATCACCATTGTCATCAGTATTAATTAACATGAGGCCATCTGATCTTGTCATCATTGTCACCAGTATTAACTACCATGAGGCCATCTGAACTGGTCACCTTTGTCATCAGTATTAACTACCATGAAGCCATCTGAACTGATCACCATTGACATCAGTATTAATTACCATGAAGCCATCTGAACTGGTCACATTTGTCATCAGTATTAACTAATATGAGGCCATCTGAACTGGTCACAATTGTCATAAGTCTTAACTAATATGAGGCCATCTGAAATAGTCACCATTGTCATCGGTATTAACTAATATGAGGCCAACTGAACTAGTAACCATTGTCATCGGTATTAACTAATATGAGGCCATTTGAACTAGTCACCATTGCCAGCAGTATTATCTAATATGAGGCCATCTGAACTGGTCACCATTGTCATCGGTATTAACTTATATGAGGCCAATTGAACTGGTCACCATTGCCATCAGTATTAACTAATATAAGGCCATCTGAACTGGTCACCATTGTCATCAGTATTAACTACCATGAGGCCATCAGAACTGGTCACCATTTTCATCAGTATTAGCAACCATGAGGCCATCTGAAATGGTCACCATTTTTATCAGTATTAAATATCATGAGGCCATCTTAACTGGTCACCATTGTTATCAGTATTAACTAATATGAGGCCATCTGAACTGGTCACCATTTTCATCAGTATTAACTACCATGAGGCCATCTTAACTGGTCACCATTGTCATCATAATTATCTAATATGAGGCCATCTGAACTGGTCACTATTGTCATCAGTATTAACTACCATGAGGCCATCTGAACTGGTCACCATTGTCATCAGCATTAACTACCATGAGGCCATCTGAACTGGTCACCTTTGCCATCAGTATTAAATATCATGAGGCCATCTGAACTGGTCACCATTTCCATCAGTATTAAATATCATGAGGCCATCTGAACTGGTCACCATTTCCATCAGTATTAAATATCATGAGGCTATCTGAACTGGTCACCATTGCCATCAGAATGAGTATTAACTACCATGAGGCCTTCTGAACTAATCACCATTGTCATCAGTATTAATTAATATGAGGCCATCTGATCATGTCATCATTGTCACCAGTTTAAACTACCATGAGGCCATCTGAACTGGTCACCTTTGTCATCAGTATTAACTACCATGAAGCCATCTGAACTGATCACCATTGTCATCAGTATTAATTACCATGAAGCCATCTGAACTGGTCACATTTGTCATCAGTATTAACTAATATGAGGTCATCTGAACTGATCACCATTGTCATCAGTATTAACTACCATGAGGCCATCTGAACTGGTCACCATTGTCATCAGTATTAATTAACATGAGGCCATCTGAACTGGTCACCATTGTCATCAGTATTAACTATTATGAGGCCATATGAACTGGTCACTTTTGTCATCAGTATTAACTATCATGAGGCCATCTGAACTGGTCAACATTGTCATCAGTATTAACTATTATGAGGCCATCTGAACTGGTCACTTTTGTCATCAGTATTAACTATCATGAGGCCATCTGAACTGGTCACATTTGTCACCAGTATTAATTAATATGAGGCCATCTAGACTGATCACCATTGTCATCAGTATTAACTACCATGAGGCCATCTGAACTGGTCACCATTGTCATCAGTATTAACTACCATGAGGCCATCTGAACTGATCACCATTGCCATCAGTATTAACTACCATGAGGCCATCTGAACTGGACACCTTATATCATCAGTATTAACTACCATGAGGCCATCTGAACTGGTCACATTTGTCATCAGTATTAACTACCATGAGGCCATCTGGACTGGTCACATTTGTCATCAGTATTAACTACCATGAGGCCATCTCAACTGGTCACCATTGTCATCAGTATTAATTACCATGAGGTCATCTTAACTGGTCTTCATTTTCATCAGTATTAACTACCACGAGGCAATCTTAACTGGTCACAATTGTCATCGGTATTAACTACCATGAGGCCATCTTAACTGGTCACCATTGTCTGAACTTAACTGAACTTAACTTTATTAGTGTCATCAGTACTAACTACCATGAGGCCATCTGAACTGGTCACCAACGTCATCAGTATTAACTAACTAATGGCCATCTGAACTGGTCACTATTTTTATCAGTATTAACTACCATGAGGCCATCTGAACTGGTCACCATTTTCATCAGTATTAACTACAATGAGGCCATCTGAACTGGTCACCATTTTAATCAGTATTAAATATCATGAGGCCATCTTAACTGGTCACCATTTTCATCAGTATTAGATATCATGAGGCCATCTGAACTGGTCACCATTTCCATCAGTATTAAATATCATGAGGCCATCTGAACTGGTCACCATTTCCATCAGTATTAAATATCATGAGGCCATCTGAACTGGTCACCATTTCCATCAGTATTAAATATCATGAGGCTATCTGAACTGGTCACCATTGCCATCAGTAATAACCACCATGAGGCCATCTGAACTGGTCACCATCGTTATCAGTATTTACTAATATGAGGCCATCTGAACTGGTCACCATTTTTATGAGTATTAACTACCATTAGGCCATCTTAACTGGTCACCATTTTCATCAGTATTAACTACAATGAGGCCATCTGAACTGGTCACCATTTTAATCAGTATTAAATATCATGAGGCCATCTTAACTGGTCACCATTTTCATCAGTATTAGATATCATGAGGCCATCTGAACTGGTCACCATTTCCATCAGTATTAAATATCATGAGGCCATCTGAACTGGTCACCATTTCCATCAGTATTAAATATCATGAGGCTATCTGAACTGGTCACCATTGCCATCAGTAATAACCACCATGAGGCCATCTGAACTGGTCAACATCGTTATCAGTATTTACTAATATGAGGCCATCTGAACTGGTCACCATTTTTATGAGTATTAACTACCATTAGGCCATCTTAACTGGTACCATTTTCATCGGTATTAGCTACCATGAGGCCATCTGAACTGGTCACCATTATTATCAGTATTAACTGCCATTAGGCCATCTTAACTGGTCACCATTTTCATCAGTATTAGCTACCATGAGGCCATCTGAACTGGTCACCATTTTCATCAGTATTAGCTACCATGAGGCCAAATGAAATGGTCACCATTTTCATCAGTATTAAATATCATGAGGCCATCTTAACTGGTCACCATTGTCATCAGTATTAACTACCATGAGGCCATCTTAGCTGGTCACCATTGTCTGAACTTAACTGAACTTAACTTTATTAGATAGAGTGTTTTTGCCCAGGCCGTACGCAGATGGCATATGGGCCATAATATTTACTATAAAACATTTGTAGTGACATTTTTTAAACAGTTAACGTAAACATGGGAGCATGTCATCAGTATTAACTAATATGAGGCCGTCTGAACTGGTTATCATTGTCATCAGAATGAGTATTAACTACCATGAGGCCATCTGAACTAATCACCATTGTCATCAGTATTAATTAACATGAGGCCATCTGATCTTGTCATCATTGTCCCCAGTATTAACTACCATGAGGCCATCTGAACTGGTCACCTTTGTCATCAGTATTAACTACCATGAAGCCATCTGAACTGATCACCATTGACATCAGTATTAATTACCATGAAGCCATCTGAACTGGTCACATTTGTCATCAGTATTAACTAATATGAGGCCATCTGAACTGGTCACAATTGTCATAAGTCTTAACTAATATGAGGCCATCTGAAATAGTCACCATTGTCATCGGTATTAACTAATATGAGGCCAACTGAACTAGTAACCATTGTCATCGGTATTAACTAATATGAGGCCATTTGAACTAGTCACCATTGCCAGCAGTATTATCTAATATGAGGCCATCTGAACTGGTCAAAATTGTCATCGGTATTAACTTATATGAGGCCAATTGAACTGGTCACCATTGCCATCAGTATTAACTAATATAAGGCCATCTGAACTGGTCACCATTGTCATCAGTATTAACTACCATGAGGCCATCAGAACTGGTCACCATTTTCATCAGTATTAGCTACCATGAGGCCATCTGAAATGGTCACCATTTTTATCAGTATTAAATATCATGAGGCCATCTTAACTGGTCACCATTGTTATCAGTATTAACTAATATGAGGCCATCTGAACTGGTCACCATTTTCATCAGTATTAACTACCATGAGGCCATCTTAACTGGTCACCAGTGTCATCATAATTATCTAATATGAGGCCATCTGAACTGGTCACTAATGTCATCAGTATTAACTACCATGAGGCCATCTGAACTGGTCACCATTGTCATCAGCATTAACTACCATGAGGCCATCTGAACTGGTCACCTTTGCCATCAGTATTAATTAACATGTGGCCATCTGAACTGGTCACCATTGTCATCAGTATCAACTACCATGAGGCCATCTGAACTGGTCACATTTGTCATCAGTATCAACTACCATGAGGCCATCTGAACTAGTCACCATTGTCATCAGTATAAACTACCATGAGGTCATCTAAACTTGTCACATTTGTCATCAGTATCAACTACCATGAGGCCATCTGAACTGGTCACCATTGTCATACGTATTAACTTCCATGAGGTCATCTAAACTGGTCACCATTGTCATCAGTATTAACTGGCGTGAGGCCATCTGAACTGGTCACCATTTTCATCAGTATTAACTACCATGAGGCCATCTTAACTGGTCAACATTGTCTGAACCTAACTGAACTAAACTTTATTAGATAGAGTGTTTTTGCCCAGGCCGTACGCAGATGGCATATGGGCCATAATATTTACTATTAAACATTTGTAGTGACATTTTTTAAACAGTTAACGTAAACATGGGAGCATGTCATCAGTATTAACTAATATGAGGCCGTCTGAACTGGTTATCATTGTCATCAGAATGAGTATTAACTACCATGAGGCCTTCTGAACTAATCACCATTGTCATCAGTATTAATTAATATGATGCCATCTGATCTTGTCATCATTGTCACCAGTATTAACTACCATGAGGCCATCTGAACTGGTCACCTTTGTCATCAGTATTAACTACCATGAAGCCATCTGAATTGGTCACATTTGTCATCAGTATTAACTAATATGAGGCCATCTGAACTGATCACCATTGTCATCAGTATTAACTACCATGAGGCCATCTGAACTGGTCACCATTGCCATCAGGATTTACAGATATGAGGCCATCTGAACTGGTCACCATTTTCATCAGTTTTAATTACCATGAGGTCATCTTAACTGGTCATCATTTTCATCAGTATTAACTACCACGAGGCAATCTTAACTGGTCACCATTGTCATCAGTATTAACTACCATGAGGCCATCTTAACTGGTCACCATTGTCTGAACTTAACTGAACTTAACTTTATTAGTGTCATCAGTATTAACTACCATGAGGCCATCTGAACTGGTCACCAACGTCATCAGTATTAACTAACTAATGGCCATCTGAACTGGTCACTATTTTTATCAGTATTAACTACCATGAGGCCATCTGAACTGGTCACCATTTTCATAAGTATTAACTACAATGAGGCCATCTGAACTGGTCACCATTTTAATCAGTATTAAATATCATGAGGCCATCTGAACTGGTCACCATTTTCATCAGTATTAGATATCATGAGGCCATCTGAACTGGTCACCATTTCCATCAGTATTAAATATCATGAGGCTATCTGAACTGGTCACCATTGCCATCAGTAATAACCACCATGAGGCCATCTGAACTGGTCACCATCGTTATCAGTATTAACTAATATGAGGCCATCTGAACTGGTCACCATTTTTATGAGTATTAACTACTATTAGGCCATCTTAACTGGTACCATTTTCATCGGTATTAGCTACCATGAGGCCATCTGAACTGGTCACCATTATTATCAGTATTAACTGCCATTTGGCCATCTTAACTGGTCACCATTTTCATCAGTATTAAATATCATGAGGCCATCTTAACTGGTCACCATTGTCATCAGTATTAACTACCATGAGGCCATCTTAGCTGGTCACCATTGTCTGAACTTAACTGAACTTAACTTTATTAGACAGAGTGTTTTTGCCCAGGCCGTACGCAGATGGCATATGGGCCATAATATTTACTATAAAACATTTGTAGTGACATTTTTTAAACAGTTAACGTAAACATGGGAGCATGTCATCAGTATTAACTAATATGAGGCCGTCTGAACTGGTTATCATTGTCATCAGAATGAGTATTAACTACCATGAGGCCATCTGAACTAATCACCATTGTCATCAGTATTAATTAACATGAGGCCATCTGATCTTGTCATCATTGTCACCAGTATTAACTACCATGAGGCCATCTGAACTGGTCACCTTTGTCAGTGTTAACTACCATGAAGCCATCTGAACTGATCACCATTGTCATTAGAATTAATTACCATGAAGCCATCTGAACCGGTCACATTTGTCATCAGTATTAACTAATATGAGGCCATCTGAACTGGTCACAATTGTCATAAGTCTTAACTAATATGAGGCCATCTGAAATAGTCACCATTGTCATCGGTATTAACTAATATGAGGCCAACTGAACTAGTAACCATTGTCATCGGTATTAACTAATATGAGGCCATTTGAACTAGTCACCATTGCCAGCAGTATTAACTAATATGAGGCCATCTGAACTGGTCACCATTGTCATCGGTATTAACTTATATGAGGCCAATTGAACTGGTTACCATTGCCATCAGTATTAACTAATATAAGGCCATCTGAACTGGTCACCATTGTCATCAGTATTAACTACCATGAGGCCATCAGAACTGGTCACCATTTTCATCAGTATTAGCTACCATGAGGCCATCTGAAATGGTCACCATTTTTATCAGTATTAAATATCATGAGGCCATCTTAACTGGTCACCATTGTTATCAGTATTAACTAATATGAGGCCATCTGAACTGGTCACCATTTTCATCAGTATTAACAACCATTAGGCCAAATTAAATGGTCACCATTGTCATCATAATTATCTAATATGAGGCCATCTGAACTGGTCACCATTGTCATCAGTATTAACTACCATGAGGCCATCTGAACTGGTCACCATTGTCATCAGCATTAACTACCATGAGGCCATCTGAACTGGTCACCTTTGCCATCAGTATTAATTAACATGTGGCCATCTGAACTGGTCACCATTGTCATCAGTATCAACTACCATGAGGCCATCTGAACTGGTCACCATTGTCATCAGTATCAACTTCCATGAGGTCATCTAAACTGGTCACATTTGTCATCAGTATCAACTACCATGAGGCCATCTGAACTAGTCACACTTGTCATCAGTATTAACTACCATGAGGTCATCTAAACTGGTCTCATTTGTCATCAGTATCAACTACCATGAGGCCATCTGAACTGGTCACCATTGTCATACGTATTAACTTCCATGAGGTCATCTTAACTGGTCCCATTTGTCATCAGTATTTACTACCATGAGGCCATCTGAACTGGTCACCATTGTCATCAGTATTAACTGGCGTGAGGCCATCTGAACTGGTCACCATTTTCATCAGTATTAACTACCATGAGGCCATCTTAACTGGTCACCATTGTCTGAACTTAACTGAACTTAACTTTATTAGATAGAGTGTTTTTGCCCAGGCCGTACGCAGATGGCATATGGGCCATAATATTTACTATAAAACATTTGTAGTGACATTTTTTAAACAGTTAACGTAAACATGGGAGCATGTCATCAGTATTAACTAATATGAGGCCGTCTGAACTGGTTATCATTGTCATCAGAATGAGTATTAACTACCATGAGGCCTTCTGAACTAATCACCATTGTCATCAGTATTAATTAATATGAGGCCATCTGATCTTGTCATCATTGTCACCAGTATTAACTACCATGAGGCCATCTGAACTGGTCACCTTTGTCATCAGTATTAACTACCATGAAGCCATCTGAACTGATCACCATTGTCATCAGTATTAATTACCATGAAGCCATCTGAACTGGTCACATTTGTCATCAGTATTAACTAATATGAGGTCATCTGAACTGATCACCATTGTCATCAGTATTAACTACCATGAGGCCATCTGAACTGGTCACCATTGTCATCAGTATTAATTAACATGAGGCCATCTGAACTGGTCACCATTGTCATCAGTATTAACTATTATGAGGCCATATGAACTGGTCACTTTTGTCATCAGTATTAACTATCATGAGGCCATCTGAACTGGTCAACATTGTCATCAGTATTAACTATTATGAGGCCATCTGAACTGGTCACTTTTGTCATCAGTATTAACTATCATGAGGCCATCTGAACTGGTCACATTTTTCACCAGTATTAATTAATATGAGGCCATCTAGACTGATCACCATTGTCATCAGTATTAACTACCATGAGGCCATCTGAACTGGTCACCATTGTCATCAGTATTAACTACCATGAGGCCATCTGAACTGATCACCATTGCCATCAGTATTAACTACCATGAGGCCATCTGAACTGGACACCTTTTATCATCAGTATTAACTACCATGAGGCCATCTGAACTGGTAACATTTGTCATCAGTATTTACTACCATGAGGCCATCTCAACTGGTCACCATTGTCATCAGTATTAACTGCCATGAGGCCATCTGGACTGGTCACCTTTGTCATCAGTAATAACTACCATGAGGCCATCTGAACTGGTCACCTTTGTCATCAGTATTAACTACCATGAGGCCATCTGAACTGATCACCATTGCCATCAGTATTAACTACCATGAGGCCATCTGAACTGGACACCTTTTATCATCAGTATTAATTAACATGAGGCCATCTGAACTGGTCACCTTTGTCATCAGTATTAACTACCATGAGGCCATCTGAACTGATCACCATTGCCATCAGTATTAACTACCATGAGGCCATCTGAACTGGACACCTTTTATCATCAGTATTGATTAACATGAGGCCATCTGAACTGGTCACCATTGTCATCAGTATTAACTACCATGAGGCCATTTGAACTGATCACCATTGTCATCAGTCTTAACCATCATGAGGCAATCTGAACTGGTCACATTTGTCATCAGTATTAACTACCATGAGGCCATCTGAACTGATCACCATTGTCATCAGTCTTAACCATCATGAGGCAATCTGAACTGGTCACCTTTGTCATCAGTATTAACTACCATGGAGCCATTTGAACTGATCACCATTGTCATCAGTCTTAACCATCATGAGGCAATCTGAACTGGTCACATTTGTCATCAGTATTAACTACCATGAGGCCATCTGAACCGGTCACATTTGTCATCAGTATTAACTACCATGAGGCCATCTCAACTGGTCACATTTGTCATAAGCATTAACTACCATTAGGCCATCTGAACTGGTCACCATTGTCATCAGTATTAACTACCATGAGGCCATCTCAACTGTTCACCATTGTCATCAGTATTAACTACCATGAGGCCATCTGGACTGGTCACCTTTGTCATCAGTAATAACTACCATGAGGCCATCTGAACTGGTCACATTTGTCATCAGTATTAACTACCATGAGGCCATCTGAACTGATCACCATTGTCATCAGTATTAACTACCATGAGGCCATCTGGACTGGTCACCTTTGTCATCAGTAATAACTACCATGAGGCCATCTGAACTGGTCACCTTTGTCATCAGTCTTAACCATCATGAGGCAATCTGAACTGGTCACATTTGTCATCAGTATTAACTACCATGAGGCCATCTGAACTGGTCACATTTGTCATCAGTATTAACTACCATGAGGCCATCTCAACTGGTCACATTTGTCATAAGCATTAACTACCATTAGGCCATCTGAACTGGTCACCATTGTCATCAGTATTAACTACCATGAGGATATCTGAACTGATCACCATTGTCATCAGTATTACCTACCATGAGGCAATCTGAATTGGTCACATTTTTCATTAGTATTAACTACCATGAGACCATCTGAATTGGTCACATTTGTCATCAGTATTAACTACCATGAGGCCATCTGAACTGGTCACATTTGTCATCAGTACAAACTGCCATCTGACTATCTGAACTGGTTACCATTGTCATCAGTATCAACAACCATGAGGCCATCTGAACTGGTCACCATCGTCATCAGTATTAACTACCATGAAGCCATCTGAACTGGTCACCATTGTTATCAGTATTAACTTCCGTGAGGCAATCTGAACTGGTCACATTTTTCATCAGTATTAACTTCCGTAAGGCCATCTAAACTAGTCATATTTGTCATCAGTATTAACATTCGTGAGGCCATCTAAACTAGTCACATTTGTAATCATTATTAACTACCATGAGGTCATCTGAACTGGTCACCATTGTCATCAGTATTAACTGGCGTGAGGCCATCTTAACTGGTCACCATTGTCATCAGTATTAATTTCCATGAGGCTATCTTATTTGTATTATTTGTCATCAGTATTGACTACTACTCGGCAATCTGAACTGATCACATTTGTCATCAGTATATCTACCATGAGACCTTCTGATCTGGTCACCATTGTCATCAGTATTAACTACCATGAGGCCATCTGAACTGGTCACCTTTGCCATCAGTATTACTTTACATGTGGCCATCTGAACTGGTCACCATTGTCAACATTATTAACTACCATGAGGCCATCTGAACTGGTCACCATTGTCATCATTATAATCTTATATAAGGCAATCTGAACTGGTCACCATTGTCATCAGTATTAACTACCATGAGGCCATCTGAACTGGTCACCATTGTCATCAGTATTAATTAACATGAGGCCATCTGAACAAGTCACCTTTACCATCAGTATTAAATAACATGTGGCCATCTGAACTGGTCACCATTGTCATCAGTATTAACTTCCATGAAGCCATCTGAACTGGTCACCATTGTTATCAGTATTTACTTCCGTGAGGCAATCTGAACTGGTCACATTTGTCATCAGTATTAACTTCCGTAAGGCCATCTAAACTAGTCACATTTGTCATCAGTATTAACTTCCGTGAGGCCATCTAAACTAGTCACATTTGTCATCATTATTAACTACCATGAGGCCATCTGAACTGGTCACCATTGTCATCAGTATTAACTGGCATAAGGCTATCTTAACTGTTCACCATTGTCATCAGTATAAATTACCATTCGGCAATCTGAACTGATAACATTTGTCATCAGTATATCTACCATGAGACCATCTGAACTGGTCACCATTGTCACCAATATCAACTACCATGAGGTCATCTAAACTGGTCACATTTGTCATCAGTATTTACTACCATGACCCCATCTGTACTGGTCACCTTTGCCACCAGTATTAATTTACATGTGCCCATCTGAACTGGTCACCATTATCATCAGTATTAACTACCATAAGGCCATCTGAACTGGTCACCATTATCATCATTATTATCTTATATGAGGCAATCTGAACTGGTCACCATTGTCATCAGTATTAACTACCATGAGGCCATCTGAACTGGTCACCATTGTCATCAGTATTAACTACCATGAGGCCATCTAAACTGGTCACCTTTGCCATCAGTATTAATTAACATGTGGCCATCTGAACTGGTCACTTTTGTCATCAGTATTTACTACCATGAGGCCATCTAACTGGTCAAATTTGTCATCAGTATCAACTACCATGAGGCCATCTGAACTGGTCACCATTGTCATCAGTATTAACTTCCATGAGGTCATCTAAACTGGTCACATTTGTCATCAGTATCAACTACCATGAGGCCATCTGAACTGGTCACCATTGTCATCAGTATAAACTACCATGAGGTCATCTAAACTGGTCACATTTGTCATCAGTATCAACTACCTTGAGGCCATCTGAACTGGTCACCATTGTCATCAGTATTAACTTCCATGAGGTCATCTAAACTGGTCACAGTTGTCATCAGTATTTACTACCATGAGGCCATCTGAACTGGTCACATTTGTCATCAGTATTAACTGGCGTGAGACCATCTGAACTGGTCACCTTTTTCATCAGTATTAACTACCATGAGGCCATCTAAACTGGTCACCATTATCTGAACTTAACTGAACTTAACTTTATTAGATAAAGTTTTTTTGCCCAGGCCATACGCAGATGGCATATGGGCCATAATATTTACTATAAAACATTTGAAGTGACATTTTTAAACAGTTAACGTAAACATGGGAGCATGTCATCAGTATTAACTAATATGAGGCCGTCTGAACTGGTTATCATTGTCATCAGAATGAGTATTAACTACCATGAGGCCATCTGAACTGACCACCATTGTCATCAGTATTAATTAATATGAGGCCATCTGATCTTGTCATCATTGTCACCAGTATTAACTACCATGAGGCCATCTGAACTGGTCACCATTGTCATCAGTATTAACTACCATGAAGCCATCTGAACTAATCACCATTGTCATCAGTATTAATTACCATGAAGCCATCTGAACTGGTCACATTTGTCATCAGTATTAACTATTATGAGGCCATCTGAACTGATCACCATTGTCATCAGTATTAACTACCATGAGGCCATTTGAACTGGTCACCATTGTCATCAGTATTATTTAACATGAGGCCATCTGAACTGGTCACCATTGTCATCAGTATTAGCTATTATGAGGCCATCTGAACTGGTCACCATTGTCATCAGTATTAACTATCAGGAGGCCATCTGAACTGGTCACATTTGTCACCAGTATTAACTTCCATGAGGCCATCTGAACTGATCACCATTGTCATCAGTATTAACTACCATGAAGCCATCTGAACTGATCACCATTGTCATCAGTATTAACTATCAGGAGGCCATTTGAACTGGTCACATTTGTCATTAGTATTAACTACCATGAGGCCATCTGAACTGGTCACCATTGTCATCAGTATTAACTACCATGAAGCCATCTGAACTGATCACCATTGTCATCAGTATTAACTACCATGAGGCAATCTGAACTAGTCACATTTGTCATTAGTAATAACTACCGTGAGGCCATCTGAATTGGTCACATTTGTCATCAGTATTAACTACCATGAGGCCATCTGAACTGGTCACCATTGTCATCAGTATTAATTAACATGAGGCCATCTGAACTTGTCACATTTGTCATCAGTATTAACTACCATGAGGCCATTTGAACTAGTCACATTTGTCATCAGTATTAACTTACATCAGGCCATCTGAAGTGGTCACATTTGTCATCAGTATTAACTACCATGACGCCATCTGAACTGGTCACATTTGTCATCAGTATTAACTACCATGAGGCCATTTGAACTGGTAACATTTGTCATAAGCATTAACTACCATGAGGCCATCTGAACTGGTCACCATTGTCATCAGTATTAACTACCATGAGGCAATCTGAATTGGTCACATTTTAAATTAGTAATAACTTCCATGAGGCCATCTGAATTGGTCACATTTGTCATCAGTACAAACTTCCATGTGACTTTCTTAACTGGTTACCATTGTCATCAGTATCAACTTCCATGAGGCCATCTGAACTTCACATTTGTTTTCAGTATTAAGTACCATGAGGCCATCTGAACTTGTCACATTTGTCATCAGTATTAAGTACCATAAGGCCATCTGAACTGGTCACCATTGTCATCAGTATTAACTTCCATGAAGCCATCTGAACTGGTCACCATTGTCATCAGTATTAACTTCCGTGAAGCAATCTGAACTGGTCACATTTGTCATCAGAATTAACTTCCGTGAGGCCATTTGAACTAGTAACATTTGTCATCAGTATTAACTTCCGTGAGGCCATCTAAACTAGTTACATTTGTCATCAGTATTAACTACCATGAGGCCATCTGAACTGGTCACCATTGTCATCAGTATTAATTAACATGAGGCCATCTGAACTGGTCACCATTGTCATCAGTATTAACTACCATGAGGCCATTTGAACTAGTCACATTTGTCATCAGTATTAACTTACATCAGGCCATCTGAAGTGGTCACATTTGTCATCAGTATTAACTACCATGACGCCATCTGAACTGGTCACATTTGTCATCAGTATTAACTACCATGAGGCCATTTGAACTGGTAACATTTGTCATAAGCATTAACTACCATGAGGCCATCTGAACTGGTCACCATTGTCATCAGTATTAACTACCATGAGGCAATCTGAATTGGTTACATTTTTAATTAGTAATAACTTCCATGAGGCCATCTGAATTGGTCACATTTGTCATCAGTACAAACTTCCATGAAGCCATCTGAACTGGTCACCATTGTCATCAGTATTAACTTCCGTGAGGCAGTCTGAACTGGTCACATTTGTCATCAGAATTAACTTCCGTGAGGCCATCTAAACTAGTAACATTTGTCATCAGTATTAACTTCCGTGAGGCCATCTTAACTAGTTACATTTGTCATCAGTATTAACTACCATGAGGCCATCTGAACTGGTCACCATTGTCATCAGTATTAACTGGCGTGAGGCCATCTTAACTGGTCACCATTGTCATCAGTATTAACTTCCATGAGGCAATATCAACTGGTCACATTTGTCATCAGTATTAACTACCATGAGGCCATCTGAACTGGTCACCAATGTCATCAGGATTAACTTCCATAGGCCATCTGAAATGGTCACATTTGCCACCAGTAATAACTACAATGAGGCCATCTAAATTGGTCACCATTGTCATCAGTATTAACTACAATGAGGCCATCTGAACTGGTCACATTTGTCATCAGTATTAACTTACATGAGGTCATCTGAAATGGTCACATTTGCCATCAGTATTAACTACAATGAGGCCATCTAAACTGGTCACCATTGAAATCAGTATTAACTACCATGAGGCCACCTGAACTGGTCACCATTGTCATCAGTATTAACTACCATGAGGCAATCTGAATTGGTCACATTTTTCATTAGTAATAACTACCATGAGTCCATCTGAACTTGTCACCATTGTCATCAGTATTAACTTCCATGAAGCCATCTGAACTGGTCGCAATTGTCATCAGTATTAACTTCCGTGAAGCAATCTGAACTGGTCACATTTGTCATCAGTATTAACTTCCGTGAGGCCATCTAAACTAGTCACATTTGTCATCAGTATTAACTTCCGTGAGGCCATCTAAACTAGTCACATTTGTCATCAGTATTAACTACTATGAGGCCATCTGAACTGGTCACCATTGTCATCAGTATTAACTGGTGTGAGGCTATCTTAACTGGTCACCATTGTCATCAGTATTAACTTCCATGATGCTATCTTAACTGTATTATTTGTCATCAGTATTAACTACCATGCGGCCATCTAAACTGGTCACCATTGTCATCAGTATTATCTACCATGAGGCCATCTGAACTTGTCATATTTGTCATCAGTATTTACTTCCATGAGGCAATCTCAACTGGTCACATTTGTCATCAGTATTAACTTCCGTGAGGCCATCTAAACTAGTAACATTTGTCATCAGTATTAACTTCCGTGAGGCCATCTTAACTAGTTACATTTGTCATCAGTATTAACTACCATGAGGCCATCTGAACTGGTCACCATTGTCATCAGTATTAACTGGCGTGAGGCCATCTTAACTGGTCACCATTGTCATCAGTATTAACTTCCATGAGACAATATCAACTGGTCACATTTGTCATCAGTATTACCTACCATGAGGCCATCTGAACTGGTCACCAATGTCATCAGGATTAACTTCCATAGGCCATCTGAAATGGTCACATTTGCCGCCAGTATTTACTACAATGAGGCCATCTAAACTGGTCACCATTGTCATCAGTATTAACTACAATGAGGCCATCTGAACTGGTCACATTTGTCATCAGTATTAACTTACATGAGGTCATCTGAAATGGTCACATTTGCCATCAGTATTAACTACAATGAGGCCATCTAAACTGGTCACCATTGAAATCAGTATTAACTACCATGAGGCCACCTGAACTGGTCACCATTGTCATCAGTATTAACTACCATGAGGCAATCTGAATTGGTCACATTTTTCATTAGTAATAACTACCATGAGTCCATCTGAACTTGTCACCATTGTCATCAATATTAACTTCCATGAAGCCATCTGAACTGGTCGCAATTGTCATCAGTATTAACTTCCGTGAAGCAATCTGAACTGGTCACATTTGTCTTCAGTATTAACTTCCGTGAGGCCATCTAAACTAGTCACATTTGTCATCAGTATTAACTTCCGTGAGGCCATCTAAACTAGTCACATTTGTCATCAGTATTAACTACTATGAGGCCATCTGAACTGGTCACCATTGTCATCAGTATTAACTGGTGTGAGGCTATCTTAACTGGTCACCATTGTCATCAGTATTAACTTTTATGATGCTATCTTAACTGTATTATTTGTCATCAGTATTAACTACCATGCGGCCATCTAAACTGGTCACCATTGTCATCAGTATTATCTACCATGAGGCCATCTGAACTTGTCATATTTGTCATCAGTATTTACTTCCATGAGGCAATCTCAACTGGTCACATTTGTCATCAGTATTAACTACCATGAGGCCATCTGAACTGGTCACCAATGTCATCAGTATTAACTTCCATACAGCCATCTGACATGGTCATATTTGCCATCAGTATTAACTACCATGAGGCCATCTAAACTGGTCACCATTGTCATCAGTATGAACTACAATGAGGCCATCTGAACTGGTAACATTTGTCATCAGTATTAACTTACATGAGGTCAGCAGAACTGGTCACCATTGCCATCAGTATTAACTGGTGTGAGGCCATCTGAACTGGTCATCATTGCCATCAGTATTAATTAACATGAGGCCATCTGAACTGGTCACCATTGTCATCAGTATTAACTATCATGAGGCCATCTGAACTGGTCACCTTTGTCATCAGTATCAACTACCATGAGGTCATCTAAACTGGTCACCATTGTCATCAGTATTAACTACCATGAAGCCATCTGCACTGGTCACATTTGTCATCAGTATTAACTATCATGAGGCCATCTGAACTGGTCACATTTGTCATCAGTATCAACTACCATGAAACCATCTGAACTGGTCACCATTGTCATCAGTATTAACTATCATTAGGCCATCTGAACTGGTCACCTTTGTCATCAGTATCAACTACCATGAGGCCAACTGAACTGGTCACCATTGTCATAAGTATTAACTACCATGAGGCCCTCTGAACTGGTCACCTTTGTCATCAGTATTAACTACCATAAGGCCATCTGAACTGGTCACCTTTGTCATCAGTATTAACTACCATGCGGCCATCTAAACTGGTCACCATTGTCATCAGTATTATCTACCATGAGGCCATCTGAACTTGTCATATTTGTCATCAGTATTTACTTCCATGAGGCAATCTCAACTGGTCACATTTGTCATCAGTATTAACTACCATGAGGCCATCTGAACTGGTCACCAATGTCATCAGGATTAACTTCCATACAGCCATCTGAAATGGTCATATTTGTCATCAGTATTAACTACCATGAGGCCATCTAAACTGGTCACCATTGTCATCAGTATGAACTACAATGAGGCCATCTGAACTGGTCACATTTGTCATCAGTATTAACTTACATGAGGTCATCAGAACTGGTCACCATTGCCATCAGTATTAACTGGTGTGAGGCCATCTGAACTGGTCATCATTGCCATCAGTATTAATTAACATGAGGCCATCTGAACTGGTCACCATTGTCATCAGTATTAACTATCATGAGGCCATCTGAACTGGTCACCTTTGTCATCAGTATCAACAACCATGAGGTCATCTAAACTGGTCACCATTGTCATCAGTATTAACTATCATGAAGCCATCTGAGCTGGTCACCATTGTCATCAGTATTAACTATCATGAGGCCATCTGAACTGGTCACCATTGTCATCAGTATTAACTACCATGAAGCCATCTGAACTGGTCACATTTCTCTTCAGTATTAACTATCATGAGGCCATCTGAACTGGTCACATTTGTCATCAGTATCAACTACCATGAAACAATCTGATCTGGTCACCATTGTCATCAGTATTAACTATCATGAGGCCATCTGAACTGGTCACCTTTGTCATCAGTATCAACTACCATGAGGCCAACTGAACTGGTCACCATTGTCATAAGTATTAACTACCATGAGGCCCTCTGAACTGGTCACCTTTGTCATCAGTATTAACTACCACAGGCCGTCACCTTTGTCATCAGTATTAACTACCATGAGGCCATCTGAACTGGTCACCATTCTTATCAGTGTTAACTATCATGAGGCCATCTAAACTGGTCACATTTGTCACCAGTATTAACTACCATGAGGCCATCTGAGCTGGTCACCATCGTCATCAGTATTAACTACCATGAGGCAATATGATTTGGTCACATTTGTCATCAGTATTAACTACCATGAGGTCATCTGAACTGGTCACCATTGTCATCAGTATTAACTTCCATGAGGTCATCTGGACTCGTCACCATTGCCATCAGCATTAACTAATATGAGGCCATATTACTTTGCATTCTTTGTCACCAGCAATAACTATCATGGGGCCATCTAAACTGGTCAAATGTGTCATCAGTACTAAATTACATGAGGCCATCAGAACTGGTTACCGATGTCATCAGTATGAACTAACTATTAGGCCATCTAAGCTGGTCAAATTTGTCATCAGAACTAACTAACATGAGCCCATCCGAACTGGTCACATTTGGCATCAGTATTAAATTACATGAGGCCATCTGAACTGGTCACCATTGCCATCAGTATAAAACAATATGAGGCCATCTTACTTTGCAACCTTTGTAACCAGCAATTACTAACATGGGGCCATCTTAACTGGTCAAATTTGTTATCAGTACTAATTGACACAAGGCCATCTGAACTGGTCACCGATGTCATCAGTATTTACTTATATGAGGCCATCAAAGCTGGTCAAATTTGTCATCAGTACTTACTAACATGAGGCCATCTGAACTGGTCACATTTGTCATCAGTATTAATCAATCTGACCTGATCTCCTTTGTCATCAGTATTAACTAACACCAGGCCAACTGAACTTGTCACATTTGTCATCAGTATTTTCTAACTTGAGGCTATATGAACTTATCACATTTGTCATCAGTATTAACCTACATGAGGTCATCTTAACCAGTCATATTTTTCATTAGTGTTAACTAACGTGAGTCCATCTGAACTTTTCACATTTGTCATCAGTACTGACTAATTTGAGTCCATCTGAACTGGTCACCATTGTCATAGTATTAACTAGCGTGTGGCCATCTAAACTGGTAAAATTTGTCGTCAGTATAAACTACCACGAGGCTATTTGAACTGGTCACCATTGTCAATATTATAAACTAGCGTGAGGCTATCTGAACTGGTCACCATTGTTGTCAGTATTAACTTACACGAGACCATCTGAACTGGTCAAATTTGTCATCAGTATATAGCTTCTGAACTGGTCACATTTGTCATCAGTATGTACTTAAATGAGGTCATCTGAACTGGTTACCTTTATCATCATTATAACCTTATGTGAGGCCATCTTAACTGGTCAAACTTTGCATCAGTATTAGCTAACATAAAGCCGTTTGAACTGGTCACATTTGTCATCAGTATCAACTACCATGAAACCATCTGAACTGGTCACCATTGTCATCAGTATTAACTATCATGAGGCCATCTGAACTGGTCACTTTTGTCATCAGTATCAACTACCATGAGGCCAACTGAACTGGTCACCATTGTCATAAGTATTGACTACCATGAGGCCCTCTGAACTGGTCACCTTTGTCATCAGTATTAACTACCAAAAGGCCATCTGAACTGGTCACCTTTGTCATCAGTATTAACTACTATGAGGCCATCTGAACTGGTCACCATTCTTATCAGTATTAACTATCATGAGGCCATCTAAACTGGTCACATTTGTCACCAGTATTAACTACCATTAGGCCATCTGAACTGGTCACTATCGTCATCAGTATTAACTACCACGAGGCAATATGAACTGGTCACATTTGTCATCAGTATTTACTATCATGAGGTCATCTGAACTGGTCACCATTGTCATCAGTATTAACTATCATAAGGCCATCTGAATTGGTCACCATTGTCATCAGTATTAACTTCCATGAGGTCATCTGGACTCGTAACCATTGCCATCAGCATTAACTAATATGAGGCCATATTACTTTGCATTCTTTGTCACCAGCAATAACTATCATGGGGCCATCTTAACTGGTCAAATGTGTCATCAGTACTAAATGACATGAGGCCATCTGAACTGGTTACCGATGTCATCAGTATGAACTAACTATTAGGCCATCTAAGCTGGTCAAATTTGTCATCAGAACTAACTAACATGAGCCCATCCGAACTGGTCACATTTGGCATCAGTATTAAATTACATGAGGCCATCTGAACTGGTCACCATTGCCATCAGTATAAAACAATATGAGGCCATCTTACTTTGCAACCTTTGTAACCAGCAATTACTAACATGGGGCCATCTTAACTGGTCAAATTTGTTATCAGTACTAATTGACACAAGGCCATCTGAACTGGTCACCGATGTCATCAGTATTTACTTTTATGAGGCCATCAAAGCTGGTCAAATTTGTCATCAGTACTTACTAACATGAGGCCATCTGAACTGGTCACATTTGTCATCAGTATTAATCAATCTGACCTGATCTCCTTTGTCATCAGTATTAACTAACACCAGGCCAACTGAACTTGTCACATTTGTCATCAGTATTTTCTAACTTGAGGCTATATGAACTTATCACATTTGTCATCAGTATTAACCTACATGAGGTCATCTTAACCAGTCATATTTGTCATTAGTGTTAACTAGCGTGAGTCCATCTGAACTTGTCACATTTGTCATCAGTACTGACTAATTTGAGTCCATCTGAACTGGTCACCATTGTCATAGTATTAACTAGCGTGTGGCCATCTGAACTGGTCAAATTTGTCGTCAGTATAAACTACCACGAGGCTATTTGAACTGGTCACCATTGTCAATATTATAAACTAGCGTGAGGCTATCTGAACTGGTCACCATTGTTGTCAGTATTAACTTACACGAGACCATCTGAACTGGTCAAATTTGTCATCAGTATATAGCTTCTGAACTGGTCACATTTGTCATCAGTATGTACTTAAATGAGGTCATCTGAACTGGTTACCTTTATCATCATTATAACCTTATGTGAGGCCATCTTAACTGGTCAAACTTTGCAACAGTATTAGCTAACATAAAGCCGTTTGAACTGGTCACTTTTGTCATCAGTATTAAGTAACAGGATGCCATCTGAACTGGTCAAATTCGTCGTTGTTTTAATAACTTAGAAGTCAAAAATAGGTTTCTGTTGTTGAAGTCATCAACATTAGAACACACTCTCGCAAAACGAATAAGTTGCGACAGAATGGGAGCGAGGAACATCTCCATCAAGAAATGGGAAATTTACTACATGTATTTCAAAAATATACTTAAAGCCATTAAAAACGCAGCTGGTACAAGTTTTAATTTCCCAATATATATCAGCTTAATACACTTTGTCTTTGTACTAACAAGCGTCCCTAACGTAGGAGAACGTTTTACCAAAACTTGAGCTCAATTGCACACTTCTGCCAAAATTTTAGGTGAAAAATGACAAATTCATCAAATTTTTTGGTAACCAAATTAAATCTTGAAATTTTATTCAATTTCAGCATGCAAGTACTGCGTTTCACTCAAACAAACAAAAAAAAAAACGGTTTACAACACAAAATTCACTTTGCTGGAAGAACCTAAAATTTATGTTTTAACTTTCATTTTTCGTGAAATTTCCCCTAAATTTTAGAAATCACTAAAGCTTCAATTTAACTTAATCATTTAAAAATTGGCATACGTAAATTGTAAGGTCATAACCTATGGTTATCGTTTATAGCAATATTTACCGTCGACAGTGCCGCATTTTTGTTAACTTCCGATTTTCATGCTGAAACTTTGATGACCATTTTGAAGGTCAAAACTTCTAGAAAAAAAAAGATCTGTTGCGTGTGCATAGAAAGTAGAGCAATGTTGAAATTTTCCGAAAGTTTGAATCTAAAAGAGCCATTCATAATGAAGGTCTGATATCCAGATTAATAAGGTGATTTTGCAGTTTTTGTGTTGAAGTTCGGGTTGTGTCCCTTTATCCAAAAATACAGCCTGGCTTATCTGGACTGCTTTATCTGCACCAAAAGAGTATTGGCTTGTTATCGCGACCATAGGTTTATGCTTTTATTTTAATAGAATGATAAAATAGCATTAATTTCTCGAGTAAGGTTATAATGTAAAAGTTGCGTTTTTACTGGCGTTAAGTATAAAATCATCCCGTTTATGCACTATGATGAAACAGAGAAAAGGGCTCACGACTCACAGTTAGTAATCATACCACAACTTATATAGAGAACATATTAAAACACATTCTTGTCAGATACCAAAAGCCTTTATATTTGATATGTAGCATCACCTAGTGGTACTCTACCAATTTTTTGTTCAAATTGTTGTTCTATGGTCAAAATGGCATCATCCTGGTTTTTATTGTTCTCTGACTCTTTGGCGGTGCCGTGGGTTGGTCTGCAGTGTGTGAGTGTGGTATTTCCTGGTCATACTCACTTTTTAGATTGACTTACATAATAATGAAAACATAAAAAAATCTTCTTGTCTGAAACCGCAGGGCCTAGAGCCCTGATATTTGGTGGTACACAATATTTGAATACGTATTGATTTTTTAGATGCGAAAACTAACGTTTAAAACTGATTAAAATCATAATAGTTTCATTTTTTCGAAAGATGCAAATGATATCTTTGACCACAAGTACCACATTGATCAAGGCAATTTATTTACCATTAAATATAGCATGTTGAAATATCGATACTTAACTTAAGTCTTCCTTTACTTTAATAGACTAATCGGTGGGGCTTCAAAAATAGGCTAACCTTGAACTAATTGCAACAGAAATGCCAATAGCTTTATTTGTTGCATTAATATGTCTTTGATCACATACTAAAAGTTGCAAGTCCTATCTTGTGGGAGAGTGTTCATATTTCAACTTAAAAACGATCACTTTTATGCTTAAAGTGGTAACTGAAGATTACTTTTGTTCAATGAAATGCTTCTTCTGCAGTTGTTTTAAGTCATTTAGGCTTTTATTATAGAATTTGTTTTGATTACTGAGTATTACACATGATGAAACCCGTATGAAATCAGATAAATGAGCCAAAATATTAAAATTCAGGGGTTGAATTACCCCACCCACCAATATATTAGGATTAGAAACACAATACCTCTGTTTACATCTCTATTACAATATATTAGTTTTATTATAACATTCATAACACACTGATAACCCTATAGTGATTCTTGCAATAAATAAACCAGTTGTTGTTGTAGTTGTTGTTGTGATTGGACGATGTTGCTTTCAATAGTTTTTTGTTGTCAATCATAACATGATGGTCAGTTGTCATTGCTCCGTTCCATAAGTGTTTTACCCGTTCTTAGTGAACACCACGTATTGCCATCAGTAACTGAAAATCAGTAGCAGGGAGAGAATAATCTTTATGAAAGAATGTTTTCTTATTAAAATTAAAGCTCACATCCATTCTATTGGTGTCCAAATATTTAAAAGTCAGATTATTAATCAGGCTCACTATCACAGTCAAGGAGCTAAACATTTGAAAGTTCGATTAGTACAATTTTCCTGTCAGAAAAGGTTTGACTTCATGAGTTAAGACTAACCTTCTACAACATTCGAATTCTAGACACACTGTGCGGTCAAATTGTGGTAGCAGTTTACAGGACGATGTTTTATATACACATACCCCATTGTTTTTACTTTTAAAACAAAATTGAAAAAGAAACGGTATCCAGGTGGTATCCAGCTGATGTAATACAGTTGTTCTTTACTGCCAACAGCTTGTTTTGGGGCCTAAAAAAGTATCAAAATAAATTGTTTGCTTCCTTTATGTTATTTATGACATTTACGTTACATTTCCAACTACACCTTATTAAATCATTAAAAATTTGATCAATAGTTTCATTTGACAAGCTTTATAATATGTATTTAGGTTTTAACTAACCTCATTCCTAAACGACTATTAACAAACTATTTCAAAACTGCAAACAGCTTGTTTCTATCATAAATACTTTAAGAATTATAAGCTGTTGAATATGATTATCCTGAATAAAATGTTAAATATGGTAAGAACATTTTCACTTTGAAAGTTATCATGTTATGCTATCTATTAAGTTTTAAAACCCATATGTAAGCATTTAATGGATAAACAAGAGTATAAAAGCTATACATAATATCGTTTTGGTTTAAAGTATCATTTGTTGCTTGTATGGCAATATGTAACGCACATTACAAACTTTAAGACTTGCTACATATATTACTAAATACCTTATCTTATAGGTCATATGGTATTTTATTTCACTTCAAAACCGTTTTTGTGTTAAATTTATAACAAGATACCAGTTTGTCCTAAAATAATTATTAGTTCTTATCAAGAAACTATATCTATACACTAAATTTGATATATTTACATTTGTGAAATAGTAAATATTTGATCGTTTTTATCTAAAAAATATTTATTTTGATTTGTCCAAAGATAAAGATTTTAAAACTCATAACAAAGAGAAGGATAGCTCTTTAGTAGCAGTAGACGAATACATTCCCATTTCCTGTCAAATATATCAAAGAAACATATATGAATGTATAAAATATATCAGAAGAACCTACCTTTGTCCAAAATGTTGAAAACAGTATACAACTGGGCCTGAAAAGCTAATATATATATAGTGTATGCAGATTTTTTTAAGATTTATCTGAAAAAAAGCAATAACAAAAAACTAAGTTTAATTGAAGGAAATCTAATCAGTTATTTAAAGCTATTTTTTGTGTACCCAATTTACTGTTGTTCACATTATACAAACATAGTTAGTAACATGATACAGACTAGTTCATTGGATATCTAGTAAGTTTACGAAAAAAAGCTGCTCATTACTAAATGTTTTATGGAGGTGGAGCACACAATTTTTCTTTGCTACATCCAGATAGAATCATTATCTAAGAGTTGGTAGAATTACAATAGATAGTTATATGTGTCTGTAATCAGTTATTTTAAAGAGACTGTCTCAAAAGCAAATTGTATATTGCAGATGGTGACACATTACTTGTTTTAAGCTTTTATACTGACTTAGTTTATTTTCTGCATAACTTTCATTGTTTAATTAATGAAACTACATATCTCACCAACTTAGTACTTCTTTGCTTAATTAATAACACTTTATGAGGAGATGTTTTATTTAGAAGAAAACATTTCCCTAAAAATGGGAAAAATCAGGTATAGTGGTGGATTTTCTTACTTTACCTAATGGTTACCATGTGATATGATCATATCTAAGGGAACAAGTCGATTGTTATTTACGAAACGAATTTAAACCTATCAGACTTAACAGCCAGTATTGTAAGCTGAATTACATCTGATGACCTTCAAGTAGTTAATGTCAAATAGATGTTACAATGTTCTTTCAGAATGCTAAATGGAAAAGTTAAATGTTTAAACAAATGTAAGATAAATTGTATTCTTTCTTCAACAAACTGGATATGCTTCTAAAGGATATATAGCGATTATAACCATATGGATAAGTATGCGTGTGCCATGTGTTTGACAGTAACCATTACAATAAAAACAGTTTGTTTCAATATGACAAGGATTTATGTCTGCTTTAATGGTTCATTTCGCGATTTTGATGTTTGTTTGTTTGATTTGATTCTTTACGTCCAATTAACAATCTTTCAGTTATACAGGGGCGGGTCTTCCTGGATTGAACCAGTACTAAGCTAGAATAAATGTGTCTTGCTCAAGGACCACAACCCAGTGACGCCGGTGAGGCTCGAACCCGCAGCCCTTCGGTCTCGAGTCAAGCACTCTACCACTGAGCCACTGCGCTCCCAATTCTCGATTTTGACCATTGTTTGAAATGACAAAGGTAATTTTAGGAGTTTTGAGTTAGCGTTTTTGTCCCCGAATGTTATCAATATAGTTGTTGTAGTCAATAGCTGTTAAGATATGATATTATGTATTTTGGCAGCTTACAAAGCAATTACAATTGTTTTATATCAATGTTGAATCTAACTTAAGCTGCAGTCAGTTAAAATGTCTTGTATATATCCATTATAAAAATTAGGATACACAAATATTACAGAGAGATAAAAAGATATCATATATAAGCATTTAAGAAACATAATTTGGTCATAAATATAAGTAGTTTCTAAAAATGCTGTTTATACATTTGATAAAACACTCGGACTTGAAAAAGCGTCTTATGTGATTAAGGTTCAAGTTTCTTCCTTTTAATCGGTAATGTTTTGTTGGGGTTTATTCTTAGTTACTTGTTTTGTCAAATAATATAATATTCATCATTTCTTTAAATACTGGGCACTCCAATGACAGTAGTTTACAAACATAAGTAGTGTAAACTCATATAGTGCTGTTATTGCATTGAAATATTGTATTTGATAGAAAGTAACATGTATAACTGTAATAGCAGGTGCCTAAATTAGTTAAATTATGTTGCTAGTCATTTGTTTTCATTTTAAAGATAATACTGATATGTAAGAATGAGGAATAATTTAATATAATAACACTATAGGAATTCCTATTATTTTAGGGTAGCCTAGTGAATGTTGCTATTGCAGGGTAATGCCTCGACCGGTAAACTTTTGGCAGCCTATGGTCTAATGATAGTACTGCATTAAATAGTAATACTTTTTAAAGTTAGTTACGTATATAACTGTAATACCATATGGTATGTTTTTAAGTCATTAAGTCCAATCACAAAACATCAACACTGTTAAAATGATATGTTTATGTTAAAAAAGAAAAGTAAACATAACTATTGTGTTTCAAATCTTAATATGACTGTAATATGGTGGGTGGGGTAATTCAGCCCCTGATTTTTAACGTTTCGGCTCATTTGATATGGTTTGATTTGATTTTTATCATGTGCAATACACATATAATAAAAAAAGTCTATAATCAAAGCATAATGGACTTAAAACAACAGCAGAAAAAGTGCCCCAATGAATAAATAATAATCTTCAATGGCCGCTTTAAGCATAAAAGTGATCATTTTAAAGTCGAAAATATCTATACTTCCCCACAAGATAGGACTTGCAACTTTTAGAATGATGCTCCAGATAACCCAAACAGTCACGGGATTGCTGAAAAAATTCTGTTGCAATTAGTTCAACCTTATCAGTTATACTGACTAGACTATAAGGAGGTATTGTAATTCCGGGCGCAGAAAGTAATAATATTCCACAAACAGTTTATGGCAGCGACGTAAGGTAAATCCCCAAACCGTTATAACTTTCAATAGCAAAACATATCATGACCTCACTGTTGGAATCTCCCTGTTCATGCGTTAATTTTGAGTTTGAGGCTGTACTCAAGTTTTATAACCTCGAGGCCTGGATATCAAAATGTCGGATTTTGAGGTAAAAACGGAACCTGTTTCAAATTTGATGCTGTATTACTCAACTGATTTATATCTTGTTCGTGTATACTTATAAACCCCGCCAAAATATATTCAACCGTTGCTATGGTAACAAATATGGCCGCCAAAATAGGCTCAAATAGGAAATTGACCATTTCGGAGCAAAATTGAGAGGGTTGACAGAGAAATTAACATAGATAACAAGCAAATACCAAAATGATATTTTAACAGAACATAATAATTACCACAGCACACAACATATTAAAAGAATATAGTATTTAGCTGTGCTGGTATCCAATTCTAAAAAAAAACTTCCAAAAGCCTTAAATTTGGTCAAAAAAAATCTCTGTTTTCAGCCTTTTTTGTTGGCCATTTTTGTTACCATAGCAACGGTAAAATTTAAATAAATGCCAAAATTTTACACTTCAGTTATTCTTCTGATAAACCAATCAAAAGAATTTGATGAAAGGCAATTTTCAGTTTTTGGCTCTAGAGGGGGTCAAAATAGCCCCTTAATGCACGTATCCCTCACCTTTAATAAAACATTCATCCTTTTTAATCTGCTTTGAGCCCCTTAGGGGGACCCCCATGAGACCACCAACTGTTTTATTATTTTACTACAATTGTATATTTGAGATAAAACTTTTCAAAAATACTTTGATAATACGAGTACAATTAATTTTGATTTACAAGGGAGCTCGACTTTTCTCAAATAATTTATCAAAATAGTTCTTTAAAGAAATACGTTCTGGTACTTAAATTCACCAAATTTCATTGATTTTCTGACAAATTTTAGCCCAAAACTATTGACCCCGTTACCATGGTAACGGATATGAAAATGAAGGAATGATACATGATTTACGTGTTTTGGCATGAAAACAAACAATCATAGAAAGTTTCATCAAAATCTGCGACTATGCGTGAACAACTAGGTTCGATGGTTAAAATTACAACTCTAAATTTTAAAACTCTACCAGTCAGATTACAGAAATTCGTGTTAAAATTTATAAAAAAAACACTGCTTTTCACCCCAAAATCAAGGAATAAAATTCCGGTTTTGACAACACAATAAAATCAGAGTGGACTTATTATACGATTCAATAATTATTTTCAGTCTTTCTTTGCTGGTGTTATGTATCTGTTGCTGCAAATGGATTTCAAAACTCGCAATTTCACTTCTAAAAATGAAGTTTTTGTCAAATTTTAACACCACTGCCCCTCTTTGAAAAAGTTATTCCGGCGATCCAAGAAACTTCAACATCTTGTCATATCATTCATACAATCATTTTCCTTTTTACTGATGGAGAGGGGTTACTCTGAGAGGGGTTATCGGTCATCTTTCGCTATTTGTTGCTCTACCTGAACAAAGGGAATACTAGGTGAGTGTCTTTTGATATCAAGTTTGCCAGGCAGGGCTTTGAGAACGCTTGTTGATATTGCGAGGCTTGCCGAGCGAGTCAACATGCGTTCTCAAAGTTGAGCCTGGTAAACTTGATATCAAAAGACGCAAACCTGGTATTCTATTTATCAGTTTATCCCTTGTTTCACTCTTCAAACTAGCGATTATGACGTATTTTTTTATTTTTGTGTCGATTCGGTCTCATTGGCGACGTCATTCAAAAAGTGCAACATCATCATGACCTGATAAAGGCACATGCCGTGAGATAGACAACGTTTATCAAGCAACGTGCAGCAATGAGGTAACTGATAAATTGTTTTACAAACATGGCACAAGGGAGATAACAAAATGGAATATATCTTTAGCGAAATGCAATGAGTTGTGTTACTTCTAAACCGCCAGTTAACAAAACATATTTTTTCAATATAGCTCATTTATTATTAAACTGTTTGAAATGCTATTTGACACAGTATATTTGGGCATATGTATCCGTCGATTGAACATAACAAAGTTTGATTCAATAAGGATGTTCATTAATGCGTAACGATAGAGTACTAATACCGGTTTTGCACGTGGTACACGATGCTAAATGTTTTTTTAACTTGTGTATACTCGTATTTTCATAAACAACTATCCAACAATTTTATTTTATCACAAAAATGCCAATATTTGGGTCGTATGAGTATAAAGATGAGGGTTCGGGCTGTGGGCTCAATCGAAAACGGGGCCTCACTGAGACTGATTCATAATTTATCATGTTCTGATAGAGCCGAAAGTTTACACCACAGCCTGTCGGCCATTCTTCATTTCGAGAAAAATCGACAAAAAACTGAGTATTACGTATGTCCTAAAATGTCATGTATAGTCCACCATAGTTTGGTGCTGTGATGCACAAATGCTGCATTGGAACGTCGGAAGTGGCGAGATTGATGTGCAGTACAAGGTTAGTTTCAATAATATTATAGACAAAAATATTTTATCACCATAAACACATTTCTATGTTCTTTTAGGCCATATGGGCCTCCATAGGAGCACTGAATTGCATGAAAATTACTACTTTGTTACACAATAAACACGATAGTGTTCAAAAATGTCCATTTACAGCAACAGAAAGTTTCAATAATATTGTGGACAAAACATAAAGCATCCTTATGTTGTTGTATGTCATATGGACTTCCATTGGAACATTTTGGATTACCTGAAAATTCCTACTTAATGAACGCGAGACACAAAAATGTTCAATGATGTCCATTTATAAAACCATACAGTTGGTGTTTTCACTTTAGGTCCCTTGAACACTCGCTTTTAAAGCTGCATACTCTGTAACTATGAACATTTTTCGAAAATTTTCATTTTCTTTTTAAATCATTTGTAAAAGTAGAATTAAGCTATGTTTTCACAATAAAAATGTTCGGTACAGCTGAAAACTGCAGGGAAAAGTGAGTTATCTTATCAAAAAGTTTTTTTTTTCTCTTGTTGGTAATTATTTGCGTCCCTCCAATAATTCTAGACCGTTGAATTTTAAAATAAATGCAGTTGTTTTGATAGTGATAACTTGTTAAGATTTACGAAAATGGTAAAATGTTTACCTGAATTTGAGTATTTTTACTGTGTTCTTGAAAAATAAAAAAAATATTTTTAAAATTAGAAGATCAAAAGTTACAGACTATGCAGCTTTAAGCGATGAGTTCAAATTTTAGCGTTTGTGTGAAAATGAAATGCGATGGTGCCTTTATACAGTCTATCAATTTAGCATGTTAATTTCAATTTATGAAAATGAAATTTTGACAGGTTCTGCCATATTGAGTGTAAATTGTAGCCATTTATGTATCATATATGTTAAGATATATGAGAAAATATCGAGTGGCGGTTTGGATGTTTCGTTCAGTATAGTTACGAGTAATTCATTCAAACCGTAGCGAGACAGTCCGCCACGATACGGACCGTCTTGTTTACCTGGGCGCGCACGTTTTAGTACATGTAGAAGGTAAAAATGCCTATTCCCATTGTCCTTCTTCATTAAAACTTTGCAAAAAAAGTATAAACGAGGATGCTTGTCAGTGAATTGTATCTGTTGAACAGCATATTCCTACATAGACTGGCTCCAGTCCTTAAAACAATTTTTCATCAATGTGTCATCATATACTTGTAGCCAGTCTAACTCTGATGGCTCTGTTTTATGGACCATAAAACAGAGTCATCAGAGTTAGACTGGCTACAAGTATATGCTATGACACATTGATGAAAAATTGTTTTAAGGACTGGAGCCAGTCTAATTCCTACAGGATCATGTTGACTCCTACAAGGATTCGTTTAACGTTTGAAAAATGACCAAATTGAATTTCCACCAATGGTAAACACGTATATCGGTATCGCATCGGACTGAGAGCAAATACCAAAAACAGAATTTGTGTTTCGCAAGTGTAATTCATGACACATAGCAAATTATATTGTGAAAACGAATCGTGTTATTTTTGACACTTAACAAGATATTAACGTTTTCAAAGCACTTGAGATTTTGGCAACCGTTCATAGCCTCATGGATGACATAAATTTGATTGAGAGCTGCCAGGCTCACTTGCCCGTGCAATACGCTTCGAAAATCGAATTTATTCGCCAGAAGTGACACTGGTGTTGTGCTTGACAGCGAGCCATACCTGAGTTGTACATGCAAACCAAGCATTGGCTGTCTGTGTTCACACTGGCTGTTCCGCTTTTCCGTTTTACACTCCAACAAAACCGTCAGTACAATTACAAATACAAAACTGTTGCCTAAATTATAAATAATTTCTATAATTTAGATTTTATAATACAATGTAAATACGTATATGCAATAAATTCAATTTCTGGAATGTTCGTGGAATCATGAATATTTCGGATCTCTTGCAGAGTGAACGCCTTTCGGGCTTCACTTACTTTGCAAGAGACCCGAAGTATTCATGATTCTTATACTAAGAGACCCGAAGTATTCATGATTCCATGAACATTCCAAAATTTAAATATATATTTTGAAAACGCATGAGGAACATTTCTGTGAAATTATTTTGAATTTAGACCAGTGGTTCAGGAGGAGGTGTTGTTTAAAAGATTTCTTATCTGGAGCTCTGGCGACTCTCATGTTCGACGGACCGAAATCATTTATTCAATTTCGGTAGAAGACATTCATGGGGTGAATTTCTTTTAAATTTTGACCAGTGATTCAGAAGGGGATGTTGTTTAAAGAAAAGTTTACGGATGACGGACGAAGAGCGATCGCAATAGCTCATCTTGAGAACTCGGCTCGTGAGCTAAACTAGGGCTGCCAGGAATCTGCATCCCGTTAGCTATGATAAGAATTGATTCACTTTTAGCTACAAAATGGCGTGTAACTACGCAAATAATAGACAGAAATGTGCAAAACTTTCGATTCCCACGCTTATTTGGATTCTTCATTATGTAATGTCATTAAATCATAACTAATGACTTTAATAGCGTACTCATTAGTCTGTGAACGCATTTCGGACACATAAAATACCACTGGCTAGCCAGAAATTGACTGATACTTAGCTAGTTTGAGAATTTCAAGGCTCAAATGGAGCGAGAATGGTCTAAAATACATAAGTGATAATTCCAAATGAATAAATTATCGTGAAAATTAATAGTCGTAAAGGACTTCCTCACAGAACCAAAATAGTATAGTTTTGCCTTCGTCGACTGCAACCAGCCCACGATGACTGCGCTGTTCGAATACAGTGGTTCTCTAGCATGCTCTTGTCTAAAATATCGAGGCAAACAATGTTTACAGCTTGTTTTCAGAAAAAAATGTCACATAATGTAACTAGAACAACAGAAAACTTATAACATTAAATGTACATCTTATTATTAGCATGATTATGTAAAATTCATATGATGTGGTCCTTTCATGTACTTTTTACCCCGCTCCCTCGTTCACGTTATGAGGTCCATGGGCGTAGACGCTTTAGGGAATTGGTTTTGTACAGTGCATCCCTATTTAGGTTTAAGTCGAAGTTTTACGTTACTGCCAACAGTTTTTCGTCATGTCAGGATATTTTTACTGGATGAAAACCTGTACTAAGCAGCGAGGCAACAGGACACAACATTATGACAGGGCAATAGTCGAACCAGCCAGAGACGTCTCGTTCTCAAGTCATCAAACAATCTTACTGAGTCACTACATGAAGGAGCCATAATACGAGAATGTGGTTCTTATCATAGAGGCGATTAGCGAATGCTCAGACGAGCAAGCACATATACGCGGAGTCTCACCAGAACCTTCGCTAATCGCATATGCTAAATAAAGACATGCAGTAGAGAGTCTCGTAAATTCGAAGTCTTAAGGACTAGACTTTTTATTTCGAATTATCAGTAGTTCGAATTATAGAGAGGTAGACATAAAATTGTACAGCCACCAAAAATGATTATTATCAGCTCCTTTCCTACCAAACATATGTTTTGGGCTCTTTTCCTACCAAACATATGTGTTACGAGCCCAAAACATGATTGAGATAGACAGTTATTAAAACCGTTCATAAAAAGTCACTATTCTCCGAATCCATTGTGTCCAGTACTAAGCTAGGATTTATGTTCTTGTTCAATAACACAATGCAGTGATGCATGTGAGGCTTTTACATGCAGCCCGTTGGTCTTGAGCCAAGCGCTCTACTACTGAGCCACTGCGCTGCCATGACCAGTGTGAGGTATGGCTAATGTTTGTATTGTTTATGAAATTGGGTGTAGTGGTTGCAAAGGATAAGTTAGACATCATTCATATAATAAAATTTATATCACAAGTAACTAACATATACTTTGAGTGGATATTTCACAAGTGACAGATAAAAATTGTAAAAAAAATATTTTAGTAAGACGTGTATTTATTTAAGAATGTTTTAATGTTGAAAACTCACATATGCGTTGACCTTCGAGGAAACTTGTTTTCTGTATTTCAGACTGATTAACTGTAATTTTTGTTTTGTATATATAGTGAAAACAATGACACTGATTTGTATTGTAGTTAAATCTGTAATGATTTGTTAGCTTGTTGTAAAAATAGGCTTACTCATGAATCAGCTCATGATATGTGTAAATTGAAGTTTTAATTAAACAATATATTTGGGAACATCCTCAACAAATATTGACTTAAGTTTTCAATCGAATCAAAGGTAAGCAGTACAGTTGCTCCTTCTGGTGTTGAATTCTCTGTAACATCCCTGGAATGTGACTCAAATACAGAGTATGTTCCACATGTTGGATTATCAAATTGATACTGCATGCGTAATGACAGCCCCATGTAGTTTGAAAATCGAGGGAGATCTGATGCCATCAAAAAAAAACCCTGATTTCCTTGATACCTATTATGTATAACATTCGAGAAGAGTGAATCACAATACAATAAAATCTGATCAACATCGTGGGTTCCTTATTCCGAATTGATACTGCATGCGTAATGACAGCCCCATGTAATTTGCAAATCGATGGAGATCTGATGCCATAAAAAACTGATTTCCTTGATACCTATCATGTATATCATTTGAAAAGAGCGAATCACAATACAATAAAATCTTATCAACATAGTGGGTTCCTTATTCGGAAAATGCAAACAATGATGAGAAAATCAATGCTGCAAGAGCAATTGCTGTACAGTGATACCCAGCAGTATTGCCAAAAATGAGGGCATTGCCCTGATGGTAAGATCCAGCAACTGATTTCACGCTGAACAATAATTTGCTTGTGATATACCCTTAGATCATGTTGTTGTTCAGTCATTGTATTTGCTTTCTTTGTGTTTGAGAGCACATTTAACAGTGACAGGTAATTTCTTTTTTTAGTAAGACGTGTATTTTTTCAAGAATGCTTTAATGTGCTTTGGGATCATGGGTTTCATTGTGAAACTTTGAAACTATTAGAGGGTCACTGATGAAGCCTAAATGGCAGGGACTAGCTAGTCTGGCCTGGGAGGTGTGCACACTCTAGTTTCAGTTCTTTGGTGCAGTCTTTGCTTCCAAGGGATACCTTTTTAAGAACATATTTGATGCTGAAAATTACATATGAGCTGACTTTCGAGGGAACTTGTTTCTGTATTTCAGACTGATTAACTGGAATTTTTGTCTTGTATATATAGTTAATACAATGGCAATGAATTATATTGCAGTTAATTATGTAATGACTTGTTTGCCTGTTGTAAAAACAGGTTTACTCATGAATTAGCTCATGAAACGTGTAAATTGAAGTTTTGATTAAACAATATTTTTAGGTACAGCCTGAACAAATGTTTACTTCAGTCTTCAATCAAATCAAAAGTAAGAAGTACAGCTGCTCCTTCTGGTGTTAAATTCCCTGTTACATCCCTGGAATGTGAATCAAATGCAGAGTATGTTCTACATGTTGGATTATAAATAAGTGCCACAGTGATATCATCCAGTGTACAAATAAAAGGAAATTGGACAAAATACAACCAGATTGGATTCCCTCCTGTATTGATACAGACAAGAACTCAGTGTCGTCTTATCTATTGATGGAGACACTCTGCATCATATCAAATTGATACTGAATGTGTTATGACAGCCCCATGTAGTTTGCAAATCGAGGGAGATGTGATGCAATCAAAAAACCTCATTTCCTTGACACCTATCATGTATTACATTCGAGAAGAGTGAATCACAATACAATAAAATCTGATCAACAATGTGGGTTCTCCACTCAAAAACTGCAAACAAAGATGAGAAAATCAACGCCTCAAGAGCATTTGCTGTACATTGATACCCAATATTATTGCCAAAAATGAGGGCATTGCCCTGATGATAAGATCCAGCAACTGATTTCATGCTGGACAATTATTTGCTTGTGATTATACCTTTAGAGCATGTTGTTGTTCAGCCATTGTGTTTGCTTTCCTTGTGTTTGAGTGGACAGTTCACAAGTGAGAGGTAAAAAAAAATTAAAAAAAAATAGTAAGATGTGTATTTATTTAAACTACATACATGTATGAGTTGACTTTCGAGGAAACTTTTTTTCTGTATTTCAGACTGATTAACTGGAATTTTTGTTTGTATATATAGTGTAAACAATTACAATGAATTGTATTGCAGTTAAATCTGTAATGATTTGTTTGCTTGTTGTAAAAATAGGTTTACTCATGAATCAGCTCAAGATTATTAAGTATAAACTTCAATGTTGTGCAAAATGTGGTTTTATATATTAAGTATGCTGTGACGATTCTATGACAAAGTGAAAAAAAAAATATAAAAGGTATTCAAATAAAACGAACCATGACAAATCAAATAATGAAAATATGTATCATGCATTATAAACATTTACTAAACTTATTGAACAATATTTATTTTTTTATAAGTAACTTAGTGAATGATGAGATGATAACCTTGTTTTGTACTTGTTAACAGCATGTTGAATACATGTTGAAATGTGCTTGATGTCATAAATTGCAATTTGATAGGTAATTTTATTTATTTCAGTGTTGTTTTCAATATACTGTATAGTAACTAACATAGACCACGTACATCATCAACACCATGTACTATGTCACTCATAGCAATAACTAAACAAAGCAGCATTCTTTTCAAAATATGAGTAAGAAAATGACCATTAATATACTGCTACGTTAATATGTACTGTGTTTTTAATCAGGCTTCCAACCTGACAATAAAGGTCAACAATTATAAGAGATGTCATTTAAAGACATTTCTTATTTAGAGCTCTGGAGGCTCATTTGTTCAGCGGAGTAGAACCTAGTGTAAATTTAATACCAATAAAGTCTTACCAACAACTAATGAAATTTAAAAGTAAAAATACAAATAAACAACATGTAAGAAACAAAAGAGAAAAGTACAGATTTTTTTGTAAAGAATACAATCCAGTGTGCAAGCGAAATTTGATATGAGTTTGCTTTAAAATTACCTGATTTTGACATATACAGTGACAAAGGTGCAGCCTGCGGTGTAGTAACGGCGCAAATGATCTGCGCTTTTGTTACGGCGACATACAGATTACACGCCTTTAATTTTAATATGACAACTAAAACATTTAACAGAAAATAAACCTAAACAACAAGAAAAAAGTGTGTATAGAGTACAGTGAAGTGTGCAACAGACATATAATATGGAATATACCTTAAAGTTACCTGATGTTGACCTGTACAATGATATAGGATGACGGAAATGAGATGCGTTTTTGTGATTGCAACATACAGATGGCAGAAATGAGAAGAGCTTTTGCGATTGCAAATTACAGATTATGGGCCTTTAATATAAATATGTGAAATTTCAAGACTTTTATCCTCTTCTGGCCTTGTACATGCATGTTTTGTCGACCAAGTCAAAACCAACAAGACAGGTTTTCTTACAACATAACATTGATTGTATCGATTCCTGATCTTTGCCCTCTTTCTTACTTTGAGACATGAAAAAATGGCCAGATATTTGAAATTAAGGCTTTTAGAAGTAAATGAATTGTAATTTCTAAGTTATAACATGAAAAACAGTGATTATTTGTACAGTTACTATAAATGTTTTCTTTTTATAGCATGAGCAAAAACTATTTTTATGACGTGGGACATGTTGATTTATCATATGACGTCGCGTCTGGGAGTGAAATAACACCATGCAATAAAATCTGTAAACCACTAGTGGTTTATCGATTTTCGGGAAACGTTATGACGTCCATAACAACGTTGCGTACATAGCGACAAAATTATAACGTTTTCACGGCAGAAATGATATTCTATCATATGATAAATAGAATCTAACATTCGTGCTCTTGTATTATTGAATTTATTAAACTCGTTGCAAAAAAGAGATAAAATGCTCGGCAAGCCTCGCATTTTATCTCTTTTCCCCAACTCGTTTAATAAATTCAATAAAACATGAGCACTCATGTAAGATCCTCTATATATAGATACTATTTGTTTGCGTTAAGGAAATAATGCAACAAGAAACAGAAGGTAACTACTATCCTGCCAGCCAAGAATGACAGTGACGTCATGTTTTGTTTACAAAGTTATCAGGGACTTATAATCGATAGATCACTTGTGTATTAATCCTATCCTCTGGATAGGATTAATACACACGTGATATATCGATTCGCGTTAGCTCGAACGGGGTGTACAATTTAATATTTTACTTAACAAGTGTAAACAAAACACGACGTCACTGTCACTCCTGGTTGGCACGATAGTAGAATTGTTTTTCAACGAAAAAAATAGATGTCTCCCCCTTCCTTTTAGGAATAAAAAGGCACAAAATTGCATTTAGTTATGTTCCAAGGGTATAATTTGAAAAAATATGCATGCAAGACTTATGGTTTTTATGCATGACACGTCGTTTGAATGTGCCTTACAAATGTATGAAGTTTTGTTGAAATATCTCTGACGTTTATCAAGTAATAGAGTGAACACAATTTTGTGATGGACAGACCCACGAACAGACACAAGGGGGAAAATTACACACAAGAGTTATGGTTCTTGTGCATGACATGTCGTCTAAATGTGGTTTACAAATATAGGAAGTTTAGTTGAAAAATCTTTAATGGCTATCAAGATATAGAGCCGACACGAAATAACATTGCAAATGATCATAGGAAAGATCTCTTACAGTTTTCAAGTTATAGAGCGGACACGATTTGTGATGGACAGATGGACAGACAGACAGACGCAAGGGGAAAAACAATATGTCTCTCAATCTTCCAGGGGGGGAGACATGATTACTAAATTTAACTTACATAACTATGAGATGTTAAATAAAATAACAAACTCTACATTCGGTTACAATGCACTTGATAACGACCCTGTGGTATCTAGGGGTGTCATAGGGTAATCAGATGCACCCTTTTGACTGGGGCACTTTGACTTGTGGACGTTTGCTACTCATAGAATAGCTTAATTTCCGACTTCCGTTTGCCCTTCTGGTTCTTCCTGTCATGCGGTGTACTTAGGTATCTTGGGATAGTTTCGAAATCGAGGATGGACGAACTTTAATATATTCTAGTATAAGGGGCAAAAATAGCATATTTTGAATTTAAAATGTTTATATGTGAGCATATCTAAGCTTAAAGGCCTTGTAGGATGGGTATTTCTACAAGTTTGAGTGAAATACGAAGCTAAAATTTCGTATCATACAGCCCTGCTAGTGGTGAAGAACATTGCATCGGCTGCAGTTGTCAGTTGTTTACAATGAGCGCCAAAAGTGTCCTGTTTTCTGAGAGATTTTGCCAAAAAGCTAATTGGTTAATAAATCGTCCCCTTTTGATTTTGAATATTGTGTTATATTGATCTACAGACTGAAAGTGAGTGGTAGGTCTGGTGATGAGCAGGTAACTTTCGTTTTCCATATAAGTTGTGTTGAGGTCAGTGTATTTTCACTTTTGAAAAGATGTTGATGGGGATATAACAAATACTCCACTGGAACCTAGTTTTGGGCCATAGGGGCTTTATTTCTAATTTGGCAGATTTTAACTCCTGTGGGAAGTAAGACAAGGTAGGAAGTGAGTTGATGTGCCTATTTGTTGAAAAGTTATTAAGTTTTAAAAAAGTATGTGGCCGCGGGCCAAAAGGTCCTTAAAAGAACTGCCCTGTGATGCCTACGTATTGTTCGTATTAATTTACGGGATGTAGATATCCGAATCAATCCTTAGGCTTCAGCTCCTTCGAGCCAAAGCCAGCAAAGCAATAAAACGAAAGGCATGCAATTTAGTTATCAAAGTTAAGTTTAAATGCTCTTATTGAACCCATACAAAATACTCTGGGTGTAAATTCGCTGTCACGCTTCCCAGAGCATTTTTAAATTGGTCATATAATGGCAAAGTATGCCATGTGCTCATAATAGATGGATCATAATTAACATTTCTACTATTAAGGACAGATTGAATATTCATTTTTCAATCATTTTTGGGGGTATACATTATACATTTGGCAATTTTGCCAGGACTTGTGAATTATTAAGACATTTATTCACGTGATGGTCTACTGTGGGAGAGTCAACAATGTCTATGTGTATTGTCCTACCTGCCAAGTTGGTTTCACGATAGTAAAATGTTTAATTTAAGTTTTTGTGAAATTATTATCCCTCCAGGATTTTTGTCCTAAAATATGTTTTTGTCTGCTTTTCACGTTTTCCTGGAATTGTCATTTAATAGCGACTTCCATGGCAACGTTGTCCGTTTTATTGAAATGTTTACCTTTTTTACAGCCTTAAAACCTTGTTATAAGGTCTAATGATGAACAGAATCTTACACTCGTAGTCATTTCAATGAAATTTAAGAAAGGAGTGAAATGCCTATTTGTATATCCTCAGTTTACATGCGCGGATCCAGAAAGTTTTGTCAGAGGGGGTGCAACTCTGACAGTTTTTTTAGTTGATAAGGGGAGGACAGAGGATCTATACAACACAAAAATCGGGTCATCATCAGCCCACCAGCGAAACGTCATTTAAATGACATTTTGCTGGCGGGCTGATGATTGCCCGTCAATGAATGCTGGTGGCTTGGTAGCTTTGTGATTTTACAGGGGATCCGGACCAGTATTGCTAAAAGACCCTATATTTTTGTGATTTTCCAGGAGGTGGGGGTCCGGAGTCCCTGCCCACCCCCCTCTCCCTGGATCCACGCATGGTTTACTCTGTCAGCTCTTCATACCCATTTTGATAGTCAAACAAATAAACATCTGCTTCAACATTATCAACTGTGCCGTCTATATAATCACAAATGGTCTCTTGTATTTTCCGCTGTAGCTTCTTCCGTTTCTGGTAACCCAGTGCGTTCATACAAAGGGACATAATCATCTTTGGAAGCATGCAAACGACCAGCATAGTTAATACATGAGTAATTAGGGATAGATCATGAAACTTATCAAATGTATAGAGAAGTTGCCAAGATATCATAGAAAACAAAAGAACTGCAAAAACGTAAAACAACGTTCGTGCAACTTGTATTCTTTTTGGACAATGCCTATCTACGATAATGTTCCACAGTTCAACTCGAAGTCCTTTATCAGACAGAATCGATTCATTTCTTTGTTTGTGTCCCAGTTTTTCTTCAACACGCTGGCAGGCTTTTATGCTCACATGAAGTAAATCTTGATAAGTGCTCTGAAAATTTCTGAAACTCTCAATAATGTAATAGATAACAATGAAACTTAAGCTCATATATCCATACGATAGTTTGGGAAAAGCGATCACGCCTGTATAGGTAAACATAATTATTTTTGTCAAGAACCAAAATGCATCAAAAAATACTAGACAATACAGATACCATGTGTAGATGTAACTCAAAGTTACCAGGACAGTTAGAATGCTACCAGCTAATCGTTTTATTCCAGTTGTTGAATGGAAAAGTTTCTGTGTATATTTAACATACGCCTTGAGAAAAATAAAGAAACAACTGATGACGGGAAAAGCAAAGTAAATACAAGAGAAGACCAGTTCGATAACACAAAACCCTATGTACAGAAGTAGTAATAGAAATCCAACTAAAAGTACCACACATGGGCTCGGGAGAAGTACTTTTAAAAGAGGAACAATTTTCTTAGAGAATCTTGTAACAAAAAGCTTGAAAGTTTGTTGCCAAAATCTACAATTAAGTAACATAAGACATTGAGACAGAAGTGTCTTTTCAAGTCGCTTGTACCCTTTCGCATTTGGCATTCCTACACCAGCTAATCTTCCCTTACTTTCTACACTCAATGTGAATAGAAATATTGACTTGCCATTAAATTCTATCAAACCTGTTTCAAAAACCTTCTCTAGGTTGCTGGGAACAACAACCAGAAGACACCCTAATACAAGTGACAAAGGTAGCGCCACAAAAGGTCCCCCAAGGTAATGTAAGAAGTACTGTGTAGCCATTTTGTAACCAGCCAACATAGTACTGAATCCCACCAATGCACCTTTGCTTACAGCTGCTTTAACAAAGTCATCAGCATATTTATAGTCAAGTAGAACTTGCAGCAATGTAAAAATGAAAGGTAGAATGAATACCACGAGTCTCTTCAATCGGGATACAAATGACCCATTTCTGTTACAACGATGGAGGGGTTCACAAACCGCTGATGAGAACGTAATCGGAGAGTCATATTTTGACATCCATATGAATTGTGTGTCTTTGATGTCAGATCCATTTCCCGCGTCTTCCAGTCTCACTGAATGTGTTCGTCTTATCCTAGCAGACACAGTTAGACTACATGCAAGCGCTATAAGTAGTAGTGGATAGTAAGCAAACAAAACATTCCCTATAATGATTGGTAGGAGCCACCAGACTGGTTTGAAATGATATTCTGTTTTGCTACAGTCCACATGCCTTTCTTTTGTCATAACGTCTACAACAAACCTACAACAAGTATATTCGATTGTTTGCAGCGTGCATATATAGTGTTTACAAACAGCAAACACGAAATCTGATTGAATGTGAAGTCTCCTTGCGTAACACCAATAACTAGAATTGTACATATCGTACTGAGAAGCAATCTGTGCTGTCATCCTACCCAGAGCGTCACCAATTTTTTTATCTGCGTCCTTTCCAACAGTGAGATTGCCGCAAGTACTTTTATCTTTTGGATATATATCAATGAGCATTGGTTTATGGTGCGTGTACGACCACAGTATCTTGAAGGAAAGATACCCATAGTCACCTGGTAGATACAAATACTGATATCCACCATTTTCTCCTTTATAGGTCCATATCCATCTCTTGTACATGATTACCGATTCACTCTCCATTACTGATACATTGTGAAAGGATAGATTAAGATAAACAAAATTGTATTTCTTTTTCAAAACTTCGGTTGAAAACAATTCTGGTGAGTTAACATGCAGTTCACAACTTTTGCCATGCCCACTATTCATAACATCATTTAGATTGTTGTTGAAATTGCGCTTTACCAGTAGATTATCGCCGATACCTTTTCTTAATTTTGCTGTTGCTTCCACATCGGGACTTTGTTCAAGTGTTTCAGAAAGCGGATTCCCGGACTCTATGGTAACAACAATTGATGCACAGATAAGTATAACTTCAGCAAAAACAGCTAGGCGTCTATCCAGGAAATTTTGTGACATCATTTTAAATCCAGATCAGTTTCTAAATGTTGCAAATAGAATAATCATCCCGTTAATGAGTACTTTGACAACCAATCGTTATCATGAATGCGACATAGATTCCGTGTCTACACTGTTGATAAAAAATAGTATATTACGTTGTATACCATGTTTTACTTAAATAGTAACCTCGAATTTGCTTAGTTACCCGCGCTGATAATGCTCGTGATTCCAAACCAATAATATCGCGCGGCGCACAACGCCATGTCATAAAAGTTAAAACGCGATCTTCTTACGCATAATATGATTTCCAAATTCAACTGGGTTACTTAATGGTCACACATTGGAATTTGGAAATCATATTATGCCTAAGAAGATCGCGATTTAACTTTTATGACATAGCGTTGTGCGCCGCGCTTTATTATTATTATAGCTCACTGCATGCTGGGGAAACTCCGCAATTTTGTTGTCTACTGATTTTATTCATTTTTCTTCATAATATTTTTTCATCTTCAAAACTTATTTCAGGAATGCCACCAGCATGTTAAACAGTGTGAATATCCAGGTCAGGACTGACTATGTCACTATGTCTAAAGCTGTCAGACGCCAATGACAGGCAATTGTTAAATTATAATGTGCCATCCGAATTGTGTTGTAGGAATTTGGAAAGAAATCTCTCTTTGATTAACTTTTAAGAACAAATATGATCTCAATTTGTGACAACGAATGTGTGTACTACGTACTCAAACATAACTGCCATACCATAGCATATAAGCTATATCATATGGGCATCGCCTTCGGGGTTTACGACCGAGTAAGACTCTAACCAACCTGCTCAGCTTCAAAGATTGGCTAAAATATTGAAATTTGGCATATAGCCAGTTTATCTATCAAACTTTCAAATAAACAAATAACAAAGGCGCTGCGCTACGCAGGCTAATCTGCGCCTTTGTTGTTTGCATGCAGCAAATTTAAACTCAGGTTTTCTCGCAACGCATGCGCGGATCCAGAGGGGAGACAGGGGGTCCGGACCCCCCCCCCTCCCCCTGAAAAATCACAAAAATATGGAGTTTCTTAGCAATACTGGTCCGGATCCCCTGAAAAATAATAAAACTACCAAGCCAGCATTCAATGTTGGGTCATCATCGGCACGCCAGCGAAACGCCATTTAAATGGCGTTTCGCTGTCGGGCCGATGATGGCCCGCTTATAGCGGTATTTTGATCCTCCCTCCCTTCATAAAAAAAAAAGAAAAAAAACGCTGTCAAAGTTGGACCCTCTCTGACAAAACGTTCTGGAGCCGCGCATGTAACGTAGCCAAATTATAAAGATGTTTGTCCAGTCCATATACAAGATTATGGTTCGAAACGTATAGACGTAATGCCAGACTTTAAACACGCATGTGCAGCTACACAGAGGCTTGATCCAAAGGTTTAAATAAACATTAATTTTCAGCGTAATATTCTAATTATTTTCTTACCCATATTTTTAAGCATATATTTTAGGTGCTCAAAAGAACCGTCTCAATGAGACGGTTCTTTTGAGTACCAACAACATATGTTTTTGTTGAGAATTAGAAAGTTATTTTTCAGTTACGCACTCTTAACTAAAGGCCTGGCTGATCTTAGTCAAATAATGAGGACCCCGATGAGGGTCCTGGTATGGCAATATATTGTCCTGATCTGAATCAATACTGATACTGCTTTTATTCCTAAAATAAATTTTCAAAAAGTTGATTTTGTAAAAAATAATCAGCATACGACATGAAATCATAAATTATACCCAGCATGCTATGAGTAAGTTACCATGTATTCTCAATTATGCATATTTCCAGTTTTTAAGTATGTCACAGTTTTACTTTGCTAACCTATATAAAGTAATATGGAAGTTACATTTCTGCTTTATATGTATTAAATGGGGGGTTTATTTTTTGGCGTAACAGGGTCATAAAAACGGCTATTTCGACATGCAGAAAGATACACCATTCGTATTTTTCTTCGCGGATGCAAGAGCTCATATTTTCAGATTCGTTATATACCATTGTATGAAGATAGTAATAGAGGATTAACCAACAAAACACGTGAAGCAGATTGAAAGAGCACAGTCTGGCAAGTCGCTAAATTCCGCCCTCTGAAGTCTTATGACAAGTTATACTGCAATGGCTCAAGTTATACTGCAATGGCTCATAACTGATCAGTGGTGTGCATCGGTGTAAAACGCCGCACTATCAAAGTTATGCTGTAATGGCTGGTGTGTTTCGGTGCTTGCAACGCCGCACTAGTTATCAAAGTTGGTGACTTATAGGCATGGCTGATTCAAAGGTTTTATCGTTATATTGGAATTATTTAATAACCCATCTATTAAAACATGTGGTTTGGGTGATCAAAAGAACCGTCTCATCGAGACGGTTTTTTTGAGTACCCACAACGCATGCTTTGGTTGAGAAATAAGAATGATAATTTTCCATCACACACACATGTGTTACAGTGCATTGTTCATATGTGATCTTATTTTGATGTAATCTACACATTCAGTTTTCTTTATCAAAATGATCAGTATTTTTAAATGTTAAAGCTGCATAGTCTGTAAATTTTGATCTTTTAATTTTAAATAATGTTTCTATTTTTCAAGAACACAGTAAAAACACTAAAATTCAGGTATACATTTTACCAATTTCGTAAATCTTAACAAATTATTAGTATCAAAACAACAGCATTTATGTTAAAATTACCTATCTATAATTATTGGAGGGACGCAAATAATTACAACAAGAGAAAAACACACCTGTTTTTATAAGATAATTCACTTTTCCGTGCAGTTTTCAGCTATAGTTAACAGATTTATTGTGAAAACATAACTTAATTCTACTTTTACAAATAATTTAAAAAGAAAATAAAAAAAATCGAAAAATGTTCATAGTTGCAGAGTATGCCTCTTTAAACGAAATTTCATGTGGATATTTAAATTCAAAAAGCCAAACAAAAGTAATGATCTTGTCAAAAATGTAATGTACCAGGATACACCAAGCAAATCGAGAGGAATGTCCCCGCCACTTATTGTTTGTCTTTTAATGTATGAGATATCAAGAAACATGTCTTAGATAATACCACATGCACATCTTCAAACCGCGACCAGAACACAAAATAAAAATTCAAAGATGTAGGAGAAGGTGGACACTGATCACAGAGAAACGATACAATCAAATTAACAGACTATGATGAAAAAAGGCACATAACTCACAGATAGTCAAACCTAAAGAAAACTTCAAGTTTGGCTACGGTGGACCCAGCCAAAGACAAACATCAGGCACTAACCAAAAGATTGAAACCTTACGCCAGGGCCGTCATTGAGTCTGAGGAGTGACCCACCGTCGTGTAATTAAAGAGGAAACCATAGCTTTAAGCCGTGACTGGGTGTACAACCAGGCATGCAGACTATTGCATGATACATACCTTCAGATCAAAAGCAGGATTAACACTGAGTCATTTCTTAAATAGTAAGTGAGTATGATCAGGAAATACCACAATCACAAACCGCAGACAACCCCATTGCACCGCGAGGAAGAGCCGCTCAACCATCACGAGACACCAGGAAGACAAATTAAGCAAAGCAACCAGCTCTCTCTTCCCGATCAAGATGATTATAATACTAGAATGGACATAAAGTAACGTACAACAAAACATAGAACAGTTACAGACTCCTACAATGGGAGTAACAATAAACAAAAAGTCAACAACAACAGAACCACCGCCTTAGAACGGACATCAGCCTAAGCCACCGGGGGTGGGGGGGGGGGGCTTAAATGCATTTTACTGGTACCAAATCTTCGCCCTTGATTCTGCTGTTGTTGAAGTACATGAAACGTTCAGCTGGCATGGAGGCCATCTAACTAATGCAATGTATCATCATGGAAAACAATCTAATCAAAATTAACACTCCGTGATGAAACAAAGAAAAGGGCTCATGACTCACAGATAGTCAGAGCTAAAGAAAACCTCAAGTTGAGCCACGTTGGGTCCAGCTACAGATAAGCATCAGGCCCCAACCCACCGATTAAAGCTTTACTTCAGAGCCGTCATAGAGTCTGAGGCCTGACCCACAAGAAGAAAGCATAGCTATAAACCGTGATTGGGTTTAAAACTAGGCATGCAGACTGTCGCCTGATATCCAAGTTATATCCAACCCTTATATAACGTTTTACTATCTATTTGAATTGATCACTAAAATTAGGCTTTCCAACAATTCGTTTTAATACTGTTTCTTGCAACGTTGACATCGTTGAGTGTATTATTTTTATTGGCAAACAGGTTCCGTCCAATAAGCAATCTCATGTTTTCTTTGCTTTAAATATTCATAGAGTCCATATACAAGTTACTGTTGATGTTTTATTGCATCCATGTTTCGAAAAGGCACTTTTTAAATGATGGTTTAAGAAAAAAACCTTGCAGTTATTTTCCGTAACAAATGTGAAATGTAAATAACCCATACCAGATGCAGTGTTCAAAGTACCATGCCTTACCACTAGCCAATATGATAATCATTTTTATTTTTATTTTCAGGAACACTCGATGAAAAATTATGATCTATGCAGTCTCGTTAAATCACAAACGGATGATGATTTCAATGTTTAATCATTTACACCACCGTTGATCCTAATAAAATGATATAATAACTTGATTCCTGGTTTTATATGATCAAACATTAGTTTGACTGCACAGTTTCAAGATAATCATAGCAGTGCATATGCAAATCTAAATAACCATGTCATATGTGACGTCGCTCTCACTTGAACTTCTATTACTCGTCAACGATGCAAATGGTGTGGGTAAGTCACGTTATTATAGAGGTAAAAGACATTTCCCTAACACACACCAAAAGCATGCTTATCCAGAAAATAATCATTTTTCCCCATTTTTCATTTTCTTATCGTATCAATTTTGGTGGGATGGCTGATAAGTTTGAAAATTGATTCATGACATGCACTGAGATAGAACCTCGTTCGTTCGTTCGTTCTCAACACAGTTGGGCATGGAATATTACCAAAATTATTGAAATGGGCACAGCAGCTAGCATATATGGATTATATACTCTTTACTATGCTAGTTTAAGCGCGAACAGTTCTTTGATTTCTGGCATGCATGATTTTATGAGTAAGGCCACAGTGTTCATGCTTATATCACTCACTATTAGACATTTTTCAGTTACCGCGGACCTTAGGATTTGTAAGGTGTAGCACACCTTAGACTTACGTTATTTAAGAGGGGCTATCTCAGCAGTGTAATTCAGAAAGGTTTAACAACTTCATTAGTTGTAACTTGCGACTCGGTTAATTTCTTGTTATGAAATCATATGAAGTGCTTTAATAAAGTCATCTTCAGCAAACTAATATTTTCTTTTAAAGTGCTGATGTATTGTAGTCGTGAAAATGTTGCATGGTTTTTATGTCTGCTGATTATATCAAAATGCACTCTGGACTAATTTTTTGATGGAAGTTAACATAATCAATCCAGAACAGACTGCAACTCATGCAATGGTTTGACTCTGCTAGAGAGAAAGATTTTGACCTCCACTTCTGCACTAGAAACCGAAATTATATTCAATCTATTGAGTCTGACTGCAAAAATAAAGGAGAATCACTTTCATTTGCACACTCTTATTTGGATGATTGATTGGACTGGTTCGTCCAAGAGGACTCAGTTTGGAATTTGGTCCGATTGAAGTAGAAATTCAAATGAAGCATTCTGACATACGTAGAAGGCCTCCATGCGAGCTAAACATTTCTTGTATTTCAACCACAGCAAGATCTAGGGTGAAGGTTTGGTACCAGTAAAGTGCATTTAAGGCCCCCAGTGGCTTAGGCTGCTGTCCATTCTAAGGCGGTTGTTCTGTTGTTGTTGTTGACTTTATGTTAATTGTTACTCACATTGTGCGAGTCTGTAATTGTTCCATGTTTTGTTGTCGTTACTTTATGTCCATTCTAGTTTTGCAATCATCTTGATGGGGAAGAGAAAGCTGATTGCTTTGCTTAGTTTATCTTCCTAATGTTTCTTCATGGTTGTGTGGCTCTTCTTCGCGGTGCCATGGGTTTATCTGCTAGTTGTGATTGTGGTATTTTCAGATCATACTCACTTACTATTTTTAGGCAGTGAATACCCTTTATATCTTCTTTACATGAACCACAAGACTGGTGACCTTGAAACATGATTTACATCATTGGATAGTAAGTGGGTATGAGCTGGAAATGGCCCTGACCAGGTCTCATACCGTTATGGAATTTGATCATGAAATTATTTTGCAATAACTTAGTCAGGTTGTAATTATTGTTTACCTATTTTTAGTATACAGGCAGAGGTGCAAAAGATATTGGAACATATCAAGTGAAATTTTAGTTTGTAGGCCTGGGTCCAACCCTCTGTGTAGACTTAGCGATGGGGCGATGGCCAACAATAAACTTTTCACAATATGGTATATGCAGCAGCATGGTAGCAAATAGTTTGCCAGAAGACTCACACTCTACCCTTGCATTGAGCTACATTATATCAAGGCTTCGTCAGAGCTCTACTCTTAGGAAATTTTTATCAATCAAAACTGAGTTCTGCTGGTACAAGAAGGGTTGTTGTCAACTTCTAGCGTAGGTATGTGCATGAAGTACTGTTATTCCGCTTAGTCAAGCTTGTCATGAAAAAAAACTGTGGTTCCACCCCCAACACACTTCACCAAATTAATACCATGAGGTAAAAAGCTCTACTTATTGTCTTTTTGTATTTTACTCCTTCTAAATTTCTAAGGTTGCTTCAGTATGTTGAAGATAAGGAGCTAGATATGATAGGATGCAGCTTAATCACATATGTGATTTAGCCTGTCTGCCTGTCCCTCCTGTAGTCATTTATGATATTTGATGCATTTTGATTTTTTATGATCACTACCATGAAAAGTCAATATCATATAATGTTCACTCAAATCGACTCAACAATTATCCATATGCATGCTGGGTAATTTTGCATGCCTATTTATTTTCTGCAAGACCTTTTATCTTTCCTTTTATCTAAATTAACGCATTAGAAAAGATCATTGGGGAATACCATGACAGTGCTAAACAGTCAGTTTGTGATTGTGGTATTTCCTGATTATACTCACTTACTATTGTTGACGAAGCCAGATATTTTGTCGGGCCTTATCTTGTTTCAAATTGTTTGCAAATGTGGCTGATCAATAGATGACAACAGTCAACACTAGTGGAAAAATAGTTACGAGTATAATGACACTTGAATTACTAGAATCGCCTGAGTTAGACTATATTCACTTTTGGTGTATTTACAGGGGCGGATCCAAGATTTTTGGAAAGGGTGTTTATATGTATAAAGGCACGGGGTTCGCTTTTTCTGATTTTATCTCATTTTTCTTTAATATCCCATGAAAATGAAATAATTTGGTCTCACTGAGATCAAATTATTTTATTTCCATAGGATATTTAAAAACGAGGGGGGGGGGGGAGGGGGGTTCAAGCGAGCCCCTGAAACCCCTCTGGATCCGCCACTGATTTAACTTAACATTAGCAATTTCTCAGTATGCGTCATGATTTTAGTTTAATGATGATGCCAATTAAATAGTGTTACACCAGTCAAGGCGACAAAACGAAAACTGTTGGTGTAGATGTCTCTTCATTACTGTGCCCTGTGTGACTGCGTTGGCAGAGGCTTTTTGCATACTCAGGGGCGTACTTACGAAAATACGCATGTGCGTACAACTTGACGATGCAACTATAGGGTTGTAGCTATTCAATTTGATTTTTGGAAGTTTATTGTGTTTATGCTGCGTGTCTTCACAGCTCATTTAGCCCTGTGAAATGCTCTAAAACCATTTTCCACAAAAGGGCCAAGGCCCTGGCTTCATATAGGGGGACTATTCAGAGTTGGAACTCTATAAAATGCCCCAGGAACGCGCCTGATACTTATATCTCAAGCATCAGCTTTTTGCTGCAAGTGAGCTCTCTCCCAATAATATACCAGTCGATTTTAACCACGTATCAAATCCCCTGACATGGCGGGGGTTAAGCCATGCAAATGTACCATGTTTTAGCTTTTTGCATTGTCCCCTTAGTGCAGGGAAAATTTGCGGCATTTGATTTACAAAGGCAAATATGGAAGTATAAAGTAAAACATGACAGACGGTGCAGAAAACCACCATGGTCTTAACAAAAGTCAAAGTCCCCGCTGTTCTCCGGTTAGAAATGAGTAGTGCATAAATTCAAGTCCTCTTAAGGGTCAAGGGGGAACCCAAATTGCCTAGTAGTTCAGTACATGAATGATCAAAACAAGATGCGGACGTTCATGCTTGAATTCTATGGCAGCTCCATATCTCCTTTGCATTTGAATGATTTTCAATTACTGTGTCCCAGCTATATTGGCTTGCACAAGTTGCGAACGCCTTATGCGTTTCTGCTGTCCATTAACCTGAGCTTCATGGAATATTGACGCCAAAAAATAATCATATTGGACGCAGAAACATCGAATTTACCTACTCGCAAGTTACAACAAGTGAATGCATACATGTATGGAACAAGAAATAACTTTTAAAAAGATATTTGGTTGCATTTCAATTGTGAAATATGTTTTTCGGTACATGTTTTTTTACACTTGCAAACTGGTGAAATGCCATCATGCGGCATTTAATCAGGGTATGCACTGTTTGTTAAGGTAAAAAAAGATCTCAGGGCAAAAAATATAATATTTAGTAGCAGGCGAAAAAGATAGATTCCAGTTACTGCTGACATCGCCCCTTTTAAATAAAGTCCAAGTAAGTCTCCGTTGACGGACAAATCGTAATTTAAGGTGCAACTGAAAAATGTCTAATAGCCACTTTTTTCATTCCAGATATAGGTAAGATCATGAGGAAGGTACTTTGGCAAACAGTGATGACACAGATCATCAGGGTCTTCTGAACTGTTTGCAGATATAATCAATATTCAGTGAAAGAGATTCACCATTATTTAGAAACACTAAAAACCTAAATTGTTACACTATAAAAGTGGTACTACTCCCTAAGGTATCTAAGACCAATCTTATAGTACTGCAAATATCAAGGCGCTGAGAGGGAGTTTAGGTGCCCTCTCTGTTAACAAGTTGAGTCATATACCAAAGTTACAGCCAATATCTGCAGTTTATGAAAACCAATGATGTCGCATTTGGTCCCGTGTACTTATTGAGTTATCTGCCCTTGAAATACCCCACCCACTTTTTAAGCCTGAGAAGCGATACTTATGCTTAAAGGAAAAATAACTGAAATTTATGACACGGATCCACATTTTTTACATATTTTCTTGTTGCAGATACTTTTAAATATATAATAGGCAAATTTGATTACAAAATAATGTCTATAATTATATTTCCTGACATTTAAAGTACAAAATTTTGGTTTAAAAACTGTCATAAAAAAAGGCTCTTCCAATTTTAACCAGACTTTCTATTAATTCGGTCCAAAGTTTCAAAATCACATTTCCATAGCGAGACCAAAACCTTTGCTACGTAAGTATTGTAACAGTTACCTAGTACAGCAAGTTTAAATGCCCCAAATGGCACGGAGAACATGTAGGTACCCCACCCACTTTTTAAGCCAGAGAACTGATTATTTTGGCTAAAATGAAAACCAATTGTGGTTGTTAAAATTCGGCAGCAATTTTCGCATATTTTCTTTCAAAATATACTTTCAGATATGTGATAGGCATATTTCATCACTCAATCATGTTTTTAACCATATCATCGTACATTTAAAGTATACATTTATTTCTAGAAAATGTGCCAGAAAAATGCTATTCCAATTTTTACCAGACTCTCCTTTAATTCTGTCCAAAGTTTCGAAGTCACATGTTATAGCGACACAACAATTTGTGCAATATTAAGTTATACATTTTACATACGATAGCAAGATCAAATGTCCCAAAGGGTCATGGAGAACATGGAAGTACCCCACCCACTTTTTCAGCTGTAGAAGCGGTTATTGTGCTAACATGAAAACAAATTGTGATTGTTAAAACAAATTCGCAAATTTTGCATATTTTCTTGTAACAAATACCTTTAGATGTTTAATAGGCGAATTTCACCACAACATTAAGTCTATAACTATATCAGCTGACATTCAAAGTACAACATTTAAATTATGTTTTAAAAAAAGTAGTCCAATTTAAAACATACTCTCCTTTAATTCTGTCCAAAGTTTCAAAGTCACATTTTTGTAGTGAGAACACAATTTTCGCTACATAAAATCATAGCCGTTACCTATAATAGCAAGTTTAAATGCCCCAAAAGGGCATGGAGAACATGGAAGTACCCCACCCACTTATTTGTGCATACCATAATGAAATTCTATTTTCAAAATATTTGGGACTAGCGGAAGAAATTTTCTAACACCTATGTACATGTAAATATCTAATTGGATTACTATTTTGTTTTTAAAAATAAATTATTTGACCTTGACGTCAAGGTCATTCTTGACAAAGGCGCTTAAACTCTAGTATCTTGTAATATTTACGTCCTGGTTCTCTCTGTTGTTGTGAACGACGAAAGGTGGTCATGTCTTTGAAAGCTTAGTTTTACCGCCTGATTACAGGCTTATTATATCAAATGATTTTATCAACATTTGAATTCGTTTCCTTGGCGCATTGCAAAACGTAGGCGTACCCCACCCACCTTTGTCGCCTGCATTGTTCACTAATTCGAACTTTTTGGAGAATTTACGTCTTTACGATTGAACAAGTGACGTTATCGAATAGGTACAAACTCTGAAATGTTCCGCTTGGATGTTAATAGTGGCATTAACGTCAACACTAAAGCTACTTTCGAGCGTCTTTTCTAAACATCTTCTGACGTAAATGCAGGCATATTCTTGCGTCAATTGTCTGTTTACGCAGTCATATTGTTTTCCAAAAAAAGTAAGTGAGTATGATCAAGAAACACCACAATCGCAAACTGCAGACAAACCCATGGCTTCGCGAGGAAGAGCCACACATAAATCACGAGACACCAGGAAGACAAACTAAGCAAAGCAACCAGCTCTTTCTTCCCCATCGAGATGATTGCAAAACTAGAATGGCCATAAAGTAGCGTACAACAAAACAATTACAAAAACTGGGTCAAGGTTATCAGACAAGATATTTTACATCACCTGAGCCATTGGCTCAAAGTGAGCTGTTGTGGTCTTGATTGCCCATTGTCCGTCGTCAACAATTGCTTCAAAAGACACTTCCTCCAGCATCATTGGGTGGATTTTGACCAAACTTGACAGGAATAATCCTTATATGTCCTTCAACAGTTAATTGTAAAAATAGTTTTATTCCATTGTATACATGTATCTAGCTGAAATGGGCTAAAATAGATTTTCAAACTGAAAACTTTCAAAAATGCAACGCATTGAGCATTGATGATTAATATGAAGCATTACCTAGTAAACTTCTACCAAGTCTGTTCAAATTATGGCACTGGGGCCAAAAGTGGCCCCGTCATGGGGTTGCAATTTTTACATTGGCTATAATTATAGGGAAAACATAAAAACAATCTTCTTGTCTGAAACCACAAGGCCTAGGCCTTGATTTTTTTTTCTGTCTGTTCATCTGCGTCCATCTGTCTGCCTGGAACTGTTATCCATTAGCCATTGATCTGATTTGATTCATTTTGGTTTAAATATTAATATCCACTGAGGTTTATCAACCTTTTACATTCCTGAACATTACATATAAACGTTTAAAAGTAAAGTCCTATTAAAACTGCAGATCCATCGAAAAATGACAGCTGTAATGTTGGGGAGAGATTATGCTTTCCCCTGATCTTACGAATAGTCATATCAGGTGAAAGAGTCCTCTTGTTTAATATTGAACTTAAGTTCAATATTAGCGAACCTAGTTGCTTCACAAATGTTTGAAACATCCCAAAATGATTTTGCAGACATAAAACACAAGCTCGTTGCAGATTTGACTGGTTGCAACAAACAAGTCATTCCTGGAGTTGTTCGATTGGAAATAAACTACACAAAAAGAGTAAAAAGCCTATTGTATCGAATTCTGCAATTGTGCCGACTCGCAAATTAGATAGTTTTTGCATAAACTTAGTAGTTTTTTTCTACTGTCACCTTGAAATAAGCCGGGTCATGATCCCAAAAACTTAATCATCTTTTGTCATGTCCAGATATCAATTTCATCCAAGTTTCGGTAAAATCCGTTGATCCGCTTCAAAGATAATGCGCATTTAATTAGTTTTTGGTCTAAATTTGTTTGTTTTTTTCTAATGCGACATGAAGATAAGGCCAAAGTCTCCAAAACTGTATCAACTTTTTGTCATGTCCAGGTTTTAAAATCATGCAAGTTTGGGTAAAATCTGCTGACCCACTTGGAAGATTATGTGCATAAGTATTTTGACCTAAATTTAGCAGTTTATATTTTTCAGGTGACCTTGAAAATAAGGTCAAGGTCCCCAAACATTTATCAGCTTTTTGTCATGTCCATATATTAGATTCATACAAATTTGGGCAAAATCAGCTGACCCAATCTGAAGGTTATGTACATTTAATAATTTTTGCCCTAAATAAGTATTTTTGACCTAAATTTAGCAGTTTCTGTTTCTCATGTGACCTTGAAAATAAGGTCAAGATCCCCAAATCTTTATCAGCTTTTTGTCACGTCCATGTATTAGATTCATGCAAATTTGGGCCATATTAGCTGATCCAATCAGAGGATAATGTGCATTTAAGTATTTTTTGCCCTAAATTTAGCATTTTTTTCAAATGTGACCTTGAAAATAAGGTCAAGGTCTTCAAAGTTTTATCGGCTTATTGTCATGTCCAGATCTTAAATTTATGCAAATTTTGGTAAAATCCACTTACTCAGTCTAAAGATAATGTGCATTTACGTATTTTTTGCCCAAATTTAGCAGTTTTTTTTCCTAATGTGACCTTGAAAATTAGGTCAAGGTCTCATAATCTTTATCGTTATTTTGCCACGCCTAGTTATTAAAATCATGCAAATTTGGGTAAAATCCGCTTACCTTCTCCGAAGATAATGTGAATTTAAGTAATTTTTGGCATAAATTAAGCAGACTTTTCTCTGTGGTGACCTTGAAAATAAGGTCAAGGTCACCAAATACTAGTCGACTATTTATCAATCCTAGTTGCTGTATCCTTGCAAATTGTGATAAAATCTGATCACCCGATCAGGAGATATAAAACCTATATCAAAGGGCCACACCTACATTAGTGTTGACACTGACGCCGACGCCGTCAGGACTCCTTACAAAAGGCATTCGTTCCAATCTCCTCTTTTGTCAGGGAAAATGAATAGAACTATAACATATTTTCCGTTTCTGATTCAAACTTTAGTCGAAAATACGTAAAATTGGTTATTTCCAGCGAAACAAACACATTTTATACTCATTTTATACCCCAAAATCAGTCTAAAGAATGTTTATGGTAGGTAACTTTCAATGGCCATAACTCTGTAAGTACGCAACTCCGACACCGACATCATTGGTTTTCTGAAACTTGGGATACTAATGAACAATTTGGTATATAACACTACTTGTTAACAGAGAGGGCACCTAAAAGTCCTTAAGGAGGCGACTTTTGAGCTCTCGTTTGCTCTACTATTAATGAGGGAATTATGCGAAGTCCTTGAAGGGGGATAAAGAGGTCCCACGAAGGATAGGGTATTATCTGATGAAAGATAATTGTGTTGTTTACAGAAATGTGCCCTCTTAGAGATCCTGTAGTCCAGTGAGATATTGGAATGGATTCACAAGTAATTTGTTCCTTATCATTTAATCCGGTAATGACCCCTCATGGGCCGAAATACAGAAATTAAATAATGTGGATGATAAACATTGAAAGTATGCCAAAAAAAATTAAACCCATAATTATTATACCACTAAATTAGCTATTAGAACCCTATTAATTGACTAAATTTGTAACATGTATGGTAGCACCGGCTAAATGGTGTAGCATTTCTTAAAAAAGAAACTGTATGTATTGTCTCATGGTGTCATATCATTAAAATGGCACACGCAGCTCATCGCCATCTCCGCGAGCGGAGATGGCGATGAGGTGGGTGTGTCATTTAATAACCTCATCATTTTCCTTTTAGACAACTTTCAAATGGTGTAAATGGCTTCCGTACATTTTGTACCTTCAGTCAGTCACTTTAGTTAAGTGCTGAAAGATGGAAAGTTTTTTTTTAACTTATACTTGTCCCGCGAATAGTTTTGTCGCCGCCTCAGTTTACGTCTGCTGCAGTGCACTTTAGACTAAATTTTGTCATGGACGCAAACTCTTTACGAGACAAGTCTGATCTGGGTCAAAGTGTTTGTTAAGAACATAAGCAGACGAGTTGCAGACGACAAAGTCATGAATGTCGGGAAAATTGTTTAAACAACTTTAAAAATACAGAATTTATCAATATCAATACAGAATTTTGGCACAACTTAAAAATTGTACTTGAGAGTACTTAGTTCTCAAGTCATGCCAAAAGCGAAAAGTCACACAGTAAAAACGTCTTACTCTTTGTCCCCTGGGTAATTTTGCATGCTTTTTTGTTGTCTGCTTTTTTTCACAATCAACTTTTTTCGAAAAAATTCTTTCAGGAATACCACCAGAGTGTCAAACAGTATGGATCCTGATCAGGCCCGACGTTTTGTTGGGCCTGGTCTTGGTCCAAACGGATTGGAAAGATTATCAGCAGGCGATACTAGGAAGCAGAGATTAATGTCTGCCCATTTTTGATTACTCGACTCATATATAGGTATGAAAGACTAAAACGCCTACTTGCTTTGAGCGCGACACATTTGTATATTTACATTTTCGAAGCAATCCTTTAATAAATCTTAAGAATTTTGCAACCATTCATAGCCTCATCAATTACACAAATTTGATTGACAGCTGCCAAGCTCACTTGCCCGTGCAACACGCTTCAAACTTGCCCGTGCAACACGCTTCAAACATCGACCTCATTCGCTATTAGTGACACTGGTGTTGTGATTGACAGCGAGGCACACCGAGTCGCACGTGCAGAACATGCATCTTGTTTGCCCCATTGGCTGTCCGTGTTTAAGCTGGCTGTTCCGCTTTCATGTTTTACACTCCGACAAAATCGTTAAAACGATTATATTTAAAACACAAAACTGTTTTAATTCCCAAATTAAAAATTAATTTTCACATTTTATATATTAGTAATAAAATGTAAATATAAAAAATAAATTCAATTTTTGATCTGTTTGTGGAATCATGAATATTTCAGGTCTCTTGCTAAGTTAACGCGAAGCGCTTCGGGCTTCACTTACCTTGCAAGAGACCCGGAGCGAGTTCAACAATACAAGCGATTTCAAGCGCTCGTTGTACTGATGTCAGGCTTTACACATAACAATAAAGATAGGAACAAGAACAACGACCGCCCGCGGGCTCTCGCATTGTTGAACTCGCCTCTGAAGTATTCATGATTCCATGAACATTCCGAAAATTGAATTCATTTCTTAAATGAAGGCGATTTAACATTTTGCATGCTGGGCAATTTTGCATTGTTTTCAATATTAACATTTTAAAGTAAAAAAAAAAATATCTAAGCGTCAAACAGTTCGATTCCAGATCAGGTCAGACATTTGGCAGGTCTGATCTGGTTCCAAATTGTTTGCAAAGGTGACCAGCAGACGATAAAAGTTGTCACAAGCAGACAAAGAGTTGTTTAAACGGAGCCAAAGAAATGAAGACAGCGACCAACTGCAAAATACGAAAGCGCAGGTCGATCGAATCATCTCTCCACTATTTCCTTTTCTACGTCTCTGTATATCGTGTATGTTAGCCAAAAGTTACAAGATGATTGAATTTTGCCAATAGATCGATGTACCTTTGATAAGCTAGTTCAATACTTCAAAAGACGTGTGAATAAATAAACATACACGAAGATACAGGTTTGATTTGGATAATATAGGAGAAAATACTGTTTTTCAGATACGAACGTCAGTAGGTACTTTCATTTCTTTATACTCGTTTAATTTGTCGTCTGCTTGTGGCGTCTTTTGTCGTCTGCTGATAGCCTTTGCAAACAGTTTACATGTGCGGATCCAGAGGGGGGGGGGGCAGGGGGTCCGGATCCCCCCTGAAAAATCACAAAAATAGGGTTTCTTAGCAATACTGGTCCGGATCCCCTTAAAAATCACAAAGCTACCAAGCCAGCATTCAATGTTGGGCCATCATCGCCACGCCAGCGAAACGCCATTAAAATGGCGTTTCCCTGGCGGGCCGATGATGGCCCGATTTTAGTTGTATTTGGATCCAGTCATTAACTAAAAAGAAAGTTGGACCCCTCTGAAAAAAACTTTCTGGATCCGCGCATGGTTTAGGTGTAGATCAGGCGTGACATAACGTCCGATCTGATCGGGGCCTAGCATTTTTGACACTGAGGGTATTCTTGACTGACGAAAAATGAAAATAAAAAAGAGTTGGGTAGAGTGTTAGACTCGGGGTCGAAGGATCGTGAGTTTGATATTCATCGGAGGCGCTCTGTTGTGTCCATGAGCAGCAAGACAATTTATCCTCTGCCACACAGGAAGACAGGAAATCGCTCTGACATGACTGAAAAATTGTTGACTGAGACGTGAAGCATCAACACAAAGAAAAGAAGAACAGGACATGTATGACTACTCAGTTAGCACAATTGAGCATGAAATTTATCCTGCATATGAATGCTAAAATGCCAACAATAACACTGCTCACTACACTTTGTATGGTTTGTTGTATGTTTGCTTAACTAACTAAGGAATGAAAACTCTTCCAAGTATCTATGGTCTCAAGTTTGCTGTCTCAAGTGACTATGGTGTATTTTCTTAGGTATATATGGACCTCGCACTGCTCACTACACTTTCTATAGTTTGTTTTATGTTTGCTTAACTGACTAAGGAATGAAAACTGTTCTTCCAAGAATCTAGAGTCTCAAGTTTGCTGTCTCAAGTGACTATGGTATATCTTCTAAGGTGTATATGGTCTGGGGTCTGCTCACTACACTGTCTATGGATCTTCGTATGTTTGCTTAAGTAAGTGGCGTCTGATCAGTGTAATGTCTTCAGCGTTTGTTTACATAGAGGATCTTACATGAGTGCTCATGTTTTATTGAATTTATTAAACGAGTTGGGAAAAAGAGATAAAATGCGAGGCTTGCCGAGCATTTTATCTCTTTTTCGCAGCGAGTTTAATAAATTCAATAATACAAGAGCACGAATGTTAGATTCTATTTATCATATGACAAATTCTTTGAAATCCCATTTCTGGCGTAAAACGTTATGATTTTGTCATCATGTACGCAACGTTGTTATGGACGTAATAACGTTTCCCGTAAATCGATAAACCACTAGTGGTTTACAGATTTTATTGCATGGCGTTATTTCACTCCCAGACGCGACGTCATATGATAAAGAATATTAATTGAAATTTGAATAAAAATGTAAGATGACACCGTACAGCCCTTAAAACGGAAATGGACCGATCCAACTGATAGTAGTGGGAAATTCCATTCGGCTTAAATTGGCTAAGACTCGATAGACTATGATGGGCCATTGATCATGTCAATGTATCCTAAAAACGTTTTTCACTTGATTGCAAGTCATGTTATTTTATCCTAAATGCCATCCTACTGAAGGATGGCAATTATAATAAAATTTAATGAGCCAGTGCATGAGATTTCCAATAATGTGGTATGTGCGACCAGCAAATCCGCAGATCAGCCTGCGCATATGCGCAGTCTGATCAGCGCCTTTGCTAATCGCTTGAGTATTCTATGATTGTTAAGCTACTGACTGATCACCATTTGGAGTTTCTAAGCTTAAAAGGAGGCTGCAGAGGCTCGTCCGAGTCTACACTTGTCAAAATGTCAAATTGTTGGAAATCTCATGCACTGGCCTAATTATTGAATAAGTTTGCAACCTGTATGGTAGTACTGCCTTGGTGGTGTAGCATGAGAGAGCCTTTTCTGTGAACAGTACCTGTAATATATTGTCTCATGGTGCTATAACACTAAAATGACCCTCCCAGCTCATCGCCATTGCGGAGATGGCGATGAAGATGGTGATGAGGTGTGTGTGTGTGTCATTTAACATATCATTTTTTTTTTGTGAAACAGCTTTCAAGTGGATTCTGCACATTCAGTCAGTAGACGACAACCCACTTTATTTAAGCTGCATAGTCTGTAACTATGAACATTTTTCGAAAAAAAAATATTTTCTTTTTAAATCATTTGTAAAAGTAGAATTAAGCTATGTGTCACAATAAATCTAATTTCTACAGCTGAAAACTGCCTGGAAAAGTGAATTATCTTATAAAAACATGTGTTTTTCTCTTGTTTGTAATTATTTGCGTCCCTCCAATAATTCTAGACAGTTAATTTTTAACATAAATGCTGTTGTTTTGGCACTAATAATTTGTTAATTATTACGAAAAAGGTAAAATGTATACCTGAATTTTAGTATTTTTACTGTGTTCTTGAAAAATAGAAACATTATTTCTAAAATGAAAAGATCAAAAGTTACAGACTATGCAGCTTTAAGTGCTGAAAGATGACAAGGTTTTTTGCAAAGCTTAAACTTGTCTATGTTATGTTTCGATGCGCTGTCGCTCTACATAAAGAATCGGTTTAAAATATTTATCTTTATTTCTATTTATCCAAACCGAAAAAAATGGACTATGTATCATCAATGATGGCTTTTCAGTATTAAACATGATTAGATTCAGTCTTACAGTGGATTTGACTACCACCCTTTTATGCACAAATCAGACGGTGTGAAAAAAATATGGAAATTAAGATAAGCACGACTAAACCTTGTTTGGGTACTAGCACGATTTCAAGGCTATTGCGTGCCATGACCTCGAGTGCCTTCTACTCAGACTTCAGGCTATAGATAATCCTGTCCCGTCTCTATATTCCCTGTGGTACTCCTCATGAAAACTTCAGGAGTCCCAGGATCTGAGGTAAAGTACATTTATTTATACCCCACGCAAACTTTGTTTGTGGAGGGTATACTGTTTTCACATTGTCCGTCCGTAATGTTTTTTTTCCTTAATATCTTGAAGAGTCATGGTTGGAATTTCATTAAACCTTGCAAACATATTCATATATACAAAACAAATACTTCTAACAAAAAGGTAAGGGCTAGGGGCCAATTTTATTAGAGTTACTACCCTTTGTAGTTCTAAATGCCTTTATGCTTTGTTGAACCGCAAAATTCACACCTCGTAAATTTCACACTGTGACAAATTGGTACCAATTCCTAACAGCACGTGATGAATATGTACCAATACTGATCCGCTGCAAGGCGCGGCTTGTGTATATACTGTATAGCTGAGGAGAGCTAGAAACAGCTCTCCCTCATTTTGATATATCTTTGGATGGTGTATTCCCTGTTTTAAGCTCACGTTGTGGTCGAAGGATGTCTGTCTCCCGTCCGGGTAGCCATCCATCCGTACGTACGTCAGTCCGTCGTCCGTCAACAATATCATCTTCCTAAAGGACTAGACGGGATTTCCCCAAACTTCACAAGACTGATCCATGGGCGGTTCCCTTTCAAAGCTGTTCAAAGATTTTAAAGACATATATTCCTGTCCAATAGAGATCATGAAAGGATAAAATGATAAGGGGCAGTTTCAGTATCTCACAAAATTAAAGGGGTCTCAAAAGGGGACTTACCTGTATACAACACAATTTCATTCACTAAGTTAAAGATCAATATTTTATCATAAATTACCTAATCCCTTCATGGAACCACTTTATTGCCTCTGTAAGGAAGTAATAATCACCTCATTGTGACTGTCCTTTTGATCTGCTCAGTATGACCCCTGGAGAGAGTCATAATGATTGGTACCACTATTATTGCTCATTTTTTATGTCTTTAATTCCATGCAGAAACCTGGTTGCCATAGCAGCCTAAAGGAAAAAAGCTTTAAAACCTTGCTAAAAAATCTAGTCAGATGCCAAAATAATTTGATACAAATGCTCCTTGGGTTACCCTCTTATTTTGATCGGTTGAAAATATGGCCGCCAGGTGGCGTGGTCAGATTGTCTTATGTCAGTATTGGGAAACTTTAAAAATATCGTTAGTATCTGAAATCGCAAGGCAAGTGCAGTTACGACATGAAAAAACACATTATATACCTTGGGTCCCCATTTCCATCTACATGGTGTGATATATGCACCTGCAAAAGTTGTTACGTCCTCCGTTTTAAGAGGAGGTGTATTTGGTTTCGGAGGAGGTGTATTTATAAGAAAATACATTATATGACCCTTGACCTTCGGGTCAACGTCACATGAAAGACCGCCCAATACCATCAACATTATGTGACATATGCAACTTGTTTAAAGTTACAGCCAACAGTTTAGAAGGAGGTGCATTTGCAAGAAGCGTGACAAAGACGGATGACTGACCGACTTTGGTACGAAATTAATATATTCCCTTTTCTTTAGAAAAAACGGGTATTATAGTGCGACCAGGTAACGGACGTTGGGCGTGTCAGACAAAGCACTGCCATTCACTGTCAATTTAGACTGGTCAACAGCAAATTAGGTATCACAGCATAGTCACGCTTTAATCGTGCAAAACAACTAAGCCGCAGACGACAAAGGTGGCTAGCATGCCTGGTAAACACTCGCAAGCACATCTAAACAGAAAACTTCAGTCTTACTTGTTTACAGACACATTGATATATATATAATTGCTCACTGTTCAGGGCCTCCTAGAACGTATGTGAATTTTAGTTAGATCAGCAAGGCAGACTGGTCCATGTTAGAATAGTAGTTGTTGCTCAGATTGCACAGCGTAATGAAGATTTGATTGCATGTAGCGTACTTTTTACCTGTGATTTCCTTTAGTATTGTATTTACTATACAGCCATGTCACAAGAAACCACCTTAACCCATTTAAGCAGAGTGGAATTTCCCACTGTTATTAATTGGACCTGTCCATTTCCGTTTTAAGGGTTGCTGGGTGGTATTTTTCATTGTTATTCCAATCTTGATAGGGCAATTTATAAGCAAATAGTTGAGACCCTGATCAGACGCCTTGTTTTGTGGCATCTGATCTGGGTCTGCACTGTTTGCCTATTTACCACAAAAAGGATGCTAGCCATAATATGGTTTAAACGCGAAAAATCCATACATTTGTAGGTATAACAGACTGTTTACACATGATATACGGATAAACGGCGTACATGTAATATAGGTTTAGTGATCACACATTAATCAACAAGCCAAACAAACAGGCTGATATGAATGACGCCTTCAAAAATCTGTAGCTACCTGTAGAGTCAACCAGTGGTAGAGTGCTCGACTTGAGGGGTCGTTGGTTTGAGTCTCTCTGGAGGCACCATGTTTTTTCCTTGTGCAAGACACGTTATACTCTATTTAGTACTGGTACAACCCAGAATATGTCCCGACATGACCGATGTTTTTTTACTTGGATGTAAAGTATCAACTTCGAATCATCGAGGTCAACAGTTGCTCAGTGCTAGTGTGTTAGACGTGTGTTTAAAGGATTGCTATTTGGAGAAGGCTCAATGATGGAACTTAGTAATGTCCTATTCTCTGCTAAGTACTGGTTCAACATAGATGGTCAGGCAAACGTCGCGACATGACTGAAAAAATGTTGACAGCGACGCAAAATATCAATACAAACAAAAAATATCAACGCAAAATAGCAAAAGAGACCCTTATCTCGAAACTATGCTGCAGCTGTGTGCGTCTACTGGTACACAGGTTTATTTTTAGTGTGCTACTTGGAAATATTCGTGATAGATATGTTGTCGATGGAAATATTTTTTCCAAATTCTGTTTGTTTGGCAAGAAAATGATTTGGGTTTTTAGCTCTGACTTCGAAAAAAATAGTATAATGAAAACAACAACAACATCAAAACAGCCCACCTTCCCTTCACACAAACCAACACCAATTAAATTTTGGCATGATAAGGGTTCAATATCTGGGCCACGGGAAAGGGTACACAGATCTTTATGAAATAATAAAAGTTGTGTGATTTTAAATTTCATTGTCGAAGGTTGCTTTTTGCTTGAATAGTTTATAATACATGTACGTGTTTAAGATACATATGCGTGCATATTTCAATCAACAGCTTAGCGTAGGTATCTACACTGATCAGATTCATCTGCATTAATTCGAAACGCTTATTTTTCACCATACGGAAACTATAAACCTACAGGTATATAATATTGGTGTGGAGAGTTTCACAGATGGATGACTACGCAAACAATGTGACCTGACTAACCGATTTCCAAATGTATTTGTCCAGGGGTTGAACTTAGCTAAGAACCGCCCAACGTCTCTTATCTGGACGGAGTATATCAACGTGTGCTCTATGATAAAGCGATGAAGATGCCTCCTGGCTGACATTATAAACACTCAGTGTAAGCCATAGCGAAAGGAAGCACAGTGAGTCCAGCCAAAGTCATATGATAAGAAATGTGAAAATTTGGTACCATTTCTTCACAATTGAGAAATATCATACCAGTTCTTCGCACGTGAGACGAATACATACCGATTCTTCACACGTTAAAAATATAAAATGTGAAATTTGAGCATAAATTTTAGACCCCCAAAATTATCGAAATTGATCATACGCAAATTTCACATTTGCTAAAAGTGACGTTTTGATACCAATTCTTCATATGGTGTGAAATTTGCGAAATGAGAAATTTGCGCTTCCAACAATTCTTATTTTATTATAGTCCATACATGGGCCGATCAACTCCTACCACAGCTTTTGATGGAGCAATTTGATACTTTGCCTATATAATGTAGAATCTTTGTAGATACATTGAATATATGCATGTAGGAGTTTGGTTCCAAAATTGTTTTTGGGCAAAATGACAGTCATGAGAACTTAGACAAATTTATCCTAATATGGCCTTTGTATATGCATAGATAATGCCTTCATGGGCCGATCAACTTCTATCAGAGCTTTTAATGGAGCGATTTGATACGTTGCCACATTGAACATATGCATGAAGGAGTTTGGTTAATGTTTTTTGGACAAAATGACAGCTATGAGATCTAAGACAATTTCCCCATATATGGCTTTTGTATATGCATAAATAACCTTCATGGTTCGATCAACTTGATTCAGCAATTTGATACATACTTTACCTTCACAGCTGCTTTATCTTTTTTCACTGACCCCTACTGTGTGGGGGTATCTAATAAGCATTGCATTATCCTACGCCTGGCCGTATTTAATAAAAGTGTGGGGCATTGTTTGTTTGAATTTTGATAATGTTCTAAAACAGGCTAAAATGGCCGAAACTAGCTAGTCTGGCCCAGAAAACTTGCACACTCTAGTTTCAGGTCTTCGATGCATTCTTTAATTCCAAAGGATAACCTTTTTAAGAACATATTCAATCCCGCTGGGGTCGACGTGACAATTCCGTCTGCACAGTGTCACCCCTGCTGTTGCTTACGTATTAGATTTGGTCACTTCTCTTATCTTATCTAGCAGTATCTAAGCTCCGCCCACTTACTGTCTCATATTGAAGCCACTCCCCTCCAGGGTCGGGTTCAGGAATCCTGCCGTTAAGCGTACAAGTGCCTGCCCGTTTCTCAAACGACCACTTTCCAATTCTAATATTGCAGACAAAATATGACGACAAAGATCGCTGCCAGCCTCAGGACGAATTTAGCAAGTTGTCCGGATGATTTTCTGAAAGTTTTCAGTGTCAGGGTGTCAGAGCTCTTCGGTGCAGAGGCTGAGGTAAGTATTTCACCATGACGTGTCGATCACGACAGCAAGATAGGCCAAAATCTTGACAGCTTCCTTTAAAGCTGCATACTCTGTAACTATGAACATTTTTCGAAAAAAATTATTTTCTTTTTAAATCATTTGTAAAAGTAGAATTAAGCTATGTTTTCACAATAAAAATTTTCAGTACAGCTGAAAACTGCATGGAAAGGTGAATTATCTTATCAAATAGGTGTATTTTTCTCTTGTTGGTAATTATTTGCGTCCCTCCAATAATTATAGACCGTTGAATTTTAACATAAATGCAGTTGCTTTGATAGTGATAACTTGTTAAGATTTACGAAAATGGTAAAATGGTTACCTGAATTTGAGTATATTTACTGCGTTCTTGAAAAATAAAAACATTATTTTTAAAATGAGAAGATCATAAGTTACAGACTATGCAGCTTTAATTTCATTGACAAAAAATGTTTATTTTATCACAAGCAGTGAATTCAATGCATATCAAATGTGAGTAAAGTTGGTATTTTTCTCCAGTGAAAAAATATCGTATTTTTTCACTAGTGACTGATACGATTTATATTTTCACTGTAGAATAGAATAGAACTGTAGCAAAACAAGGCTTTCTTGGCAATTTTGTGACTGGGATTTTTTAACATAAGGTTTTAAGTGAAGTATATTTGTCAAAAATAACGCTACGCATGTTGTGACGTCAACATCAAACATAATGACGTCACGGTTTAACCTGGCGTAGCGCCAGTTTGCACGTGACGCCTACCGTAAGGCACACTCAATAGACTTTCTTTATTTGCTGATTTATTGCGGTCTATTCATGAAAATATGATTCTAAGCCATTTACTAGGTGCAAACTACGTTTACACCTAATGTTATACCCAATAAACACACTGAAAGAGTCAAATCGAACGAGAAACGACCAAGTAAAAAGTAAGGTTGTGATTTCTGTATTTCCGTTGAGTATAAAATAAAAAGAAAATTTTCTTTTTTACGGCAAATACTAAATATATTTCATCTCGTGTGGTGAAAAAATCAGCATTTTCACTCGTGCTCCACACTCGTGAAAAATACTGATTTTTTTCACCGCACTCGATGAAATATATTTGGTATTCACCTGAAAAAAGTAAATATCCTCTATTTATCATATGACGTCGTGTCTGGGAGTGAAATAACGCCATGCAATAAAATCGATAAACCACTAGTGGTTTATAGATTTACGGGAAACATTATGACGTCCATAACAAAGTTGCGCTCATAATGACAAAATTATAACGTTTTTACGCCAGAAATGAGATTTCAAAGTATTTGTCATATGATAAATAGAATCTAACATTCGTGCTCTTGAATTATTGAATTTATTAAACTCGTTGCGCAAAAGAGATAAAATGCTCGGCAAGCCTCGCATTTCATCTCTTTTCCCCAACTCGTTTAATAAATTCAATAAAACATAAGCACTCATGTAAGATCCTCTATTTATTACCCAACCGTCTACAGACGAGTCCAATTACTACGGAAACAGCACACGTTTAATAGCGGTTTAATCAAATTTATTTCATAAAAAATAATTCCAACGACTGGTTTCCATAATTTGATCAATGACCTATCAAATTATGTGTTTTTTTCACATATTTTCGTCATTTAACAAAATTATCGGAAATTGAAACGGCCGTCATCGGATCAAACACCAGAGCGAGAGCCCGTCTAAAACAAATAAAAACTAATAATTTTATTTTTTTTTCCCAAAAAAATTGTAAATCAATGCCTGATACTTATTCGACATATATATCCAAATCATAACCAAGAGCTAAAATATCGTTTAAGGTGCTTTTTTCTCACGTAAATGTTGGCTCAGCTCAATATGGACATTAGAAGTATACTCTCCCTCTTTAGCGTAAATGACGTCACAAAGTTGATCCAAGACGGCCGCAATATGGCCCCAGACCTCCCTGTGATGCATTCGGTTACACCTTGGAGGGTGAGTCAACGCCCTAGACCACGAGAAGGTAGCGTCACGTCCTAGAGCTAGGTGTCCTTATTCTTCAGGGTATTAACATGATTAATAAGGCAATCATCGTGAGGAAGGTAGCTTACACAATCTGTTGTTCTTTCGGGGTCTTCTGAATAGGAACTTGTATAAGGCAGCGTACACAACCTTTTTATCTTTTGTATAGGGGCCATTATTCAGAATGAGATCCAATCAGTATAAAGTCGCGTAGAAGGACCCTTCTCACGTTTCCCTGGTGGTTGTAAGCGTCGCTGCGCCTTTGGGCACCCTCCGGATTGCCTCATTTTAGACACTAGGATGCGATCATTTCTCTTCCGGCTTGGATTAAGGTCTTAAAAGATGTCTTTTATGGTTATGGTCGATGATAGAACCGACCAATCAAATGGCGGGTAGGATTTTCCTGACTGGTTTGCTGTTTGGACAATCACAGTATGTAAACTGAAAAATAACAACCTGTACCGTTCCTCCGCTAGCTCACACCTTATAAACATGAATAACAGCACTCGTGCGTAACCAGTAGTCGGAAAATGCGTGTATTTAGGTACATGTACACGTTTCGATTTATATTGTTAGCGATATAGACAATACACATTCGAACAAGGCAAGAAAAGCCATTTTATCTATTTTATTCCGTTTTAAGATTTTAACGGGTTCCTCCTTTGCATTTCGCTTTGTTAAAAAAAACAGAGCCGTTCTGTGTCGAAAACGAGCTTAAATGCCAGATTGCACGGTTTTAGTGGAATTGGCAATCACATGTATACATGATTACATGGTTGTAACTGTAACAGTTCCTTAGATCTATGGAAATATGAATTTTAATAGGTGGGCCCTCGCAATTACAGCTGTACCAACAACTCTCACATCACGATTTCCGACAACAGGTTACGCACAAGTGCTGTAATTCATAATGTTTAAGGCGTGAGCTAGGAGGAACGGGTACAGGATGTTTATTTCAGTTTACATACTGTGACAATATGTGTCAGGCTATCGCCGCGGCCTTGCTTCAGAACAACGCCGTGGCTATAGCCGAGCTACAGTCGTTCTGTTGAGGCTATTGCTGGCTAATAGCCGGGGGATAGCCACATGCGAATTCGACCCGGTTTTTTTTCAGAATATCACTCTAGAACTCCACACGGGCCTCGAGATGTTGAGGGATGGTAGAAAAGACCCCATGATCAACCTAGACATCCACCATAATTCCACTAATATAAACAAATCTACAAAGATTGAAATAGCTGCCGACATTGCTGAGCTTATGTGGGAGCACCTCGATATCGAAAGAGACAGGTTAGATGCTCAATAGGAACTCCCTCGGCTAATTCAGTGGAATTCCGTAGAATCAGACCTCGGATGTACATCAAGGATCAATTTCGATAACGTGACGCTGACAATACATAACGTGACGCTGACGTCACTGAAACCATGCAGCACAACAAACGGCCATAAATGAAATTGATGGGCGTGTCAATAAAATAGCGATATTTTATTAAAAAATACATAACTTCATTTATTATGCTGATTAAACTTTTTGGATAATAAGAAAACAGATTTTAATGGGGCTTAACCCACATGCTACAGATCTATTTTTTCTTATGACAGTTCCGGTGTAACAGTTTATCTTGCCCCCCTGGACAGCTTGCCCCCCGGGGGGCAAGCTGTCCCGGGATATCTTGCCCCCCACCCTGGTTATCTTCACCCCCGGGGAGCAAGCTGTCCAGGCCGGTTTATCTTGCCCCCCGCCAACACAAGTAAAAATATATGTATGTTATTTTGTTATTTTTCTGTATCATTTTAATGAATTCAGGTCCTATACAAGTCTTAAAGTGAGAAATTGGTGCCTGTGGGGTTAATATTGGTAAAACTTTAACATCATCTTGAATAAAAATATCAAGATTAAGTGATTTTAAGCTTAATTATTTTGCTGATACTACTTATTTTAAACTATCTGAATGTGATGATGTATCAATTATAAACATAATTCAAGTCAAATTTAGCTGTTTTCTTTGTCGGATTGTTCTGTATGCTTAGTTGCAGGGGTGGGGGGTAAGCTGTTCAGGCCAGTTTATCTTGCCCCCCACCCACTTGGGTATCAAAGTAAAATTATTTTGCTAAGTTTTCTCATTTTAAACTATCTGAATGTGATGATGTATCAATCATAAACATAATTCAAGTGAAATTCAGCTGTTTTCATTGTCGGATTGTTCTGTATACTTAGTTACAGGGGTGGGGGTAAGCTGTCCAGGCCAGTTTATCTTGACCCCCAACCACCTGAGTATCAAAGTAAAATTATTTTGCTAAGTTTTCTCATTTTAAACTATCTGAATGTGATGATGTATCAATCTTTAACATAATTCAAGTCAACTTCAGCTGTTTTCTTTGTCAGATTGTTCTGTTTGCTTAGTTGCAGGGGTGGGGGGTTAGCTGTCCAGGCCAGTTTATCTTGCCCCCACCCACCTGGGTATCAAAGTAAAAGTATTGTGCCTATAACACTTATTTTAAACTATCTGATTGTGAAGATGTATCATTTTAAAACATAATTCAAGTGAATATCAGCTGTTTTCTTTGTCAGATTGTTCCGTATACTTAGTTACAGGGGTTGGGGGTAAGCTGTCCAGGCCAGTTTATCTTGCCCCCCACCCACCTGAGTATCAAAGTAAAATTATTTTTCTAAGTTTTCTCATTTTAAACTATCTGAATGTGATGATGTATCAATTATAAACATAATTCAAGTGAAAATCAGCTGTTTTCTTTGTCTGATTGTTCTGTATACTTAGTTACAGGGGTGGGGGGTAAGCTGTCCAGGCCAGTTTATCTTGACCCCCACCCACCTGAGTATCAAAGTAAAATTATTTTGCTAAGTTTTCTCATTTAAAGTATCTGAATGTGATGATGTATCAATTATAAACATAATTCAAGTCAAATTCAGCTGTTTTCTTTATCTGATTGTTCTGTATGCTCAGTTGCAGGGGTGGGGGGTAAGCTATCCAGGCCAGTTTATCTTGCCCCCCACCCACCTGGGTATCAAAGTTAAAGAATTGTGCCTATTCTTCTTATTTTAAACTATCTGAATGTGAAGATGTATCAATAATAAACATAATTCAAGTCAAATTCAGCTGTTTTCTTTGTCAGATTGTTCTGTATGCTTAGTTGCAGGGGTGGGGGGTAAGCTGTCGAGGCCAGTTTATCTTGACCCCCACCCACCTGAGTATCAAAGTAAAATTTTTTTGCTAAGTTTTCTCATTTTAAACTATCTGAATGTGATGATGTATCAATTATAAACATAATTCAAGTCAAATTCAACTGTTTTCTTTGTCAGATTGTTCTGTATGCTTAGTTGCAGGGGTGGGGGTACGCTGTCCAGGCCAGTTTATCTTGCCCCCCCCCCACCCACTTGGGTATCAAAGTAAAATTATTTTGCTTATTCTACTTATTTTAATCTATCTGATTATGAAGATGTATCAATTTAAAACAAAATTCAAGTCTAATTCAGCTGATTTCTTTGTTTGATTGTTCCGTATGCTTGGTTACCTGGGTGGGGGGTAAGCTGTCCAGGCCAGTTTATCTTGACCCCCACCCACCTGAGTATCAAAGTAAAATTATTTTGCTAAGTTTTCTCATTTTAAACTATCTGAATGTGATGATGTATCAATTTATCCCGGGACAGCTTGCCCCCCCGGGGGGCAAGTTAACCGCGGTTGGCTTGCCCCCCGGGGGCAAGCTGTCCAGGGGGCAAGATAAACTGGGACACCGGCTAACAAAATGAAGCGTTTTTGTTCATAGTACTCTGCATAATTCGCCTATGTACACCCGAGGTTTGATTCGATTCTGTGCCGACTTTCCCGATTGGCTAGTTGTCATTTACTGTTTTTATGCTGGGTAATTTTTCGTTTTTTTTGTCGACTGCTGACTTTTTTCTAAATTAACCTTTTTTTAAAAAAAATCTTTCAGGAACACTATCAGATTGTCAAAAAATTGGATTCAGAACAGGCCCGGCGTATTGTAGGGCCTGGTCTAGGTCCAATCTGCCTGCAAAGGTTATTGGAAGGCGGCACTAATGGGATGAAGATTAGATGAACGGAAGTTCTTTTAACCCATAAAGCGCCACCTACACTTTGCATCAGACGACAATTTCAAATTTTGCTGCTTTTTCAAAAATAACAAATATAGCATGGTATTTCATGAGAATTTTCTTTTGTCAGACAATTCGCATGAAAAATCATACATAATTTTTTTCAAAAATTAAGATAGATGTAACAAAATTTGTCGTCAGCTGCTGTCATGTTTGGGGCCTAGAGGGTTAAAGTATTCAATATCTCATCATTATATTTTAGTCAAAGAAGCACCGTAAACTGCCTATTTTTCTGCTCAATCACAAAATGATACCAGGGAGCGCAGTGGCTCAGAGGTAGAGTGCCTGACTCGAGACCAAGAGGTTGTGGGTTTGAGCCTCACCGGCAGCGCGGGGTTGTGGCCTTGAGCAAGACACCATCTGCTGAGAACTGGTTCAACGCAGGAAGACCCATCCCGACATGACCAAAAACATTTGACTGGGACCTAAAGAATAGAATCAAACAAACAAAACTCAAATTTTCAACTATATTCTAATTGACACAATTTCAAATATATTCTAATTGAAATAATACACTGAAACGAAGTTCTAAGTGGCCACTTTTCAATTTCGTTTTTTTCTGACTTAGCGCTAATGATATTGAAATGATTTTTTGTCCAAATATGTGTATTTTAATGGACTTGGTGCTTTGGAAGAGTTTTCTATCACTTCACAATTTTTGAGCTCAAAAATGCAAAACTCAAATGTTTGAAGAGAATAAGGTTGTTTCAAATTGAAGTGCATGTGATTTCAAAATCATCTAGCCAACTTGAAAAAAACACAAAACCCCTGAATTTTTGCCTATGAACGATTTTTTTTTACATTTTTTTTAAAGAAGCTACTTTTCCGTATTGTCCAATATTTTCAAAAATAATCAACTGCACATATACTTAAACCAATTTCTAATAGGTCACTTTTCAAACTCATTATTTCTGACTAAACGCAAATAAAATTGAAATGAATTTTTGCGTACATATGTGCATTTAATGAGCAAACGTTTAGCGGTGTTTTGAACAATTTTCTTTTATTTCAAAGTTTTTTTTGGTTAAAAATGCAAAAATTGACTTTTTCAAGAAAAAATGGTTTCAAGAGTAGTTTACTTTATAAAATTGACGTTTAGGTGGTTACAAAATGGTCCGTCCAACTTGAAAAACACCAAACAATTGAAATTTTGCTTATGATAATTTTTTTACGCATTTTTCAAAAAGATGAGATTTTTGAAATTCACCAGTAGCTCCTGATAAAATTGTTAAATACAGTTAATTTTATTTTAACACCGTAGGCCAAACACAGTAGAACTTGATTAGTCCATTTTTGGAGATTATTGTTTTACGACTACTGCACACTTCCGGTTTCATTGTGAGAGTTTAAAAAATGGTTTTGACAGCATTATCTTTGTTTTCAATTCTCAAAGAAGAACGGTAACGTCTGGTGATAATGAATAATCGCAGAAAATTCCAATGCAGTGTTGCTGATAATAAAGTATTACAGAGCAGTGCTAATTCTCTATGTAAATTGCAAGCTTAAAGCTGAATTTCAATGATAAACCTGCTAAAAGTGTTTGTCTTATGTTGTTGAGTAGCAAAAACGACAAGTCTGATGGAAACAAAACTTTTGAGGTTTATTTTTCTTATATCATGGTAGCCAGTAACATCTTCAAACAACCAAAAACGTTAATTGATAAGGGCTCAGTGTTATGGTTTATACTGTAGAAAAAGTGTGCCTTTTTGAAATGAGGGTAACTTTTCTCTAACTTCGTCCATGCAAGAAGTACACGTCATTTTTAAATGAAATAACTTGCAGAGTCTTGGCAAAGTATTGCTTCATTTAAAAAGCATTTATTTTGTATACCCTATGTTTGACTTTCTGAACTAGCATAAAATGTAAGGTGAACGATTAGAATTTGGTCTTAGTATACTTAAATTATTTTATGCGTGTTATTTAATGTAAACATGTTAGACCAAACACAATACAGCTTGATCAGCCAATTTTTTTAACATTTATTCTTTCAAGACTGGTGTCCGTTTCCGGTTTAAACGTAAAACTTTAAATGTCATTAAAATTGCATATGGAGAAGATATTTTTGATATTTTAAATAAAACAGTGAAGCCTATTCATAATGAATAATCACTGATAAATTCAATGCTGTGCCACAGATAATAAAGCATACAGAGCAATGCAAAGTTGATATGCAAATTGCATGGTTAAAGCTAAAACTCTTTGATTAAGCTGCTGATAGTGGCTGCCTTCAAGTTAACGTAGAAAAGAAACGGAGAGTTCAATTGTCACAAAACATTTGATTCTTTTTCATCTTATATCAAAGCTGTTATTAACAGCTTTAAACTAATTAAAATATAAATGGATAACATATCTGAGGAATAATTTTATATAACAGTAAAATGTGTGACTTTTTGAAATGAAGGTACCTTTACTCTGACTTCGTCTGTGCAAGATCTACCAGTCATTTTGAAATCGCATAATTTTCAGAGTCTCAAAAAAGCCTTGATTTTTTTTAAGGAATTAAAATTTTGTAAGTTTGATTAGGCGCAAAAATGTGTAGGTGGCCACTTATAACTTCGTTTCAGTGTACTTGTACTTAAGAAATAGATCAGCTCTAGCAGTGAATTGTTGAGTAATAATTCAAGTTGTTTGGAGGTCAGTTTTAAAGAAGATCAAATCACAAGCAAACAGCACGTTTGCATGTAATTGTAACGTATTTCAAGGGTAAAAACGACGTTAAACCGTCCAACGCCATTACTATTTTGCAGTAACATTGACGTCAGACAGAGCACGCTTTCCTCGCGCTTTCAAAATTGTGACATTATTGTTTGATATAACTCCTTTTTAGCATTGGCTATATAGGCGAGGTGTTCATAAATTCGAGTCGCTTATCTATTCGCCGTCACGCATAAACTCTTTAGCACAATTATGACGTTTCGGGACCAAAAAACTCGATTTTGGGAAAAAATCAAATACTTTATACAGCAAAACCAAGTACATGTATTATCAAAGACCAGACATTTTGCATGCTATGTAATTCTTCATCCTTCTGTTGTCGTCTACTGAACTTTTTCACTTTCAGGACCCTTGTTTTGTTCTTCGACACCAAGAAGTGTACATGATGATTCACACTGACTTCCTGATACAACTATTTGCATGCTGGGTAATTTGTCGTCTGCTGTTTTTCCCGCAATTTGAGTTTCTCAAAAAGTTTTTTTTATGAATATTACCAGAGTGTCGAACACTGAGTCTGATCGAACACTGAGTCTGATCCAGATCAGGCCTGGCGATTTGTCGGCCCTGCTCTGGGTCCAAACTGTTTACAAAGGGCACCAGCAGACGACATAAGTCATCACCATCAGAAAAAGAGATACAACTGCCACAGAAATAAACAGTATGCACGACATTACGTCAAATAAGCCACGTCAAACCTGTTAGTTATTGTCATTTTTTACAACAAAAACGCAGATCAAATTATGCATCCGTGCAGTCGGAACACCGACATTGTTATTCATTGATTCGGTAATTTATTTAAAGACCATTTCTTTTCAATGTTGCTCCGTTTCTTTTTAATTCTGGCTCATGGCGTAGGATAATGGCGGGCTACAGCCAGAACTCCTTCTTCAAAGCCTTAGTGGGTGCATAATACTGAGGTATTGAGCCCACTCTATATGCCAGAGACAGGGGGCCGCCTTTCACCGACGCTATAACTGAAAAATCATCATGTTCTGGCTCACACAAAACTCATGGCTGAGAAACCGCGAAGACCGGTGTTCTCAAATCAACAATACATCTTCAGTCTTGTAGGAAGAAAACATTAGCTCTGTGCCTATTAAAAACTAAATGACCTTTGCTTAAAGTTTGGACCCAGATTTGGTTCGACAAAATGTCGGGCCTGATATGTATTCAAACTGTTTGAGACTCTGACGGTATTCAGAGTTGAGTTCGTGTACACACCGCATACTCTATAGTTCCCAGAAACACAAGGCAAATAACCCGTGGTGTTACAATGTCTTGGAGAAACCTCGGTGTTAGAATGACGTTGTTGTTGTTGTTGTTGTTGTTGTTGTTGTTGTTGTTGTTGTTTTATTTTTTCTCGTTTTTTTCCACAAAATCAAGGCAAATAATTGGGTCTGGTATAACTTTTATAAGTAATAAACAGATGTAAATATACTCAACTACAAAAGAAACCCATCAGTCACTTCTCGGGGCTATTATGGAAAACAGAATGAATTTATACCATATTTCTTAACAATCAGTTCTGCATCAATTCATTGAATAATGTAACAGTTTTACTAAATTCCGTTCAAGCTGTACGCCAGTGTATAGACAAGGGGTCATTTTCAAAAATGACAAGTTTTTCACTGGAGAATGAATATCTCGATAGCATCCAATTCAGTTAACTTGAATTAAATTCGTCAAAAACGGGCATGACTCTCTCCTGCAGCAATAACTGCCTCATAAAGAGGTCGAATTGAAAGCACGTAACGCCGCACAACATACTTGGGAATCCGAGCCCATTCTTAATGGAGAGCAACCTGAAGCTGTCGAAGATTTGGAGGTTGTACTGAACGATCCCGGATGCATAGCAAGAGCTCATCCCACAGCTGCTCTATCGGATTTAGATCCGGGCTTACTAAGCTATCGCGGTTTGTTTTGGCTTCTACACACACTCGATGGCCTCGTCAGAGAGGGACATGCCGGTTATTGGCGAAGTGAACTGATTTAGACGAGGACTCGAGTGTAAACAACTTTTCTGAAACTTGTCATTTTTAGAAATGACCCATTGTCTTTACCTTGGCGTACAGCATGAACACATTAAAGTAAAACTGTTGCATTTTTCAATGCTTTGATGCATAATTGATTGTTCAAGAATATGGTATAAAATATATTTTCATTTCTTAATTATTTTTCCATAATTGCCAAAAAAGTAACTGGTGGTTTTTTTGTAGTTGTATATATATATATCAGCGCTTCCTGAACATCCTTTTTTGGGGATGGCTCAGTGGCGCAGTTGGTAGCGTTGATGTCTGGTGTAGTGCTAGGCGGTGTTGCCGAGGTCGTGGGTTCGAATCTCGTTAGAGGCAAAATATTTACAGCATCTATCGGCTCAGTTGATTCACTATATCCCTCTGTATTTATCTACTGTCTGAATCTGCATCAGTTTCTGATCCTGTGTAGCTCGAAAGCAATGATGTTTGTGAAATTATATTTCCGCACTTCTGATATTTGTCTAATTTCACTTGTATCCTTGGATCCATCAGGCTTTCACTTGCGAACGAAATAGATGCCATCCATTGAAAAAGAACCAATATACGACGTGTACTGCATCAGTCGTCATCAATATCAGCGCTTCCTGAACATCCTTTTTTGGGGATGGCTCAGTGGCGCAGTTGGTAGCGTTGATGTCTGGTGTAGTGCTAGGCGGTGTTGCCGAGGTCGTGGGTTCGAATCTCGTTAGAGGCAAAATATTTACAGCATCTATCGGCTCAGTTGATTCACTATATCCCTCTGTATTTATCTACTGTCTGAATCTGCATCAGTTTCTGATCCTGTGTAGCTCGAAAGCAATGATGTTTGTGAAATTATATTTCCGCACTTCTGATATTTGTCTAATTTCACTTGTATCCTTGGATCCATCAGGCTTTCACTTGCGAACGAAATAGATGCCATCCATTGAAAAAGAACCAATATACGACGTGTACTGCATCAGTCGTCATCAATATCAGCGCTTCCTGAACATCCTTTTTTGGGGATGGCTCAGTAGCGCAGTTGGTAGCGTTGATGTCTGGTGTAGTGCTAGGCGGTGTTGCCGAGGTCGTGGGTTCGAATCTCGTTAGAGGCAAAATATTTACAGCATCTATCGGCTCAGTTGATTCACTATATCCCTCTGTATATATATATATATATATATATATATATATATATATAAAACATCTCGTATACTTTTTACTGGAAGTTGATCTTCAGTAAGAAAAATAATGTAAATATTGGCATCCATTCGCAATGATTTGTGTTTGAAAAAAAATGTCACAGAAGCAGTACGCCATGGGTTATATGTGTTTAAACCTACTAAGATGTTTTTAAGTGTGCAAGTTATTTTACCTATTCTCCTACTGGTGCCATCTGCAGATAACCTTTGTAAGCAGGTTGGACCCAGATGAGATGCGACAAAATGTCGGACCTGATCTGGGTCCAAACTGTTTGAAACTCTGACAGTATTCCTGTAAGAAATTTTCGAAATAGTTAATCTTGAAAAAAAACGAACAACAGCAGACGACAAAAAGCTTGCAAAGTTACACAGTAGGCAAATAGTTAATAACTGCAGCTTTCTCATACAAAACAATAAGTCTATAGATGTACCACGACCTTTGATTTATGACCTTTAGGTCTTTCTATTTCACAAGATTAATGCAGAATGCGTAGAAATGAGCCAGTTGGGCTGGAACATCGATGTATGTCAAAGCTTTTATACTGTAAATAAATGCCTGAAACCATTTTTTTCTAGAACAACATATCAATATTGTGAATACAGTCACGCTTCAACACTTTTGGTTGATCTGTAACAAAAGAATGAAATCATTTTAAAAGTTTCTCTTCAATAGAAAGATAATTGCGATCTTTCAAGCAGAGATTTACTGACGACAACAAATGTTCGACATGTTCGGCCATGACGTTCAGCTGGCGTCGCCATGGCATAAAGTCAATCGAACGTTACGTCGACCAAATTAGTAGCAAATAAAAACTTTGACATGCCTTTTCTTTCATGAACTTCGCATTTTATCTCTTTTCTTCAATGCAAATTATCACATTTGTATCATTTGCATAATCATGAATATTAATTTTAAAAAAAGTAAGGGCCTGTCAGTAAGCAGATATCATCGCCATAATAGCGTTGTTGCATGTTGTTATATCATCAATGACTATAGGGATCACACATGTTTTTTTCATGCATTAACATGTGCTGGGTCCCGAGGATGCTGTTTGAACACGAGGCCGATAGGCCGAGTGGTCAACATCATCCAAAGGACCCGGCAAGTGTTAATGCAATGAAACAAACATGTGTGATCGTTATTCTCGCATATTTTACCTTATTCCAGCCCAATTCGCACTGAAATCGCTGCTAAAACATTAAATTGTCCATTTTCTTACACTGGATTTCTCTAAACAAAATGGCGTCGGCTGTGTACTTTCGAACGTCATAACGTTGTCTCAACGTCATACCCGTGCGCAACGTTTTTGCGAACAAAAACATCGGCGAAATGACCAGTCTGGTCCGCAATGCTTTCCGTATATAACGTCATGCAAATAATGCAGGGCTCATTTTAAGTATTTTCAAGTTCAAACCAATGTTTAAACAGCACGTGAATCTCCTGATTTGAACATAGATTTTCGTTCATTTGACAATTGGTGTAAGCAGATATACGAATAGTCATCTATGCAAGAATATACCATTTGACAACACCATTCACCCGGTGGCCAAATGTAAATTTTATCTAGTTTGCGTCATCATTAATATATATGAAATCTTTTTAAAATGATAGAAAATCATTTATCATATGACGTTGCGTCTGGGAGTGGAATAACACCATGTAATAAAATCGATAAACCACTAGTGGTTTACAGATTGTCGGGAAAGTTATGACGTCCATAACAACGTCTTAATGTCATATGATAATTAGAATCTAGCATTTGTGCTCTTGTATTATTGAATTTATGAAACTCGTTGCGAAAAAGAGATAAAATGCTCGGAAAGCTTCGCATTTTATCTCTTTTCCTCAATTCATTAAAACATGAACACTCATGTAAGATCATCTATGTAAAAATATTAACCTGGGTCGGGGAGGTGGTTGGTAATTAGACCTGCCTCGCACCCCTAGGGTATTTTCTCATGCATGCCAATTTGTTTGATAGGAACCCCTAAATGAGATTAAATTGTACATGAGTTATTTGAAAATGCATGGTTTCCATGGCAACCCATGATGTGATTCTACAGAAATGGGGTGTACCTAGAAAATCAATCATATTTCAGTTGCTACTAATCCTATACTACTCAGTTTGGTATCAGAAAAAAAAATATTAGAAACAGGCATTTTATCCCATAGTCATTTATGCAAATGATCTTTCGTGTATGTCATGGATATTGATGAAAGTGTTAAAAATTGACAGGAAACAAAACAAAAAAGCAAAAGTAAAAGACGCAAATTAACTTATTTCAACCCCAGACCATCCATTGTTACATGTTGTTATATCATCAGTGATACCAGTATCATCTGAAAACCCAAAAACTGAGAGTAAAGTCACAACTGGGAAATTTTTAAATGAGGCCAAATCGTTCAGCGGCACCTCCTAAATGACAAATGACAATAGTCCACAAAAATAAACTCATTATGTTAAAACACGTGGTTCTCAGGGCAACCCATAATACAGTCATAAAGAATTGGGTGTGCCTGCAAAAATACCATATCTCACCAGCAACTCATTATAGAAATCAAAAGTTGAAACCTATTTAATGCTATGGCATAGAACGTTTGTCTGATAGTCTGATATGCAAATAATTGACATATTCATGAATGTCAACATTAGGAATGAGAGAAAATTTACAGAAAAAATAAGGTGTGTACCTAAAAATAACCTATATATCAGCTAATAATTGCATGTGTTATACAACCTAGCTTTGTGCCAAAATTGGCTAAGTAATGCATTGAAAACATTTGAAATGAGGGGGAAATTGCAGAAAAAATATGGGGTTAGTGCCTTCAAAACTACTAATCTCAGTTGCTAAATGCACTAGAGTACTAAATTTGGCACCAAATTTATGCTAAGTCCTGACACGCAATTCCAATTGTCTGATATGCAAATGGTCAATTTCTTATATTCATTAATATTAATGAAAACATGAGAAATTAGAGAAAATGTATAGGAACATGTAGGGGGAGTACCTACAAATGTTCATTGTCCTAGAGTACCAAAATTAGTAAATAAGTGCTGAGATAGTACCCTTTTACCTAATGACAAGATTGTAATTTATTTTATTATCATATCAATGAATATTAATGAAAACATTTGAAATGAGAGGAAATCGCTGGAAACTTAATGAGGGAGTACCTCCAAAACTACTCGTAACTCAGCTGCCAGTTATAACAAACTTCAAATTTTGGTAGCTTATCAACACAGTTAATCTGTTATCATGTTGCTTCAATGTAAATAGTCATGCATATAAATAAAAACAGAAATGAGAGAAACAATGCAGAAAAATAAGGGGGTGTATCTTCCAATATTGCACATATCTCAGCTGCTAATTGCCCTAAAGTAATAAACTAGGCACCAAGTTAATGCTTTACACAATGTTTTGATATACAATGATCTAATTATAACATTCATTAATATGAATGTGAGAGTTAGATAAAACAGCAGAAAAATCGGGATATGAGTACAAAAGGGCCATTGACATTTTGAGCCTTATACGCCTATTTTTTCTGACCCACAGAACGCCAGTTAGTAGCTTCTGGTGTGATGCATGTAGTATCAGTGCAATAGGTGAAACTGATGTCAAGAGCCAGCTTCCAAAATATCTTTAGAATTCATACGAACTCAAAAGATATGGCTGGTTGAGCGGGGTTGGGTCTGATATTTCAAAATAAGGGAAAATGTTTTTTCGCTCTTTTTCTTGATTTTTTGGTATGCATGGTACTATCTATTGCATAAAACATAATGCAGAATGTTTACAAATCATAATAATTGATGAACAATGTTTTAAACACAAAATATGTTTTGTAATAAAACGATATTGGGGAATTTAAGAGTTACCTGTACATTTTTGTGTCCTACATGTACCGTAAATAATAGAAAAGCTGAAAGCTTAACAAAAAGAAATAAATATGAATCAAAGTGTTCTATTTTGAATAGCGTTGAATAGCGTTGGAATGTAGAACTGACTGTCTCTAAATACTTTGGATATTAATTTTGCTTGTTGAAAAATACATGTCAAAATGCATTTAAAATATCTGAATTTTTATGGTATATATGATCTGTGCTGAGAGTGACCAAAGTGACATAATACCTTGAACAGTAGGTGTTTACCTGTAATGTAGGCCCACTTCGAATCGAACTATAGTTCCTACTATAGTAACTATAGTTTGATTCGAACATCACTAGTCGCAACTATAGTGACGCCTGGAACCTACTACAGATCAACGGTGGGCCAGAGCACCGTTACAGATCAACGGTGGGCCAGAGCACCGTTACTCTAGTAGCTTGTCTTGTTCCCTCCTCTAAACCTATCTAGCAAGATGGATTCAAGATCTGTCAATAGCATCATAATAATTTTTTACAAAATAAATCCTTGCTTGGCTGTATTTGCAGTCCTACTTATTCGTTATTGTTAATTAGAGTAGGCTGTGTAGTATATGCATATCATTTTCGTCTACGATGAAGAATTGAAAGGGACATACAGTGCTATTCACTTTGTTTACTTGCAAACCCACTAAAGTTGCAACTATAGCTGTTCGGGTGTAAATGTGTGCACGCATCCATTACGTCCGAACTTTAGTAGGAACTAGAGTAAGAAAGAGGGTAAAGATCAGAAATCGATACAATCAAGCACCACACCTGACCCAGGATACCAATTGGAAAGTGACAACGCCACAATTAGACATCACAAACGAGAGCCAAGAGGTCAGCCCTTTCCCAGCAGGTGACCACAAGGCATCAATAAACAAACGTGCATGAAATCATAACAAAACAAGACAGAAATGACATAAATGATCCACAAAAGAAGCACCGCCTTGGAACGGTCAGTAAAAATATTTTACTGGAGGGCTTAAGCCTACTTTACGGTGCACCAACCTCACCCTTAGTTCAGATGTGGATCAAGACACATAGATGTTTGGAATACATGAAAGACCCCTAACTTATCAATGCATCATTTCCTAGAACATATAAATCAAGATATAAGAAGGAGATAAAGCAAAGATAAGGACTCAACAGTAAATATAACTGAATACTGGAGCAAAAAAATCCAATAGGTAAACCCCGGTGGGCCTGACAACAGCCAGAGCAAAGCATCAGGCCCCTACCATCCCATCAATAGGTAAGTCTTTAAGTCAGAACCGTCATAGAGTCTGAAGTCCAATCCACCGGCGTGCAATGAAAGAGGAAATCAAAGTTGCCAACCGTGATTGGGTTAACCACCAAGCATGCAGTCTGCTTCAATACATTAATGTTATACCCATTTTTTTATAATGGGAAATTATTTTAATGAACTGCGCTAGAACCATAGAATTCAGGTTCCGAAAGTCCTTTGCGCAGGAGAGATTTAAGTCCAATTTGGAATTTAGATATCAATCATAGTATCGTCTATAAAATTTAGAAAAGGTTTTGCGAAAATTTTGATACCAATAGCCTTGTTTAAGAAGTTTCTGAGTTGACAATTTATTGAGAGTGTTGATCTCTGCAACATGGCTAAATGCTCCAGCAAAACGAATGAGTTGAGAGATATAGACTCCATAGGATGTAGAGCGAGGAACATCGCCATCTAAAAATGGGAAAATGACAATTTCAAAATCAAAGTCGTCATGTTATCATAAACTTTGTAGAAACAATATCTTTAGAAATTGACAAATGCAAGTCTAAAAGCGCAGCTTCGGTATCAGAGGTATAAGCTTTATTTAGTTGGAGCTCTGAATGGTATATTCGATTTACCATAGTGTCAAAATAAACATTATTAATGTTTAAAATATCGTCCAAATATCTGGATGTAGTGTTAAAAGCATCAATAATATCAGCCTGCTTATCATCAGAAAGAGCCATCATAAAGTCCCTTTCATATCAAAACCGGAATAAATCTGCAACCAAGGGAGAATAGTATGTGCCCATAGGAATCCCAATTACTTGTCTATACAACTTGGTTCCAAATCGAATAAAAACGTTGTCCAACAAAAAGGTCAGCGCATCACATACATTAAGACAAGACATTGCATGATATTTTTTAGGTTTTTTTCTGAAGTAAAAAATGCGTTTCTGTCGTTACATGCAAGGTAAGGAGAGCTTTCTCTATTGTAGGTTCTTTCAATAAGATCAAAAAGTTTATCTTTAATTAAATTATGAGGTAAAGTAGTGTAAATGGTAGAAAAATCATAAGTAGACAAACTGGTCTCATTGAAATATCTAGCTTTAAGTTTATCCAAAATTTCACCTGAATTTTTAATAGACCAAAATAGAGTTTTACCGGATATCTCATAAACCTTTTCACAGTACTTGATAACGTGTTTTAAGCAGCTTTAAGACATGCAGTTAACAATTTAGAAAATTCTGTGGTCGTACAAGAACTAGAATTAGCAATAAATATTGCTTTTAATTATAGGGTTTAAATGGAGTTTAGGTAACCAGTACAACGTAGGAACTTTGTCTTGGTTTTTTTCAGCTTTAACACCAAAATGTAGGGCTGTATGACAACCATGCCCATCGACAACTACCCTCTCACTCAAAGAAGGCGGCATTTTATAGGCATTGGTAGCAACAAGCTCACGCTTAAGAGTATGATATAATACAATCGTCAAACAACTACAACATTGTTGGCAGCTTTATCTGCTGGAACAAAAACATAGTTCATATGAAAATCCTGGATACCTTGTTTAAGATGACGAAGAGAAGATCTAGGTTTAGGGGGGTAAAAGATGTGTATTACGAGAGTAAAATGAAATACGAGTATCAATAATTTTAAAAATGTTAATTTTTCATTCCTTCAAGGCATCAGGTTCAACATTTTCTCGTTTGCACCAACGATTACTGAAGTCATTTAAAGAAGCAGCGATCTCTCTACGACATTTAGGGAAATCAATATTAGAGAAAAAATCTATATTTAGGACCTTTCGAAATAATATTATGAGCTCCTAGAGTCAGGAATGACATTTTGATTACCTGTCATTACATGCCCTGCAGGGGAATATAAATAATTAGAATATTGACAATCTCAGGAGTCAGGAGTATTGCAATCTATATTTGTATCCGTTAAAATTTTATTAAAGTTAAATATAGAAGACCTTATTGGTTTGTTATATTTATAGCAAATGATAGGAGTTTCAGAATTATAAAAGTAATTTGGAATAGATGAAATCACTAAATTATCCTTAAAGATACTATGTAAATCAATAAACTCCATACCTTTGTTAATGAATGGAATTTTGATAAAATGTCGTTTATGGTTGACATCAGAATCGATATAAGGACTAAGGAAATGTTGAACACAGCACCTTGTAAGAAGTGGTGCTTTATATAACTTGTTTGCTATATCGTAAAATTTATTAGCCTATAACTCTAACTAGTTCGATTCGAAGTGGGCCCTAGATAGTGCAACATTTTGCATGCCAGTGCAGATTTTTTTCGTCTGCAGAAAACTTTTGCAAACAGTTCGTTGGTCTTGATCTTGATCCAAACTGTTTGACAATCTAATAGTGATCCTGGGCGATTTTTTAAAAGGCTAATTTTGAAAAGTCAGAAGACGACAATAAAAGCATGTCAATAACATTATGCAAAGAGGAGATAAGTACAGAATGTTTGCAAAAGAATGCGTCATAAAATAACTGTGAACGTTTTCATATGAAAAAATACATAAACCATGCTAATTCTACGTCTAATCTTTATGTACTTTATATTAAACTAGCACAGAATACAAAACAATTTAGGAGGCTGGTCCTAGAGAACTTCATTACTGTCATTTATTCCTTATTTGGTAGAAAAGGCATTTATGGGCTTAAGCCCTGGGTTTTAGGGCTGCAGAACATCACTCCCCTTGTGCCAGCAAGCCACGTTCATATGGTAACACAAAAGCAGGCAACAGCTTTGTCTGGCACACAGGGGGTCAATATTTTTATAAAATGTTTTCTGATTTTTATATATTTAGATATAAAACTGATTGTCCTAACCAAACTTTTACATCTTTGGAACATATAATATGGAAATTGGATTTCACTTTCATAACGTGCTCAAGTCTTGCTAGCTTAACTTTGAAGAGAAATACAGTTGGCAAACTTTTATTTTTACTGAAAACCATAGGCATTTACCAACAGCAAGAATCTATGATCCTTTCTTATTTTTCAGTTGCTCATTGCCCTTGTATACAAGACTTTGTGCGAAATATATGTATATGCTAAAGTACAAACCTTTTGCCTAATGATGCGATATGCATATCGTCTAATTATCATATTCATGATTATAAATAAAAACATTAGAAAATGAAAACTGTAGAAAAAATGAGTGTGTATTTATAAAACTACCAATATCTCAGCTGCCATTAATTCATAAACTTCAAAACTTTGAAATAATCAAAACCTAGTTAATGTTAACTATTTGATGTGCAAATTATCCAATCTGAATATTCATGCATGCCAATGAAAACTTAACAAGAATAATTGAAGTCAAATTAATGGGAGTGTACCTACAATATCACTAGTATCTCGCTTGCTAATTATCTTATACTACTAAACTTGAATTAAGTAAGTCGTTTTGTCTTAGCATTAATGTGGTACCAAAAATAGTTAATGAGTATGATCAGGAAATACCACAATCACAAACCGCAGAAAACCCCATGGCACCGCGAGGAAGAGCCACTCAACCGTAACGAGACACCAGGAAGACAAATTAAGCAAAGCAACCGGCTCTCTCTTCCCCATCAAGATATGATTGCAATACTAGAATGGACATAAAGTAACGTACAACAAAACATAGAACAATTACAGACTTCCACAATGGGAGTAACAATAAACAAAAAGTCAACAACAACATAACCGCCATCTTAAAACGGACAGCAGCCTAAGCCACCAGGGGGCTTAAATGCATTTTACTGGTACCTAATCTTCGCCCTAGATTCTGCTGTTGTTGAAGTACAAGAAATGTTCAGCTCGCATGAAGGCCTTCTAACTAATGCAATGTATCATCATGGAGAAACACTCTAATCAAATTAACACACAATGATGAAACAAAGAAAAGGGCTCATGACATACAGATAGTCAGAGCTAAAGAAAACCTCAAGTTAAGCCACGGTAGGTCCAGCTACAGATAAGCATCAGGCACCAACCCTTCGGTTTAAGCTTTACGTCAGAGCTGTCATAGAGTCTGAGGCCTGACCCACCGTCGTGCAATTAAAGCGGAAACCATAGCTATAAACCGTGATTGGGTTTAAGACCAGGCATGCAGACTGTCTCATGATATCCAAATTATTTCCAACCCGTATATAACGTTTTACAATCTTTTTGAATTGATCACTAAAATTAGATTTTCCAATAATTCGTTTGAATTTACAGTTAATGCAATGAATGTTTGGTAGTATAGAACAGTTAACGGCAGAGATATAGCTAATTTTGTTTGTTCACCCCTTTTATTTTTTATCCTCCAATGAAGAGAGAGGGATGTAGTTTTGGCATCGTCTGTGCATCAATCCATCTATCTGTCCTTCCATCCTTATGTCTGCCCATCTGTTCAGATCCATATCTGAGTATGCATAGATTAAATTTGATGCATTCTGTGTATAAATGATTAGTACCATGCACAGTCAATATGCTATTAGCTGCGTCAAAATCGACTCGTTAACATTTGAGTTATTGCCCTTGACTTAGCTTGGATTGGCAATTATAGTGCAAATACTACATTGGCATTTTGTGAAATGATCTTCACATTTTCCAAAATCTGTTATTTCTAGCAGTGTATCACAATAGGCCGTAACTGCCTAGTGCCTGTAGATAAGCACAACGGGGTAAAATGTTAACCCCATCCATCTCACTCCTTAGTGGGGATCAAATGTAAAATATCTAAATTAACTAAGTCATCTGTCAATATTTTAACTTAAACTTTCCATGCGGACAGCGGAATGATAGATATGAAACAAATCAAATGGGATGCCTCGGTCCGATCTTTGTGGGCGTGACTGAGGTCCAAAATCGACTTTTTCAGAATATGGTCATGTTGCATATCAAATTAAAGGGAAATGAAACGTACGAAAACTTACATGCAACTATTTGGCCCTTACACACACCCTTGACCGCTGGGATGATGTAAAAGGTCAAAACAGATTTTTTTCTGAAAGTTGTCATATTGCATACTATAAACAGCGTCAAAAGTTAAGCACCACTAACTTCGTAAGCAAGGTTATGTGATGCAAATAAACCTTATAAATAAAGATAAATGCATCATATATGGAAACCATCATGCTATTTTGCCAAAATATGTGATGATGAGTTCAACAAAAAGCACATAGTGGTCAACTTATTTTCATTGCAACTTTGTCTGCATGAATAAATGCTGAAAATTTTGTGTGAAAGGGCACAAAATTTAATTCAAGATGCTGTGGGTTACTTCTTGAAGATTCAATGGCAAAAGGGAGAGTTTTTATGAGCATTTATTTTTAAATTTTCATTTAAACATTGATGCAAAGTTTCATAACAGATAAAGATTTTCCATGTTCAGTAAAATTACTTCACGGTAGTTCGAAAATTGTTTCAGCAAAATTTAGGTGCTGCTTAACATTTGACACCGTGTATATAAAGGACAACATGATACAACATGATAGCAAAAACTTTACCCTTACAGTCACACTCGATCCCTGGGAAGTGGTCAAAATGTAAAAACAGTTTTATTTCTGAAAGTGGTCATATAGCATATCAAATTAAAAAGTATGAAGCACAGAGAAAAATGCAAGCAAGAACTTTGACCTTACACAGACCCTGACCTCTGGGGTTGGGGTAATATGTCAAATATGGAAAAAGTATTGATATTTCAACATGCTATATTAAATGCTAAATAAATTGCCTGGATCGATGCAGTAATTGTGGTCAAATACGTTTTTGTGATCTACCGAAAAAAAGAATCTATTCTGATTTTAATGAGTTTGAAACGTTATTTTTCGCATTCTGAAAAATCAATACTTTATTTAAGTCTTCCTTAACTTTAAGGGGGCATTGTAATTCCGGACTCTGATGAATAGTAAGTACTTTCTAAACAGCCGTTACGCTATTAAATTGTAGCGTAACTGTGTTACATGTTTACAAAAATGGACTATGTCCACTTATGCTCTGACGTCACTTCAAACTTGTCATAAATCTACTGTAGTATATTGACCCACACTTCCAACGCAAAATGCATAATTTAAGTTAGCAAACAAAGTTTGGTCAAAATTATTGTTTCGTTTAGAGATTAATACAGACGCTCACTCAATCAGGTGGTGATTAAAAGGAATGACTGACTGACTAAATACTGCTTTCATATTCACAAATGAGTGTTCTGTCTTTTGATAAAAAAAAAGTGTTACAGTGGATGAAATAATATACGAAATATTCAAGGTGCAGTCCGATTTTTGCGTTAGAAGTGTGAGCCAGTTTATCATATTCTGGCTCACTTTTCATTCTACAAGTCCATCATACTCATTTTGATGATAAAACACATAAATGTCTGTTTCTGCATTATCAACTGCATCGTCTATATAATCGCGAATGGTCGCTTTTATCTTCTTATGCAACCTTTTCTGCTGTCGGTACGTTAGTGCGTTTATACACATAGATTTCACTACCTTTGGAAGGGCGCAAATAACCAATACAGTAAACACGTGCGAGATCAGAGACAGATCGCGGAACGTATCAAATCGAAAGAGAAGCTCAATAGATATACTCAGAACCAAAAATATTACAAAAAGGTGAAACAGTGTATGAGCAACCTGTATTCTCTTTGGACAATGTCGATCTACTATAATCTTCCATAGGTCAACAGGAAGTCTATCGTTAGAGAGTACCAAGGCGTTTTCGTGTTCATTTCCAAGTTCTTCCTCAACACGTTTACATGCTTTAATACTGATATAAAGCAAATCGTGATAGGTGCTCTGGAAATTCTTAAAACTCTCAAAGATGTAATAAATAACCATGAACGTTAAGATAAAATATCCATAGGACAGTTTGGGAAAAGCAATAACACCTGTATAGGTGAACATTATTATTTTTGTCAAAAACCAAAATGCGTCAAAGAATACTAGACAATACAGATACCAGGTGTAGATGTAACTCAAAGTTACCAGGACAGTAAGAATGTTACCAGCTAATCGTTTTATTCCAGTTGTTGGAAGAAAAAGTTCCTGCGTAGCTTTAACATACGCCTTGAGAAAAATAAAGAAACAACTGACGACGGGGAAAGGGAAGTAAATACAAGAGATGACCAGTTCGATGAAACAAAACCCTATGTACAGAAGTAATAATGGGAATCCAATTGTAACTACCAACAATGAGCTGGGGAGAAGTAATTTTAATAGAGGAACCATCCTCTTAGAGAATCTTGTTACGAAGAGCTTGAAAGTTTGCTTCAAAAATCTACAATTTAGTAACATAAGAACTTGAGACAGAAGGGTTTTTTCAAGTCTCTTGTATCCTGTCGCATTAGCCACCCGTACACCAGCTAATCTTCCTTTACTTTCTACACTCAATGTAATTAAAAATGATGACTTGCCATTAAATTCTATCAAACCTCCTTCAATTACCTTCTCTAAGTTGTAAGGAACTACAGTCAGAAGGCATTCAAATACAAGCCACAATGGTAGCGCCACAAAAGGACCCCCAAAGTAATGTAAGAAGTACTGCGTAGCCATCTCATAACCAGCCAACATAGAGCTAAAACTCAGAAGTGCACCTTTGCCTACAGCTGCCTTAATAAGTTCATCATTATACAGATAGTCTAGATAAACTCTTAACATGGTAAAGGCTAAAGGGATATTGAAGATCACAATTCTGATCACTCGTGAAATTACTTGTCCCTCTATTTTGCAGTGACTGAGAGGCTCACAAATTGTTTTCGAGCATGTAATTGGGGGGCCATGTTTTGACATCCTTACTAGTTTTATCTTTTTGGCATCTTCGACTCCAGTGCTGACATCTTCCATGCTTATTGCATGTCTTCTTCTCTTTCTTGCAGACATAACTAGTCCACCAAATACAATCAGCAGTAGTGGATAATACGCGAACAGAATATGCCCTATAATGATTGGTACAAGCCACCAGACCGCTTGGAAACTATAATGGTGATGCTGTTTGCTACAGTTTACTTCTCTTTCTTGTGTCAGATGATCTAAAACATATTTACAACATTAATACTCGATTGTCTGAATTGTGCAAATATAGTGTTCACAAACAGCAAACACGAAATCTGATTGAATGTGAAAGTAAGTAATGGTGCAAAGATCAGGAATCGATACAATCAAGTACCACACCTGACCCAGGATACCAATGGGAAAGTGACAAACTCACAGAAGACACCACAAACGAGAGCCAAGAGGTCAGCCCTTTCCCAGCAGGTGACCACAAAGCACATATAAACAGACGCGCACAAAACATAGCAAACACAAGACAGAACAAAAACATAAAAGATCCACAAAAGAAGTACCGCCTTGGAACGGTCAGTAAAATATTTTACTGGAGGGCTTAAACCGGTTTAACGGCGCCAACCTCACCCTTAATTCAGATGTGGATCAAGACACATAGATATTTGGTTTGCATGAAAGACCCCTAACTTATCAATGCATCATCTCCTAAAACATATAAATCAAGATATAACAAGGAGATAAAGCAAGGATAAGGACTCAACAGTAAATTAAACTGAATACCGGTGCAAAAGAAATCCAACAGGTAAACCCCCGTGGGCCCGACAAACAGCCAAAGCATCAGGCCCCTACCATCTCATCAATAGATAAGTCTTTAAGTCGGAACCATCATAGAGTCTGAAGTCCGACCCACCGGCGTGCAATTAAAGAGGAAAGCAAAGTTGCCAACCGTGATTGGGTTGAAGTCTCTTTGCGTAACACCAATAACTAGAATTATACATATCGTCCTTAGAAGCAATAAATGCTGTCATGTTACCCAGAGCATCACCAATTATTTGGTCCGCGTTCTTTCCAACAATGAGTTTACCACATTCACCGCCATTCGTCGAGTATATTTCAATAGGCAGTGGTTTCGTCTGTGTGTACGACCACAATAGCCCGAGGGAAAGATACCCATAGTCTCCTGGTAAATACAAGTACTGATGGCCTCCATTTTCTCCTTTATATGTCCATATCCATCTCCAATGCATGATCACTGGTTTATCTTCAGCTACTGATACATTATAAAATGTCAGATTAAGATGAACAAAATTGTGCTTATACTTCAAAATTTCATATGAAAACTCCTCTGCCGACCTTAGCGATACATTTAATTTACAAGCTCTGTCATGTTGGCTGTTTACTGAATCAATTATGCTATTGTTTATAAGACCTTTGTTAGATTGCTCATTCTGAAGGTCATTATTTATATTTTCTGTTACTCTTACACTTGGTAACTGGTCGAATTTTCCAGAATAGGAATGTGCAGATTCTATAGCGAAAATAAATGAGGCACAAAAAAGTAACACTTCCACAAAAGCCATTCTTCGTCGTTTCAGTGAATTAGATATAGTGCAATACATCAGCACAGGAGTATTTTGAAAACATGTCGCAGTGAAGTCATTTCACCTGAAGAACGTGTTGTCTAATAAAGTGACAAAGAGTCGTTTAAAATTGATGGATTCCCTACTGAAATTATTACTTTAGATTAAAAACCAAATACCACCATTGATCCATATGTATGAATATACATGTAAAACACGTCTTGTAAACTGAAAATTATTTTATCCTCCATATTACTTCAAAGTCAAGGTCAAGGTAAATGAAATATTAATATTTTTGGTTGAAAATTAGAAATATTGACAATATTTAAAAACAAATTTCTTTAATTCGGTTATATTTAGCTTCTTCCTTTAAAAATATGCTGCACAGTATTACATTGTTAAAATAACGTGACATTATGCCTTAATTATCGTTTTGAAGGTCAAGGTCACAGAAGCCAGAAATAACCATTAAATGAGCGATTTTCGCACATATATAAGTCTATTTCTCTATTATTTGATGTGATTTGGTTTGTATATTTACTCTTTACATCAGCAACTACAATGCCTTTTAAGCTGAAATAATTTTATCCTCAATATTACTTGGAGTTCAAGGTCAAGGCCACTAAAATTTTAATATTTTTGGTTGTAAATTGGAAATATCGACAATACTGATTTTTCATTTCGGTTATGTTTAGCTTCTTGCTTTAGAAATATGCTGCGCAGTATAACATTGTTAAAATAGCATGACAAAATGTCTAAATTATCATTTTAAATATCAAGGTCAAGGTCAAAGAAGCTAGAAATTGGCATAAAATGGGGGATTTTCACGCACATTTAAGCATATTTCTCCATATTTTTGCAATTAGGTGTGTATATTTAATATTTATTTAACTAACTACAATGCCTTTTAAACTGAAATATTTTTTCCTCCCGATACCCTCAAGGTCATTGTCAAGGTCACTGAGACTTAAATATTTTTGGTCATAAATTGGAAAAATGGACAGTATTTGTTAACCAATTCCTTTAATTCAGTTATGTTTAGCTTCTTCCTTAAGAAATATGCTGCATAGTATAGTATTTAAAGATAGCATGACAAAAGGCCTTAAATAGGAATTTTAGGGTAATGCTCAAGATCACAGAATCAATAAATGAACATTAAATGATTGATTTTCGCACATATTATAGTCTATTTCTCCATAATGTGGTGTGATTTGGTTTGTATATTTCATCTTAATTTATACAACTACAATGCAATTTAAAATGAAATAGTTCAATCCTCCAGATTCATTCAAGGTCGAGGGCACTGACACTTTAATATTTTTGGTCATTAATTGGGAAAAAAATACAAAATTTGTTGACTTAACTATGGGGGAAATAGCAAAATAATTTCATTTTATCTACCGCGTTAGTTTTTCAATGGATAACTTCTTTTATCATATACTTTTACTAGTATTGCTCTTGATACTATAGTCCTGCCGCAATAATAAGAAACGCGAAAATCTGGAATATTATTTTATAACTAGCATTTTTCCGAACGTTAGGCTCAAATCTGGATTTAGAAAATCCTGCAGTGTCAGAAGAAAATTGTTTGAAGTATCTACTACCACTGCCCTGACCCCTAATCTCTTGGGAATTTCGACATTTTTAGGCTTTCTGAAAAGCGGGGGGAATCCAAACGGTGTAACAGCCATGTGATGGCCAATATATCTGTACTTAATATTCTACAGGTAAGTGTCAAAAGCATCACCCATTTTAAAATCGCGATTGTTTTGTACATGCCAGTTTTATTTTTAAGCACTGCCATTCAGTTGATAGTATCGGTTCAATCAGCGTAGACACATATCCAACTGATCCAATACGATCAGTTTGATCCGAGTAAATACTGTTTGCTATGTTTGTAAGGACATTTTCTATTAAAACAGCGTGATGTGGCAATTATGGACAGTTTTATATATAAAATAAAATAAACAAACTTTTATAGTGGTAAACGGCCTAAACATTTTCAACTACATATGTAGTATTATAGTCAACCATTCATTTTTTGTAATTAGTTAATTTGAGCTAATTACATACATTCTTTCAATGGTAACACTCAAGTCAGGGATAATCCTGGACCTAAATGATGATGGGCCCTTAAAATGGGCCAATGGCCCATATCCTATTCAAATCCATGCAGATTGCATAATTTTAATGGGCCTTTCGCAAAATTTGGTGGGCCCAAGAATCCTTAATATCTATATTAGAGCATAATTGACATGAGCTTTGAATAGCTTATAAATGAGGCCCAGCTAAAAATAACGTTCATTTTAGCAGAAATAATAGTTTTCTAACAAAATGGATTAGGCCTATCCCAGGATTATCCCTGTCAAGTGTCAAATAAGTGGAATAAAATGCCCAAATTCTACCATCAGAATTATTAGAGCAAAAATTAGCCGTAATACCGGCTAATATCTTTAGTCAAAATACTGCCTGAAATGATTCACGATTATTGAATGCTCAATGCGATTTAAATTGAAAACGTACATCTAAAGTCCTTTATTCCCGATTCTTATTTATGCAGCAGTTCTTTATATGTACGATACACTTTATGCTATACTGAACAATAGTGAAAATGCTACATTACAATATTTTATTTTTGGACGAAAAATATTAACTAAAGCTTAATAATGTTTTCAAGACATCCAGCAAGCGATTCGTCGAAGCTCCACCAATTTGTTCCGTTTGATGCCTGAGTTATTCCATTCATTGAAGTTTGCAATTGCGCATGCGCAAAAAAGATTGTTATGCTTATCAGAATTCGTCATACTCGTGTTGCATTAATACAAAAGAAAACTGTATTATCACTTGAAACAAGCTCAGAAATCAATTTCGAATTTATCAAATTTATAAAAAATAAATGTAAAATGTCCCCCTTTGACAAAAACAAATAGGGAATATTAAATATTTGGTAATCTTCGATTTATCACGAGTTTCGAATACTTTCTTCCTTTTGCCTAATCAGGTAGACCTATCAGCACACTGTTCCTACCATTTCTCGACCAGTAATGTGCTCAGACTCAGATGCAACAACACATTGATTTTCCTATGGAGATTTCAGTGTTAAAATATCAAGCTTGGCCAATTTGACGACAAACCCGCTTTCTTAGGTTGCTTTTCTAAACGATCAATGCATATTTTTGGTTGTCATATGTCTAAGACTACAATTTCGTTCAGTCGGATCTGGTTGGCAGTGGATTTCTGAAGGCCTAAACTGTGTGAGATTTCTGTTCAAATGTGTAACCTGAAAAATTGGACCCCTGTCACATTTAAATTATTTTTCCGTCTTGTTTGTGTTATGCTTTCGTGCGCGTCTGTTTATTGATGCCTTTTGGTCCCTTGCTTGGAGAAGGGCTGACCTCTTGGCTCTCGTTTGATGTCTAATTGTGAAGTTATCACTTTCCAATTGGTATCCTGGGTCTGGTGTGGGCTTGATTGTATCGATTCCTGATCTTTGCCCTCTTTATTACGTTCATGTGTTTCCTCGGGACAACATCCGTGAACCTTTTACATTATGCTTAACCCAGTCTTTGAACAATCAGATACACTTCCATTTGCTTTACTGGATTGCATTATTTTGCATATAAATGGCAAACAATTCAGGTGAAGCGTTTTCACTTTTGTTCAGTATATAACCTACACGGGGATCACGGACGAATTATTTAGTCAACCGTTGCATAATATTAATAAACTGGGTCAGTTTATGTCCATTCTACCAACAGTAATACTCCCCCGTTGAAAAGAGCCAAAAATATGCCAAAATTCCATCTAATTACAGAAAAACACAGCAAAATCATCAGGTTGAAAATTTTGTCAAAAAATACTGCAGCTTTTTCTACCCGCATATCGAAAATTTCTAGAGAAAATAACGTGAAAAGATGCACTTAAAGTCGATTTTTCGCGTTTCTTATTAATGCGGCAGTACTTTAGATTTTTGGCCCAAGCGTATCGGCCAAGTCAAATAGAGCTGTCCAGCCTTGGGATCCAAAAGTCATGTTGAGGGCTGATACTAGGGCTGATTTTTTTCTGTCCCGCCCTCCCCAGCAGTTGATCTCGCCCTGGAGAAAAAACAGGGAAAATTTGCAAAACAATTGTAAAAAATAAAGAAAGTGGACGTAAAAAAAAAAGAAAAAAGACGTATTCTTACATATTTTTACCTGATTCCAACCAAAATCACACTGAAAACACCGTTAAAACATTGAAATATCCAATTTTTACACCGAGTATCTCCATACAAAATGGCGTCAGCGTCAAACTTTCGAACGCCATAACGTCACAACGGTCATAACCGCACGCAACGTTTTCGCGAACAAAAGGATCGACGAAATGGCTTTGGGCCGTTGAGGCTTATAAAGTCACTTAACTTAGTGATTGTCAAAATAAAAAAAAAATGATAGATTTTTTCAATAGCTCTTTTACACGCATAAGTATATGATAAAAATATTATTACACAGTGTTTTTGATCCCAGCCCTGATCTCAGCCCTCGGAGTGTATCAGCCCTCGCCCTTCGGGCTCAGGCTGATACAGTCTACTCGGGCTGAGATCAGGGCTGGGATCAAAAACACCGTGTAATAATCTATATGTCACGAATATTGTTATGACCACACTAACATAACGCTTTTCACAGTGACAAGTAACATCATATGGACGTACCTTACAAAATGCAAATTTTCATTTAAGTAAACAAGCTTTGTTGGGGATAAAATCGCTTAGGATAAACAGAATCTTTCACCAGTGATTATTGGAGGCTTGTTTTATAAATTTCATATTAAATGATCATGAGTGTAAGATCCTTTAGCTATTGCTTCTATGACCTTGACCTTTAGGAAGAAAATAATGGTGCAAAGATCAGGAATCGATGCAATCAAGCATCACACCAGACCCAGGATACCAATTGGAAAGTGATAACTTCACAATTAGACATCAAACTTAGCTCAGGACTGCATTCCACACAAACAAGTTAGAATTAGGCCACATGATTTACCGTGGATTAATGGCACAATTCGCAAGCTCATGAGGAAACGCAATCGACTCTATAAAAAGTACAAACGTAATAAAACTGTAGAAAATTATGAATCATTTAAGGACACAAGAAACAGTGTAACTTCAAGCCTACGTAAATCTAAGAAAGAGTATTTTAAATCCTTAGCAGATAAACTAAAATCATCAAGTCTAGCTACGTCAGACTACTGGAAAACCCTTAAATCTTTTATCAAACCGTCAGTCGACACGTCAATTCCTCCTATCTTTCATAATGGGTCTTATATTTCTGACAGTAGCGATAAGGCAAAATTATTAAATGACTTCTTTGTCAGTCAAACATCATTAGACGATTCAAATGCCACGCTTCCAAATACTGATCTACCTGCCAACGACACACTTCACAATATAATAATTACAGTAGAGGAAGTTCGATCTGTTCTACAGACACTAACACTGGGGAAATCTTCTGGGCCTGATAATATTAATAATATAATTTTGAAAGAAATATCATATCCTATCTCCAAACCGTTGTGTGATCTTTTCAATTATTCTCTATCACATGGTATCTTCCCTGACGTATGGAAACAAGCAAATGTGTCTCCTCTATATAAAAAAGATGACCCTTCTCTTGTATGTAATTATAGACCAATATCTCTCTTAAGTTCGATTGGTAAAGTTATGGAAAAAATAGTCCACAAGCATATGTTCAATTATTTTAATGACCACTCTTTAATAACGTGTTTGCAATCCGGCTTTGTTCCTGGAGATTCGACTGTAAATCAATTAGTTGATATTTATAATACCTTTTGTAAAGCTCTAGACAACGGTTTGGAAGTAAGGGCTGTTTTTTGCGACATAAGCAAAGCTTTTGATCGCGTTTGGCATAAAGGTCTCATATACAAACTGAAAAGGGCTGGTATAAATGGGTTATTACTTGATTGGTTAAGTGACTATCTTACAAATAGGAAACAAAGAGTTGTCATTCCAGGGGGGAGATCAGATTGGCAATTTATCAGAGCTGGAGTACCTCAAGGATCTATTCTCGGTCCATTGCTATTTTTATTATACATAAATGATATTGTTGCTGATATACAATCATGTGTTCGACTTTTCGCAGACGATACCAGCTTGTACATAATAGTAGACAACCCTATTAGTGCTGCAGAAATGATAAATACTGATTTAGAAACTATTCATAGATGGGCAGAAAAATGGTTAGTAAAATTTAATCCCTCTAAATCTGAATCGCTTTTGGTTTCCCGGAAAAATAATAGAAACATGCACCCACCATTAATAATGAATGAAGTTCATATCAATGAAGTTCAACATCATAAACATTTGGGTGTTATTTTATCAAACGATGGCACTTGGCATGAACATATTAATTTAATCACTTCTAAAGCATGGCAAAAGATATATGTCATGCGTAAACTGAAATTTATGCTTGATAGGGACTCTTTGAACAAAATTTATATTTCATTTGTACGACCTACTCTTGAATATGCAAATATCGTATGGGACAACTGTACGCAATATGAGACAGTGCAATTGAAAGAATACAAATAGAGGCAGCCAGGATAGTTACTGGGGCGACCAGACTTGTTTCATTAGATATATTATCTAAAGAGACAGGCTGGGAATCATTACGGGACAGACGCTACAAACATAAAATGTGTCAATTCTACAAAATGACAAATGATTTAACACCTACCTACTTAACGTCTTTAATTCCTTCAACTGTTGAAAACACATCAGCGTATAATCTACGAGACTCTCAAAACATTAGGCCTTTACTACCAAGAACACAGTTATATTATAAATCTTTTTTACCGTCATGCATTAGAGAATGGAATGAAATTCCCCTAAATATTCGAAATTCAACCTCTCTCTTAAGTTTCAAACAACAGCTTAATAAAAACAACATTAAGGTACCAGTCTATTACAGTTCGGGCAACAGATTGCTACAAATACACCATACAAGGTTAAGAACAAAATGCAGCTCTCTAAACCAGCATCTACACTCTAAAAATATCATAAACGACCCGTTATGTGCTTGTGGCAGTGTAGAAACAACAAACCACTTTCTATTAGAATGTCCACAATATATTCAAGCTAGAAGAGATATGATTACTACATTGTCTACTTTTTGTGTTCCGAGTCTAAACAACTTATTATATGGAGACTCAAATCTTAATAACGACCACAACAAGTTATTATTTCAAACAGTTCAGAAATATATTTCTGACACCAAACGTTTTGTTTTAGATTAAGGAGCGTCTCTCTCTCTCTCTCTCTCTCTCTCTCTCTCTCTCTCTCTCTCTCTCTCTGTACTTCAATATTGACCAATATGTGATGCATATAGAGTTGTCATGACTTATTGTTGTAAATATGCCTATATGTTAAGACAGTATGTTCTCATAGAAAAATTCTATTAATATGATCGATGATCATTTGATCTTTAATCGATATTGTTTTCACCAGATTGTATATATATCTATATAGCAACTTATATTTGTTGGGAAACGGATTTGAATAAGTCGTCAAGACTTCTTTCTGAATCCCAGTTTATAAACTCTGTAATAGATTTGTATGTATGCTCTTGTTTGTACACATGTAATGAGTTTATCAAATAAAATATGTTTAAACTAAACGAGAGCCAAGAGGTCAGCCCTTCTCCAAGCAAGGGACCAAAAGGCATCAATAATACCGATTCGGAAAGTGACAAACTCACAGTTATATTCCACAAACAAGAAAGCTAGTTTAGACATGTTTTGTAGTTTGTAGTTTGTGATCAGTGTTTACTGTGCACAGTAAGAAGTTAGAAGCAAGGCATATTTGAAATGAGGGAATTTATTGTCGAAATTTCAAATTACAACCAATCGTTTTGAAGTTTCAGTAACCGTGTCCTTGAAGTGTTAAAAGGATGCAATTATTTCAGTAAGAAATGTATATTTGCAGTTGTGTATATAAAAACTAGATTTTAAAACAATATAACACCAAATTATGGAGAAATTGTAATTTGCTCATTTTATGATAATTTATTGCTTCTGTGACCTTTGACATTTTCAAATTTTCTATTGAAGACTGAAAATATTTATGTCTCAGTGACCTTGAGATTGAGCTTTAAAGCATTTGTAGGATGAAACTAATTCAGTTTGAAAGACAGCGTAATTGTCTGTATGCAAATCAAATAGTAACATAATATCACGCTAAATTATAACGAAATTGACATTAAGATGGTGAAAACGTATTAATTTCATGACACTTGATTGCTTCTATGACCATGACCTTGACTTTCAAATTACTATTCAAGGCATATTGACATGTTATATTAACAATTTTATACTGTGCAGTATATTTCTAAAGGAAGAAGCTAAAACACAACTGAAATAAGGAAATTGGTTAACAAATATTGTGAAAATTATCAATTTATGAGCAAAACTATTAAACTTTCAGTGACCTTGACCTCACCTTGAAAGTATCTGGAGGATAAAAGTACTTCAGTTTAAAAGGCATTTTTGTTGTGTAGATAAAGATTAAATATACAAACCATTCACACCAAATAATGGTGAAATAGACTTAAATATATGCGAAAATTGCTCATTTTATGGTAATTTCTGTCTTCCGTGACCATAATATTGACCTTCAAAAGAATAATTAAAATTTCAGTGACCTTGACCTTGATTTTGAAGTAATATGGAGGATAAAATTATTTCAGTTTTAACGGTATTGTACTTGTGTATATAACGATTAAACATACAAACCAAATCACATCAAATAATGGAGAAATAGACCTAATATAAGCGAAAATCGCCCATTTTATGGTAATTACTTGCTTCTGTGACCTTGACCTTCAAAATGGGCGAATCTACACATAGCTGAAATAAAGAAACTGGTTAACAAATATTGTCAACATTTTCAATTTACAACCAAATATATTAAATATCAGTGACCTTGACCTTAACCTTTAAATAATATGGAGGATAAAATTATTTCAGATTAACAGGCATTTTAGTTGCTGGTATAAATATTTAATATATAAACCTGATAACATCAAATAATGGAGAAGAAGTATTAAATATGTGGAACAACCGCTCATTTTATGGTAAGTTTTTGCTTCTGTGACCTTGACCTTTAAAATAATAATTAAGGTATATGTCACATTATTTTAACAATGTTACTCTGTGCAGCATACTTCGAAAGAAAGAAACTAAACATAACTGAATTAAAGAAATTGGTTAACAGATATTTTCAATATTTCCAATTTACAACCAAAATTATTAAAAATTTCCTTGACTTTGACATTGAAGTAATATTGAGGATAAAATATTTCAGTTTAAAAGGCGTTGTAGCTGCGTATATGAATATTAAATATACAATTCGAGTCACATCAAATAATAGAAAAATCGAGTTCAATATGTGCGAAAATTGCTCATTGTATGTCAATTTCTTGCTTCTGTGACCTTGACCTTAACCTTAAGCAGGTCAGTTACAACATAATATCTTATATTTGGAATATTGTCTTAAAATAAACATATTTCCTCATTTAAAAATCAAATATGCCCCTGCAGCAGATTTTTATGAGATCAGAAATACAGCCACAGATAAATTTGATTTTTGTGATGGTATACTGATTGTTGCTATGGCAGCGCTTCGGGAACCATACTTTCCCAAACATGTTTTTTCATATATCAATTAAGGAAACCTTGTTCCATCTCTGGAATATGCAGGCATATGTGAACACGACAACACTAAATATGGAAAGGTTCTTTGAAAATGCTCAAAAATCTAATTTGTCGAATTTCTGAAACCCACCCACTTTATAGAGCATCGATAAAAACCAATGTTTTCCAAATGTATTTTTGATTTCTTATTTATAACCGAGACGTGCTATATATTCATACATTTAGATCATTGGTGGCATTTGGTTTACTCTAAAGTAATGTTTTCAGTTGGAAGTCCATCAATCTTAAGCTGTTTTGTCACTTTTGACTTCTGTACCTAGTTAGCCCTTTGTATACTAATGTATTCCGCCTTCTGATCCATTGTTTGTTTGTTTGTTTGTTTGATTGTTTTTGTTGTTTTTTGTTGTTTTACGTCTTAAGTCAACAGCTATGGCCATGGAGGGACGGTCAGCTCACATAACCACATTTTTTCCTTGGCAACCTTGAACAAGCGGTTAACCAGTACTTCATGCACATACTTCCGCTTGTAACTGACAACAACCCTTCTTGAACGGAGGAGAATGACCGTAGAAATTATTTCATGATCAATCTCCAAGAAAGTATGGGACCGGGCCGGGATCGAACTCACATATCTACGGGTGTCAGGTTATAATTTCAAAAAATATTGTATTATTTTGTCTGAAGATACTTTTACCTTTACAAACAGTATAGACCCTGATGAAATTCAGCAGTATGCTGCATTTCTTCAGGGACTTCACTGTTTGCAAAAGTACTCGTCTGGAGTTTCCTCGATTCAAAGTGTGTTCACGTTACTTTTGTATTGCAGTAAACATAGTTTGCAATAGCTCAACCACGTGTTTACATTATAATAATATTTGCTTGCATATGCGGTTTCAGTGCTTATCTTATTGACAAGCAGCAAAAGCTCAGGCGAGTCTGCGCATATGCGCATATGCGCAGACTCGCCAGAGCTTTCGATGCTCGGATATATAAACGAAGAATAGTTGTAGATTACTAGTCAGATCAAGCAATGATTACTGGATGGCTATGCCAGCACGTGCGTTTACAAGAGGCTTTGGCGCATATGCGAATAGTACCAAAGTATCACGTGTTGGTCCAAATATCCTGGATCATACAACGTTGACATAACTTATGTGTGTAGCAATGCGAGTTCAGTTTTTCGTCAACAACTGAAAATTTGGGTTAGCCCGTGACAAAATTGTTTTTTATCGCATACGAGTATATTATTCTTTAATCATAGATGCGCAACTCTCTCATGAGTCCAAAGCACTATATTTTTTGTCTGAACCACCATCGGCTTTTATTCTTGCGATCTGCACATTCTCCTCTTAGCCTTCGCTGCTCACCTTTGGGACGAATATCAAAGTGTATCATCAACTGGCGATATTATTCTCCAAGTTAAGCAGCAAATATCCTTTCCTCCACCATTTGAATGCCACGATAATTCTTTGGCCAACTTCATTCAAAACTTCCGCGTTGCCTTACGTTATACGTGCCTCAGCTACAAGGAAGTACTCGACGCGAGAAACCTGTCCTCGGGGATTTGTGAACAACAAAGCACAGACCAGTCTGCGCATCCGCGCAGTCTGCTCAGCACCTTTGTTATTCGCTTTTCGGTAAGTATCTTATCTCATCTTTTTACAAGCGAAATCAAAATTTTCTAGCTAGTATCTGTAGCAGTGGAGACTGGTTTGGGTCTCGCCAAAGACAGGTTGTTGTTTTTTTGTCGCAACGAGGCCCATCATAAAACATTGAGAAAATCCATGCCCACTTTTGTATACTGCTGCATGGTAAAACCAACAAAATGATGTGAGCCATGACATTTGATTTCCAACAATGTGGCATTTTGACAAGTGTAGACTCAGACGAGCCTGTGTAGCCGCCTTTTAGGGTTAGAAACTCCAAATGGTGTTCAGTCAGTAGCTTAACAGCCATAGAATACTCAAGCGACTAGCAAAGGCTCTGATCAGACTGCGCGTAGGTTATGCTGGTCGCACATATCACATTGTTGGGAATCTTATGCACTGGCTCATGTGTGAATCCAACAAAGACTCAGATCAGCCTGGCCCTCCTAGGCTATGAGCTACAAAGGGTTTTGCTCCCCCTCCCCCCCAGGGGGAATTTTGTAGACTATGTTTTTCATAAAGTGTATCATCTAACGAGCATTTTAAAACATGTTAGCCCTCTGGCGGCTGGGGCGTTTGGGTGTTACAGCGTATTAATTACGTTACCCGTCATTTTAAAAAAAAAATATGTAATTAAGGCTGTTAAGGTAGTACTTGAACAGGTCAAATTGGCTAAATAGTTTTGTAATTTACACTAGTCTTGTAATTTACAAGAACAGTTAATTCCCTGAAGATATTGATGTTTGTCAATGTTATTTAAGCCCATAATGGTGTCATTTACGTTACATTTTCAACTACACCCTGTAAAATCACTAAAATTTTGTTAAATAGTTTCATTTGATAATTTTTTCAATATATATTTTAGATTAAAATAACTTGTCTCTAAAAGACAATTTACTGACCATTCCAAAACTGCAAATAGCTTGTTTCTATCACAAAAACTCAAAGAGTTATAAGCTGTTGAATATGACGACCCTGAAGAAAACGTTATGTAAAGTAAGAATCTTTTCATTATAAAAAACAGCATGCAATCCTATATGTATGCTTTTAAACACCATATATGAGCATTTCATTGATAAGCAAGACTGAAAGGGGATATTAAACATTGTTTCTGGTGTAAAATATCATTTTGATGTTTGATTGCCAATATGTTATGTATGTTACATTAACTTCAGTACGTTCTATATATTGATTTATACTCTAAATGATACATTTAATGGGCATTTTCATTTATTTCATTTTTTTGTGTGTTTAATAGATATTAAGATATTGATTTGTCTGAAATGGAATTTATCAGCTTATATTAAGAGACTATAAAATAGTCAAAGCATATTAGCTTTTGTGAAATAATATATTTTTGAACTTTAAAAAAAATTGTTACCAGCTTGGCAAAATCTAAAGCTTTTAAAACTCCATTAACAAAGCATTTTAGAGCTCTCAAGTGATAGCTGAATAAAAAAATATAATCCCATGTTTTGTCAAAACTGTTAAAGTAACGTATACTACCATATTAAATTTATCATAAGGTACTATGTGTGTCCAAAATGATGTCAAAAACAGTATAAATTGTGTCTGAAATGGTAATAAAAGGTGGATTTAGATTTTGTAATACTTATCTGAAAATTTTTGGTACTAAATTTAATTCAATTACTTATTTAATAGCAACCAAATACTTTTAGTGCAACCAGTTAACTGTTGTTCATATTATACGAACATAGTCAGTAACCAGTATTCCTCCTTGTATATGTATGCTCATCTATAGTAATAAAAAATACTTTTTAACTAAATGTTGTGTTGGATGTGGTAGCATACAAAAGTGTGTGCTACCAATCCAGATAGTATCAAGCATATATAAGTTGGTACGATAAAATTTGATATGCGTTACATTAGATACAATGCATTATAAGTGAATGTATTTAGAAACTGTTTAAAGAATTCGTCTCCAAATAAAATTTTAAACTAACATCTTATTTGCATATGCAGATGGTAACATATTTCTTTATTTTTAGCTTTTAAATGGACTTTGTTATCTTCAGCATATCTTTCACTGTTTAATGAATGAAAATGAAAATGAAATCAACACAGTATTTCTGATCATTTGCTCAAGCAATGTAGACTTTATATAAATAATAAGTAAATGATTTACAAAGAACAAATACTTCCATGAAAATGGGTAAAAATAAGTGTTAATGATGGGTTTTTGTGTGACAATAATTGCATTTGATAGGGTCATATCCACAGAATCAGGCCAATTGTTACTTATGATACCAATTTAAATTTATAAGACTTTATCGGCCAGAATAAGGGCAGTCCAAATTTGGCCAGCTGACATTCAAGTTAAGGTAAAATAGATTTAACAATGTTCTTTTAGCATGTGGGGTGGAAAATTAAAACATATAAAACAGTGCTGAGATCTCACTTGGTTTTATAAATTGATGTCAAAACAACTGATGCTAATTTCCCCTATGCAGAATGTGGGATGACCAAATTATAGCAGGAATTCTCAATAGCAAAGTTTTATGTGAATATGAAACTACATGTAATAGAATGAGTTGTAAACAAACCAGAGATTGGAAAAAGGACACATACAAAAAAGTCAACTGTTCTGACAAAAATCGTATTGAGAGGCCGCCCTAGTCACTATCAACAGTGTTACCATGATAAACTTAAATGCAATGTTAACAAAGTATACATGGTTTTGTTGATAAGTATCTATGTATTTCTGATTTCCATGGGTCTTTTTCCTCAATTATCTCCAAAAAAAATCATATTTCTTTCACAATGAAAAAGATATCATAAATATCAGATATATTGCAGTGTATTTATTGTCGTATGTGTTACATATGTGTATGATATAGTATACCAAATATTGAAACCTTATCTCAGATTTGTTCTTTGACAGTAGCAAAAGTATGAAAATTATTGCATTTAGATGGAAACAATAATTGCTGATCTTATTTAATGTAATATATATAAGGTGCTCAAATGAAGATTTGACCAGCATGTGAGATTATGGTACTTATCACATATTGGCAAAAGCCAGCATTATTCGTCCATGCTGACGCAGTGGAGCCAGCTGTCTTAATTCTGGTCTACATCTATACTTAGTGTATGCAGGCAGCAAAGGCTCTGGTGAGTCTACACATTTACACAGACTAATATGTGCCTTAATTTCTTGAAACTGTGATAAGTACATGCACCAAATCAAATGTGCTGGCTCATTTGATTTATTCTTTGCGTTTCTAGTTATAATCTATTTAGCTTTATTTGAAGTATGCAAATGATTAAAATAATGTATTTTTGTAACCATGATCATATTTTTGGCATGCGAAATAGGAATAAATAGAATTTCACTGTTAGACTAAGTATAATTGACAGAAATAAATCAAAGCAAATTTACCAATGAATTTATTTAAGCCCATTCAATTAGTCATGTCTAGATTACAATACTGACAATGCAAGGGATCTTTTATATGTATTGTCCCTTTTTAATTTAATTTGTCACTAACAAAGAACCTTTAGAACAAAACTTATGCTGTCATGTTTAATTACTTCGCAAAATTGTATAACCGGATGAAACAGATGACAAGTGTTATATTCTCCTAAAATATTTGTGTTATGCATGTAACCGAGATAAAGTGTATACTACACATGCTTTAGATATAGAGGGATATATCAACATAGGGGATATAATCATAGGTTTGGCATGGTGGGTGCCATATATGGGTCAGAAACAACTATGATTTAAAAAAAACTTTAGTTTTTGTTCAAAGGATAAACACCTGTTTTAATTCTTCATTCCTCGATTTTGACCATGCTTAAATGACTTACAATTTTAGAATTTTTGTAAGGTAGCTTCCCTTGATTGTTATCAATATAGTTGTTGTGATTAATAGCTGATAAGCTATATATGTATTTTGTTGGCTTACATAATTGTCAAGTGATCATACTAAACTACTACATGCTTAATATCGTGTTTCATCTAAATTGAACTATACACAGTGAGGAAAATATCTTGCATATACAATGTATCATTTCATGTATAAAAATAATTAAACATATATAAGTGTTAGACAGTTTTAAGTGATATATTTAAGCTCTTAAGAAACATTATTTGATCATTGTATTAAGCATTTTCTGTAAGTGATTGTTACATATATTCGATAAAACACTCTTAATTGAAACGGCATTTTATTTACTTTGAGTTCAAGTTTTTTCCTTTTCATCACTCATATTTTTGTCAGGGTTTAATCCCACTTGAATTGCATGTTAAAAAGGTAATATTTATTGTTTCTCTCATCTAATTGAGCCCTCAAATAGCAATCATCTATATCATCTAGCAGTTTAATCTCATATGATGCTAATATTGCACTAAAATAATGTATTTAATGAAATGTAACGTATGTAACAGTAATAAAAGGTGCCTAAATGTGTTAAACTTATACTGCTAGTCATTTAATTTTAATTAAAGATAACATTGGTATGTAAGAATAAGAAACAGCTTGATATATATACTATAGGATTTCCTATTATTTTAGGGTAACGTATAAAACTCTGCTTTTGCAGCAGGGTAACGTCCCAACCCATAAAGAGGTTACATGCATTATTTTGTGACTTATGTTATGTTGTTTTAGAAAATAATAATGTATAAAACTCCCCCTCAGATATATTTTGGCAGTTCATGGTCTAGTGGAAGTCAACACTAAATAGTAGTATATTTGAAAGTAAGTAACCTATATAACTGCAATATGATGGACTTAAGTTCTATTGATGCATACCAGCTGTTTGCTGCATTTAGTGATTTTGAGGCCATTAGCATGTTGATAAATAAGATTTAGGTATAGGTTTGTATTTGCACAAGAGGATTGGAAGCTGTTATAGGCTAACGTAGTTAACAAGGCTGTAACACAGTAACGCCCCAACTGCCAGAGGGCTAACATGTCTCATTTTGCTTCATATATAGTGTAGTTTTAGATAATCATAGTGTACAAAATTCCCCCTGGGGGGAGGGGGTCTATAAGCTGCTCACGGTCTATCCCTTCCATCCTGTCTGAGCAGAATTTTTGCCAGTTAGTGAGACTCCAAATTTCTTACATATGGATTGCGAAGACCCGGATTCAGCGAAGATGATGCCCTGGCTAATCTTGGTAGTCATTGGGTACGAATGCCATTATGCAGGGGCTCACTTTTATAGGAAATCCCCTTTTGTACACACATAATTCAAATTTTGGGTAAAATAGGATTATGGAAAACTTTACAGTTTAGCACGCACAAAAATGGAACGTTCCAGTCGCTTTGCGTGCGCCTTTAGACAATTAGGATACTGCTCGCTAATTTTCACACATGTTTTATTTCGAAAAACATTCATATCATGTAATTATTACACTCGTATTTTAAATTAACCATACTGTGCATGTGCAGACTGGTAGCGGCGTAATGATTTTATACCATTTTCCCGAAGAAGTTGTTATTTTCAAAACCTTATGTCCGCTAAAAAAAAGAGGAAGTAAACGCCCAAAAGGCCCATCAAAAATATGACTATAAAATCAACTGGCGAAGTAATAGTATTTAAACCCTTATCCTGCCAATATCTTTTGTCCTGAAAATGTCATCTGTTTTTTTTTTATGTCTGTTGCATATACTCAAGCTCACTTAATAGAAATTCAGACTATAATAGGCAGTGCATGAGATTTCCAACAATGTGGTATGTGCGAGCAGCAAAGCCTCAGATCAGCCTGCGCACACCATTTGGAGTGTCTAAGCTTAAAAGCAGCTGCACAGGCTCATCTGAGTCTGCACATGTCAAAATGCCACATTGCTGGAAATCTCTCGCACTGGCTCAATTATTTTATCATAATAACATACAATATGGGCCCTGATAAGTGCAGATGCGGAGAGAGAGAGAGAGAGAGAGAGAGAGGGAGAGAGAGAGAGAGAGAGAGAGCAAGAAACCATGTCTAGGTCTATCCTCAGCCAACATTGTCAAGGGCCAACATTGGCCCACCAGCGAAACGCTATTTGAATGGCGTTTCGCTGAAGGACCGACAGTGACCCACTTTTATATTGCTAACCGGTTCACTGTCAAAACTCTATTTTTGATAGTGAGGTTTAAAAATTAAAACCTATAAATTTTGCCAATTGGTTAAAAATACTTTTTTGCATTCAAAAGTTTAAAAAAACATGCGATGTCACATAAGCAAATTTGCTTTGGCAATTTGACATATGAACCAATCAATTCATTTCATACAAACTATCATTTTATATCTATTTGACACAAAAAATATTTTCTTAAATACAATAAAACCCCAATGATGCAGCATTTAGGTTATTAAGCAATTCATAGATCGCATTGAAGTTTGTAGCATACATTACATATTGCCAATCAAACAGCAAAATTGATATTTTACACACCAGAAACAATGTTTAATATCCCTCCCCTATCACTCTAGTTATTCAATAAAATTCTCATACATGTATATGTGATATTTTCAAGCATACAGGTAGGATTGCGTGCTTTATCTTAAATGAAAAGGTTCTCTTTTACATAACGTTTTTCTTCAGGACTGTCATATTCAACAGTTTATAGCTCTGAGTTTTTGTGATAGACGCAAGCTGTTTGTAGTTGTGAAATTGTCAGTTAATTGACTTTAAAAGACATGTATTTTAACTTAAAATATTAATTGAAAAAAATATCAAATGAAACTAATTAACAATATAATAATGAATTTTTGGCTTAGTTGAAAATGTAACGTAAATGACATCATAATAAGTCATTGAAGTTCTACTGTATTATCATAGTGGTATGGTCTAATGAGTTTTCCTGTTAAGGCGAGAAATAGCCCTAAAAGTCATTTGAGCCACGACATGAGATTTCCAACAATGTTGCATTTTGACAAGTGTAGACACAGACGAGCCTGTACAGTCTCCTTTTAAGCTTAGAAACTCCAAATGAATTTCAGTCAATAACGTAATACTCATAGAATAGTCAATCAACTAGCAAAGGTTATGATCAGACTGCGCGTATGCGCAGGCTGATATGAGCCTTTGCTGGTCGCACATACCACATAGTTGAAATCTCATGCCGCGGCACATTTGTGAAAAAGTCAATTTTTCAAACTGTGATTTTTGCAATAGTTTTTGTGACTATGAATGGACATACATCTAAATTATTCATAAACGTATTTTATGATGTTCGAACCAAGGGCAAAGGGGAGATAAATACGACCAAACAATAAATACTCTATCAATTGCATTTTGATACTTTATCAGTTAAAGGGCTAAACAGGAATGTTTTGTTATTAATTCCATGACTGTGTTTTACCACCAAAGAATGTAATTAAGGGCAATTGCGGGAAATACTTCCCGCTCTAAGATCTTTTTGATTCTTTGCATACAGTTTGTATTATGTATGGACTCTCCATTTATGAAATAAAAAGGATATGTCACCACGCTCGATTTTTCATAATCTGACATGGAAGTTTTCAGCATTTTACCCAATTTTCTGAAAAAACCCAAGTCCTTAATTTTAAGTTAAAATAGTTGTAATCGCCATCCAGCCTCTTTATTTTAATTTTAATTATTACTCACGACATCAAGCTTTTTAGGAAACGAGAAAAAATGTAATTGTTTTCCCAAGCCGTGACAAGGTACCGAATGATATATTTTGGTAATTCCCCCAAAATAGGAATATGATTCTTAGATTAAATTGTATATTAAAAAATCTGGCATTAACAATCTCAAAGTTTTAATTTGAATTCATAGACTTTTACATAACATTTTAGAAAAAAGAATAAAAAATAGGGGTCAGCAGACTAATTTTAAATCAGGAGAGCAAAATTTACCCCTACCCCCACATATTTTGAGGATAATTCAATATAAAAACGTTATGGAGTGTACTTTTAAAAACTCTGGCATTAACAATTTCATAGTTTTGCTTTTATTTCATAGACTTTTATATAGCCTTGTAGAAAAAAATAAAAAAAAATGGGGGTCACCAGACTTATTATCTTTCAGGAGAGCAAAATTTACCCCTAACCCCACATATTTTGAGGATACTTCAATATAAACGTTATGGAGTGTACTTTTAAAAAATCTGGCATTAACAATCTCAAAGTTTTGTTTTTATTTCATATACTTAATCTTTTAGGAAAAGGAATAAAAATGGGGGTCACCAGACTTATTTTCTTTCAGGAGAGCAAAATTTACCCCTACCCCCACATATTTTGAGGATAATTCAATATAAAACGTTATGGGGTGTACTTTTAAAAATCTGGCATTAACAATCTCAAAGTTTTGTTTCTATTAAATAGACTTTTATATAACCTTCTAGAAAAAAGAATAAAAAATGGGGGTCACCAGACTTATTTTCTTTCAGGAGAGCAAAATTTACCCCGACCCCCTGCATATTTTGAGAATAATTCAATATAAAACGTTATGGAGTGTACTTTTTGTCATTTATATCAATTTATATCACTGTTAGGAAGTTATTCATTATTATAAAGCTGAAAAAGAAGAAAAAACAACAACAATGTATTATAGGTAGGGATGTAACAATACATCGGACTATCGATATATCGCAATAGTAACCTAGTCAATGTTACTGCAATTGTAGGAAAGTGGCAATGTCAATAGTATCGGCAATAGTCTTTTCAATATCGCAATAGTTTCAATAGTTTTTAGACATAGGGATTTACTCTTTAACATTGTTTGGTTAGACACAAAATGAATGGTAAATGGCAACAGGATGTATATGTTGTTGCCTCTCATGCATTTCAGCAAAATAAGTGGACTTTGACAATATTGTGAAATTTTTCTCTCGTTTCCATACAAAAATTGGTGCCCGTATGTGCAGAAAAGTCCTACCATATTCTTAATTTTCTCCTTAAAACAAGCATAAATGTTTCAGACAATAGTATCACAATAGTATTGCAATGGTAGTCCACAATAGTAATAGTATCGCAATGGTACTTCCTGCAATGTCAATACTATCGCAATAGTAATTTTTGGCCACAATAGTCACCCCTAATTATAGGTGCCCACGCAGGAATCGACCTTGGTCCGCTGGTTTAAGAGTCGGACGCCCTAACCACTAGGCTACGAGGTCAGATCGTGCGCCGCCTAATTTAACCGTATATATTGGATACACACTCTGAGTACCGGCCATATTCGTATTCGCATACACGGCATAAGCTTGATAATTTTGTATATTGTTTTTTCGCCAGATCTATAAATCAGTATTTCAGTATTTGGTACTGAGACAATCATTTATAATAACGGGTCAATAGATATTTCGGACACATTTTAGTTACTTTATTTTGTCCACAAAATGCGGAAATATCCAGCTGACGTAAACGTATCTGAAACCTGTATTGATGCGAATTTGAAAATGGTCGAAAGACGGGACCCAGACAACATTCTCCGTTTCCCGCCGCAGGAATGATGCGCGTGGACAAAACCCGAGTTCGATCTGTCTGTTAAGTATGCATGTGCACGTGTTTTTTTTTTTATCTCCAGCACTGACATGTATTTGTTGAATATAAGTTAACACTGTAGACCCTGATCACATGCCACATATGTAGCCTTTGATCAATCTCAACACTGTTAGCTACAACTAATGCATGGTTCCTTTATAACCCCGACCCCAGACCTGGGAGAGGGTGGAGGTAGTGACGCTAATGTACCTTGTTTTCACTTTTGGACGATGAGCCGTTTTAAGGTTTTATTCTAATTTTAGCTCTGGTGACTATTTTGTTTAAAGCTGCATAGTCTGTAACTTTTGATCTTATAATTTTTGAACTAATGTTTCTATTTTTCAAGAAGACAGTAAAAAACTAAAATTCAGGTATACATTTTACCAATTTCGTAAACCTTAACAAATTATCAGTATCAAAACAACAGCATTTACGTTAAAATTAACTGTCTATAATTATTGGAGGGACGCAAATAATTACCAACATACCTGTTTTTGTAAGATAATTCACTTTTCCGTGCAGTTTTCAGCTATAGTGAACAGATTTATTGTGAAAACATAACTTAATTCTACTCTTACAAATGATTTAAAAAGAAAATAAAAAAAATTCTTTCAAAAAAAATGTTCATAGTTGCAGACTAAGTCTCTTTAATATTAGCTCTAAATTAAACAAAATTCATACTAGCTTCACGCTTATTATATTAGGACGATATGATGTCATGTGTATGATAGGTTTGTGTAACTTATAATATGTACTATGGAAATTACAAACCTTAGTACATGTTACTGTATGTGAATCGAGTATAGGGTCAGCCTACATAAGTAATACCCCATCCATGAGGGGTGAGTATGCTTTTTAAACTGATGGGGTGTGTTGGCTAGATGACTTACACTACTACATTTGGTGGAAGCCTTGGGAGAATGTCAACTGCCAGGCCAGAGTTGCCATACCCATCTATTTCCGTATCCAAGTCCCGGGTCAAGAATTCTCAGAGAAGACGTACTATATTTACTATGCAACTTCAAACCTTACAATATGAGAGTAAAATGTAGCATATCACCCTTGGTTGGTGAACATGCTTTTTCACTGACACAGAATGTTGGCTCGATGGCTCACGCTACAATATTATTCATGCACAACAGCCTTGTGTGATTTTCATATAACAATTTACAAGTTTGGGGCCTATCCATTTTGATCGTAAACTTAAGTGTGATTCTTACCAACTCAAATAGCAAATTCAAGAGAATTTTATCAGTCTAGTCCTAAAGTACAGGGTCATAAGGAAGAAATGTCTAGTCCGGGTACTCTGCACTAGGTATCATGTATGACCTCCACCAAAAAACAAGAAAATACTTGTTAAACATACCTTCAATAGGGTGCAAAAGGTAAATTAATCGTGTGAGATTAACACATGTGTATCACGTGATTGTCCTCATTGACATGGCGAAATTACTAAATTTAATATGTTTCTCTGATCGATTTTTTTTTATCTAACAAGCAGTGTAGATCTTGGTGAAATGTTGTCACCTTATGCGGCATTGCAACTGGAACTTTACTGTTTGTCAAAGTTAGTTAAAAGGGTATAACCCTTCAAATCGTACGCTGTATTCAGTTCTTCTTCTTAGAGAGTATTCAGTACGCAGACACCTGGTACTCAGTATTCAACAACTATAGCAAATCGTACGCGTATACTGTAGCAAAACATTGATAAACACATATACATTTGATGCCATTTAATATATTGTCACATGAAAAAATATAATATCATTTGTCAAGTACATCTTTTATCAATATTTGTTATTCAAATAAATGCCTGTTTATACGTTGTATTCCTAGGTCTGTTGAGTATTCCTCATAAGAATATTGTCACTTTGACTGTTTCTTTTCCAGGGTAATATTTAAAACACTTTCTGTGCATCTGCACCACTGTCTCTGGTTACCAACGTAATTAAGTTTGAAGTCAACGTTACTTAACATTATGATGTCATGATGTCAACGTCGCTTAAACCTTGATTAACCTAACTTTATATTTAAATCATATTTAACGATTTTCATATCATAAATGCAAATATAAATAAATTCAAATCTGCAGAAATAATTAGATTAAATATACAAATAAATATTTCAATCAATCGCAGTATTTCTGCGACACTCCAGCAACCAATAAGTTAAGTATTTCTCAACTCTTCAATAATTTTTTTCATAGCTTCGTTAGCTGCCTGTCTCTTTGGTTTATTTGTTTGCATTTCGTCTGCACCATTTCCTTTCAATATGTGTCTATCAGAGTTTATATCATTAGAACTTGTTTTAGTGTCTTCCACTAGACATTCAATTGGGTACATCAAATTCAAAGGTCCTCTTTATATCTTATTTGAGGGAAGCAAAACTTTGGCTGATCTTATAAGCCCATCTTTGTTGTTGATCAACTCATGAAAACAACCCATTCTCCAGCTTCCTCTTGGCCGATTGTCCCTGATTAGAATTACATTTCCAAAGTTTAGCGCTGTATGGAGACAGTATTTTCGATTCCTTCAGTTTGACTTGTGATCGTTCTCTTAAACTCATCAAGTAGTCATCTCTCCAGATTTTCCAAAAAGCGTTTAGGTGTTTCAGTCCCTTTTTCCATGTAATTAAGAGTCTTTCAGCTGAGGATATCTCTGGAGTATATTCATCATCATCATTATCATCTTTTGTATAAATGGGTAATCCAATTTGGGATTTGTCAGAAAATGTGATGAAGTTAGTGTAAATTTTGAGTTTATGTCTTCATCAACATACACAAGTGGTCTTGAATTGCTCACAGCTTCAGCTTCCTTAATAAATGTCAGAAGTTGTTCATTGGTCAGACACACTTTACCTATTGCTTTGCGGAGAGATCGTTTAACGACACCCACTAGTCTTTCATAAAAACCCACCCATCCAAGGTGCTAGCTCTACTATAAAAGTCCACTTAATATTTTCATTAGCTGCATAGGACACTGTATCATCTTCTGTTAAATTTTGTCTCCATAGCTAATCCATTGTATCTGAAGCAAATTTGAATTCCTTCATGACGTTGACAATTTGTACATCTTTTCAGAACCTTCTTTACCGATGATCGTCCTTGTGGTATCCAGTATTTTTGTCTTATCGAACTTAATGTGCGAGCACAACCGGTATGCAACGAGGCTTTATGATGCATTTGAATCAACGAGTCAGTATATCTGTTTTGTGTTGGTAATAGCAGTGGGTTTCTGGCATCATCACAACCTTCAGCATTATCAAGTCTACCCCGACACCTTAAAAGTCTGTCAGAGTCTAAATAAAGTCCTAGCTGAATAACTAGATTATTAGATCTCTTCTTCTGAATACAGTCTATTACATCACTAAATTTAGTTTTCTGTATACATGCTGTCCACATCTTCTCAGCACGTGATATCTCTACAGCATCAAGAGGACCATTCCAGCTAGTTTTCTGTCTCAATTTATCCAAAAACATTAAGACCAATGCTGTTACACGCCATATTCTTTTCAATGATGAATATTTGTATGGATCCGAATCAAATGATGTCTCATCAACCAATGTATCCATATTAGGAGCCTCCCCAGCTATGAGCTTGGCTTCAAAAATAGTAAGTGAGTATGATCAGGAAATACCACAATTACAAACTGCAGACAACCCCGTGGCACCACGAGGAAGAGCCGCTCAACCATCACGAGACAACAGGAAGACAAATTAAGCAAAGCAATCAGCTCTCTCTTCCCCATCAAGATGATTGCAATACTAGAATGGACATAAAGTAACGTACAACAAAACATAGAACAATTACAGACTCCCACAATGGGAGTAACAATAGACAAAAAGTCAACAATAACAGAACCACGGCCTTAGAACGGACAGCAGCCTAAGCCACCGGGGGGCTTCAATGCATTTTACTGGTACCAAATCTTCGCCCTAGATTCTGCTGTTGTTGAAGTACAAGAAATGTTCAGCTCGCATGGAGGTCATCTAACTAATGCAATGTATCATCATGGAAAACACTCTAATCAAATTAACACTCCATGATGAAACAAAGAAAAGGGCTCATGACTCACAGATAATCAGAGCTAAAGAAAACCTCAAGTTGAGCCACGGTGGGTCCAGCTACAGATAAGCATCAGGCACCAACCCACCAATTAAAGCTTTACCTCAGAGCCATCATAGAGTCTGAGGCCTAACCCACAGTCGTGCAATTAAAGAGGAAACCATAGGTATAAACGGTGATTGGGTTTAAAACTAGGCATGCAGACTGGCGCATGATATCCAAATTATATCCAACCCTTATTATAACGTTTTACTATCTTTTTGAATTGATCACTAAAATTAGGTTTTCCAACAATTCGTTTATATATATTTATAGACTAAATCACCATAAAATATAGGTTCTGATATGCCTTGTTGCAGAAGAGTTTTTAAACATCACTTTAGCTTGTCTGATTTCTTCTTCAGTCTGTTTTCGTATTTGATCTTTTTTTCTTCAGAATAATCACATTTCCACATTGGCCAATCAGATCTTGACTTTGTTGTCTATTCTGGTCCATGCCACCATAATCTGATTTCTTTTAGCTCAAGGGTTGAAGTTCCTCTGCTACCCATATCGGCAGGATTTTCAGTCATTGAAACATAACGAAAGTTTAAGTCTTTATCTTCTTTAATCTCCTTCACTCTATTTTCAATAAACTTTTTCAGTGGTATATACTACTGATCAAACTCTGTACACATTGAGAATCTATCCATATATCTTTCTTACATATATCTAGTTTAAGCTCTACTTCAACAAATTTCAGGCATCTCTTACCTATGAGTGCAGCTAATAGTTCAAGTCTTGGGATCTTTTTGTTTGGTACTAGTCTTGCTTTTGAAAATATAAGATCGACTCTACAGCTGACTTTATTTTCTTGACGCAAGTATACTGCTGCTTCATAGGGGTATTATGATGCATCACAGAGTATCAATATCCTTTTTTATCCAAACCGATATACCTTGGAAACTGACAATGGTATAAATCCTTTAAATCTTCCTTTATGATATACAACTGTCTCTTGTCTTGTTCTGACAAATGTCTATCCCAGGAAATCTTCTGACTCCATAGATCTTGTAGAAAAAATTTCCACGTAATGTGACTGGGCTGAACAGGCCAAGCGGATCATAAACAGATGCTATTTGCTGTAGGACGGTTCTCTTTGAAAGAATTAGTTCATCACCTCTTTGGCTACTCATTGATAGATAGTCCTCTTTGACTGACCATGTTAATCCAAGAACCTTGATGCCTTTCCTGTTTGCTTTGTTACAGTCTGGTATTTCATTCAAGACCTCCTAACTGTTTGACATCCAATCACGTAGATTCATTGCTGCAGTTTTGAACAGCTTTATACCAACATTGTAAAGATTCATAGCACATCCTGAGCTATACTTGACCCTGTGATAAAATTATCAACATATATGTTTTCTCTAATTTTTGTCCCATATCACTGTTGCAAGTCTTCAAGTGATAGTCAATTGTTGCACCAAATAGAAATGGGCTTGATATTATTCCAAATGGTAAAAAGCAGAAGCGAAAGACTTGAACGTTATTTTCAACTTCTAATTTGTTTTTTGTCTTTCAACCAAAATAATCTAGTAACATCTCTTGCACAATCCTGAAGTCCAATTTGTAGAAAGGCTTTTTCTATGTCTGCAACCATGGCAATCTTATCTAAGCGGAACCAAAATAATATTCCTGTTAATTTTTTAAATAAGATTGGCCCTCTGTATAAGCACTCATTTAGGCTCTTGTTTTCTGATTTACACTTAGCTGATGCGTCATACACCACTCTAACGTTTGTGGTTGCCTTTGGTGGGTTGATCACAGCATGATGAGGTATAAAATGCTTGATTGAGTCATTTGAATCATATCCTACTTGTTCAATAACACCTTTATTAAGCTGGTCTTCTATGATTTTATCATATTTCTGTATCAATACAGGACTATTCTTCATTTGGCTAACAAGTGATCTTAATCTACCCAGTGCTAGTGCCCTATTCTCTGGTAAGTCAGGACAATCCTCCTTCCATGGCCACATTACAGTGTACCGTACTTGGTCATACTTCAATGTTTCACTTCTTTAATGCTTCATCATTATCACACTGATCTGGAGAGTCACTTATTCCTATAGTTTCTAATTTCCATGAAATCTTCTAAATTTGTTTTCATGGGGAATGATTTGTCTACACAGGTCAAAATGTTGTTTCCTTGTGTATCTGTTTTCTATGTGTCAGTATTAGCATGTTTGACTCTGTTGTGTTTTCAATAGTTTCATTTTTTCACCCTGATAGAATCCAGCCCAATTTGGAACCAAGCGTGTATAGGCCTGGGTGAATTTCAATTTTTTGGGAAAGTATAATGTCAAGATAGTAGTCTTTTCCAATTAGTAGATCAATTGATGATATTTCTCTTTTACTTGGTAGGTCATCTGCACGTGAAAATTCATTCCATAAGCATTTCCTGTTGTCAATCGAATTTAGATTCACTGGCCTTCTTTTAATCGATTCTGCGATTTGTGGAACAACATTTGCATTGATTTTCATAACCCTACCATCTTTTAAAACTATGTCTAACTTGGTGTTGCGGCTTTCAGTCCTTTTGGGTTTTTTTCTGAACCAAAAGTTACCAGCATAAATTCATCCCTGTCTCCTAGTTTTAAATTAAACTTTTTAGCTAAGGACTCTGTTATGTATGTCCTCTGACTACCTGAGTCAAGAAGAATGCGCGTTTCCTGCTTGAAGTCACTTTTGGGATTTTTAATATCTATTTAGCAGTTTGCATCAAGACCATCTCACTTGATGAAATTAGACTGTTTTCTGTGTAAACTACTTCATTCTGTACTGGCATCTCTTCAACAAAGCTTGAATTTTCTCTATGTGTTGACCCAAACTGTTTCGGGCATAGACTCCTGTCCACAGTAAACACATGTTATCCTTTGTTGACAGCTTCCTGCCTGGTGGCTTTGGTTCAAACAGAGATAGCAGCTTCCTTTTATTTTCTGTTTTCTGGCTTCTACTGTTATATATGGTGTACATTCATCACTCCAGTGGGTCTCCTCACAGTATCTACATCTGTAATGAAACTTCTTTCTTTCCCTTTTATTATCTGTAACCTGGACTCCTGCCACTAGGGCTTCAGCAGAACTTACATGTATCCTTGGCTTGTGAAGATTTTCAGATTCTTCTGTCTTTACAGCACAAGCATTTTGCTCAGCTCTCTCTCTCTCTCTCTCTCTCTCTCTCTCTCTCTCTCTCTCTCTCTCTCTTGCTGCAGCATAGTCATTTAACCTTTCCCGAATATCAATGACTGTCTATTTGGCTCTAGCTCCCTTTTGTACCTCAAATTGCATTAAAACATCTTTTGGTTGTTTGGATGTGATCATTGAGATAAAAAATATCTTGATTAGTGTCCTGTTCAAGAGCTTTCAGACTTCTCAGATGTTTTTCTATTTGGTTGTATAAACTACATAGTCCCTTTGGAGTATTTAGAGCCGATTTTAAATTGATAAGCTCTGTATAATGTGAAGACACAACACAGCCTCCATATCTTTCTTTTTATTGCTCCGCTGTTACAGCAAAATTTTCATGGGAAAGTAAGAAACCTGTCACAGAGCTTTTGGCCTCTCCAGTCAGCTTACTTATTATATAACTGGGCTTTTCAATATCAGAGAGTGTACTGTTTTCATGGATTGATGCCTCAAAAGAGTCCCAAAACTCTGTCCATTTTGAATTTCTCCATTAAAAGACGGAATTTCCAATTTTGGAAGTCTAACTGAATTACCTGCAGAGGTTTGTCTTCATTTGGGTTGGTTCATATTAAATTGGTGTTGTTGTTGGATTTACTGTTGTCCTATAAGAACTTGTTGCATTTGTGCTGTCATCTGTATCATTTTATTAAACCCGTCTTCTGTCACTGTTATTGATGACCAATTTTCTGAAGGTAAATTCTGGTCTTGAAGTGATTCCTGAATATCCACCAGCTCATCACAGCATTCTATAACAGAGGCAATGTATGACCAGTCATCGTTGATAAGCTGTTCCACTTCTTGTGTTCCCTCCTGTCCCTCAATAACTACTGACAATCGCTCATTGGTTTTGCTCATGTTTTTCGATGAAGTCATTAAGTCTATTTACACAATTTTTCAAATTATTTGAAACACCTTACTTTTATACTGTTCAGCATCTTCCTCAATCAGACGCTTTGGTTTTTTCAATTCTGTCTCCAGCAAGTTTCTATATCTTGTCCCATTACCCTTTAAGAAGGAAGTAGACATCTTTCATATGTATATACTAGCCAAAAAAGAAACACCGCATATAAAAATTAAAAATATTGCGCGTTAAATGAGAGTTACAAAATTTCATCTGTAATCTATGTTTTGCTACTATTCCTGCCACACATTATTCCCATTGTTTCATTGAACTCAGTCAACCCAAACCAATGTACGGACTGTCTTTTTATTTTCAAGTTTTTCACGTGCACATTCATTTTATTTAGATTTACACATGTAATAACTACTGAAATCACTAGTCTGATATCCAATTTGCTTGAACACATTTTAAAACTTTAAAATTAAAAGTTACACATTGCTAATTTACGATGTCAAAACGGACACATGTTGAACGCGAAAAGGCGATAAGAATGTTACAAGCTAACATGACGCCATCGGCGATAGCCCAATAATTTCGATGCCATGCAAGGATGATTGAAAGTCTTAGGAAACGTTTCTGACAAATTGAAACAATATCAGACCGTGCGTATTCATGACGTCATCGCCTAATGACGCGACGTCAACATCGAAAAAACGTAGGTTTAAAGTGCTGGATCAATTTCTTCCGGTGACAATGATAGCTAGCACAAGCCCAGGAACTCATAATCCAAGAATCAGCACTCAAACTGTGACAAATCGTTTACGAGAGAATGGTGAAATACCCCCATATACAATGTATGTTTTATATGCGGCGTTTCTTTTTTTGGCCTAGTATATGTATTGTCCTTCATCCAATTTGAATAATAATTCCCTGGCATCCCCCAAGTAACTGGTCAACTCGTACCTAAGCCAACTTGTATCATTTTTTGGTCAGCTCGTTCCTTAGTAAACTCTTCCTAAGTCAACTCGTACCTTAGTTTATGTATACCTATATAGGGTGGGTAGTTTTAAGCGCTGCACTTAGTGCATTAATCATGGTTCGAACCTGAACTGATCCTATAGCCTAAAGCTATCATGATAGCTATCTTATTGTGAAATTCATCAGAGACGGTGATGGTTATGGTGATTTAGATTCAGGGTAATAAAAGTAACAAGGAAGCAACGATGGCATTTTATTTTTTCAGTAAAAGACAGAACACATGAAGAACATATCTTTCTTAAGTTAAAAGATTTTTCACAAAATGTGAAAAACTACCTATACCTAAATAAATATTATCTGCATGCACCAAAGTCTCTGTAAAATACTCTGTGTATCTTGAAGGGAACTAAATCTACTTTTTATTGGGGCAAAAGTATAAGAATACCATGCTTTGCGTGCTTTGCATGCTTTTGTTTACCTGAGCCACATGCTCTATGCTAAATGTGAGCTATTGTGATCCTATGATGTCAGTCATCCATCGTTCGTCGTCAGACCAAAGTTTGCTTTAAACAACATCTCCTCCTAAACCATTAGGTGGATTGTCACCAAACTTTACAGGAATGATCCTTGGGTGGTCCCCTTTCAAAGTTTTTCAAAGAATTTTATTCCATGGAGATTCTGGTTGCCATGACAAACAAAATAAAAAAACTTTTAAAAAAATGATCTTGTCAAAAACTACTGGTCAGATTTCAAAAGCATTTGGTACAATTGGTCCTTGGGTGACCCTCTTCTAAAGTTGTTCCAATTATTTTGATTGGTTGAAAAACATGGCCACTAGGGGGCTTGGCCAGTTTTACCTATGTTAATTTAGGGAACCCTGTAAGCATCTTCTCGTAAGGGAAACAGCACTTTCTGTTGTTGTGGTCTAGTTAGTAGAGAGTTTTCTCCCTTGATTCTGCTTTTCGTATTCAGAATGAAAAGGGTTAACTATTTATTACCTTATCAATAGTCGAATAACCTGAGATTTGTCGAAGTATTGTCCTATGGGCGAGCGTCTTGAAATGATTAAACTTCCTTGTAAACTGGGGTATACTGTTACCTCAAGAAAACGGTATAAAATTGTTACGTCGGTATTAGCCTGCACATGTACAGTTACATGTATGTTAATGCTAAATACACTGATAACATATAAATGCTGTTCGACATCAAAGCACATGTGAAAACTAGCGATCACTATCCTAATTGCCAACAAAAGCACACGCAAAGCGATTGGAACGTTCGATTTTTTGTGCGTGCTTATTTGAAAACATGACCTATTTAAGCCAAATTGTGTGTATAAAAATGGGGATTTCCTATTAAATGTTCTGCATATAATGGCATTTGTACCCAGTGAAAACTCAGATCAGCCAGGGCATCCACTCAGTTGGCTTTGTCTTCGCTGTCCTTGTGAAGAAAGTGTAAAACTTCGGCAATCGTTTAATTACACGGCAAAAACTGCTCAAACGGGATGGAGGAGATAGCAAGGCTGATCTGAGTCTTTGATGGGTGCACTTGTCATTTGATGGTTTTCTCATGATATGGCTGAACTTATGCTCTTTTGGCATGCAAATAGACGAGGAAAATATATTTGTTGCTAAAATGTGCATAAATTATCATTCTTGAGAATGATGCCGCCAGTGCATGATTAGCCGAGATACTTTGGTACCCAACGCATACATGTAGGTGAGCGGCGAAGGCTAAGACGAGCCTGTGTATAAGAGACTTTGCTACTCAGTAAACTGCGAAAAATGCGGATGGAGGCTCAGACAAAAAAATAGTGATCTGTTTAACCATTTTCATTTTGATGGATTATCCCATACATATTGAAACATTAAGAATGTGACAGTTCAGTTTGTGTTTTAAGAGGTTACAGGTGAAAATTTCTAAATTATGAAAAATTTATGTCACTGAACACTTTTTATCTGAGCAAACAGTGCAGATTCTGATAAAAAAAACGTTTCATCAGGGTCTGCACTGCGATGCGGCATTTCATAAATACTTGTTTTCCGATGACCAGAATGAAAATGGACAGAGAATGATATTCGCGTACTATGGAGCGATAAATACAACTTTTGCATGACCATGCATGATTATGAAATATTGGAATGAGCTATGTGGCCGTCGTATGATCAAGGATATTTTGGACCAACACATGAGACTTTGGTACTAATCGCATATGCGCAAAAGCCTCCTTTAACACGCACATGCTGAGGAATCAAGCAGTGCTAGTGTCCAATTGCTTAGTCTTCATCTACATCCATTTTTCGTGTATACGAGTAGCGACAGCTCTGGTGAGCCTGCGCATATGTGCAGGCTCACATGAGCTTTCGTTGCTCCACAATGCGATAAGTACAAAAATCGCATGTTCAAGCCCGTATTAACAAATAAAGCGCGCATTTGGTGGAGTAATTATCTAAAGTATACTGCAATACGAAAGTAACGTGACAGTGTTTTCTAACTACATTCAGGACTAAATAACAACTAAAATCCAGACAGTTATTTATATATATACTGGAAAGCTGTATATTAACGTTTAACCCCCTTGTGTACTAATGGATTATACCTTCTGGTTTGTAACACGTATTTTGGAAGGTCCACATGTATATGGCAAGGAGTCACGGTTTATATTTTCCAAATAAGTATTGTATTTATTTCTCTATAGATCGTTTTTGTCCTAGCAAACAGAGTAGACCCTGATGAGATGGCATGTATGTTGCAGCATTTCATCTGGGTCTTCAATGTTTACGAAAGCACGAAATTATGAGTCATTAGTATACAAGGGTTAATTGAGGAATGAATTTACTAGGGGCCAGGTGAAATGACATTACTGTAACAGATTTTCAGAGTTCTACTGGACTGAAATATTTCTAATTCACTGAAAAGAGAAGGAATGGCTTTAGTAAAAGTGTTACTGTTTTGTGCCTTATTAATTAATGATCATATGGAATCCGCACATTCGTTAACTAGAAACGTTGATCAGGTTCCTGGTGTAAGAGAAACCACAAAAATGAAGAACGACCCCCAAAATGAACAACCTAACAAAGATCTGCAAAACAACAACTTAATTGACATAGAGAACAACAAGAAAGACAGAACTTGTCAATTAAATGTAACGTCAAGCTCGACATACAACTTTTCATCTGAAATTTTGAAGTATAAATACAATTTTGTTCATCTAAATCTCACATTTTATAATGTATCAGTAGCTGAAGATGAACCAGTGATCATGTATTGGAGGTGGATATGGACATATAAAGGAGAAAATGGTGGCCATCAGTTTTTGTTTCTGCCAGGAGACTATGGGTATCTTTCCCTCGGACTATTGTGGTCGCACACGCGGACGAAGCCAATTTCTATTGATATATACTCGACGAATGGTGGTGAATGTGGTAATCTCATTGTTGGAAAGAACGCAGACCAAATAATTGGTGACGCTCTGGGAAACATGACCATAGGAATCGCATCACAGGATGATTTGTACAATTCTAGTTATTGGTGTTACACAAGGAGACTTCGCATTCAATCAGACTTTATATTCAGTGTTTGTGAAAACTCTGTTTGCACAATGCAGACAATCGAATATACCTGTTGTAAGTATGTTTTAGATTATCTGTCAAAAGAAAGACAAGTAAATTGTAGTAAGCAGCATTACCATTTTGGACTTGTCTGGTGGCTCTTACCAATTATCATAGGGAATGTTCTGTTTGCTTATTATCCACTACTACTGACTGCGTTTGTTTGTAGACTAACTGTATCTTCTAGGAAGAGGAGAAGAAATTCTTCAGTGAGAATGGAAGATGTTGGAAGTGGACTAGGAGAAGCCAACGAGAGAAAACTAATAAAGATGTCAAAACATGGCTCACCAGTTACATTCTCAGGAACGATCTGTGAACCACTCAGTCAATGCAATAAAGAGGGGCCAGTTTTGTCTCGACTGACCAGAATTTTGATAATCAGTATCCCTTTAAGCTTTACCATGTTGAGAGTTTTTCTTGACTCTCAATATGCGTTTGACTTTGTTAACGCGGCTGTAAACAAAGGTGCATTAGTGGGATTTAGTACTATGTTGGCTGGTTATCAAATGGCTACGCGATATTTCTTACGTTTCTTTGGTGGGCCTTTTGTGGCGCTGCCGTTGTTGCTTCTATTTGGAAGTCTTCTTATATCGGTACCCAGCAACCTAGAAAAGGTGTTTGAAGCAGGTTTGATAGAATTTAATGGCAAGTCATCATTTTTAATTACATTGAGTGTCGAAAGTAAAGGAAGATTAGCTGGTGTACGGATGGCTAATGCGACAGGATACAAGAGACTTGAAAAGACATTTCTATCTCAAGTTCTTATGCTACTGAATTGTAGATTTTGGAAGCAAACTTTCAAGCTCTTCAGAACAAGATTCTCTAAGAGGATTGTTCCTCTGTTAAAATTACTTCTCCCCAGCTCATTGTTGGTAGTTATAGTTGGCTTTCCCTTACTACTTCTGTACATAGGGTTTTGTTTCATCGAACTGGTTGTTTCTTGTATTTACTTTGCTTTTCCCGTCGTCAGTTGTTTCTTTATTTTTCTCAAGGCGTATGTTAAAGCTACGCAGGAACTTTTTCTTCCAACAAATGTACTAAAACGATTAGCTGGTAACCTTCTTACTGTCATGGTAACTTTAAGTTACATCTACACCTGGTATCTGTATTGTCTAGTATTCTTTGACGCATTTTGGTTCTTGACAAAAATAATTATGTTTACCTATACAGGTGTGATTGCTTTTCCCAAACTGTCCTATGGGTATTTGATCTTAACGTTCATGGTTATTTATTATATCTTTGAGAGTTTTAAGAATTTCCAGAGCACTTATCAAGATTTGCTTTATATCAGCATTAAAGCATGCAAGCATGTTGAGGAAAAACTTGGAAATGAGCAAGAAAACACATCGATTCTCTCTGACGATAGACTTCCCGTTGACTTGTGGAAGATTATAGTAGATCGACATTGTCCAAAGAGAATACAGGTTGCCCATACATTGTTTCACCTTTTTGTAATAGTTTTGGTTCTGGGTATATCTATTGAGCTTCTCTTTCGATTTGATAAGTTTCACGATCTGTCTCTGATCTCGCACGTGTTCACTGTATTGGTTATTTGTGCCCTTCCAAAGGTAGTGAAATCTATGTGTATAAACGCACTAACGTACAGACAGCGGAAGAAGTTGCACAGGAAGATACAAGCGACCATTCGTGATTATATAGACGATGCAGTTGATAATGTAGAAACAGACGTTTATGTGTTTCATTATCAAAATGAGTATGAGGAAATAATAGAATAACATAATATACTGACGGACTTTAATTTCGCAACAGTACTTTATAAAGAATATTGACCATAAACTGCATTTGCTTTGATGACGTCATCACGAGTTGGTTTCATCAGCAAACACTATAGTTTAATTATACAACTAAACCTTTCGTATACATTTTGGTCACCGAAACATTTCTTAAGTAGATGAGATTTTAAGTCATCAAATGAAAGGGTACAAACAGATAAACGTCAAATAAGCAAACGGGCTGTATCGCAGACCTGCCAAACAATATGAGAGTAATTCCTCGCTGACTAACGAGGTACATGACACAAATTTGATAGTTCTCGTGTTTCTTAATTTCAAGAAGTAGGGAATCTTTAACTGATACCATTTTGTCACATCAAGCAATCGACCCCTATCTCAAAAAGTTATCATTTTCAATTCGTTTAATTCATTTTAATTGAACATTTTTTCATGCGTTACTTACAAATGAACACTCTTTAAAGTACATCTAAAATGATCGTTTTGCCTCCTCTTTTTTGAGACATAAATTAAAGCTGAGAACTATCCAAGCGTTGCGTTTTTAAAGTCAGTCAGTATATTTTGGAACTTATCGGATCTGGAGCAACAAATGCTAAGGTGAGTCAGTGCAAATATCTAGATTCACCAGAGCCTTCGCCGCTCGCATACGCAGAGTCTGGCTATAGATTAACCCGTTTAAGCCTAGCGTCCTTTTTGTGGGACCTAAGCCAATAGTGCAGACCCAAACCAGACGCCGCAGAACGCGGCGTCTGCAGGGTCGCCACTGTTTGCTTGCAGAGTGTTCTATTAAAATTTTAATAAAAATGAAAAATACCAATCAACATCCCTTAAAACAGAAATGGACTGTTTCATTTGATAACAATGGGATATTCCATTCGGCTTAAATGGGTTAAGGCTCAGGCCAATGATACAGTCTATCCACAGGAACTTGTCACAATTTTTTTTTCAGAAAAAGTAGGTGTGTATCTGTAAACATAGACAACAACAAGCATTACAGTCTTTGTCTATAAAAGTAAATATAGGCCTATTTTTTCTATTTTAAGGGTTTGTGACTAGTTCCTGTGAGTCTGCCAGAGTAATAAAAAAAAGTTGAGACTATGTTGTTCCTGAATTTGATGTTAACTTTGTGCATTTATTTTTATATTCGCCTATTTAAGCCGAATGGAATATCCCACTATTATCAATTGGGCCAGTCCATTTCCGTTTAAGGGTTGTTGGGTGGTATTTTTTATTTAAATTTTAATAGAAAATTCTGTGAGCAAACAGCCGAGACCCAGATCAGACGCCGCGTTCTGCGGCGTCTGATCATGCTGGGTCTGCGCTGTTTGCCTATGTCCCACAAAAAGGACGCTAGGCTTATATGTGTTAAACCAACAAATTATTAGAATACCCAACTAAAAAAAAGTACATATACACTCTATCCAATTATGTATTCAATTAAAATGTTCATTAACAAAAAAAATCGTTTTAAGTTGTAAGCAAATATTTGAGCTTAAGGTAGTGCGGGACCCATGTCAAAAGATAACCTTACTTTTACTTAAAAGTAAGAGTGTAGGAGTTATCGTTCCTGAATCTTGTTTTTAAAAGAGAATACTTATTTTCTAAGACGGTAGATATTATTCTCCCCTGACAACTCTTTGATGCTTGAAACGTAATTCTGTAAGTATTTTGCTTTCACAAAAAGAAGAAATGCAAGTATTAGCTTTTAAAAACATCACCCAGAGTATGAAGTCATTCAGTATTTTGATGGTTAAAAGTTGCGGACCGTATAAATATACATACTATATACATGTCTCGGTTGCTATTTCTGCATGCTGCCACTAACCTAAGACCCACCCCCACCCCAAAAAGGGGGGGGTGTAGACGTGCACATGCCTTGTATGTGACATTCTCATGTTTTAGGCCCCATGGAGGTACATGGTCACTAATGTTTTATGGAGAAATGACGTAACTATTTCAATTACCTTATCACACCGGATAGGCAGCAATAAAAAACAGTCTAAACAATCGATGAATGCTGATAACAAATTGCAAGAAACAGTGTTTGTGATTGCCATTTGTTGCCTATCGGACTACAAACAACAATCCAAAATTATGTTACAATATTTAACTACGTTCGTCGATAGCATTAACGTTTTCGATTGCCGCCTATCTAGTATGGTTTTGATAAACTGAAGACGTAGCCAAAACAATCTGATACAAGGGCAAGGAGTTATTTCATGTTTCTGTTGAAAAAATTATTTTGTTTCGTTGCATGTTTCATGATGATAAAATGGACATTTCTGCATACATTTTAATAAAATTAATTGGAACTGCATGTGCCTGAAAGGAAGATATATGACAATATAACATTCTTTTCTGTATATTAACGGTTGGCAAGCATGGTACAGATGCGCGGATCCAGGAATTTTCATCAGGGGGGGGGAGGGTCCACGTCAGTCTGACAAAAAAGCTCTGACAACGATTTTTTTGGTCCTCAGCTTATTTTACAGAAGTCAAATGGTCAATTTCAAAGAAATCTATCGTTTTTCAAGGCTCCAGATGGGGTCCAATTTTTCCAGGGGGTCCAATTTTTTCCAGGGGGTGTCCAATTGCTTATTCCCTATAGAAACCCATTAAATTTGTGATTTTCCAGAGGGGGTCCGGACCCCCTGCCCCCCCTCTGGATCCACACTTGGTGCAGCCCTCACAGCTTCATGGTTAAGGCTACTATACATTATCTCATTTGGGCTTGGCAAACGTTAATAGACAGAAGAATGTATCATCATTTTATTGTTATATACCTTATAATAAGTGTTTACTATAGAAACTTGAGGTGTTTCGATTGCTGACAATTGTACATTTTATTTAATAATGTGTCATATTTTGGTTGATCGTTGACCGATCACTGACCGCGGGCTTTATTTCCGATAAAACATGACTGCAGAGGGCTTAATTGCCATTTCAACCTGCTCACGGATATCCTCTGCGAGTCAAGATACCGTCGCTTATGCTTTATTGAGAAATGACCAAAATATTCAATTATCGATTATCATAAGATACGCTACTTTATTACATCGGATAGGCGACAATCGAGAAGGCTCTGAACAATCGATGAACGTGGATCGCAAATCACTAGAATTTTCCATTTGTCGCCAGTCAGGCAAACAAATTGCAATCCAAAAAGTCTGTTTCTGACGGTATTTGATCTACGTTCGTCGATAGCATCAACGTTTTCGATTGCCACCTATCCGGTATGTGTATTGATACAATGAATACGTAACCAAAACAATCTGAAACAAGAGCTAGGAGTTATCTACATTTTTCAGTCATGTTTCTGTTGAAAAAAAAGTTTGTTTCCACACCGGATAGTGAGCAATCGAAAACACTCTTAACCATTGACGAACGCGGATCAAAACTCGCTAGAAACAGTGTTTTGATTGCAAAGTGTCGCCTGTTCGATGAGTGATGGTAATAAAAAAAAACTATGATTCTATACTGAACGAAACTTCTAAACCGCCACTCAATATTTTCTCATATATCTTAACATATATGATACATACATGGCTACAATTTACACTAAATATGGAAAAATTAAATAAACTAAACCTGTCAAAATTTCGTTTTCATAACTTGAAATTAACATGCTCAATTGATAGACTGTATAAAGGCTCCATCGCATTTCATTTTCAAACGCTAAAATTTGAATTCATTGCTTAAAATCAAGTATTCCAGGGGCCTTAAGTGAAAAACACCAACTTAATGGTGTTATAAATGGACATAATTGAACATTTTTGGGTGTCGATTTTATTACGTAGGAATTTTCAGGTAATCAAAAATATTCCTATGGAAGCCCATATGACATAAAACAACACAAGAATGCTTTATGGAGATGACATGTTTTCGTCCACAATATTATTGGAACTTTCTGGTGATGTAAATGGACATTATTGAACACTATCGTGTTTATTTAGTAATAAAGTAGCAACTTTCATGCAATTCAGTGCTCCTATGGAGGCCCATATGGCCTAAAAGAACACAGAAGTGTGTTTATGGTGATGAAATGTTTTTGTCTACAATATTATTGAAACATCCGTCACCCATTAAGCGTGTACTGCACATCAGTCTAGACACTTCCGACGTTCCAATGCAGTATTTGTGCATCACCGCACCAAAGTATGGTGGACTATACATGACATTTTATGACTTACATAATCCTCAGTTTTAGTCGATTTTTCTCGTCATACGAGTGCAGAAATGAAAAATGACCGACAGATTGTGGTGTAAACTTTCGGCTCTATCGAAACATGCCAAATCTTATGATAAATTATGAAACAGTCTCAGCGAGGCCCATATTTTAATTAAACCCACAGCCCGACCCCTCTACTTTACACTCATACAACCCAAATGTTGTTATTTTTGTGATAAAATAAAGTTGTCCGATAGTTGTCGATGAAACTACGAGTATTCACAAGGCGAAAAAGCATTTAGCATCGTGTACCACGTGCAAAACAGGTATTAGTACTCTATCGTTAAGCATAAATGAACATCCTTATTGAATCAAACTTTGTTATGTTCAATCGACGGATATATGTGCCCAAATATACTGTGTTAAATATCATTTCAAACAGTTTAATAATAAATGAGCTATACTGAAAAAATATATTGTGCTAACTGGCGGTTTAGAAGTTTCGTTCAGTATAACTATTTTTGGTCTATAATCGTCGATAATATTGATGTTTTCGATTGCGCCTATAAGGTGTGGTTTTGTTGTATGCTTCACGATGTTACAGTGGACATTTTTTTGGAAATGCTTTTGCTTGAAAGGAAAGTATTCTAGAACTTTTTGGATACTGTAAAGGCGGCACCTTATGACTGCCTTATTAGTCTACTTTAGACATAGGTAAAATCTGAAAATGAGGCGTTATAACTACATTCGAAAGTGTTTGTTTATTGTTTAACATTAGTATAGAGGCAAACAGTGTGGACCCAGATCAGACTGCTCTAGGTAAGCAGTCTGCTCTAGATCTACACTGTTTGTTTAAGAGGCTTCATAAATATTTCAATAGACGATAAAAACATACGATTGTGTTGTAATATACGCTTTAAGGGTTAATAAATGTGGGTTCAGTGCATTAACGGACAGGACTTTCATGACATGCACGCAGACCTGCGCGGCTCAAGCAACTTTTAAACGCTTAACCAATGGATAGAACCTGATTTCCATTCTTGAGCAGTTGAAATAACCGAACCACGCCCAGATATGAAAATTAAAGTTGCCACCTTTACAGTACCCAAAAAGTCCTATAATATATTACAATGACAATATAACATTCCATTCTGTATATTAACGTTTGTCAAGCCCTTGTGCGATAATGTGTTGCAGGCCTCACCGCTGTGTGGTTCTGGTTGCAACACATCACATTCAGGCTTGCCAAACATTAATACAAGGAAAAGAATGTTTTATCCTCTTATTGCATATTTGTAAGTTTATTCTTTAAATGACATTTAGATCTATGCATCAGGAATAAAGCTATAATTTTTAGCCTTTATCTACATAAAGCATCAAAGTATCAAGACATGCACCGGGCCGCGTAGCGCAGTCGGTAACGTGTCTGGCTACAGATGCGTGTCTGACTGCAGATCCAGGGGTCACGAGTTTGATCCCGGCCTGGTACCATACTTTCGTGGAGATTGATCATGAAATAATTTCTAAGGTCATTCTTCTCCCTTCCGCTGATTTATTCAAGAAGGGTTGTTATCAGTTACAAGCGAAAGTATGCGCGCAAATTACTGGTTAACTGCTTGCACAAGCCTGCACAGGAAAAAGTGTGGTTAAGTGAACTGACCGTCCCGCAATGACCATAGCTGTTGACATGGGACGTAAAGCAACAAAAACAAACAAAACAATCAAGACATGCTAAAGCCATGCTTTAATGAGAATCATAATGTAATGTGCTGGGTCACATATGCTAGGTCAAAATCTTTTTTGTCATTTTCTACGCCCATTTGTCAGTGCTTAATCAATAATAGCTATGTCTCCGCCCAGTGATATACATGGGGGCGTAGACAGACAAAAAAAATTGTGTGAAAGGGGAGACAACACTTATTATAGTCTTTATTTTTTTCAGGATTTTTCAGAAAAGTCACCAAAACAAAAAAACGAGCACGGTGACACATATTTTTTATTCAATCATTAGATTCTTCATGAAAATATCTTTGTAAAAATATGTTTTTTGTTGTTCCAGTTACATTCTCTGATATGTTTATTTTGAATATTAATGTTTTTTTTGGCATTTATTCGTTTGACTTAATTAGGATTTTGCTTAATAAATTGTGTAAATACATGTTATTTCACTATTTTTGGTTTTTATTTTTATCTCTGGTGTGAGTAGTATTTGTTCTGAAAAAAACTGTATTGCGTTTCTTGTTAATTTGTTAACAAAATCTGTGTTTGTTTATTTCAAAAACCTGCGATTTTGCAGTTTTTGACATCAAATAACTTTTTAAAAAGAACGGTGAGGTACTGTTTTTTTTGTCTTAGATTATAAGTATAAGTCTATATTATAATATATTAAAAGATAAAACACTTTTGGACATATGCCGGTGAGTCCGGTACTACCTTAAATAATGCAGATTGTCCAAGCTCTAACCGTTACGGTCTTAGAGCTTGGACTTATGCACTGTTTAACAGTCCTGTGGGATATTTTTAAGAAAGCAAACGACTATTATATTTTGTTTCTGGAAAGTATGGCATGCTCAAGACAAGCATGATTGTTGGCACCCCAGCAATCATGGCAGACACTAGTTATGACGTCATCAATATGGCGCCTATCAAAATATTAAACCAAAGTTACCATCATTATTGTAAGCATTGCGGGCTTTTTGTCTGCAAAAATGCTGATATTACATAAATGCCACAAGAATACATTACAGGGAACACAAATGATGCATTTGAACATTCTATTGCGTGTGTTATTGAAATTACATACTATTAATTATTATCATCATAACATAAACATAACATAAAGTTTATTCAGGCTTAAGCATAAACAGCTCATCACCAATCAAACAAATATACAATCAGCATGAAATAATAATTACATACAAGCAGCCATGATGACTTACATCATGGCTGTTTGTTAGGAGAGTGTCTAACATTTATTAATACATGGTAATAGCTAGTATCTCTATTCTGAAGCAAAGAAAAATGGATCAAGTATATGCTAGTTTGGATTATAGTCAATCTCGATTCTCTTCATGTATACTTCTCGTCATATATGCTTGCTAGAAGTGTCTCTATGGGAATTTTCTAGCAAGCATCCATGAGTACATGACCAGGTACATGTATCATTAGACTTAATTTTAACTAGGGTATGTATAGAAATGTGTCGTATATACTCGGTAGAACTGTCTCTTCAGGCAGTTCTAACTAGCATCTACGATCGCAGACCTCAGTTGAGACAGGTAAATATTAACTTTGGAATATAGGTGTTTCTTATGCAGTATTTACTACATTAATAGCTTCAGTCCTTACTTTGAAAGCTTTTAGTAGATAGATTGCATGGTTTTTCAATTGCTTAGATATTGTTGAGGTTAGTAAGATTGTAAGTTTATACATACTAGGTCTAGTGTAAAAATATTTATGTATATATGTTTTCCTGAGATCAATATATTCAGGACAAATCAAAATAAAATGAAATTCATCTTCTATATCACTGTTACATAAAGGGCATTTCCTCTGATTGCGTTCTATGTTAATGTGACGACCCTTTTCTATTGCTAATTGATGAGAGGATAGGCGGATTTTTGATAAAAATCTGTCTGTATTTTCTGTTCTTTATTTGGAGAAGATATTCTGAAAGGACCTCTGACACTTTGATAGGGTATCTGCCTATTTTTCAGATGCTTCCCAAAACTTCCCTATGCTTAAGATATCACTGGTTTCCTTTTGAACATGACGCTTGATGTATTAGGTACGAATTAAGGTCATAATTAGACAGGTAAACCCCTACAATAAAACAGGAGACCCTACCAAAGGGGGTAGGGGTTGCAAAATTTGACTTCACCAAAACATTTAGAAATCAATTATTTTCACGTGTAAGGGTATACTATCATCAATACTCGATTAAAAGTCACAGTGAAAGTATTTTGAAGTCCAAAATCATTAGCATTTTAATGATTATTTTTGTTGTTGTTTTTTCTATCTGATTTGTTAAGAAATATTTTGAAGTGCAACTGTAGTCCATATTCAACCTTGATGACAACGTATTTACCTGGTGCAATATTATGCAGCAATGTACTATAGCCATTCATCCATGCATAAAGTACACCTAGTCAAAGACCGTGTAGTTTATGTGTATTGGGTAGATACAGTATATGTGCAAAATAATCTACCAACTGAACTTAGTAAAAGGGCAGTTTTCATAATCTCAAGAAAAATATGCAAAAAGCGTTGTAATTTTTATGACTAATGGGTTATGAAAAGGAAGCTTACATGTACTTATTATTTCATTATACTGGAAAAAGATTTTCAAGAGAGCACACCAAAAATCCAAATACTAATGTTCGGGCTCACCCAGTCGTCACATTTTGGGCTGTGGGATGTCATTCCCCCCCGAGTCCCAACTAGCTTTTCGCATATATTATGTAAAATATGGGAACACACTTACGTGCAAAAGGATTAGTTGGGACTCGGGGGGGAATGATGTTTTAAAAATATTTTTCAATTTCCTATAATGCAAAAAGTGACCATTTTAGCCTCAAAATAAAGCCGTACATTCATGGAAATAGAAAATCAAATGCAAAATCATAAAAAAGAGACCAACAGTGAGCTTATATATGAAGATGGAAGCATTTGATCGACTTTAATTTTTATCAAAATTATAGGCAGCGATACACTGTGATTCCCATTACCACCGTCAGAGGTCCTTTCAAACACATTTTTGATTTCTCTGTATAACATTAATGACGTACGCGATCTTACACATTCTCGCCACTCTGCTATGTACATATCTTTCAATCTTATTTTCAAAAGTGGAAAAAATCTGTCAGGATTTACGGAGTTTGGGAACATCCAAACATCAGGAAACCCTGTTCGTTCAAGTATTTTTTTTTACGTTCGATGCCCAGTTATTTGCATTTATGTTCGCGTAAGTATCCATTTTAAGCATAGTGTATGCATTCCAGAGGGCTACTTATTGACGGTTTTACATTAAGAACCCACTTACAAAATTTCCTATGTACACGTTCTATGTTATCAGCTCTTATAAAGCCCCATACTTCACATGCGTAGTTTAATATTGGGGTTATATATTAATAATACTATAATTTGTACTCTCCTACTTGAAAGAAATAAAGAATTCTATCTAATTATGGCGCATCATATACATTTTTCTAATAAACACCAGAGGCCATCGAAACGAGAGTTAGAAAGTGTCATTCTTGGGTACAAAAGTTCAGTGAACAATATGATAAACAACATGTTGATTGTTTGCAGTCATATATATCCAATAGAAAACAAAGTTAGCAAGTTCATTTAACAGGTGACAGCATGGTCGAAAACAAAGCATATTTGTTCGCTACTTTCAAATATTACTACATAACTATAGAAGCTAGTACCAAATGGAGGCAAACTTATTTATTCAATATGCATGTTTATTTTAGCTTTCTGGTAAATGATGTTTTTATACAACCATTGTTAGTTTTGGTGACGTTAACATTAGCGTCAATAGGATTCATAACATTTTAAAATTTACATTCACTTTAAACGTGTTTGAGAACCAAAAGTGGAATGCCCGTTATCTTTGTCATGTTATTTTTAACAAAACATCACAATAGAGCTCTTCTTCCATTCCGCATATATTATATGCTATACTGAAACAATAAAGTTATGTCCGCTTGACGTTTATGTCTGCCAGTTCTTAATGTATGAACACATTTCATTCAATTTTTTAAATTACAAACTGTTATCAATTAGAAACGTTATGCACCTAAACAAATTCATTTTATACCCAGTAGAGCCGCTGACAGCTCAGAGAACACGAGTACCCTTAAAATCAAAAGTCACAACATCAATAGCTTGTGTCCATCATAACTGCCAACCGTTCAATCACATTAAATCATCACTGAGCAAACTCTCTAGTAAGACGGTATGCATGTTAGCTGTGTGCATTGCTTTACGGCCACAATCAATAACGTACTCTGACGTCACAAGACATCGGTCAAGAGCTTGGGTGAAGACACTCAGAAAATTCATTTTTGGTCCTGCATTTTGATAATCAACAGAGTCGATCAAATTTGAATTTCTTTTTCTTCATCACAAGCATTTTAACATTAATTAAGGCTAATCAGCATTAAAACTATTGATACTGGAAATTCACGTGCGTTTTTTCAGTAAGGGGTGGGGTATACAGTACAGATATAGTGAACATGTGATGGCCGACATCAGCCATGGTTTTTATTTTTATCTTTTGTGTAATCTTTGTCAACACAAGAACAACAAATTAAAGCAAAAACGGTGTCAAAATTATGTTAGTTTTAAGAGAATCGGAGGTTCTTAAAATGTTATTTGTTTAATGCATAGGGAGGTAATTTCAGTTAACTTCGTAAATTAACGGTTTTGAATTGCATTGTTGCTCATTTAATAAGCACGTTTGGAACTTTTAGATGTTTTTTCATCGTTGGACGTTCCTGGTCGCCACTTAGCGTAGAATATGTCACGTTTTGATGATCAATTTGCTGCTGATAGTGGAATGAGCTGTTTTCACTTTAGGTTCAATAACTCTTCCAGATAAGAAAATAAAATGAAAGAGTTACAAAATTTTGTGTGTCGGACGTTTGATAAACATTTTGGTATATTTTTTGCTGAGACATCTTAATTGGATCAAAATATACAGTACCATGAAAAACGGACGTATCTTTTTTGTTTGAGTATATAAGCCTATATGCTGACAAGCTATTTAAGGGAGACCAGTCAAACTTTTTCTTCATTAGCGACCTACATATAAGTGAAAACACGCGTTTGTTTGTGTTTAAACAGGATTAATCAATAAATGATATTCACAACACATTTCATTACCTTTATCATAACGTAGAACATTGTCTTGCGCAGGCGCGATACTAAAGAATCGACCTGTCTGCTAAGGCACATCACGACTGAAAAGTCGTATTTGTGTCAATACGCGGTGTGCATTACCCGAAACATTACGTTAGAAAAGTAACAAGCACTGGATGGCTATAAATAATTCATTTATAAAGACATCAAGTAACCTTTGGTAGCTAAACAATAACAATGCTTGGTATTACAATATTTAGTGAAACAATGATAAGAACATTTTTGGGTCAAAAAAGCGGTTTCAGTGACGCGTAATGACGCAGCTTGATAACAAGTTTGAATCGACCAATCGTGTATATCACATGATTTGGTGACGTAGTCGGTAAACAAATATGTCACATGTACCCACAATGCTCAAATCAGACAGGTAAGTATTTGAAAAATGCTTCCCGAATTAGACAATGAATGTAGAATGAATGACCATAGAAATAACAATTTCGAGGAAAGTATTGTAAATAAATAGACTGTTTACTTTCACGGTTTCGCCGGAAGCATAAGCTGGGATACAAGCGCTACATGTGACTTTGAGCGTAGACTATCGTAAGAAGTGGTATATTCCCAACCGAATCGCAAATACTAGGATTTTCCCAATTAAATAGCACAATATCATGGCTGTGACATCAGGTACATTTTTGAACAGAATCTGTAGACCTGTTAACACACAGGAGAAGCAAGTATACTCAGAAAAACAATGAAGGATATTAAAATTCTTTTGACTGTATAACATTTGAGAAAATAATTTCCAAACAAAGTATTTTCGTTTGTGATAGAACTACCACTAATGCAAAAATAAAGTAACTTACGAGTCATTGGTTACGATACAGCAGCACAAAAAATGTACCAACCCTTTTTACCCAAAGTTCACAAGCAAAAAATAAAGCGTTTTTAATTTATATTTAGCAGTGAAATCAATGCATATCAAAAACAATTAAAAGTGATATCAATCACCAGTGAAATGATCAATCAATATCACCCTATATTTTCACTGTAGCGTTTTTGGATCACCTCTGACATTTCCATTCACTTAATGCAGCTCATTTCGAAAGTTCAAACGCCTATAACTTTCTTATTTGTGCACAAAAACATCAAGTGTGGGAAGTCATTTTCTTAGTTAGAACTTGAGGAACAATTTGGTACCAAAATAATTCAGATTTGCTGAACTATTTCGATTTTGAATTTTCAACACCTCCCACTTCAGTGAGTGAGACAATGCATGTAACCTATGCTACGCAACGTCATCAACAAATTATGACGTCGCTTATGACGTCACTTGTCTCGCACTTTGACGCTGGATCATTTTTTTTTTATCTGTAATAGGTCCTGATGACTATAGATCATGTAGATTGATCAAGGTATATTCTATCACAACAAATACTCCTTCGTCTTCTTTTACATTATAGTGATTCGGCTTGAAGCATGGTTAACAAATTGATTAACTGTAAATCTTCAAAAAAAGTGTAAAATGAAAAGAAAATTTACTTTTTTAGTAAATACCATATATATTTCATCTCGTGAGTTGAAAACATCGAAATTTTCATTCGTGCTGCGCACTCATGAAAATTCTGTTTTCAACACACTCGATGAAATATATTTGGTATTTACCTCAAAAAAAGTAAATATCCTCTGTATATTTTTGCTGCAACCTTTACCTGGCCATTGCTTAAGTTCTAATTCTGACAACAGACAAGTGTGCACACCCATTTGTTAATAACTGTACCTAATAACGTGACAAATTCTTCAACAAAAATGCACAGATATGGAATACCCCAGCCAATATGACAATAAATTGGAAGTTAAATGCTGACAACAGCTACAAAAGTAGGTGTCATACTTTTGACTGAGAGCCAGCAATGATTTTGGAGCCAGTCATTATGGAATACAAACGATAAAAATGGGTTTCAAACATTTTTGAATGTGAGTGATTTTTCAGTATAGAGGGTTGCACCATTTGGACATGTACTGTATTTTATATCATTGAAGCGTGGCTTTAAAAAAACATTCGTTTTGATTGCATATATCTGGAACTATGAAATGCATGCATAATTAGTTTAGTTTTTATAGTATTGAATGTTAGAGATGGAATTGGATCTAAATATCCTTCCATTGTTTTTCTGAGTATATTTTGATCAAACTTTAAACGATTCATTCTCTTTCATTTTCACACCTTTGCATAGGCCTACCATATTTCCGCCTTTGATTTTGCTGCATAGGTAAAGCCCAGTAAGGAATGAAAGTTGGAAAGCAAGGGGGACTGGGTCAAGTGGCCTAAGATAGGAAACAAGGATAGATAAAACCACTGGGGATATCACATGATTGTATAAGGTAAAATTTTGTTATGGCTGATTGCATTCTACACCCAGGTAAACCGCATGTCCAAATCTCGGAGGGTGTTGGCTACCGGAGGTAAACAAAGGAGTTTTGGGCTGCACATGGTCTGCTTTGAGATGGTTTTATATCATAATGAACCACATTAAGGAATAAAATCAACATATAAGCCGTAAGTATATAGAATGACAAGAATTCTGAAAGCAATGCATGTTTTTGAACTGAATCTATTTGAATTTAAATCGCATTTGAATTCGGAAATGCGGTGATTTGAACGAATATTTTGAATTCATCAGTTAATATTTATATGTATTATTTTATTTTTTCTTGATTCATAACTACCGCTGCAATGTTTAACCTCTCTTTGGAATGTATCAGTCCAATATAATTCAAACAGACGTGTACAACACTTATTTTTTTTGCAATTTTATGACGATGGTGTCATGTTTATGGATAGCGTTCCATCGGAGGTAAGTCCTCTGAATATTTTGCTAACCATCAAAACAATAGCAACGTAAGCGATTTTCAAAATTTGAAGTTTTAATAGCAGTTTTGGACATGACACTTACAAGCCATGCAGGAGAATGATATAGAATGGTAGCGGCACAAGCAATTAATGTCAAAGGTTGATATAAGTCCAGTAATGATCAAACCACTAGCATTTTTTCATTGAAAAATTCACATTCGCCGTTTGAAAAGTCGCCCTGAATCCTACAGACATGGATCAAAAGTATTTAACAGATTCCGAGTCCTTATCACTCAATATAGAAGCCACATGTTTGCTGCTCTCGTCCCCAAGAAACTTTCAATATGAAATAAAAACGGATAAATACAACCCCTATCGATCCATGATCTCAATGTTTACCTCCGATAGCCAACACCCTCCGAAATCTAGACATGCGGTTCACCTGGGTGTTCTAATGAATAAGCGAAGATGTTAATGAGAGTGAATGAATGGGCTAATTATTTAATGATTCGAAAATAATAGAACACCCCATCCACCACCATATCGTGACCCTCAGTTATATAATGTTGGTCAGATCATGTCGGCTTCTGCATGGTTCCAATCGAGGTTCCAATGTACTGTGATTGCATTGTTTGTTACCCCAATGTGTTACTGGGAATTTAAGTTTCCAACTAAATGCTGTTATAGTGGTCTAAATTGGTCATACATTCTACGTGCAGAAAATATAGAGCATCTGAAAAATAATTTATCGTGGTTTGCAGGTTATCAAACACCCATCCGTTTAATATTCGTCGATTATCTTTTTTAAAGAGATTTCTTGTTACTCTGGCATAGAGAAGTTATTCTGATGATCTTGTCCTGTGCAAAATCATTTGTTCTACTTTTATATACCGTAAATTCCGCAAAAATATCTTGTCCATTGCCAAGCGACATGCGTAAAAAAATAATACTAATGTGCTACCTTAATAGTGGGATGGGATCTATAAATATCCCTACGGAAGATCTTTCGCGCCATAAGATAAGGTGTGCTTTTTTGCCTGCGGCGCTCTCGCCGCAGGCACTTGTGTCGGAATAGTGATATCCTCTACCTGGTTGAGTATTTATATAACATACTGTTAGCATAACGGTCGTGTGTATGGGAACAAAAAAGTTCACTGACAAGACAACTCACCGACAGCAAGCAAAACAAAGTGTTAAGACAGGGTTCGTATGGGAATGGGAAAACAGAATTCTAGTGCTTCTCCAGGACTTTTTCATTTTTCAAGGACTCAATTTCTTCCCAATTTTGTATGACACAACGTTTAAAAGTACACTTTTTCAGCCAGAAGCGTCGAAATGTAAAGCCACACTCGATTACTTTGATTCTGACATTGGTGATAAAAACCGAGACTACCGCACAAATTGAATAGAATACGATCTTTGACACGTATCTAGCGATTTTCACTCTGGTGTTTTTTTGCGATTTTCACACAGTTTTTTTTTTTTTTTTTGCGCATCCCATAAATCTTAAAGGACTAGTTGTATTTTTATATTTCTCAAAGACTAATTCTTATTTTCAAGGATGATTTTACAAATTCCAGGACAATTCCAGGACAAAAGGCACTTTTTTCAAATTCCAGGAGTTTTCCAGGACCAAGGTCATTTTTTTCCAGGTCTGTGCGAACCCTGTAAGAGCATGTCTCATATTATATGCCATAATTTGTGGATATATGTTGTGGTCATTGAATGTCACTCACTGTTTTCATCCACTGTGACCTTGATCTCAGGAGTCAGTTCTTGAAAAAATGCACCAACAGCAGATCGCCTTTTTTATTTATGGTAGCATTCCATATTTGGTATGTAGATACATCTTGGACCCTGGCGATTAACCAACTGTTTCCAGGTCACTGTGACCTTGACCTCTGGTTTCAGTTCTAGCAAGGATGAGCTCAGAGCATATCTGTATATAAATGTTATTTGAGGTAGGAATCCTAAATTTGGTGTGAGGTTATATTTTGGGATCATGGCGTGTCACATACACCTCTGGGACTCTTTGACACGTAGCTTGTACATAAGCATGTATAAAAAAAACTGCAGCTTTAGTTTTATACCTTTATTAATCATGCCACGATTGTCCAAACATGAACGATCTGGCGCAATTGGAATGATATTGGCCCACTTCGAATCGAACTGAAGTTCCCACTAAAGATCTTACATAATAGATGCATGTGTACGTTTACACCCGAATGGCTACAGTTGTAACTTTTTAATTAGTTGTCAAGTAAACAAAGTGAATAGCCCTGGGTGCCCACCTCAATTATCCATCGTAGACAAAAAGGGTGTGCATAAACTGCACAGCCTACTCTAATTAACAACTACGAATAAGAGGGACCGCAAATCGAACACATCAAGGATTTATTTTGTAAAATAAAAACATTTTGAGGCTTTTGATAGATCTTGAACCCATCTTGCTAGATAGGTCTAGAGGAAGGAACCAGACAAGCTACTAGAATAACGGTGCTCTGACCCACCGTTGATCTTTAGTAGGTTCGTGACGTCAATATAGTAGCGACTATCGATGTTCGAATTGAACTTTAGTTACTATAGTAGGAACTAAACTTCGATTCGAAGCGGGCCATTATAATTGCCATCAGTCAACTATATAGGCCTTGAGCTGGCTATAGACCCCCTCCCCCCCCCCAGGGGGAATTTTGTACACTATGATTTTCTGAAACTGCATTATATAAGACACAAAACAAAAGATGTTAGCCCTCTGAGAGTGGCAGCGTTAACGTGTAACAGCATGTTATATACGTTACCCCCCAAAATAGCATTATACGTCCCTGATAATGTCTCAACCATGACATGTTCATGCATATTTGCATGCTGACACAGGTTTATGAACTTCTTATAACACAGTTACATATTTTTAGTATAAATTTTATAAATGTCTTGAGTAATTACCGTTGTATATGTTACTTAGTTATTCCTGCGTTATTTTCGAGAATCAGTATGGTATTTATTGACTATACGTGTATTATATCTGTCACAGAATACAGTAAATCTATAAGGCTGCTACTAAAATGATTTAAAGTTCTTTATTATGGTCGATTACACGATTTTTCAGGTCCATGTTATGTATGTTACCTTCAAAATAGCATTAAACATTTAAGTTAATGTCTCTAACAAGCCCTGTTTATACTTATTTGCATGCTTGCACAGGTTTATGTACTTCTTTTAGCAAGGTTTACCTATTTTAAGTATTCATTTAATAAATGCCTTGAGCTTTAACTGTTATGTGTGTTACCAAATGATACATAAGTTATTCTGAGTATCTGTATAGAAGTTGTTGACTATACATGTATAAAGTCTGTCAGAGAATCTAGAAAATTTATAAGGCTGACATAAATTGAAGTTCCTTATTAATTTATGGTGACTTAAACTAATAATATAATGTGATCTATCAACCTTCGCTGTTTGCTCACATAAACAGTATAGATACCATGCATTCATATCGGAAGTTCTGAAAGACAGTCACTGTGAAACAGCACAGTTCTGGGCAAGGTATATGGATATGATTCAGATGGTGTTGACACTGATTAGGGCTACAAGGAAAACAGCTTCGAATTGCATGTCATCTCTATCTGTATGCCTTGTTCTCAATGTTCATTGCAAAGGATCACAACAACTACGCACAATATGTACCTGTGTAACTGATTCCCCTCATAAATTTGATACACATCGCAGATGCAAAGAACTTCTCTAACAAAATGGGTTTACTGAGTCACAACCATTGGTTCTTTGCTTGAGAAATGCTTTTGACATAACTATCAGGCAAACAATAAAGAGGTATTATAGGCTTCAGCAACTATAGCTACGCTTCGTACTACAGATGGAATGGTGTATTACTCATCACATCAGAGCTCAATATATTGAAACAACTCTTCAATGCACTGAAATGAAATATTCAATCTGCTCAGATGCAAAGTAGAATGAGTACTAGAGGCAGTTTCTGGCTTCACCAATCCTTTAAGTTCTAGTTTTGAAGGCAATGAACTGTACTTTTTGCCTTTCGGTGTGCCTGCTAAGCCTGGCTTAGCTAAGGATCTTATTGAGGCTGATGACATTGGCAGAAAGGCTGTTGCAGACTGTATTGACTCACTTTTAGTTTAAAAAATCTGTCTTTCACATCCCCGAAAAAATGCTACAAGCTAATAAAGTTGTGATGCTTGCGAGGTCAAGCAAGAAGAAATTGCCCAATTTACAAAACGTAAACAGCCAGATGAGAGCTTAAAGGAGCGTCTTTGGTAAGCACGACCTTCTTTCTATTGGACATAATGTTGACCTTGAGTTGACACTTCCGCTCCTTCTGGGACCTATACCATGGTCACTGTCAACTCCTGATAGAATTTCCACCATAACTGACAAGTCCAAACTTTTAAGCCCTCCAGTAAAATATTTTACTGACCGTTCCAAGGCGATACTTCTTTTGTGGATCTTTTATGTTTTTGTTCTGTCTTGTAATTGCTATGTCTTTGTGTGCGCCTGTTTATATGTGTTTTGTGGTCACCTGCTGTGAAAGGGCTGTCCTCTTAGCTCTCGTTTGTGGTGTCTAACTGTGAGTTTGTCACTTTCCCATTGGTATCCTGGGTCAGGTGCGGTACTTGATTGTATCTATTCCTGATCTTTGCACCCTTACTTACTTTCAGCATGGCTTGCAATCACACATTGAACCAACATTAGATTGGCCATGTAGTGCTGCCCATAACGTTGATGTTAATGCTGTAACTACAGAGCATAATAGCTTTTCCTGTCACCTTCATGGATCTGATGGAACCCGTATTCAACCAGGCACTAAAGGCAGGACATGTTGGTTTTGTCACTGATACATATATACAATGTATAAGCAGCAGTCTATAAAGTCTTACAAACATTCTCGCAGAGGATAACCTGGGTGTTTTGTTCAACAATGGTGTATGCAACAAAAGGTGCACCTTCTGAATGTCAACAGCATTGGCCAGAATATGGGGGAAGAGATCTACAGTAATACACTGTTTAACAGATTGTGACACTACCAATTATCCAATGTGTTAGTACTACGGAAAGGTTATTCCTATCAAACTGATAGAGAACCCATCCCCCACTAGTTCATCAACATTCTAAGAAGGGTAGGAAAACAAATAAAGAATTGCTCTAGGCACTCATCAGTGATATGAAGCCCTAACATGTGCTATTTATGTAATTGTGAATAAGCTGCAGTACGAAATGTGTCTGAAAAAGTACCAAAGACATACACATATACTGACTATTTCAAATGGCATGAACATGAGCTTACCTCCAACCTGCTTTTCTGTCCTTAAGATGTACATACAAAGATTGAACTATCAAGTCTTTCCCATGAAAACAAGTGAGGCTTTCCAGAAATGGACAAAATGTGTGGAAAATAAATGGGAAGGAAATCGAGTACCTCTGGGTGAAAGAGAACTTGATTGTACCCTAACAAAAGAGCCACAGAATTATATTTCACATTTTGTGTGATATGGGGTTACCATGTTCAAAACTCAACAACTCAAACCTTATAAAAGAAAGAAACATAATATTTACAGTTTCCAAAAGGTACATAAACATTCTTTAATACAAACTGAGTTAGTAAGCACATTCACATTAAAAAAGTATCAAACTATATTAGTTTCATAAATCATTTATTTAGGAATAATGAAAAAAGTAACATACGTAACACTTTGGGGTGCATATTTGTTTTCAAAGTTCCTTATCTGTGATGCAAAAATAGCTTACTTAGATGATAAAGCCAATTTGGAAATTTTACCGTACGGTTTGCACTTTTCAGAAGTCATATCATTTACTAAAATTATCAAAGATGTTGATGGGTTATATATATAATTGAATGTTACAGGGTAATGGTGCCATTACCAGAGTGCTAGCATATTGCAAAATCCTTGCAAGATAAATCTGATAGAGGAGTAATAAGTTGTATAGGAAAATTCTTTAAAACTCTTGGATAATATATGAAGATTTGCTCTAGAACATCTACCTGATGAGTTTTCTTTGATCTTTTAAATTGTTACTCGCACATTGCACTGAATGTTACAAACTTTCCATGAGTATTATTTCAACTATATTTGATGTCTCTATAAAAGAAAAGAGGGTTATGGTAGTTAATACTTTGAGTTACTTCCTCAGCAAATGAGCCAGAGTAAAACGAAGTACATGGACCTGTGCCAGCATGCAAATAAGTACAAGCAGGTCGTGTTGGAGACCATATCTTGAATGTTTAATGGTATTCAGAGAGTAACGTATGTAACCTGGGCTGTAAAATAGTGTAAGACACCATAATAAGGAACTTTAGTTCATTTGAATTGCAGCCTTATAGATTCACTATATTCACTGACGGATGTAATACATGTATAGTCAATAACTGTCATACTGATACTTGGAAATAACAAATGAAACACTAAGTAACATATACAACGGCAAAAACTCAAGACATTTGTAAAATAAATGCTAAAATAATGTAACTGTGCTATAAGAAGTTCTTAAACCTGTGCCAGACTTCAAAAAAAGTGTGAATATGTCATGTTGGAGACATTATCAGGAAAATTTAATGTTATTTTGTGGGTAACGTACGTAACATGATGTTACCTGCTAACGCTGCCACTCTCAGAAGGCTAACATATTTCATTTTGTGGCTTATATAATGTAGTATCTGGAAATCATAGTGTACCAAATTCCCCCTGGGGGGAAGTGGGGTCTATAGCCAGCACGAGGCCTGGAGAATTACATTTTGCATTTTTTCTGTGATATGGGGGTACCATGTTCATCATCTAATAACTCAAAAAGTATATAAGATACAAACCTAATGCTTGCAGTTTTGAAAAGGTAAATAAAAATTCTTTAATGTAATGCCAAATTAATGAACATAAACTGGTTTCAAAAAAATTATGACAAACTATATTAAATGCATTTATCATTTAAAAGGGGGTTCAATGAAAAAATGTAACATTCACTACACCCGGGGTGACTATATTTGTTTTTAAATGTCATTATCTGTGGCCCAGGAATAGCTTATTTAGAAAATATAACCAATTTGTAAATCTTACCTTATCTTTTGCACTTTTCTGAAGTCTTAAAAAGAATTTTAATTATCAAATATTTTGTAGGGTAACGTATGTAACAGGCTGTTACAGCTTAACGCTGCCATTGTCAGAGGGCTAACATATTGCAAAATGCTCGCAAGACATTGGACTTTAAGAAAAATATGGTCTACAAAATTCCCCCTGGGGGGAGGTAAACCATATCCAGCCAGTGGCCTAATATAGAATAGCTACCAGTCTGATAATATAAGTGGTCATTAATACACGTAAAATATTGTTATAATATTTCTTTCTTTTCCAAATGGTTATGTTCATTAGTCTATAAATGTAATTGTCTTCAGTGGAGTTGTATGATTATCAGAACTTAGCACCAGCCTATAAACTAGCAACAAATTAGGAATATGTTTATATGGAAAAAATGAAATGACTATTTGAAAAGTTCTAGGCCTTTGGGAAAGGCGATCAACTATACAACGTCTCAGATATCGTTATCAGGCTACAGTGACAGTTAAATATCGACGCAGGTCTGGTTAACAAAAAATAACGACCTGACGTTAAGACGGCAACTTACATCGAGTGTATCAACGATATTTGCATCGACGATATCCATTCTGGCTGGCTATCGTCAGTTCCAGACAAATGATAGGGCTTCGAGGGTAATATATATCCAGGTTTTTTAATAAAAATGTTTTGATACAATTACTTTAAATCACGTCTGTTTTCTAGACAAATTTCAATTTGCAACTTTAGAATCAAAGGGTATCGCTATTTGATAGACTGTTGTCCTACCATTATTTATTATTTTGGCATGAAATTAAAAACATGTTTTGCTGACGTGTTGATGTTCATTGTTGCCAAAACTCAAAAAATTGATACATTAAAAATAAGTATTTTTTTATTAATTTCATTTTTTGCGTTTTTAAAGTCTTTCAGTGTACGGCGCTAGGTGCCGCTTTAGATAACTGTTTTTGTTTTCTTTTGCCAGAAGAGTATCTTACCCACCGACTCAATATCTATTGTTAATAATCGTCTATGACGTGGTTTTAGTGCAGTGTAAACAATAACCAAATTTGGAGGTGTTCCCAACATACAAGGTGCACATGCAATGAACCATGTCCCATTGTTTTAAACTTACCTTAAATAGTGTCTGTGGTTCCGGTGACCAACCTTCTTAACTGCGGTAATTGAGCTGAGTTGGCGGCATTGGAGCAACAGGCGATATATGAGATGAGCATTCAGAAAAAAAAATCGTGATATTTAAATAAATCACTATCCACCTGCTTGTACATTTGATTTTGGGCACACAAATGAGTTGTCTCACTGAGACGGTTCTTTTGAGTACTCTTGTTATTTGTGTCAGTGAATAAACAGAAAAAGTAAATTTGAATTGTAGACATGCATTTAACACTTTGCCTATGATACTTATATTGGGAAAACATGATGTTCTTTTAGACATAGCCATTGTGACTATGGACCGCTGTACCTGCAAATAAGTGATTGTTTCGGGTATCCTAAATGGCGCCTGTCGTTCTGGTGGCCAACCGTCTTAACTGCGGTAATTGAGCTGAGTTGACGGCATTTGAGCACCAGGCGCTATTGGGGAAGCATTTCGAAACCTCCTGTTTTATAAAAGACACGTCATATTACGCATTTATTTTGTTATATGTAATAAGTGTAGAAGTATATTGTGCTTACAAGAAAACATCGCCTATAGAATGTAAAAGCGGTGACTGCTCAGGTGAGGCTGCTCTTTTGAGCAGACTCATCCGGGCATCTGCTTGTAGCCTATGCATTGGGTATCAATGTGTTCATGCTTTGTGGACATTCATGTATTATATGTATATATGTTGATGGGAGTCAATAGCGTTTCCCTTCTATGTACATCCTTTAAAATCAATCCTTTACAATTTCGATTACGAATGTAGCCACGAATTATGCGTGCGCGACATCATGTAGCATAAAAATAATGGCGTCCGTTGTCCAAACCATGGAAACCTATGCATAAGACTATCTCAAAGTATAATCACGAAACATCTATTGTCTCTGCCAGTTTTTTCATTCTATGCGTTTTTGTGTAAAAAATTTGCTGATAAATTATTGCAATTACCAGATTGCTTATCTTTAATGTAATAGATCTATACCTAATTTGTCTTTCTGTGATTAAGTGGTTAACTGATATGACCACTTTCACACGGATAGATGGATATGGGGTTCATCCTCCACTTTCTGACTACCTTGTGGTTCGAAAGGTAAAACTGTATTACAATATCTCAATAAGCTTAAATGGAACATTTCATCCCGAAAATGATAGCATATCTTATGATTAGTTAGGTAAAAAGGATAAAAGAGATATTCTAATTATTTAGACAACTCATTGAACATATTATCGAAGATTATTACATATATATTTGCTTCATGTGACCAACACGGATTTTATTGTTAAAAACAATAGGATAGACTAGAAACTGTATAGTTTACGTCTAATAAAATTTCTGTTCTGTTCTGTTCTGTTTTCAACTAGGCAAGCCCTTCTTTAAAAAGGAAAATTTATTAATTCTTGACATTTCTCAGGTTTTAGCTATCATTCTTTCAGCGTCAACGTAAAATTCATATTTAGAACTGATCAGAATGGGCGAATGCATGAGTCTTTGGTGGGTGCATGCTGAGCTGAGCTGCAAACAATTATCACAGCAAGAAAGGCGCGGGCGAGCCTGAGCAAATGTCGGTGTCTTCACTGCTCACATATACAGAAAATACGGATGTAGACCAAGACCAAAGACAAAACGTCGGGTCATATGTCGGGTCTGATCAGTGTTAAAACTGTTTGAGACTCTAGATGGTATTTCTGAAGGATTTTTCAAAAAAAAAATGATTTTGAACAAAAAAAATCAGCAGACGACAAAAAAAAAACATTCAAAGTTACCCATGAACCAAACAGTTAAGGAATGAAATGAGCCACTCATTCGGGGATAAATCTGTGTTTTTAAGTGTAAAAAGCATACGGATCTAGCCATCTTTCCGTTCAGGGTTACTCGCATTTCAGATATACTTACAACATCAAAATTTTCACGATTCAAGCTGATCCATGTAGCTGAGAATGTATGCTGAGACCTTAAATACACCAGGCCCCGAGGTAATGAAACTTCTTCATACTCAACTCAGCTGAGCATAAAATTTCAACTGCTCATAAAACTAAAACGCTGAAAAATATAGGTATTTCTTGCTTTTAAGCTCTCATATGATGTATTTATCCTGCTCATAAATGTTAAAATGCCAAAAAATGTTGGCATTTTAACATTTATGAGCAGGATCAATTTCATGCTTAGTTGAGTTGAGTATAAAAAAAGTTTTATAACCTCGAGGCCTGGGCCCGGAATTACAATGCCTCCTTAAAATTAAGGGAGACTTGAGCTAAGTATTGATATTTCAACATGCTATGTTCTCTTCGATTGTACTGATCCGATGAATTACTGCAACAATAATAGATAGAGTAGACTTACAAAGTCTGGTAGCATGAGATTTCCAACAATGTGGTATGTGCAACCAGCAAAGCTCAGACCAGCCTGCGCATACGCGCAGACTGATCAAAGCCTTTGCTAGACGTTTAGATATTCTATGACTGTTAAGCTACTGACCGAACTTCATTTGGAGTTTCTAAGCTTAAAAGGATGATGCACATGCTTGTCTATGTCTACACTTGTCAAAATGCCACATTGTTGGAAATTACATGTCGCGGCTCAATTATGATTTTTTTTTTTATTCAAATAGATGCGTGTGTTGTTGTTTTTATTAATATTGATGTCTTTTAACAAGATTTATCATTCCTATCAAATACTTTTTCTGCTCGCAGTATCACGTTGAGCCAGCATATATCAAAATTCTGGGCTGGAATGTTAGCATAAGACAAGATTTGGAGTAGCGGTTGGTGTGATATCAACACGTCTACAGGTAGAGGTGCAGAGAAATGTTGGCCTGAAGTAGCTGCAGTAGAAAAGTTTAAGCTATCTCCAAAAGAGGTGGCAGCTCAGTTGTCACCAAAGTTTGTGTTGACGTATTTTAATGATAGTTTTACCATGGGTTGTCCGCCTGTACGTGGAGATAATTCACGAGCTTTAGCGAGTGAATTATCTTACATACAGGTGGACAAACATGGTATAACTTATTTTATACCACCTACATCAGTGTAGACCTTGCACATTACGAGATATTTCGTGCTCAAGTTGGTAAGGGTGGTATAACTGTGTATATAGTAGCATGCCCCGAGGACACATTTTCTCACAACAATTGCTCGCATAACAAAAGATAAATTAAGAAACCATTATCACACGAAACTGTCCATTGATCTAGTTAAAGAATATAAAAAGGTTTCTTCCGGGTAATTAAAACATACAGGGAAGTTTTTTCTAGCCCCCAAGCTTTGTCACCTTGAATAGCCCGTGGCGCAACAAGCCATTAGCTCTTAACATGCTGGGTAATTTGTAAAAATTATTTAAAAAAAACAAATCAGCAGACGTTAAAAAAACTTCAAAAATTAATCAGTAGGCAAAGAGGTACTGTACACTAGGAACTCTGTTTTCAACCCATTTAAGTTGAATGGAATTTCCCAGACATTATCAATTGGTCCAGTCCATTTCAGTTTAAGGGATGTTGGGTGCAATTCATTTCATTTTTATTCAAATTTTGATACAATGTTCTGTTAGCAAACAGTGGAGACCCTGAACAGACGCCGCATTCTGCGGCGTCTATTCTGGGTCTGCACTGTTGCCTATGTCCTACAAAAAGGACGCTATGCCTATATGGGTTCGCGCATACGCATCTGCTGACTAGTTTTCAAAATCAACCTTTCAGTGTGAAACGGTTTGGATCGAGAGCATGACCAACTTTTTCTCGTCCTGATCTGGGTCCAAACTGTTTACAAAAATATCAGCAGACGTCAAAAGCCACCGCTAGCAAAGATTATGAAATTTGTGAAAACCGGCGAAGGCTCGTTTGGCGAGATTGGTATCTATACTGACAGGCAAAAGAAACGTTACATCTAAAATTTGCAATAAATTACAATAAGAAGGAAAAAAACTTACAGCAGTTAAAATATATACATATTTATTAGCCGACATACCTGGTAAACAAAATCACAAATATAAAATAACCCCGAGGCTTGACTCAAGATTCTAGTCATGATAAGCTTGTGCAGCTCTTGTTTGTGAGTCACACGCAATACATGACAATTTACTGTAGTGTTTTATTGCCCGTCAGTATAGATCGGCATTGTGGAGACACTGATCAAACTATGATATGTCCGTCTTGTTCTAGTGGCGGATCTAGGGCGGTTCAGCCCCCACCCGTTTTTTTTAAATATCCTATGAAAATGAAATAATTTGGTCTCAGTGAGACCAAATTATTTCATTTTCATGGGATATTTAAGGAAAAATGAGATGAAATGAGCACAGCGAACCCCCACACCTTTATGGATCCGTCCCTATCGTCCTGCTTTATTGAATGGACCTCATCGCGAGAAAACCTGCCCTCAAGGTTTGCGACTAGACAAGGCTTACTCAAGCCTGCTCAGCTACAGAGATTGCACGACCCTTGGATCTGCATTCAGTCCGTCCGTCCGTTAGCAGTTAGAGAAAATGTTCATAACTCTTGAACCACATGGTGTATTTTGATCACATTTTGCATACATATGCATGTTAACATTCACTAACCACTGACATGCGAAACCACCTTATTCGAGGGACGAGGCTTTGCTGAGCATTAGTCCAGCATGTTGTGGTCAGTTAGTGAAAATCCTAATAACTCTTGAACCATATAGGATATTTAGATCAAATTTTGCATACTTATTTGTTTTAATATTGTCGAGTCACTGGTTTGCAAAACGATGACGAGGGTTTGCCGAGCATTATTTTGGCTGGTTGAGGTCTTTTAGTGAAAATGCTCATAACTCCCTTAGTGCAAGGTTATTAGCCTACCTGGGTCCAGTCGTCAATATTGATAAACACATTAAAGGTATCGGTAGTCTGTTCTTAATTTCGGTACATACATATATTGTCATTTTTGACCAAGAAACGGAAAAATAAAAATAAAATGTTAAAAATGATCAGACTGGAACCCATGCTACAAGGATATATGCTACTTTATTGTGTAGTAGTCCCAGGTTAAGATCAATAGATCTGGCCCTACTATTTACGGTGAAATCCGTAATATGACAGAGCACTTACAAGTATTTTAGCGTCTAGTTTCATTTTAAAAAGCTTTTCTTGCGTCGTGGTTTTCCGTCCACCCTGATAAATATGTTGAAACACTCAGTTCGGCTACCCGAACATTGTTTTCAACTAAAGACCTAGAGTTTCAAATATTCAACGTGGGCCGTACAGTTGATTATAGCATATCAGGGGCATATCCAGGATTTCTGAAAAGGGGTTTCATATGTATAAAGGTGTGTGGGTTCGCTTTGCTGATTTTATTTCATTTTTCTTAAATATCCCTTGAAAATGAAATAACTTGGTATTACTGAGACCAAATTATTTCATTTTCATAGGATATTTAAAAACTGCGGGGTTGGGGGTCGAGCGAACCGCCACGGCATGTAAACTGCAAAGCACAAGATTTGACTTTGAGTAGTGATAAATAATCTGGAAAAAACACTATCTTTTAAAAACGCTTGTCAACGTGAACATTCAAATTTATTGATAAGTATTAATCAATAATGTTAATATTTTGTAATGTATGCATGTGTGTATTTTGTATGACATATTTAGCAATAGAATATAAATTATAAAAAGTTAGGTATAAAATACTGTTCAAAAAGCGGACAACAAAGGTACGGGCGGCTTGGCTTTGTTTTTTCTCGTGAAATAACATCAGAGGCCCATATTTGAACGCTCACACCGTTTACTCTTCATTCTGGTGGACCATCCCGTACGTTTTGATTCAATAAGTATGGTAAAGTCCATTGTATATTTTAAGGGTTCTCAGGCCGAAACGTCTGTAAAATGTTTATATCTTTAATAGCAAACAATGCAGATCCTGATGAAATGCCGCATAAGACGGCATTTCATCTGGATCTTCACTGTTAGAATGAAAAGGGTTTTCGAATGGACCATTTTATCGTATTGGAACTGTCTGTTGTTTCTCTCTTCTTTTGTCCGTCTGTCCGCACTTTTGGTAACAATAACTTACAATCAAGACGTCATGTTTTACCAGACTCTCTCACAGAGTGTCATGTAATCTCAAGCTCGGACCCAGTAATAAATATAAAACTATAGGCCTATTGTTATATCGGGTCTGAGTCTCAATATACATTTTATACATGTTATAGGCATACACAAATTAGCGCTTTACGTACCTGTCAAACAATTTATCAGTCATATCGGGGCGTTTTCCTGGATTGAACCAATACTGTGCAGAGAATAAAGTGTCTTGCTCAAGGACACAGCATAGTCAGGGGCGGATCCAGGATTTCTGGAAAGGGAGTTCACATGTATAAAGGTGTGGGGCTTCGCTTTGCTGGTTTTATCTCATTTTTCTAAAATATCCCATGAAAATGAAATAAGTTGGTCTCACTGAGACCAAATTATTTCATTTTTATAGGATATTTGAAAACGGTGGACAGAACCCCCTGAGCCCCCTCTGATCCACCACTGACAGTACCTCCAGTAAGTCTCCAAATATAGTGCGACCAGCTAACAGAGACTGGGCGTGTCAGACAGAGCGCTGTCATACACTGTCAAATAAGACTAGTCTACAGTAAATCAGGTGTAATAGCCTTTGTACGCTTTACTCGTGCAACCAACTGAAGCGCAGACGACAATGGTGACCAACTTTATACGTTAGCATGCCGTGTAAACGGTCATCTATAGTAGGCTGCTGGGGACCTGCTGCATTTCATTTTCCGGGATGGATATGTTATGAAAGTCTTGGGGGTGGGTACGTTTGCACTTTCTTCAAATTTTGTCTGTATGGCAAAACTGGTTTGATTTTTAAGCCTGATACAATAATAAAAAAAATCACCGACTAGAATTCAGCGGGACAAGGGTTAATATCTAGACCAAGAGAAAATGGCATACAAACATGAGATTATATCGCAAATCTGAAAAAGCCTCTATTAATCGCTCATTATGGCGTGTCCAGAGAGACTAGATGTCTAAAAGTTGTTCGGTGTCTTCTTCAACTTGCATGCTTTGTTTATGCGAGAAGCGAAAGCCCTGGCGAGGTCATGCGTACATGCAGGCTCGTCGGAGCCTTCGCCGCACGCAGATGTAATAAGAACCAGGATTATTTCGTGTGCTGACCAGTTTATAGTATTAATTTTTCATTGCGGACCATTTATTTTATTTTCTTATTCAGTATTATAATTTGAATAGTAAAACTTTCGAATCATTGTCAGAGCGCATATATCTAGACTAGTCAGTCTCCTTGTTATCCAAATTAATTCGAGATGCCCTTTTCTCACAATGGGCCCATAACTACTACAAGTATACAGCTGTAAATAAAAGCGTTTCACAGGTGAATAAATACACTCTGTCTTACCGAATTTGAAATGGAAATGTCCACGGGTGTGTCTTTGCTAAGAACCGCCCAGTCTCTCTTAACTGGACGGACTATACAACTCTACCACTGAGCCACGTTATGGAAAGTCCGCCACAATCCGGAATTTCGCGGAATTGGCCGAGGCAGTTCCGATTGCATTATCCGCCACTGTAAAAAAAAGGCGCAAGTTAACACAATAAGCTGCCACCCGTTTTGGTGTTAACCCTTAAACCACCACCTATATTATGCAGCAGTCGACAATTTATTTTGCCGCTTTTTCAGAGACGATTCTCATGAAATATCATACCTTATTTTTTTTCGAAAATTGGGAAAGGTGTCTCAAAAATTGTCGTCTGCTGCAGTTGTGATGGGCGCTTTAAGGGTTAACTTGCACTCACTTTCCTACTAAAACAATTTGAGGCCAACATTTCTCCAGTAGTAAATGTTAAAACATTTCTACCTGTAAGTACTGTAGTAATCCTCCAAGGCCCGGAATTACAATGTATCCTTAAAGTTAAGCAAGACTTAAGTTAAGTATTGATATTTCAATATGTTATATTAGATGCTAAATATCATCTGGATCGATGTGGTACTTGTGGTCAAAGATATCATTGTGATCAACAGAAAAAATGAAACTATTTTGATTTTAATCAGTTTGAAACGTTATTTTTCGCATCCTGAAAAATCAATACTTTACTTAAGTCTTCCTTAACTTTAAGGAGACATTGTAATTCCGAGCCCCGAACATTAAAATCGAACAAAACGTTGCTTTTATAGCGGTCGAAATGTTACACCAAAACCAGTAGCCGTTCAGCTGCCTCCAATATTGGTGTAAAGTTACACTTATTTTTACTGTGTATAGTTTGAAATATGAGTTTTGTCCAATGCAATTTGATCAATAGTGAGATCACACTGCTCCCCAATTCATGAGCATTCTGGCCAGGGACTATTTGTTTGCTTTAGTATTCTACTAATCGGTATAGTTTCGTCTAAAAGATATGTTCTGCTCTGTTATTCTATACTTCTACCACGACCTATAAGTAATGACCCTCGATTAATTCAATACATTTACTGTTATAGTCATGGCTCAAAACGTTTTGTGGAAGTATACAAATGAAAATTTATTGTCATATTCAGAATCGATTAGCCTAGATCGATCATCATCTAATCGGATTATCGGATTATCGCACATTGGCATTTCCTGATAAAGGAACTAAAAGCTACAAAATGTTTGCGCAACAATAATCCAAGTGACCAAAAGGTGGAATATGCAGAGTTGGTGATTAACCCTTAAAGCGCCACCTATGATTTGTAGCACACGACAATTTAAAACTTTGTCGCTTTTTAAAAAAACAACAAATAAGGCATGACATTTCATGAGAATCGTCTGCTGGCAGACGATTCTCATGCAATATCACGCCTTATTTTTTCGAAAATTGGGAAAGATGTCTCAAAATGTGTCGTCTGCTGCAGTCGTGATTGGCGCTTTGGTTGCAGATTTATTCCTGTTTTGTTATGAAAGGGACTTTATGATGTCTCTTTCTGATGATAAGCAGGCTGATGTTATTGATGCGTTTAACACTACTTCCAGATATTTGGACGATATTTTAAATATTAATAATGTTTATTTTGAAAATATGGTTAGTCAAATATACCCTTCAGAGCTCCAACTTAATAAAGCCAATGCCTCTGATACCGAAGCCGCATTTTTAGACTTGCATTTGTCAATTTCTAATGGTATTGTTTCTACCAAAATTTATGATAAACGTGACGACTTTGATTTTGAAATTGTCAATTTCCCATTTTTAGATGGTGATGTTCCTCGTTCTTCATCCTATGGAGTCTATATCTCTCAACTCATTCGTTTTGCTAGAGCATCTAGCTATGTTACTGACTTCAACACTCGCAATAAATTGTTAACTCAGAAACTTCTTAAACAGGGCTATCGGTATCATAAACTTCGCAAAACATTTTCAAAATTTTATAGACGATACTTTGATTTGATTTCTAAATTCCAAGTTGGACTTAAATCTCTCTTGCGCCAAGGACTTTCGGAACCTGATTTCTATGGTGACTTGGTGTATAAGTTGAAGAAGATTGTTGGCTCTAATAATTTTTCAGCGCAGTTCATTAAAATAATTTCCCATTATAAAAAGGTTGGCTATAACATTAATGTATTGCAATAGACTGCATGCTTGGTAGTCAACCCAATCACAGTTGGCAACTTTGCTTTCCTCTTTAATTGCACGCCGGTGGGTCGGACTTCAGACTCTATGATGGTTCCGACTTAAAGACTTATCTATTGATGAGATGGTAGGGGCCTGATGCTTTGGCTGTTTGTCGGGCCCACCGGGGTTTACCTGTTGGATTTCTTTTGCTCCGGTATTCAGTTTAATTTACTGTTGAGTCCTTATCCTTGCTTTATCTCCTTGTTATATCTTGATTTATATGTTTTAGGAGATGATGCATTGATAAGTTAGGGGTCTTTCATGCAAACCAAATATCTATGTGTCTTGATCCACATCTGAATTAAGGGTGAGGTTGGCGCCGTTAAACCGGTTTAAGCCCTCCAGTAAAATATTTTACTGACCGTTCCAAGGCGGTACTTCTTTTGTGGATCTTTTATGTTTTTGTTCTGTCTTGTGTTTGCTATGTTTTGTGCGCGTCTGTTTATATGTGCTTCGTGGTCACCTGCTGGGAAAGGGCTGACCGCTTGGCTCTCGTTTGTGGTGTCTTCTGTGAGTTTGTCACTTTCCCATTGGTATCCTGGGTCAGGTGTGGTACTTGATTGTATCGATTCCTGATCTTTGCAACCTTATTTACTTTGAGAAGACATACTTAACTCTTTGCAAGCTGGGTAGTTTAGCATGTTTTTTTTTTCGCCTGCCGATAACCTATATGCAAACAGTTTGGACTCAGATCAGGCCCGACAAAACGTTGGTCCTGATCTGAATCCAAACCGTCTGACACTCTGATAGTGTTCCTGAAAGATTTTTTTTTTGAAAGAAGTCAGAAAACGACCACAAAGGCAAGAAAACTTGAAGCATGCAAAAATCTAAAGGGGACCAGCCCATGAGCAAATGGTGCCAATCTGTTCAAAAGAATATACTGAAAGACTCTAGAAACGCAACACTAACTTCTCTGTATATCATTCAAAAGACAGTTGAATGTAAACTTTCGTCACCATGAGTTGGCCTCGAGTTAAACTCGACTAAGTTTTCTGCTTCGAATTAATTTAGCCACTGAAACGTTTAAGATTTTTAGTCATCAAATGAAAGGGTACCAAGAGATAAACAAACAAGCTGTATCGCAGATCTGCCAATGATTACTCAATGACTAAAGATGTCCATGACACACACTTGATGTTTCTCGCGTTTCTTGATTTAAAGAAGTAGGGAATCTTCCACTTATTACATTTTGTCACATTTCAAAAATTTTACATTTTTAATGAGTTAAATCGTTTTAATTGGACAAGTTTTTCATGTGTTACTTATAACTGAACACATTTTAAGATACAATCAAAATGGTGGCGATGATGTGCCTAGCGAACCTGTGAAATAAGCAACGGTGCAGATCCAGATGAGATGTCACAGAACAACGCATCTCACCAGATAATCACTATTTGCTGTATTAAAGCAACAGGTGTCGGACAGTTCATCAACCTGTGTGCTGCCCTCCCGCTTACCACATGGCTGCCAAGGATCAGGTAGGTTATCGCATGTCTGCCCCATGAACAATGGGGCTTATCGTATGACTGCCCAGCACCCAGGAACAATAGTGAGGATATCGTTTGACTGAGTAGGAACAATGAGGAGGATATTGTTTGACTGCCCATGAACAATTTTGAGGATATCGGAGGATATCGTGTGACAGCCTACTAGGAACAATAGAGGGTGGATGACTCACACTATTATATGTGTGGAAACGTAGAAGCCCAATCCTAGAAAAACAGAGTCTGGATAAGATGAGGGGAGCCGTGCCCATGGATAAGGTGTGTCACTCGAACAGGTGTTGGTGTTGGTGTTTTTGTTGTGTTGTTGTTGTTGTTGTTGTTGTTGTTGTTGGTGGTGGTGGTGGTGGTGGTGGTGGTGGTGGTGGTGGTGGTGGTGGTGGTGGTGGTGGTGGTGGTGGTGGTGGTGGTGGTGGTGGTGGTGGTGGTGGTGGTGGTGGTGGTGGTGGTGGTGGTGGTGGTGGTGGTGGTGGTGGTGGTGGTGGTGGTGGTGGTGGTGGTGGTGAATGCTGGTGGTGGAGCATACGGTGGTTGATGGTGGCAGAGCAAATGGTGGTTGTGGTGTAAATGGTGATGTTGGTGCAAATGTTGGTGGTGAAAATTGTGGTGGTGGTGCAAATGATGGTAGATGGTGGCTGAGCAAATCGTGGTGGTGGTGGTGGCGGTGGTGGTGGTGGTGGTGTTGCAAATGGTGATTGATGGTGGTGGTGCATAACCACACTGGTAAATGTATACGTCGATTTGCTGGTATTTACGCGTATTGCGCGATCATCCAGATCGGTACTCGAATCTATTCCTAAATGCTTACATAAATCGCCATGTGAATGCCGAATACTTAAAAATGATCTAATTCTATAGTCCTTTAGGCATATGGCATGTTTTTCTATATAGTATTAGCACCAATATCTACCACGTCCGGTCTATGAAGTACCGGCAATACGCGTAAATACCACCAAATCGACGTATGCATTTACCAGTGTGATAACATTGTGATGGTGCAAATGGCGGTGGTGAAGTTAATGGTGGTGGTGGTGCAAATGGTGGTGCTGGTGGTGAAAATGGTGGTGGTGGTGGTGGTGGTGGTGGTGCAAATGGTGGTTAATGGTGGTGGTGCATAAGATTGTTGTGGTACAAATGGTGGTGCTGGTGGTGCAAAATGGTGGTTGATGGTGGCAGAGAAAATGGTGGTGGTGGTGGTGTAAATGGTGGTGGTGGTGTAAATGGTGGTTGATGGTGGTGGTGCATAAAATTGTGGTGGTGCAAAAGGTGGTGGTACAAATGGTGGTGGTGGTGGTGCATACGGTGGTCGATGGTGGCAGAGCAAATGGTGGTGATGCTGTAAATGGTGGTGGTGGTGGTGCAAATGGTGGTTGATGGTCAGATGCAATGGAATGTGGTGGTGCAAATGGTGGTGGTGGTGGTGGTGGTGCAGATGGTGGTGGTGGTGCAAATGGTGGCAGTGGTGTTGGATGTGGTGGCAACTGTGGTGGCGGCAGTAATGATGGCGATGTAGGTGGCAGCAGTTGAGGCGTTGGTGGCAGCGGTAGAGGTGTTGACCGTTGTGGTGATGTTTTTGCAATGCCGGTGATGTTTGCTTTGATGGTAGTGACGGTGGTAATGGAGAATGTGGGGCGGCAGTGATGAAAGTGGTGGTTGTGACAGTGGTGTTTGTGGCTAGTGTTATCAGTTACATTATTGGTGTTAGTGGCAGTGGAAGTAGCAGAGGGGTGGTGGTGATGGCGGTTATGGTGATGGATGTGTGTGGATTGGTGAAGCCGGTGGTTGTTGCGTGTTGGTAGTTGTGGCGGTGGTAGAAGCAATGGAGGCGGTGATGGTAGTGACAGTGGCTGTGATGGTGCTAACATTTTGATCGTGGCAGGTATTGTAGTGTATCATACGGTGGTGTGGTGGTGGGGATGGTTGCGGTGGTTGTGGTAGTGTGTCATTTTATAATAAATCATATCGGTAAAACAAGACGTGGGCTTCCTCAACGATGTAGACCCATCGTTGTCTGGACTAATTTTGGAGACTGGGCTTCTACCTTTCGAACCTGTCCGAGTGACTCATCTACTCTCTTTTCTTCTACTACTAGGATGGGCTTCTATTGGGTTTGGGTTTCTACGAGTCCGGACTTGTCCTTAATTGTTCCTGTGTATAGGCATACGATGTCCCTATTGTTCCTCACATGGCCCTCACCATTGTTCCTGGCCAGTCATCGTATGACTGGCCAGGAACACTGGTGAGGGTATCGAATCCCTATTATTCCTGGGCATCCTATTGTTCCTGGGCAGCAATAAAATACCCTCACCGTTGTTCCTGGGCAGCCATACGATACCCTCCCCATTGTTCCTGGGCAGTCGTGCGATTTCCTACATAGTAAAATAATACGGATATGCGGTTCCATTGGCATAAATGGATTGAAAATGAATTTCTGAGACGAACCAAAATCTGACAGCCCTTATTAGAATTAGACAAAATTCCCTTTTTAGTTTTTGTCAATGTGATTTTCAGGAGAGTAAAAACGCTAAAAGCAGTCTGCTGATATATTTTGGTGGCCTGATATTGCAAACAATATGGACCTAGATCAGACTGCTCCCTGTTGTCGTGATTAAAGTACTCTAGAGTGCATTTGAACCTGCTGAGCTACCGAGACTAGCTAGCATATTGAAATTTTGCGTATAGTAAGCCTAGCTATTTCACATACTCAATGCGCGGGTCCAGAGGGGTTGACAGGGGGTCCGGACCCCCCCCCCCCCCCTGAAAAATCACCAAAATATAGGGTTTCTTAACCATACTGGTCCGGATCCCCTAAAAATGACAAAGCTACCAAGCCAGCATTCAATGCCGGGTCATCATCGGACGCCAGCGAAACGCCATTTACTGTAAATGGCCTTTCGCTGACGGGCCGAAAAATGAGAGTACTCACCCCCCCCCCCCCCCCCACCTTGGGTACGGACATGTGGACAGACAGGCGGACAAGCATACTTACGAGACGGACGTTCTGATGTTTCTAATGGCCTGTGGCCATTACACATTTAAGGGGTTAACCCTACAAGCGCATTTGACCCCATAACCTTCATAAACACGGCTGTAAAGATTACATAACCCCATAATATACCGTGGGCACTGTACGGAGACTACGGACGGATGGACAGGCAGACAGGCTGTCAGGCAGACAGAAAGATTTGCCACTAGAGTATTTTCTTTCTAACCAAACCTTAGATAGTCTATGCGCGGGTACGTAGACAATATTGTCTGATATTTACATGTGCGTAGACTATCTAAGGTCACCTATGCCACCTATACTTTTCTTTATAAAAACAGTACACAATATACTAAACACATTGGAACTTTCAGATAATTGTTTGAGTCATGATACCTTCTATTCACAAGCAGCCTTTAAAAATAAAGTTAAAACAAGGATATCTGATCAATTTAAACAAGAATGGAAAAGCAACATTGATGAATCAGAAAAAAATGTTTAAATTATAGATTATATAAAAAAGAATTTTGCTTTGAAAACTATTTTAACATTTTGCCATTGCCTCTATCCAAATATATATGTAAATTTAGATGTCTCAGTCATAAATTACCAATTGAGAAAGGACGCTTTTTAAACATTGCGAGAAATGAACGCATTTGCCTATTGTGTAATAAAAATGAGTTAGGAGATGAGTTTCACTATCTGTTTAACTGTGAATTCTTTCATAGAAGCAGAATCCAATGTCTTCCAATTTGGAGCTTCAGATCACCTAACAGTCTAAAGTTTGAGAAATTAATGAACTCAGATGATAGAGCAGTCTTGACTAAATTAGCACTTTTATATAAAGATAATATTCACTAAATTCCAATAATACAGAAACTACCATCTTCCTCTTGAAATACGTATATCATGCAGTTTTCTTTTTCTTTTCTAAATTTTAATCTTTTTCATACAGTAATTGCACTTAGTGTTTGGATTGATAGGTCTGGAGGCTGTGTAGACCTGGACAGGACTGTTTCTGTGGGAGTAGGCCTGTCGGGTCAACACTGTACTAGACCGCTGGATAAGTGTGCGTAATTGATATTACGCACGCTGATCTGTGTGATATTTAAAACCTAAGTGCATAAATATGTTCTTCACATGCCATTTTGATGTTTGTAATATGTTGTTTCATGTTCAATTTTAGCTCTTATGCCTGCAATGGGCCTGGAGTAAATTAAAACTTGTTGTAAAACTTGTTTACCTCAATGCTCATGCAATACAAAGTACAGAAATGTGAAAAAAGATTTAAACCTGAGTATATGATTTTCTGGGAATTTACTTTTTTGTATTTAGAATAAGAATTTAGTCACTTTATATGTAATGACGTCCATAATAACGTTGTGTACATATTAACAAAATCCTATCATTTTCACGCCTAATATTAGATTTCAATATAATTTTATATCTTGTGATAAATAGAAACTAACAAGTCTCACATTCTATCGTTTTTTTCTCAACTCGTTTAATAAATTAAATAATACACAAGCACTCAGGCATGTAAGATTTTCTATTTTCAAATTGACGTGAAAATTAGCTGTACTTGCTACCCACACTCTGCTGTGGATATGGTGCTCATCAATGATCTCCTTTCCTCGCTTGAAATCAGCAACATATTAAGTGTGACATAACACCAATTCAGTGGCAGCTGAACTACTAGGCCTATTGGCCTTGATCTAACCTCTCAACAGCTTATAAAGCTATGTTCTGTTCGATTGTATTGATCCATAGAACAACTACAACAAAAATAGGAAGAAATGTCTAAGATGTATCACTTGGGAAATGTTCGCCTCACAATGTTTAGGAGGACAAAATAAGTGCAAGTTTACACCAAAAGGTGCCACCTATTTTTGTAGTTAGCTTACGCGCAATTCTACAATGTACTTTTTACAGTGGGTTAGGAAGGAGAAATTCACCAGGTGTTTACACCCTGCCATCATGTTCAAATCGATACTGGATGCGCTGATATGATATGTCAGAATTATGCTAATACCTCTGAGTCTAATACTTAGCACTTTTAATTAAATGAACCACATTACCTGGAGCCAACCGATGTTGCAAGGAATTATAAAGCAATTGATACCCACAATATCGGTAACCATACACGCCTACCAAACGATCCAATGTCTGGTTATATATGAAAAACATCTGCTCTTGGAAGAAAATCAAAAATATATAGCAATACCAGAACTGAATTACATTTATTGCAATTGAGAAACACAATTACCGGTTAAGAGGAATTATATAGCAATTTAGACACACAATATCTGAAAATGATGCTGAGGGAATTTTATAAAACAGTTGAGACCATCGATATCTAGAACCAAACGGTATTGAGGGCGATTAAATAACAGCTGATGCCCACAATATCCAGAATCGAATGGCGTTGAGAAGAGATATATACACATTTGTATATTGAGACCCACAATTACCGGAAGCGAATGGCATTAACAATATTGAGACACACAATATCCGGAACCGAAAGAGATATTTGATAACCGTTGTACACATTACAGAGTATCGTCACTGTGTAGTGCCAATTAAATTTGTATCATATGCCTATAAAATACAGTAGACGACAAATTTTGCGGCATCTTTCCTTATTTTCGAAAAAAATATTGGTATGCTATTTCATGATATATTATTCCTTATTTTCGAAAAAAATATTGGTATGCTATTTCATGATATATTATGTCTTATTTGTTATTTTTGAAAAAAAGCAGCAAATTTGTGATTGTCGTTTGGTGCAAATTATAAGTGGCGCATTATGAGTTAAAGTTGGAGCAGAGTCAATAAAACCGAGTCTGCCGTTTTCTTATATTGAAGGTTCTCTCTATTTCTGAAGTATCCGTTTTTTTTCCAGATTATTTAGCATAAAAAGGAAAACGCCAAATAACTTTTGCACCTGTTCTTCGATTTTAAACAAATTTCATTAATTCACCATGTACTTTTTTCGATTTAAGATTTCAGAATGGCCACCAAATGTCCACTGAAATGACACGTTTTCCCATGTGAGTGCAATGACACCCCCTCTGAACACCCCAACCCCTTCCCTTTCAAATTTCATTAAAATCTATGCAGTACTTTTATCAACAACAACAAAAAATGGAATATGTATTTTTGATCTTGATGAGGAGGAGAGATTTGGTTGCCTTACTTTGATTGTCCTCATCATGTTTTGTGGCGGTTAGTGTTCTGTGGCTCTTCCGGATTGCTCTGCAGTGTATGATTGTGGTATTTCCTGAATACAATGGTCGTTGAAATGGCGCAATATTCCTTTCCGAAAACCTCATACCAAACATCGATTGATTTTTCTGTGAAGCGCCAATCACGACTGCAGCAAAAGACAAATTTTGGGACACCTTTACCAATTTTCGGCAAAAATAAGGTATGATATTGCATGTGAAACGTCTGATTCTCATGAAATGTCATGCCTTATTTATTATTTTGAAAAAGCGGCAAAATTTGAAACTGTCGTTTGCTACAAATTATTGATGGTGCTTTAAGGGTTAGAAACCAGTAAGTTGTTGTAAATAAACTCGATACTCTCATTTTTTCCTTCATACGTAGGCTTGGGCCCAGCATCTACATCTATATATATATATATATATATATATATATATATATATATATATATATATATATATATATATATATATATATATATATATATATATATATATATATATATATATATATATATATATATATATATATATATATATATATATATATATATATATATATATATATATAAGGAATATCCAGCATCCCCCTAAAGAAAATATTTGATTTTTTTCCATTCTGTACATTTACCTTAAGAAAATACCCTAAAATACATGGAAATGACCCCTTTTAGGATGACCCCAAAAAAATGTCCACAAAATCATCATATCCAAATAAAAAAAGATTAATTTTTCTAACCCCCCCCCCCCCAAAAAAAAAAATATTGAATTTTTAAAAATATCAAACCCAAAAATGGCCTGAGCCTTCGTATGTATTAAAATAGCAGAGATCCCCTCTGGGACCCCCCCCCCCCCCCCACCTCCCACATACACACCACCACCACTATCATATGCCGTACAGCTGTAGTTATGAGGGTCAGGATGAGGTATAAGGACTAGTGAATAATGGCCATTTTTTTATAATGAATAGTGAATAATGAGCCAAAAAATAATGAATAGTGAATAATGAGTGCCTAAAAATAATGAATAATCCTATTTTTTAATGAATAGAAGAAAAAATAATGAATAGTGAATTATCAGATTTTAATGAACTATGGGTCTTATTTTAATGAATAACCTAACAATTTTATGAGATGAATAATAGGCTAAATTTTTAATGAATAGTGAATACCAGACCCCCTCAGTTATTGGAAAAGCATTTCTTAGGCGATCTTAACGAAAGCTTTGCTGAAATCTGATAAGAATAAATGTGTTTGTTCCCTCTATTGCATACTTTTTTCCATCATAATCGGGTGGGATTTTAGTGATGAAACACATCCTCATTCTAGGCATACTCTGAAAACAAGACCTTTTGATTGGCACGTCCCTACCCACTTTTAAATAATGAGTGTCTCACCCCCGCCCCACCACACCCCCGGATCAAGTTCTTGACATTAAAAACACACATTACACCACAATGCATTTCTATATGGATTAGAAGCAAAGAGGACCTATTCCTGCGGGCCTCAAGAGATTACAACTCAAGCTCATCGAGCTTGTCTCTAACGCAGCTTTTCTTTTGCAATCTCCTGCAGGTCCAGCGGGCTATCAAGACATTATTCTCAATTTGGGAAGGAATTTACGAAACTCGAAAAGGTGGGATAAAAGGGGTTCAAGAGACCCTGACCGCCATGTTGGCTGGTTTCAAGGCTCTTAGGCGAAAGACGAAACCTAGATAGGGCGCATATAGACCAAAAGATGAGCTCAGCGGAGAGCAGACTTATCAGCTGCATATTGATATAGCTATAGTTTTAGCAAGGTCTCCAGATAAGAGCGCGTATGGAAAGCCATTTTCTCCATTTAATTCTCATCCAAAACATATGTTGTGGGTACTCAAAAGAACCGTCTCAATGAGACTGTCCTTTCGAGCACCCAAAACACATGCTTAATATAGGTGAGAAAAACATATGTTGTGGGTACTCAAAAGAACCGTCTCATTGAGACGGTTCTTTTGAGCACCCAAAACACATGCTTAATGTAGGTGAGAAAAATCATACCAATTTAACGCTTATAAAATTATAAGAACTATGGATTATAGTGGCACTTTGGAAGTTTAGCAAGAAGCTTAAATCAAATTAATTAAAATAACTTAAAAAGTAACGAAACAAACGAAAAGGTAAACAGAACAGTAAAAGTAAAAGTCACAACTGAACTGAGGAACTGAACTAGACAGGTAAAACAAAAACTACAAATTAAACTTACACATAGAACATTTACATGAGATACCCTCCCAGGCCCAGATCAGTCTTCCAAACTCCTTGAAGTCAGAAGTTATCCTCAGTTCATTTGGGAGACTGTTCCAGATGTGGGCGGCCTCATATCTAAACGATTTCCTACCGTAAGACTCTGTGTTTACTCTAGGAAGCTCAGCAAGATTTTGGTATCTGAAAGAGTAATTTGTGTTTTTAAATTTTACTAAGTCAAGAATATAACTTGGTGACAGATTATTAAGGATTTTAAATGTTTCAATGGCAATTTTACGGATTCTGGTTATTTGAAGGGTATTCATATTTGCCTTTTTTAGAAGATCTTCGTAAGAGCTAATAAAGTCACTGTATACCAGTCTCAGGCTCTATACTGAAGTTTTTTCCATTTTGTCAGTACTTGATTTGGAGCAAAAGTGCCAGACTACTGGACAATAACTTAAGTTCGATCTTACGAAGGACTTGGTTTAAACAATATTTTATTCAATAAATCACAAAACATGTTATGAAAGTACATAGTAGAAATAGGATCTGACATTAAGCTGTGAGGCTTATTGTGGTCATTTCCTAATACTTGTGGATCTTGCAACATATATGAATGGTATAAGTAGTCTAAACATTTAGAGAGAGAGAGAGAGAGAGAGAGAGAGAGAGATATAGATAGATAGATAGATAGATAGATAGATAGATAGATAGATAGATAGATAGATAGATAGATAGATAGATAGATTGTTTCTTTTTACATTTAATCAGGTTTACATATATCTAGTAGGTAGTTACCACTAGATGCGCCAACATCACAGGAGCACTATGTATTCTAACAAAAATGGGAGGAGGTGCTGAATGATTTGTAGTTATTTGTTAGCTCGTGGTTGAGGACTGTCTCCCATGATGTGGCGTATTCAGTGGTTACAGCAATAGTCGGGAAGCATAAATGAACAGATTGATTTAAGAAGTGACTGAACTCCTATCATTGGGGACCATAACAAAAGTGTAATTATGCTGGGCAGAGTTAGGGAAATCTTCCAGAATTAACAATAAAATCTTGAACTTGCAGAAAGAGTGATTGATTGTCTTGCTCTGAAGCATTTTCACATCCAAATAGGAGGTCTTTAGTTGTGAAGGTCCTGAGGTTGTTTGGTAAACATGTTTGCCTTTCGTTTGTATAGATTGGGCAGTTACGAAGGACTTGTAAATAAGTAGTTTGGTTTCAGTGCTTAAGTAGCGACTGAGCCTGCACAAGACATTTATCTGCCTTGCTTTTTTTTACAGATATCAGAAATATGCAAGTCAAAATTTAAAATGTAATCAATGGTAACCTCTAATAGCTTGACTGAGTCTTCACATTTAACAGTATTATCATGTATTGTGAAACTCTCACAGTCACCGTGCCCTCTCTTACCCAAGACAATTGCTTGGAACTTTCCAGGGTTTGCCTGCATCTGGTTTGTACCAAACCACTCAATAACATATTCACTTTCGGATGTGAGGACATTCTTGGTTTCAAGAAGGTCATGGTGACTGTAAGAAAGAGTATTGTCCTCTGCATAATTATATAGGTTTGATTTTTTAACAAAATAAAAGATATCATTTAAAAATATGTTAAAGAGTAGTGGACCCAGGATGGATCCCTGGGGAACACCTTTAATGATCTTTAGAAAAGTACTTTTGCAATGTCCCAGCTTTACCATTTGCTTCCTATCAGAGAGGTAACTTTGCAGCAGGGATTATGCTGAGTCAGAAAGGCCATAGGCTGCCAGCTTATCAATGATAAGGCCATGGGGGAGACAGTCAAAGGCCTTGGACAAATCCATTTGAAGAAGTTGATCGACCCCAGTCCATGTTATCAGCGATGGTTTTACCAAGATGGTACATGCTATGCTTCTCTCTGAGATGAAGAATCCCCTGACCTCCACCCTCCCCCTCCGTACCAGACACTTTTGATGGCGCGTCCCACCCACACTTATAGAGAGCGTCAGATCCTGTTTTAAAAATCCAAACTTGATTTTCCGACAACTAACGGACGCTTCCGTTGTTGCGGAAGTATACGATAGGTTTTCGTAAACACGTTTTTCTCACTTGTACCACGTGATCATTCAAACATCTTTTCTGATTGGCTGATTTGATGCTCGCGGGTCATTCAACGATTGTCCAAGCTGTTGAAAAGATCGTTTTACATTTCAAAAAAAAATATTGAGATAAGCTGTTTCGCATTGTTTGATAAGCTGAAAAATATATATCAGACGTACAACTTATGTTGAAGAACACTTTCGCTGAAAGGTTTGATAAATGATCGTATAATTGCAGAAAAGAATAAGCCTAAAGTCGGGACCGAGAACGCACAAGATTCAAAGATGTCTTACGTTTTTGGTTATCAGTCAAATGCACAGGACGCAGAGAATCAAGTTGGGCGACGTGGAAAGGCCATGACAACGAGAAGTAATGCCCAAGGGGCTCCTAAGCGTGCTGCTTTGGGTGTGATCACGAATCAAGTCAACCAGCAGGTCAGAGTCCAGCCAAAGCGGGCGGCAAAACCAAAGGTAGGAAAAAAGTAGGCTTGCTTGGGTGGGGACAAATGCACAGGGATACAGACTAACAATACAGTGCATGCTGCAAAAAATTAAACAAGGGGTAAAGGCATTTTCTGCAAAACTATAGGGGCCATTGTTAGCATTTTCCATAGCTGATCTTGGTAAAGACATGCTTAGAAAGTGTTATCTTTCTTATGAGCCTACCAAGGATTCTACAGTAAAGTGCGTTCAGTTTTGAATTTGATGACCTCAAGATGAGTCCAAGCTGTTTCAGTCTTGTTTAAAAATGTTCTATCTCATCATGGTGTTAATTTGCTGCGTGATCAGGGATCAAGTCAACCAGCTTGTCAGAGGCGGCAAAGGTAGGAAAAGAGCAGTGATTCATTTACAATTTTGGGTTTATGGGTCCTGGGACTCGCATTTCCAATATCAATGAGTCCCTACTGCAAACTTATGAGTCCAAAACACTATTTTTAATGACAAGTCTGCAATACTATTGCATCCCGGGACTCGCTGAAATAAAACTTATGCACAAAAGATGCAGGATAAAGAACCCTACGGTAATTTCGATATGTTACTTGTAGGCTTTCATCCTGCAACCCGGAGTGTACAATGTACACCTGCCGATAATGCTCGAAAGCGAGCGCCAGGCAGTATATAGAAAAAGAAAGAAAGAAAGGATGCGCAGGTAACAAAATGGCTGAAAGAGTAGGCTTAATGCGTGACATATGCACTGATCTTTTCAGCATACAGTATTATTTGCATTCTAGTTTACAATAATGATCCGTCCCATTAGGCATTACAAAGGAATGCAGGTCAATTTGACCAAGGTCATCTTGGGCTGGTCCTAAAGCATTCTATTTTCAGTTAAGGGTAGGGGGCTCAGTGGTAGAGTGCTTGACCCCAGACAGAGAGGCAGCCGGTTAGAGCCCCATCAGCGTCACTGCGTTGTGGTCCTTGATCAAGACACATTTATCCTAGCTTAGTACTGGTTCAACCCAGGACGGCCATCGGGGTGATTCATTTACAATTTTGGGCGTATGGGTCCTGGGACTCACTGTTTCCAATATCAATGAGTCCCAACTGCCAAAACACTATTTTTAATGACAAGTCTGCAATACTATTGCATCCCGGGACTCGCTGAAATAAAAACATGTGCACAAAAGATGCAGAATGCGCAGGTACCAAAATCACTGCAGACCCGTCCTTGTTTAACTGAAAGATTGTTGATGGGACGTAAAGAATCAAATCGAACAAAAGTTAAGGGTGTCTGCGGGTTAGAGCCCCTTGAGCGTCACTGCGTTGTGGTCCTTGAGCAAGACACATTTATCCTAGCTTAGTACTGGTTCAACCCAGGAAGACCGGTCCTTGTTTAACTGAAAGATTGTTGATGGGACGTAAAGAATCAGACCAAATAAAAGTTAAGGGTGCCAGTACCATTCTCCTATCAACACATAAGCTGTATGTCAATGAGGTGTTTAGAACTTTGGAAACTCCCAGAATCTGACTGTGCCACGGCTAGAATTTGAAAAGGGCAGGGTGCTAGTGGTCTGCAAGGGCACTCCGTGACGCGAAGTGCCGAGATGGGGGTGGGTGTGGAGGGGGTGACCCCCTACCACAAGGGGAGTTTGGGGGTCTCCCCCAAGAAAATTTTGAAAAATAGACCTTAAAGAAGACCTTTGGGGTATTTTGAGCTGAAATATTATATAAAATGTGCATTTTTTTCTGTGTAAAGTGATTGACATTAATGGCCTTATTGAAATACAAATTTATTATGAAAATGAGACTGTTTCAACCCCTCTATGGGTCTCATCAGGCAGGTTGCAGTACTGTTTATATATAAAAAATAAACAAGTTTTGCAGATATCCCCTGCGACAGTCTCAGTTTTCTTTCATTTATAATGTTTTTATTTATTTATTTTTATTTTTTACGTGTTTAAAAAAAAATAAGTCTCTGATCAGAGTGCTCCTCTATGAGCAATCGGATCTGGGACAAATTTTTTGGCACACTATTTTTTCTGTTAAAATACAGAGTTCTCACTGGGATTTTGAAAACAGGATTCATAGAATCCATCCCTGGAAAAAGTTGGGGTCAAAATTGAAAAATTGGAGTTTGACCTCGAAAGGTTGGAGTTTTTAGTTTTAGCCGAAATATGAAAAGTTTTATTCACGGATGTAATGTCTTTTATCCTGCAAAATGGCAATTTCAAAATCCTTGTGAAGACTTGCTGTGAACAAAAAAGATTTTAGACCAAAAATAAAAGTTTGTATCAGGTTACCGTAACAAACTTAAATCCCCCTTTTCCCCAACCCCTACACAATATTTTCTGAACATTGTTGGGGATTTCAAAGGGGGATGGCTATATTGTTTTCCCATCTTCTCCATCAAAATAAAAATATTTTCACATTTTAAAATTTCATGTATCATGAAACACATATGATATTTTTATGTTTGGCCATAAAATTGAAAAGCTTATACTATTAATACATGTTGTTGCTTCATTCATTTACAGACAGACAGACGGATAGATCTTTTGCAGATGTATAGATCTTAGACTAGTTCAATCATTTAATTATTTGCATGCAAGTGCTTTTTGCGCACCTAGTCTACGACGATTGTTCCAAAATTAAGATGATTATTTTGATTTCCTTCCTCCGTGTGATACGATTTCAATGATTCAAAATGAATGGGGTTTCTTGCTGAGTCATTTGTTTGCATTTAAGACCCTAAGAATAGTTTATTCGATGGTAAACACATCGATAATTGATTGCATCACTCATTTGTTGCTAATGACGCATCATTCGGAACGTTGCCTTATTGGACGTTATCCTATTTGGTTTACCGATGTATCGATGTCTTCAGCAAATCTTATTTTTATTTTATCAACCATCTGTGGAACTCGAGCTGTGGAAGCAATTTCATGTGTTCAAAAAAGTAAGTTGATTGAGACAGACAGCCACAAATGCGCGACTATCATTTGTCTTCACACGCATTCGGAAAAGTTAAAACCAATCGACCACATGCTTCTCAACTTTGCATATGCGTAATTATTGTACAGTATACTTTGGTTGTTTTTTTTTTTCTAAAAAATGGAATAAAATCCTCAAGCTTGCAATTAATAATTTGCTGAAAAGATATAAAAAAAAGAAGAAAATAGCCCCTGACCAGGCTGCTCCTCTGGGAGCAGGCTGGTCTGGAGCTACTTTGTTTTAACATACTTTTCCAGTCAGTTTAGTTCAAATTTATTAGATGGAATCTTCCATTTGATTGATAGGATGAATTAATTTTATTTATCAAAAATAAGTAAGCAACAAACAAAATAGGCCATGATCAGACTGCGCTACTCTAGGAGGAGGCTGATCAGGGACTATTTTGTTTGTACATGCTTTTCCTGTCTGAGTAATTTTGTTGTTAAATTTTCTTACAACATGTTAGCAGAATGAAATCTATTAAATAAGTGTTGAAAATATTTGGTTCTTCAGTTTATAAATGCTCTGAGAAAATGGCGAGAAAACAAAAGAATGATTACAGAGCCCTGTGATAAAAACTGCAGAAACTTGCAAAGAACTTATGGGCATGTTCAAAAATAATGAAGCCAAAGCGTGACATTGGGGGTGAAAAATGAAACTGTTGTCATGGGTGAAATTGTTACTCCAAAATAATTGGGGATACTTAAAGTTTTCAAATTTGTTTAAGTTTAGAAAATAGCAGCAAAAATATAAATTTTCTGAACATTTTCTTTCAGGATTTTTTTGCAAAAATTGTCAATTATGGCTATATTTTGTGTTGGTTGTTTTTTATAGGAAATCTTGATGAAATGTCTTGAAATTCCCATTATTTGATGACAAGCACTTACCAACATGTGAATGAGTGACTTTTACCAAATTGAATTGCCTAATTCAACAAAAAATTCTTATTTTACTGTCATTTTGCCTCATTATTTTAGTAGAAGAGCTCTCAAAATCATCGTATTTTTAAAATAGGTGACTGAATCTCAATAAATTTTGCGTTGAAATGATAACACATGGTAAAAAAAACTAAGCTACAAATCAATATGTGATATGTAAGCATGGATGTAATGGTTATCTATGTACAAAAACGGGCAAAAAATTAAGAAAATGTGTTACACTCCTTAGTCTGATTTGTTTATGTGTCAGAATTTGGAATAAACAGGGCTAAGCCACATAAAGAGTATTGCATACAAAGAAGTGACTTCACTTGCATAGTGTTAATATAATTTTATTGCAGATTATTGGCCTTTTTGTAAAGAAATGTCTGATCTAATACTAATGAGTGTAACATTTTGTATAAATGATTAGGTCTTCAAAAACCTATAAATTCTAGTTTTAACATTAAATGACACAATTTATTTTCTATTATATAAGAACCTCATAATCACTGTTGCAGCACAAATAAAAATTGTCTCCCCAAGATCTTGAATTAGTGTGTTAAGATATGTTGGATGTTCTTTCTCTAAATGCTTAAACTGATTGCAAATAATATTTTCTTCTGATAATTTTAGCAAAATTTTGAACACTTTTCTGCATGTAACATTCATTAAATACCATTTAACTAGCTGCATAAGGGAATAAAAAAAAGTTTGGTTGCATACCAGTTTCTGATATTGATACTCCCACCATGAACCAATCGAATTTAGTTTCTAAATGATTTACCCCAAATGCTAATCAAGATTCAAAGAAATGCATCAAAAGAACTGTTCTAAATCTTGGAAATGAATGATCAGAGTCAATTAAAAGTGAAATATTGCTGGTTTGGAATAGAAAAAAGCTCTTAAATGGCATTACAACAAAAATCACTAAGGAGTGTAACTCTTTATGTCGTGGAGTCATAGCAAAACATTAGCTTGGTTAGAAAATAGGATTATATTGGTAAATTTTATCTTTTTATATTCATCAGAACACATGATTTACAAGAACAAATATTGTCCTGAATGCCTAGATAGGTAAAATTTCAAAAAAATGGATTGTCAAAATCCCCAATTTTTAGGTGATTTCAATGCAGTACAGCTTTTTTTACACTTTGAACATAAAAAGGTGCTATTAGAATTGTCTGAGGGACATTGCTCTATAGTAATAATGGTAAATAAATTGAAATTTTACTGCTACTGGTATAGAAATAACCCACAGAAGTGTTTTGCAAGAAAGTGTTACACTCCTTAGTGGCTTTTATGGATGATATGAAGAAAATTAAGACCAAGATAAAAACTCACACTGTATGAATCTCTATTATGGGTCAAACACTTTTCATATGAGGCATGTTAGCTCACAAAACATAACCTTGGAAAATGTTATGAGGCTTGAAATGTCAAGTGTTACACTCCTTAGTTTAAAGGGTGCTCTACAACCAGTTCTGCTCATTTTATTATGAATGCTTATAAAGCAGCTGTAATACATGAAATAAAATGTATTAAGATTGGTCAGTGCTGCAGACCACATTTTAGGTTATAATCTTTTCAAATATTCATGTCAAATCAATTCTGGGCAAAATCTCTTCATTTTTACTGCACCTGAATTTCAGACTAGTCCTGTTGGACAATGCATAAAAAATAACTTAGGTAATGATGAAAAGGCATGATTTTCCTATTTTCATAAAGTTGAAAGGAATGGGTAATCACAAAGTTGGCTCATAAGTATGGAAACATCCACAGTTTTGCATAAGTGCACAAGTGAAATTACGAGGGTCATCCAACAAGTTCTGACAATGATCTCATATCTCAGAAACTGTTATTGTAGTCAGAATTATATTTCCCATTGCATGTGGCCGTAGGTGTTGCCTATTCATGTTTGAAATTTGGAGTTTTTATCACAACCTGATCTTATGCTATACAAATTTGTAGACACCACTGTGAGAGTCCATTGCCACGAAAAATCACGCTTTTAACTAATTTCTGCTGGGGGTAGAGTTAGATAAAGATGCAGTATGCTTCTTTGGAAAGTTGAATTAGTGGTTAATGATGTTGTCTGAATACACAATTGACACATAAAAGCAAATGCCACAATGACATTAACCTAATTGCTTTTAATGTTCTTGGTTGCTAGGCAACAACAGAAAACTATATTTTGCCTCATTTTAAGCGGTAATTATAAAATAGTACATTTTGAACACTTAATAAAAGCCATTACGATCAATTTGCGTATAAATAGATACATGCATCGATAAATCTGTTCTATAGTCTTCTTAACCCATAAAAAATATTAACTTTCAGTATATGCTATATACCAAATATAATACACTATAAGTACAACCCATTTTTGAGTAAAATATTTCTTAATAAATCAGTGATATGTCATAATCCAAACCGTGCTAACACCACAGTCACAAGCTAAACCATTATCTATGAAGTTCAGAATCAACATACATAATGTCTTTATTTATCTACATAAAAGGTTTATAAGAGGAGTTTGTAAATTCTTAGAAATTTGGGCATGTATACCATATATAGTGTCCTGTCCATGGCCCTTCACCGTGTGTACTCTAGTTGCCTAGCAACAATTGCAATTGCAACATGGAAACTATTTGAACAGATGATTCAATTCCCATTATTCTAACTGACATGTGAAGATTATTGAAATAGGTCCTAGAGAAATAGGTTTTGTTTTATGGGGTCATTGTCAGGACTTATTGGATGACCCTCGTATGTAATGAAAAAAATGTCACGCAAAAGGTGTTACACTCCTTAGTTTTTTAGCAAGTTTTACTGGCATAAATTTTGTATTACTTGTTCGATTTTAATAAAATTTTGCATGATGACCACAGGGATCATAATACATTTTTAGCTATGTTTGTTCCTTAAAATCTAGGCAAATGTGTGCATGGGATGCCATAAAGTGAAAAGCTTCATTATTTTTGAACATGCCCTTATCTCTTCATGTGTCCACTCGAGATTAAAGAAATCGGCATCATAATTTATCTGCAAAGAGGGTCTAATTATGCAGGTTTCCGTGTCAAACTCCTGTCCGTAGGCCTAATCTTTTCTGGGCAATAAACTATCCGATGATCACTACCCACAGCGACAATTTTAGCCCACCAAGTTTCCTCGAAGGGAAACGACTCGCTGCGCGCATTCACTTGCCGTTTTCGAGATCAGCCTGCGCACGATTTGTCTGGCTTTTCACAGTCGCGTAAATGAAACGAAGAGCGAGATATCGACCTGTAGGCCGACATCGGAACGTACGTGCCGAACATCTTGAGTTCTTCAGTCATAAGGTCACGTCCCAGTTCATGACCTCTGGTAGTTATTATCGATTCTACCGAATGTACATGTATATGTTTGTTGAGGTTGGAGATTAAAATTTGCAAAGAAGCGGAACATTAAGGTCAGCTGCTATTTAAATACACTGTATGAAAAGTTCCCATTTCTACCGCTTTACCTCCAGTAGTTTGCTAACTCACGCGTGACTGGTCACCTCTCATGAGATCACAGTGGGGATTTCCCAAAATGTCGTCGCACACGCTGAACCGATTAGCACTTATTACATTTTGAATGCATAATTTCTGTGCTCTACACGAGAAGATAAAAAGGGACATGGTTGAATTTAGGGCAGGTTGGGATTAAAAAGGGCGGGGCGTCAAATTACCGAGGCAGGGCGGAGCGCCCTCCGAAAACGGCCTAGCTGGAGCACTGTCTGACTTTGTGTTTATTACACCCACATGGGCATGTTCAAAGATAATGAAGCTTTTTACTTTATGGCATCCTCAGAGTTTCACCTGGACTGAAATTTACTTCGGACATTTTGTCCAAGCAGTCCAAATATTGTTCGGACATTTGGATTTTTTAGGACAATTTTTCAGACACTTATAACAAAACACTAAGACTGGTTTGCTTTAGTGAATAAGTATTTTAGGGGTAAAATTATGCAAACCAGTCTGACGCTTACAGAAGTTTGGCCAATCAGCGATCATATTATTAGATAAAAATACTATTGCATCACTGTGCATTACCGTATCCTGTGCACTTCCGAAAATCGTCTCGGACAAACTGTCCAAACTGGACAGCAAGCTCTCGGGCATCTGGAACTATTTTCGGACTAAGTCCGAGGGCCGACGCCAAACAAAATCCCTGATCCTATGCACACGTTTGCCTAGATTTTAAGGACCTAAGATAGCTAAAATATGTGTTATGAACTCATAGTCCCTGTAATAATCATGCAAATTTTTATTAAAATCGAGCAAGATATACAAAATTTATGCCGGTAAAACTAGCTAAAAAACTTAGAAGTGTAACACCTTTTGCGTGACTTTTTTTTTCATTACTGAATTTCACTTGTGCATTTATACAAAACTGTGGATGTTGCCTGACAAATCTTAATACATTTTATTTCAAGTTTTACAGCTGCTTTATAAGCATTCATAAAAGAATGAGCAGAACTGGTTGTAGAGCACCCTTTAAACTAAAGAGTGTAATACTTGACATTTCAAGCCTCGTAACCTTTTCCAAGGTTATGTTTTGTGAGCTAATGTGTTTCCAGGACTTATGTGACCCCGGTATTTTGCTAATTATTCTTTAATGGTGATTTTTAATTGAAATATGAATTAGAGAAATGAATTTAGATCTAGACCGTGTCATTGAATAAATTTTTTCCACATAAATATGAGTTTTTGTATAGGCTGGGATTACCGTAGATGGAATTTTGGTGTGGTTTTTGCTGCTCCTCTTTGAATTAGTCCCCAAGTGAACCTAACTAGATAAATAAAATATGGCTTATACAGGTCAGTGGAGGTAATTCGCCAGTCCCACAGATAAGAGTGCGTAGCAGAAAATTAGTTTTCCTATTTCTCGTCCAAAAAATATTTGGTGTCTACTCAAAACAACCATCTCGATGATACGGTTCTTTTGAGCACCTAAAACACCTGTTTAAACTGATGAAGACAGTCGCAGCTTCTCACTAAAATTGCTTAACTGGACCAATCTTCGTGCATTAGGCTATGATTCACTGCTTATACTGACCTTTGTTAAAAAAAAACGATTCAAGTAATTGTCTAAACCTTGAATGATGGGCTGTTGTCCTCTGCTGAATTTTCTTTCGAGATAATTATTTTCTAAATATATGTCTTCAGGGTTTTACAGGACGCAATATCCTGCGTCTTATACGCATAAGTCATTAGGCAGGACCCCTCAATTTACTTTACCTGCGTCCGCTGGGACGCAGACGTGTTTGTTGTGCCTTTCATTAAAATCCCAAATTTCAGTTAAGTTATTTCGTAAGGATTCGGTTTTTCCCATATTTACAGCCTATCTATAAATAAATAGGACAGGTGCTGTCGTTTAACCAATAATATCAAGAGGTGTGTCAAAACAGTCCAATCAAATTTGCGTTGCTATGGCGCTTTGAAATCTCATCATGTCTCGCTCCCGCTCTGATTTATCGATCAACATAGACGCTTGTTGACTGTTGGGTTTTACTACGGTCAAGCGTGTAAATGACTAGAAAAAAACGGTTGCTAAAATGTCGAAACAGAGCGATCTGAGAAACTTTTTTGGCAAAAGAAATGCAGAAACGGACCAAGAACCATCCTCTATCGGCTGTTTTGAGTCAGACTAAAAAAACAGCCCCCAAAAAAGATCGAAAATTCCTATATAGCTGGCTAGGTCGATACAAATGGATGAGATACGAAAATGACCTGATGTTTTTCCGACACCTGTTTGACAACTATTATAAAGGCCTGTTCGAATCCCTTCACGGCAGGTCCATATATAAACAGATGGGACCCCCATTTTCAATGATGGGACCCCCGTCATAATCAAAGTTGAGTCCCAAGGACCCCCAAATATTCAACTTGTTGTAAAACCCTGTGTCTTTCAGGAATACAAGTAGGATGGATCCAGATAATGCCAATCATTTATGCCTGAATTTGGCTTCGGCTGTTGACAAAATTTATCAGCGAAATATCTTAAGCAGGCAAATATTTGATGCCCATTAAGTTTAATGTATATCCCCGATTCGCTATTTAATTTGCTTGAATTGTCATCATAACCTCTTTTACTTACTAGTGTCGTCTGCTGATAACCTTTGCAAACAATTTGGACCCAGATCTGGCTCGATGGGCATGATCTGGATCCAAACTGCTGGACAGTCTACTGATATTCTCGAAGGATTTTTTAGTAAAAAACAACAACAAACAAACTGGTTTTGAAAAAATATAAGTAGGCGACAAAACCATGACAAATTACTTCGTAGGCAAAAAGGGTTGATGAATTGAAATGGAAGGTGCTACATGTACATGCAGGTTTCATGCTTAAGCCTTATATTTGCCTACTTTCAATACGGCACGGTCTAGGACCCCTATAGACTTTTTACAATTGCGTGTGTGTGTTCGTGTATGTGTTAAAATGGTGACGAGTGAGTTTTGCGGAATAGATTTTCGTTGAATCAGCGGATATAGATATTCCTGTAAGCTAGTACATATCATCATAGCAATGCTAGTATACCACATGTATCTATAGAGGTACACTATATAAATATTACATTCCCTGAGGGGGTGATAGTAGAAAATATCTTCCTGAGGAATATGATTATCAACCGAGGCGCAGCCGAGGTTGATACTCATATTTCGAGGGATGATATTTTCGACTTTCACCCTCTCAGGGAATGTAATATTTATTTTATTATACCGAACAGAACATTCTTGATCCTTTATTTTCTACCGTTTGTTTTCTCTTAGACTTACCATAGTGAGGGGAGTTCCAAAGGGAATCCATGAATGAAAGATATATTTTCCACAAAAATGGTTCTGTTTTTGACAGTTTGAATGCTCGAACTGATCGATGACGTTCGGTTAAATAAATTACGTCATAAAAACTGATGACGTCAAACTTCATACCAAGCAGCGTCATTTAAATGGCGATACTTTACCATATGTGATTTTGATGCAAACTAGAAAATTTCGCCTAATCCGCCCAAATTTGGTCTCAACATGCTCTGCTCGTCCTAACTAAGAAAACGAGTACCCACACTTTATGTTTCTGACCATGAACAACGAAGTTATTGGGAGTTGAAAGTGGCCAAAATCATGCCTCATGTCCGCCATTGCTGTAGAACGTATCCTGACGTGAACAAACCGTACGCGCATTGCCGTTGCCCATCAGACGAACGACTGATATTTTACAATATCACTCGCTGCTATGGCAAACGAGTGACAGTGTTCGCTTTCACCATAGCAGCGGGTGATATTATTAAATATCAGTCGTTCGTCTATGGAAGTTTTGTATGGGAATTCACATGAGGTATAATAAATGGGTATATTCCCGGGGTAAAACAGGGTTCCCACGGTCAGGGAAAAGTCAGTGAAAAATGAAAAAAGTTCAAGGTCAGGGAAAAGTCAGGGAATTTTGAGTTGAGTCAGGGAAATTTGAAATTTCAGAAAAAGTCAGGGAAAAGTCAGGGAATTTTATAACAACTTGTCATATTTTTGAATGTTGACAATTATACTGTTCAATAAAGTAGATCAATGTTTCTAAATTCTAGGGAGACAAAAATGTGATATAGAACAATGGACTGATATGATGTATAATGCTGTTTTGAGTATGAAAATGTAAAATCCACTTAATTGTATTATGGGAAGTACCGTACATGCACTCCTATACAGGAAAATATACTCTCATTAGAAGAAGAAGCTCAACATAATGACTATTGTTTCTTTGAGGAAATACTGTTTATCATTTTCTGTCTTTCCATTTGTCTGTCTGTGACATTTTGTTTCTTTGATATCTTTTAGAGCTTATCTTAACATTTCTTTAAACATTACCAAATACGTTCATATGCTCTTGAAAGTAAGACACTCATAATACAGCAGTAAGTAGTATGGCCCAATTGTTTTAGTTATTTCTGTTTGTAAATCCTTATAGAATATGCTTATGAAAAGACAGTGCCAGTCATATCACAGGCTTTGTTATAAACACTCTTAGATGCTCAGATAGACACATTTAACATTTGATTACATAAATAAGTATTGTCAAAATGATAGCAATGTGAAATTATCTTTTAAATAAGGGTTATACTGAAGTGGGCTTAACTTATATTTGCATGTTTATCCAGTTCTTTTTGCAGTTTTTGATGGAATGATATGGTTCATGGTCTTCACACTATGTATACAGTTAACACTTGTATGAAGAAGTTTTGCTGAAAAAATATAATTGACAGATTGGCATCTTTGAATACTTAGAAAAGTTTATCCTGCTTTCTTTTATTGGTGTTACCGTTCTTATTACACTGGACTGCTGAGATTCTTTGGCTTTGATAGTCAAGATATTCTACACTCCAAGCTATATAAACTATTGACACAATGAGCATTTGCATGAAAAAGTTTCATTGTCTTTATGAAATGGCAGCTGTGTTATCAGTGTCAATTTTTCCTGCTTGCTTTTTGATATAAAAGGTAAATTTCATACCATAATAGTTCATTTATGGATTGAGACAACTCCTACCACAGTTTGAATGAAACTGCATGAACCTTGGCCATTACAGTGAAGACATTTTTTTCTTTTATTTGCTACTCTATGTTTTTTGTTGTTGTCATTTTTAGTGGTTTTCTTTTCCTGTTTATGCAGTGGATAGGCTATATCATTTCATTGTGGCAATCCCTGAAACTTCCATATAATTAATTGGATACCAAATTATTAATGACAGATTGGCAGCCTCATTTTGTTGCCTTTTGAAGTATGGGGTTAAGCAAAAATCTGCTACCACACCTTTTGATGGAAACTGTGTAAGTTACAGTAGCCAATGGTTTAAATAACATGGACACATGATGCTTAAAAGAATCCTGGTCAGTGGTAAAATGACAGTTTTATATACCAAGCCAATTTGTTATGTTTGGTATTAAGTTATGGCTACAGGGAATTTAATAAGAAGTTATATAATGCACTTGTAGGCCAATCCTTCTATATCTCATTATTATTTTGAAGTTAATCCATTTGCACAACAGATTGCTTTTTGGTAGTAAAAAAAAATGCTAGGCATTTTAGCACTACAGTCAAAGATCACCAGAAGACAAAAGGTCAACTCAAGAGTTTTGAAAAAAGGATCATAAATTGTACCTGCACTATAGAGGAACTTTTGCTTGGAATTGCTGTTTTTTAGCCAATCATGCTCAAAGATTATCCACAAAGCTTGACAAAGGCCGATATTTTGGGTCAGGGAAATTTGAATTTGGTCAGGGAAAAGTCAGGGAAAAGTCAGGGAATTTTACTTTTTATAATTTGTGGGAACCCTGTAAAACAACTAAGTTATCCTTTGTACAGGTGATATTGGCTTCATTTACAAATAGGGTCCTGCCCAACTAGAGAAATATTTACACATGGTACAATACATAAGGACCAACTCACGCACAAAGTGTTACACTCCTTAGTGATTTTTGATGTAGTGCCTTTTAAGAGCTTTTTTTTTATCAAACCAGCAACATTTCAATTTTAATGGACTCTGACCATTCATTTCCAATATTTAGAACAAACTGAAGTGAAAATATGGCATTTTTAGAGTCAAGTATAACCTTTCATCTGCTATGATAAAAATGCATCTGAGAGTTTTATATCCAGGCCTAATTTCGGCTTACAAACAGATGAGACAGTGTGGGCCTAGATCAAACTGCTGTTGGAGAGGTCTGATCCCGTTCCACCAGGGATATAAACTAGCCTTTTTTCGCCAGGAACAAGCTCAGCCCCTTCAACAAAATGATTAAGGGCCAAGCCCAAAACTAAGGGGCCCAGGATTCGACGGAAAATCAAAACCATTTCAACGCCATTGCCAAGCATTTGCTTTACTTATAATTGAAGTTAGAGGCTCTCAAAATCTGTATTCCTCTAATTATTTACCATATTAACAGTTTTTGGAATCAGCTCAGTCTGCTGAATGAAGATTTGTAAACTTCAAACAGATAGTGTCAAATTTGATAATACTTCACACCTTTACATACTGCCCCTTTTTCAGGGGCAAGCTGGGCGGCTTGGTCCCTAAACATTTAATTATAGGGGCCCAGCCCAAAATTTAGGGGCACTGGGCTACTCGGCCCCTGTTAGTCTTTTTTCCTGTCCTCAATGTTTAGTGGTGACTAACAGCTGAAGAATTATGCTACATGATTTTATGCTATTTTGTTTTAAGGCTCCAGAGGTATGCGGTCAAGATGAAAATGCATATTCCAAAAAGAACACAAAAACATTTGGCAGCATGCCAGCATCTGGTACTTTTTCTGTGTTTGTTGATGAACCTAAGGAAAAGAAAGTTGCTACAAGTAAACCAACTAAGCCACTGGAGTCCAGAACTGCACTGACAGATGCCATAACAGCAGTGCCCCCGACCAGAGCACCTCTGTCGGCTGTATCAACAGACTGTCCAGAGATTATTTGTTTGGAGGACTCTTCTGTGATAGGTAAAAAAAAAAGATCCATACTCGCCAGTGCATAAGTTTAAATAATGCTCTTATAATATACTCCTCAAAATAATTGAAGGACCAATGCTATCAATTATAACATTGATGCATTTTGTGTAAAACGTATTTTGAAACCCAATTTTACGATCTAGCCTAAATTTTTCAGACATTTTTGACACCCAGTTGCCAAGTGAAACGACAAAAAAGAAATGATGGAAAATATTACTAACAAGTATTTTTATCATTTTAAAACGTGACCTAAATGCATTGGAATGACATTTTTTGTGTGTGCCCCATGGACCACAGAACTGTATGAAATGAATGAAAAATGCTTTTAGGTGCTGAAATCTCATTGATTTCACATGCCTGTATAGTGTTTTAATCCCGTCGATACCATCCACCTCTTCCTGTGAGAGAAAATTACCCCTTTTGGCTGTGGCGTTATGGCCAGACTATGGGTTTAGACAACTGGTTTTGGCGTTTGTCTGTGACAATCTTTAAACAATTCGCCGGGACATCTTTCTAACACTCAAAGGCAAAGAATGGCGATTGAAAATCTGGTTCTTGATGGCAAAGTACATGCATTGTTTTCAGAAAACAAAACAATGTCAAATCATCGTTGTTAGAGGTGAAAATGCTTGCTTACCAGTTTATTGAAACTGTTTGAAGAAAAATTTTGCATGTTAGTTGAACTGCTTAAAATAAAGTTTAATTTGATGTCACTTTCATTCTTCTCGAATGACCACAGAAGAATTTCTTTACCCCACCCACTGCCTTTTGAAAGTGTGTTTTTGGGGGTATGTGCATTTGAGACGCAGTTTTGGCAGAATTGGACATTTAAATCAGTAATAATGATTCTTGACTAATGGGCATAAAGAATAGAAAGCTTTGGGCCAAGTTTTACAGAATTTAAATGTTTGAGCTAATTATACTCACATTCTAAAGTCTTGGTCCTTTAATTATTTTGAGGAGTATATAATATAAATATGCATATTTTTTCGGGGGTATGTACATTTGAGACACAGTTTTGGCAGAATTGGGCATGTAAATCAGTAATAATGATTCTTGACTAATGGGCATAAAGAATAGAAAGCTTTTGGCCAAGTTTTACAGAATTTAAATGTTTGAGCTAATTATACTCGCATTCTAAAGTCTTGGTCCTTTAATTATTTTGAGGAGTATATAATATAAATATGCATATTTTTTACATGTTTGTGCTTGTATCTTTGTATTAAATACATAGAGGATATTCAAATTTTTGGAATGAATATGCCATTTATTTCATCGAGTGAAGCGAAAAATACATATTTCATGAGTGGCGAAGCCACGAATGAAATATACATTTTCTCGCTTCACGAGATGAAATAAATGGCATATTCATTCCAAAAATTTGAATTTTCTTTTTATTATATACACTTTTAAGCCTGACAGATTTTTTGCACTAAATGACGTCATACACGTTCGCACATAACGTCACTTTAGTAATGACGTTGCATAACGTTCAATGTCGGTAAAACTGGAACCCATAGTAGCAGGAGTAGAGAAAGTGAAAATTTCAGCAAATCTCGACACATTTATTACCAAAATATTCCTTGCGATCTAACTAAGAAAATGAATACCCACACTTTGTATTTTTGTCCACTAATAAGAAAGTTACAGGCGTTTGAAATTCTGAAGTGGGCTCAAGAAAGTCAATGGAGAAAGCAGAGGACATCCAATTTCACCCGTGAAATACAACTTATATTTTACTGCAGTGAAAATACAGCTTTTTATATTTTCACGGCTGTGAAATACAGCTTTTTTAAAATATGCATTATATTTAACACATATTTTCCTGTATTTCATTACTTTGTGTATAATAAATAGATTTATTGCAGTGTTTAGTATACACTGTCATGTCAGAGAGCCAGCCCAGCGACATCAAGTGAAAAAAGCTGCCTTGAAAATTTCCATTTTTCATTTTTTTTTTAATTCGTTCCCAGTTGGGAAGTGAAAGAGGGTGTCACTAGCCCTTTGATCCATGGGTGAAGGTTTCCAGGATTGTTCCTGAATTTAGGAATTTGAGGCTGACTTTCCACAGAAAGTCAGCCTCAAAATACTGAAATGGGCAGATTTTAATAGCATCTCTGATTTGTTTTGAGCTCATATTTGGGCAATTTGAAATTGTTAACATTTTGTAGGCATACAGCAAGTTTTTAGATTTGAATTTTGAAATCTGTCAGATTCTTAAAGTCAACCCCATTGGCCCTACGCTAGTTAATTTGCCAGCTCCAGTATCTGAATTAACGTTTGTAATTGTTGTCACAAGTGCTATACAAATGCGCTAATAATGTTACCTGATTCTTATCATCTGAGCAGCCTCGACATCCATGAAGTCCTTCTATGGACTATTTAACTATTCTCTAGGGTACATGTACCTTGAACCCATTGAGAGGCCAGGCATAGGAAAAACGGATCACTCACTGCCACTGGACAGGTCATGTTCAGGCTGATCAGTGGCACATTTTGAAAAGTTTATAATTTGTCAGACTCATTTACTGTTACAGATTCTCCCATGGTCCTAGATGTTTCCCATGAAGAAACTGTTGAAAAGAAGCCACTTGACAGAGAAGCTGTGATCCTCAATGTGCCAGAATATGAGAAAGACATTTATGCATACCTTAAAGAAGCAGAGGTACAGTAAAACCGGTCTTAAGCCGCCACTCAAAAGGCCTAAAAATAATTTCCCCAATAATCGCTTTATGCAGGTCGATAGTGTTGCAGAATGCTCCAAGAGTTCATTCTTTCATAAAAGTTTTGGCTTAGCATACAGTGTATATTAAGGACATATGCTACTAAATACTTCCCGTGTTGAAACATTTTCAATACTTTGCATACAGTTTGTTTTATACATGGGCTATCCATTTATGTACATGTAATAAAAAGGATATGTCACCGTGCTTATTTTTTCAGAATCTCATTTTGAAGTTTTCAGCATTTGACCAATTTTCTAAAAATATATAATAATAGCACTAGTCCTAAATATCGAGCTAAAACGGTTGTAATCTTCAGCCCGCTTTAAATTATTGCCCATGACCAGTGTTTCTGCAAGATCAGAATTTTTCGGGGTCATTGATGACCCCTTGTTTGAAAATTTGGGGGTCATTGGCAAATTTAGAGGGTCAGAACTTTTTTAATGTATAATCACTTTTTGTCTGAGCATGCGTCAATATTAAAGGTATTTGAAGAATGTTCCCTATCGTAAGATAAAAGTTCTCGAAATTCGATGCAGGTTTTTCTATCAATAGGCTTGTGATAGACGGCTTTTGTTACATTTTCTGTTTCATGGGAATTATTCAATGTTGTGTTGCTTGTAGTTAAAGCCCTATCCTACAGAGGACAAGAAATAAAAGCGTCTGCTCACCATTGCAATTTCATTACAGGGCAGCCATTGTTGTTTAACAGTTGAGCGCTTTACCCATGCGCAGACGGTCAGTCTAAAAATAGACGTGATGCATTGGTTTCATTTCTTTTAAAATCATTGTCTTATATATTTTGGTGTATTGGAGCAATGAAAACTTTCTTTTCTAGACTACTTTTTTTTAATTTATGCTGCATAATGCCCCAAAATAGCAGCAAGAGCGAAACAAGCCAAAATTATTTGGAACGAAACCCCATCTCATGATCTGTGCGAATCGCAAATGACTTTTGACATGCGCAGTCGTTGTTTTTGAAATAAATCAGATACGTCATGGAAATACCCGGCAAAGATATTTGTGTGCAGGTCTATTTTCCACAGGAACACTATTTATAGAAGCGTTATCATCGAGGTAAATTGAAGTCCTCAGATCTCGTCACATAAAGAAGATGGAGTTTGGTTCTCGCTGCTGTATTTGTGTGCGTCACGAAAAACGCACAGACAAACTGTCAGTGCGTGAGCAGTCAATTTATTGCGTCAAAAACGCAAGAAACGCACTCTCGCGGAAACACTGCTTGACCTCAAACCTTTTAGAAAATGTGCAAATTTATTGTTATCCCATGATGTGACAAGATAATGCATAATATATTTTGGCAATTCGTCAAAAATTGGAAAATTTTTAATTCATGGACTATTATTATACCTTGCAGAAAAAAGAATAAAAATCTGGGGTCACAGAACTAATTCTCTTTCAAGAGGGCCAAATTTAACCCCACCCCCATAGGTTTCATGCGTAATTCAATATATAAAAAGTTCAGGAAAGACCATTTTGGTCGTTTTGATGATGCCATTTTACTAGTATATGAAGCAATTTAGCATTAAAATGTTAAAAAAGAAAAAAAAACACTGAAAATCTGTGCACACCCAGGGAATCGATCCTGGTCCTCTGGCTTTGTAGCCAGACACGCTTACCACTAGGCAACGAGGTCAGGTCGCGCCCCGCTTTAAACAACCGTACAAATAGGAGAGACTCGGCCACTACCGTATTCGTAACCAGGGTAATTGTGTACGTCGTTTGATTTCAACTGAGCTACATTTATCTGTCTTTAATGCTGAGACAGTCAGTTCTGATAAAATGTCAATAGATATTTCGAACACACTTTAATTACTTAATTTTGTCAAGAAAATGTCGGGACACCGATATAACATAAGAATATCGGAAAGCTGTGTTTATCCGAATCCGTAAATGGTCGAAAGACAGGACCCAGACATGTTTACCTGTTTCCAGGCGCGGGAAAGGTGCACATTGGAAATAGCCGCATATGTCTCTAAAATAAATACATTTATCATATGACGTCGCGTCTGGGAGTGAAATAACGCCATGCAATAAAATCTGTAAACCACTAGTGGTTTATCGATTTTCGGGAAACGTTATGACGTCCATAACAACGTTGCGTACATAATGACAAAATTATAACGTTTTTACGCCAGAAATGAGATTTCAAAGTATTTGTCATATGATAAATAGAATCTAACATTTGTGCTCTTGTATTATTGAATTTATTAAACTTGTTGCGAAAAAGAGATAAAATGCTCGGCAAGCCTCGCATTTTATCTCTTTCCCCCAACTCGTTTAATAAATTCAATAAAACATAAGCACTCATGTAAGATCCTCTATGTACAGACTGTAAATGTATTAATTTTGGCTTAGCCAAATTTTTCATGAAATTGTTAAATTGTTCAATGTCAGGGACTTGTCAGAGTTTTGTGTTGAGAAAGAGATCTTCAGATTACTGAAATCTAGCCAAATTTTCAGTTTCAGTTAACCTTTCCATTGTCGGCTTTGGCCATAAAAGTTAGAAATTGTGCATATTTTAGATGACTTTAGCAACAATTCTAATTTTTCTGCATTATTCATGCTGTAATTTACACAGGGTTCGTACAGGCTTGAAAAGCACTTGAATATACAGGACGGTCTTGAAAGTCTTTGAAAATTAAATTCGCCTCGAAAAACTCAAAGGCCTCAAAAAGTCCTGAATTTTACCATTTACAGGAGGATTCAACAGTGTTTTTGGAGGCCTAAATCAGTATAAAATTGTGGTGCCTTTATTTGGTGCAACATATGCTGCACCAAATAAAAGGCACCAAAATTTTATACTTATTTTCTTAACCTAATATCTTAAGTAATGGACTCTAGCATTTCAGAAGTAGAATCTTAACATGTAAATCAGTCCTTGAGAACAGTAGGAAAGTCTTAGAAGTTCTTGAAAAGTCCTTGAATTTTACACAATCTTGCCTGTATGAACCCTGTTACATCTTGCAGTTGAAAAATCGTCCAAAACCTGGGTACATGAAGCGTCAGAATGACATTACCACCTCCATGAGATGTATACTGGTGGACTGGTTGGTTGAAGTTGCCGAGGAATACAAGTTGCACAGAGAAACCCTCTTCCTTGCTGTTAACTACATAGACAGATTTCTCTCCAAGATATCAGTACTCAGGGGCAAACTGCAATTAGTTGGTGCTGCCAGTATGTTTTTAGCTTCGTAAGTATTTTTATGATGATCACTGTCAAATGGGGGCCTATTGTAACAGTTTTTTTCTCTTGTGAGAGTCCAGTTGGCTGGACAACTTGCATGGGTGAAAGTTTTCAGAATTATTCCTGAATTCAAGATTTTGAGGCCGACTTTCCATAGAAAATCACTTCAAAATGCTGAATTCTGCAGGTAATATATTTTCTGATTTAGTTTCAGTTTATCTAAAGATATTTGATCATTAAACTTGGAATTTTTGATTATTTGGAGGCATACAGCATTGCAAGTTTTAAGTTCTGATTTTCTAAAGTTCAGGATTTTGGAAAGTTTGAACTTTCACCCATGAACTTGAGTGCAAGATATCTCGTGAAGACATGAACTAGTTGCAGGGATAGACTAATCTTTTTCATCCAGGAGCAAGCTGGATACCTAAACAGTATGGTTGGAGTCCCAGTCTAACACCAGGGATTATTCTGGCTCAAAATATCATGAGAAAATATCTCTTTCAGCAAAATCTGACATGAAATTATGACTGTTTTTCATATATGCAAATGTTTTAGCCAAATCATAAAGATAACTGTTTTGCTGTGATATTTCTCTCACATTAAGCTATTTTTGATGAGACTTTTGACAGAACAATGAGCAAATATCTCACCGAAAATAACCCAGGATTGCAAAAAAAACAAAAACTAAAGAGGTCCAAGGATTAAGTGGAAAATTTAACTCATTGCAACAAGTTTGCCAAGCATTGGCTTTACTCGTTATCTAAATTTGAAGTCAGAGACCCTCATAATTTGTATTCTTCCAATTATTTTACCATATTTGTTTATAGTGTTTAGAATCAGTTTAATCAAGTTTTATCAAATTCCAAAAGCTAGACTTCATGCTTTTACATACTACCCTTTTTCAAGGGTAAGCTGGGCCCCAAAACATTTAATTTTTAAGGGCATTGGGCAGCTTTAGTCTTTTTCGCTGTATGTGTGTATATGCTAAATCATTTCTTGATTAGGTTTTAGTTTTCTAGGTCAGTCAGGCTAAATAGGTCTAGTTTGAGTGGTTTGTGGGGACATTTGATTTCTCTGAAAACAATACTTGTTTTTACGGTTTTCAGCAAATATGAAGAAATCTACCCTCCAGATGTGACAGAATTTGCATACATTACAGATGACACATACACCAAACAACAGGTAATATTTTAAAGTTTGGGCCTAAATTAAAATTTTATTTGTTTCCCCTTACCCGACCGACCCTGAAAAAAAGCCCCTTCTCAAAAAATTTTATTTCAATTTTCAGTCAAGATTTTTTTAAAAATTTCATTGCAGAGTAAGAGAATTGTCCAATATAAACAGTGTTATCTTAGCAAATTGTGTATTTAATTTATTGCATATAGTTGGACTATGCAGTAAAACCTGCCTAAAACGGCCACTTAAAGATATACACAAACAAAGGTCATTAAGACAAATAAGCGCTAAATGCAGGTAGAAAGTATTGCAGAATGCTCCCTGGGAGCATTCTGCAATACTTTTGACCTGCATTATGTGATAATCGGTCTTGATAAAACAAAATATTTTTTGTCTTTGTTGAGTTTTAAGACAGGTTTTACTGTATACAATTAAGTTTAATGGGTATCCAATTTGAGAAGTTAAAAAAAAAATTCCGACCGACTGACCCATACCGGTAAAACATGGTCGGGTAAGGGGAAACAAACCTATTTTTAAGGAGGGCCTTAAATTGTTTGTATTACCCAGAATATCAAATCTGGTTACAAATTCTATTTGCTTACTTTAGAATTCTACCAGCAGTTAGTTATCCATGTATTTCGTTTACTTTTTGGTATCATAAGTCAAGGTGCGGGATGGGAATTTGGTTTCTTTGCTACTTCCATTAAATTGCATATGTTTTATAAATTATTGTGTTGAATCACTTAACTCACGGGTGGTAAACCTAGGAACTACCACGAAATTGTGTTAACGTAATTTTGTTCCCAAGCCACATCCGGGACACGTCGTGGTAGTTTCCAGGCCGAAAATTGGATAAAGAAAGGTTGGTGTCACTTTCATTTTTGTTTTATTTTACAACTTAGAACAAACAATGGTGAAAACCGACAATGTGGTTCCGTGTAAGTATGTCTCAGCGTCCTCTCTAGCCCAAAATTTTGTTTGAAAAGTTATTTTCTTTCTTTTGGTACGTGTTTCCCCACTGAGCATCGGACCAACTTTCCCCAAAGTTCGAAGGATTTTAGCCCATATCTGTCAAATTGAATGGAATTTGATATCATTTGACGATGGAAATGATAAAAAGACCCTGAATAAACATTTCTACACAGAAAAAAAATCTGAGCATTTACTCGTAAACGATTCATGCTCCATTCGTCCTGTGTGGTAGTTTCCAGCTCATCGTGGTAGTTAAAATGCTATCGTGGTAGTTTCCAAGACTTTGTAGGAATTTAGTAGTAGTTCGCATCAGCAGATTTCCACTATTCAGGGGCTACTTCATTTTTATAAAGACAGGGTGTGCGGGCCGAACCTTGAATACTCCTCTTATTCATACGAAGACCTTTTCAAATAACCTTTTGTCAGATAACAAATGACGACTGCCTGAATTTTAATTTTAGTTGGCTATTGAATGAGAATGATGAGAAGAATGAAAAGAAGGGATATTCACATTTTTTTTTGTTTTTGAATAAACATGCTTTTTAATTATCAAATAACATGCCCGTTCATCGTCACACTCGCATGTATATAAAAAGTGTCCCAACCAGAGGATATTTAAGTACTAACAATACTTTTGGCCAGTAGTCTTAGCCTGCCATTTTATCTTAAAGCTGACTGAACATGGAACAACGTAGCGAGTGACGCAATTTTTTATATCATTTTTTTTTGTCTGCTGCTTGGTCCACCACGGCTCAACTGATGACCTTCTTTTGCTTTAGATTTCCAGGCGTGTTGTTTGGCAGTCCAGGGCATGGTTTCCACCTGTCAAGCATCACAATGAATCTCGAGTCCTCAGCTTAGCTTCCTCATGGTGTTGAAATGTGGTTTATTTGTTTACCGTGGTAATTAATTGACGAGTTCGAGGGTTATCATGAGAAACAAACAACCACTATAATGTTTTGTAACACTTCAGAAACGTATCCTATAAAGTCTTGGAAACTACCACGATAGCATTTTAACTACCACGATGAGCTGGAAACTACCACACAGGACGAACGGGGCATGAATCGTTTGCGAGTAAATGCTCAGATTTTTTTCCTGTGCAGGAATGTTTATTCAGGGTCTTTTTATCATTTCCATCGTCAAATGATATCAAATTCCATTCAATTTGACAGATATGGGCTAAAATCATTCGAACTTTAGGGAAAGTTGGTCCGATGCTCAGTGGGGAAACACGTACCAAAAGAAAGAAAATAACTTTTCAAACAAAATTTTGGGCTAGAGGGGACGCTGAGACATACTTACACGGAACCACATTGTCGGATTTCACCATTGTTTGTTCTAAGTTGTAAAATAAAACAAAAATAAAAGTGACACCAACCTTTCTTTATCCTATTTTCGGCCTGGAAACTACCACGACGTGTCCCGGATGTGGCTTGGGAACAAAATTACGTTAACACAATTTCGTGGTAGTTCCTAGGTTTACCACCCGTGTAACTGCTTTGTCTTGAGCGAGTATATCAAAATTTAGCAAAGTGCAGCTAATACATTATTCTCCTGGAGTGCTGGAGACCATTTTGTTTTGGGCAGATTTAACTTTCCTAGTTACTTTTATAAATTATAATAATGCATTCAATTCCAAAATAGTTTTGACATTGCTTCAAATAGCTATGCAAAAAATCCACACAGTGACGTGGCACAAGTTTAGATTTAATAAACAAAAAATGTCTGTGTAAAATTATATAGAGGATATTTACTTTTTTGAGGTGAATACCAAATATATTTCATCGAGTGCGGTGAAAAAAATCAGTATTTTTCACGAGTGCGTAGCACGAGTGAAAATGCTGATATTTTCACCACACGAGATGAAATATATTTGGTATTTGCCGTAAAAAGGTAAATTTTCTTTTTATTTTATACTCAACGGAAATACAAAAATCACAACCCTACTTTTTACTTGGTCGTTTCTCGTTCGATTTTACTTTTGCAGTGTGTTTATTGGGTATAAAATTGGGTGTAAACATAGTTTGCACCTCGAAAATGGCTTAGAATTATATTTAAACGAATGAAACGCAAGAAATCAGCATTTAAATAAAGTCTATTGAGTGTGCATTACGGTAGGCGTCACGTGCAAACTGGCGCTACGCCAGATCAAACCGTGACGTCATTATGTTTGATGTTGACGTCACAACATGCGTAGCGTTATTTTTGACAAATATACTTCACTTAAAACCTTTTGTTAAAAAATCCCAGCCACAAAATTGCCAAGAAAGCCTTGTTTTGCTACAGTTCTGTTCTATTCTACAGTGAAAATATAAATCGTATCAGTCACTAGTGAAAATATACGATATTTTTTCACTGTAGAAAATACCAATTTTACTCACATTTGATATGCATTGAATTCACCGCTTGTGATAAAATAAAAAGATCTTATCAATACATTTTAGCGTAAGTTTTGGGTGCTGAAAAGAACCCTCTCATTGAGAGGGATCTTCTCACTACCCACAACACCTGTTTTAGTTGAGTAATTAAGTTATTTTCTGTTAAGCACTCTTAACTAAAGGCCTACATGCAGTGCATGGTGGTGTGTTTGTGCATTCCATTTTACTTCACGGTCAGTTAAGTTGAGTCGGGATTGGTATTTTCACATTTGACATCTGTCTTACAGGTTCTTCGAATGGAACATTTAATCCTGAAGGTGCTCACATTTGATGTGGCAGTACCAACACTCAACTGGTTCTGTGATGATTTTATCAAGTCCTGTGATGATGCAGATGAGAAGTTGAAGTCTCTCACAATGGTATGTGAAGCTCTAGGAATCATAGAAGCAAAAATTCTGAGTGTAAAATTGTAAATATATATTGGGGTTTGCACAGGCTTGAAAAGTACTTCAATATACAGGACTGTCAAAAATTAAAATTGCATTGAATAGTTCTTGAAAAATACTCAAAGGCCTTGAAAAGTCCTTGAATTTTTACAACTTACAGGACGGCTAAAACAAGATCAGATAGGGATTTTGAAATGAGCTTATGTTATACCCCTAAAGCATTTTCCTGCTTAGAGCAAACAAAATACAATATAAACCACTGTTTAGAGCTTGCTCCAAGCTTTCCGAAAATGTATAACATTACAATGTTTTGATTTGATATAGCAAAACTACAATCCTAAATACACCTAAAAATTAGGCTTTTTTCAACGTTATGCCGTGTCATTTCAGATTTGTTAATTTTTGAAAATTTGTATTTCAAATATGTGTGTTAGAAACATATTTTTTTAAAAAGAAATCTTAAATTTCATGTATGAGCTAATGTAAGATACCATAAAAAATGTGAAGGCAGAGCCCAGTAATTTTAAGCATTTTTTTAAAAAAATGCTTGAAGCGTTATACATTTTGTCTTTTCTTAAGAATTAACTTTGCTGTATTGTTGTCACTTGTTCTGTCACATGTATGCATAATTTTTTGCAATTTGTTGAAGCTATGGGCATGTTTCTCTGTAAAAAATACAACCGCTACCAATGAATTGTCTTTTCCAGTAATGTTTTCATCAGTTTAAAACTACGTTTCAGGTAGTGTCCGTAGATCACATATTTTGCATCTAGCATATTGCTGTATTAGAAGATTAATGAACGTGTTTCTGCTATTTTATATTTCAGTGAGTGGCACTGATTAAGAAAAGGTCTGCTTCTTTGGTTGTCTTTCAGCAGCACTTGTGATATGAGTGGCCAAAGTCTGTCCGTAGAACGTAGTGTCCGTAGATCACACTTTTCAATGTTAAAAAAATAACAGAATATGTCATAATGGCCCATATTTTTAGATTGCATTTATTAATTTCAACCAAAAAAATAGTTTGTAAATCAATATTTGGGTTATATTTGTCTAATTTGTGAAAGAAAGAGGCACACATGGTTCTGAAACAATATGTCCTTTAGAACCTCTTCCATTCACACATAAGGTAAAAAATGCCCAAATACTGATTTACATACTATTAATTTGGTTGGAATGAATAAATACAGCATAAAAACATGGGCCATTATGACATGTTTTGTAATTTTATGACATTAACACGTGTGATCTACGGACACTACATTCTACGGGCAGACTTTGGCCGCTCATATCAAAAGTGCTGGTGATAGACAACTGAAAAAACAGTGCATTTCTTAATCATTGTCACTCTCTGAAAAAGAAACTAGCAGAAACATGTTAATTAATCTTCAAGTACAGCAATCTGCTAGATGCAATGATGTGTGATCTACGGACACTACCACTACCAAACAGTGCAGTTCTAAAGTGACGAAAAAATTACTGGCAAAGACAATTCACCGGTGGTGGTTGAATTTGTTACATAGAAACATGCCCATAGCTTCAACAAATTGCAAAATTTATGCATACTTATGACTGACCAAGTGGCAACAGGCTCAGAGAAGCAAAGTTAATTCTTAAGAAAAACCAAAATGTATAACGCTTCAAGCATTTTTTTAAAAAATGCTTAAAATTACTACACTTCGCCTACACATTTTTTATGTTGTTTTACGTTAGCTCATATGTGAAATTTAAAGTTTCTTTTTAAAAAAATTATGTTTCCAACACACATATTTCAAGTACAAATTTTCCAAATTTAACAAATTCAAAATGAAACAGCATAACATTGAAAAATGCCCATTCTTAGGTGTATTTAGTATTGTATTTTTGCGATATTAAATCGAAACATAGCAATTTTATACGTTTTCAGAAAGCTAGGAGCAAGTTCTACACAGTGGTTTAAATTATATTTTATTTCCTCTAACCAGGAAAATGTTTTAGGCATATAACACAAGCTAATTTTGCCATATTTGTCATTTCCCTGACTGATACTTCTTTCATTATATTTATCTGGAAAATTTGTAAAATTTAAAGTCAATGTATTTTTTCAACTATTTGAAGGACCTGCTGTTTATCCCAAACTAATTAACAGGGGGAATGTTATATCTTTCACTTTCAAATTGCACTTTTTCAAATGTTACCAATTTTGTAGTGTCCGTAGAAAATATTGCACACTAAGACTGAACTTGATTTCTACACAATTTGACGACAGAGGCTATGTTAAACTACTTTATTGTTAAGAATCGAAATCATGTCATAAGTTAAGAGGTTTACTTGTTCCTGAAAGTTCAATTCATTAAAAAATCAAATTTAGAAAGCTTACTAAATTTAAGCATTTTCATAGCCTTGTTTCTTCTGTGCTAAAATTTCAAGAAAGCATTCTTGTAAATAAAATATTGAGTGGTATCCAAAAGCACCAATACTTGTGCGAAGTTCTGCATGGTATAATCATTGTTTTAAGCCAATAATTAAAAAGATACGATTATGTTACGCTTTAGTCTGTAGTGTCCGTAGATCTGCCACCTAAGATTGATACAAATGCTGTAACTTTTTAATGAAAAGAACTTCAACAAAAACCTTCTAGAATTAAATGCACAAGATATGAAGCTATGAAAAGAAAAGGCTTGTTTTGTGATTCCTGCGACTTCATTTTTGACCAAAAGTGACACAACTTGTCCCTATCTGATCTTGTTTTAGCCGGGGAGGATTCAATATTATACTGTTTTTGGAGACTTAATCAGTATAAATTGTGGTGCCTTTATTTGGTGCAGCATATATGCTGTACCAGATAGGCACCACAATTTTATTTTTAATTTTCTAAAACTAATAAAAATTGTGGTTGATCTTATCTTCTAAAGTAGCCTGTATGTCCTTATTTTAAAAGACCCAGAGTGATTTTCATTACCATGCATTCTGTGGTTTTCTGTATACAACTTCTCGAAATGTGCGTTAATTATGAATAGTTTTATAATGCTCAGAGTTATCCCCCTTTATTAGCATTATTCCAAAGAGTCGACAGTTTACAATGCATTTATTTATACACGTTTCACACATCATTGACACCTTTCATATCATTTGATTATTATTTAATAACCGTTTTATACAAAATGGCCAGGAATCAAAATATGTGTTTCTTTTGCTGTGAAGTATATAATAAGTACCAAAATCTCATGAGCTGGCTTGAATTTTATTTTTTCTGATGTTCGTGAAACAAAGTAGTAGAAAGTGTGAGATATGCAGGCCCGAGTCAAAGTGACATATTCAGACAGTATACAATTTTTTTTCTTTATATAAAGTTTTTAACAGTTTGATTAACTTAATTATTTGAGAATAGGGACAGGCAAGTATGGCAACAAAAGCAGTGAAGACCCATATTAACTGGACACTGGGTTGAGCTGCTGAAATCTGGAGCCATTTAGTTATCTGAATAGGAGCCAGTGCATGAGATTTCCAACAATGTGGTGTGTGCGACTAGCAAAGTCTCTGATCAGAGCCTTTGCTTGTCGCTTGAATATTCTATGGATGTTAAGCTACTGATCAAATATCATTTAGAGTTTCTAAGCCTAAAAGGAGACTGCACAGGCTCGTATGAGTCTACACTTGTCAAATTGTTGGAAATCTCATGCCGCGTCTCATATTTTAAGTTTAAAATTTCAAATGGTCTCATTTCAGTTCCTGGCAGAGTTGACTTTAGTAGACATGGAAACCTACCTTAAATATCTGCCCAGTATAACAGCTGCAGCCTCCTTGTGTTTAGCAAGATTCTCCTTGGGCCTGGAACCATGGGTAAGTTATACTAATCAGGAGTGTGGGAATAGTAAAATTTTTACTTGCCCAAGGACAAGTAAATGGCCATAATGTACTTGTCCAAAGAAAATTTTACTTGTCCAAAAGAACAGATTAGCTTATGGGGCTGTGGATCGTTAGGTAAGAGGCGATCCGATCTGATCCACGATTCATGAGTGACGATTCACAGATCGAACTGCGAATCACTGGTTAATAAAAACATTAAGACTCCTGTTATGAAACATCTATTGTTGTGTCTATTAGTAAATCAGCCCTTTCTGTTAAACCAGAAGTACCACAATGTATACAGTTATCAAAGAAGATAAGACTACATTTCCACTCACGACTGTCAAGGCATGCAAAGCAATTTGTAAATTTGATTTTATACCTTCCTGAACCGGGCCGCGAAGCGCAGTCGGTAACGTGTCTGGCTACAGATGCGTGTCTGACTGCAATTCCAGGGGTCGCGAGTTCGATTCCGGCCAGGTCCCATACTTTCGTGGAGTTTGATCATGAAATAATTTCTACGGTCATTCTCCTCCCTTCCGCTGATTCATTCAAGAAGGGTTGTTGTCAGTTACAAGCGAAAGTATGTGCACGAATTACTGGTTATCCGCTTGTTCAAGCCTGCCCAGGAAAAAGTGTGGTTAGGTGCACTGACCGTCCCGCAATGACCATAGCTGTTGACTTGGGACGTAAAGCAACAAAACCAACCAACCAATACCTTCCTGAACTTGGATAACCAGATATTCTGACAGAAGTGTGCTGATTTCAGTATAAGGCTCTTTTCCTTTGTCCTGAAGTTCACACATAGACAACATGACCTGGGTCACGTAGTTCTAATCAGCTGTTGCCTTGTCGGCAAGAAAAAAACTTCAAAAATAAAAACAACCCTTTGAAATTTATTTGATAATTGACATTTGATGATATTTTCGGCTCTGTTTATTATGTACCGATGAAAGTGTGTTTAAACAAATTAGGCTTAAATGAAATATATGTGTGGTTCCTGTTGCCTACCTACCCTAATTTTTTTAAAGCTGCATACTCTGTAACTATGAACATTTTTCGAAAAAAAATATTTTCTTTTTAAATCATTTGTAAAAGTAGATTAAAGTTATGTTGTCACAATAAATCTAATTTCCACAGCTGAAAACTGCATGGAAAAGTGAATTATCTTATAAAAACAAGTGTATTTTCCCTTGTTTGTAATTATTTGCGTCCCTCCAATAATTCTACTAGACAGTTAATTTTAACATAAATGCTGTTGTTTTGGCACTAATAATTTGTTAAATATTACGAAAAAGGTAAAATGTATACCTCAATTTTAGTATTTTTACTTTGTTCTTGAAAAATAGGAACATTATTTTTAAAATGAAAAAATCAAAAGTTACAGATTATGCAGCTTTAACCCTACCCTAAACATTAAAATAGTTTTTGGAGAAAAAATACCTAAAATGGGCACTTTATCAGATTTTGTCACTATTTTCTTTGTTAAATGTTACAACAAAATTTAATAATTTCCCTACCTACCTACCCTAAATTTTGTTGGTATGCAACAGGAACCACACATATTTCATTTAGGCCTTAGATTGGAATGTATTACCAGCCGATTTTGGAATACTTTGAGGATTTTAATTACCGATAAAGGATGTCACTAACCTGCAAGAAACAAAGGTATATGAATAAGAGATATTATCAATTAGAACCGTAGTCATAGTAAAAAAATATTTCAATGGACCATTTTGTGAAAACTTCTTGTTTCAATCCATTGATTTCGGCGGTGACGAATATTCATACTCGATTTTATATTCAGATGCGGAGTATCCTAGTACTCGGATACTCGCAGCAGCCCTATAAGCTTAATATTATACCATACTGTGCATAAACAAAATATAAAGTATTTTGAAAACAACAAGACACCAGTCATCAGCTCTCTTGTAAACAGTGTAGATCCAGATCAGCTGGCTTCTGGATAAGCCAGCTGATCCGGATCCACACTGTTTTCAGTGCAAAATGTGAGCTCTTAGTCAAAATATGAAAAACATAATTGTATTAACTTTTATACATTTGTATTTGTCCAAGGACATGTAAATTAAGAAATAGATTTGTGCTCGCAGTGATTTGTGGCTTAATATATCACTGGCTGGAGGTCGGTCGTTAAAGTGAATATATCAGAGCGAAGTGGGAATGATTTATCCACTAACGACTGACCGACAGACAGTAATATATTAAGCCACAAATCACTGTCAGTGCGAATTTATTTCGATTCTAACACACAAAAAGATTAAAAAATATGAACGAATCCTTCAGAGTCTATAACGACTCAGCCATCTTGAACAAACTGTCAGAATTTCCTCCAACTCTTGCTTTGACTGAAAGGCCAATTTTTACGTACATTTTGAACGTCAAGCAGTTGTAAAAACGACGTTACGCCGTGTATTGTCAACGTTGCAAGGCCGTATGTGATAGGTGACGTCATAAAAATTCAAACTTGAGACCGAATGACGTCACACCCGTCCGTGACCAGTGCGTGCAGTGATTTATCAACCAATAAATCACTGGGTTTAACCATTGGCTATATAGCCGAGGTGTGTTAGAATAGAAATTTCTAACTTGTCCTTAGTGAGTTGGGACCAGGTTGGACAAGTTTGGCATGGTATTTCCATAGCCCTGTACAAATGCTTATTCTTGCATAGAAATCTATTCGTATAGCTGTTTACACCCATTGTCAAATGAACGAAAAACCATGTTCAAATCAGGAGATTCAAGTGCTGTTTGTACATGTGTCTGCACTTGAAAATACTTAAAATGAGCCCTGCATTATTTACATGACGTTATATACGGAAAGCGTTGCGACCAGGCTGATCATTTCGCCTATGTTTTTGTTTGCGAAAACGTTGCGTACGGTTATGACGTTGTGACGACGTTATGACGTTCGAAAGTACACAGCCGACGCCATTTTGTTTGAGAAATCCAGTGTAAGAAAATGGACAACTTAATGATTTAGCAGCGTTTTCAGTGCGAATTTTGTTGGAATAATGTAAAATATGCAAGAATAACAATCACACATGTTTTCTTTTCATTGCATTAACACTTGCCGGGTCCCTCGGAAGATGTTTGATCACTCGGCTTATCGGCCTCGTGTTCAAACAGCATCCTCGGGACCCGGCAAATGTTAATGCATGAAAAAACATGTGTGATCCCTATATTCTTGGCATCACATAAACCCTTTCCCTCATGAATATTAATGCTAAGCTCCACCTATTATGAATAATTATATAAATAAACTTTCACGTTTGTATATACAACAAAGAAATTACATGTCAGGTCCACTACTGTGGTGTAAGATCATATCTGATCATATTTCCATAAGCAAAAAGTTGACCCTGATCAGGCAGCTCTTACAAGAGCTTCCCGATTTGGGTGTGCTCTGTTTGCAAAAGTGTTAAACCGCATCTCTATGAGGTACCGCTCGCCATGCCCAGTTAAAATTCTCATTGAGGAGTGAACTTTTTAATCTGCTTGTCCTTAAGGGCGAGTGGAAATTGCTTTCAGAGAATAAAGAATTCATGGACTGTGCCGTAGAAACAGGAAATATTCATATACAAGAAGGAATTTTATCTGCAAACATCGTAAATAATTTGTTAAAGTCAGTAAACCGATTGTGTAAACTACAATTGTCCAAAGCAACGCTTTCCATGAAAAAATGTTAAGGGGATATATCTTTCAAAAGCTCTTACTTGCATGAAATTATTCCTGTATAAACAAAAATTGCTTTTTCTATCAAGGAGATGGATACCTTTAACCACATTGTTGTATGAACAATTTATACACAGTACCTTTATTTATTTTTGAGCAATTGGATATGTTGCTCACTCCTTTTTCTTTTGAGTATTTCAAATTTTATATTGGTATTCAAAATTTCTAAGAAATGCTTATTTGCGTATTTTGTTTTTTCAATTGGGTATTTTGGTAGATGTTAAAATTTTCCATGATTTTATAGTTGGTTTTAGACACGTTCACTCTCGAATCAAAGCTACTATCAGATGTCTAGACTATTCTCGTTGAAAATTGAGGATACATTTCTCAATCTTGGTCTGACACACTTATAAAGCAGTTTAATAACCATATCAACCTTACCTGAACGAAGACCAACTTAAATTTATAACTGTTAATATGTTGCTTTGCTATACAAAGTTAGCCTTACTTCGCCAGCGCTTCGACTTGGCAGCCATTTTGGGCAAACATGATGGTATCAATTGATTTAAACCAGTCACATGACTGTTCTTTTAGCCACTCTGAACAAAAACCGAACCATGTATGGTGCAAACTCCCCAATAGTGCCAAACATACTTCCAGTCGATTTGGGGAGTTTACGAACGGCAAAGTGATAAAATACGGTACATACCGCTATTTATTCCATTGGGTATTCGGAATTTGTCTTGTGTTTTGTTACGCTACTGATTCAGTAATAATTGCTTTTTTGGATAATTAATTTGGGTTAATACGCAAATACGCTTACTAGTTAAGGTACTGATACATCTCACATAGATCACTTTACGTCCCAACATAATACAGCTTTTGAGCAATCGGCAGTAGGCTTATCAGTCTTTTAGAGTTACTTCCTGGTTTGATACAGTTTGCAATATTGCAAGTAAGAGCTTTTGAAAGAACAAGCAACAAGAGAACATAAACTTTGGCTGGACTAAAATGCAGCAAGTTTTGAAAGGTTTGAATGACAGGGGAGCTGGATGGAATACCGTGAGACAGCAAGTGCTTTATCTTGCCGAATTGGTTATAAATGCCCTAAACAAATTTAACATTCATCACTATTTTAAAACAGTTTTTACATTACTTCAACACTTTCTATTACCCTCCCTACAGTTTGAAATGAACGGTAAAAACTAACTACATGTATTTGGTCAGATTTTGGGTTAAAAATATTCTGTGGCAATTTGATGTAGGACGAGCAGAATCGCGTATTAAAGGATGAGTAAAATTTTTATGTCTCTCAACAACGGGACAAGTGGGCTTTGGAAAAAATTTCCAGCCCTATACAGTCAAGCTTTTTGTTTATGTGTACCCCATCTCTTTTTAGCCTGCAAGCATGGTAAAAAAGACTGGTTATGAGGTTGGTCATTTTGCTGAGTGTCTAACAGACCTTCACTCTACATATACCAAGGCAGAGTCCCATCCACAGCAAGCTGTCATGGAAAAATACAAGGCAGACAAGTAAGTTAAAAAAAATACGCAGGGTTGTATTCAGTAGCACTAGCTCCAAAAAGTAAGCATTATAATGGAAATCATTACGTAACACTACAAAATCTGTAAACCACAAAATTGGATAGGCCCAACAGGGTTGCCGCAGTCGGGGAAAAAGTTCTGGAAAATGAAAAAAATTCCAGGTCAGGGAAAAGTCAGGGAATTTCATTTTCAGTCAGGGAAATTTAGAAAAATGAAAAAAAGTCAGGGAATTTCAAAATTTTACAAAGAGTTGCTAGTTATCAGGCTTCTGGAAATTTTATTTTCCATAAATTGCAAGCAATATTAGAGAAGGAATGCTTCTGAACATAAATTGCAAGCAATTTATCTTCAGAAACATTCCTTTTCCAATATTTATGGTTTGAGATTTTTCTTTAAAGATTAAATCAGAAAGCATAAATATATGTACAAAACTTTCAAATTGTCGATGAATGACTATGGCTAAAATTGTCCTTCTAAAACGGTCTGGAAAACGGTCCAAAGTCAGGGAAAAGTCATTGAAAAGTCAGGGAATTTTGAAAAGGATATTGAGTGGCAACCCTGGAATCCTTAATATCCACATTAGAGCATAATTGACATGAGATTTGAATAGCTTGTACTTGGGGCCCAGCCAAAAATAAAGTTAATTTTAGCAAAACATTAATAGTTTTCTCACAAAATGGATCAAGCCCATCCTAGGATGAACCCTGGCCAGTCATACATGTTCATGTAAATGTAAAGATTTTGTACCCTAAAATTAGCAGTTTTTCTTTGTTCTGAGTCCATTCCTATATACAATTTACTGGATATGTCACAATCACAATTTATAAAATTAAATCTATACGTCCAGATCCATGCCTCAAGATAAAGTGCACAAACAAAAAAACTTAAAACATGCTGTCAATACTCAAAAGGACCGCCTCATTAAGGCGGCTATTATGCGCAACCCTAAACACATGTTTAAACCGATTGGTTATGAGATCTATAGGCAGATACTTCCTGAAAATATTTGCCTGTCTTGGACCTACAAGATCAATAAATGTTAAATTTGTAATAACCCTTTGTAGACGGGGAAAACCCTAATGGGCACTTTGGCAAACGATTAAGACCCAGATGAAATGCAGCATATCATCAGGGTCTGCACTGTTTGCTTAAGACAAAATCCATCTTCAGAGAAAGAAATACAACATTTTCCAGAAATTACAACAATACATTTATTTATAATGGACCATCCTGGCTCAACTATGAATAATTTTGGAAAATTCCATTGATCCTAAAAGGTCTCAATATTTTGTCTTTCAGGTTCAGTCAAGTGTCTGACTTCAGTCAGTACCCACCACCACACAGCTTACCACTGTTCAGTTAGACACACCTTGTGCCTGAAGAAGTGTTGTGACTTCCAAACTACCAAAGTTCTTTCAAAGATAGAACAAATATGTCTCGGCTCGCCTGCAGGGTGACATTCACCTATCACTTGTCAGTTAGGGCTAGTTGAATAGAGGTCCTTTGCATATGAATAATATTTTTGTAGTTTATTAAATTGGGTCTGGATGTTTTTAATCGAAATTAATAATAAAATAAAAAAAAATGTTTAATAAATATAGGCCCCCTCAAAAAAAAAAGAAAAAATTATTAAAAATTCACATTTATTGAGGCTTATATTTTAATGCATATAGTAAGTAGCAAAATTCTGATTATACAGTAGCCTGGCTGATTCTAGTGATAGGTAGATGACATTCTGTGGGCAGCTCAGATCATATGATCCAGTGATGAAAGGGCCGTGGCCAACATAATATACCATATGGATTGAAACTAGGAGGATTCTGATTGGATGGCAGATCATATGAAATTAGTATTTATTGTATATGCTTAAAATCATTTACATGTTATCCTACATGGTTTTCCCCGACATAGGATATCGAGTCTCCAGACTCCCTAAATTCTGTCTGGGAGCCCCTGTGAAAAGATTTATGCATTCGGGCTCCAAAATACAGCCAATTAAAGATTTAATTACCACAGCCAATTAAAATTTATTATAACTAATCAAAAACATTGAATTCTTCATGAGTTTAAGCTTAATTCACTACAATCGAGCCATGATATTTATAAAAAAAAATCTGGATATTCTTTATAAGCCGACTTAGCTGAATAGCTTTTGCACTGAATTTCATATGAAATATATTGACTATTTTTATTTTATTTTTTTTCAATTTTAATCCAAGAAACCTCTACAGGAGCTGTGGTGGTGTAGTGTACACTCACCTTGTACCCAGGGGTCTCTGGTTTGATCCCAGCTCCTCCAGTCTGTCGGCGGAGACTCAAGCCGTCTCCATATGACCTTAGCTGTTGGTGGGACAGTAACACAAACTCACTCAAAGAAACATCTTAACCCTATATTATCATATTTGAGAGTCTTATGAGGACCTTATATTTTTACTCAAGTGTATCAGGAACTCATTATTAAAATAAAACCTTGATCTAAGATCTGACAAAATTGTAAATATTTTCTTACCCATCAGTTTTATGTTTTGAGTGCTCAAAAGAATCGTCTCATTGAGACTGTTCTTTTGAGTACCCACAACATATGCATGGGTTAAAATTTTCAGGATTTTGAGGCTGACTTTCCATAGCTATTTCTGTAAGTTAAAGATGTTTAATTTGGAGTTTACTAGTTCCTAGTGATATGGTAGGTTTTGTTGGCCACATGCCCGATACAATGATGACCGGTTGTTACCAATCGATAAGGTACTGCCAAAATGTGTTCAATGACAAAAGAGAAATGGCACGATCACTGCTGCAAATTTTTATGTTTATATATGTACAAAGTGGAGTTTGAAAGGGACCAATTGCAAGAAAATAGTGCAATATTTATAGGCAGCATGTTTAAAAGAAATAGTGTGTGTAATTTTGTTTAGAAGGGCATGATATGAAATGGGTCTCATCGCGAGAGAAAACCTGACTGTTGCATTCGAACAACAAAAACCCAGACCAGCCTCTGCACATCGCACAGTCTGATCAGCACCTTTGTTATTCCATTAATATAAAGTATAATAGCTAAACTTGCTTCATGCAAAATTACAATATTCTAGCTACAGGGTTCGCACAGGCTTGAAAAGTACTTGAATATACAGGACTGTCTTGAAAAGTCCTTGAAAATAAAATTTGCCTTGAAAAGATCTTAAAAAACATTGGTGCAAGAAAGGCACCACAATTTTATACTAATTATCTTTTAAACTGATATCTTTATTAATGGACTCTGGCATTACAGAAGTAGGATTTAACGTGTAAATCAGTATTTTTCTTAAGTTTTCAGTTCTTGTAAACAGTAGGAAAGTCTGAGAAGTCCTTGAAAAGAATTTTACACAATCTTGCCTGTATGAACCCTGAGCTAGTCTCTGTAGCTGAGCAGCTTTGATTTGAGTCGTACTTAGTCCTAAATCCAGAAGACAGATTTTATTGTGATGAGGCCCAAATGTTAGTTATCTTGACCAGTTCCATGACAGATGATGTTCAGACTTCTACATGCACCTTCGAAGCAAATGCAGAGTTTGTCAATTCTATGAAACTGAATGCCATAATTCAATAGTTTGCTGTAATTAGTGTCAAATGAAAGCCAGCAAATAACATTAACATCATAACTTTTTCGCAAAATTTATTTTGCTCAGAATGGCCTTAAGGTAGCTTTTGCAATAAGATTGAAATGTATTGATAAAGGTCAATGGCATCATCTGAAGAGAGCTTAAATATATTTATCATATGACTTCGCGTCTGGGAGTGAAATAACGCCATGCAATAAAATCGATAAACCACTAGTGGTTTATAGATTTACGGGAAACGTTATGACCTCCATAACAACGTTGCGTACATAATGACAAAATTATAACGTCTTTACGCCAGAAATGAGATTTCAAAGTATTTGTCATATGATAAATAGAATCTAACATTCGTGCTCTTGTATTATTGAATTGATTAAACTCGTTGCGAAAAAAGAGATAAAATGCTCGGCAAGCCCCAACTCGTTTAATAAATTCAATAAAACATAAGCACTCATGTAAGATCCTCTATATATAATCAAATCGGCTTCCAAGACTTCAAAGTTTGCACACTGGAAGCTTATAACATCGAGACAAATCCGGCTTGGCAAAGGTGTTGTCCATCTTTCAGCACCAAGACTACCTACCAGTTTCATTAATTTTCTCTTTTCTCCCTCTCTCAGTCTCTCTTTCTCTCTGAAATATTATTCACTAGTCATTCGCTCAATCATGTAAAACTCTGCATTTGCCTCAAATGAGTAACCAATTGAAAATATTAAATTAACTGTCGTTCTATTATGGACTTTTTGACAACTTGAGAGAAAGTGTTGTTCTTAGGCCAAAACAAATATTGTGCATTTCTAGTCTTGCTGGCCGACCAAAAAATAAGAGTAGGTAGGTCAAGATTTAAAAAAAAAAATCAAACATTTTATCTATCTAGTTTAGGCCAAGAACAAAAATATGTGTGGTTTATGTTACCCGACCAACCCCCAAATTTTTTTACCCCCCTACCCCATTTTTTCCCCTCCAAAATTCTGAAGTTGGAAGAGAATATCAGGACACATTACGTATCAAAATGACCATCTGAAACAGAAATCTAAATTTCTATGCATTCAGTCTTTAGTATTGGAAGTAAAAAGACAGTTTTAAACTAGGGTTATATCTTCAAAAATAGACACTTTTATATCAGTTTTGTCTTATTTAATTCATTTCCAAGCAGATCTGAATATTCAAAAAAAGTTTCCTACCTACCTACCCTTATTTTTAGCTCACCTGAGCCGTTGGTGAGCTAATAGTATACCAGTGACTCCGGCGTCCGTCCGTCCGTCGTCCGTCAACATTTTCAAACATCTTCTCCTCTGAAACTACTGGGCCAATTGAACTCATATTTCATATGGAGACTCCTTAGGATGGGGGAACGAAAGTTTGTTCAAATGGTCTTGGTCACATGACCAAGATGGCCGCCACGCCCATATATGGTAAAAACCCTTAAAAAATCTTCTTCTCCAGAACTAGAAGGCCGATGACCTTGGGACTTGGTATGTAGTATTGGGGCTGTGGGGCCTACCAAGTTTGTTCAAATGATGATCCTAGGTTGACCTTGACCTACTTAACGTCAAGGTCAAATTTGCTTCCTAATGCATTTAAAGCTGCATACTCTGTAACTATGAACATTTTTCGAAAAAAAATATTTTCTTTTTAAATCATTTGTAAAAGTAGAACTAAGCTATGTTTTCACAATAAAAATGTTTAGTACAGCTGAAAACTGCATGGAAAAGTGAATTATCTCATCAAATAGGTGTATTTTTCTCTTGTTGGTAATTATTTGCGTCCCTCCAATAATTCTAGACCGTTGAATTTTAACATAAAGGCAGTTGTTTTGATAGTGATACCTTGTTAAGATTTACGAAAATGGTAAAATGTTTACCTGAATTTGAGCATTTTTACTGTGTTCTTGAAAAATAAAAACAATATTTTTAAAATTAGAAGGTCAAAAGTTACAGACTATGTAGCTTTAAATGGGAAAATTTCTGAAAAGCTGATTTTTTTGAAAACTGTGGAAGCTTTAGTCATTATTCTCACTTGATAAGTTTCACCCAATGAGACAAAGGCTATATAAGTTCAAAAGGTCAAGGTTGACCTTTGACCTTTCAGCTTAGGTCGCTCATATTGGAGTCCCATCAATATATTAAAACATAGTTTTCTCACAAACCATTGGCCCAATTGAACTTAAATTTCATGTGAAGACTCCTTATGATAAGTAAGCCAAAATTTATGCAAAATATTTTGGTCACATGACCAAGATGGCCGCCATGCCTATATATGGTAAAAACCATTTAAAAATCTTCTTCTCCAGTACCAGAAGGCTGATGACCTTGGGACTTGGTATATAGCATTTGGGATGTGGGGCCTACCAAGTTTGTTCAAATGATGAACCTAAATTGACCTTGACCTACTTAACGTCAAGGTCAAACTTGCTTCCTTATGCATTTAAATGGGATTTTTTTTTGAAAATTTCATTTTTTGAAAACTGTTGAGGCCAAAGTCATTATTCTCACTTGATATGTTGAACCAAATGAGACAATGGCTATAAATAAGTTTCAAAGGTCTAGGTTGACCTTTAACTTTTCAGCCAAGGTGGCTCATATCAGAGTCCCATCAACACATCAAAACATAGTTTCCTCAGAAACCACTAGGCCATTTGAACTCAAATTTCATATGAAGACTCCTTATGATAGGTTAGCCAAAATTTATACCAAGTGTACTGGTCACATGACCAAGATGGCCACCACGTCCACATGTGGTATAAACCCTTTAAATGTCTTCTTCTCTGGAACCAAAAGGCCAATGGCCTTGGGACTTGGTATGTAGCATAGGGGATGTGGGCCCTACCAGATTTGCACAAATGATTAATCTAGATTGACCTTGACCTACTTTATGGCAAGGTCAAATTTGATTCCTAATGCATTTATTTGGGGAAAATCTTGTATTAAGTACCAAAAGCCAAGCTGACCTGTGACCTTTTATCAAAGGCCACTCATTTGGACTGCCACACACCTATCTAAACATCTGTTTCTCAGAAATCACTGGGCTGTTTGATGGATTATTCACTAGATTGTTTAAGTCACTTGACCAAAATGTCTGCAACCCCCATATATGGTAAAACAAAATGCGTTCCATTATAAGCTGTAGTTGACCTTGACCTATTTTAACATTATTAAAGAGATCAGGTGAGCGCCTCAGGACCTTCAGGTCCTCTAGTTTTTAAGGTGTAACCTGAACTGCACAATAAAATCCTAAGAGCTTGAGAAAATTAAGGGTCGGAAGACGGGAAACAGCTTTATTAGTTTTGGCCTAAGAATGAATGAAACCTGTCTACCTTTTTCTTGAATGTTTGGTACTGTGTATATGTAAAACGACAAACACAATTAAAACTATCAGTTGTGAACTACATTTTAAACAGAAAATTGCCTGATGGTATACAAGAAAAAGGTTTATACCCAAGCAGTTTTATTGAAAATTCTATACACTAAACTAGTTTAACTTTTAGATATCGAAAGCTGATCATCAAGCTCATATATGCTAACTATAAACATCCATGATCAATGAGCATATGCATTTAGACTAGAGTAATTGAATGCCTATGAGCCAGCTTGAGATTTTGGTACTTAGGTAAAATAAAATAAGTTTCAGTTAACGGGTCAAAATTTTGGATATGTTTGGCATACATCTTGAAAAAATATAACTTTATGCACTTTGGAAGGCATTTCGCCTTTCAAAATGCGCAAAATTACATTTTTTCCAGAAGACCTGTAAAAAAAATCTAGGTTCTACCAGTACATTTAGGCGGGTCGGTTCACCCTTAACACAGGTAAATTTTTTTATTTGACCATCTCACATGCTAGTAGCTAGACAAGCCTGGGCATTTTTGCCGTAGACTTCCTAGTTCATGCACACAAGGCAGCGTCATAGGCTTGGGCCGAAGTTAAGGTCTCTAGCCTAACTTTAAGAATGACTATGCAAAAGCAATTGGATAAGTACCAAAATCTCAGTTGACCTGTGTTGGGACTGTGTGAAAGGTTGAAAAACTGTTTGCTGGTGAGTTTACAAGCGTTTTCTGTGTATTTGTTATCCCTTGACAACTCTAAACAATCATGTTGAATGAACTGCCATAATAAGCGTGTGCCATGCATTGGCAGCAAAATGATAAACCCATTGATTTTAATGCTTTTAAATCAGTGCATGTCGATTCTTTTATCTATAGCTTTAACTGTGTGTATAAATGTAAATACTTTGCTCTTTTTCCTTACTTCATTTATTCCACGTCATTAATTATTTTCACATCATTAGTTAAAGGTTCACTCTTTTGCACACAGAATGGCCAAAACTGCAACCCAGGGTTTGCTCAGGCATGAAAAGTACTTGAATTTAGAGGGCTTTCTTGAAGTCCTTGAAAATTAAATCTACCTTGAAAAGTACTGGAAAATCACTCAAAAGCCTTGAAAAGTCCTTGAATGCTACCACTTTCTGTAGGACTTAGCACTGTTGATGGAGACCTTAATCAGTATAGAATTGTTGTGCCTTTATTTGGTGCAGCAAATGCTGCACCAAATAAAGGCACAACAATTTTATACTAGTTTTCTAGTACTAATTTCTCCATTATCTCAGTCTAGCATTTCTGAAGTAGAATTTTAACACTTAAATCAGGATTTTTCATAAACTTTTAGTTCTTGAAATGTATGAGTCTTAGAAGTCCTTGAATTTTACTCCTACTTGCCTGTACGAACCCTGCAACTGCAGTTTTGGCCATTCTAAGTGCAATAGTGTTAACAGTTGAAACTCCCACCCCTTTCAAAACTTACATTCCAGGTCATATTATTTTGTAAAATCAAATCCTTTTTAGACTAGCTCATCAAAATGCTTAATAGCCGTAGATCTTGGCTTTAATTGTCTGCCTAAATAGAAAACAAATCTTGAATGTCTAGAATTCAAACCTCTGCCTTCTATACATTTCTAAGGAGATGGAACACCAGGATCCGATTGGAAACATTTTTAGGATTCTGTGTGCCTCTAAAATCAATTAGAAATATTTCTTCTGAAATTACTTTGCAAGTTGCTATATGCTAAAAATATTTATCAATTTGCTATAATGATTTTGTGAAAATAATTTTTGTTTTCTGAATGTATGTTTGTGAAGTGGTGTTTAAAAGCCTGAATTTTGCACCAAAATACCAGTGGAACCATGCTTAAGTTTCATACTTTAGATGCTAAGACACCTACATGCTGTGTCGATTTGACCAAAAATTAAAAAAAAAATGCTGCACCAAATAAAGACATAATCATTTTTAATATTTTCTGGGTAGAACTTTAGAAAGTAGATTACTAGAATTTGTATAGGAAAATCTGTATTTTTCATAAGCATGTAATCCTTGAAAATTGTACAAGTCTTGGAAGTCCTTGAAAAAGTCATGCCTGTATGAACACTTTAGCAGCATATGGGCACATATCTGAGGGATCACAAGTATGCATGCAAACTGTTCAGAAAATCCCACTTCACTAAATTGTCTTTTGATTTTTCTTGGGTTGCAACCTTTGCAGATCATATTCTAAAATTATTCTGTGTGATTTGGCCGGCATGGAAGGAAATGAATGAAAAGTAGTTAATATTGGATGAACATTTTTATTTTTTGACTTTTATTCTATTTTATACATTTTATTTACTTGACTGTTTTTATAATTTTATAAGATGTTGTAATGAAAAAGAGTATGTGGTGTATTGTCTGTTTTAACTTATTTATCATTAAACTGTAACAAAAAAAAGAAATGGATTGTTATCACTACTGCCCAGATATTGTCTCGTAATTAGCAACTTTGTTAACAATTGTACATTGTAGTCATAGGTGGAATTTTTCAGGATTATTCCTGAATTCAGGATTTTGAGCCTGACTTTCCATAGAAAGTCTGCCTCAATATGCTGAATTAGGCATATTATTATGGCTTCTCGGATTTATTTTCAGTTCATCTTAGGATAATTGACCATTTAACTTGAAATTATTAATGATTTGGAGGCATACACGACGTTTTAAGACTTGAATTTCAAAAGTTCAGGATTTTGGAAATTTTGAACTGTCACCAATGTGCAGTCCTTTTATAGGTCCCCAGATACGAGTGCATAATGGAAAATTATCATATTTCTCAACCAAAACATGTTGTGGGTGCTCAAAAGAACTGTCTCAATGAGACAATTCTTTTGGGTACCCAAAACACATGTTGAAATTGATGGGTAAGTAAATAATTACAATTTAATGCTCAAAAAAGTTGCTTATCTGGATCTATGCTTTTATAACACTTCTGTGGCGATGTACCACTGCACATTGGCTTGGTTTCAGGATTTATTATAAGGTGGATATTGCAGGTAAAGATATCGGTCATAACATTTTTCAGGTTTAAATAATTTTTTGCCACAGCATGACCATGCTATATCCAAATACATAGTAAAATAATTTTGTAGCCACACCATGACCCCGCTATATCCAAATACATGGTATAAGAATTTTGTAGCCACACCATGACCATGCCGGGCCGCGTAGCGCAGTCGGTAACGTGTCTGGCTACAGATGCGTGTCTGACTGCAGATCCAGGGGTCGCGAGTTCGATTCCGGTCTGGTCCCATACTTTCGTGGAGATTGATCATGAAATGATTTCTACGGTCATTCTCCTCCCTTCCACTGATTTATTCAAGAAAGGTTGTCAGTTACAAGCGAAAGTATGTGCACGAATCACTGGTTAACCGCTTGTTCAAGCCTGCCCAGGAAAAAGTGTGGTTAGGTGAACTGACCGTCCCGCAATGACCATAGCTGTTGACTTGGGACGTAAAGCAACAAAACAAACAAACAAACACCATGACCATGTTATATCCAAATACATTGTATAGAGGATATTTACTTTTTTGAGGTGAATACCAAATATATTTCATCGAGTGCGGTGGAAAAAATCAGTAAAATGCTGATATTTTCACCGCACAAGATGAAAAATATTTGGTATTTGCCAAAAAAAAAGTAAATTTTCTTTTTATTTTTTACTCAACGGAACTACAGAAATCACAATCTTACTTTTTACTTGGTCGTTTCTCGTTCGATTTGACTTGCAGTGTGTTTATTGGGTATAAAATTGGGTGTAAACATAGTTTGCACCTAGAAAATGGCTTAGAATCATATCTTAACGAATGAAACGCAAGAAATCAGCATTTAAGAAAGTCTACTGAGTGTGCCTTAGGGTAGGCGTCACGTGCAAACTGGTGCTACGCCATGTCAAACCGTGACGTCATTATGTTGATGTTGACGTCACAACGTGTGTAGCGTTATTTTTGACAAATATACTTCACTTAAAACCTTATGTTAAAACATACTAGCCACAAAATTGCCAAGAAAGCCTTGTTTTGCTACAGTTCTATTCATTTCTACAGTGAAAATATAAATCGTATCAATCACTAGTGAAAAAATACAATATTATTTCACTGTAGAAAAATACCAATTTTACTCACATTTGATATGCATTGAATTCACTGCTTGTGATAAAATAAATAAGAATTTTGTAGCCACACCATTACCCCGCTATATCCAAATACATGGTATAAGAATTTTTTATTTTATGCTTAGCAGTGAAATCAATGCATATCAAAAACAAATAAAAGTGAAATATTATATCAATCACTAGTGATTGATATCAGCCTTTATCATATAACTAAGTAAAAAGACCGATTTTCATTGGCTTAGAGCGCTCACGTGGCCAGTCTATATATTGTCATATTCACTGGCTGGCGCGCGCTTGCCGGTGAATATTAGTTACTAAAATTAGACTCCTGTGTTTTTTTCGTTCCTGTTCTGTTTTTCTATAAAACGTCCCTAATAATCCTATCGTAGTTGCCGAGAACGCAACAAATCACGCACTGGAGCTGACCTATTTCGATGTTATTGCACATAAACGACGAAAACAAATTTGAAGTCTTCAAAGCGTAAAGACGTTACACTGCTTAAAGCCATGAATGACGTCATTGTTTTTGTAACAAATGATGTCAGCTATCACACATTTTCCCTTCGCTTTCAACGCTGTAAATTATTGTTTGATATATCTCACTATTTAACATTGGTTCTACAGGCAAAGCGTGTTAGAATTTTTGTTAGTAAATGTTGAATGATGACACTCATGCACAAGATATATAAAATAGTGAACGGGTGTTCTTATCTAGGTCTGCACTGTTTCTGCTAAATGTTTGACGGTCCCAAAACTTGTGTATAAGTTCAGTATTTTTCCCTGTACATCTTTCTCTAAATGTTATATAATAAAACAGTTATTGACTAATGAGGCATTGGATATGATGTGATATCGACCAGAGAATACAAATATTGACCTCAGCTTCGCCTCGGTCAATATTGGTATTCTCTGGTCTATATCACATCATATCCAATGCCTCATTAGTCAATAATTGTATAATATTTTCACTGTAGCCTTTTTTGGATCGCCTCTGACTTTTCCATTCACTTAATGCAACTCACTTCGAAAGTTCAAACGCCTATAAATTTCTTATTTGTAAACAAAAACATCAAGTGTGGGTAGTCATTTTCTTAGTTAGAACATGAGGAACATTTTGGTACCAAAGTAATTCAGATTTGCTGAAATTTTTCGATTTTGAATTCTTCAGTGAGTGAGGCAATGCATGTTACCTATGCTACGCAACATCATCAACAAATTATGACATCGCTTATGACGACACTTGTCTCGCACTTTGACCCTGAATAAATTTCTTTTTATCTGTAAGTCCTGATGACTATAGATCATGTAGATTAATCCAGGTATTCTGTCACAAATACTCCTTTGTCTCCTAATACATTTTTGTGATTCGCCTACAAGCATGGTTAACAAATTGATTAACTTTAAATCTTCTTAAAAGTATAAAATAAAAAGAAAATTTACTTTTTTTTAGTAAATACCAAATATATTTCATCTTGTGAGTTGAAAACATCGAAATTTTCATTCCTGCTGCGCACTCATGAAAATTCTAATGTTTTCAACATACTCGATGAAATATATTTAGTATTCACCTAAAAAAAGTAAATATCCTCTATGTAGCCACACCATGATCATGTTATTTATTATATACCTGCAAAGAAATACACCTGATACAACCCCTTTTCCGACTCAAAAACACAAAATCTTGTATCACCCTACTAGGGTGATATTTTTCCGTATCACCATCCTCCATGTTTTACCCACCTCACAACATAAAACCCAGCACCTGACGGCGTACCACAATCTGAGCGATAACGCGTACAAAATACCCTAATCACTAAAATCGAAACACACTCTATCTGCCGTTTTGGCGATTAGCCTTAATTACTTTTCCGCAATAAAGAAAAGGAATTTAACAAGATAAATGCATTTTTCTGCTCTGCTGTACATGTTTACATAATGTGACGTCATCAAAATTTTGGCGTGAAGTCATTTGCTAGGGTGTTGCAACGTCATGTCACACTGTATCAATTTTATTTTTTGTTGCATTTATCAGTGAAATGGAAGTGTTTGTTGTCGTTTTTGTGTAGGTATATAATAAAAACATTATTACTTTAGTAACTTGATCTTATGGGTTGGATCACGTCTTGTGGTTGTGCCAGGGACAACCGGATCACACTCGACTTAGTCTCGTGTGATCCGATGTTCCTGGCGCACACTCGAAGTGATCCCACCCATCAGATCAAGTTACTAAAGTAATAATGTGTATATCCAAATACATGGTATAAAAATTTTGTAGCCACACCATGACCATGTTATATCCAAATTTCACCTGGTATAAGAATTTTGTAGCCACACTATGACCATGTTATATCCAAATACAATGTATAAGAATTTTGTAGCCACACTATGACCATATTATATCCAAATACATGGTTTAATAATTTTGTAGCCACACTATGACCATGTTATATCCAAATACATGATTTGAGAATTTTGTAGCCACACTATGACCATGTTATATCCAAATACATGGTTTAATAATTTTGTAGCCACACTTTGACCATGTTATATCCAAATACATGGTTTAAGAATTTTGTAGCCACACTTTGACCATGTTATATCCAAATACATGGTTTAAGAATTTTGTAGCCACACTTTGACCATGTTATATCCAAATACATGGTTTAAGAATTTTGTAGCCACACTTTGACCATGTATATCCAAATACATGGTTTAAGAATTTTGTAGCCAAACTATGACCATGTTATATCCAAATACAATGTATAAGAATTTTGTAGCCACACTATGACCATATTATATCCAAATACATGGTTTAAGAATTATGTAGCCACACTATGACCATGTTATATCCAAATACATGGTTTAATAATTTTGTAGCCACACTATGACCATGTTATATCCAAATACATGATTTGAGAATTTTGTAGCCACACTATGACCATGTTATATCCAAATACATGGTTTAAGAATTTTGTAGCCACACTTTGACCATGTTATATCCAAATACATGGTTTAAGAATTTTGTAGCCACACTTTGACCATGTTATATCCAAATACATGGTTTAAGAATTTTGTAGCCACACCATCACCATAGGGAGCGCAGTAGCTCAGTGGTAGAGTGCTTGACTCGAGACAGAAGGGCCGCGGGTTGGAGCCTCACCGGCGTCACTGCATTGTGGTCCTTGAGCAAGACACATTTATCCTAGCTTAGTACTGGTTCAACCCAGGAAGACCCTTCCCTATATAACTGAAAGATTGTTGATGGGACGTAAAGAATCAAATGGAACAAACAAACAAACACCATCACCATGTTATATCCATATACATGGTCATGGTGTGGCTATGAAATTCTTTTACCATTGCATTTTAAAAGGGAAATGTAGGAAAATGACCACTTTCCTACAATTCCTTTGTAAAATTGTACCTTGACTCCCTTAAAACTGGTCCATTCCTAGGGACCCCAAATATCTGGGTTCCCATGAGCTCTGGAAGTCATGGAAAATCACGAAAAAAAGTCCATGCATGGAAAAATTATGGAATTAAAAAAAAAATGAATAATCATGGGAAAACCATGGAATTTTGTGAATTAATTTGATGAAACCACAAGAAGCCAGAAAAACTAGTTGTCAGACACACAAAACTAGTTTTCATGCTACTAGTTTTTCTGACAGCTATTTCTCTGGCTACTGGGGCTCAAGTTTTAATTATTTCAAAATTTTAATTATTTCAAAACTACCAGCAGGCTTATTTAAATATATTACTGTTGCTGCATTCCGTATTTATGCTCTGCGTGGTGAAGCCACCACTAAAATGGGCGGTTGGAGGCCATGCGGTAAACAGTCATGGAAATTACATCATTGATCATGGACTAGTGTTTTTGAATTTCAGTGGGAACCCTGAAATATAGCATTATATAGGGACTGCACTTTAGTTCATTTGATAATCTGGACCCAGTAAAACTGTGCCATCTCATGGTCCCTACTTTTCGGTTAATTTTTGGGCCATTATTGAAGATTTTGGTACTTATAGCAGATATGCATGAGTCTTAATTTAAATGCCCATGCTGACAAAGCCAGTAGGGCTAGAGGTCTAATTTTTGGTCTGAGCATTCCTCTGCTTCCATACTTTGTGTATGTGAGAAGGGAAGGTTCTGGCAAGACTGTGCATATGCACAGGCTCGTCTGAGCTGTCCCTGTTCGCAAATGCGACAGAATACTAGATGTCTTAGTAGGCAAGGCTTTGAGAACGCATGTTGACATCGCGCGGCTTGCAAAGCAATTCAACATGTGTTCTCAAAGCCGAATCTGGTAAACTTGATATCAAAAGACACAAACCTGGTATTCTATTTATCAGTTTAACAATTGTTTCATTCTTCAAACTAGCGATTATGACATAATTTTTTTTATTTTTTTGTTGATTCAGCGTCATTAGCAACGTCATTCAAAAAGTGCAACATCATCATGACCTGATAAAGGCACATGCTGTGAGATAGACCATGTTATCAGGCAATGCGCAGCAGTGCAGTTAATATGAGAGGTAACTGATAAGTACGGATATCTTGTGTGCTTGTCCATATAGTTTATTCAAATGTTTGAAATTTTATTTCAATGAATGAAGTGAAATGCATTTCATGAGTAGGAAGGCCAATGAATGATCTAGTGTATGACAAAACTTAACAATTTGACTGGACCCAGTGAAGATTTAGTCTTTGGGCACTCAAGAGAAAGCTTGGGTCCTTGGCTGCCAATTGAATGCACATCAAAGACTTATCAGAATATGCAGATCAGTCATCACTGGGTGCAATCAAACTGTATATAGCTTTGTCATGCACTGGCATTATGAATTTTGGTCTTTAACTTGTTGCCTACTATACCTTGTTGAAAAGCATTAGGGTGTGACTGCCATTGAAATAGTAGAGAATACCTAGAAATAGCAACAGTATTGGTGTCATCTGCTGATAACCTTTGCAAACAATTAGGACCCAGATCAGGCCTGACAAGATGTTGGGCCTGATCTGGATCTAAACTATTTGACACTCTGATGGTATTCCTGAAATAATTTTTTGAAAAAAGTTGATTATGAAAAAATCAGGACCGCAAAGCGTGAAGAATTACAATTGCGCAAGCATAGTCACTAGACAATGCGGTAGGTACCAAGATCTTGTGCTGGCAGCGAAGGTCCTTGAGAGTCTGTACATTTGCACAGGCTGGCCTGAGCCTTTGTCACAGTATCTTATGTGTTATCTCAACTGGCTTTTTGTGGACCATTTATGTGAGCAACGAAGGCTGTGGCGAGTCTGCACCAGAATCCACGGCACATCTGTGCAACCATCGGTGCGTTGTATCAATGTGTTAAAAATACTCCCAGCTTTTATGTTGAATGGATTAATTGTTTGTCTCCCGACTCGAGCCACAACTTGGAAAAAGGCCCTTTTGTATATAAGCAACTTACTTAGCAAGTTTACTCAGTTGTTTAATGCTGTGATTTGTATGGCTTTTTTTAAAGTAATAGCATCTACTGTTACTTGCAAATGTTCAATTTTGACAACCAGGCAGCGTATATGACCCAAGTCCTTCATGGTGATCATAAGCTTAGATGGACTTTTTCTTGTGGTAATTGTAACTCCTAATCCTTGCCCGAGGCATGTCTGTTTAATTTCACAACGCTGCAGGTATTGCTTACTAAGTTATGGCTGGGGATTTAAAAAAATAGTTAAAATGTAAGCTATCAAAGGGCAATAATTCCTCTATAACTGATGACACCCTGATGAAACTTCACATGCGTAACAACACTATGGTCATATATGCAGTAAAAGTTTCATGAAATTTCATCCATTGGTAATCTATAGTGCGTACAGGAATTCAGGGAACAACACTTTTTTGTGTTTATTTGTATATGTGCAGACTAATCGCACAATAAACATCAGAGTTTAATACATCTATACACCGCCTAATTGGTGATATTTTTTCGTTATAAAAGGTATTGCCAAATGGGCTGTGATATGATGGAATTTGTCCTCATTTGAGCATCTACATTTTTTAATTTACCCTAAACGCACCTTTGTACGGATCACTGCCTTTAGTTGACTATCGATGAATAATTATACAGTTTTGTAAGACGAAGTAACGTGTTAGAAGAAGCGTTTCTGATCATATCAAAATAGGTCCACCAAATGCAAATTATGGCCATTGTTTGGGCTCACAGAATCTTGGCATACAAGAAAATATTGAGGCCTTCCCAGGGGTACCCATCCCCTTGTTCCTATGAAATGAATCGCTGTGTTCCCGTTGTTTCTCAACTCAAAATCTTGGTTTTCTGTGTTCCCTGCTCCTTGATTATACCCCCGCAAACTTGTTTGTGGTGGGTATACTGTTTTCACGTTATCCGTGTGTGCGTGCGTGCGTCTGTCCGTCCGTCTGTAACGCTTTGTTTCCTTAATATCTTCAAGAGTCATTACTGGATTTTCATCAAACCTTGCAAACATGTTCATATATGCAAGACAAATACTTTAAACAAAAAAGTAAGGGCTAGGGGCCAATTCTATTAGAGTTATTTCCCTTTGTAGTTCTAAATGGCTTTTTGTATAGGGTTTTATGCTTATGCTAGCTATTATAGGCCATACATGGGCCGATCAACTCCTACCACAGCTTTTGATGGAACAATTTGATACTTTTCCTATACAATGTAGACACATTGAACATATGCATGAAGGAGTTTGGTTCAGAAAAAATAATTTTTTTACAAAATTACAGCTGTGAGAACTTAGACATTTTTTCCCTATTAAGGCTTTTGTATAGGCATTGATGGTGCCTTCATGGGCCTATCAACTTCTACCACAGCTTTGAATGGAACAATTTGATACTTTGCCTATACTATGTTAACACATTGAGCATATGCATGAAGAAGTTTGGTTCAGAAAAAATAATTTTTAACAAAATTACAGCTGTGAGAACTTAGACAATTTTTCCCTAATAGGGCTTTTGTATATATGCATAGATGGTGCCTTCATTGGCCGATCAACTCCTACCACAGCTTTTGATGGAGCGATTTGATACTTTGCCTATTCAATAAAGACACATTGAACATATGCATGAAGGAGTTTGGTTTGGGACAAATATTTTTTGACAAAATGACAGCCGTGAGAACTTAGACAATTTTTCACTTATATGGCTTTTGTATATGCATGATAGTGCCTTTATGGGCCGATCCACTCCTACCACAGCTTTTGATGGAGCAATTTGATATTTTGCAGCTACAGTCAAACCTCGATTATTCGAAGTGCCAGGGACCGCAGGAATCCTTTCGAATAATCGGTAGTTCGAATGATCGAACGGGAGTTTTCGGATATTTTCGGAAAAAGCTCGGATGCTTTTATAGAACGTCATTGTTTTGCCAGAGTTTGCATTTTCAAATCGTGTTTTCCGTGAAGTAATCGGAACATCTGTCAAAGTATTAAAGAAAATGAGCTCCTTGGAGGTTGTGGCTTCATCGTCTCTTATGCTTTGCAGGTCTAAGAACACAAAAAAGAAAAGAAAATCAGAGCTTACACACTATATACATGTTACGTAACAACATGAAAATAAAAGTTAAATGTAAATTGATGAACAATATTTACTGACGAAATATTGTCTCCCTTTTATCGCCCTACTGTCACTGCGTCTCCACCAAGCAAGCACACAACGTCGGGCCATCAATGGCCCAGCAATAGGCCATTGAGATGGCATATCGCTGGCTTGCCTTTGGTGGCCCGACGTTGTGTGTTTTTTTGGCTCGGTAACTTTTCTTTTATTTCAGCGAAAACATACGATTTGGGTGTTAAAAAGAACCATCTCGATGAGAGGGTCCTTTTAAGCATCCAAACCTAGGTATTGGTTGTTTTCCCTCAATCGTAAAATTGTGTTAAGGCATTCAAAAGAAGTGTTTCGATTAGACAGTTCTTTTGAGCACCCAAATCACATGTCCGTGATATTTGTCTATTATCGAAATTGTTATTTTTGTTGTAACCAGTCGGTGCGCTTGGCGTGTTTGCTTAATGTACAGTGGTCAAGAATAAATCAAAGGATGAGAAAGGATCAAATTAAAATCAATTATAGCTCATTTGTGTCCCTAATAAACATTTAAAAAACATCAAACAAAACCATCATTGCAAACGACCTTAATTATAGACACCATTTACTCACTCATAATAGTGTGAACGTTAATCCGGTGTCAATAACCTGTTGCAACTTTGTTTGCTAAATCACTCAGGTGTGTAAATTGAACTTGACCAAACAAAGAAATCATAATCACCATGCGTGACATTAGGACTTCGAATTTTGAAGGGTAATTTAATATCAATATCTTTAATAGGGACCGACGAATCACTTCGAAAAATTGATTTTTTCGGATAATCGAAATTCGAATAATCAGTAGTTTTATTGCAATGGATAATAGAGAAAAAAGTCGGGACTGTCCGTCGTCTTCGAATAACCCAGTAGTTTCGGATAATCGAAGTTCGGATAACTGAGATTTGACTGTACAATATAGACATATTGAACATATGCATGAAGAAGTTTGGTTTGGAAAAAATAATTTTTGACAAAATGACAGCTGTTAGAACTTAGACAATTTCCCCTAACAAGGCTTTTGTATATGCATAGATGGTGCCTTCATGGGCCGATCGACTCCTACCATAGCTTTTGATGGAGCAATTTGATATGTTGCCTATACAATATAGACACATTGAACATATGCATAAAGGAGTTTGGTTTGGAAAATATAATTTTTGATAAAATGACATCTATTAGAACTTAGTATATTTTTCTGATATAAGCTTTGATATATAGAGCTTTCAGGTGTGAATAATTTTGTGTATTTGATCTTAACCAAATGTTCCAGATTGCAAGCTTAAAGATCATTTGCACAGATTCTACTGAAATCTTGTTTTCACGGATTCTACTGAAATCATTTTTTTCAAAAATAGGGTCTGCTGGTTTGAACTATTACTTGGCAAAAAAAACACTTGCCAAAACTAAGTTTTTTCACTTACTCTTACTGTGCGGGGGGTATCTAATAAGCATTGCTTATTGACTTTTTTCATTTTTTTTTATTCCTCTGATCATCAGATTTTAAACAATTTTCCAACTTGTTTTATTAAATTAATTGAGTTTTCTATCTGTTTATTCCAAATACTGATTTGTTGACACCAGACAATGCAAAATATGCATCGTAATTCCTTGCAACTATAATTGATAAGAGAAAAAGATCACAGGTCTCACCTGGTAGGCATCACCCAGTGAAAATAGACTCATCCAATAAAAATAATGTTCGTTCAGCCCTTTAACAGTTGAGGTTAGAAAGAGAAACTAGTGATGGGGTGGGAATGTACTTGGAAATAGGTTGGAAAATTTATCAGCGGATGTCATATTTTGTGTTTGGGGTCATTATATTTTTAGGGTGGCTGAGAACTAAGTATTCATGTGAAGTGCATCATGAGCTATAAATTAATCACCAGTCATTTGTATCCACTGCTTCACCCAAGTCCCTGAGCAAGGCAGGGATAGCCTGGCAAATGTGCTGTGATTTTACTTTTACATTGTCTCCATAATGCGGAGGGAATGTAGGCGTTTGATAGACATAGGTAACCATGGCAGTGTAGTATAATAACAGACTGTCATGGTTTTGCCAGCTAGCTGTCCCCACAGTGTGGTGGTTAAGTACTATGGGGAACTGCAGACACAAAATTAAAGTCCTCGACATTCCCCTGGGATGGGGGGGCGAGGGCAGTGGTCACAAATGATTCGTGCATAACGGCGAAATAAATTATGCACACCAGCATTTGTAACCACGCCCCAGCCGGGCAAATGAGCTTTTAGTACAGGGTCATGTCATGCAACCAGAAAATCAAAGTCCCCGTTGTTTCCCCGCTCTGTCAGGGTTCATACGCGTCAGGGAAATGTCAGGGAAATTTAAATTTTTTCAAGGTCAGGGAATTGTCAGGGAATTTTATGTTGTGTCAGTGAAAAATGGATATTTGCTCAAATGTCAGGGAAATGTCAGGGAGTTTTATAATTTCCAGTTTGAATCAGATGATGAGAAACAGAAAATTGCTAGGGCAGTTTTCTTAACATTTAAAATGGATACAGGCTAAATTATTTTGATAGCTTCTAAATTGCTTTCAAAAGTATCTCTATATCAGTTAGCCAAATGTGATGAAATTTCATGTAAAGATTAATCAGGTAGGGGGGAACATAAAGCTCCCATAGATTTATAACTTGTGAAAAACTTTGAAAATCTTCTTCTGAAACAATTAGGCCCACAGCTTATATATACTAAAGGACTTTGAAAACGCATCACCAAGATTAATTTCTTTATTTCACAAACCCTGAGAATGTCAGCGAGATAATTATTATTATCATAGTCTGACCATCTTGTAGTGTGTCCTAGAAATTTCATGGTTGTAAATTTACTTAAAGGTATTGAAAAAGTATCGGTTTTAAGACAGGGGTGGTCGATTTTGAAGGACACAAATTCAGCTGCAATTTAACACGCGTTAGTTTTGATTCCTGACCCAACGAATTTGTGTCCTTTGCTTCTTTCACGATTGCACATTCATCATTGAAGGATTAGAAATGAATTGACAGTTTGGTATGCTCATAATTACACCCCTTTAAATTACCGACATACCCCACCCACCCTGATTACTATAGTCTAGTAATAAAATTCAACGTCTTGGGCCTTTCAAAGTTTCGATTTCTTACGTCCAGTTTTATTGGGAGAGGCTAAGGGCATACACAAATGACAGATTATTCATAAATTACGCTTGTATCACTTGTCTTTTGTATTGTGCAAGTGACGTTAACATAAATTTCTAAGACGTTCTCGATCACATGACAGCAGATCTCCTGCAACGATTTACATCAAAACGTCTTCCCCACATACTTGTCAGTGTATGTAATCAATATCAGTAATGAAAGCGTGCATAAAGGTAACTAATGGAGATGTTTCTAAAATGGAGCTATAAATTGATGTTCAAATTTGAAGTTTAATTTCGAAATTTGAAGTTATCAATTACTTTTAATTAGAAAAGTCTATAAACTTTTGGTAACATGGCATCATATACACTACAGTTTAAACATAAAAATAATCAGAAAGCTTCATTTATTTGTGCAGAAAGGTGCTGGATGATGTATGTACCCATGTGACGTCATCAGCAGCGTCGCTTGATAGTGCAGTCAAATGAATGACTGATTCATACCAATTCTCGGTTGCACATTAAAACCTGCGAGTAACTTTTCAATCGCATATACGGTTTGCAAGAAAAGTGCAAAAATATGGTGATGCGTTTTCAAAGTCCTCTAGTATATTTAATATGTAGCAATTTCTAGTAGTCCCCTTCATAAATCCTGCCAATCAAAGTAAGTAAGGGTGCAAAGATCAGGAATCGATACAATCAAGTACCACACCTGACCCAGGATACCAATGGGAAAGTGACAAACTTACAGTAGACACCACAAATGAGAGCCAAGAGGTCAGCCCTTTCCCAGCAGGTGACCACAAAGCACATATAAACAGACGCGCACAAAGACATAGCAAACACAAGACAGAACAAAAACATAAAAGATCCACAAAAGAAGTACCGCCTTGGAACTGTCAGTAAAATATTTTACTGGAGGGCTTAAACCGGTTTAACGGCGCCAACCTCACCCTTAATTCAGATGTGGATCAAGACACATAGATATTTGGTTTGCATGAAAGACCTCTAACTTATCAATGCATCATCTCCTTAAACATATAAATCAAGATATAACAAGGAGATAAAGCAAGGATAAGGACTCAACAGTAAATTAAACTGAATACCGAAGCAAAAGAAATCTAACAGGTAAACCCCAGTAGAGTTTCATCATGACAAAAACATTTTCTGTTGTAGCTTTAACAATGAAATATTCAACAACATCAGATTACAAATGCTTTACTTTCCTTTATATCTGTATATAGAGGTCAACATCCAATTTTTTTGAAAGAAGACAGCAGTTTTAACATAGTAATTTTACAATCTTGTCAATTTCTGTTTTAAAAACAAGACTGTGTACTAATCTATAGTCATGCTGTAAATGCTGAATAAATCTTTCCACATTAAAATTTACCACTCTTAATTGAAAACAGAGCTGTTCACTGTAACTGTATATACACAAAGATTTGAATAAATTCATGTTTCTCCGAAGAGTACATCAGTTATGTCAGGGAAATTTGGATTGGCGTCAGGGAAAAGTCAGGGAAATGTCAGGGAATTTTGTTTTGTCCAGTCTGTATGAACCCTGTCTGTGGGCTGTAGTTACGAATTACTTGTGTATTAGAGGATGTAGAGCACATTCAAATGATGTGACCCCCGTTTACATATGGCCCTTGGCGCGAGAAAGGGGGTCTTCGGAGGCTTGCGAACAACAAAGATGCAGACCAGCCTGCGCTTCCGTGCAGTCTGATCAGCGCCTTTATTATTTGCTTTTTGGTAAACGCCATATCTAAGCTTGCTACAAGCGAAATTTTGATTTTCTAGCTAGTCTCTGTAGCTGTGGAGACTGGTTTGAGTCTCACTTTGTGGGAGACCCCGAAGAAAGGTTTTCTCGAGACGAGGCCCATATCTGAATAAAAGCCTCCTCATTTTTTTTGTTTTAAATATTATTATCTGTTGCACTTGTAATATTTGTCCTAGAGTTGTTGAGATACGAGGCCACCACGCGAGAAAACCTGTCTTCTGGGTTTCCAACAAGCGAGTCTCAAACAGTCTCCTCGGCTTAACAGGCTAGCTAGAAAATTGAAGTTTCGCTCGTAGCTAGTCTAGATATGACTCTTCCAAAAAGCAGGTAACAAAGTTGCGGATGAGACTGCGCAGATGCGCAGGCAGATCTGCACCTTTGTTGTTACAAATCACCGAAGACAGTTTTTCTCAGTCGCAGTCCAATTGCTTTGTCATTTTACCATGAGCGCTTAGAAAGCAAGATGCGAAATTTGAATATGATATAACTCAGACAGAATTGTTATTTGCGCAGTCTCTTCAAAGCATTTAATTTGCAGTGTGTATGTAGATACACCAAGAGTTATCCTGCTAGTGACCATTTTCTTTATCATACAACCTGATAACGATAGTAAACATGGTAATCATTGAACTGTATAAACCACGTGCCACCACATGAAATACATTGAGGGAAAATGAGGAGTTTTCTAAATCGAAACCGACCAAGTTATTTTATTTTACAAGATATTCCAGGCTTATTTTCCAATCTTAAATGTCCAAACATGCAATTGTATATTAGGCGGTGATATATTATCTGTATGTGCAAAATTTCAGTCCAAAATGATATCATTAAAGACATTTTAAAGAAGAAAAACAATATCCACTGAATTTCTGACGGCACATTAGTTGTAATGGCTGAGGACAGAAAAAATCAATGGAATTTAGACAAAGGCTAATAACTCCACTATACCTGATGACAGCCCAATAAAGCTTCATGTACATAACCTCACTATGGTCATAGGTATTCAGTATTAGTTTAATGAAATTCTATCCATTTGTTACCTAGTTATAGCTGGGGACGAAAAAAACTCTTTGAAATTTAAGCAATCAAAAGGGCAATAACTCTGCTATAACTGATGAAGCCGCGATAAAACTTCACACGCATAGCCTCACCATGGTCATATATATTCAGTATGTATCATGAAATTATATCCATTGGTTACCCTGTTATGGTTGAGGACGGAAAAAATTATGAAAATTAGGCAATCAAAGGGCAATAACACTGCTATGACTGATGACACCCCAATAAAACTTCATGTGCATAACCTCACTATGGTTATATGTACAGGTCAACCTCGCTATGTCAAAATTGCTTATCTCCAATACACGCCATATGTCGAAGTGATCATCCATTCCCGAGCATTTCCCCTATATTGCTTTGTATTTCAAACCTGTTTATGTCGAACTTGGTTATCACGAAATCTCGGCTATATCGAAGTGGTTTTTCATTCCCGAAAATTAGTTTCGGCTTCTTTACCACTACTTGTGTCGAAGTAAATTTTGTGTTGGTCAAAAAATTAAACAATATGAATGTCAAACAAAGTATTCATTACCAGTAATTTAAAAAAAAATCACCGTTTCTGCAATATTGTTTATCCCTCTCTAAGGCTGTGGCATTATGGCAGTTCACAACGTAATTAAAGTGGAAATAAAACAAACTAAAATGAATTGCTTTTGTCTTCATTTCAATTCGATTTTCAGTAGGAACAGTTTGACTACACATGTACTGCAAAAGTATGTCTTGGAGAAACTGAACACGTACATTACATTTGGGTGACATCACATTTTGCTTATGTCGAACTTCGGATAACTCGAAGTATTTTCGCCATTCCCTTGGACTTTGAGATAGCGAGGTTGACCTGTATATTCAGTATAAGTTTCATGAAATTCCATCCAAAGGCTACCTAGTTATGGCTGAGGACGGAAAAAATTGTTGAAATTTTGGCAATCAAAGGGCAATAACTCTGCTATAACCGATGACTTCCTAATAAAAATTCAAGTGCATAATCTCCCCATGGCAAATATATATTCAGTATGTTTCATGAAATTCCATCCATTGGTTACCTAGTTATGGCTGAGGACGGAAAATCGGACGGACGCACAACGCCAAACCAATATCCCTCCGCCAAAAACTGGCTTACATATTGACAAAATTATTTACCCTACAAAGTTTAACTTTAGGATTTGTTTTTGCCCCATATCCCCTACTTTTTGTGGACAGTATATTCAAATGCACTCCAGAATTTTATGCACGGTAGCAAACAGTATGAACCCTGATCAGAGTGCTCCTGTCTGATCGGAGCCCATATTGCTTGCAATATAGGCTACCAAAGTATATATATAGTTGAGAAATGGCAGTGAAACCCAGTGTGGATCCTGATCAGCTGGCTTTTCAGAAAAGGATACATCCAGGTTAGCACTGACAGCAGATCTCTATTTCTTAACCTTTTTTGATAATTACATCTGCTGCATTTTCTCAAATACATGCAAGACTAATTTTATCATGGAAGCAAATACTATGAACCCTGATTGATCTGGGTCAATATTAATTGATCTGGGTCCATATTAATTGGTACATATATATAGGCCACCAAAGTACACATGGTTGTAAGTTTTCAGGATTAATCCTGAATTCAGGAATTTGAGACTGACTTTCCATAGAAAGTCAGCCTCAAAATGCTGAATTAGGGATATTATAATAGCTTCTTTGATTAGTTTTCAGGTTACCAAAACACATTAATTTAAACTTGAAATTATTTTTTTTGTAGGCATCCTGCAAGTTTTAAAATTTGAATTTCTAAAGTTCACGATTTGGGAAATTTTGAACTTTCACCAATGAGTACATAAGCAGAAGAGAGAGCAGACGTCAATTATTGTGAATAGCTGTATTACCCGCTAAGCAGAAAATGAATTTTTAAAAAAACAAAACAAAAATTTATAAGAAAGTCAGTTTATTCACATGTTGTTAGCTTTTAATCTCTTCTTCTTTGTGTTCTTTATCTTGTTTTTCATTGCTTGTCTCTCCCTGTCCCCACTGGCACCATCTGTCTTTCTGTAAAAACAAAACATTGGATAATAAAAGCTCTGAAGGCATGCACCATACCCCGCCATGAAATATTTTCAATACAAAGACAATCCATAAATCAAAGGCCATAACTCAGTTGAAAATTAATCAAAAAATAAATGCAGTTGTCTAAGCCTAGATCTTGTATTTATCAAGGCATATACAAAATTCCATCACATTTTCACCATTTAAACTGAAGATATAGAGAGAAAAAAATTTAATTTGTACATACATGTACATCAAGGGAACTAACTATTCAGAATTCAAATCAAGGGCCATAACTGTAATTATTTGACAAAATTAAACGATATGCAATCCCATAACACTCCTTCCTAATATCAACTCTCATGCAAAGTTTGAAATAAAATTGATCAAATAATGCTCAAGATAGAGCATGGAAACCAATTTTCAACATAAATCAAGGGCAATAACTATGTGCTTAGTTGAAGAAATTTACCCATCTACAATCTTAAAGCACTCCTCCCCAGTATCAACTCTCATACAAAGTTTAAAGGAATTAGGTAAAACAAGAGGCTCAATGAGCCTATACCGCTCACCTGAGTTATTGGCTTCATGGTTTCAGGAGTTTGATTATAAGGATTTATGTAGGGGACCACTAGACAATGTTACATACCAAATATATAAGCTGTGGGCCTCATGGTTTCAGAGAAGAAGTTTTTACATTATAACTTATAAGTCTATGTAAACTCTTGATCTCCAGGGCAGAGCCACTTTTGGCCTAGGGACTTGATTAGCAGGATTTATGTAGGGGCCCACTAGACATTGTTACATATCAAATATATAATACCAAAAACATTTTGCTCTAAAATTAACTTCCACTTAAATAGTAATATTTTGCTCTTAAATCAACTTCCATTAAATAGTAATGTTTTGCTCTTAAATCAACTTCCACTTAAATAGCAATGTTTTGCTCTTAAATTTACTTCCACTTAAATATAGTAACATTTTGTTATCAAGATCATGCTACCTTTTAGTTTGAAGATCAAGGTCATCTGTGGCAAGAGTGTGTGTCATTTCCTCTTCACTGCTGTCACCAAGGTCACCATCTGTAAACAAATGAGCCACAGCATATGATTTCCAACAATGTGGCATTTTGACAAGTGTAGACTCAGATGAGACTGTGCAGGCTCCTTTTAAGCTTAGAAACTCCAAATGCTGTTCAGTCAGTAGCTTAAAACTCATATAATATTCAAATGACTAGTGAAGTCTCTGATCAGACTGCGCATATGCGCAGGCTGATCTGAGACTTGGCTGGACACACATACCACAATGTTGGAAATCTCATGTCATCTGAAAAAATAATCCAAACTGTATTACACCATATAACAGCAAACTGTATTGTTTGTGTTGCTTACACTATATGAATTTCCTGTTTAAGCTCAATCTGATGGTGCAATTTCAAAATAAGGATTCATTGTGTGGACGAAAAAGTGTGGATCCTGATCAGCTGGCTTCATCAGAAGCCATGTGATTTGGATCTACACTTATGGGATAACTGTATTCATTGAAAAAAGTCAATAAGCAATGCTTATTAGATACCCCCCCCCCTCCCCAAGCACAGTAAGAGTCAGTGAAAAAACTTGGCAAATTATAGTTCAAACCAGCAGACCTTAGTTTTGGAAAGAAGATTTCAGTAAAATCTGTGCAAGCAAAAATTATAAACTCCTTCATGCATATGTTCAATGTGTCTATATTGTATCGACAAAGTATCAAATTGCTTCATCAAAAGCTGCGGTAGGAGTTGATCGGCCCATAAAGGCACTATCAATGCATATACAAAAGCCATATAAGGGAATAATTGTCTAAGTTCTCATAGCTGTCATTTTGTCAAATTTTTTTTTTTTTCAACCAGACTCCTTCATGCATGTGGCAAAGGATCAAATTGCTCCATTAAAAGCTGTGGTAGGAGTTAATTGGCCATATGCATATACAAAAGCCTTATTATGAAAAAATTGTCTAAGTTCTAACAGCTGTTATTTTGTCAAAAATTATTTTAGTGAACCAAACTCCTTCATGCATTTGTTCAATATGTCTACATTGTATCGGCAAAGTATCAAATTGTTCCATCAAAAGCTGTGGTAGGAGTTGATCGGCCCATGAAGGCACCATCTATGCATATACAAAAGCCTAATTAGGGAAAAATTGTCTAAGTTCTCACAGCTGTCATTTTGTCAAAAATTATTTTTTCTGAACCAAACTCCTTCATGCATATATTCAATGTGTCTACATTGTATAGGCAAAGTATCAAATTTCTCCATCAAAAGCTATGGTAGGAGTTGATTGGCCTATGAAGGCACCATCTATGCATATACAAAAGCCTTATTAGGGAAAATTTGTCTAAGTTCGCACTGCTGTCATTTTGTCAAAAATTATTTTTTTCTGAACCAAACTCCTTCATGCATATGTTCAATGTGTCTACATTGTATAGGCAAAGAATCAAATTGCTCCATCAAAAGCTGTGGTAGGAGTTGATCGGCCCGTGTATGGCCTATAATAGCATAAGCATAAAACCCTATATCAAAAGCCATTTAGAACTACAATGGGAAATTACTCTAATAGAGTTGACCCCTAGCCCTTACTTTTTTTCTAAAGTATTTGTCTTGCATATATGAACATGTTTGCAGGGTTTGATGAAAATCCAGCAATGACTTTTCGAGTTATTAAGGAAACAAAACATTACGGACGGACGCACACATGGACAACATAAAACAGTATACCCACCACAAACAAAGTTTGCGGGGGGTATAAAAATTTCACTTGGGGAGGTGTATCGTCAAATATATGGTCAAAAATTAGTTTTACGGCGATGCGGAGGCGTAAAGCATTACTTCCAAATGAAAATTTTGAATATGGTTATCCCCATTCTAATGCACTTCTGCAGTCTCTTCTCAAATTGGAGTGTGGCAAGCTGCACGCCATCCAACAAAATGTGACGTAACTAATGGCGTCAAACTATTTTTAATGTTTTCTTATATTGTAGGTTCTCTCTATTTCTGAAGGATCCCTTTTACCAGATTATTTAGCATAGTAAGGGTTAAGACATATAAGTTATGTCTCCAATTGGTAACATTCTTGCCTTCTTCCACCTCATCCTCCATATCCCAGGCAGATGTCCCACCTAAACCTATGGCACCTAGCTGGGATAATACAGTAACTATACCAACCTGTTGGTCTTATTGGCCCTTGGGATGATGTCTTTGTTACAGTCTTGCCTTCTGGTTCAAGTTCCTCCACCTCATCCTCCATATCCAAGGCAGACCTATCACCTAAACCTATGGCACCTAGCTGGGGTAAAACAGTAACTATACCAACCTGTTGGTCTTATTGGCCCTTGGGATGATGTCTTTGTTACAGTCTTGCCTTCTGTTTCTAGCTCTTCCATCTCATCCTCCATATCCAAGGCAGACCTATCACCTAAACCTATGGCACCTAGCTGGGGTAAAACAGTAACTATACCAACCTGTTGGTCTTATTGGCCCTTGGGATGATGTCTTTGTTACAGTCTTGCCTTCTGTTTCTAGCTCTTCCATCTCATCCTCCATATCCCAGGCAGACCTATCACCTAAACCTATGGCACCTAGCTGGGGTAAAACAGTAACTATACCAACCTGTTGGTCTTAATGGCCCTTGAGATGTTGTCTTTGTTACAGTCTTGCCTTCTGTAGCCAGCTCCTCGGCCTCCTCTTCCATATCCCAGGCAGATGCACCACCTAAACCTATGGCACCTACACCACTATCCTGAATATAAATTACAAAACGCTCTTGTTAACCCATTTAAGCCAAATAGAGATTGGTTTTCAAGACCAATTATTGCTTAATGCAGGTCAAAAGTATTGCAGAATGTATTGATGGAAAAAGTAAAAATTTAATTTATGAAGTGAATGACGTTGATGAGTCTGTATCAGATTAATGGGAGGTAACACGAAAACTGGTGCATGTTTTTACAGCGATCTAGCCCAGAATCAACCAGATTTTTTACTAGTCAGCATATGTTAATGCTGTGTAGTAAATATCAAATGCAGCCAGATAAGTCCAAATATTGTATCAAAAAATTGATACTTTGTCCTGACTAGATTAACTTCGAAATAATACCACGAAAACTGGTACAGCCAGCATACTTTTCAATGCCTCATAGGTGTTTCCTAACATGTCAAATTTTATTTTAAAGCACTCTTTTAGAAAACCTTCTACATGTATTTTCAAACATATGTGAACTCTATATAAGATCTAATTTTTTGTGATGAATGTGTATGTACATTAGCGGATCCAGAAAGTTTTGTCAGAGGGGGTCCAATTTTGAAAACATATTTTCATTTTTTAGTTTTTTGAGGGGAGGAATGATCTAAATAGCACTGAAAGCAGGCCATCATTGACCCGCCAGCAAAATGCCATTTAAATGGTGTTTCCCTGGCAGGCCGAGGATGGCCCTACATTGAATTCTGGCTTGGTAGCTTTGTGATTTTTTAGGGATCCGGACCAGTATTGCTAAGAAACACCCTATGTTTTTGTGATTTTTAGGAGGGGGGGGGGGGTCTGGACCCCCTGTCCACCTGCCTCTGGATCCCCACATGATGTATACATGTACTTAAATGGTTAACTCACCAGTATTTTCACTTCTTCTTGTACACTGAGATATTGTCAAGGAACATTAGCTAAGTACTTCATTTTAATCATATTTTTTTTTATATGATTTTTAACATCTCGGACAACACCTTTTCAGTCACGCGGACGTTTTCCTTGACTGAACCAGTACTAAGCAGTGAGGATGAAATGTCTTGCTTAAGGACACAACAAAGTGTCTCCGGTGAGGCTCTAACCAGGGGCCTCTTGATCAAGTCCAGCACTCTTAACACCCAGCCACTGTGCTCCTCATTAAAATCCTGTTAGATAACTCTTCTTGATTTTCCTTGTAGGACACTATTCAGGAGCGGATCCAGGATTTCTTGAAAGGAGGTTCGTATGTATAAAGATGGGGGGGGGGGGGGTTCGCTTTGCTGATTTTGACTAATTTTTCTTAAATATCCAATGAAAATGAAATAATTTGGTCTCACTGGGACCAAATTATTTCATTTTCATAGGATATTCAAAAGCGGAGGGCGGGGAGTGGGGTTCCAGTGAACCCCCTGACCCTCTCTGGATCCGCCACTGCTTATTAGTTTTAATCAGATTCAGATTTAAACTCTTTGCCTGCTTGTGTTGTAACAACAATTTGACTTGATCTGTCAAAAAAGGATATGCAGTCTATTCCCAAACTCAACAACACTACCGAATAAAATTGATGAAGATTGGCAAACTAATTTAGGAAATAATACTGTTTAAAAATGTGGGAGGAAGACAATGACAGAAGATGGACCATGCTTATACCATAAGCTCACATTGTGGGCATTTGGCTCAGGATTGCGAAAAATCCAACCAGTGGGCTCAGAGGAGATGTGATAACATGTAAAATCAAAGACGACCACCGGTGGCAAAATTTGTTGACGAGTAGGAACCAAAATAGCAGGTAGGCAATTAGACCACTAAATTAACATTCCAGACAATTTTTGGGAAAAAAATCTGCCTGGGGTCTGAGTAGAGATGAGATAGCAATAAAAGTTTATGAATGGATGGACGGAAGGATGCCAGACACTCTGTTTGACATAGGAAAAGCTCTAACATCAGTGGAGCTAAACACTTATACATTGTAGATAAATGTTTCATGTTGTTTCATTTTGCTGTTGCCACCACATAAAATGTATAATATTGCACAAGGTACTTTGTCTTTGGTTGTACTCTTTTAACCCTATTCATTCTGGATACCGGTAAACAGGTACTTTGACAAACTGTGAAGACCCAGATGAAATGCCGCATAAGGCGGCATTTCATCAGGGTCTGCACTGTTAGCCAAGATAAATCAATAATCAGGGGCAGAAATACACCATTATATTGAAATTTTGACTTGCAACCTCTTAAAATACAAATTGGACAATTCCATACTTATTGTGTCAATAGGTATGGGATAATCCATCAGAACGAAGAGAGCTAAATAAATACAACATAGAATCTAAGTTATTTCAAGGATACTCTTGAAATGATCCCTCATTGTCCATTTCCTCCTCCTCCTCCTCTACATCTGAGCCTCTTAGGTATGCAGATACCATATCCTTTTCTACTGTATCCATGTCGACACTTTCTCCCTCTTTCTGATTGGCTGTTACCCTGTCACATGATTCTGCAAATCCAAATTTCCCACCTTTTGATCTGCAAACAGAGCAACTATTACATGTAAATACTGCAAAGGTCCAAATAAGCTAAAATGTGAAAACATTTTTTTTTTTCAAATTTAAAAAATATTTTTTGCATTCACTTATGTGATTCTTTTGAGCACCAACAAAATATGCTTAGGTTGAGAGACAAGATAATTAATTCAGAGAGATTTTGGTACAGTAAAACCTGAGTAAAACGACCACTCTTAAAACGACTGAAAGTTGGTTTTCAACACAAATTATCGCTTAATGCAGGTCAAAAGTCCAAGGGGAGCATTCGGCAATACTTTCGACCTTCATTAAGCTACCTTAATGCAGGTAAAAAAATTCGCAGAATGCTCAAAGGGGAGCATTCTGCAATACTTTCGACATTCATTAAGCTACCATTTGTCATTAAGACCTTTGTTTTGTCTATTTTTGAGTGGCTGTTTTAAACAGGTTTTACTGTACTTATCGTATATATGCATTCTTTAAACATGGATGGGGAGCTATCTGGTGGAACCAGATACCAAAATTTTGCCTGATACTACACCTATGTCCATACTTTGTGTGTACAAGCAGCAAAGGCTCTGACAAGCTAGTACAGATGCACAGCTTTGTCTGAGCATTAACTGCTCACATATAGAATAACCAAAATCTCATTAACTGGCTCAGATAAACATATGCTATCAATCATTTTATTATCAATAAGAATATAAAAAATCATAAGTGCAGAAAAGAAAATACTTAAATTAAAACTTTGATATAAACCTGGCAAATACTTGATATGCAGGGGTGTGGAAATAACATGCCAAACTTTGTCCATTCTGGTCTCATTCTATTCAGGACAAGTTAGAAATTTCTATTTACTTGCCCAGGGACAAGTATAAAATTAATACAATTCTGTACTTCATATTTTGATTATTATGAATTGCACATGTTGTGTGTTTGTTTTGTTGCTTTACATCCAAAGTCAACAGCTATGGTCATGGCGGGACGGTCAGTTCACCTAACCACACTTTTTCCTATGCAAGCTTGAACAAGTAGTTAACCAGTACTTCATGCGCATACTTTCGCTTGTAACTGACAACAACCCTTCTTGAATTGATTCAGCAGAAGGGAGGAGAATGACAGTAGATATTATTTCATGATAAATCTCCATGAAAGTATGAGACCGGGCCGGGATTGAACTCTTGACCCCTGGATCTGCAGTCAGACTCGCATCTGTTCCCAGACACGTGAATGCACGTGTTGTACAGAAAACAGTGTAGATCCTGATCAGAGCTGATCTGGATCCACACTGTTTTCAACAGAGTTTATATCTGTTTTCATACTGTTTACAAAAGAGTTTATGTATGTTTCAGCAAAATGAAGGCTAAGCTGGGTTTTTTGAGCATTATCTATTCTTTTGGACGAGTTAAATCACATTATGGTCATTTACTTGTCCCAGGTCAAGTATAAAATTTTACTATTTCCACACCCCTGTGATATGGTAATTCAACTCCTACCTCTCTAATCTGTCATTCTCTAATGCTTTCTGTATTAGCTCTGTGGTTTCTGCTACCTTAACAACAGCAATATTGGAACATCTCAATACCTGTAAAACAAAGTATAGTTAGATTGGGGAATGGAAAAAAGCCCACTAGGACAAAAGCCCACTAGGACAAAAGCCCACTGGACATAACCCCACTGGACAAAAGCCCACCGTGACTGCTAAATTTGGCAGGGTGGACAAAAGCCCACTTCTTTAAGAAAAATAGGTTAAAGTCTATTATAAAACTGTTAACCCTGATCAGACTGCTCCTTCAGGGTAAGTCACACCTGCAGTGTGTTTTCACTGACATTATTATTTCTTGTCTATGTTGTGACAAACAACTTAATTTGGGTGTTAAAATCCATCTACATATGAAGAAAATCATTTTACAGTTTGGGTCAAACAATGTATTATAATTGGGAAACATGTCTAATTAATCCAAATGACTTTTGATCTGGTAGTAACACTTAGTATGCACTTTCATGAGAGGTGCCAAACAAAAAGAAATCTTTGAAATTTCAGATTTGAGAAGAAGAGAGATTCTTCATCTGTCAGTCCATCCGTTTGTTCATCAGTTCAACCCTATCCCTGTCAAATGCGTATAAGTGGGCTTTTGTCCTATTGGGCTTTTGTCCTACACTTGGAGTTAGATTATTCTAGCATATATCAAATTGTTTCTGCTGCCTTATCAAGTGCATTAATTGGAATATCTTAAAACTTCTAACAACAAAGCATGATTAGAACATTCTAGAAAATGCCAGAGAAGAACTGCTATTAGCTCTGAGGTTTGTGCTAACTTAACAACAATGGTGGAGTAACAACACAGAATAACTAGTTCATTGGCAAATTCAGAGAACAACCATTAGCTCTGTTATCTCTGCTACCTTAACAAAAAAGGTGTTACAACACAGATTAACATACTAGCTTAATACTGGCAAATTCAGAGAAGAGGTATTAGCTCTGTGACTTCTGCTACCTTAACAATGACAGTCTACAACAAAGATTAGCTAGTTCATTCACGCTAAATGCTGGCAAAATCAGAGGAAGAGGTGTTAACCCAATCACGGTTGAAAGCTATGGTTTCCTCTTTAATTGCACAACAGTGGGTCAGGCCTCAGACTTAAGGACAGCCCTGATGTAAAGCTTTAATCCTTTGGTTGGTGTCTGATGCTTGTCGTTGGCTGGGCCCACCGTAGCTCAACTTGAGGTTTTCTTTAGCTCTGACTATCTGTGAGTCATGAGCCCTTTTCTTTGTATCATCATAATATGTTAATTTGATTTTATTGTTTCTCTGTGATGATACATTTCATTAGTTTGGAAGCCTCCAAGCGAGCTAAACAATTTTGTGTTTTGACAACAACAGAATCTAGGGCGATGATTTAGCGCTAGTAAAATGCAATTAAGCTCCCCGGTAGCTTAGGCTGCCGTCCGTTCTAAGGCGGTGGTTCTGTTGTTGTTAATCTATTGTTTAATATACTTCCCATTGTTTGTGCGAGTTCTGTGTTTGTTTTTGTTTTGTCATGCACTTCTTTGTGTCCATTCTAGTTTTGCAATCATCTTGAAGAGGAAGAGAAAGCTGGTTGCTTTGCTATTATTGTCTTACAGATGTATTGTTACTATAAATGTTCTGTGGCTCATCCTCACGGTGCCGTGGGTTGGTCTGCAGTATGTGATTGTTGTATTTCCTGATCATACTCACTTACTTTTTTACCACCTAAACAACAGTGGTGTAACAACACCTTATAACTAGTAAAATCTAGCTGAATTGAACCAGTGCTTTGATAAGAAAACTATATCCCCAAACCATAAACAAGAGCTTTATAATGCCCTGGATCGCTTACCTGAACTCTTAGTCCCAGAGGCACTTATGTTAAGCAGAAGAAAATCATTTGAGCAACTTTGGTAGATGGCAATATGTGACCAGCCATAAAATTTTGGGTCCAAATGAGGTACCAGGTCGAAATTGAGATATTGATATTTTCTGATACCTGTATATCCCTGGAACATCCATGTGAAATTTCAGTTCGATATCTTAAGCAGTTTCTAAGAAATAGGCAATAGTTCATAGGTCCCTATGTCATGGAATTGTATATAAAGTGTTTGCGACGTGAACGTTAAATTTCGATAGATAACTTGGCGAGTTTATTTCAGAATGTTTGAAACGAATTGATTATTCTTTTGGGAAAGGTCATTTCACTTCAGAAATTCTCGATTAGAACATTTTGGGATCATAACGTGAGCGGATAAATCGTCAACATTATTTCTTTAAAAATATAAATGTATTAGATTAAGCATTTTTCCTGGGTTCGAAAATTTTGAAATTAAATTCAGATAATATTGCTACAGTATGAAATGTTTAAATGTGTTCTTCATCATGGTGAAAATTGGTATTTATGCAAATCAGAAAGTTGATCATTAGCTCGTTTAAAAACAGCGATCAGATATGATTCATGCGCGGATCCAGATATTTTCATCAGGTGTGTGTGTGTGGGGAGAGGTGCGTCCAGGTCCATCTGGCATAAAAAAAAGCTCTGACAATGTTTTTTATTTATTTTATTAATTTTAGTCCTCAACTTATTTTACAGAAGTCCAGTGGTTACTTTCAAAGAAAACTATCATTTTCAAAGGTTCGAATGGGGGTGGAACATTTTCCAGGGGGGTCTAACTTTTTCCAGGGATGTCCAATTGCTTTTTCCCTATAGAAACCTATATAACTTGTGATTTTTCAAGAGGTCCGGATCCCCTGCCCCACCCTCTGGATCCGCTCATGTGATTCCGCATATCGTGGTTTAATCAATCTACTCGTTTTTCTCTTTTCTTTTTCAATATAACCTTCGCTAATTCATTTGTAGAAACAGGAGGGAACGTAGCATCAGCAGCAGTGCTGCCATTTGTAGTAGTTATAAATACTAAGGTCAGTTTGTGTCATATGCGGAAGTCACCAAGTCAAGAGCTGATCCCGGAACCCATCACGGGATATTCAATTCGTAAAAGTCGGGCACCGACTTATTAGTAGTTTAGCCGTGTCTCATCTGTTCAAAAATGATGTAAGATCTCTCACATTGCTTCACTTCAATGTTCCTTGTTATTTCGTGAACTATACAGAAACACGGTTTCAAACTTCGACGTCGAACTCCGACACTATATTCAAATGCTGTGCACTTATGTTTGATAGGATCACATGCTAAAATGTTCAAATTACAGTCCCGAAAGTTGTGAACAGTGTAGACTATGAATCTGCATCTTATATGTCGAGGTACATTTAGATCTACTTGCCGGGAATACATGAGTACATGTACCTATCCGAATAGTTTTGGTTTATACATGTACGGTTATCAGCTATGACCATATTTAAAAAGTCATATGTACATGTATAAATCTTCTAATTCATAATTAAATATTTCTTTGCGAAGAAATTGTAAAATGTTTCGCCTCTTGGGCTTTAAACGATGTTAACAAATGACGCTTAGCGACGTACAAATTGCGCAACAAAGTGCAGTTGCATAAATTACGTCACTTTTGCAGTGCGTTTTCCCGACATCACGTTTTACCGCATTTGGGCACAAAATGTCATGGCGCGTCACATATAAGGCTGCAGGCACAGAACATATCGTAGACTTGATCAATGAGAAACATGTTTTCGACAATGCTCGACAGACAAAGACCAATCACAAAAGCTCACCTTTGAGAGCACTTTGTGCTCAGCTGAGCTAAAAAAAAAAATGACATTAAAGTAATACCTGATCCTTCATGAGGAGCATTTGACCAGTGATCTGTAATGTACATATTTCTCTGTGTTTGTTCATCCCTATCACCATCCTTCCATCCATCACCTTCTCTTCTCGATCTCCTGGATCAACTAACAGGTATGTCCTATCAAAGAAAATCATAACTGTGGAAATGTGCGCTTGTGTTTAACATCCCACCAACAGCTTAGGCCATATGGATATGGCAATATAACTGTAAGCTGTCTATTTCATGTTGTGTACAGAGCCTTATAAAAATACCCGACTTACCCCCCATTTGTAGTTCAATATAGGGTAACTCGGGAAAGTTGCCCCATGCTGTGATAATCCACTTTTCACCAAGATATGTGGTCATTAACGCTCTGGTTGCCATTTCATATCTGTTGCTTACATAACACGATAATTATCGCTGCTTAATTACCGTCAGACAGTACCTCCAGTTTTAAAAAAAATCCAATATTTGTTTTAGAAAAACGTGATATGTTGTATCAAAGAGAGACATAACGTGAAAAAAAAACATGATTTCGGCGTTTGAACAAGATTTCTAGCCCAAAAATTAATGAATTTAAGATTCTACTGAAGGGAAAACTACCTCAGAATAACGCTAAAACCAACAGCTAGTCTATCCAATAACTGCACACTGTGGCAAAAAATGGTCCCGCGAAAAATTTGCTCTAGTTTTAATTTTCTCCATCTCTTGTGAAGTAAGGGATTAAAATTCGTTATTTGCTTTAATATTTCAAACATATGAGTTGAAATGACATTAGTGTAGCATTAAAAGTTTGATTTTTTATTTTTAGACATGATTATCACGCCGATGAAGCTGGTCCGAGCATGAAGTCAACATGCGCGGAGCCTGATTTATGAGCTGGTAAAACATGATCAGCAAAGGCTCTTGAGAGCCTGTGCATTTGCTTAATCTCATGACGGTCTCGTTGCTCAAGACTCGGGCCGAAAAAAAATATATTCACCACTCCCTCCCTTTCTCCCTCTCTTTGGGCTTAGTCCCGACATGACGGAAATAAGTTGACTGGGACTTTAGGACATAGCTCAATCAATTAATTAAATTATATGACACGTTCATTAAAACGCGCATGATACTGAGCGTAAAAATAACTCAATATATCAGTCACGTCTCCAGTTTAATAATGACTATTCCTATCGAATGAACTTATTTAAACATCGAATTCCTCAAACGGAACATTTTATCAAACAGTGATTGACGACAATGATGAGCCGACTGCGGTGTCTCTGTTGGTCCTAATGAAACTGTATAAAGGAATGTCCGAAAATATTTCGAATTAGACGATTCCAATAATTATCAACGAGTGGACCATCACACGTACGCACAGACGCACAAACCAAGAAATAATTTGATTGTAGCATGCTTCAAAATCGGAATTGAAATGAGCAAGTTCATGAGATTTTGGTACATATTGCATATGTCAGAGCATGAACCGTTCGTATACTCATAGAAGGAATGTAGGTGAATGTGCATGCTTATAGCCCCACTAGGTGGCTATGTAAACACGTTTAAATAATGTTTTAGCCATATGCGATAAGCTATCACAAAATAACTTGGCGACCTGTTTGAGTCGACCACAGCAAGTGTTGCCATTAAAAGATATAAGGGTCTTCCCAAAAGACATGTGAAACTCCAAAATCATACTTGCATCTGTGCAGTACTTTTGTTGCCATTAAATATTTAATTTAAAGGGATAATTCAATTTTTTTTCAAAGGTGTTTATTATAGAGTTTACAGTAGGGCAGGAATAATCCCTCATTAAATGTTTGTGAATGCCCTTCTATTAGCCTGTAATTAATCACTTTTGCTTGTTAATGAGAGTCTGGTCATTCTCAGGTCAATGATCTCTACACACCAAAACTGGAATCACTACCACCTGCTTACACACTACCAAAGCAGAATTATAAATCAATCAAAAGGCAAAAAATAACAATGTTTCAGAGTAATGTTTTTAGCAGTGTGAGCATTGAGGAGTATATTTTGATACTTGGCCCATATTTAATAATAAATTCTAAAATTTAAGTCTTAAAGCACTAATTATTACTATAGCAGACGACATATTTTGTAACAATTTTCTTCATTTTGCTAACAAAAAGACAGAATAAAATCAAATGAAACTTAAAGAAAAACAAAATACTTTTCATCTGGCAGTTGTTACATTTTAATTTGCAATGATTTGGCTGTTGATTGTAATTAAAACGGAATACCCATTATCCAATATTGAAATAAAGAAATTGACTGTAGGTGCCGCTTCAATCATTTGGCAGACCAGCATATTGAGGTTAACTCAGGTTAATGTGTGCCAATAGCTGTAAGATGGCTGCTCCCAGAAGATTAGATAAACGGCTATAAAAGCTTCTGTAATTTACTAACCAGAGTGAAAATAAAATTAGTCCATAACGAAATGTTTATTTGTGAATAAAGTAAAATGTTAAAAAGCATGAACATACACTTTAAGCACTTGATGAAAACTCTAGCAAGACTTCTCAACCACACAACAATTGTTTTCTTTGAGGGATACGGAACAAAAATGGTTCAAAAAGCGCTTCGTTTATGACTAATTTTACCGTCTGTGTACTTTGTGTATACCTTGAGATGATCGTGACATTTAATCAGGATTTATCTATTTACCACATGCCTGTAGAATAAGATCATATGGTCCTCAATGCAGCGACAAATTTTGTATTCGGGGTTTCCGATAAAGTGAGACTCAAAACAGTCCTGCTCAGCTACAGAGATTAGAAAAAATGAAATTTCGCTTGTAGCAAGTGTATTAGACTTTCTAATAAGCGAATAACAAAGGCGCTGATTAGACTGCGCGGATGCACAGGCTGGTGTGCGCCATTGTTGTTCGAAACCTCGAAGACAGGGTTTCTCGCATTGAGGCACCATATGCACCTTGTCGCGAGAAACCCGACTTTGTTGCATGCGCAGCTCAGCCTGCGCATCCGCACAATGTTATCAGCGCCCTAGAAGGTGTGATAGCTAAATTCCTATCCTATACAAAGAAAACAAAATCGGGCGGACCTGATCTGTGCACAAACTGTCTGCTAATGTTATCAGCTGGACGACGGAAGGCTATATATACTTGCAGAATAAACATTGACAGCATGATTTTTAAAGATTAAACAAATCAGAACACATGCTGTTTAAGATTTTGGTTGCACGTTATGCGTACATGACACATTAAACATAGGCTGCAACAAATGCAGGGGATCCATGAAAAACCATTTTCAATATGAACTCCTCACGTTCCATCTTATCAAATTCTTCTGGATCTCAAAAGTTCCATTTTTCATAACTACACAAAGAGTGTTTGATCTAAAACAAGAAATGTCACAGTCACGTGACGAATGCCCCCAAAGGAATTGGTCTATCATAAGGCCTTTAGCTGTAATATAAAAGATATGCTCCAGTCACCAAAAACCTAGAAATGAGGCCAGAAGTCAATGTCAAGGTAAAAGTGACCCAAAATGGTATGCACCACTCCGCAATCCCAAGAGGAATCAACAAGCTAAATTTGGGATTCCTACATCAAATAATATAGGAGATATGCTCCAGACACGATTATTCTACAAACTAGGTCAGAGGTCAAGGTCAAAGTGACCCAAAAATGGAACGTGACACTCAGCCATCAAAAGTTGCATCCACACACCATTGTTGGGATTCCTACCTTTAATAATATAAGAGATATGCTCCAAACACAATAATTCTTAAAACTAGGTCAGAGGTCAAGGTCACAGTGACCCGAAATGGTATGTGACACTCCGTCATCTCAAGATACATTTAAACAACAAATTTGGAATTCCTATCTCAAAGAAATACGAGATATGCTCCGGACTCAATGCAGTTTCAAGAAACTAGGCTAGAGGTCAAGTTCAAGGTCATAGTGAACCAATTGTTGTATGTGACACTTCGTCATCCCAAGATGCATTCACACACCAAATTTGAAATTCCTACCTCAAAAAATATAAGAGATGTGCTACGGACACGATTATTCTGAAAAACTAGGTCATAGGTCAATTTCAAGGTCACAGTGACCCAATTATGGTTTGCTACACTTCCTCATCCCAAGATGCATCCACACACGAAATTTGAGACTCCTAGCTCAAATAATATTAGAGATATGCTCTGGACATGATTATTCTAAAAACTAGGTCAGAGGTCAAGGTCACACTGTCCCTAAAATGGTTTGTGACATTCCCAATTCCAAGATGCATTTACACACCAAATTTGGAATTCCTATCTCAAAGAATATAGGAGATAATGCACCAGACTCAAGGCAGTTTCTAGAAACTAGGCCAGAGGTCAAGTTCGAGGCCACAGTGACCCAATTATAGTACAGGACACTTTGTCATCCCAAGATGCATCCACACACCAAATTTGAGATTCCTACCTCAAATAATATAAGAAATATGCTCCGGACACGATTATTCTAAAAACTAGGTCAGAGGTCAAGGTCACAGTGACCTGAAAATGGTATGTGACACTCTGCCATCCCATGATGCATTCACACACCAAATTTGGAATTCCTACCTCAAAGAATATGAGATATGCTCCGTACACATTAATTCTTAAAACTAGGTCAAAGGTCAAGGTCACATTGACCTGAAAATGATATATGACACTCTGTCATCCAAATATGCATTTACACACCAAATTTGGAATTCTTATCTCACAGAATATAGGAATATGCAGCAGACTCAATGCAGTTTCTAGAAATTAGGTCAGAGGTCAAGTTCAAGGTCACAGTGGCCCAATTATGGTACGAGACACTTCCTCATCTCAAGATGCATCCACACACCAAATTTGAAATTCCTACCTCAAATAATATAAGAGATATGCTCTGGACACGATTATTCTAAAAACTTGGTCAGAGGTCAAGGTCACAGTGACCAGAAAATGGTACTCGCCACTCCGTCATCCCAAGATGCATCCACACATCAAATTTGGAATTCCTACCTTAAAGAATATAGGAGATATGCCCCGGACACTATGCGGGTCGGACTGACAGACAGACAGACGGACATAACGATTACTATAAAAACAAGGCAAATTCGACGAATTTATATCCCCCCGAGGATGGGTTATTTGAGAGAAACATGTTAATAACAAAACATAAATCCCATTTCTCTAATCCTTAGTTCACCTACAGTATCATTCAGATCATAACAAATGTCTGTGAAGTATGTTTTAGTGCTTAGTTCAATAAAAAATATACTTACACCTGCACAATTACAATATCTGACCTTTAAACCCAACCTCAGAGGTCAAAATTGTGTGTAAATTTAAAGTGTTACCTTGCATGTAGCCTAGGTCTACACTTCTTCCACTTTACTTTGATATGCAACATCACTTTTAGAAAAGAACAAAAAATGACCTTTTGACCCCACCCCAGGGGTCGTTGGTGTGTTTAATGACAGCATACTTGCTTTCATGGTGCTCTGTGCTCAATTCCCTTTAATTTGATATGCAACATGACTACTTTCAGTAAAAGACATAGTTTGACCTTTTGACCCCACCCCCTGGGCCAAGGGTATGTCTGTGGGCAAAATATTTGCTACCATGTTGCTGCCAGCGTCGTCAGCTTTAATTTGATATGCAACATGACTACTTTCAGAAAAATATATAGTTTGACCTTTTGACCCCACCCCCTGGGTCGAGTGTCTGTGGGCAAAATATTTGCTACCATGTTGCTGCCAGCATCGTCAGCTTTAATTTGATATGCAACATGACCATATTCTGAAAAAGTTTAATTTTGGCCTCGGCCCCACCCCCTAAGTCCACCCAAGGGGCTTGGAATCAGGCCTTCAAACTAAAATCCTGTTTGATATGTTTCATATCTATTGCTGCTCTGCTTGCATGCAAAATTTCAGCAAAAAATATTACTAATTATCTTAGTTATTGCGAAATTTAAATATTTGACCTTTGACCCCTTAGGTGGGGTCAAAGGGGGTGGGGTAAAACTTTGACACTGCCATTCTTATCTACAGGCACTTGGCAATCATGGTCTATAGCGAGAAGTTGTTAAATATAATAGCTTTGATGAAATGTGAAGATCATCACACAAAAAAGCTAATAACAGTTTTGCCTTATAATTGCCTTTACTTAAACAAGGGCAATAACTCAAGTGTTAAGGGATCGATTTTGACCAAACTTATAGGATATCGAGAGTCCATGGTACTTATCATTTGTACCAAGAATGAATTAAATCTGACCAATAGGTACTGAGATATGGTTCCGGACGGACAGACGGAATGGACGGACGGACGACGCCAAAACTATATCCCTCCGACTTCGTCGGGGGATAACTAAGTCAGAGGTCAAGGTCACAGTGACCCAAAAATGGTATGTGACACTCTGCCATCCCAAGATGCATCCACACACCAAATTTGGAATTCCTACCTCAAAGAATATAGAAGATATGCACCGGACACGAAGCGGGACGGAAGGACAGTGCGATTACTATATGCCTCCCAAAGTTCCTTTGGGGGCATAAAAAGTTCCTGCTGCTAAGTGTCACTTGTTGTGACCAAGTCATGTGCATTCAACACTGTTGTTTGTTATTCACTTGCAACTGTAGCAGAGTAGTTCTTTTACCGGGCCCTGAGGTTATATTCAAGTTTTATGCTCAATTCAACTGAGCATGATTTATCCTGCTCATAAATGTTAAAATGCCAGCAATCATTTGCATTTTAACATATATTAGCATGGACAATACACCATCAGTGTTTGAAAGATAGAAAATGTCTTGATATTTCAGCATTTTAGTTTCTATATGCAGTTGAAATTTCATGCTCGGCCGAGTTGAGCATGATTTTTTTTATAACTTCAGAGCTCATTGACCAAACGACAGGCATCATAGTAGACAATGCAAGATCTGACGAAGTACGGCATCCTGCATTCTGTGAAATTTCATCTGGTTCAACATTGATTGCCATTATCATAATATTCAGACAGCGCATGCACGGTTCCAGAAAGTTTCATAAAGGGGGGGGGGGGGGGGGGGGGGGGGGGGGGGGTTAGTCGGGGGTCCAGGCCCAAGTAACAGAAAAAAACTCTGACGAATGCAGCCATATACGTCAGCTTTACATTGTAGAGCTAGCCACTGGGAGTGAAACATTACCGTATTTATTTTGCCTTATAATTCAAAGAAGAACAGTTGTCATTATATTGATGAAGAACAAGTCCGAGGTGAACCTACTCCTTAGACCCAGTATAGCGTTAAAACAAAGCCTCAACAACATAACTTTGTATTTCTGTCAGTGACCAGTCAATTTATACTGGGTCAGAGCCCACTCGGAAACAAATCATGGGTGATGGGGGAGACGACACAGTGAATTATTGAAACATTCTTTGTTTGGCTGTTTACTTTCAAGCTTTAATCATGTAGCAAATGGTTAGTTTAATTTCAAATACTAATCAGACACAAACAGTCTGTGACGAGGCTGAAAAGACTAACCGAAATTCCCCTCTTTGGTTAATTAGGCATATTTTGGTATCATCTTACTTTGATATCATTTAATTAGTTCGCACAGTGCTACTTTCAACAAAATATATTACTTCATACATAGAGAAAACGAGGCATAATGTGGTATTCGAATCAGGGTGTTCACTGTTTGCTTGTCAGTGATCAGTTCTTTAAAATACTTAACGATTAAACAGTTCCATTTAATTGGCTAGTCTATTGGTGTGAAAATAGTCCCGGTCAATAAAAACACAGGTAAATTAATTACTCTTAGATGAAGATGCAGCAACACTAATATCAGATCCAGATGTGCATAGTTGCTGATAAGGGATTCAAACAAGTTTCTTGTTGTATAAGGCCAGTGATTTTATTTGGCCATTTTTACAGCCTTATATGGGAGTCATTCCCAATCCAAATATGGCCTTTATTTTCCAAATTTCATGTATTTTAGCACTTATTTTCCCAATTTCAATAAAATATTTTCCCAAATGTGAAGGAAAAGGTAGCTTCCTAAAATCCCAAATAAAATCACTGAAGGCATGTTCACATCATGTCACAGGGGCCATTAACGTATTACTTTGTAGCAAACTGTAAACACTGGACTGGCCCTTAAGATCTATTCCAAACACCTCTAGGTCTAAATGATAAAGCCAGAATAGACAGGTGGTAGATAAATATACCAGTTCTGATAGCCTAGTGGTTAAGGCATCCGCTTCGGGAGCGGGAGGTCGAAGATTTGAATCCCAGTGTCAGCGGCAGTGGGGTCCATTCTGATATGGCCAGTTGGTGAGCCACCAGCTAGTTAAACGATTGGCTACCAATTCTTATTCCTATACATTTATGCACAGGTTTCATATTTTGTACATTTCCTGTTATTGTGACGACAAAATAGATCTGTCATATACATTTTAAGCAGTTTATTTTCAAAATTTTTTGTCAGATCATTCTTGGAAGTATTGGTCAAGCAATGTGCTTTCAAATTTGTAGAAAAATTCAAAATGACATTCATATCTGATACCAGCGCTTAGACTCTCTTCCATCTACAGTGTGTACAAAAAGAAATGCAAACTGTACATAATGTTTGATAACTAGAGCCATTTCAGATTTGCAGGATACTTAGATTAAACTGTCATATATCAGTAGCTTTAAGCCTGGAATTCCATATTTTTCAGGCACTGTAACATCATGTTTTCTATCAGCTTGCAAGGGTTCCCATGAAAGAAAGAGTCACAAACACAATATTTAATGAAAACTTCTTGTATCCTTTGATTTACAGATTTCCTATATCCTCACTGGTTTGGAACGACATTTTATCATTTTCCAATTGTTCTCTGATATCCTAATAAAGTTTGCAAGTGACCCTGTTTAATTTTTCAAGTTTGCCAAAAGCATTGAAAAGAAGATAGCCCAAAATGACATACTGACAAAATTTGTGTTTTAAGGCAACACTTTTGTCAGTATGCCATTGACCATTCTTTGGCTATCTTCTATACATTGCTTTTGGCGGAGAATCGAACAGTGTGACTCGCAAATTTTATTATTATATCAGAGGAACAGTGGAAAAATGATAATATCATTCCAAATGTGTGAGGGCATAGGAAGTCTATAAATCAAAGGCTACGAGAAGTTCTTATTACATATTGTGTTTGTGACTTTTTATTTCAAGGGAACCCTTGCAAGCCGATAAAAACATGGTGTAACAGTGCCTGAAAAATATGGAATTCAACCTACTGATAAATGACAGTTAAACACATTCCACAGAATTGGCCGATGCAGATCCGATTGTGGCTTATTATAGGTTGCTACTCCCCTGGGGGGTCCGGGAATCCTACCTTTTAAGTAAAATGGATAATGGAGCTTGACCCTACAGATAAAGCACCCATAAAATTCGCAACACATGAAATATTGAAATTCTGTTGCTGCCTTTTTGAGACAAATGAATACATCAAATTTTTGAGAATGGTCTTCTGGCAGACAACTCACATTGAATATAAAGCCTTATTTTATTTTAAAAAATCATGAAAATTGTCATCTGATGCAGCTGTGAAATTATTATCAAATGAAGTTCACATGGTACCATTCAAATACCAATAAATGACTTGCTAACCTACCTCCAAAGATGAAATCGCCAGTGAATGCACAAATATGAATATTAAAGTTGCCTACCTAAATCAAGCCCTATTTGTGCTACCATACTTACCCTTGTTCATAAAAAGCAAATGAGACACATATTGGCATATGATGTATACTCAGATATAAATATTAAAGGTTCCACCTAGACCAAGGCCTATTTGTGCTACCATACTTACCCTTGTTCATAAAAAGCAAATGAGACACATATTGGCATATGGTGTATACTCAGATAAAAAATATTAAAGGTGCCATCTTAATCAAGGCCTATTCATGCTACCATACTTACCCTTGTTCGTAGAAAGCAAATGAGACACATATTGGCATATGATGTATACTCAGTGGAACTGGATCTCTTTCTTCTGCTGGGTGCTAAAAAAAGAATTATTTATTTGAGGACTTGAACAAAACCACAGACAGGAAAAGCATGTGCAAACAAAATAGTCCCAGATCGGCCTGCTTCTAAGGGAGCAGTCTGATCAGGGACTTTTTATTTGCTTTATTCAGAAATTTTTCTATCTATAAATAGGATGGATTGGTGATGACCATTAACTGGAAGATTACATATCAGTTATTCAGCAGTTTTAAAAGAGTTAAACATTTCCAGTTTCTTTTCCAGCAAGAAGTTAAAAGGTTTTACATCCAAAATCAATGCAAACTTGGCTATAAACCTGATTAATTGAATAGGTGTTTGTGTTATTTTCTGAAATTTAACATTTTAAATGATTCACATGGAAACACATTAGGGATCATATTTTTCCTCATTTTTCTTGAATATTGGCATTTGCTTCCATTCAAGACATAAAAACGGCTTCGGCAAATTGTTGTGTAACTTTTGCTATTTACATGTACAAGTCAATGATAGAATAGAGAGCAAAAACAACTTACAATTGTGATTTCATTTCCAGATACTGTAACATCAGGTCGTCTGTAAGAAGATAAGTACAGTATTTAACATACATATTTTTTATAAGAATATAATTAGTACTTTATGGATTCTTTACACTAATGTAAATGCTGTGTAAAACAGCCACTCTCAAAAAGACCAAAAATTGGTTTTCAAGACTAATTATCGCTTAATGCAGGTCAAAAGTATTGCAGAATGCTCCAAGGGGAGCATTCTGCAATACTTTTGACCTTCATTAAGCTACCATTTGTCATAAATGATTAAGAACTTTAGATTTGTCTATTTTTGAATGGCCGTTTTACACAGGTTTTCCAGTATTATGAATTTTCTGATTGTCAGTCTCTTCAGTGGTGTAATTTCATCATAAATATGGATTCATTGTGTGGATGAAAAAAGTGTGGATCCTGATCAGCTAGCTTCTAATGAAGCCAGCTGACCAGGATCTACACTATTTCTGAAAGAGAGAAAATTATAAAATTTGGAGAGAAAAATATGTGCAGTCTGCCTATAAGGTCAAAATAGTTAGTCTATTAAATACCGTAAAACAATAAATATGTTGTTGTAGAAAATGCAATGCTTATTCTGAAATACATATCTAATCTCATTACAACACATCAGCATGGTCGTAAGATCAAAATTTCTGTCCATCATGATCATGGTCTGCATGAAATGCATTATCATAAAGGTAGGCAATCAAAGCTTAAAAGGAAACAACCCAGAAAGTATGTGTGCATACCTGAAGCTATCATAGCAATACTGTAATCATTTGTCAAATTACCATCATGGTCTGTGAAATATATTACCATTAAAACTAGTGGGGAAACAACCAAGTATGCATGTTTATCAGTTACTTCTCATATTAACTGCATTACATCACCTTGACAAGATAAACGTTGTCTATTAACTTTATCAGGTTGACATGATATTGCATTTATGAATGATGTCACTGTCACTAAATTGGCCCGAAATTCAACAATTAGGTCATAATGGCCAATTTGAAGTTTGAAGAGTGAACCAATGAGGAAACTGATGAAGGTTCGCATGTTTTGATATCAAGTTTACCAGGCTTGGCTTGAGAACACTTGTTGAATCATCACTCAGCAGAGCCTGGCGATTCAACAAGCATTCTCAAAGCCTTGCCTTGTAAACTTTGTATCAGAAGACACTCACCTAGTACTTCTATGTACATACCTGAAATGTGCTAGGGCAGCTATCGCGGCAATACTGCAAGCATCTATCAGATTACCATCATGGTTTATAGCATGGATATCAACTCTCACTTCCCATACCTAGGCAACATATAGTAACACACAGGTTTAGATAAACAAAAATTTTCTTCGTAAAATTGTAAATATTTTCTTACCCATCAATTTCAACATATGTTTTGGGTGCTCAAAAGAACCGTCACAAAAATTCCATGACTCCTATCATTCTGATCACAATACATGATTGTCCACCTTGAGAGTGAAAAAGATCTCATTGAGACGGTTCTTTTGAGTACCAACAACATATGTTTTGATTGAGAAGTAAGAAAATTAAATTTTCGTTACGCACTCTTGACTAAAGTCCTGTAACACATAAACATAGGTCAAGATAGAATAAATTTTTGAGCGTAAAATGTAAAAAAAATCTTATCCATTAGGTTAACAAGTGTTTATATGGGGGCTAAAAAAAAACATTTAGATAGTTCTTTTGAGTACCCACAACATATGCTTTTTATTAGTAATAAGAAAATTATTTTTTAACTTCATTCTCTTATCCAGAGGCCTGCTAAATTTAGTTTGGAAAAGAAATTCAGCTTCACCCATTAGCATTTAGGACCATGCTGAACCAATATATATTCTGTTTTGAAAAACAGTGTAGATTCAGATCAGCTGGCTTCTGAGAAACCAGCTTATCAGAAACTCCACTGTGTTTCAATGTGCTTGTAAATGCATGCTAGTATTTAGACTGAAATCCTGTAAGATAATGGAATAAAACTTGATGAGCATAGTGCACAACAATATCCAGTATACTCTATTTTTATAAACAGGGTTCAAACAGGGAAGGACAATGTTAGGATCTGGGTCGGCACTGCTTGCTAAGATAGCAATCCATAGCTCCAGATAAGGCTGTGTATTGCGTATTTACGCAATTTCGTGGACCTGAAAACGCAATAAAATTCATTTCCGTGTGTACAAAGACGCAATAAAAATCCTTGATACTCAATTCCAAACTTGTTCATAGCATATGACGCTATAGTATACAGTTTGGGATTGTTGTTTCTTGCATCACAAACAGTTGTTGGGTACAAATGTATACATGGCGTGGCGACAAATCTAGAACCAGTCCAGGAACATTCTTATTGCTGTTTAACTATACCCAATATTTACACGATTACGACATTCGTCTCACTTTACAATAACAATGGCGTATCATATCGTAACTAACTTTAATACTGCGTTGGTGGTTCGAAGAATCAAAGACGACTTGATAGATACGTTGGATTTTCGAAATAATTTGGAAATAGCCATCTCAGATATACTTATATTGCCAGTGTGCTTTCTGAAAGTGAAACTGAAAGTAAAAAAAAATCAGGAGAAACTAGGCCCGGTTTCATTGCTTATTTGCTTTAATGATGGATACCCAATACAAAAATTTAAAATTTGAAATACCCAATTAAGCCAAAAAGAGGTGGGTAAATACCCAATTGCTTCCGATCCTTATCTGGAGCTATGGCAATCTTTGATTTTTGCGACTGAAGTACATCTTAATTTGTGCTGATAACCTTTGCAAGCAGTTTGGACCCAGATCAGGCCAGACAAAATGTTTGGCCTGATCTTGACACTTCGATGGTAATCCTGAAAGAATTTTTCGAAAAGGTTGATTTTGAAAAAAATCAGCAGACGACAAAAAAGGATGTTTGTGTTGATTGTTTACATCCCAGTCAACAAATTTCAGTCATGTCGGGACAAGTCTTCCTGTGTTGAATCAATACTAAGCAGCCAATAAAGTGTCTTGCTCAAGGACAAAACACAGCGACTTTGCAGTTCGCGAGACTCAAACAAGCAACCCTCAATCCCCAGTCAAATGCTCAACCAACTGAGCCACTGCACTCAGCCAAAAAAGCATGCAAAATTACCCAGTAGGCAAAGAGTTTAAGGATATTACCTTCTCCCCTGAGACAATACACAGAGATTCTGTATCCAGACAGCGGGACTCTTTCAGACACCTCTCAAGCAGCCTGTTAATTTCTACTCCAAAGTCTGACATCCGTCCTGGTTCAAAGCTGGGACAAGCCATGGGAGACAACTCTACATTTATGAACAAGGTTCCGTCTGATGGTCTGGCTTGCTTGGGCTGAACCACCTGGCAAGAAACCTGAGCCATCACTCTGTAGAAGATAAGACGAGTTCAAAGGTCAAGATAATAAAGCACCACCTATAATTTGCAGCAGACGACAATTTCAAATTTTGCTGCTTTTTCAAAAATAACAAATAAGGCATGATATTTCATGAGAATCGTCTGCTGGCTGCGACGATTCTCATGAAATATTATACCTTATTTATTTTCGAAAATTAGGAAAGATGTCGCAAAGTGTGTCGTCTACTGCAGTCGTGATTGGCCCTTTAAGGGTTAAATGAAAAGTTGTGAGTATTTTCTTATTCATCCTGAGCACCCACAACATATGTTTTGGTTGAGAAATAAGGAACTTAATTTTAGTCACAAGCAGTCTCTACAGATAAGAGTGTGTTATTGAAAAATCATTTTCTTAACCAAAACATAGGTTGTGGGCACTAAAAAGAACCGTTAATTTTCATGCAGTAAAATCTAGATACCTTGTTGTAATTTTCAACAAATGACTGCACAAAAATTTTCCATAACAAAAATTCCATGAATCCTATCATTCTGATCACAATTCAGGGTTCCCACAGAAATTTAAAAACACAATTCCATGATTTTTCCCACGATCAACAATGTAATTTCCATGACTATTTAATGCATGGCCTCCAAACTTTAGCAGCATCTTCACCATGCTTGTAAATTATGCATGCATTTTGAAATAATTAAAACTTGAAACCACCAGTAGCCAGAAAACTAGCTGTCGGACACACAAGTGTCCGACAGCTAGTTTTCTGGCTACTGGTGGTTTCGTCAAATCATTTCACAAAATTCCATGATTTTTCCATGATTATTCAGGTTTTTTTCAAATTCTATGATTTTTCCATGCATGGAACTTTTTTTAGTGATTTTCCAGGTTTTCCATGATTTCCAGAGCTTGTGGGAACCCTGTCACATGATTGGCCACCTTGATTTGTGAGAGTGAAAAAGAGAGAGAATAAATGCACCAGCTGATTGAGCCTAACATGTGATTTCCAACGATGTGGCATTTTGACAAGTGTAGACTCAGACTAGCCTGTGTAGCCTCCTGTTAAACCTAGAAACTCCAGATGGTGTTCACTCAGCAGTGTTTTCGTTAAGAGCCGGCAGCCGGCAAAACAGCCACCTACTTTGCCTTCTGTGAAGGCTACTTTGAAGATTGGTGCATTATGTTGTACCATAAAACAGTAAATTTGGCCATTTTCCTTGCAATGTTTGCCAGCTACTCCAAATCTTAGAGAAATCCCTGGTCAGTAGCTTAACAGTCATAGAATATTCAAGCGACTAGCAAAGGCTCTGATCAGACTGCGCGTATGCGCAGGCTGGTCTGAGCCTTTGCTGGTCACACATACCACATTGTTGGAAATCTCATGTCACAGCTCACATTATGTTGGGCCTGATCTGGGTTCTAGCTGTTGCAAAGATTAGCAAATGACAAAATTGCCACTCGTGGGGATAGGGTTAACCCTTATAGCGCCAGGAAAAAAAAACTGCATCAAAAATGTTGTCTGCTTAAGTCACACGCTTAGGGATGTCAGTTACAACGCAAGGTGGTTCTGGACGACAATTCGTTACGGGCCCATGATGACTGCTTACCTGTGCTGGACGACAGGTAACGGGTTTTAGATGACAGATTTAGGGTTTTGGACGACAGTGGAAAGGGGCAACACACACAGACGCCGCAGAAATGATAATATAGTGTGTTTTGGTTATCTAAAATAATTTCTGTCATATTAGGGTTTGTAAGTTTGACATTAGAAGTACAAACACAATAGATATTTGTAGTTAAATTGTGAAACTCTGGTCTGGAAAAGAAACTTCAGAAATATGTAATTTGTGATTAATGACTTGCGTTCCTATCATGAAATAAGCATAAATGGTCAGACAATAGATCTCACATGATTTTTCAGCCAATTTTAACATGTCCTTCTTAAAAGAAAACTGAAAACCTCAAACTTTCATTTTTCTAATGTTACTGGTTAGAGACAACTGTGTAACAGGCAATAGACGACGTCAGTTTTTCTGTAACAGATGTGAGATGACATTTTTCTTTCTTTCGTGAACACTTGAGTAGATGTAAATACTGCTCTAAAGCCTATTCAACGCCTGAAAAAGTAGTTCAGCATTGTGCGACCTCCCATCGAAAGTGCATACCAAGCCCAAGGTAATCAGAAGAATTTAAAGGTTAATACCATATATGGGATTGGTGGCATTTTAGTCTTCTGGTTCCAGAGAATATTTTAAATGGTTTTAACCTTATTTGAGCATTGCGGCATCTTGGTCACAAGACCAATAAGTTAGTGAGTATGATCAGGAAATACTACAATCATAAACTCCAGACCAACCCACTACATCATGAGGAAGAGCCACTGAACATTTACAGTAACAAGATATCCTTAAGACAATAAAAGCAAAGCTACCAGTTCTCTCTTCCTCTTCATGATGATTGCAGAACTAGGAAGGGCGCAAAGTAATGCATACCAAAACAAAGACAAACACAGAATCGCCATAATGAGAAGTACATTAAACAATAGATCAACAATAAGAGAATCACCACCTCAGAACGGACAGCAGCCTAAGCAACGGGGGTTATATGCATTTTAAGATCATTCCAATTAATTTGTCCCTCCATCCTAAGGAGTCTCCATATGAAGTTCGATTGGCATTGTGGTTTGAAAGGAGATGTTTGAAAATGTTGACAAACAGCAAAAGATGGAGGCTGGAGTCATTTGTATACTATTCGCTCAGCTCGGAGCCTTCAGCTTTGGTGAGCTTAAAACGTTATTTCATTTGAACACGTATGGTATGTGACTTACACTTTGTCGGACCTGGAGCTTATTAAGGGCCATTGCGGGTAATACTTCCCACATTAAAATCGTTTTAATTGTTTGAATACAGTTTGTTTTATATATCGACTGTCAATTTATGAAATAAAAAGGATATGTCACCACACTCAATTTTTCATAATCTCACAGGGAAGTTTTCAGCATTTTACAAATTTTCTGAAAAACTCCAAGTCCTTAATATTAAGCTAAAAACTTTGTAATCGCCATCCAGCTTCTAAAATCTTTATTTTAATTTTGGCGCATGACCTCAAGCTTTCTAGAAAATGTAAAAATGTATTTGTTCTCCCTAGCCATGTCAAGATACTGCATAATATATTTGGTTATTCCCCCATAAAAGGATTTCGATTTTAGAGTAAATTATATATAAAAAAAATATGACATTAAAAATCGTATTTATTGTTTTTATTTCATTGACTATCATTTGGAATTTTAGAAAAAATTTGGGGTCACCAGACTAATTATCTTTCAGGAAGGCCAAAGTTATCCCTACCCCCACAAATTTCGAGGAAATTCAATATAAAACGTTAAGGAGTGTAATTTTTGTCATTTATATAATTCTATATTTCTTGTATGAAGTAATTTTGCATTACAAGAGGAAAAAAGAAAAAAAGAAAAAAAAACAATTTGTTATAAGTGCCCACCCTGGAATCGACCCTGGTCCTCTGGTTCCAAAGTCTGACACGCTATGCACAAGGCCACGACGTCAAGTCGTGCGGGGCTCGTAATAACTGTACATAATACTAGTATAGGCCATATTCGTATTCACATACAGGGTAAATGACATTTCACCCTCGTTCAAAACAGAAGATTCTTCGGTGTAAGATATATTTAATAAATCCATCACTGTCGTCTCCACCTGCTACGCTGTCGACAATAACCTGTAACAAGATATTTGCAGTCGTTACACATCTGTAACATGGAAAAATGACTGCAGTACATTCGTTTTGGTTTTAAAAACGCGTTTGTCTAAAGTAAGCAGATTTATAAGAAAATTCTTTCTTGGTCTATGTGATGGACAATGCAATGTCTAATCACATCAAGTCATAAAATGTTCAAAGAAAACGAAAGTGAAAGTAATAAATAGGGATATGAGGACGTGTTTAGTAGTAAAATACAGTTTCAAGAATAATAATGTATCATATACGCGTTAACTAGATACAGTAGCCATGCTCTACAGGATTGATTAAGTTTAGATAAGTGTCGTGGACAAATATTCAAAGACAAAATAAGATACTTGTGGTTAATTGTGTCTTAAGTCTCCCAAAAACGATACACATTCAATAACACAAACCTATACTTAGAAAGATTTCGTCCGAGACCCGTAACATACTGTCGTCCAGAACCACCTTGCGTTGTAACAGACATCCCTAAGCGCGAGTCATCTGCTACATATAATTGCTAACATTAATGATTAAAGTAAGTATAAAGGCAAACAGTGTGAACCAAGATCAAACTGCTCCTATTGGTCATATGGGGACTGGGCCATGACTTAGTCTCATCTGACAGATTGAAGGAGTCAGGGATCAAACTCGAGACCCCTTGGTACATGGCAAGTGGTTTATCAACTACACATTGGTGGTTCCTGAAATTTTTCCGATCATGAAAAGAGTTGAGGTGAAACAGAATCATTATAAGTATACCTGGTATCTCCTAGTTCCACCTGACAGCATCCTCTATCCACCCCAAAAGAGATCTTTAACTTTCTGTAATCATACGCTTGTCTGCCATCTATCCGCTACAAAAAACAACAGTAGTCCAATCAGTTAGGATCATTTATCATATTCAGCTAGTTACTAATGTGGTAGACTGGTTCTCTCCCTTTAATAGCTTGTCAGCATATTAAGACAGGTAACTACTAGCCGCCATTGCGCCTACGTATAGCATACACACTGACGTCATGAGTGACGTGGTATTGGAAAATACCCTTGACATAAAGTGCATTTTTTAAACAAGCTGTTTTATTAAGTTTATTTTGTTCTGGGAGTTTATATATATTTTCTTTTACTTTATTATCAAATTATAGCAACTGAAAAAAATCTGAAGTTTGTGTTGAAAAATCTTTTCTGGAGCATGTGCAGTCGCATGAGTAGGATTCTCTACTTGTAATTAAATACACGTTACCTGACCCTAGATGGGTAGATCTAGGGGAGGGAACCAGACTACTAATGTGGGCCTTCCAATAAACAGGTTGAGTTGTCTTCATAGAATGAACAATACATTGATACTTGTGCAAGTACAGTAAAACCTGTGTAAAACAGCCACTCAAAAATAGACAAAACAAAGATCTTAATGACAAACGGTAGCTGAATGAAGGTCAAAAGTATTGCAGAATGCTCCCCTTGGAGCATTCTGCAATACTGTTTATCTACATTAAGCGATAATTGGTCTTGAAAACCAATTTTCTGTCTTTTGAGAGTGGCCGTTTTACACAGGTTTTACTGTGCATGTACCTATACTATATAACCGCAAGTAGCGGACCGCAAGTAGCGGATAAGGACAGAGCGGAGAACTTTCATATAATATCGGCTGTTGATAATCGTCATTTATAAGTATAACTATTGTATCAACTATTTATTTCTATATGGGACACATTTTCTAAAAAACTGAATTGGGCATGACTTAATATGTGGAGCTCCTGGTCCATCTGGGATTTTTTTTCTGTTAATGCAAACACATTACCATGCTGTTTTCTCAAATAAATCTTAAAATTGATTTTAATTACTTTATATAATTTATGCCAATAATCTATATTCGAAGAGACATAAATAAGGCAAAAACCATTTCTAGCGCAAGAGGTACATTGTAGACTAGGACCATGTTATATATGAGCTTTAAAACAAAATGTGTGCTTTACTACTGTCCTGCCAGCGAAGAGTGACAGTTACGTCGTGTTTTGTTTGCAAAGCTATCAACATATTTGACTCTCTTCCTGGTAAAGATGATTGCAAAACTAGAATGGACATAAAGTAACGCATACCAAACTAAGAAAAACACAGAACCCCCACAACCAATGGGAGGTACATAAAACAATACATCATCAACAAAAGAACAGACAGCAGCCGAAGCTACCGGCAGGCTTAATTGCATTTTACTGGCCCCAAATCTTCGCCCTAGATTCTGTTGTTGCTAAAATACAAAAAATGTTTAGCTTACATGGAGGTCCTAATAATTGGCCATAGCTCCAGATAAGGATTGGAAGCAATTGGGCATTTACCCACCGCTTTTTGGCTTAATTGGGTATTTCAAATTTTAAATTGGGTATTTCAAGTTTTTGTATTGGGTATCCATCTGAAAGCAAATAAGCAATGAAACCAGGCCAGGCCTGCGCTAGTTTCTCCTGATTTTTTTTTTGTTTACTCTCGGTTTCACTTTCAGAAAGCCCACTGACAATATATACTGCTTTAGTACATCTGAGACCGCTATTTCCGACTTATTTCGAAAATCCAACATATTTATCAAGTCATCTATGATTCTTCAAACCTTCAACGCAGTATTAAAGTCGAGTTACTACTGTACGGGATGATATTATTTGTTTGCTTTTTCGCCCATGTTTTGCCATTGTTATCGTAAAGTGAGATGAATGTCGTAATTGTGTAAATATTGGGTACCACTAAATAGCGATACAAATGTTCCTGAACTGGTTTACAATTTAATATACTAGATTTGGCACCATGCCATGTATAAATTTGTACCCGCCAATTGCCAGTGTTGTATACAAAAACCGCAATTGCAAAGCGTCATACGCTATAAAAAAGTTCTGAATTGAGTATCAAGAATTTTTATTGCTGTTTTGTACGCACAGAAATTAATTTAATTGCGTTTTTGGGTCCAAGCAATTGCGTAAATACACAATACGCAGCCTTATCAGGGGCTATGATTGGCATAGTAATCTCTAAGTATTGATTCTCACTGTATCATCTCTTAGTCTAATTAACACACAAGTTAATCGAGTCTAAGTGGTGCGCTAAGAAATTAAGAATCCTGAATAGAGTAACCAAACATTAATGTTCTTTCTAAAAACCAGAGGGAATGCAGTGGCAACCAGAGGGAGCGCAGTGGCTCAGTGGTAGGGTGCTTGACTCAAGACCGAAGATCACCGAAGGGCAGCGGAATCGAGCCTCACCGGGGTCACTGTGTTGTATCCTTCAGCAAGACACATTAATCCTATCTTAGTGCTGGTTCAATTCAGGAAGGCCCGTACCAACGTAACTCAAAGATTGTTGACTGGGACGTAAAGAATCCAATCAAACAAATAAATCAAAACCAGAGTATCTTTTTAGGAAAGCTGAAACTTGTTCAATATCAATCACATGTATCTCTCTTCATCTCCTGTCAAAGAAAATTTACCCTTTTCCCGGCTACTGCTGTTCGAATAAATTCTCTTTCACAATTAGAAAGTGGAGTTTCCCTCATTGTGATTATAAGTTAGATAAAATTTTGTTTAAACATTTCCACTGTTAATTTCACGTGCGTATGTTATGATAAAAGCCGAGATGATCCAAATACGCCTTTCCTCTATATCAACAAACGCTTGAATAGCCCTTAAGTTTATTGGCATTTATTTAAACAAGCGTTCAAGTAACAACGGATATTCGGTCTTTATCGTTTTCCGAGAAAAATGTAAACAATGTCGCTCGTCAATTTTGAAAGTTCCAGAGAAATAGAGAAGAAAAGGCAAGGCATACGAGAAGCCCGCCAGTCTGCATTAGAACAGGTATATTCTGGTGTTCTCCAGCCGTGATTTTTTTTAAAGAAAATGGTAGCACATAATCCGAGCCATGGACGTTATATTACCTGGACTGGAAACACCAATAGATTTACCGATAATCGTTATTCGATCTTTGCCGCGCTGAAATCCAGGTAGGCGGCAGGCAATTTCCGATAAAGTGACGAATCACTAAACGAGAAAGAGATGCGCATGTGTATGGGCATGTGTTTCTTCGCCCCTAGCATCTCGGTAAGAAGCGATAGGTCTGAAAGAATAGCACCGTTTTATGGAGAAGCTTCTAAGCTGCAATTTGATACCAAACATGATGTTGTTCCGGTAAAAAGTAAATTAATTCCGCGGAAGAAATGAACCTAGGATTTCCATCTTATCCGCATTCTGTGACGGATCTTAAATTTACACCCCCCCCCCCCCGCAATATACGTCCGTGGTTATGAGCGCTAATTAGCCAAACATCGCTTGGTAAAACAAATGAAATGTAAAACTATTCAACAAAAGAGAATGAACTTTCGATGAGAATTAAAAAAACAAAAACAAAAAAAAACGTGGGATGCAGTTCATTCACTATTGCACGGATCATAAATATAGCTATAATATGGGCCTCGACGCGAGAAACCCTGTCTTCCGGGGTTTGTGAACAACACAGGCGCAGACCAGCCTGCGCATCCGCGCAGTCTGATCAGCGCCTTTTTTTTTTGCTTTTTGGAAAGTATCATATGTAAACTTGCTGCAGGTGAAATTTCAATTTTCAAGCTAGTCTCTTTAGCTGAGGAGACTGGTTTTCTCACAACGAGGCCCATATGATACCAAACAATCTAGTGTTGTCAGAAAAAAATACCAAGAAAAAAGATAACGCATCAGGCTTTTCTTCATTTCTCAGACATGGAAAAAGGCATTTTTTCATACAACGCAATTAATCCACATATGCCTAACGTCCTTTTTGTGGGGCATAGGTAAACAGTGCAGAACCAGATGAGACCCAGCAGAACGCGGTATCTGATCAGGGTCTCCACCGTTTGCTTACAGAATGTTCTATAAAAATTTAAGAAAATGAAAATGACACCAACACCCCTTAAAACGAAATCGTCTGGTCCAATTGAGTGGAGAGGGCGTAAATGAGTTAAATAGAAATTCAGTATCTTTTGTTTAATTCTTAAATTGGCTATTATTGTCAGTTGTTGATAATATCACTTCTAAAACAAATCGTTTTGGTTGAATAGATATTTAACGCAGTCACGGAAATAATTACTGCTCACAGCTGTCTTACCAATTACATTGTTAATTGTTAAACAAACGCTTTTTAATGAAATGAAGTGTATCTATGGTTGACAAATTACCATTTATAATTAAATGTATGTTTTCACGCTTTTTAACCCTGCAATGTGGCTAAATTCCTATTGTACATTAGAGGCAATGTTTAGGTTCCCAGTGTTGGGACACCTCCGTAGAGTGGAAGGTTATGCGGAAAAATTAAAGAAAGACGATTTTGCTAGCATCTTATCTGCATGATTTTATTTTGTTTTTGCTAAAAAACTGAAAATTTTAGTTCCGAAATGTGTAATTTACGTATCAAGTGTTAAGTATATCAAATCTACTCACATCAATTAGCTCTACAACCGACAATTTCGATGGTATAGAATAAACAGATGTAGTACGAAAAGTTATCATTTTGCCTCTTTTTCATATCGTCTCTGCAACAAAAGTTTGCAATATAACGATATTCTACAAAATGCAAACTTAGGACAAATATATCAACGTTTAGGAATTTAAAGAATTACACTCATTGAGCGCTTCAAATTGCCACAGTTAAAGTGACAAGTAGCTCATTTAAATTCTAATATCCACCATTTTCAAGATGGCGGCTTGTAAACAACGCAATCTGTCCAAAATAACACGAAAATTAACCATTATCCACGGATTTTATTCCAACATAACTCATATGAGATATACTTAAAAACTTATTCTCGTAAATTCCGTAAGAATTTTCTCCACATATATTGAATATTCACGGTTTTAACATCAAACTTTCCTATGAATCATCGCTATGAACAGCCTCTTTGAAAATGGCGGCAGAAAGGTATTTATCTCGGCGTATACCCGATTTACGCGTAGGCAATAATATTGATGAAATAGATAAGAAGCTAATCCCTGCAAGTATACATCCCTGTCCGAGCCTTCTCTGATGATTATAAGTGGCTTTTACATATTTTGATATTTGCCACTAACATCAGAGTAACTCCTATTACGAAAATCCAGAATTTTCTTCACCTATCAAAAATTGAGTATTTTTACCAAAAATATTGACAGATGAATGATGTATTCATTAGATAACTGCTTATAATGATAAAACTAATGAACATACAACTGAAAAATAAAAGAAGTTTCGCTTTTTAAGTGATTAATGGAAAGTGATGGGTAATGAATACAGCTTAATCACCAACTATAGGTGTACAGAGGGTAGGCCACAATAGGTGTGGATAATTTCCATCTTTGTAAGATTTAAATGAAAAATTTCATTTTATTTTAGAGATAAATCATAACTCAACTCTATTTTAACTTTTTATGTCACTGATCTTTCCTTAAATTACCATACTTTTCATTGAAAGTGCCCAGCCACGACTGGCTGGGAGAATTCTGGATTTTCGATAGCTAAGTTGCTCTGACGGTAGTGGCAAATATCAAAACAAAGAAAAGCCACTAAAACGTCAGAGAAAACTCGGACTAGGTAGCACAGTGGTTAGGCACTTGCCTCTGGTGCTAGAGGTCCCAGGTTCGATTCCCGCTCGCGGCGAGAAAAATTTCGGTGACCGAACACGCTTTCTCTAGTGTCATTTGCAGGGATGACGCTAGATAAGTGCATCGTCCGTCGGATCGGGACGTTAACTGGATGTCCCCTGTGCAGGGAAAGTCACCCCCTGTGCAGGTTAAAGAACCCTACGGTAATTTCGATATGGTTACTTGTAGGCTTTCATCCTGCAACCCGGAGTGTACAATGTACACCTGCCGATAATGCTCGAAAGCGAGTGCCAGGCAGTATATAGAGAAAGAAAGAAAGAGAAAGACGAAAGACAATTTAAAACGTTTCGTTCTTCACCAGTTTCACATTCATCATGTTTCGTTCAAGTTGGGAACATTTCTTTTTGATCTACTGTAGTTCAATCAATAAAGATAGACAAATTGATCCACTTAAAAGCACTGAAATAATGCTTTGCCAAAAGACTGCAAAATCGTTCTCCAGTCAAATTGTAGACTGCTAATCATACTCATAGTCCAAACACTACGTCAGAAATCAATATCATCAGGTCTGGGGAATCTCGGAAACATGCGATCAAAATTATCGCTCAAAAGCGCGACCACCCTTGAGATTGGCAGACTTGCTAACAGAGGTAGTTATCCTACAGCTGCGGCGTGGTTCTGAGCGATAGAAATTGTATTACTTGGTTTATCATTTTGGCCCGTTTCGGCTGATTCGATTGATCTTTTTTCGGATGCATTCGGACCAAGGGGTGAGAAGCTAAACGGTAAACAAACGAAATTTGCAGGAAAAAAATCACCAAATTGAACCCTCTTCTGACAGAAACCCATAATTTTTTTCTTACCATTTTCACATCAATTTTGTCATTGATTTATGGCCGAGGTTCTGATGGTAAAATATTTATTTGTAATCTTTTATTTGTGTGTTGTAATGTTTCTGAATCTAAGGCACCAACTCGCAAAATGCGAGACATGTGGTGATGGTCGTCCCGGGAATGCCCGATATATGAATGCCAACAAAACGAAAGTTGACCACCAACTTATTTCCCCTGATGATGTTTAGATTGATTTCCCTTTACATGGGCAGTCCTCTATCGCGCATTTACGCAATAATTTACAATCGCGTGTTTCCGAGATTCCCCAGATCTGATCATCCAGAACACTACGGTCTTTATCCGAAAGCTGGTAATTACTCTGGTTGGCAATAAACTGTTGTTTATGTGTATTGGACACGGAAACAGCACATGTTATATCGCAATTTAAAACAAATTTATTTCATAAAAAAATAAATCAAACAAGTGGTTCCAACAGTTTGACCATTGATCTATCAAATGATTTTTTTTTTTTTACATATTTTATCCTCATTTTAACAAAAATTTTGGAGATTGAAACAGCCGTCATCGGACAAAATCACCGTAGCAGGAGCCCGTCAAAAACAAATAGACACTGATGAAAGTAATTACTTTTTTCGCAAGAAAATTATTGTAAAAATCAATGCCTGATACTTATTCTACTTATCCAAATCAAAACTTAGAGCTAAAATATCGTTTAAGATGCTTTTTCTCGCGTAAATGTTGGCCCAGCTCTATGGACATTGCATTGAACGGAAGGTTTTTTGCCAACCACAATAAAAAGTCAATTGGTCAAAATCGTTATCACGTGGTCAATTATAAGCCAGATGAAAACAATAATATTGGACTGGTCTATACCGAACTGATGAAGAAACGCAACACTAAGTTTGAAATCGAATTGCTCAAAAAGTTTACAAGTATTTTCATCAAACTTAATGAAAATAAAGTTAAGTTATGGATCAATAACTATGCCGCTAATCACTAGCAAGAGTTTGGAAATTAACGAACAAACTTCAGCTTCTCACGTCGCCCCCTAGTCTGAGTTTTCTCTGACGTTTTAGTGGCTTTTCTTTATTTTGATAGTGGCAAATATTAAAATATGGAAAAGCCATTAAATATCAGAGAAGGCTCGGATTAGTATCCCCCTTACAGATCTCACACAAAACACTTCGTAAGAGTTGCATATTGTGAAAAATTCATTAAAAGTGTATTTGGCGAAACTCAGTTTTTTTGTTTAAGTTTTGGTGTAGGGGAAATTGGATTAAAAACAATAGTTCAATGTCTGTAAATGTCATGTTTCATAGATAACGTCATATCATTCTAAATTGTTAAATGGTCCGTAAATGTTCAATCTTTGGCTGAAAAATAATGACATTTGTGTTTTCAGGTCTGATTTATACTGTCAAAGGTAAGATATCTAAACGTTTGAAACAGTTTCAGAGTGAACCAACATCGTTCTTGATGTCATAGAAGTAAAACGCTGGAATAGGAACATCACTCATCTATAAACTCGAACGTAATAATTAATATTGATTTATTGTCCCTAAAGACTCTTTAAACCGTGCTGATTTAATTTTTGATGAGCTTTGGTCAAGAAAATTAAAGTTAAGTCAGCTGCATGATGTTGAACTTCATTAATTAGGTGCACGTCTGATGACACATACATTATTTAGTCTCGAAATGGGACAATATTGTTCTTGAGAGTATTTCTAGAGTCTGATGCCAAATAAAACGAGATTGTATTAGTTTTCAATCATAATTATCCCCATGCTTTTTAAAAAAAGCGTTGTGGATATTGCAATCGCCTCCGTCCGTCTGTCCGTCACGCTATCTCCTCCTAAACCATTGGACGAAATCCAACCAAATTTAGTGTGTGGTTTGCTCACATGAATGGGGCGTGCAACAGCACATTTTTTTGGCCCCGCCCCCTGGGGTGGGGCCAAAAGGTCAAATATCATTAAATTTCAATTACAAAGTCAATTTAAAAGATTTTTAACCCAATTTTGTGTGTCTTCTCACACATGAAAGATATAAAACATATCAGACGGGATTTTCATTTTTCGGCCTGGGTCATGCCCTAGGGGTCGGACTCGGGGGTACCGTGGGGGGTTGGGGGGGTCAAAATTTTTTTCCCGAAATTCAAACAGATTTGGTGTGTGTGTTTCTTACATGAATGGCACACGCACCGTGCCATTTTTTGGGTCCCTGCCCCCTGGGGCCTTGGGGAGGGGCCAAAAGGTCAAATATCATTAAATCTAAATTACAAAGTCAATTTCAAAGATTTTAAAACAAACTTTGTGTATCTTCTCACAAAAGAAAGATATAAAACATATCAGATGGGATTTTCATTCGGCCACCTGGGTCATGCCCAGGGGTTGGACTTGGGGGTACCATGGGGGGCTGGGGGTCAAAATTTTTTTTTCCGAAATTAAACCAGATTTCGTGTGTGAGTTACTCACGTGAATAGCACATGCACCAGCACAATTTTTTGGGTCCCGGCCCCCTGGGGCCTTAGAGAGGGGTCAAAAATTTAATTTTCTGAACATGGTCATGTGGCATATCAAATTAACGGGGATGGGCAGTAGACCAGGATACACTGAAAAATTTTAACCTACTATCAAAATGGTGACCTTGGGATGGGGTCAAAGGGTCAATTACCATAAGATTTCTTCGAGAGTGTGGGGATTTGCGATGGCGCGCCATTGTATGTGTTCTAGTTAGATGGATAGTTTTGACGTTTTATTCTGAATGTCAAATCAATGCTGTTTTAAGTAGCTTAGAACTGTGCGTATGCCTATGACTCGTTTGATTTGCGGAGAACAGACTTTTTAAGTTCAATAGTCAAGCTACACAAACCATCAAAATTTCAAAAGATTGTTCTTGAGTAGAACCCATTACGTCAAAAAGGTGTTTTCATATATGTTTTAGGTCAAATTTCACTTAATGTTTTTTTATGTTTCCTAACTTAAGTTGTCAGGAAAAGTGCACACAATTATTTAAGACATGTAACATAAAAATTCCAATGCAATGTAAGATAACAGCTTTTGAAAACTCGTTGCATTTCTTTTTCAGTTTGGTATATATGACTTCTTTCTGTTGTGGTATAAATGACATCGTTTTCATGACTTACAAAATTAAAGTAGATGAATTATGTCTTTTATGTCTGAGATGTGTGTGGATATGATTTGCTCTTGTTCTTGTTGTCTGTATATTCCTCCAAACAATGGGAGCACCACCCGAGGAGTAAAATCTCACTTAAAAACTGGATAAAAGATGATCTAATATAAAAAACAATCAACGAGGGCAGCGACTAGCCACTATTCCCTTTGCTGTAGCTGAAGTTTCTTGACATGTATCTTGTAGAAAAATTCACTGGATATATGCTCAATTCTTGGAATCACATTATGAACATCTGAGTTGACACATATAATAAAGTCTGGACACACTAATATATTCTGTATATTCGACCATACTGCTGATGGACAATGACCGTGGACATTGGTTCTGTGCGACAATGTCATTTCAAAATTCTTAACTCACGTACATGCTTGGTGTAGATTGGTTTGCTCTGTTCCCGTCTACTGTGTGGTACATGTCAAGTTATTGACTGCGACACTTTGAGCAGTCTCGATGACGTAATCTTTTGTCCAAATTTTGACACAAATAGATTTGTCTTATTTTAACTGTTTGCCTGCTAATGGCAGCTCATAATCTTTTCAAAACAATTTGAACTCAGATCAGACCCCAACCAAATGCCATTCCCAATCTGGACACACTTGTTCTAGTGATGTTCTTAAAATATAGACCTGAAAGCAGATGACAAAAATATGCAAACTTATCAAGCATGAGAAAAGTTACAAATAATAATGTCAGCATCATAAATCCTTTTATCTGGAGTTCATAAATATTGAAAATACCACCCGCTTTGATCTTAATCCTTAAAACACAAATCATACCTTTAGCAGTCTACTTACAGTTGCTCCATATTTCTTTACTGAATTTAAAGCTATGATAGTATCTCGTATGAATCATCTGCCAGCAGACAGTTCACTTGAAACACCATCCTTCATTTTTTGATTTCTAATACAGCAGCAAAATTTAAAACTATATGCTTTTTGAAGATGGCAAAACATTTGTGTTTACATTGAGGAATATACTATAAGAATGATGAATGCAACAATTTTAAAATGGGTTTATGATAACAAGTTATGGAATACATACGAGGCAACGGATGTAAGTTTTCCAGTGGGCAAGAGGCAGTTTTTTTTTTAAGATTAGGGTCTTTCTCTGTCCCATCAGTGAGGCTTGTATGGGGGTTTTAGGGATACAGGATATTTGCCATTTTACTTCCAGGGATATAGGATACTTTCCATTTTACTTCCAGGGATATGGGATACTGTGTTTAATATTATTTGGGTTACTTTCAAGGATATTGAATATTTTGGAAAATTAATTTTGGGGATATTTGCCAGTTTATAAGGGATACTTGCCTGTTTACTTCAAGGGATATGGGATATTTGGTACCCCCCTATACAAGCCTCATCAGTTCTGTCATTGTATAAGAGATATTTTGACACCAAAACCTAGCTATTTTTGGAGCACTGACACGTTGCATAGATACAATACACACAGGTATTCGTTGCTTTCCTTTGTGGTTGAATATTTGACAATCCAATCAGCATCAACCATGTGACTTTGTTGAGCACTGTCTGTATGTCTCCAATTGTAAACGTTGGTCCATCCCAAACTCAACGCTCATAGTCCATCGCCAGTATCTTCGTCCTTCAGTAGACAATGCAGGCACCTTGCATCAATGACCTTTTTTGACACACCAGCCTGCACATCCATGCAGTCTGATCAGCACCTTTGTTATTGGCTTCCTGGAAACTACAGTAAAACCTTAAGCAGCCACGCAAAAATAGATGAAAGGAAGGTCTTTATTACAAATATAGCTTAATGAAGGTCAAAAGTATTGCAGAATGCTCCCCTTGGAGCATTCTGCAATACTTTTGACCTGCATTAAGCGATAATCGGTCTTGAAAACCAATTGTGGTCTTCTTTTTGAGTTATCGCTTAAGACAGGTTTTACTGTAGTATTATAATAGCCACACTTACTGCATGTGGAATTTCAAAATTCTAACTAGCCTTTGTAGCTGAGCAGACTGGCTTGAGCCTTACTTGGTTACAAACCCCGCTTCAAGGCCAATATTATTCTCAGTTGAATTGTAAGAAATGAGCCGCGGCATGTGATTTCCAACAATGTGGCTGATTGTGGCATTTTGAAATGTGTAGACTCAGACGAGTCTGTGCCGCCCCCTTTTAAGCTTAGAAACTCCAACTGATGTTCAGTCAGTAGCTTAACACTAATAGAATATTCAAGCGACTAGCAAATGCTCTGACCAGACTGCGCGTATGTGGAGGCTGATCTAAGGTTTTGCTGGTCGCGCATACCACATTGTTGGAAATCTCATGTCACGGCTCAAATAATATTTTGTAGGCTAAACAGAAGTATGAGAAAGCTGAGCGCCGTAAAGAACTATCCAAACAGAGGGGAGAGGATACCTGGATCTTACCATCCGTTGAACAGAGACTGGAAATGGAGAAAAAGGTACCTTTATAGCTTTTAATAAGACACTTTTAGTCCGCTGGTAAATGGGGAAACAAGACAGATCACCAACAAGACAGTTCACTGACTAGTGGTTTGAAGAAAGTTCACAGACAGAATTGAAAACAGTTTGATGACAGACAGTTCACTGACAAAATCAATAAAGCCTATCAAGATACCGTGCATTCCTTACTATACTATTCTATAATCAGTTCCAAATTATTCATAATTACCGATTATATTTATGGGTTACAGTTAATTTAACTGCAAGCAAATTTTTGAGTCTTCAAAAGTGGTAAACTGAAATTAATTCTGTCAGTGAACTGTCTTCAAAATGTGTCTTGGAGAAACTACATGTACAATGTAACATGATGTATCTTGTTCCTGAAAAGTGACAATACCTGAATGGCTCATGATTAAGGCTTAATTTGGGGGAAAATGTTTGCCTTTTCCTACTAAAACAACTGTTTTACCTTCTACCCAAAAACTTTTATAACCTTTGAAGAAATAAAAAAAATCATGTCTGCCTATTGAGCAAAGTGCTTTAATCCTGACCTTTCCTTCATGAATATTCATGCTAAGCTCCTCCCACTATGAATAATCATATAAATAAACTCAATTTGTATATAGAACAAAAAAATAATTTGTCAGGTCCACTAGTGGAGGATCAAATCCAATTTTATTTCCATAAGCAAACTGGGTAGACCCTGATCAGGCAGCTCTTACAAGAGCTGCCTGATCTGGGTCTGCACTGTTTGCAAAAGTGTTAAAAGGCATCTCTATGAGTTAAAGGGTTAAATTTTGTCCAGTATTAAAGCAGACCTGAAAAGTAAAACAGAAATCATTCTGAGGTTATAGATTTATAAGTTTAGAAAACTTATATTAATTTACCGTGTATGTGTAACACATGGCTCAGACCTGAAAAGTAAAACAGAAATCATTCTGAGGTTATAGATTTATAAGTTTAGAAAACTTATATTAATTTACCGTGTATGTGTAACACATGGCTTAGATAAACAATTTCTTTTTAGCGTAAAATTGTAAATATAATCTTACCGATCAGTTATAACACATGTTTGGCACAGTTCTTTTGAGAACCCACAACATATGTTTTGGATGAGAAAAAAGAAAAGTAATTATTTGGTATGCACTCTTAACTGAAGGCTTGTGGAATTGCATTCTGACAATTTTTTGGCTAAGCTTATTTCTGGGATTCTAAGTGACAATTTTTTGGCTAAGCTTATTTCTGGGATTCTAAGTGACGTCATTCACAAAATAAATAAACAAAAAAATCTACCAATCTACCCATATCTAAAACCACCTATGGTAAGTTAACAAATATTTTTGGAGCATGGTCAAACTTTAATACATGTATTGGGGAGGTACATTATCAGTTTCAGAGTCGCAAATTCAGCAAGGCCACAATAAACTCTTTGCAACCATAAAGCTGACAAGATACCTCCCCCTACAGGGCCCCGTAGCACAGTCAGTAACGAGTCCAATTGCAGATCAAGGTGTCTCGAGTTTAATCCCAGCCCGGTCCCATTCTTTCATGGAATTTGATCATGAAATAATTTCTATGTTTATTCTCCTCTTTCTGCTTATTCAAGAAGAGTTGTTATCTGAGTTACAAGCCAAAGTTTGTGCACAAAGTACAAGTACAATGTAGGCTTACCCAAGAAAAAGTGTGGTTATGGTGAACTAAACGTCTCAAAATGACCATAGCTGATGACTGGGATGTAAAACCTCAAACCAAATATACAAAAGAAAAGATACCTCCCCAAATAAAATATTGTATCTACAAGTATGCTGGTGTACCAGTTTTCATGGCTTATGCATGGGTATACATTTCTTAGCTGCAGTTAATATCTATAACAGGATAATTAGTCCTGACTGATTGTTGGCAAAAGGCATCCGTATTTGTGTGTAACTCCTCACACATCCAGGTTTTCGCAAATATCTGGCAAATTTCTCATCTTTGAATGATGCCAAATGATAGTTTTATTATAATCACAAAGTTTGTCAACCATTTTTCACTGAGACAACACTTCAATCACTATAACTATAAGATACTGCTAACATTGTTAGCATTCAATGTTAGCTTTCAATTAATAATAAAAATAGCGGCTGTCACATTCTGTGCGTGTATTCTGTTTTACTATAGGAGCTGAAGCATGCCAAGTCAAAGAAGAAGAAGAAAGAGAAAAAAAAGAAGAAACACAAAGAAAAGAAGAAAAAGAAAAAGGAGAGCTCTTCTGATTCAGTTTGTATTTCAGTATTTCCCTGATTTTTTCATGCTCTTTTATTGCAAGACATGTACTTATTGTTACCCTTGGGTATGTCTGTGATAAGGTTACAATAGATAATCTGACATCTGAACTCAGGGAATGCCCTCATTAACGAAGTTTAAGAGTCCCTGGGAATTCCATCTTCTTCCTTTAAGGGTTCCAAAGTGTTACTTGGGGGATGCTGGGGGGTCAAAACTTAAATTATTTTGAACATGGTCATGTGGCATATCAAATTAAGGGGATGATCAGTAGACCAGGATACACTGAAAAATTTTACCCTAGGATCAAATTGGTGACCTTGGAGTGGGGTCAAAAGGTCAAATACCATTAGATTTATTTGAGATCGTGGGGATTTGCAATGGCGCGCCATCTAATGAGTTCTTGTCTTTTTTTAAAAGAGTGTAGATCCAGTTCAACTGGTTACTCAGATGCCAGCTGATCAGGATTCACATTGTTTTCCACTCTGCTTGCAATTATATGCTAATACTGGGACATAAAAAGTAAATTCAATGCATGCAGCTAGTCAGCTACTTAGAAGGGGTCCAATGATACGGATGATGCTACTGCACCTATAGGTTATTAAAGAAATGATGATGATGATGATGATGATGATGATGATGATGATGATGATGATGATGATGATGATGATGATGATGATGATGATGATGATGATGATGATGATGATGATGATGATGATGATGATGATGATGAAATAAGATGAAATCGTGGAGGAATGTGGTATATAAAAATCCAGCACTAACCCAATTATTAAAAAAAAAAGATAAACAGCTATTAAAAGTGTTCATAATTTTAGAGCACCTTTTGTATGTTTACAGAGTTTTGATGATTCAGATGATGATGCACCGCAGTGGGTAGAGAAAGGTTCAGAGAAAAAGAAAGATGACAAACCTGCTATTAAAGGGCCAAGACTGGAGGTATTTACCTAATAAATTGCTCAAAGTAATAGCATAAACCATCAGGGTTCAGTCGAATACTCAACACTTGCCAGCTTCCTAAAATACTATGATCAGCCTTTAGTTAAGAAGAGTACATAACAGAAAAATAATTTTCTTATTTCTCAACCAAAACATATGTTGTGGGTACTCTCAATCAAAACATATGTTTAAACTGATGCATCAGAAAATATTTACAATTTTATGCTTAAAAAACCTGTGGATAAGGGATTTATATAGGAGTGTAGTCGCAAGGGCCAGTCCAGCTTACCAATATTATGTCACATTGGCTAATTACACTGAAATAGACTATAAAATAAACAAGGGAGCTATCGATTCCTCTCATCTTTTGACAGCTCTTATCACTGTTTTACGTCACTGATTTGGAAAAGAAAGGTGCTGTTGTATTCTGAAATGATTTCACTCTTTAACGAAATAAGTGTGAAATTGAATCTTTGGCTGCTGGTCAAAAATGAGAAGTAAATTCTTGAAAACATCCCACTGTTCACAAGGTTGTCCAAATTATCTGTTCTGACATGCATTTAATGAGAAATTTTGGAGTTGGTAATGGAGTTACCCCAGAAAAATGGTCTCTTTTGAGAGGTAGAAAACAGCTCTACCACTAGCTACTTAGCTTCTGACAATAAACATGCAGATGATGCAGACTTTCTCATTTTTATTCGCTATCGGTTAATTTTTCTTCCATTAGTCATCCAATGATAGCAAAAAGTTATAAGTGAAGTGAATTTTTTTGCATATGTGCTGGATTTTTTTCTTTATCTCCAAGAAAGAGATTGCAACCATACTTGGATAACTCTTACTGGAGGCCCGGAGCTAAGAAAGGGTGGATATTTGACGATGATAAAGGCTTTACAAAGTTATATATGTCTTGTGATTTGATGTAATTTTCAGAGGGAAAGTTGGATGGAAGCTCCACTTGATTTAGTACCTACCATCTCTCGTCAAGATCTGATCAGTAAGAGAAAGCAAGAGAAAGAAGAGCTGGACAAACAAAGAGCTCTTTTAGATAAGGTACCATAGTTTGATAGTTATACCCTTTCTAGTTAACCCTCAGCTGGCCAGTCAACATTTTTGTTGTTAGCTCCTGCCGTCGGCTTATTCTCTTAGGTAGCCTATATTACAAACAATATGGACCCAGATCAGACAGCTTCTTGGGAGCAGTCAGATCAGGGTTCATATTGTTTGCTTCCATGAAAAAAAATCTAAGGAGCGCAGTGGCTCAGTGGTAGAGTGCTTGACTTAAGACCGAGAGGCCGCGAATTTTAACCTTACTGGCATAACTGCGTTGTGGTCCTTGGGCAAGACACATTTATCTTAGCTTAGTACTGGTTCAACCCAGGAAGACTCGTCCCTGTTTAAATGAAAGATTGTTGATGGGACATAAAGAATTAAATCAAACCAACAAACAAAACACTTTTGTTGTTAGCTCCTCTAGTCTGCTTATTCTCTTAGGTAGCCTATATTGCAGACAATTTGGACCAGGATCAGACTGCTCTTTGGGAGCAATCACATCAGGGTTAATATTGTTTGCTTCCATGAAAAAATCTATATTTAGTCTGAAGTGCTCTTGAATACATGCAGCAGATGTAAGAGCAGACAACCTTTACAGGACAAAAAGAATAGTAGCAGGAGAAGGATTAACACAAACAGTAATGTAATTGAGCCACGACATGAGATTTCCAACAATGTGGTATGTGCGACCAGCAAAGGCTCAGACCAGCCTGCGCATATGCGCAGTCTGATCAGAGCCTTTGCTAGTCGCTTGAATATTCTATGACTCTTAGGCTACTGACCGAACATCATTTGGAGTGGCTAAGCTTAAAAGGAGGCTGCACATGCTCGTCTGAGTCTACACTTTTCAAAATGCCACATTTTTGGAAATCACATGTCACGGCTTAAATGATATAAGAAGAGGAACAGTTCTATGCTCCCCTTCATCAGCCCCCTCCCATACACACATACACACACCCCTCCCCATCCTCCAGGACTAACTGAAGAGGGGTGTGTCAAATTTCCTTTGGTGTGGATCCTGTCTTCATAGTTTCTTGTTCTCACACTATCTATTGAACCAGTCCTACTGACTAGTCAAGTGGTTATGGTACAGAGTTTACAACCAAAAGGTCGTGAGTTTGAGTCCATGCATGCTCTGGTAGAGCAGTGGCTCAGTGATAGAGTACTTGACTCACCGGCGTCTCTGCATTGTTTCCTTGAGCAAGAACATTTATCCTTGCTTAGGGCTGGCTCAACCCAGGAAGACCCATCCCTTTATAACTGAAAGATTGTTGTTGGGATGTTAAAGAATCAAACAAACAAAACTATTGAACCAGTGAGTGGATTTTCACCTAACTTGCATACACACATGCTTTAGAGGGGAAAGAAGTGATTAGATTTTGGTGACCTTTACCAAATTTTCAAGGACTTATCTGCATATTGAATAATATTGAATAACTAAAATTTTGATAAAAAACTTGTCTGCGCTTGAACAGGGTGATTTAGTCTGGCCAAACTATGTATTATATCATTGGGACACAATAAGCAGTTGAATAGAATTTTATGACCTTGGCCTTATTTACAAGGTCACCATTCTGTAATGAGTGTAAAAATCAACTAGTATGTATGCATTTTCTTTCTTTGTGAATTTTGAGCAAAATTGCCTATAAATATCGGCAGTAAATGGAGTATTCCATAAAGATTATGATCTGGACTTATTCATTCCAGTGGATGATGAATTATTTGCTTTAGAAAGCAAACCAAATAGTCCCAGAACCTGTAAGTTTGTGCCAATTGCCTCAGTCATTTAGTCCCAGATCCTATTGCTTACATCTTAAAAAGAAGCAGAGCTGATGAATATTGTAACATAGAAGTGGAAACAAGCTTAAAATGGCTGAAGCGACAATGTTGATATGATGGCGCCACAAATCACGTGGCTGCCCCAGTGTTACTGGTTACTCTTTTCATGCTTTTTCTGGCATTAAACACATAAACATGCTTCACTCTTTTTATGCTTTTGTAGTCGTCTGCTGACTTTTTTCAGAATCAACTTTTCCAAAGAGTTCTTTCAGGAACATTATCAGAAAGTTAAACGGTTTGGATTGTGGTCAGGACCAGCATTCTGTTAGGTCCTGATCTGGGTCCAAATTGTTTGCAAATGTTATCAGCAGACAACAAAAACTGTCACTAGCAAGGAAAGAGTTAATAGAAATCACAGTGATTTGATATAGCACTACTTTGTTCAGCCTTAAAGTTTGATTTAAATTTTTCAAAATTTTATGGTAATCATAGCTTGTCTTTCCATTGAAACAAGCTGTTCACTTTTATAATATGACATTGTGTCTGGGAGTGATATAAGGGCATGTTTTAAAAAATCAATGAAGTCCATAACAACATTGTGTACATAATGACAAAATCTTGACTTTTTCATGCCAAAATGTGATTTCAAAGTAATTTTATGTCATATAGTAAGTAGAATCTAACATTTGTGCTCTGGTTTTATTGAATTTATTAAACTTGTTGCAAAAAAAAGATAAAGTGCTTGGCAAGCCTCGCATTTTAAACTTTTGCTAAACTCACTTAATAAATTCAATAATACATGAAAACTCGTGTAAGATCCTCTATGTAAAACATTGTATGCAGAGAGTATGGCATGTTAACTGGAATTAGGTATATTTTTAGCCAGGTACACATGCTAAGGAACTGAATCCATACTGGAAAGATGGGGGAACTGGCTTGCCTGAGGAGGAAGGGTCAGAGGCCAAACCAGCAACAAAGGCTTCTGGGATAGGAGATGGTGGACTGGCATGGTTGAAGAAGTCTTATCAGAGATGTGTTGAGCAGGCGAGAGAGGAGGGAAGAAGTCTGGAGGAACTGGCAGCAGAAAGATGGGGTGTAAGTATAGCCCAAGATAAAAGGGGTTGTTACAAAAATGCAAAGGAAGGGCAATAACTTGAAAAAATAAAAGGAGAATGACTTGTTTTCAACACTTTTTCAAAGTGTTGAAAACAAGTCATTCCCCAAAAATAAAAGGAGAATGACCCCTTTCTCAAAGTGTTGAAATAAGTCATTCCCCTTTTATTTCATATTTATTCTAAAATCACACTCTTTTTCACATAACCTCTCTAAATTACAAGAACTTGAGAGATTATAGTTTAACTGTTGTTATTGTTATAATGGAATGAAACAGTTATGTCCTTTGTTGAATCATATAACTATATATACAATTTAGTAACTTTCAACATTTGATTTTTGTTAAGTGAAAAAATGTGTATTATAATGTGCTATAGTATTTAGAGCTGTTAATCATTGGAGCTCCCATTAGTACGCAAGAAAGCAAGGAATAAAACAGCGAAAGTCATATCCTACAGTGTAGATTGGGCCATTTTCTTGAATGATTAAACAGATGTTCCCATTACTTCACTGAAATTCTGATTTGAAGTTGCACAATCTGATTATACAATGATCAATATATCTGAAAAGTACCAATGTTGAAAATTCAAACTACCCATAATTCCAAAGAATTCCTGCAGTCCCTGGCACTTTGAATTATCATGGTTTTACTGTATAAAACAAAAAATGTCTATTCTCAGTGTTTTCTGTCAAAGAATAAGTTTTTGTTGCTTAAAAGAAACATCTCACAAAGAAACATCTGCCGGGCAGCATAGCGCAGTCAATAACGTGTCTGACTGCAGATATGTGTCTGACTGCAGATCCAGGGGAAGTGAGTTTGATCCCGGGCTGGTCCCATACTTTAGTGGAGATTGATCATGAAATAATTTCTACGGCCATTCTCCTCCCTTCCCCTGATTCAAGAAGGATTGCTGTCAGTTACAAGCGGAAGTATCTACACGAAGTACTGGTTAACCGCTTAGTCAAGCTTGCCCAGGAAAAAGTGTGGTTAGGTGAACTGACCATCCCGCCATGACCATAGCTGTTGACTGGGACATTAAACATCAAACCAAACAAATAAACAAAGAAACGTCTCAATTCTTTTAACAACCAAAACATATGTTGTGGGTACTCAAAAGAACCGTCTCAAGGAGACGGTTCTTTTGAGCACCCAAAACATATGTTAATACAGATGGGTAAGAAAATATTTACAATTTTACGCTCAAAAATTTTGTTTATCTATACCGATGGTAAACTAATAAAACCTGTTTATAACTATGTCCTATTCTCTGGTTCCAAGGTCTCCTACATTTAATTGGAATTAGCCAGTACTTCCAAGCAATGGAGTTCCGATTTTTGAGGGGGTTTTACTGAGTTTTCTATATACCATATTTGACATGCTCTTATATGCACATACCAAGTAATTTCTGAGCTGTGAATCAATGTTACAGTAATCAGCTTCTGATTTCTAATCAGTCCAGTAGTTCAATTTCATTAAAGATATAGATTTTATGTGTGCATGAAAATAGTGTGGATCCTGATCAGCTGGCTGCATGAGAAGCCAGCTGATCTGGATCTACACTATTTTCAAATGTGACAATTAAAGTGTGACAATTAAACACATTCTGATAATCCAGTCTGATGTTAGTTGTTTATTCTTTTTTTTAATCCCAAATACCTTTCCTTTCAAAAGAGTTTACCTAATTAAAAAAAAATATATGCACCATGTGCTTATTAGGTCAATTAAGGTATCATGCTAGTATGATATCTCTTTTAAATAAATGTTTAATATTACAGTCACTTCAGAAAATCCAAGACATGATGCGGGAAGCAGAAGCTGTATCAGGTCAAGGTCACAGAAGAAATGAAAGGTCATTTGATAGGCCTGCCTTTAAAAGAGACAGATTTATGAAGCCTGGTGATACAAATAGTGACTCTAAACATAAAATAGACAAAAGAAGATCTAGTAGATCGAGATCTAGGTCACCTGGTAGACATTCTTACTCATCAAATAAATATAGGTCAAGGTCACCCTTAGAGAAAAGGTCACAGAGACACTCTAGGTCAAGATCAAGAGAAAGGTATAGGAAATCTGTTTCAAATTCTCCTGAGCACAGTTCTGGTTATAGTTCGTACAGAAATGATAGAAAAAGACAATCTAGGTCAAGATCTAGAGATAGACACAGAAAATCAAGGTCAAGGTCAGGAGACAGAGATAGACATAGAAAATCAAGGTCAAGATCTAGAGATAGATATAGATATAGAAAAAGATCCAGATCTACATCAAATGAAAGAAATAAAAGCTATAGTACCTCATCAAGCAGTAGTTCAATGAAAAGTAGGTTTATGAAACCAGGGGAAATGAATGATGATAATGATAGATTGTCTCGGAAGTCAGCATACACAGATAAAGTACCAGCTTGGAAAAAGAAGGAATTTCAGAAGCCAATTGAGAGTGAGAGTTTAAAATCAGAAGAAAAGATTGAGAGAAGAGAAAATGAAAGAGAATCAAGGGATGAAAGGAGAAACAGAGATAAAAGAAGAAAATCATCTTCCTCATCTTCAGGTAAATGATTCCTGCAATCAGTAATTGTAATTATCTGTAGAGTAAAACCTGTCTTTAAGTTTCACTCTCATAAAGACCAAAAATGGGTTTTCAAGACCAAGTATAGCTTAATGCAGGTTAAAAGTATTGGAGAATGCTCCAAGGGGAGCATTCTGCAATACTTTAGACCTTCATTAAACTACCATTTGTTATTAGATTCTTTGTTTTGTCTATTTTCGAGTGGCCACTTAAGACAGGTATTACTGTAATTAAATACAATTTTCAAAGTAATCATATGTAATTGTAATTATGGTTTGACTCAAATACATGTAATGTAATTGTAATAATTACTGAAAATATTTAAGCTGTTATTATAATTACTTTCAAATATTTATTAAGTACATTTGACTATTTACTAAGAAAATTTGATCATCACTAGCAACTAACTGATGACTTATCATAAATGGCATTATTTAATTCAGATTATTAAGAAAAGGTACACTGCGAATAAATTAAAGATAATATTGACTTTTGTTGACAACAATAAGAGCAAACTTTAAAGATTTAGGCACTTTCATGATTAAAATCATTTTTATTCAGATGTTTGAGATAAAGGTGCATTGTTTTATATTAAAATCAGATTGATTTTTTACACACACAAATAAAGACTTTAAAATACTGCAATAGATGTTGAAACATGGTATAAGGCAGTGTTTAGGCCAGGTCACACCATTGAGAGATTGGCCCTTTTTTTTCTCAAATGACACATGAAAAATAAAAATAATGGGTCATTTTGACGCATCAAGTTTTTTTGTAAAGGTCGCAGAGAAAATAACGCTCTTTTGTCAGAGCTTTAGCTGCTTGAATATGCAAAGTTCTGAAATAAATGAAGGCCCAGACTATACATTTGACCTCTATCCAGACAAGATACTGTAAATTCGGAAATTTTTGCGAGGGTTTTATTTGCGCGAAACTTCGCATATGCGAAGTTTCGTGAAAATAAAATCCTCGCGAAATGGTGAAATCACTCTGTCGTTTACTGACATAGATAAATCACGTCCTAATCGCGATTTTCCATGTCCCAAATATGTGTTTAAACTCTGTTTGCAAAAATAAAATTCTCACGAAAATTTCCGTATTTACAGTAGCTGCTTATGCATGCTTTAAAAGTGACTTGAGGCATATGGGATAAGTACCAAAGTCTGAGACCAAAGTCTTGTACTCTTGCCAAATTTATTTCTTTCTTTGCTGTAGGAGCCACTTTTGTCGTCTGCTGATAATCTTGATACACAGTTTCTAATAATTATTAAAACCTATACTGAAGGCATTTCAATGTCCTTTGCCCCATTTATTATTAACCAGATTCAAGTGATGATAATGACCAATCAGAAGAATCGGACGCTAGTGAAGGTCAGAGTTCAAGGTCACCAGAGCCAGCAGAGATCAAAATATTGACAGAGAAAGAAATGAATGAGCTGGGAGCTAAAATTCTTAGAGCTGAAATAATGGGAAACCAGGTAATCTAAGAATTTGTACATAGGTCTGGATAAACAATTTTTTTTAGAGTAAAATCGTAAAAAATACTTACCCATGAATTTTAGCATATGTTTTGGGTGCTCAACAGAACCATCTCATTGAGATGGTTCTTTTGAGTACCCACAACATATGTTTTGGTTGAGAAATAAGAAAATTATATATTTCTGTTACAAACTTTATAGAAGTGAATACATGTTTGTAGGACAGAAATAGCAATGCAGATCCAGATAAGAATGCTATTTAACCCTTTTCATTCTTATGGATCTGCAGAGCACAGTGGCTCAGTTGGTAGAGCGTTAGACTGGTGATCAAGTGGTTGCTAGTTTGAGACTCACCTCCAGAGAAGTCACTGTGTTGTGTTTTTGAGCAAGACACTTTATTTCCTGCTTAGTACTGGTTCAACCCAGGAAGACAGGAAATTGTCCTGACATAACTGAAAAAATTGTTGACTGGGATGTAAAGCAGTGAAACAAACAAAAACTTCCTATGGATCATCCCATAATGATAGATATAATAAGTATGGAGTTGTCCATTTTGAAATTTAAGGGCTTGCCATTCAAATTTTCCTTAAAAATAATGTATTTCCATCCCTGAAAATTGTTTATCTTAGCAAACAGCGCAGACCCTGATGAAATACCACCTTATGTGTCATTTCATATAGGTCTTCACTGTTTGCCAAGGTACCTGTTTACCAGTATCCAAAATGGAAAGGGTTAAAGCCGAGCCCTGTATCGCAGTAAGCATAGGTCCAGTTAAACAAATTTTTAGCGTAAAATTGTGATTATTTTCTTATCAGTTTAAACATGTGTTTTGAGTGCTTAAGACGTTGAGACGGTTCTTTTGAGTACCCACAAAATATGTTTTGGTTGAGAAATAAGAAATATAACTTTCAGTTACGCACTTTTATCTGGGGGGCCTGAGTAGGTAGCCAGTCTGATTGCTGATCCAGGGGACCTGAGTTTGATCCCGGCCCTGTCCCATGCTTTTGTGGAGATTGATTGTGAAATATTTTCTAATATCATTATCCTCCTTCTGTTGATTCAAGAAAGGACAAGTAAAAGCAATATGTGCACTGAATACTGGTTTAAAGCTCTTAATCTAAACTTGCCCATGAAAATGCAGGGCATTTTCTGCCCTTCTCTAGGGGCCGAATTTCGGCCTCATTCCCAATCGAAACTAGCCACCTTTTTTTCAAATACCATGTCTGTTTTTCCCAATTGAGATTGAGAAAAGTAAAAAAAAACAAATCTCTGTTTTTAGAGACCACTTACTACTTATGAGAAACAATGACCCATATCAGAATGATACTTACACAATTGTGCTTTAATTTTATAGCTGCCATTATACAATCTAAAATAACTTGATTTTGAGGATATATTTTGCTACCCTTATTATGTTTTATATCGTTAATTTCTCCCAATTTTGCTGTTAAGTCGATCTTTTTTTCCCAATTTCGACCACGAGCCTTTTCCCAAAATTGCTGGAAAAAGCCCTGAAATAGTGTGGTTAGGTTAACTGACCATCTCAACATGACTACAGCTGTTGACCGGAATGTTAAACCACAAACCAAACAAAAGGGTTAAGAGAACTTCCAATCATAACATTCTCTATTTATAGCCCCTCTTTAAAAAAGGGGGGCTATATAGGATATCGGTTGTCTGTCATTCCGTCTGTTCGTCTGTCCGTCCGTTTGATAGTTAGTCCGTCATATTTTAAGGACTCAATAATTCGCCTCAATACCATAAGGACTCAACGAGTTGTTGCCGCTGCTGGTTGCTGTTACGATTAGAGGCTCTGTTCTGAATTGACATTAAAAAAAAATACAAAAAATAAAAGTGAATGGCAAAGATGCCAGTTTTGTTGATATTTAACTTGCATTTTAACCATAAGACTGAGGGATTTTTTCGATCACCAGGAGCTTGAATGTTAATGATAGCTCTTTCAAGCAAGCGGCTGTGTGATCCCCATGACGTGACGTCACAATTTTTATAACGTTAAGTCACGACATAATAACGACTTGAGCCAAACGCCAACTGCCTCATGCATCGTCGCGCCTTTGAAAAAGAGCAGCAACATGAGATTTCCAACAATGTGATATGTGCAAACAGCAAAGACTCAGATCAGCCTGCGCATACACGCAGTCTGATCAGAGCCTTTGCTAGTCGCTTGAATTTTCAATGCATGTTATGCTACTGACTGAGCATCATTTGGAGTTTCTAAGCTTAAAAGGAGGCTGCACAGGCTCGTCTGAGTCTACACTTGTCAAAATGACACATTGTTGGAAATCACATGTCGCTGCTCAAATTTAAATCCTGTTCAAGAGTCCCAGTGCCTTTAAAATAGCTTGTAGGATTATTTTATTTCCTTATACTCAGAGCAAAGACAATTTACTGAAACACTTTTGTCACTTTTCATAAGGTGTTTTGTGCCAGGTGTGGTACTAATTGTATTTCTTCCTTACTTTTTATACTCACACGAGTACCGACTCACAAGAAATACTGTATACTGTGCTATCCTCTCAGATCAAATAGTGGTTGGTTGCCCATTATGTGTGCCTATTTCATATTAGAATTTAACCAAATTTTGTATGTGCATTGATATTGACATGATCTAGCTTGGGATTGTTACACATTATTTTTAACAAATTTGTACCAGAGTCATGGCCAATGATCTATGCAGCAGAATTACATTTCAGCTGAATATCTTGAGAACAAATTGACAATTCACCAAATTTTATGTATGCATTCATATTGACAAGATCTAGGTGGGAATGCTATTTTTTGCTTATTTGGTTCATGGCCCTTGTTTGACGTCAGAATGCGTTCCTGCTCAATGTCTTTAGATTTTCCTGCATAAAAAGCACTACAGCGGGGCTATAGTCAGATTCTCTGACGATTCTAGTGGTCATTCCTAGCCCTTTTATTTTGACACATCCATATATGAGGCTAAGTTATGAAAAGCAGGCACTGCATCGACCATATTTCTCACAGTATCTAAAAATTGTATACCCCTACAAGGAAGTGTTGTAGGGGACATACATGAATCCGTGTCAGTTGTGTAGAAATTAAAAATATCATCCTACCTGCTGTCCCTATTTTAAAATGTCATTTAACTTGAAATATACAAAAAAAATGTTTTCAGCATTTTAGATTGATATATATTATCAAATGAAGTCGCGTCTGGGAGTGAAATAACGCCATGCAATAAAATCGATAACCACTAGTGGTTTATAGATTTACAGGAAACATGATGTCCATTACAATGTTGCGTACATAATGACAAAATTATAGAGTTTTTACGGCAGAAATGAGATTTCAAAGTAATCTTAATGTCATGTAATGAATAGAATCTAACATTCGTGCTCCTGTATTATTGAATTTATTAAACTTGTTGCGAAAAAGCGTTAAAATGCTCGGCAAGCCTCGCATTTTATCGCTTTTCTTCAACTAGTTTAATAAATTCAATAAAACATGAGCACTTATGTAAGACCCTCTATATATACTGACGGACTTTAATTACGCAACACTAACTTCCCCTTATATCTTCCAAAAGACTGTTGAATGTAAAATTCCTTTGCTTCGATAATGTCATCATGAGTTGGCTTCTTCAGCAATCACTTTAGTTTTAAGTGTACAGCTAAATTGGACGACGTTATTTGCTCTGTGTGAATTTAGCCTTTTAAACATTTCTTAAGTAGAGGAGATTTTAAGCTTTTGAATGAAAAGGTACACCATGAGAAACGTCATATACGCAAATAAGCTGTATCGCAGAACTGCCAATCAATGTGAGAGTAATTCCTCGATGACTAACAAAGTCCATGATACAAATTTGAAGCTTCTAGTGTTTCTTTATTTAAAGAAGTGGGGAATCATTCTTTCATAACATTTGGTCACATGAAACAGCTGACCCCTATCTTAAAAAGTTTACATTTTAATGCATTAAGTTCATCTTAGTTGGACAAGTTTTCCATGTTTTACTAACAAATAAATGTTCTTTAACATACAATCAAAATTATTGTTCTGCCTTCTTTTTTGAGACATAAATGAAAGCTGTTATCCAAGTGTTGCGTTTTTAAAGTCCGTCAGTATATACATTTTTTTTCATTTCACTCTATGAAATAAAAGTCGAATTTTAGATTATCCTCTATATATTACTAGTGTTTCTTATTCTTAATACAGACTCAGGTTGACAAGTTGAAATCCCAGATGGAGGCTGCCAGGAAGGTTATAGAGACTCAGAAAGCATCAGGAGCTGTCTCAAAGCCAAGAGAAGTAGACCAGAAACAGTCCAAAGAGGATGAAGTTGTGGTGTTGACACGTACCGACAGGTCCGGCATCTCTCGTCCAGTGCCAGAGAGGCAACATCCTCAGGAGGCAAAGGGCGGAAGAAGAAAGAAGCCAAAGGTGAAAATACTTTTGTCGTCTGCTGATAACCTTTGCAAACAGTTTGGGTTCAGATCATGCCCATCAAAATGTTGGGCCTGATCTGGATTCAATCTGTTTGACACTCTGATAGTATTATATATTTCTGAAAGAATATTTTGAAAAAGTTAATTTTGAAAAAATCAGCGGACAACCAAAATCATGCAAAATTACACAGCATGGGAATTGAATTTAAATCTTCATATCCAAAAGTTGCAGTTTCTAAACAGTTATACATATTATGGGAATCTGTCTTAAACAATTTTCTGTCTTTGCATTGACAAGTATTAGACCCATGTTTTTTGTAAGATTTGAAAACCAGGGTGAGGGGGGAATATTTTTAATGGAGTGAATTTGTGTTTAACATCCCACCAGCAGCTGAGGTCATATGGAGACAGGGCCACAGCTTAGAATCACACCTGACAGAATGGAGGAGGTGGGAATCGAACTCGGGACCCCTGGTTACAAGGTGATTGATTTATCTACTACAACACTGCGGCTCCTCTATTTTTGATGGAAAGCAAGCTTAAATTTTAAATTTTTCATGTGAGGAACAGCCGTTTTAGAGCCTGTTTTAAGAGCCTGTTTGCTTCCTTTGGCAGCTCCAGGAGCACAGGGCTCCCTAAAAGGCTCCCAAGCCGCTTTTGGGAGCCAGGAAGCCATTTTGGAGCCGTGTTCCTCGACTATATAAAGTGCATTAGTGCTCTACAAGCGTCACTTGACTATTAGAGTCAACCCACAACAGGTAAATCCCCTGAAGAGTCTTCATAATTATGGACGAAACCATGGTCGGGTTATCGTAAGCCTTATTGCCAAGAGCAAGACCAAAGAGCAAGTCCACAGCCTTGTTTAAACTGTCTGGGTCTTTGCAGCCATTTAACTTATCTTATTACTTTATCTAGACGTAGTTGGTTTAAACAGGGCTGCAAGGCCTAGTTTTCCGCACCGAGGAACCCCAGAAAACAGCATGAGCGTCTTCAGTATAAATGCATAAGCATCATGTCTCTTACCATGGTGGATCAGCACCATATCACCATGGTTTCCACTGACAACATGTGCAGAAGGAGACAGGACTAACCCAACGCCAAAAGGCGTTTTCTGCACCATACAGAATTCGCTTATGGAGCTGATATTGGGTCAGAGATGTGTTTAGATTAGACGTCCGCCACCCGCAGTCATTTTCCCTATATTTATCTTTCTTGGCGTTGATGTCTATCCAAACACATCGCAGGGCAACACATGTCAATGCTCCACAGGACCAATCTACATGGTGTAAACACACCCAAGTGTAATAATTTTTAAACACCACAAAAGGTGCCTCATAAATATTACAAATATGCTGTCTAAATATTAGATTGGTTTAGCGTCACTGTTCTTCATAAACAAACCGTACCAGTCTTGAATGACCAGTCTTGTATTCAACTGTCTACGTTGGTTATGTCTGTGTTGGCCATCTGAGGCCACATCAGGCAATTATATGGTCTTGGAAGCCGAGTAATGGGTGGCAAGCTAAGACCACCCACTCCGGGAACACCAGTCCAAAACAACTGCCTCAAACCACGCTGCTGACTCTATACAAGCTTGAGGTGGCATAAAAACAATATAGTCATTTTGTAGCGATCTTAGTGAGCACATCTGCTGTCTTATCACTCAAAGCGGCTCCAGAAGCCCTCTGAAGTGGCTCTCTGAGTCACCTGAGGAAGCAGCCGTTTTAGAGTCGGTTTTGAGAGCCTGTTTGCTTCCTTTGGCGGCTCCAGGAGCCCAGGGCTCCCAAAACGGCTCCCAAGCCATTTTGGGGAGCCAGGAAGCCATTTTGGAACACAAGTCTAAAATAACCACCTCAAACCACACTGCCTACTCTTCAAGCTCCAGGTGGCACAAAAAAGGTACACTCCTTTTGTAGCAATCTTAGAGAGCACATCTGCTGTCATAACTCTCAAAGCGGCTCCAGAAGCCCACTGAAGCGGCTCTCTGAGTCACATGAGGAAGCAGCCGTTTTAGAGCCAGTTTTGAGAGCCTGTTTGCTTCCTTTGGCGGCTCCAGGAGCTCAGGGCTCTCTAAACGGCTTCCAAGCCACTTTTGGGAGCCAGGAAGCCATTTTGGAGCCGCTTTCTTCGACTATAGCGTGTTAGTCCTCTCCAAGCATGACTTGGCTATTAGAGTCAACCCAAAACAGGTAAATCCCCTGAAGAGTCGTCATATAGACAAAACCATGGTCGGGTTATCGTTAGCGTTATTGCCAAGAGCAAGACCAAAGAGCAAGTCCACAGCCTTTTTTAAACTGTCTGGGTCTTCGCAGCCATTTAACTTATCTTAAATTTTAAAATTTTACACTTCTTTTGTCTACATAAAATTATCCTCTTCATCCTAATTGAATAGTTGGGGGTTTTCAGAAATTGGTGTGGGGACGATTCTCCAATTCCCCTGCCTAGAAAAGACACTTGTAGGTTAGAATACAATGTGGAACTTGATCAAATGGCTTTGAAGAAGCCAGCTGATCTTGATCTACAGTGTTTTAATAATAGGATATATTAAAGTTTAGCATAGTAAGAGATGGTTGTGTGTCATCATTGTCATGAAGTTTCCAAAAAGTTGAGCATGGATTAATAGGAGTCAAGGCCACCTCCCATAGTACCTTACTATCAAGCAAAGTATTATTGGCAATAGATTACCCATTAACAAAAAACATGTATATTCAAATTTTACTGATCAGCTGCATGATGGACAATGAGAAAATAAAATATCACTATAGTTTCGTCTCAGAAACAGACCAAATATCATAAAATATGGCCTCCCACTGGTTCCTGCTCTTTAGTCCATCATTGTATACGTTGATATTTCATTGTATAAACATGTGTATTGTGTATATTCTTGTATATTTACATTTTCAAAACAAGCCTTTAATGAATCTTTAGATTTTTGTGACCATTCATAACCTCATGAAAGACATACCTATGATTGACAGCTGTCAGGCTCACTTGCCCGTGCAATACGCTTATAACATCAAATTCATTCACCAGAAGTGACACTGATGTTGTGATTGACAGCGAGCCACACCTGATTCACACATGCAAAACAAGCCTCTTGTTTGCTCCATTGATTGTTCGCCTTCACACTGGCTGTTCCGCTTTTCCGTTTTACACTCCAACAAAGCCTTTAATATGATAACATATCAAATAAAAACTGTTTTGTTTCCTAAATTATAAATAAGTTCTGTATATTAGATATTGATAATAAAATGTAAATATAAGCAATAAACTCAACTTTGGGTCTGTTCATGGAATCATGAATACTTTGGGTCTCTTTCAAAGTTAATGTGAAGCCCAAAGGGCTTCACTTACTTTGCAAGAGACCCGAAGTATTCATGATTCCAAGAGGATTCCAAAAATGGAATTTATTTCTTAATTATACTGTATTGGACCTTATAAGCACAGGGCATGCAAAAAAAATCAAAACTTCTTTACCCTCTTTTAGAAACAGTATATATCCTAATTAGCTGGCTTCTGATGAAGCCAGCTGATTAGGATCCACACTGTTTTGTCACAACTGCTTCTAGAAGGGTGTACCATAGGAGTTGAAATTTCCATCCATCAGTCTGTTAAACAATTTACATTAATGTGTTCAGTATTGGATAATATTATAAGCAGATGGGAGCAGAGGACAAACATTGTTACTGGTGGGAGAAGGGTTAACATTACTTTACAGGTAGAATACAGTAGGGTAAAGTCGGGTAAATTCGGACAATCGGCTAAATTCGGAGAGCGACCTTGTTTGTTTCATATTTTGATTATTGGAATAAAAATAAATTAACTAAGCAAACAGTGAAATCCTGATGCGACGGCTCATAAGGAGCCGATCTCATCTGGATTTCCACTGTTAGCAAATGTATGTCCGAATTTACCTGATGTCAGAAGTTACCAGACTTTACCCTACTTTATGCTATTTTATAGGTTGAGACACATACTGGGAAAACAGGGGAGAGAACCAAGTACTTTGATGATGATGACAAGTTTGATCTTAAAACAATGGTAAGTCTGTAAAAAGAGACTATGTTTATAGTAGGGCTGGCACGATTAATTGAAATATCGCTTAATTGATCGATAGACAATAGAAAAATGATTATTGATATGACAATTAAATAATTGGTTACTTTCAATGGATGTTCTGTTCGTTTATTCAAATGAGATTTAAGCCTAATTGTCTCATGTGATGTTTTGTTTCGACCCGAAGTGCCTTCTCGTAATCAGTAGGTGAGTAGAAATTGCTGTAACTAAGTAATAAAACTCTGTACTCTGCAGAAAAAATATACTTGGGCTTCTCTGGTTTAACGTAGCAAACAATTATAAAATATTCGTCAGATAAACAATCTAGTATGCAAGGATTTTTCTCCACGGTAAAATTTGAGTCTAGAAGCTTTCAATTTTACCGATGATTTACATTGGGTCTTATTTTACACAATGATGTTCGTGGCATGCATACTTGACTTCCTCTTGTATTACGTCACACAGTTTGACAACAACAATGGCTGACTGTGAGCTTAATTGCCAATTAGCAAGTCAATTTTCTACCAACAGAGTGGATGAAGACTTGTTTTGAGCAAAGGTGCCAACTTTAACTTGAAACCTATTGTGTTTGAATAAATAACACACGCTATTAAGTGTTGCGTAGCAATTTGATGGGGAAATCAATTTCATTGACCATGCAAAAGTTGTCAAAACATTCCGAGACCATCTTTCAAATTTTGAGCGATTACTAATAGGTTATCAATCAAAATTCAAAGACTGATTATCGATTAGCATTTTCGCGTCAATTAGCCAGCTTATAGCAAAATAGATAAACTGCACTCAGAGCAGTTTGGACATATCCCCAAGTTGATTTGAGTCATTGGTGGGCTCATGGAGAAAGCTTGGGTCCTTAGCTACCCTTTGAGCACAAAGCAAAGGCTCAAATCAGACTGGATGGATGCCCAGTCTAACATGAGTCTTTGCTTGGGGCAACTAGAATTGTCAGAGGATCTGACTATAGCCCCACTGCAGCGCTTTTTGTGCCTGTAAAAAAGGCCAAGTGTGCATAAAAATCCCATTTTTCTTTATCAAGGGTCATAACTCTGCTGCCAATTTGCAAAAAAATCCCCTAGATATTGTCAATATCAATGCATATAAAAATTTGGTAGAATTCTGTCTATTTGTTCTCAAGATATTGAGCGGAATCAATCAAGGGCCATAACTCTGTTACTAGTTTGGTAAAAATAAAAGGTAACAATCCCATCCTAGATCTTGTAAAAATCAATGCATATACAAAATTTGGTCAAATTCTGTCCATTTATTCTAAAGATATTGAGCAGAAACAAAATTCTGACATAAATCAAGGGCCATAACTTTGTTACAAATGTGCGAAAAATGACGCTTAACATCCCCTACCTAGATCTTGTCAATATGAGTGCATATATAAAATTTGGTGAAATTCTGTCAATTTGTTCTCAAGATATTGAGTGGAAACAAATTCTGATGGCAATCAAGGGCTGTAACTCTGTTACAAATGTGTGAAAAATGATTTGTAACAATCCCAACCTAGATCTTATCAATGTGAATGCATATATAAGATTTGGTGAAATTCTGTCTATTAGTTCTCAAGATATTGAGTAGAATCGAAAAAATTCAGACATCAGTCAAGGGTCATAATTCCATTACATATGCGTAAAAAAAATATGTGTAACAATCCCAACCTAGATCTTATCAATATCAATGTATACACAGAATTTGGTGAAATTCTATCAATTTGTTCTCAAGATATTGAGCGGAAACAAACGTATGAAGGACGGACAGAATGACGGAATGACAGACAACCCAAATCCAGTATACAGTCGAACTTCGATGGCTCGAACTCGGCGGAACTGTCCATTCGAGTTCGACCCATCCATGTGTTTGAGCGATACCTAGCCTGACAATTTTCAAGTTGGTTCATATGTACTTTATGTCATCACGGACACCACGTTTTTTTTTCACCAAAGTTGAAAAAAAACAAACGTGACACCTGTCACTGATTAATAACCCTTTGCACGCCAGAGTTAAAATTATAAGCCGCATGTGTTAGCATATGAACCTGTTTAAAGTAAATGCGCGTATGCGCAGGCTATCGAGTAAGCTGTACCGTTTGTCTTCTTGTGGGTGAATGTTCCTGTTAATGTGTCGCTACAGTTTAAGTTCGGTTGTTTATCGTTTTCCTTTAGAACAATAAAGAAAAAAAGTTTGTTTCTTATTATTTATTCACAATGTGCAAGTTTCAATTAATAACAACGAATAAAAACATGAAAAAAGACAAACTCCCCAGGATGTTTACAACAAAGACGCAGACCAGACTGTACCGCCGCACAATCTGATGCCAGTCTATATCCAGCCAGGCGTTTTTTACTCATTTTGACACGCAAATTCTTGATTACAAAACATCTCATTAATTATTTTTAATCATTTTCGGCCACCCTACTAAGTGGTGACAAGTGAGAACTTACTCAATTCTTCGATCTGATAAATTGTCGCTAATTGCTTCACACATTCCGCTCGTCAGTGTAAAATCATCATTGTCACGGAGCGCTTATGAAAATAATAATGAACTAAAATCAAGCATGTGATTGATTCATCTTTTAAAAGAATTATTTGGTTCGAGCCATCATAGCGTTTTTACATGAAAAATCGCCCTGCAGACTGTGCTTTGAGTTCGAGAGTTCTAGCCATCGCCTTTCGAGCCTGGGGTGTATTTTAACATTAAATGTATAGGGAAATTGCCAGGACCGAGAACGAGTTTGAGCGATCCCTGGTGTTCGAGACAGGCGAGTTCGAGCAACCAAAGTTCGACTGTAGTTTCCCCTTTTCAAAGTGATGCTATAATTAAATTGCTAGTTTTTTCATTCACTGGCACAGGTTTCTTTCTCAACCTAAATTTACTTTGTGGCTAATTAAAAGAACCCTCTTGACCAGACATTTTTTAGCACCCATGAAATATGAGTCAGCACAAGAGACTTTGATACTGGTGGTTAAGAGTGTGAACCAAAAAAATATTTTCTTATTTCTCACCAAAACATAATTTGTGGGTACTCAAAAGAACTGTCTTAATGAGACAGTTCTTTAGAGCACCCAAAACATATGTTTTAACTGATGGGTAAGAAAATAATTACAATTTTACGCTCAAAAATTTTGTTTATCTAAACCTATGTGGGCTAAGGGTTAAAGGAGGCTTTGCACATATGCAATAAGAACCAAAGTTTCATAAGCTGGAATATATGTTTATACTGGAGGATACGTTCAAATTGATTACTTATCTTGAGGAGGACAGTGGCTCACTGGTAGAGTACACAACTTAAGAGCAAGGGGTCACTGGTTCAAGCCTCACTGGAGGTACTCTTGTATACTTGAGCAAGACACTTTATCCTCTGCTTAGTACTGTTTCAAACCCAGGAAACATCCCAACATGAATGAAAAACATATATTCAAGTGCATTTCAGACTAGATTTTTTCATTAAAGCAAACAATATAGACCATGATCAGACTGCTCTTTGGGAGCAGCCTGATCTGGATCCATATTGTTAGCAATATAGACTAACTAAGAACATAATCAGACAAGAGGATTGTGACTGGTGGGCTAAGTGTTTAAGGAGGCTTTTGCACATATGCAATAAGAACCAAAGTTTTAGGAGCTGGAATATATGTTTAAACTGGTGGATATGTGAATATATGTTTAAACTGGTGGATATGTAGAGGATCTAACATGAGTGCCCATGTTTTATTGAATTTATTAAAAGAGTCGGGGAAAAGAAATAAAATGCCAGGCTTGTCGAGCATTTTATCTCTTTTTCGCACCGAGTTTAATAAATTCAATAATACATTTCGATTTTTGAAAATCTGTTAACCACTATTATTGCATAAAAAGCCGTGTCGCATGCTATTGACAGCAATGTTTTAACCGACAAAAACCCATGTATTAATCAGGCAATTCACGTGCTGTTGATGCACGGCTTTTGTACTTTACATATACGCTTTCTAGGCTGTCACAAAAATTGACGTCATCAACAGTACCGTGCATAGAAATGAACGTAATTTTGTGACGTTAGGATGACGTAAGTCTTTGCTCTGAACAGGCTTTTTCAAAACCTACAAATCCATGCTTTGGCGCGCCATTATAGTAATACAAAAATGAACTTTTCGAAGCGTTTTTCTAAAGTTTTCAAGTGACAAAATGACTTTTATGCAATAATAACGATCAAACATGGTTTTCTGATACACTAACATCTGCTATACCCCTCAGGGGCCGTTAAAACCCTCGCTTTTCAGGCTTGGGTTTCAACACCATCCTCGGGGTCCAGCAGATGTTAATGCATAGAAAAAAACATGTTTGATCCCTATAGTGGTTTATCGATTTTATTGCATGGCGTTATTTCACTCCCAGACACGACGTCATATGATAAGTTAAGTTTGATTACTTATCACCTATGTTGATAATTTACACAGGTTGAGAGGGAGAAGCTTGGAACAGCGGAAGACCAGAACCAGATGTTCGCTCGACTGGCTGGCAGGGTAAGTGGTTTGAACCCTCCAACCCTCAATGTCATAAATGGATGCTTTCTATTTCTTTCTCTATATACTGCCTGACCCTCTTACGAGCATAATCAACAGGCATACTTTGTACACTCCGAGTTGCAGGATGAAAGCCTACAAGTAACCATATCTAAATTCATATCTAAAACTATATCTAACTCCACTCGCCTTGTATGAAAAACACTTGTGCACAACGTCTTGTTGATACATGAATGACATCAAGCAAATGCCAATAATCAAAAAACGCTATTAGCTAGCGTAAGTCTACATATAGGAGCATGCCACTGATCATGTGATTGTTCAATGTTACTAACAAGGTGAAATCTTGGTTTCGTCCATGGCAACTACAATAGAAATATAAATGCCAAATATCATTAACTGCACTGTATAGATCAATGGTAAATCAATACTTGCATTGATATGAGGTCAATGGTATTGGTCTCCAGTAAGCTGTATTAAGCCAAGTTCAAAACAATGTAAATGTGTTATATACATGTATCACATAGTTTATTAATAAAAATGTCATTAAAAATTTCTTAATGGCCCAGGCATAGGTCTTCAATAAGCTGTATTGGTCCTCATCCTTGACCCAGTTACAGATCAATTGAGGGCCAATACAGTTGACCGAGGACCTATTACTGGGTGGCTGGTCAATGGCCTTTGGCCTTGGGCCAATATAGCTGACCGAGGATCTATAACTGGATGGCTGGTCAAAGGCCTTTGGCCCAGGGCCAATACAGTTGACCGAGGACCTATTACTGGGTGGCTGGTCAATGGCCTTTGGTCCAGGGCCAATACAGCTGACCGAGGACCTATTACTGGGTGGCTGGTCAATGGCCTTTGGCCAAGGGCCAATACAGTTGACAGAGGACCTATTACTGGGTGGCTGGTCAATGGCCTTTGGGCCAGGGCCAATACAGCTAACGGAGGACCTATTACTGGGTGGCTGGTAAATGGCCTTTGGCCCAGGGCCAATACAGTTGACCCAGGACCTATTACTGGGTGGCTGGTCAATGGCCTTTGGCCCAGGGCAGATACAGCTGACCGAGGACCTATTACTGGGTGGCTGGTCAATGGTCTTTGGTCCAGGGCCAATACAGTTGACCGAGGACCTATTACTGGGTGGCTGGTCAATGGCCTTTGGCCCAGGGCCAATACAGCTGACCGAAGACCTTTAACTGGGTGGCTGGTCAATGGCCTTTGGCCCAGGGCCAATACAGCTGACCGGGGACCTATTACTGGGTGGCTGGTCAATGGCCTTTGGCCCTGGCCCAGGGCAGATACAGCTGCCCGATATTGGTCTCAGTTAAGCTGAATTGAGCCAATGTCAAATCAATGTAAATGTGTTATATACATGTATCATGTAGATTATTAATAAAAATGTCATTAATCAAGCGATTTCTTAATGGCTCAGTTATAGGCCTTGGGTTAGCTGTATTGGCCCTCATCCTTGACTCAGTTACAGATCAATCAAGGGCCAATACAGTTGACCGAGGACCTATAACTGGGTGACCGGTCAATGGCCTTTGACCTTGGGCCAATATAGCTGATGGAGGACCTATAATGGGATCAATATGAAATCACTTATTAACCCATATAAGCCTAGCGTCCTTTTTGTGTGACATAGGCAAACAGTGGAGACCCAGATCAGACGCTGCAGAATGCGGCATCTGATCAGGGTCTCCACTGTTTGCTTACAGAATGCTCTATTAGAATTTTAATAAAAATGAAAAATACCACCCAACGCCCCTAAAATTTGAAATAGACTCGTCCTACCGATAGAGATAGGAAAGTTCATTCGGCTTAAATGGGTTAACATAAAAGTATATTTTTGCAGGCTGCAGAGAGGACAAATGATGATTTCCAGATTGATGATGTGTTCCTCAGTAAGGCCAACAGGAAACAGTCCGAGTCACAGCAGGAGGAGAAAGACAGATCTCTGGCTATATTTGGTATGTCGGCATGAATAGAGGTATCAAACATCGTTTTTCATGCATTAAGAGATGTTAAAAACCTAGTGCAAAAAGCCTGAGGTTTTCAACACCTCCCGAGGGATCTGGGGAATATTAATCAAGGGTTTAGACAAACAAAATACAGCATACAATTGTAAATATTTTCTTACCCATCATTTTAAGCATATGTTTTGGATGCTTAAAAGAACCGTCTCATTGAGACGGTTCTTTTGAGTACCCACAACATATGTTTTCGTTGAGAAATAAGAAAATTAATATTTTGTTACACACTCTTAACTAAAGGCCTGATTAATGCACTGAAAAACAATATTTGATCATTATTATTGCATAAAAATGTGGTGGCCTGGAACGGGTGTATTAAAGGTATAAAATCCATGCATTAACATCATGTGGATGGCCTTGTTAATGCATGTGTATGTGTCAGTTGAGACATGACTGTTAAAAGCCCCTGGTACACATTTTATGCATTAATGAGCGTTATTATTTTGTCTTTAGTATGTGCTCAAAAGAGTTAGGGCTAGGGCCAAAAATTAGGCAATCTGGTAACCTGAAACAAAAAACCTTTTAATTTAGGCCTAATCTCATTTAGTTTCTAACAAACCTTCATGCATGTTTCTCTGTATGTCTCTGTATTCTAGCCATGCTTTGTCTAGGCAATTTGAACACAGATGGACAGATGATCTGATGCCACATTTTATGGCAAATTATGCATCATAACTATGCAATGTGATGTAATGTCATAAACAGCAGGCCACCACACTTTTGTGAAGGGGTAGAAACCATAAATTCAAGGCAAATTTGGACTTTAGGTAAAGAAGATTGAGTGTTAGAAAAGAAATAAATCATTCTTGTCCATGCTCAATACAGGCTCAACTGTGCTTAATACAGGCAATTAAGCCAGGACTTTAGTTGTGAGTGCGTAACAGAAATATAATTTTCTTATTTCTCAACCAAAATATATGTTGTGGGTACTCAAAAGAACCATCTCAATGAGACAGTTCTCAAAAAGAACCATCTCAATGAGAAGGTTCTTTTGAGCACCCAAAACACATGTTTTAACCGATGGATAAGTAAATAATCACAATTTTACGCTAAAAATCATGCTAATCTGAACCTATGACTACAAACCTTGTCGTAAACAGCAGGCCACCACACTTTTGTGAAGGGGTAGACATTATAAAATTTAATTCAAGGCAAATTTAGACTTTAGCTAAAGAAGTTGCATGATTGAGTGTTAGAAAAGAAATAAATCATTCTTGTCCATGCTCAATACAGGTTCAACTATGCTTAATACAGACAGTTGAGCCAGGACTTTAGTTAAGAGTGCGAAACAGAAAAATAATTTTATTATTTCTCAACCAAAACTTATGTTGTGGGTACTCAAAAGAACCGTCTCAATGAGAACCCAAAACATATGTTAAAACTGATGGGTAAGAAAATATTCACAATTTTACGCTCAAACATTTTTTTTTATCTAAACCTGTGAGCATAGCTACAATTTTTTTTTATTTTTTAACTATAATCCAAAAAAGTGTTTGAAATTAAGGATATTTACTCTGATTACATTTACTGTAGCCTAGTTGGTTATGATACAGATGACTTAAACAAAAATCTGGTTCCTGAAAGAATATTTGAAAATGTTAATTTTGAAAAAGTCCGCAGATGATATGACACCAAAAGCATGAAAAATTACCTAGTATGCAAAGAGAGAAAGAACTTAGTGTGCATGTGGGTTTATTAGGGAACTTGGGTTGAGTATGGTATCTTGAGCGAAAGGATCCTTCCTGATCTAGTTTTTCCTAAAAAAAGCATATATGTACGACAGGATCCAGACTGTCAGGGAGAGTATTGATTAAGGGTGCTCATTTATGTACAGTATGTATGGCTGGATACCCTTCTGAAAAAGCCTGGGTTTCAGAGGTGAAATGTAACAGGATTATAGAAAATAAAAGAAACAAGACAGGGAAAAGATGAGTATGGTACCTTATCAGTTACCTCTCATATTAACTGCATTGTTACACTTTGACCTGATAAACGTTGCCTATCTAACGGTACATGCCTTTATCAGGTCATCATGATGTTGCTTTTTTTGAATGACGTCGTTCATGAAGTTTAATCGGCACGAAAATAGATAGCTATGTCATAAACGCTAGTTTGAAGAGTGGACCAACTTGAAAACTGATAAATAGAATACCAGTTCACGTCTTTAGATATCAAGTTTACCAGGCGAGAACGCATGTTGAATCGCTCGGGAAGCCAAGCGATTCAACATGTATTCTCAAAGCCGAGCCTGGTAAACTTGATTCCAAAGGACTTGATATCAAAAGACACTCACCTAGTATTCTCTATTTATGTTTGGCCCTGTCATTGAACAGCTTCAGTGGTAAAATTTTATTGTCAATTTCAGAACATAAGAAGATGGCGTCTGCTCTGGAGAAGTGTCAATTTTGTTTTGGCAATGTTCCAAAACACCTGATAGTTGCCATAGGAACGAAGAGCTACCTTTGTTTACCTAACAACAAGTCCTTGACTGAAGGTCACTGTCTTATTATACCAATGACTCATGTGTCATCTGCAACAGCATGTGATGAAGATGTTTGGAATGAAATACAGGTACCTATCTATACATACAGATATTAGCCCTTAAAGCGCCAAGAAAAAAATGCATCTGAAAATGTCGTCTGCTGAAGTGGTCTGCTGCAAATAATTGCCTAACATTACTGACAAATTAAGTAAAGAATCAAACAGCGTGGACCCAGATCAGACTACTCCTATAGGAGCAGTCTGTTCTTGGTCCACACTGTTTGCAATAGAGGCTTCTTAAACATTTCAGCAGACAAGAAAAGCAGACGACTTTTGTTGCAATTGGCGCATTATGGGTTAAGTAAAAAGAGGAGCTCATCAGTGCTTGACCTGTAATTAATGGGTCTCTGTATTGTGTCCTTGAGCAAGACACTTTATCCTGTGTAAAGCACTGATAAACCCAGGAAACATCCTAACATGACTTAAAAATGTGCTGACTAGGACGTAAAGCAGCACTGCTCTGATCTGGTCTGAACTGTTTGCCTAGGCCTTTTTGGATCCCAGGTTCAAGCCTTACCAGAGTCATTGTATTGTCCTTGAGCAAGACACTTTATCCTCTATAGAGCACTGATAAGCCCAGGAAACATCCTGACATGACTGAATAATTTGTTGACTGGGACATAAAGCAATAACTCAAACAATCAAATCTTAGCCAAAAATTTAGAATATTGTAGTGTTCTAAAACTTGGAACACTTTCAAATTTAAAGAAAATATGGGTTTTCAGGGCTTGGATTCACAAAAGCTTGTCAGAATAGCAAACATGGAAGACCCTGATCAGACTGCTTCTTCAGAAGCAGTCTGATCTGGTCTGAACTGTTTGCCTAGGCCTTTTTGGGTCCCAGGTTCAGGCCTTACCAGAGGCACTGTATTGTCCTTGAGCAAGACACTTTATCCTCTGTAAAGCACTGATAAACCAAGGAAACTTCCTGACATGACTGAAAATTTTGTTGACTGGGACGTAAAGCAGTAACTCAAACAATCAAACATCAGCCAAAGATTTAGAATACGGTAATGTTCTGAGACTTGGAACACTTTTCACTTTCAGTTTCCAAAGAAAATGTGGATTTTCAGGGCTGGAATTTGCAAACCACTTGTCAGAATAGCAAACAGGGAAGACCATGATCAGACTGCTTCTTCAGAAGCAGTCTGATATGGTCTGCACTGTTTGTCTAGGCCTTTTTGGCTGGTGACTAGTGTTTGAAATTTTAGAACATTTACCGTAATTGATGCAACTTGTTAGATTTCAGTTCATCACAGTTTGCACACAAAAGTATAAAACTAGAGGAAAGTTACAAATAAAACCCTGACAGCTGGCCCCTGGACAACAGGGTGTACACATTTGAATTACAGTAAAACCTGTGTAAAAGGCCACTCAAAAACAGACAAAGCAAAGATCTTAATGACAAATGATAGCCTTATGAAGATCGAAAGTAATACAGAATGCTCCCCTTGTAGCATTCTGCAATACTTTTAATCGGCATTAAGCAATAATTCTTCTTGAAAATCAACTTTAGGAATTTTTTGAGAGTGGATGTTTTACACAGATATAGTGTTGATATTTTTTCATATAATTTTGGTCCTTTGGGAATATTGGGTTCCGACGGAAAGCAGAATACCGCTTACGCCGGTGCTAGGAGGCGTAAGAATTGTTGCACTTCCATAAGTTCTCTTGAACAGACTCAATAAAACTGAGTCTGCTGTTTTCTAATATTGTAGGATCTCTATATTTCTGAAGGATCTGTTTTTCAAGATTATTTTTTCAAGACTATGTAGAGGTTGCAACAGCTGTCGTTGTTTGGTTTAAACTTTATATCTTTGTATAAATACACAATAGCAAAATTACACGCACTTTTAAAAATGAATAGTTACAAGTTTTATACAAAAGGGATTCAGAAGGAAGTCTATTGACTTTTGTGAACTGTATCCCTGTCGTTGTTTCTGTGTGGAGTTTGGTAAAATTTCTCCCCGTGCATCGATATAGTGTTGATATTTTTTCCTATTCTGGTCCTTCAGGAATATTAGGTTCTGACGGAATGCAGAATACGGCTTAAGCCGGGGCTAGGGGGCATGAGAATTGTTGCACTTTCCATTAGTTCTCATGAAAAGACTCAATAAAACTGAGTCTGCTGTTTTCTAATATAATAAATTGTATGTTCTTTCTATTCCTGAATGATCCATTTTTCCAGATTATTTACTGTATGACTATTGGAATATACAATAAGTACCTTTATAACTTATTTGATACTATATTTTTAGTAAGAAACCAAAATGTGTATAATATGATAATCTCTCTCTTGCAATCTCTCTCATGCTGTTTGGTTATCTGCCGGCACCGGCTGATAACTGAAGTAATGTATATTGAATAGAATGAAGTTGTGCCCATCTGGGATGTTCATAAGATCACGTCTCATAGGGCGGTTTTAGTGTTAACTCTTTACCTACTAGTGCCGTCTGGGCTGATAACCTTTTCAAACAGTTTGAACCCAGATCAGGACCAACAAAATATCGGTCCTGATCTGGATCCAATACAAACCGTTTGACACTCTGATGGTATTTCTGAAATAATTTTTCAAAAAAGATAATCCGCAGATGACACAAATGCATGAAGAATGGCCCAGCATGCGAAGCTGCTTGCATCACAAGCTACTCTATTGTGTCATAGCTCTCACTTCTCACTGCAGGTATTCAGAAAGACATTAACCCGGATGTTCTCAGAGAGGGACGAGGATGTGGTATTTATGGAAACTTCTATGAGACTGAAGCATTTCCCTCACATGTCGGTAGAGTGTATTCCTATGGACAAGGAAGTGGGTGACTTGGCGCCCATATATTTTAAGGTTTGTAGTATTAACTTCTGTGGACTAAAGCATTTTCCTCACATGTCAGTAGAGTGTATTCCTATGGACAAGGAGGTGGGTGACTTGGCGCCCATATATTTTAAGGTTTGTATTATTAACTTCTATGAGACTGAAGCATTTCCCTCACATGTCGGTAGAGTGTATTCCTATGGACAAGGAAGTGGGTGACTTGGCGCCCATATATTTTAAGGTTTGTATTATTAACTTCTGTGGACTAAAGCATTTCCCTCACATGTCGGTAGAGTGTATTCCTATGGACAAGGAGGTGGGTGACTTGGCGCCCATATATTTTAAGGTTTGTATTATTAACTTCTGTGGACTAAAGCATTTCCCTCACATGTCGGTAGAGTGTATACCTATGGACAAGGAAGTGGGTGACTTGGCGCCCATATATTTTAAGGTTTGTATTATTAACTTCTGTGGACTAAAGCATTTCCCTCACATGTCGGTAGAGTGTATTCCTATGGACAAGGAGGTGGGTGACTTGGCACCCATATATTTTAAGGTTTGTATTATTAACTTCTATGAGACTAAAGCATTTTCCTCACATGTCGGTAGAGTGTATTCCTATGGACAAGGAAGTGGGTGACTTGGCGCCCATATATTTTAAGGTTTGTATTATTAACTTCTGTGGACTAAAGCATTTTCCTCACATGTCGGTAGAGTGTATTCCTATGGACAAGGAAGTGGGTGACTTGGCGCCCATATATTTTAAGGTTTGTATTATTAACTTCTGTGGACTAAAGCATTTCCCTCACATGTAGGTAGAGTGTATTCCTATGGACAAGGAGGTGGGTGACTTGGCACCCATATATTTTAAGGTTTGTATTATTAACTTCTATGAGACTAAAGCATTTTCCTCACATGTCGGTAGAGTGTATTCCTATGGACAAGGAAGTGGGTGACTTGGCGCCCATATATTTTAAGGTTTGTATTATTAACTTCTGTGGACTAAAGCATTTCCCTCACATGTCTGTAGAGTGTATACCTATGGACAAGGAAGTGGGTGACTTGGCGCCCATATATTTTAAGGTTTGTATTATTAACTTCTGTGGACTAAAGCATTTCCCTCACATGTCGGTAGAGTGTATTCCTATGGACAAGGAGGTGGGTGACTTGGCACCCATATATTTTAAGGTTTGTATTATTAACTTCTATGAGACTAAAGCATTTTCCTCACATGTCGGTAGAGTGTATTCCTATGGACAAGGAAGTGGGTGACTTGGCGCCCATATATTTTAAGGTTTGTATTATTAACTTCTGTGGACTAAAGCATTTCCCTCACATGTCGGTAGAGTGTATTCCTATGGACAAGGAGGTGGGTGACTTGGCACCCATATATTTTAAGGTTTGTAGTCTTATAAGCAGGCCTTGTAACAATACTGTATACATTAACAAGGGTATCATAGCCCTGGAATTATGATTAAATCAGCAGCATTTCTACCCTTTGCATACTGATCTACATTGTTAGAGCAGGTATTGCAAACAAAAGTTTTGAAATTTTCCATATTAAACCCAGCCTAATAAGCACACACTGAGAAATTTTATTGTTTGTGTACCCTATTTGAACTTTCATTTTCCATTAAATCCAGGGATACAATTTTATTATTTAAAATGTGTAGTTCGTTTCAAATGAATCATTCTCCATATTAAAATGGGCCAGTACATGGCATTTTGGAACTTATCACATCAGTGAGCAGCTAAGGCTCAGCACAGGCAACACAAATGTGAAGACTTGCCAGAGCCTTCGCTGCTCACATACACAAAGTATGGATGTAGATAAAGACTCGGACCAAAATTTAGACGTCTAACCCTGCTGGATACATCAGCATGGGAATTTTTAACTCTTTCCTTACTAGTGGTGACATTTTTGTAGACTGATAATCTTTGCAAACAGTTTGGACCAAGATCAGGACAGACAGAATGTCGGTCCTGATCTGGATCCAAACTTTTTATACTCTTAAAGTGTTTCTGATTTTTTTCCAAAAAGTTAATTTTGAAAAAAGTCAGCAGATGACAACAAAAGCATGAAAAATTACCCAGCATGCAAAGAGTTAAAAGATAAGCACCAAAATCTCATGAGCAAAACAAAACTACTACATACTACAGTGCAGTTACACATATAGTTGCTTGATGTGATTCTTTACGTCCCATCAACAATCTTTCAGTTAAGTAGGGACGGGACTTCCTGGGTTGAACCAGTACTAAGCTAAGATTAATGTGTCTTGCTCAAGGACACAAAGCAGTGACATCGATGAGGCTCGAACCAGCGGCGCCTCAGTCTAGAGTCATGCACTGAGCCACTGCGCTCCCTAGTTACAAATAGGCGATTAGTACTAAAATCTCAGGAAAAGGCCCAACTGCATTTTTTGTTTTCATTACAGAAAGCCCTGCAGGAGTGTGAAACAGAATGGTCACAGAATAAGAAAGTTGTAGACATCAGTCAGAAAGATATCAGGCGTGCTGTAAGTCTGCTTTACCATACCTCCTGTTGTACCAAAAATTAGGTGATACAAAACACTAAATAAGTTCCGGTTATGTTTAGTCAAATTGCTGCAATATACTGGGGAAAATGTCTGGACCAGGCTGTCATTTTGAGTTACAATAAAACGTGTGTAAAACGGCCACTCAAGAATAGACAAAACAAAGATCTTAAAGTCAAATGGTAGCTTGATGAAGGTCCAAAGTAATGCAGAATGCTCCCCTTGGAGCATGCAATACTTTTGACCTTCATAAAGCGACAATTGGTCTTGAAAACCAATTTTCGGTCGTTTTGAGAGTGGCGGTTTTACACAGGTTTTACTGTATGTGAGTTATGCATGGTCCAGTTAACAAGTCAACTGTATTTGTATTTATATACCCCAACTGGGAGCACATTGGTTTCAGCTTGTTATCTTTGCAAACAGTGCAGACCCTGGTGAACTGCTGTGTTCTGCAGCATTTTATCTGTATTTATAAAACTACAGGCCCCCTAGTGGAACCTTTAAGACCTTTAGAAACTTTTATTTTGGTTGGAATCCTTTAAACCTTTTATTTGGCTGAAAAACCTTTAATAACCTTTATTTTGATTAATAAACCTTTAATTTTTGCAAGATCAGTTTGAACATAAGAAATGGACCATAAGTATGTTGACAAAAAATTGTCTGTGACAGCTTTAGTTATTCAGAAAACTGTATTCATACTCAGACCATTGTGTCTACCTAACTTGCACCAGGGTGACTCTATAGTGGTCTGATGGTCAGTTTTCCTGAAGCTTCAGCAATAAACAGCAGAGGTCATGTCCGATGACTAGTTGATCCTAATCACATTTTCCTAGGCTTGCTTAACCCAAATTATTTCACATGTACTCAGTGCTCATCTTTCACCAGTAACTGACAACTAGTGAAAGAATGTGTCAGACCTGGGAATAGAACGGGCAAAACTCCTGAACATTAGGCTGGACGCACTACCAGCTGCAATGGTAGTCTGTAAAAGCCGGGCTGGGCTCATCCGTTGAACTCTGGGCTCAATTATTTTGGGTTCCAGTGAACAGGGTTAACTCGGGTGAAATGTGCTGATTTTCAAATGTTAATGTCTTAGGTTGTCAAATCTGAACAGTGATATCTATACAAGAATGAGACTAATGCAGATATATGCATATATTTCTAAATCTTTATTTAAATAGCGCATCAATATAAATGGGAGCTATATCCTCTGAAATTCTTCATTTACTGAAGGTAAAATTGCCCCTACAAAATGACCAGAGATGGCTTCTCCTGCTTTCTTGGTTTTCAAAATTTAACGGGGGAGGACCCTCGATCCCCCTTCCAGACCAGGAAATATGATTTATTTTTCAATCCAACACTGCATGCTCAACACAAACCTTAGGTTAAAAGTGAGGTTTTCAACTCTGGGATTAAAACAGCAAGAGTAATTTTCTATTGATTTGTGATTAAATGGCTATGTTTGTTGGCTAAGGATTTTCTGTACCCCTACCATACATTCATCTTTCATAGCAGGGATTTAAAGATCAGGATCTGATAAAAATACTCGGAAATTTTACATTAATATGCTCTTTATTCTTGTTAGAATTTCAATGAAATAACCTTTATTTTGCCTAAAATAGCCTTTACGAAAAACCTTTAATTTCATGAGAGTCTGCTAGGGGGCCTGAAACTACCTTATTTTGGCTTCCAGTTCAAAAGGGTTTGGAGTTGATCTTTTTGTGAAAGCGTTTGTTTTTCAGGAATAATTGATCGCTGCAGTTATTTCCATTACCAGAACTAACAGATTTGTATATTTAATAAATTGCTTCTTCCATTTTCAGGTTCCCAAAGGATTTCCCTATTTCTCTGTAGACTTTGGTCACCAGGGAGGCTTTGCTCATGTCATTGAGGATGAACAACGGTTTCCATGGCATTTTGGAAGAGTGAGTATTTGGTCTTGAAAGTTAATTTGATAGAACTATTTTAAAACTCTTTCCCTGCTAGAGGTCAAGAGTTGGTATTTCGTCTTAAATTTAATTTGATTTGAAACTCTTTCTTGCTAGTGATAATTTTTGTTGTCTGCTGATAACCTTTGCAAATAGTTTTGAACCAGATCAGGCCCTATCACTCTTATACACTGACCTTGGATGGCCCTCTACGAAGGTTGCTCAAATTGTTTTGATCTGTCAAAACATGGCTGCCAGGAGGTGGGGCCAGTTTTTTTTCTATATGTATAAAAAAAAGCAAAAAATCTTGTCAAACACCTCAAGGAAAATCTGTAAATAACTTGGCACATGTGATCCTTGGTGAACCTCCTCCAAGAGTGTTCAAATAATTTGAAAAACATGGTTGATAGTGATGGGGCCATTTTTCCCTAGGCATATATAGGGAAAACTAGAAAAAGGTAAAAAAAAAGACTGTGCATATTTTAAAATTTAAAACGAAAATTATAAGTTAAAAGTTGATTCCTGATATTTACATTATTTTTGTGCCTGCAATAATGACAGAATTAAGGAAAATGTTGTCTTAATGCTATCGATGTCAAATCAAATTTATAAGAAGTAACTCAGGAGATGGGATGTTAGCTGATGTTGTTTTTATTGGGTTGTAACATTACATTCAACTGATTTTGTATGGAGTGTTTTGATAAATAGGCTAGGTTTGTAAATAAAACTTTTAAACAAAATGATTTTAGAATTATAGAAAATTTTTCGAGAGACTTGTACTTTGGAAAATACCAACTTGTGCTCCACTTTTGTCTGTTTATCAGAAGTCTGCTAGATATGTTTCTCATATTCTAAACTTAAGATTTATTGAATTCTATATATTGACTTAAGGTAGATGTTCTAACATTTTGATCACTAGTTACCTGCCCAAAAGGCCTACCCAAACAGTGCAGACCCAGATCAGACTTCTTCTGAAGAAGAAGTCTGATCAGAGTCTTCCCCATCTGCTATTCTGATAAGTATTTTGAGAATTCCAACTCTGATGTTAACCAACATTTTATTTGAGATCTGGCCCTGAGGTTATAAAACTTTTTTCATGATCAACTCAGCTGAGCACGAAATTTATCCTGCTCATAAATGTTAAAATGCCAACAATTGTTGTCATTTTAACATTTATTAGAATGATAAATACAATATCTGAGAGACTTAAAGCAAGAAACTTCTTTGTTGGTATTTTAGTTTTTATGAGAGCGGTTGAAATTTCGTGCACAGTTGAGTTGAGCATGAAAAAAGTTTTATAGCCTCGGGCCAGAAAGAGAAAAGCCTACAAAATTTTAGAATATTTACCGTATGGCATCACATGACCTGTATTTCAGGAGATTATAGGAGGGATGATAGATGCTGACCACAGACTCTGGAGAAAACCCTCGAAAGAAAACTTTGATGATCAGCGGAAGAAGGTGATGAAGTTTGCTGAAATGTGGAAGCCCTATGACTGGACGCAACATATTGCCAAAACTGAATCAGATTCAGATTGAAAGCGAAATGAATGTGACCCAGGCTAAAAACTGCATCAACCCCTCTCGGAAATTACGTGAAGGTGCGCGTCAGTGCGGTGTTATTGGAAGAAATGCATTGGTGAAAGTTCAAAATTTCTGAAATCCTGAACGTTAGAAATTCAATTTTAAAACTTGCGGGATGAAGACAAAAACGAATGATTTCAAGTTTAAATGATTGATTGTGTTTTGATAATTTGAAAACTAAGCAAAGAAGCTATTATAATCTCCCTAATTCAGCATTTTGAGGCTGCCTGAAAACCTGAAAACTTTCACCCATGGAAATGTTTTGAAAATAAAAGTCCTTGTAAGGTTTGTTTGTTGAAGTGGAATAAAAAATGAAAGGGTTATAATGTTAAAAGTCAGAAATGGGCTGACAGCCCGGCAGTGGTAGGCCAAAAAGTTTAAAAACAGTACACCGACAATTTATGGCATTGGGTGACTGACTGTGTACACTGCCCTCTTAAAGGAATCAAAGATGGGCAGAAGTTCTATTTGTGATGGAATAAATGATGAATCAAATGGGCCAGCACATGAAATTTTGGTATTTAACACATACATGAGCAGCAGAGGTTCAGACATGCGTGCACAAATGTTCAGTCTTGCCAGAGCCTTTGCTGTTCGCAAACACAAAGTAAGGACATAGATTAAGGCTCAGGCCAGCAATCTAGCATAGGGCAAGTTAAGCAATTTTTTTAGTGTAAAATTGTGACTGTTTTCTTATCTATCAGTTTAAACATGTGATTTGGGTGCTCAAAAGAAGCGTCTCATCAAGACGATTCTTTTGAGTACCCACAACATATGTTTTGGTTGGGAAATAAGAAACATAATTTTTGTTACGCACTTTTATCTGGGGGCCTGATTTAGGCCACTAGCTTCACTAGATAGTTGCATAAGAGCCATAATTGCTCAAATATTCTGAAAAGGGGAATAAACAGAAATACAGAGAACCTACAAAGTTAGCAGATTCGGATTGATCCGGATGAGCCATCTCATCTGGATCTTTTCTGTACTGGATCTTTTCTGTAAAATTTATATTTGCATTTCTTCCTGTCCCAGTCACATGGGTAAAAGTTCAAAATTTCCAAAATCCTGAACTTTCGAAACTCCAATCTTAAAACTTGCAGTATGCCCACTAAATATTCACAATTTCAAGTTTAAATGGTCAATTTTCCTTAAACAGACTAAAAATAATTTTCTGTGAAGCTATTATGAACTCCCTAATTCAGGATCCTGAAATCAGGAATAATCCTGAAACTTTCACCCATGCAGTCAGCATAAAGTATCTGACCACTATTGGTTTCCAGCAAAACGCCATTTGAATGGCGTTTTGCTGAAAGGGTAATGGTGGTGACTTTTATATGCGGACTGGTTTTGTTTTTAGTTTCTGATGCATCTATCTCACATCCTGTCTTCCTAGACTGGCTCCAGTCCTTAAAGCAATTTTTCATCAATGTGTCATATCATATACTTGTAGCCAGTCTAACTTTGATGGCTTTGTTTTACCTTAAAACAATTTTTCATGTATGTGTCATATCATATACTTGTAGCCAGTCTAACTCTGATGGCTCTGTTTTAAAACAATTTTTCATCAATGTGTCATATATACTTGTAACCAGTCTAACTCTTATGGTTCTGTTTTAAAACAGAGCCATCAGAGTTAGACTGGCTACAAGTATATGATATGACACATTGATGAAAAATTGTTTTAAAGGCTGGAGCCAGCCTGTCTTCCCTGATCTCACATAGAGAGACTTGCTTTAATATAGCTCTCTGCTAAAGAAGTGCTTTATAAATGAAATATATTGAAAGAAATAACCATGAAAGAAAAAGACAATATTGAATATATCTCTTTTTGTTTTATTTTAAGACAAGCAAATGACCTATTATATGACCACATCTATATATGAAGATACAATGTGTTTCTCATCCAGAGGTCAATTTGGTCATTTGCTGATAACCTTTGCAACTGTATGGACCAATTTAGGCCCAACAAAATTTCAAGCCTGATCTCGATTCAAGCTGTTAGACACATTGATGCTATTCCGTAAAGAATTTTTTGAAACAGTTAATTTTGAAATAGCATATGACAAAAATATGCAATATTAACTGGCATGCAAATATGGAAGGGTATCAGGCTCATAATTCAAATACGCATTATGCCTTATACCTGATTCCATTTACGTGTTATGAATGTTTATTATGCTTTACCACAAAGTGTCTATCAGTTGTATGCAGTTTACATTCTACAAAATGATCGTGGTAATAATATTCCATTTGGGTGTTTTGTACCCCCCAATTTCCTGTCATAATTCCATTCCAGTAATGTGTATTTCTTATTTGCTATAACAGACAGTGCGTTTCAGCAATATGCATTCTGCATTCTACAAAATGCCTTTACGCTTGATGCCATTTAGTCATTATGTTATGTGCTTTGTGGGTTTTCTCAATCCGCGATATTAGCTCTTTCAAAGTTTCTTATCTCTCCAAATAGCTGTTATTTGCTTTCTTGCAATGCGCGTTTCAATTGACAACAAAGTCTGATTTCGGCTTTTCATGTTGTCGCAAATCGATTTATGACTGAACACAATATGCTGTACATGTATGAGACGCCTATGCTGCTATAAATGACGACAAGAATACTTCTGGGTTTTGTGCGGCTATCCGCTAGTCTCTGAACAGCCAGTAGCGGTTCTTGATCCGTTGTCTTAGCCTCTTAGGTAGATAAGTATTCCTCGTCAGTCAGGGGTGGGTCCACGATTTCTGGAAAGGGGGTTCATGTGTATAAAAATGTGGAGCTGGAACCTTGGAAAATTATAGTTTTCATCAAGACATAGGTTGTAACAATGAGGCCCTCCCGGGAGTTTTGGGGAACAGGAGAAAAGGGACATTAATTTAAGGGGAACAAAGGCCAATTTTGAGGGGAACAAAGACAATATTGGGGAACAGGGAACATAAGAAAGCAAGTTTTCGATTTTTGGGGAGCAGGGGAACAAGCCAATTTATTTCAGGGAACAAAGGAACAGGTACACCCCTCATTTCCCCCCCCCCCTCCGGGAGGGCCTCAACAGTTAAGACAAGGCCTTCGTCGGCGGTACGGCCGGTCCGGCCATGGCCAGACCACTTTTTTGGGCAAAAAAGGGTTTTAGCCGGACCACTTATTTTAGGCCGAATATGCCTTTTTGTCTGGATCATTTTTTCATTTTTCTCTTGACTTTTTAGCTTGATTTAAATTTACTCGGACATGTATATGTCTAGATAAGCAAAATTTTCCAGCGTAATATTGTGAATATTTTCTTATCCATCAGTTTTAACATTTGTTTTCGGTGCTCAAAAGAATCGTTCTCATGAGTATGAGACGGTTCTTTTGAGTATCCACAACCGGGTCCACAACATATGTTTTAGTAAAGATTTAAACATATGTTTTGGGTGCTCAAAAGAACCGTCTCATTGAGACGGTTCTTTGAGTACCCACAACATATGTTTTAGTTGACAAATAGGAACTTATTTTTCATTACGCTCTCTTTTCTAGAGGCCTGGGAATGTGTGATCATGTATGTATAGAACTGAAAAAATCAAAACAACAATCCCCCCCCCCCCCAAAAAAAAAAGCAACAAAACAAAACAACAACTAAAACAACAACAGACATCTGTATCAGAATTACAAGCAAACTGTCAAGTTTGATGCCATCGCTTGATGAGACCCACCGAGGGGTCAAAACAGTTGTTAATACATTGCTGGTGGGGGCTTCAAAAAGATGTCGTTAGCATCTGAAATGCAGCTAATGCTTGTAAAATAAGCTTGGTATGACAAGAAAAAAATGCCTCAAAATGCATTAGAATCGCTTCTACAGACATCTTGAATTAGAAAATTTTCTTGGGGCCTCCCACCACACCCCCTAACAAGAGGGGTCATTCACCTCTCGAACCCCAACCCCACTCATGCCTTCGACACTCAGAAAAACGGCTACGACGTTCCATGGCCGTACCACTTTTCAAAAGCCGACGACGGTCCTGTAAGAAGTAATATCACACTATTTTGTAGATCTAGCCTATATGAATAAAAACTGAATATTTTTTTCTCCAATAGGAAGTTTATAAAATAATGGCAGCCGTGCATGATTTGGAAACCAACGGAAGATGTTGACAACCACGTACGAGCTTCATCTCTCTCGGGATGTAGCGAATGTTAATGCATGCATGCAAAAAAATCATAACTGTTGTTCCAATGGCTTCCCATAGATTTACTGAAATATATTTCTACCACAACACCGGTAACAGTAACAGTTGTAAACAACAAAACACGTTTTTATGGTGTACGTTGATCTTTCAGTGTCTACCAGGGAATAGAGTCATTGATAGTACTAAGTAATAGTAAGTCATCTGATGTTTTATGTTTCTGTTTGAGTTTATTTATTTATTTTTTGTTTCGTATTTGCTTGGCTTACAGACAGACAGTGAATATTTTCGTGCGTGTCATAGAGTAGAACCGGGATTCATCGGACACTTTCCCGAGGTCTCCATTCAAATTCGGATAGCACCGGTTATCGTCACATTGGTTGACCGCAATATTCCATAGGTCGTCAAAGGCTTTTTTTGTTTGTTTGTTTGATTTGATTCCTTACGTCCCAGTCAACAATTTTTTTCAGTTATGTTTCCTGGGTTGAACCAGTACTAAGCAAGGATCAATGTGTCTTGCTCAAGGACACAACGCAGTGACGCTCGAACCAGCAATCCTTCAGTCTCGAGTCAGCACTTTACCACTGAGCAACTGCGCTCCGTCAAAGGCATCGTGAAAGGGAGCGTGCTTAAGCTCGTGTGGAAATTAGCCTTCTAAGTGCACAGGGTATTAAAGGAATGGACTGGATGGTCATCAGGCCTTGGGGTTTTGTTTGGTTTGTTGCTTTACGTCTCAATCAACAGCTATGGTCATGGCGGGACGGTCAGTTCACCTAGCCGCACTTTTTCCTGGGCAAGCTTGAACAAGCGGTTAACCAGTACTCTGTGCACTTTCTTTCGCTTGTAACTGACAAGATTTAAAAAGTGGATAATTTGGAGTAAACATATAGATTTCAGATAGGCACTGTCTCGGGGTCCGGTACCGGACCCCTAGACTACGGGGCTACGGGTCCGGTACCGGACACCGAGCCACGCCTTTGAGGACTGTCTCGGAGTCCGGTAGTTTGTGAAACAACTACTCGACACGTCTAGGGATACGGGGATGCGTGTCACACTATTCAAACAAGTATAAGCTTATACAAAAGGTATAAGATTTTTAACGGACAAGAGTGAAAAAAAACATAACTAGATATAATTTGTCTTACTTTATTCTTTTTATTTTTTTTTCTTATCCTTATTTTTTCAATAAGGTTTTGAATAAAGGTAATTAATGTCAGGGGGAGCTTACTATCGCATCAGTGAATTGGCGCAGGGTTTGATGTCCTTTAATTGGTGTTTGTCTCAATGTTCTTATTATTTTATTGTTGGTATCTGTCTACTTGATTATTTACCTAAAGGTAAATACCAATTTGCACTTTCATTGAAGTAAGCAAACGTTGATTGCAGGTGCATTGTTTAATTGCTTTCTTACCGGCTAATTGGTCACATAACTGTCTGTCTGTCTGTCCGCCCGTCCACCCACCACAACCACCAGTGAAACGCATGGGCCGATGGTGGTCCGAAGTTATTCAAAATAAAACAGCTTAAAACATGGGCCTATTTTGGCCCGATATAACATACTAGCATGGGAAGTTATTCACAGCGGTGAGACGGTTCTTTTGAGCACCCAAAAGCTTAAGACCAAATAAGCACACAAAATCAGACCACTGTCGAACACCAGCCAAACGCATGGGCCGATGGTGGCACGGCAATAGCATGCTGGCACAGGACGTTATTCACAACAAAACAGCTATATATGATCCAGAGGTGGGGGGGGGGGGGGCTCCGTAGCCCCTTCCCCCTGAAAAATCATAAGAAATATAGGGTTTCTTAGCAATACTGATCAGGATCCCCTGAACAATTAAAAAGCTACTAAGCCAGCAATGCTGGGCCATCATTAGCACGCCAGCGAAACGCCATTTTTGTTCTGCTGGATTATTCCAGTCCAGTCTTTGTAGCAAACAGTGTGGATCCGGATTAAACTGCTCTCCTAAGAGCAGTCTGATCCAGGTGCACAATGTTTGTCTGTACGGAGAAATTAGCCATTGACGTAAGCATAAGTTGCATTTTCCTTACATAACGACCCATATGTCGTCTACTAGTTCGTTATTTAAAGACGTCTTTGAAGCAATCAATATTGACCCAGATCTCATAGGAGCAGTCTGATCCTGGTCCCAAATGTTTGTCTGTACACGGATATTGGCCATTGACGTAAGCATAAGTTGCATTTCCCTGACATAGCGACCCATAAGCCGTCTTTGTAGCAAACAGTGTGAACCCGTATCAAACTGCTATCCTAGGAGTGGCCTGAACCGGATTTAAGACGTCTTTGTATAGCAAGCAGCTTGGACTCAAATCTGACTGCTCTCCTAGGAACAGTCTGATCAGGAACCACGGCGAAATTAGCCGTTGGCGTAAGCATTTCCATGCAGCAGATAACTCCAGCAGACGTAAATTTTAGATGCATTTCCGCGATTGAGTCGTTCAACCTATGTAGATCCATTTGTAACGTCTCTGTAGCAAATAGAGTGGACCGAGATCAGACTGTTATCATAGGAGCAGTCTGATCTTTTTCATCACTGTTTGTCATTATTTTAGATGCATTTCCGCGATCGAGTCTTCAACCTTAGGATATCCATTTGTAACGTCTCTCCAGCAAACAGTGTGGATCCAGATCAGACTGTTATCGTATGAGCAGTCTGATCTTGTTCAACACTGTTTGTATTTATGCTAAAAAATCATTTCCTTTTTGGATCATATCAGTTGTTTAAAAGAAAGACAGAAAAAAGACTCATTGTCCCAGTAGTGAGTCTCTTTGAAAGCTAATCTACACTACAGACTGTGTAAGCTCATTTGACACTACTCACTCATATCACTAATCAGCTGCCAACAAATAGTTTAATTGGTTCCTTTAATTGAAGATGAGAAGATAATTGATTTGTTACAGGTGAGTTAAGTTCTTTTTTTTTCTTTACCGTTATTATTTATATACCTTTTGTATAAGTTTAATTGTTTGAATAGTGTGACGCATGACAGTAAATACAGATTGGTTTCCCTTTGAGGATCAAAGATGGAGGACGAAGCAAAGTGAAACTTTAACATGAGGTTTTGTTGGTAAAAAACTGTTACTACATATACGTGCAGGTACGGACCCGTATCCCTAGACAAATCAGTAGTTGTTTCACAAACTACCGGACCCCGAGACAGTCCTCATAGGCGTGGCTCGGTGTCCGGTACCGGACCCATAGAATCATAGTCTAGGGGTCCGGTACCGGACCCGTAGCCCCGTAGTCTAGAGGTCCGGTACCGGACCCGGAGACAGTGCCTTTCAGATAACATATATGTATATATTTTTTTTTATTTGTCTGCGAAGTGCTGTCGTCTGCTGATATCTTTTTAAACAGGTTGGACCCAGATCAGACCCCGCTGAAATTTTGAGAATATTCTGGATCCAAGGTGCTTGACAGTGATCATATTTCTAAAAGATTATCCCGAAAAAGTAAATTTTGAAAAAGACTACAACAGGACACAACAAAATACATGCAAAATTTTTGTGGAACTGTGTTACAAATCTATATATTTTATGCATTTCTTTAACTTTTTTTTCAGGATACCGTTACTTTGGTAAACAGTAGAGACACAGATGAAATGTCTCAAAAGGCGGCATTTTATCAGTATCTGCACTGTTTGCATATGGATAGTAACAATCTTCAGTCATTTTATAGAAATTTTGACCGGTAATTATTAAACTCTTTTCATTCTGGATGCTGGTAAACAAGTACTTTGGCAAACAGGACCAAGATAAACTTATGTGGCATTTCATCAGGGTCTGCACTGTTTCCTAAAGATTATCATATTCAGGGACAACAGAAAATGGACGATTTCATTCTTTTTTATCAATACATGTATGTACCGTGTGGGATATACATCATATTCCATCAGTTTGAAAAGGGTTAACATACAAAATGCACAGGAAAATTCATCAGCATGAAAAGGGTTAAGGTGCAGATTTTATTATTTGTGCACCAGTCATTTGTATGCCCCACCCCCTTACGGCCGGGGATACCGGGGACAAAGCAGGGCTTAAGTGCCGGGATTTGACCTACGGTGTGTCCCCGCAGTGCCATGGATGTGCCAGGGTTTTAATTTCCAGCTTAATTAAATAAACCACTACTGAAAGAACTTGTCTGAAAGGTCCTCTTAACAGCGCTCCTAAACATCTACCGACATGTATATATATTTATATAAATATATATATATATATATATATATATATATATATATATATATATATATATATATATATATATATATATATATATATATATATATATATATATATATATATATATATATATATATATATATATATATATATATATGCCAATAAAAAACGAAAGGGGTGCAGCTTGGCTGTTTTGGTGGTCAATTGGCATGTTCTTCCTAAATAAACCTATAACACTTGAAATTTTCCGGGGGTGGGGGGGGTCCGGATCTCCTGACCCCCACCTCTCTATGGATTCATAATTCAAAATTCAAGTATAACAAAGGGCAATAGCTTCTAAATTATGCAAAAGAGTTATGGTTCTTGTACACTGTATCTCTTTCTCTAAATACTGGCACGATCAATCCTCATCGAGATCTATCTACCATTGAAGTTTCAAGTTGATACCTCTTATACATGTAGTTGTTGTGTTATGCTCCGGACAAAATTTCAGTGTGAAAAATAACAAAGGGCAATAACTCCTAAATTATGCAAAAGAGGGGTATGGTTCTTGTACACTGCACTTCTCCTCATCGAGATTTATCTACCAGTGAAGTTTCAAGTTGATACCTCTTATAGTTTCTGTGCTATGCTCTGGACAGAATATTCGTAAATTCTCTGAAACCACTTCACGGGTGGTAAAGCTAGGAACTACCACGTAATTGTGTTAACGTAATTTTGTTCCCAAGCCACATCCGGGATACGTTGTGGTGGTTTCCAGGCCCAAAATTGGATAAACAAAGGTAAGTATCAGTTTCATTTTCGTTTTATTTTAACTAATAAGAACGACTTATGGTAAAATCGGGCAATGTGGTTCCGTGTAAATATGTCTCGGCGTCCCCTCTAGCCCAAAATTTTTTATGAAAAATCATTTTATTTCTTTAGATGTGTGTTTCCCCACTGAGTATCTTACCAACTTTCCCCAAAGTACAGTGCCAGTTCGAAGGATTTTAGCCCATATTTGTCAAATTAAATGGAATTTGATATCATTTGACAATGAAAATGATATAAAGACCCTCAATAAACGTTCCTACACATAGAAAAAAACTGAGCATTTATAGACATAAAAAGGAGATAAAGCAAAGATAAGGACTCAACAGTAATTAAAACTGAATACCGGAGCAAAAGAAATCCAACAGGTAAACCCCGGTGGGCCTGACAACGGCCAAAGCATCAGGCCCCTACCATCTCATCAAAAGATAAGTTTTTAAAAAGTAAGTGAGTATGATCCGGAAATACCACAATCAAATACTGCAGACCAACCCACGGCACCCTGAGGAAGAGCCACAGAAAATTTATAGTAACAATACATATGTAAGACAATAATAGCAAAGCAACCAGCTTACTCTTCCTCTTCAAGATGATTGCAAAACTAGAATTGACACAAAGTAATGCATAACAAAACGAAGACAAACACAGAACTCCCACAAACAATGGGAAGTACATTAAACAATAGATCAACAACAACAGAACCACCGCCTTAGAACGGACAGCAGCCTAAGCCACTGTGGGACTTAAATGCATTTTACTAGCGCTAAATCTTCGCCCTAGATTCTGTTGTTGTTAAAACACAAAATTGTTTAGCTGGCATGGAGGCTTTCTAACTAATTAATGCAATGTATCATCTCAGAGAAACAATCAAATCAAATTAACACATTATGATGATACAAAGAAAAGGGCTCATGACTCACAGATAGTCAGAGCTAAAGAAAACCTCAAGTTGAGCTACGGTGGGCCCAGCCAACGACAAGCATCAGGCACCAACCAACGGATTAAAGCTTTACGTCAGGGCCATCATAAAGTCTGAGGCCTGACCCACCGTCGTGCAATTAAGGAGGAACCCATAGCTATCAACCGTGATTGGGTTCACAACCAGGCATGCAGACTGTCGCATGATATCCATGTTGTATCCCACTCTTTTATAACGTTTAATAATCTTTTAAATTGATCACCAAAATTAGGCTTTCCAACAATTATTTTAAATTTATAAACTAAATCACCATAAAATACAGGTTCTGATATGACTTGTTGCAGAAGAGTCTTTAAGCAAATATTGTATTTAACAATCAACTCTGAATGTCGGTAATAAAATTCAGAAAAAGCCTTACGGAGTTTATGATATCGATAACCTTGTTTTAGTAACTTAAAAGTCAAAAACTTGTTTCTATTGTTGAAGTCATCAACATGAGAACATACTCTTGCAAAACGAATAAGTTGCGAAATGTATACACCATAGGAAGGGAAGCGAGGAACACTCCATCAAGAAATGGAAAATTAACTATTTCAAAATTAAAGTCGTCCTGTTTATCATAAATTTTGGTTGAAACTATGCCATTTGTAATGGATAAGTCTAAGTCGAAAAGGGGCTTCAGTATCTGAAGGATTCGCCTTATTCAACTGAAGTTCAGTGGGATAAATCTGACTTACCATTTGTGCAAAATAAGGATTATCAAGTCTGAACCATCATAGAGTCTGAAGTCCGACCCAACGGCTTGCAATTAAAGAGGAAAGCAAAGTTGCCAACCGTGATTGGGTTGACCACCAAGCATGCAGTCTGTTGCAATACATTAATGTTATAGCCAATCTTTTTATAATGGGAAATTATGTTAATGAACTGCGCTGAAATATTATTAGAGCCAACAATCTTCTTCAATTTATACACCAAGTCACCATAGAATTAGGTTCCGAAAGTCCTTGGTGCACGAGAGATATATGTCCAATTTGGAATTTAGATATCAAATCATAGTAGTTTATAAAATTTAGAAAAGGTTTTGCGAAGTTTATGATACGATAGCCTTGTTGAAGAAGTTTCTGAGTTAACAATTTATTGCGAGTGTTGAAGTCAGCAACATAGCTAGATGCTATATCAAAACGAATGAGTTGAGAGATATAGACTCCATAGGATGTAGAGCGAGGAACATCACATCTAAAAATGGGAAATTGACAAATTAAAATCAAAGTCGTCACGTTTAATCATAAATTTTGGTAGAAGCAATATCATTAGAAATTGACAAATGCAAGTCTCAAAGCGCGGCTTAGAGGTATTAGCTTTATTAAGTTGGAGCTCTGAAGGGTATATTTGACTTACCATATTGTCAAAATAAACATTATAAATGTTTAAAATATTGTCCAAATATCTGGATGTAGTGTTAAAAGCATCAATAATACCAGCCTGCTTATCATCAGAAAGAGACATCATAAAGTCCCTCTCATAATAAAACAGAAATAAATTGGCAACCATGGGAGCACAATTAGTGCCCATAGGAATCCCAACTACTTGTCTAAACAACTTGGTGCCAAATCGAATAAAAATGTTGTCCAACAAAAAGGTCAGCGCATCACATACATTTTGACAAGACCATGCGTTATATTTTTTAGGTTTTTCCGAAGTAAAAAATGCGTTTCTGTTTCTGTCGTTACATGCAAGGAAGGTTCTTTCAATAAGATCAATAAGTTTATCTTTAATTAAAATATGAGGTAAAGTAGTGTAAAGAAAAAATATAAGTAGACAAACTGGTCGCATTGAAATCTCAAGCTAAAATTCCTTTTACATGATTTAGTAACACAACGAAGACAAATAGTGTCAAACATATGGGTGCTGTTTGCATCGAACTGTTGATATAGATACTCAGTTATTTCTGGAACAGTGAATACTATTATAATATGTGCTACAGAAAGTTAGAAAGCCTAACACATATCAATTTTCAAAATTTATGGTAATACAAAGAAATTATCCTAGTTGAATATACAGATAGTCAGGTTTTTGACAAAAACAGTTGCATTTTCATAGTAACCAGACTTTCTATCAGCTGTCACAAAACAAATTAAACTTTGACAGCTTTCTTACTTTAACTAGCGAAAACTATCGAATACTTTACCTCATGACTTTCATTTTCTTTCCTAGACCACGATTCCACTGGTTTTATTGAAGACACAACTGTAATTTTAACATTAAACCAATACACAACCATAGCATTTCGTTAAGGCACTATTGGAAGCAATCGTAATGAAACGGCCTAATGTAATACCTTGTTAGCCGGGTGTGCTACATGTATGCACGCTGTAGTTATCATTGATAAGCAAGATTTGATAATTGCATTAAAAAATGGAGGCTTTTCCTTTCAGTTGAGATTTTTGAAATGTAGATTTTTACTTTTTGACAGGCTTCCTAAATCCCCAAAACCATGAGCTTGCTCCCCAGCTCCCCTTAAATAATTACTAGTGCTCCCCAGCTCCTAAAATAAATAGCCCTTCTCCTCAGCTCCCCTTCTCCTCAGCTCCCCTAAACCCTGGGGTCTCCAATGGTTGTGCTACTAGACCAGTAACCAATATGTCTAAGGAATGAATGAAAAACTTTCTTTTTCAGACTTTCTTGAGACCAGATTATCTCCATCCTTGACCAATCTCAGAGCCTAATGGATCAAACAGTGCCGGCAGAAGATATGAAATTACTGGTCAGACAAAAACTACAAGGAATGATTCAATGCATAACCAATGGAAGAACATTTAGAATGTTAGAGAAGGTGGAAGAAACTTTGGAAATGATGCACCAGCTTTCGCAGCTCATAGACATTGGGAGTGCATTAAGTTTTGTGTCAAATGCTTTTACTCTTCTTTTGCAAGATGTTCGTCAAGATATAGGTGACGAGAATGGCTGTGAATATGAAGTTTGTATACCAGTAGAACATGGTTCTAAAGGGCGGCCAAGGTATTCAATACCCTATTCTGTGCTAAGTTTCCTTGTTGAAAATAATTTCACTGTAAAAACAATGGCACAACTTATCATGGTTAGTGAAAGCACAATCAAAAGGAGACTAAAACAATATGATCTCTGTATAGAAAACACTTACAGTGACATAACCCAAAATCAGCTTGAGAAGGAGGTGCAGAAAATCGCAGCAGAGTTTCCAGAGGTGGGCTATAGAACTGTGTCAAGCATTTTGTTAGCTAAAGGCCACAGGGTGCAAGAAAGCAGAGTTAGAGAAGCGCTGAGATTTGCAGATCCCAATGGTGTTCTTTTTAGACGTTTGTTTCTTTCTACATGTCGAATGCAGCGCCGCACCTATAACGTAAGAGCTCCATTAGCCTTGTGGCACATAGATGGGAATCATAAACTAATTCGGTAGGTTTATTTGTTACACCTCAGGCAATTTTTATGGAAGGGCATCATGGTCAAGGTTTGTTTGATTTACGCTACATTGCAGCATGCTGTGACCCAAAATGAGCATTGTGTCTATATATATGGTTTTGTATCCATCCAATGACTCTGACAGCAGGTTCCCAGGGGGTATGTCCCGCTCCCTTCAAGCCACAAAAGGCTTTATATCTCAGGGACTATTCAGATACCCTCCCTGACGTATGTAAATCATACATATTGTTGTTCCTTATGATAAGACGCATTTATTGACTCTGTTCAGGGGTCTCACGGAGCAGTCTTTGTGTAATGAAGCTCAGTTAGCATACTCTGTAACTATGAACATTTTTCGAAAAATTTTATTTTCTTTTTAAATCATTTGTAAAAGTAGAATTAAGCTATGTTTTCACAATAAAAATGTTCAGTACAGCTGAAAACTGCATGGAAAACTGAATCATCTTATCAAATAGGTGTATTTTTCTCTTGTTGGTAATTATTTGCGTCCCTCCAATAATTCTAGACCGTTGAATTTTAACATAAATGCAGTTGTTTTGATAGTGATAACTTGTTAAGATTTACGAAAATGGTAAAATGTTTACCTGAATTTGAGTATTTTTACTGTGTTCTTGAAAAATAAAAACATTATTTTTAAAATTAGAAGATCAAAAGTTACAGACTATGCAGCTTTAACGTTCACCTGGATGCTCAAGCACAATTGACTTGACACAAGTTAAGCAATGCATTTCAGACAGCGTATTATAACATTTGGCTTTTTAGTAAGTTTGATTTAAGGTTGGATACAGCTTAATATGCAACAGTAAGGATCAAACATGTTTGATTGTCTTAACATTTGCCAAGTTTCTGGAAAGACGTTTGAATATTGGCCTATAAATCGACCACTGATCCTGGCAAGGGTTAATGCATAAAATCATGTATGATCCCTATATCTGATCATTGCTGTTTGGAGAAAGATGGGAAATGTTTACAGTAATAGTGATAACATTAGTACAAACATTGTCTTTATAAACATTGAAACCTCAGGCAAGGCATTTTACACTGAGTAAACTAAAGAATGGACATTTAGCCTTGCCTTTATTTTTCAGATGGAGACTAGTCATTCATGGTGGGATTGACGGGTTTTCACGTTTGCCAGTGTTCTTGAAAGTTAGTTCAAACAATACTGCGAGAACTGTTTTAGAAGCTTTTAGACAAGCAGTTTCATGCCATGGACTTCCAGAGTGTGTGAGATCTGACAAAGGAGGTGAGAATGTCTTGGTTGCAGAATATATGCTGACTCATAGAGGTCAGAGTTCATTTATTGCTGGACGAAGTGTACACAACCAAAGGTTTGTGAGAATTGAATAATAAAATTACAGTAGTAACTGTCTTTATTTTAAGTAGATAAAATACTCAATATTAAGGATGGCAAAGAGGCTCTGGCTGATTTTCTAACAGTTAGAAAAGAATACCATTTGTAAAGATAACATTCGGCTAAAACAAGATCAGATAGGGAAAAGTTTGGTCAAAATTGAAGTCTCCAAAATCACAGAACAAGCATTTTCCTTACATAGCTTGTGCATTTAATTCTAGAAGAATTTCGTTGCAGTCCTTTTCATTAAAAAGTTACAACATTTGAATCAATCTTAGGTGGCAGATCTACGGACACTACCAGCTAAAGCATAACATAATTGTATCATTTTAATTATTGGTGTAGAACAATGATTATACCATGCAGAGCTTTGCACAAGTATTGGTTCCCTTGGATATCACTCAATATCTTATTTACAAAAATGATTTCTTTGATTCTGGCACAGAAGAAACAAGTCTATGAAAATGCTCAAATTTATCAAACATTATAAATTTTATTTTTCAAGGAATTAAACTTTCAGAAACAAATAAACCTCGTAACTTATCAAATGATTTCATTTCTTAACAATAAAGTAGTTTATCAGAGCCTCTGTCATCAAGTATTGCAGAAATCAAGTTCAGTCTTAAGTTTTCAATATTTTCTATGCACACTACAACATTGGTGACAGATGAAAAATTGCAATTTGAAAGTGATAGTTGTAATGTTCCTCATTTTAATTTTTAGCTCACCTAAGCCCAAGGCTCAAGGTGAGCTATTGTGATTGGTCTTTGTCCGTCGTCCATTGTGTGTCCATCCGTCATTTTTTCTTCTTCTTTAAACGAGATCTCCTGAACCACTGGTCCAAATTTCAAGTAACTTCACATGTTCCCTATGATGCCCCTTTCAAAACTGCATAAATGGTTCTGCTCCAATGAACAGGAGGGCCGCCAGAGCTCCAGATAAGAAATCTTTTAAACGACATCTCCTGAATCACTGGCCAAAATGCAAAATAATTTCACAGAATTGTTCCTCATAACACCCTCTACCCAAATTGCACAAATGGTTCCGCTCCGCTGAATACAAGGGCTGCCAGAGCTCTAGATAAGAAATATCTTTAAATGGCATTTCCTCCATAACCACAGGACTAAATTCAAAAAAATTTCACAGAATTGTTCCGCATAATACCCTCTACCAAAATTACACAAATGGTTCCGCTCAGCTGAACAAAAGGGCTGCCAGAGATCCAGATAAGAAATATATTTAGACAGCATTTTCTCCTGAACCACTAGCCCAAATTCAAAATAATTTCACAGAATTGTTCCTAATAACACCCTCTACCAAAATTGCACAAATGGTTCTGCTCCGCTGAACAAAAGGGCTGCCAGAGCTCCAGATAAGAGATATCTTTAAATGGCATTTCCTCCTGAACCACTGGTCCAAATTCAAAATAATTTCACAGATTTATTCCTCATGATGCATTCTACCAAAATTGCACAAATGGTTCCGCTCCACCCAACGAAGGGGCCACCAGAGCTCTAGATAAGAAATGTCTTTAAACGACATCTCCTGATCCACTGGTCCAAATTTAAGATGATTTCACAGAATTGTTCCTCGTGATGCACTCTACCAAAATTGCACAAATGGTTCCGATCTACTGAACAAGGGCTGCCAGAGCTCTAGATAAGAAATATCTTTAAACAGTATTTCCTCTTGAACCACTGTTCCAAATTCAATACTGTTTCACAGAAATGTTTCACATAAGGCCCACTACCATAACTGCAGAAATGGTTTGGAATTTAGGCACTGAACAAAAACGCTGCCAGAGCTATAGATAAGAAATATCTTTAAATGACATCTTCTGAACAACTGGTCCAAATTCAAAATAATTTTAAAGAAAAGTTCCTGAAAAGCAGAAACATGTTAATTTTTATTCTAGTACAGCAATATGCTAGATGCAAAATATATGATCTACGGACACTACCAAACATTGCAATTCTAAACTGATGAACAAATTACTAGCAAAGAAGATTCATCAGTAGTTGTATCTGTTACAGAGAAAAAGTCCCAAAGCTTCAATAAATTGCAAAAAATATGTATATTTGTGATTGAACAAGAGCCAACAGTGCAGCAAAATTAATTCTTAAGAAAAGCCAAAATGTATAACGATTCAAGTATTTTTTATAAACTGCTTAAAATAAGTGGGCCCCGTATGCACACGTTTTATGTTTATTTTACGTTAGCTCATATGTGATTTTTAAGGTTTCTTTTTAAAAAATTATGTTTCTAACACGCATATTTTAAATACAAATTTTCCAAATTTAAGAAATTTAAAATGAAACGGCATAACGTTGAAAAATGCCTACTTTTTTGGTGTATTTAGGATTGTATGTGTGCTTTATTAAATCGAAACATAGTAATGTTATACATTTTCGGAAAGGGTGGAGCAAGCTCTAAACAGTGGTTTATATTGTATTTTATTTCCTCTAAGCAGGAAAATGTTTTAGGGGTATAACTGAAGCTGATTTCATTTTCCCTATCTGATCTTGTTTTAGCCGATTATTCAAAGCCTTTTTATTCAACATTAGAAATTCACACACACAGGTCTCTCACAAGAAATGGCAAACAGCAGAGTATAAAAGTTTACATGTACCGTCTTCGTTATAAATGCTCAGTTTCCAAGGTATGAGTCCTAAGCAGGGCTCCAAATTGAGGCATTTGCTAGTACTGTCAGATTATCATATATGCAGGTATGGTGAAAAAAGCCATTCTGATCAAAGCGAACATATTTGAAATGATACTGACAAAGTCTACTTGGGGATAGCTAAATCACACCAGTTTTCAATCCAAGGCACATTGTATGTTTGAATGTTTATATGTGCTTACACATTTGAATGAACGAAAAGGGTCAGCACATTAGAAAATGGATTACAGGTATGGAATTTACTGTCAGATTTACATGTAAAACACGTTAAATCATCATAGTCAGGAAAAAAAAATCAGAAAAAGACGCTTATGTAAGAAGGTACAGGCATTTTGTGAAGAAAAGGTTTTGAGATAACTATTTGGGGTATTTTGGTATGCTGAATCCAAAAACCAATGTTGGCAAGCTGAAAAATGGCGTCTTCACTATCTAATTAGCATATTTTCAAGATGGCCGCCAAATTGAAGAAAAGTCCATAAAAATCTGTATAGTAACGTGTTAAGGATGCCAATCTGGTATAAATCAATCCAAAAACATCTTCTCATGATAAGGGGTCTTCACTGATATCAATTTATGCAATTAGGATTAAAATGTGATCAAAAGGTAATCAGGGGGGAAAACTTGAGCAAAAAATCTTGCTTCCGACTTATTTAAGGTTTTTTCATGATAGTTCATTCATATTATCTGTCCCAAAAGTGTCAGGAATCATTATATTAAGATTAGAACTTATAAAAAAATGCATCACAATGATATCACTATTGATTGCAGGAAAATATGGCGATTTAAACTAAAGTCTGTAAGTTTCAGTTAGGGTAGGGGGTTAATGTGAGTTTAAAGAAAGTGGGCCTGTACCTACAAAATAACTCGCATCTCTCATCCGCAACTCACCCTACACTGTTAAACTTGCTAGCAAATTAAAGCTTAGTTATATTACTTTCATCCGATGGAATGATCTGATATTCAGATTAATTATCTAATTTGCATATTCCACAATACTGATGAAAATTTCAGAAAAATAGGGAAAATTATAAAAAAAAAGCAAATATAAACTGAATTCTGCCCCAAACTGTCCTTGTTGCCTTATTATATCCTCAGTGATACAATTTGACAAGTCCTTTCATCCAATAGTCATATATAAAACTATCTCATTTGCATATTCATGCATATTTATGAAACATAAAATAGAGGTAAAATCACGGAATATATATTAGATTCAGGAACATTTATAAATGCAGGGAGTGAAAAGCATGTTGTATTTGTAGGATCGAAAGATTATGGAGGGAAGTGTGGACAGGATGCACATCTATGTTTTATGGATTATTTTATTCTATGGAAGATAGTGGCATTCTTGATGTCAGTAATGAAGTTCATCTAATGGCTTTACACTGCGTGTACCTGTCTCGAATACAAAAGCATTTAGACCAGTTTAAAGATGGTATCAGCAGAAGGCCCTTAAGAACAGAAGGAAATAAAAGTCCTTTACAACTTTGGATCAGTGGACAGCTGCTAGATCCCAGAAGGAACACATCAGATGTGGTAGGTTTTGAGTTCTGTTGTAACAGAACAAGAACTAATGAAAAAGAACTAATGCATCTTAACCCAGACAATATGCTAAAGAGTAAAACAAGATCAATGGCCTTGTAGTTTCCATGAGTCCTTTTAATCACATATTTCTTGAGGAGTATTTTGGTAGCCATATGTCTTAATGTAATATAAGGGTAAGTATATCTGAAGCTGCTTTAAAAATTTTGCCAAAATTCATTACATTCATTCCCTATATTTAAATTGGGCTTGATTGGCCCAGTGGCTTTTCAGGAGAAAATGTTTAAAAGTTTGACTGTCAGTGAACTTAGACAACACATATCCTTGAATATTCATAAACTTTATAAAAATAGCCATCAGAGGAGATGGCAAATCCCCCGACCAAAAAGTAATTGATATGCAGTTACAAGCAGCCAACCTAGTATATATATTTGATGTGATAATACTGAGTGTCACTGCGAACAAAAGTGGAAGGCTGACTGTAGAGACTTCATTTTTACCTTTAAATTCACAAGCTTCCTCCTATAAAGTTCATTCAAGGGAGATAACTTATAAGTCCAGCAAGGGAGAACAACAATTCTTGAATGCAAGACACCCCCTTGACCTATTATACATATATACCATATATTATCAAAATATCTCAAAGGATATTAAAGTTATTGAGCGCACAAGCTTCCCCCTATAAAGTTCATTCAAGGGAGATAACTCAAAAAACATTAAAGGAGAGCAACCATTCTTGCACAAAACACACCGTCTACACCTGATATACATGCATGCCAAATATTATCAAAATATCTCAAAGGGTATTAAAGTTATAAAGTGCACATGCTTCCCCCTATAAAATTTAAATTTCACTCAAGGGAGATAGCTCAAAAGTCCATAAAGGAGAGTAACCATTCTTGCACGCGACACACCGTCTTGACCCGATATACATGCCTACCAAATATTATCAAAATATCTCAAAGGGTATGAAAGTTATTGAGCGCACAAGCTTCCCCTTATAAAGTTCATTCAAGAGAGATAACTCAAAAGGCCAGCAAGGGAGAGCAACCATTCTTGCACGCGACACACCGTCTTGACCCGATATACATGCCTACCAAATATTATCAAAATATCTCAAAGGGTATAAAAGTTATTGAGCGCACAAGCTTCCCCTTATAAAGTTCATTCAAGAGAGATAACTCAAAAGGCCAGCAAGGGAGAGCAACCATTCTTGCACGCGACACACCGTCTTGACCCGATATACATGCCTACCAAATATTATCAAAATATCTCAAAGGGTATAAAAGTTATTGAGCGCACAAGCTTTTGTCTACGGACGGACAGACGGACGGACAGACGGACGGACGCCAGGCTGATCGCTATATCCCCCGATCCTTTTCGGGTCGGGGGATAAAAATATTAATTGCAATTCAAAGTAAGGAAGAAGGCAAAGATCAGGAATAGATGCAATCAAATCCCACACCTGACCCAGGACACCATAGAGGAAAGTGACAAAGACACAAGAAAACATCACATACAAGAGAGCCAAGAGGTCAGTCCTTTCCCAGCAGGTGACCACAAAACTGCAAGGAACAGACAAGAACTATGACTGACATGAACACAAATAACATGTAGGATCCACAAATGAAGTACCGCCTTGGAACTGCCTTGGAACAACCAGTACAAAATTGACTGGAGGGCTCTGACATAAAGCTTTAATCTGTGGGTTAGTGCCTGATGCCTATCTGTAGCTGGGCCCACCCCGGGGGCCCACCCTGGCTCATTTTGAGGTTTTCTTTAGCTTTGACTATCTGTGAGTCGTGAGCCCATTTCTTTGTTTCTAATTTCATTAGATTGGTACTCCATGATGATACATTGCAATAGTTAGGAAGCCTCCATGCAAGCTTAACATTTTTGTGCTTCAACAACAGCAGAATCTAGGGTGAAGATTTGGTACAAGTAAAATGCATTTAAGCTCACCAGTGGCTTAGGCTGCTGTCCGTTCTAAGGTTGTGGTTCTGCTGTTGTTGATTTGTTATTCTGTAAGTGTGCTTAGCCTTACTTTATGTCCACTCTAGTTTTGCAATCATCTTGATGGGGAAGAGAGAGCTGGTTGCTTTGCTTGGTTTTCTTCATGGTGTCTTGTTATTGTTGTGTGACTCTTCCTCACGGTGCCATGGTTTTGTCTGCAGTTTGTGATTGTGGTATTTCCTGAGCATATTCACTATTTTAAGCATGTTTTACAGTGCCAACCTCACCATTATTTCTGATGTGGATCAAGACAAATGGATGTTTTGTTGGCATGAAAGATCCCTAACTTAATGATGTATCATAACCAAGTAAATACAAATCGATATATAAAAAGGAGATGGAACAAAGATAAGGACTCAACATTATATACAACTGAATACTGGACTAAAAGAAATCCAACAGTTAAACACAAAATCAGGCTCTAGCCCGCTCATCGTTTGATAAGTCTTTAAGTCAGAACAGTCATAGAGGTCCCACCCGCTGACATGCAATTAAAGAGGAAAGCAAAGTTGCCAACAATGATTAGGTTGACCCACAAAGCATGCAATGAAAGAGGAAAGCAAAGTTGCCAACAATGATTAGGTTGACCCACAAAGCATGCAGTTAGTCGCAATACATTAATGTTATAACCAATCTTTTTATATAGAGAAATTTTAATAAACTGCGCATAAAAAATTACTTGCCAACAATTTTCTTTAATTTATACAGGCTTTCAAGTGCCCATCAACAGAAAAGTAGGGAAAAGTAGGGATAAAAATTTGGAAAAAGTAGTGAAAAAGTTGGGGTTATCGGTGTAAAAAGTAGGGATAGTAGGGCTTTTCCAAATATATAATTCATTACAACGAGCTGTTTGAAATAAGAAATTTCAGATTAAACTAGCAGGATAACACCTGTGACAATAGTACTAGCCGAACAGAGAGACTTTTAGGTTAAACATTAAAATTTGAGGTGTTAAGCGGCACTCTCCCTGAATGAAAATAGAAGTTAATTTATAAAATGTGAGCGAGCGAAGCGAGCGGGAAAAAATTTCTGGATTTTAACGCGTAAATGACATTTTTAAGTGAAAAAGTAGGGATAGTAGGGCATTTTCATGAAAAAGTAGGGAAAAGTAGGAGCAGATCAAAAAAGTAGGGAAAAGTAGGAAAAATAGGAAAAGTAGGGCCCGCTTCAAAGCCTGTTTATACACAAGTCATAATATGTGAAAGGATGCTAAATATGCTTAATTATCTCCCTTACACGAACTTTAAAGGGGATTTTTGTATGATATTTGATAGGCATGCATATCAGATCGAGACAGTGTGTTGCATGCACTCATTGATGCTCTCCCTTGCTTCCTGTTTAAGTTATCTCCCTTGAATAAATTTTAAAGCCCTCCATAACTCTTATACCCTTTGAGACATTTTAATAATAATTGGAAGGGTATATATACTAAACTATCAATTACTTTCATTCCCTTTCAGATATACTTTGATATTATTTGGAATGGTTATAATGAAAATCAAGATGGTGTGTCTAATGTAAAATTGATTGCTCTCTTTTGTTTTGTGTTTGAGTTATCTCCCAAGAGCAAATGTTATTAGTGAAACTTTAATTTTATATCCTTTGAGAGTTTCAAATGAAACTCGGTAAAATCTCATTAAATATATATACTAGGTTGGAAGTTTGTTACTGGTTATCATCTACTTTTAGGTCAGGGGATTTGCCATCTCCTCCGATGGATATTTTTTTCAAAATAGTCATCTTGACTAGGAAATAAATATAATTTCATAAGTACAACCTGTTGTGTCAATGTCAAAAGAATTTCAGGTTCAATAGGTAACTGTTTTATGATGAACTGTGAAAACCAACTGCAAATGACATGTGAATTGCTTTGTTAGAATATGCCTATTAAATGTGTAAATATGGTTACTAATATACTCAGAAAAACAATTGAAGGATATTAAAATTCTTTTGACTATATAACATTTGAGAAAATAATTTCCATACAAGGCATTTTCGTATCTGATAGAACCAATATGCTATTCAACAGAATGCAAAATAAAATTTAGGGGTCATTGGTTACGATAAAGTACCACATCAAATGTACCAACCCTCTTTACCCAAAGTTCACATGCCAAAAATTTAGAGTTTATTTTTTTAGCTCACCTGAGCCGAAGGCTCCGAGGTGAGCTATTAGTATACCAGTGACTCCGGCGTCCGTCGTCCGTCGTCTGTCGTCCGTCGTCCGTCAACATTTTCAAACATCTTCTCCTCTGAAACCACTGGGCCAATTGAACTCAAATTTCATATGGAGACTCCTTAGGATGGGGGAACAAAAGTTTGTTCAAATGTTCCTGGTCATTTGACCAAGATGGCCGCCATGCCCATATATGGTAAAAACCCTTTAAAAATCTTCTTCTCCAGAACCAGAAGGCCGATGACCTTGGGACTTGGTATGTAGCATCAGGGATGTGGGGCCTACTAAGTTTGTTCAAATAATGATCCTAGGTTGACCTTGACCTACTTAACGTCAAGGTCAAATTTGCTTCCTAATAGATTTAAATGGGAATATTTAGAAAAGTTGATTTTTTTGAATACTGTTAAAGCCAAAGTGATTATTCATACTTGATATGTTGATACTAATGAGACAATGGCTATAAATAAGTTTCAAAGGTCAAGGTTGACCTTTGCCCTTTCAGCCAAGGTCGCTCATATTGTGGTCCAATCTATATATTAAAACATAGTTTTCTCACAAACCATTGGCCCAATTGAGCTCAAATTTCATATGAAGACTCCTTATGATAAGTCAGCCAAAATTTATACAAATTTTTTTGGTCACATGACAAAGATGGCCGTCACGCCCATATATGGTAAAAAACTTTTAAAAATCTTCTTCTCCAGAACCAGAAGGCCAGTGACCTTGAGACTTGGTATGTAGTATTGGGGATGTGGGGCCTACCAAGTTTGTTCAAATGATGATCCTAGGGTGACCTTGACCTACTTAACGTCAAGGTCAAGTTTGCTTCCTAATGCATTTGAAAGGGAAATTTTTTGTAAAGTTGATTTTTTGAATACTGTGGAAGCCAAAATCATTCTCACTTGATATGTTCAGTCTATTTTCTATAAATAAGTTTCAAAGGTCAAGGTTGACCTTTGACCTTTCAGCCAAGGTTGCTTATATTGGAGTCCCATCAACATATTAAAAAATAGTTTTCTCAGACAATTGTTGGCCAATTGAAACCAAATTTCATATGACAACTTCTTATGATTGGTTAGCCAAAACTTATACAAATTGTTATGGTCACATGACTAACATGGCCACCATGCCCATATATGGTAAAAACTCTTTTAATCTCTTCTTCTCTGGAACCAAAAGGCCATTTGCTTTGGAACTTGGTATGTAGGATCGGGGATGTGGGCCTACCAGGTTAGCACAAATGATGAATCTAGGTTGACCTTGACCTACTTTATGGCAAGGTCAAATTTGATTCCTGATGCATTTATATGGAGAAAATATTAAAATATTCATTTTCTATAACTGAGCCCAATTCATAATACTAGTTAAACCTATTGAGACAATGGTTTATTAAGTACCAAATGTCAAGCTGACCTGTGACCTTTTATCCAAGGCCACTCATTTGGACTGCAACATACCTATCTAAACCTCTTTTCCTCAGAAATCACTGGGCTGTTTGATGGATTATTCATTAGATTGTTTAGGTCACTTGACCAAAATGTATATTTTAAAAACAAAATTTGTTCCATTATAAGCTGTAGTTGACCTTGACCTATTTTAACATTATTAAGGAGATCAGGTGAGCGCCTCAGGACCTTCAGGTCCTCTAGTTTACTGTAACCTTTACCTGGTCGTTACTTATGTTCTAATTCTGACCACAGAAAAGTGTTCATACCCATTTATCAGTAATTGCACCTAATAACGCGACAACTTCTTAATAAAAAATGCACAGATATGGCATACCCAGCCAATATGACTCTAAATTGGAAGTAAAACACTTACAAAAACTACAAAATTAGGAGCTATACCTTTGGCTGAGAGCCAGCAATGATTTTGGAGCCAGCCATTATGGAATACAAACGATATAAACAGGTTTCTATCATTTTTTAATGCTTGTGACTTTTCAGTATAGAGGGTTGCGCCATTTGGACATGTACTGTACATTAATCATTGTAGTGTGACTGAAATCAAACATTCATTTTGATTGCAGATATCAGAAACAATGAAATGCACGCATAATTGGTTTAGTTGTTATTGTATTATATGTTGGAGATGGAACTGAATCTAAATATCCTTCAATTGTTTTTCTGAGTATATGTTGTGTCACTGATCTAAAGCAGTGGTTTCTTTTAACAGGCAGATATAAGCAGCTATGGAATAGACTACGAAGGACCCATTCCAATAGATGTAGATTCGGTAGTTGTTCCAGAAACAGCCAACATACTCCAGTCTGAATTAGAAGATGAAGTACAGAATATAGTTAACAGAGAATCTGAAAACAATGGAGTTGATCTTTATGAAGAAGCTGTTAAATTCTTGAATGAACAACTATTGATGCAAGGATGAATACAGTTGGAAAAGAAATCAGATTACCTGAAGACTAAATGTGTCTTATACTGCAGTCTGCCACTTTGCCTGATGCAGTTCAAAACATGTAGACTGGTAAAAAGAAGTTTATGCATTCCCCAACTGATATAATACAGAAACATTTATAAATTTCAAAAAAAAATTTAATGGATTAAAGGTTCCATTTTCCAGTTGCTGTATCCATTCTTTTTAAGTGCCAAAATTTGTCTCAAACCATAAATATTAGAAAAGGATTGTGTCTAAAGGGTTTTACCGTATATTGGCATAGTGGCCATCTTGATCATCTAATCGTTTACATTCCTTATTAAATTTACTCCCCTCAGCTTCAGGAGTTTCCATATAAAATTTGAGTTCAACTTGTATAGTGGTTTCTGAGAAAACTATGTTTTACTAAATTGATGGGACTCCAATATGGATGACCTTGGCTGAAAGGTCAAAGGTCTAACTTAACCTTTGGAATCTATTTATAGGCATCTCATTATTTCTAACATATCAAGTGAGAATAATGACTTCGGCTTCAATAGTTTTCAAACAATCAACTTTTAAAAAAAATCCCCATAAAACGCACTAGGAAGAAAATTTGACCTTGATGTTAAGTAGGTCAAGGTCAACCTAGGATTATCATTTGAACAAACTTGGTAGACCCCACATCCCCAATTCTACATACAAAGTCCCAAGGTCATCGGCTTGCTGGTTCTGGAGAAGATTTTTAAAGGAATTTTACCATTTTGGGCATGGTGGCCATCTTGGTCATGTAACCAGGACCATTTGAACATACTTTGGTTACCTAAGCCTAAGGAGTCTCGATATGAAATTGTAGTTTAATTGGCCAAGTTGTTTCAGAGGAGATGTTTGAAACTTTTGACAAATGGACGCCAGAGTCACTGGTATACTATTAGCTCACCCATGAGCCTTTCGCTCGGTGACGGGTGAGCTATAAACCCTAAACTATTGTACATGTAATAAAATAATGTTTCATGTACATGTAAGATGGAGGAGTGTAATAGTGGGGCTAGTGAAGTACAAATAGCCATTATGTGCATATAGTGTAAATAGGTATAGTGAGCTTAATGTACCAGTCTACCTGGTTCGCATCTTTTAACCTTGTGGTTTTGACACTCGACTTGCAACCCAGGACCATTTGAACATACTTTGGTTACCTAAGCCTAAGGAGTCTCGATATGAAATTGTAGTTTAATTGGCCAAGTTGTTTCAGAGGAGATGTTTGAAACTTTTGACAAATGGACGCCAGAGTCACTGGTATACTATTAGCTCACCCATGAGCCTTTCGCTCGGTGACGGGTGAGCTATAAACCCTAAACTTTTGTACATGTAATAAAATAATGTTTCATGTACATGTAAGATGGAGGAGTGTAATAGTGGGGCTAGTGAAGTACAAATAGCCATTATGTGCATATAGTGTAAATAGGTATAGTGAGCTTAATGTACCAGTCTACCTGGTCCGCATCTTTTAACCTTGTGGTTTTGACACTCGACTTGCAACCCAGGGGTTCTGAGATCCATTCTTACTTTGGTACATTTTCTTTACAGTCTAATTTATGAACCCTCCTGCTACACTGTAATGAACCGGAGCCAATCTGCTTCAAATCCTAATGCAGGCAATGCCCCACCCTAGTGATGCTTCACATAAACTTTGATCAAGTTTGGCCATCTAGTTTCTGAGATATTCTTGTTACAATGTTGATGGATGACAGACTTAGCCTATTCTATAAGCTCACATTTTCGGCTTAGATGAGCTAAAAATCATCAGGAAAGTACACATCACTAATAGTTCATCCTTGTAGTAAGAATACAATGTCTGTAAAATATATAAAAACTAGAAATGTGTCAGTGTGACAGATGCCCCCGCCCGGGGCCATTGTATGAGAGAAAAAGTCTCCCAGATATGACCGATTCACTAATATTGACAAAAACTAGGCTGGTATTGCAACATCTCAATATGCGGACATTTATAAGAGTTTGTCAAGTTCTATCCATTCATTCTTGTATAAATAAAGAGCAGAAACAAAATTCTAAGATGATTTAAAGACCATAACTCTGTTATAAATTTGCACCGATTGATGCATAACAATACCAACCCATAGCTTGTCAATATCTATGCATATGCAAAATTTTATCAAATTCCCTTCATTCAGTCTTAAAATATTGAGCTGATATGAAATTCTGACATGAGTCAAGGGCCTTAACTCTTATAAATTTGCACATATTGATGCAAAACAATCCCAACCTAGATCTTGTCAATATCAAAGTGTAAGCAAAATCTTGTTAAATTTCATCCATTCATTGTTAAGATATTGAGCGGAAACAAAATTCTGACTTAAGTCAAGGGCCATAACTCTGATAATAATCAGTGCATTTTATCCTTAATCAAACTTGACCTGTATTTTATGATAATATACCTGTGAAATGAAATATGAAACCAATACACCAATGTTTTCAAAAGATACCGTCCGGAAACCATTTTTCTTACGGAGATCAAGGGCCATAACTCTGATAATAAGTGATGGATTTTATCCCTAATCAAACTTGACCTGTATTTTATGATTATATACATGTGTATGAAATATGAATCCAATATACCAATGTATTCAAAAGATATCGCCCAGAAAACATTTTTCGTACGAGATCAAGGGCCATATGTCTGATAATAATCGGTGGATTTTATCCTTAATCGAACTTGACCTGTATTTTATGATTGTATACCTGTGTATGAAATATGAATCCAATACACCAATGGTTTCAAAAGATATCGCCCAGAAACCATTTTTCTTATTTTTTGACGTACGGACAAGGGTGACATTAAAAATGGCGGGGGCATAAAAATCATCACTACCATCAGTAAAGTACCCTTCACTGGTACTCAATTTATGCTTATTTTTATGCCATTATGCAATACAGGTAAATACATAATGAACAATACTAAAGAAAGATAAAAAATTAATAAAAATTCAGAATGTTTTGTGAAACACTATACTTATTTTTCATTCAAATCATATGTTGTGGGTACTGAAAAGAACTGTAACAATGAGACAGTTCTTTTGAGCACCCAAAACACATGTTTAAACTCATGGCTAAGAAAATAATCACATTTTAGGCTCAAAAAGTTAGCTTAACTTTAACTTTGTCTATTCCCCAAAACAGATGCAATGGGCCAATTGATTATAAGTTAAACACGAGGGTCAAGAGGACCCTCAATCGCTCACATGAGAAACATACGTAAGGGAAACTGGATACTTGGTAGAAGATCATTCATTGATCACTTCTATGGTAGTACCTAATTACCACCGATTTCACCGAAGTCTTTGTTAGTTAGTTTTGTTGCTTTACATCCCAGGCAACAGCTATGGTCATGGCCGGATGGTCAGTTCACCTAACCACACTTTTTCCTGGGCAAGCTTGAACAAGCGGTTAATCAGTACTTCGTGCACATACTTTGGTTGTAACTGACAACAACCCTTCTTGAAATGTTCAGCAGAAGGGAGACAAATGACTGCAGAAATTATTTCATAATCAATCTCCACGAAAGTATGGGACCAGGCCAGGATCGAACTCGCAACCCCTGGATCTGCAGTCAGACACGTTACAGACTGCGCTACGCGGCCCGATCTGAAGTCTTTGTAATCACAATAAGGCACATCCCCTGGTGGCCATGCATTTTTTTTTGATAGATCAAATTTCTTCAGCTATTTTGTAGAGGGTCACCTAATAACCAATTTTGCCAAATCAATTTCAATTCTGGCCACTAATTCAGGAGTATATGATTCTTACACAGGTACATAAGGGAAACTGGCCACGCCCCATGGTGGCCATTTTTTATGTATCAATTTAGTTTTTTGTTGAAGGTCATGCAGTGATCACTTCTACCGATTTATTTTCATTCTGACCACTGGTTTTAGAGGAAAGATTTTTGGAATTTGCCTTATGCAGGCCCCCTAGCCGACTCTCATGAAATTAAAGGTTTTTTTATAAAGGCTATTTTAGGAAAAATAAAGGTTGTTTCATTGAAATTCTAACAAAAATAAAGAACAAGTGAATGTCAATTTTTTTAGTATTTTATCGGACCCTGATTTTTAAACCCCTGCTATGATAGATGATGATATGGTAGGGGTGCTGAAAATCCTTAGCCAACAAATATATAGCCATCTAATCACAAATCAATAGAATTTACTCTTGTTGTTTAATCCCCGAATTGAAAACCTCATTTTTACTGAAGGCCTGTGTTGAGCATTCTAACATTCTCTAGTCTGGAAGGGGGGGGGGGTGTCGGGGGTACTCCCCTGGAAAATTTTGAAAACCAAGTAAGCAGCAGAAGCTATCTCTGGTCACTTTGTAAGGGCAATTTACCTTCAGTAAATGAAGAAATTCAGAGGATATTGCTTCTATTGATATTGACATATATGGTATGCAATTTTAAATACAAGATTTAGAAAGATATGCATCTTGTGTGTAGATATCACTGTTCAGATTAGAACTTAAAAATCAGCTCATTTCACTTGAGATAACCCTGTTCATCTGATCCCAGAGCTCAACAGATGAGCCCAGCCCAGCTTTTACAGATCGCAGTTGGTAGTTTTTTTTGTTTTTATTTAATTCTTTTATGTTGCATCAACAATCTTTCAGTTATGTAGGGACAGGTCTTCCTGGGTTGAAACAGTACTAAGCTAGGATAAATGTGTCTTGCTCAAGGACCACAACGCAGTGACGCTGGTGAGGCTTGAACCTGTGGCCCCTCGGTCTCGAGTAAAGCACTCTACCACTGAGCCACTGCGCTCCCTTATTTAGCATGGATGTAAAGCAAGAAATCAACCTAAAAGCATTTATATTTACTCAACCTCACTCTTTTTTTTTGCTGCCTTATCTGAAGCCTCAGTATAACCGACCACCAGACCACTATATAGTGCAAGAATTATGTACACACAATGGTCTGGGGATGAATACAGCTTTCTGAAAAACTAAAGCTTTCACAGACATTTTTGTCAACATACTTATGGTCTATTTCTTATCTTGCAAAAATTAAAGGTTTATTAATCAAAATAAAGGTTATTAAAGGTTTTTCAGCCAAATTAAAGGTTTTAAAGGATTTCAACCAAAATAAAGGTTTCTAAAGGTTTTAAAGGTTCCACTAGGGGGCCTGCTTATGGCAATAAGACATTTGCAATGGGGGTATGTTTTTTGAGGGATCAAATTTCTTTTTTGTAGAGGTTCACCTAGTGACCATTTCTGCCAAATTATTTTCAATTCTGACCACTGGTTTCAGAGAAGATGTTTTTAGTTTCTTACATAGGAACATAATGGAAACTGGCCACGCCCCCTGGCAGCCATGTTTTTTGAGGGATCAAATTTGTTTCAGCAATTTTTGAAGAAGGTTATCCAGTGACTTTTTCTACTGATTTATTTTGGATTCTGTCCACTGGTGAATGTCGTGTGGCTCTTCCTCGCGGTGCGATGGGTTTGTCTGCGGTTTGTGATTGTGGTATTTCCTGATCATACTCTGACACTATTTTAGAGAAGATCTTCAAAATTTTTGTTACCGCGATAAGCCACTCTCCATGGCGAAAGTTTTCCCATAGTACATGATGAAAACTAGCCACACCCCTAGCGCCCATTTTTTTTACGTATCAAACTTGTTCAGCTTTTTTCTTAGAAGGTCACCCAGTGACTATGGCTACCAAATTATTTCGAATTATGACTAATGGTTTCAGAGATCTTCAAAGTTTTTGTTACGGAGATAAGCCACACATGACAGCCATGTTTTTGAGGGATCAATTTTTCAGCTTTTTTTTCAGAGGGTCACCTAAAAACAATCCTGTAAAGTTTGGTTAAAATTGGCACAGCGGTATGGGAGGAATTGTCATATAAAGCAAATTGTTGAAGACGTACAACACACAGCCAACAACAGACAGTGACTGATCCCAATAGCTTATTTTGAGCATTTCATGCTGATTTGAGCTAAAAAGACCAAAAACACATCTTTAGTGTAGTCAGTTGCCAAGAAAAACTCACTGTACACTATCAAGAATATAATTTTAAAAGAATGCATGAAACACATTATAATTAGCATGGGTCTTTACATTCATCTTGGTAGAGCTACTGAAGTCCAAATCCATATGCAGCAATTATGATATTGAGCATCATTGTCTCCAAGGTTGAATATTCTTGTAGCTCAGAAATTCTGCTGAATGTTATTGATGGAGCACAAGTATTCACAGTAGATAACTGTTTGCTATTGTGGTCAAATATCACCAACCCACTGCTTATATTCCTTGGTAAAGAAGGACAGCCCACTAAGGCCTTCAAAAGATGATTCATGGTTACTACAGTCTCGGCACATATGTAGCTCTCATTCTCAATGTCAATCCAAGGACTGGATATCTGCCCACCTGTAATGAAAATTGGATAACATCTTATTTTTGGCATTTCTAGTTTTGCAATCATCTTGAAGAGGAAGAGAAAGCTGGTTGCTTTGCTATTATTGTCTTACATCGATGTATTCAGGAATGAGAACAGTAAGCCATTCTCAATCAGGAAAATATGTTGGTTAACTCCAAAATGAAGAAAAGCAATTTTTAAATCACTTATTAAAGGTTTAGTATCACAAAATATCAATAAAAAACAGTCAGTTTATGCTTAATTTATATCTAAAATTGAGTTTAACTTTGTTCAAAATTAAATTTCAGCAAAAACAACTGGCATTATATAAATCATATGCCAGTGCTCAATCAGGAAATCCTGATCAATCCTGAACTTTCTCATGCCTGTGTATTGTTACAATAAATGTTCTGTGGCTCTTCCTCACGGTGCCGTGGGTTGGTCTGCAGTATGTGATTGTGGTATTTCCTCATCATACTCACTTACTTTTTTTGTTCTGTTTGTTTGTCTAACGGCTCAGTCAACAGATATGGTCAAGTTTTCCTGAGCATGCTTAATAAGGTTAAATGGTACTCAGTGCAGTCTTTCACCAGTAACTGACAACAATCCTGTTTAAATCAGCACTAGGAAAAGAGGAGATTTCATGACTAACATCAAGGAAAGAATAAATAATAACCATCCTGGATGTGCAGCGAGGCCAGCTTTACTCAAGTGAAGTGCAAGACTACTCCAAACACATGAAATGATGAAATTGCCAAAGTGTAAACAGCAACTAGTGTAAGATAAACGTTATGGATTGTCCATAAAATTATATAGACAGTCCTCTTATGGACTGTCCATACTTTATAGACAGTTCATAAGAATAATCAAGTCTTTGACCTGTACAATGGATTGTGTGAAATATATTTTAGCTCTTTGGACAAAACACTCTTGGCTTGGCTTTGGAAAATAGTGCATCAGCCAGGGTTCAAATGTTGAATTTCAATTTCTCGGGCATTTCAGTGACTTCACTGCTGTTTAATACTCACATTCAGTGATTTTATTTGGGATTTTGGGAAGCTACCTTTTCCTACACATTTGGGAAAATATTTTATTAAAATTGGGAAAATAAGAGCTAAAATACATGAAATTGGGAAAATAAAGGCCATTTTTGGATTGGGAATGACTCCCATATACGGCCTCAAAAATGGCCAAATAAAATCACTGACATTGTTTAGTTTCAGTAGCAATCGTGGTTGATATGCATACTGATTAAATGTAGAGTTCTTCATGTGGAACTAAATACATTTACTTTTAGCCTTAGTGTGAAGGCTTAACATACACAAAACTGGTTTAAATAAACCCACCAGTATCTTGTGACTGACCATTCCAAGTTGGTCCTTCTGATGATTTATTTAACATCTAAATATGCTTCTTAGCAGCCTTTGATAATGTTGTTTTGTGAAAGCCTCGCTGACACATTAGAAGTGTTTTCATCTCGACTTTCTGATTGTGCCCAGTAAAGGGATTTCATCTTGACTTTTTCTGGTTGTGCTGTTTAGTTATGTGGTGTCCGATTTGTTTTGCCTTTTCTATCCTGTGTGGTGTCCGGAGAGAAAAAGTGAAACTTGAGTGTATCACTTCAGAAAGAGAAACTTGATTGTAACAGTTTCTGATAAACTCTGAGCCATAAAATATTATTTAAAATCTGCTTCGCAATACATGAATCACAGAGGAATGAACATGACTTACGCTCCAATTTTTTTAGAAATTGGTGAAAGTTGTACATCACCAACTCTTCTTCTTCTTTTTCTTTTTGTTCTCTGGAGTATACTGGTTTAAAAAAATTCTTGACATCAACACTCTTATCAGACTTTGTCTTCACAAGGTAAGAACGACCCTCTGTTGGGAATTTCTGCAATAGCTGGAGAAAACCATGTAGTTTCAAACCTGAAAAATAAGCAAGTTGTATTAGACTTGCTACATACACTATCATTTGGGGTAGAAAAGAACAGAATACAAACGTATCTAATTATGGGCATAGTGAAGTTTTTATTTTCTAGTCCTTTGAGATCATTGAACCCATTGTTGAATTTGAAAACTAGTAGCTCAATGTGCAACGATCGCTCACCCGAGAGCCATTTTAATGTTTGGAGTCACCATAATGTACGATGCTCAAAGGCAGGCAACAGTGACCAGGAATAAATTAAAACACTCAAGATATTATGCCAGTTCTGGTTATCTGCAAGTAGTACAAAACTGAATAATAGTTGTCCTGAATCGCTCACCTCATCTCATTTTGTTTGTTTGTTTGATTTGTTTCTTTACGTCCACTCAACAATCTTTCAGTTATGCGGGATGGTTCTTCCTGGGTTGAACCAGTACTAAGCTAGGATGTGTCTTGCTCAAGGACCACAACGCAGTGACGCCGGTGAGGCTCGAACCCGCGGCCCTTCGGTCTCGAGTCAAGCACTCTACCACTGAGCCACCTCATCTCCTTAATAATGTTAAAATAGGTCAGTCAATTTAGACTTACTATTTTAACATATTTATACCCCCCGCAAACTTTGTGGTGGGTATACTGTTTTCACGTCTGTCCGTAACGTTTTGTTTCCTTAATATTTTGAAGAGTCATTGCTGGATTTTCATCAAACCTTGCAAACATGTTCATATATGCAAGACAAATACTTTAAGCAAAAAAGTAAGGGCTAGGGGCCAATTCTATTAGATTTATTTCCCTTTGTAGTTCTAAATGGCTTTTGCATAGTGTTTTATGTTTTCATCAAACCTTGCAAACATGTTCATATATGCAAGACAAATACTTTAAGCAAAAAAGTAAGGGCTAGGGGCCAATTCTATTAGAGTCATTTCCCTTTGTAGTTCTAAATGGCTTTTGTATGCTATTATAGGCCATACACGGGTCGATCAACTCCTACCACAGCTTTTGATGGCACAATTTGATACTTTTCCTATACAATGTAGACACATTGAACATATGCATGAAGGAGTTTGGTTCAGAAAAAACAATTTTTGACAAAATGACAGCTGTGAGAACTTAGACAATTTTTCCCTAATAATGCTTTTGTACATGCATAGATGGTGCCTTCATGGGCCGATCAACTCCTACTACAGCTTTTGATGGAGCAATTTCATACTTTGCCTATTCAATATAGATATATTGGACATATGCATGAAGGAGTCTGGTTCAGAAAAAATAATTTTTGACAAAATTACAGCTGTGAGAACTTAGACAATTTTTCCTTAATATGGCTATTGTATATGCATTGATGGTGCCTTCATGGGCAGTTCAACTCTTACCACAGCTTTTGTTGGAGCAATTTGATACTTTGCCTATTTAATATAGACACATTGAACATATGCATGAAGGAGTTTGGTTTAGAAAAAATAATTTTTTACAAAATTACAGCTATGAGAACTTAGACAATTTTTCACTTATATGGCTTTTGTATATGCATGGATAGTGCCTTTATGGGCTGATCAACTCCTACCACAGCTTTTGATGGAGCAATTTCATACTTTGCCGCTACAATGTAGACATATTGAACCTATGCACCAAGGAGTTTGGTTTGGAAAAATAATTTTTGACAAAATGACAGATATTAGAACTTAGACAATTTTCCCCTAACAAGGCTTTTGTATATACATAGATGGTGCCTTCATGTACCGATCAACTCCTACCACAACTTCTGATGGAGCAATTTGATATGTAGTCTATACAATATAGACACATTGAACATATGCATGAAGATGTTTGGTTCGGAAAAAATAATTTTTGATAAAATGACATCTATGAGAACTTAGACTATTTTTCCGATATAAGCTTTGATATATAGAGCTTTCAGGTGTGAATAATTTTGACCTTAAAAAATGTTCCAGATTGCAAGCTTAAAATCATTTGCACAGATTCTACTGAAATCTTTTTTTCAAACTAGGGTCTGCTGGTTTGAACTATCACTTGCCAAAACTTAAGTTTTTTCACTGACCCTTACTGAGCGGGGGGTATCTAATAAGCATTGCTTATTGACTTTTTTTCATTTGTTTTACCATATAAGGACATGGTGGCCATTTTTGTCAAATTACCTAAAACAAATATCAAATATATATATATATATATATATATATATATATATATATATATATATATATATATATATATATATATATATATATATATATATATATATATATATATATATATATTGTTTTATCTACTGAGTACTTCATATGAACTTTTAGTTCAAACAGCCGAGTGATTTCTGAGAAAAAGATGTTTATAGATAAGTATGTGGCAGTCCAAAATAATGGCCTTGGAATTGGATGAAAGGTCAAATGTCAGCTTGACCTTTGGTGCTTATATAAAACCAGTGTTTCATTAGGTTTATCATTTCTCACAAGTATTATAATTTTCACTTAAACAGTTATGGTTATAGGAAAATGAACATTTCAAGATTTTTCCAAATATAAATGCATTAGGATCCAAATTTGGCCTTGCTGTAAAAAAGGTCAAGGTCAACCCAGATTCATCATTTGTGCAAACCTGGTAGGGCCCACATCTTCAATGCTACATACCAAGTCCCAAGGCTATTGGCCTTTTGGTTCCAGAGAAGAAGATATTTAAAGGGTTTTACCTTATATGGCGGCCATCTTTGGTCATGTGACCATTAATATTTGTTATAAATTTACTCCCCTCAACATATGAAATTTGAGTTCAATTAGCCATGTGGTTTCTGCGAAAACTATGTTTTAATATATTGATGGGACTCCAATATAAGCGACATTGTCTGAAAGGTCAAAGGTCAACCTTGACCTTTGGAACTTATGTATAGCTAATGTCTCATTAGGTTTAACATATCAAGTGAGAATTATGACTGGCTTCAACAGTATTCAAAAAATCAACTTTTCAATTTTTTTCCAATTTAAATGCATTAGGAAGCAAATTTGACCTTTATGTAAAGTAGGTCAAGGTCAACCTAGCATCATTTTTTGAACAAACTTGGTAGGGCCCACATCCTAAATGTCACATACCAAGTTCCAAGGTTATGGGCCTTCTGGTTCTGGAGAAGATTTTAAAGGGTTTTGAATAATATATGGGTATGTCAGCCATCTTGGTTATGTGTAAAATTCAATTTGTATAAATTTTGGCTAACTTATCATAAGGAGTCTTCATATGAAATTTGAGTTCTATTGGCTTAATAGTTTAATGGTTTCTGAGAAAACTGTTTTACTATATTGATGGGATTCCAATATTTGATTTCCACAGGCCAGCTGGTCTTAGAGATATTCATGTTTGAAAGTAAATGGATGCAAGGACGCAGGTTTGAGTCCCATCCTATAAGCTCACTTTTTAGAGTGAGCTAAAAATTAGGGTCATTGATGAGGCCTAATTGGCCAGAACTAGAGCTTAATTGGCCTAGAAATCTTGTACACTTAGTAGTTTCCAGTTCTATTGTGTGTTCCTTGCTTCCAAAAGAATACCCTTTCTTATTACGTTTAACCTTCTCTGAAATGTGTGGCGGCAGTAAAAAGCCTTCCTGCCCTTTATCATGGTGTTGTTTTTACTTCCTCATCCTTTGAGATTATTGAACCCATTTTGAAATTTGAAAACATTTAGGGTCATTTATGATGCCGAACTGGCCGGAACTAGAGGTAGTGTGGCCCAGAAAACTTGAATGCTTAGTAGTTTCCAGTTATATTGTGTGCTTCCAAAGGATACTCTTTCTTATTACATTCCACCAAATGGGAGCATGTGTATGATATCAAATAAAGTCAATAAACTTCGTAATAAGAGACAACACAAAAGTAACAAAAGCTTGATTTGGATCGGTCAAAGCATATATTTCAATTGCAACGAACTTCTCAAATTTTCCTAAAAATTTGAACTTTAAAAAAAAAAAAAAAGTCAATATTAGCATTGCTTATTAGATTCCCCATAACCCTTTGAAAGGTGGTAATGCTTCAGCAGAGAAAAAGCATGAGGGCAATTTCAGTGTGTATTCCATCTATTATGAGGACAGATCCTGTCAGACAGAAACTCACTTACCTTCAATAAATTGTATCAAGCATGGTAAAATCCTATTGAAGAGAAAGTAGCACTTAATAGCACGAACAGCATCCTCTTTGGTGTTTGAGCTCAAAACCTTGTTAAAGCCTGAAAGTTCCAGTAAATCTGCATATCTTTCAACCAATTCCTCTCCTGTCTGACTACCATTTCCCAATGAAGAGATCTGAAAATGAAATACAAACTATATATAGAATTAAAATGCATACAAATGTGCAACATGTTGACAAAAAGGACAAAAACAGTTAAAGAATTTAATTTAAAGACCGACCCCATTCATCCTGGAATAATATTGGACATTAATCAGGAGTTTGATATATCACTCCCTAGCTCGTCTACTTAACTCCACTGGGACTCATTTAACCTTTTGACCCCTCCCCTGGGGGCGGGGCCAAAAAAATTGCCGTTGCACGCCCCATTCATGTGAGTAACTCACACACCAAATTTGGTTGAATTTCGTCCAATGGTTTAGGAGGAGATAGCATAACGGATGGACGGAGGATTTTACAATATCCCCTTCGCTTTTTTAAAAAAGCGTGGGGATAATAATAACAAGACAAATTCATCAAATTTATATCCCCAACGAAGGGTTATTTTAGAGAGACATGTTAATGTCAAAACACAAATCCCATTTATTTAAACCCTAAGTTCACCTTCGGTATCATTCAGATCATAACAAATGCCTGTCAAGTATGTTTTAGTGCTTAGTTTAACAAAAATTACACTAACATCTGCACAATTTCAATATTTGACCGTTCAACCCAAGACCAGAAGTCAAGGGTGTGTGTAAATTCAAAGTGTTACCTTGCATGTTGGTCTACACTTCTTTCACTTTAATTTGATATGCAACATGACAACTTTCAGAATTGAAGAAAATATTTGACCCCACCCCAGGGGTAGACGGTGTGTGTAAGAACAGCATAATTGCTTACATGGTTCTGTGCTCAAGTCCCTTTAATTTGATATGCAACATGACTACTTTCAGAAAAAGATATGGTTTGACCTTTTGACCCCACACCTGGGGTCGAGGATGTGTCCATGGGCAAAATATTTGCTACCATGTTGCTGCATGCGTAGTTAGCTTTAATTTGATATGCAACATTGACCATATTCCGAAAAAGTTTAATTTTGGCCTCAGCCCCACCCCTAAGTCCACCCCAGGGGATCGGACCCAGGCCTTCAAACTAAAATCGCGTTTGATATGTTTCATATCTATTGCTCCTCTGCCTGCATGCCAAATTTCAGCAAAAATATTGACAACTGCCTTAGTTATTGCGAAATTTAAATATTTGACCTTTGACCCCTTGGGTGGGGTCAAAGAGGTGGGTAAAATTTGAACACTGCCATGCTTATCTACAGGCACTGGGCAATCATGGTCTTTAGTGAGAAGTTGTTGAATATAATAGCTTTGAGGAAATGTGACGATCATTACACAAAAAAGCTTATATAGGTTTTGCATTAAAATTGCCTATACTAAGACAAGGGCAATAACTCAAGTGTTAAGAGGTAGATTCTGACGAAACTGATAGAATATCGAGAGTCCATGGTACTAATCATTTATACCGAGAATGAATCAAATCTGACCAATAGGTACTGAGATATGGTTCCGGACGGACAAAAAGTGTGGACGAATGGACGGACAATTTTCTTTAATATATACACCAAGTCACAAAAATAACTCTGGTTCCAAAAGTCCTTGGTCACAGTTGGATAATTAAATACCCAGTTAACACAAGGATATTGGGAAGAAGAGAGATTAAATTCCAACATGGAATTTAGATATCAAAGCATAGTAACGGTGATAAAATTTAGAAAAAGCTTTGTGAAATTTACGATACCAATAGCCTTGTTTAAGAAGTTTCCGAGTTAACAGTTTATTTCAAGTGTTGAAGTCTGGAACATGGCTAGATCCTCTAGCAAATCGGATGAATTGAGAAATATAAACTCCATAAGATGTGTAGCAAGGAACATCAACATCTAAAACTTGGAAATTGACAATTTCAAAATCAAAATCATCAGGTTTAACGCAAATTTTGTTAGAAACAATATCATTAGAAATGGACAAATGCAAAAAACAAAACAAGGCTTTGGTACCAGAGGTATTGGCTGTATCAATTTGAAGCTCTGAAGGGTTTTTACTGCCAAAATGTACATTATTTATGTTTAAAATATCATCATAGTATCTCTATGTAGTGTTAAAATTGTCAATAATATCAATCCTCAAAACAAACATGAATCTTGGCTTAAATATTGCATCTAAAGTGAAAATGACCAGATTAACATTTGTATCGGGTGAAATCCTTTAGCTTGTTTTTACATAATTATGCCCCCTTTTTCGACTTTGCCATTGTAAACTTGAACCTTGTCAACAAAATAACTGTTGGAGCTTGGGTCATGATATTTTGCATAAATATTGTGTCTTTAGATGTAGATCACCTGATTACATTTAGGGAGAATACCATAAGTGTTGACAGAAGTACACACTTTTTAGCTCACCTGAGCCGAAGGCTCATTGGTGAGCTAATAGTATACCAGTGACTCCGGCGTCCGTCGTCCGTCCGTCGTCCGTCAACAATTTCAAACATCTTCTCCTCTGAAACTACTGGGCCAATTGAACTCATATTTCATATTGAGACTCCTTAGGATGGGGGAACAAAAGTTTGTTCAAATGGTCTTGGTCACATTACCAAGATGGCCGCCACGCCCATATATGGTAAAAACCCTTAAAAAATCTTCTTCTCCAGAACCAGAAGGCCGATGACCTTGGGACTTGGTATGTAGCATTGGGGTTGTGAGGCCTACCAAGTTTGTTCAAATAATGATCCTAGGTTGACCTTGACCTACTTAACGTCAAGGTCAAATTTGCTTCCTAATGCATTTAAATGGGAAATTTTCTGAAAAGTTGATTTTTTTGAAAACTGTGGAAGCTTTAGTCATTATTCTCACTTTGATATGTTCAACTTAATGAGACAATGGCTATAAATAAGTTCAAAAGGTCAAGGTTGACCTTTGACCTTTCAGCTTAGGTCGCTCATATTGAAGTCCCATCAATATATTAAAACATAGTTTTCTCACAAACCATTGGCCTAATTTTACTCAAATTTCATGTGAAGACTCCTTATGATAAGTAAGCCAAAATGTTTGCAAAATATTGTGGTCACATGACCAAGATGGCCGCCACGCCCATATATGGTAAAAACCATTTAAAAATCTTCTTCTCCAGAACCAGAAGGCCGATGACCTTGGGACTTGGTATGTAGCATTTGGGATGTGGGGCTTACCAAGTTTGTTCAAATAATGAACCTAAGTTGACCTTGACCTACTGAACGTAAAGGTCAAATTTGCTTCCTAATGCATTTAAATGTGATTTTTTTTGAAAATTTCATTTTTTGAAAACTGTTGAGGCCAAAGTCATTATTCTCACTTAATATGTAGAACCAAATGAGACAATGGCTATAAATAAGTTTCAAATGTCAAGGTTGACCTTTAACTTTTCAGACAAGGTCGCTCATATTGAAGTCCCATCAACACATCAAAACATAGTTTCCTTAGAAACCACTAGGCCATTTGAACTCAAATTTCATATGACGACTCCTTATGATAGGTCAGCCAAAATTTATACCAAGAGTACTGGTCACATGACCAAGATGGCCACCACGCCCATATATGGTAAAAACCTCTTTAAATGTCTTCTTCTCTGGAACCAAAGGGCCAATGGCCTTGGTACTTGGTATGTAGCATTGGGGATGTGGGCCCTACCAGATTTGCACAAATGATTAATCTAGGTTGACCGTGACCTACTTTATGGCAAGGTCAACTTTGATTCCAAATGCATTTATTTGGGAAACATTTTGTATTAAGTACCAAAAGCCAAGCTGACCTGTGACCTTTTATCCGATGCCACTTATTTGGACTGCCACACACCCATCTAAACATCTGTTTCTCAGAAATCACTGGGCTGTTTGATGGATTATTCATTATATTGTTTAAGTCACTTGACCAAAATGTCTGCAATCCCCATATATGGTAAAACAAATTGGTTCCATTATAAGCTGTAGTTGACTTTGACCTATTTTTACATTATTAAGGAGATCAGGTGAGCGCCTCAGGACCTTCAGGTCCTCTAGTTTTTTTAACTTAGGTATGGTAGACTATTAGACCAGCTTTCATAAATATTTTAAAAGAGTAATGACTTTTAGTACTCTTTATGGCTGAGGGCATACTGTTTTACAAAAACATTTTCTGTTCTCTCTCCTTTTTTTTCACAAACTTACATCTTTAATAGCGTTTAGGACATCACTTCTGCTGATCATTTCAGTTGAGAAATTAGACCAATCTGGCACTTTGCCATGTATAATGTAGTCAACCAGATGTTCTTGGAGTCTTCTTGGCCCAGGATGGCCACTGAGAATCGCCATAACAACAGCTCTTCCCACAAGATAGTAGTGTTGTGTTTCAAGTAATTCAGAATCCAAGCTTAACAAGTCCTCTTCAAATACCGGTGAATTTTCAAAGAGGATAGTAAAAAATTCACGCGTTAGGCCACCTACATCTAATCCTTCTTCTCCTAGAAACGTTATAGCAATCTTCTTCTGCCAGTCAGATTCATTTCCTTCACTTAACTGTTCCATCGCTTGAGGAACTAATCTTCTCCTAATAACAGAAATGTCCCATGTTTGATCTGTTTGCAGCATCTTTTCCATTAAGAAGTCCTCCAAGTTACTGTAAAGACAACAAGAAGTGTGGCTTGATCGCATCTTTAGATTTGTTGTAGGATTTGTAATATTTAAGGCAACCACTGCTCACTCGAGACCATGTATTTATTTTCATAAATGACTGCCCCTTTGTTAATGAATGTCAAATGAATTTCACTTTAGAAGTATCCGTCTTGGTCATGAGACCAGGACCGTTTGAACACTCCTCTATGTATGTAGCATATTTGAAATAATATTCCTGACGTTAATGGATAAGTGAACTTCCGTGTTTGTCCTTGTTTTGTTATGCATTACTTTGTGTCCATTCTAGTTTTACAATCCTCTTTAAGAGGAAGAGAAAGCTTGTTGCTTTGCTATTATTGTCTTACAGATGTATTGTTACTGTAAATGTTCTGTGGCTCTTCCTCACGGTGCCATGGGTTGGTCTGCAGTGTGTGATTTTGGCATTTCCTGATCATACTTTTTGGACTGTCTTTCAAAAATTATCTGGCATCCATTCCCAGTTAAAATAAGTACCACATAAAAAGGGGACACACACATATTCAAGCTTTAGAAATGGTGGCGTTTAATATAGATTGAGCATAAATATCATACCCATTGATATATCTGCCAGTGCGAAAAGGAGACCCACACTGGATGCACGTCTGTACCAATTCATATAATGGAAGTTACCTCCTGTTACCCCTATGATGCCTGATGTTTTGTTTTCAAAAAATGTTATATTTTTCATTACTGTAATATGCATCACATTCCAAATTGCTGCTGTCTGAATAAATGGTATTCGTTAACTGCTCACGCGCCTAATTAATTCTTTGGAGTGAGTTTTGTCCTTAAATATATTTGAAAATGTATGAGCCAGCAGGATATGGCAGGGGCACAGACTTTACCTTTTCTCACCAATGTGTTCTGTCTCTTCTAAATCTACATTTTGTAGATCCCCACATGTAGCTGCATGTACCTCTAGAACATCAGCACCAAATTCTTCTAGACACACTGGACATTTTGTCCTTTCAAGATTAGACCTGTGATAAAACAAATATGTAAACCAAACTAGAAAGTTAGATTATTATACACAATAACTGACATTGAAATCTGCATTTGAATTAAAAGAAATAATAAGAGCTCCCATGGGCCCTGAATCTCTCACCTGACATCTTGTCACAAGTAGAGGATGTTAACCATAAAATATAAATCCCATTTCTCAAACACCTTAGTCCATCTTGGGTATCACTAAGACCATAATCAAAGACTACCAATTCACTTAGTTCAATCAAAATATACTTATCTGCACAATTTCAATGTCTGACCTTTTTACCCAGCCCAAAGTGTCAGGGGTATGCAAAAGGTCAAACTTGCGTAATGTTCTACAAGTCTTTCTCTTGAATTTGATATGCAACATGACCTACTTCAGAAAAAAAAATGTTTTGACCTTTTGATCCCATCTGGGGGGCGTGGGTGTATAAAAGGGCAGAATATTTGCTTGCATTGTGTTCTCTGCTTCATATTTATTTGACATGCAACATGACTACTTACAGAAAAAAAGCCCTTTTGATCCCCCAGGGGTCTAGGACGTGTGTAAGAGCAAAACATTTGCTGGCATGTAATTGTATGCTTCATTCCCTTTAAGTTGATATGCAACATGACCATATTCTGAAAAAAATAATTTTATATAAGCCTATGTGACCCCAAGGGGGGGGGGGGGCTTTTTTGGCCCCAATGCATAATTTGAACAAACTTGGTAGTGGTCCACTAAATGATGCTACATACATGTAAAACATGTCACCCCCGGGACAGGCCCATTTTTGGCCCCAGGGGCATAATTTGAATAAACTTGTTAGTGGCCTACTAGGTGTTGCTACATACCAAATATCAAGGCTTTAGTCCTTGTAGTTTCAGACAAGAATAGTATGATCAGGAAATACCACAATCACAAACCGCAGACAAACCCATGGCACCGCGAGGAAGAGCCACACAACAATCACGAGACATCAGGAAGACAAACTAAGCAAAGCAACCAGATCTCTCTTCCCCATCAAGATGATTGCAAAACTAGAATGGACATAAAGTAACGTACAACAAAACATACAACAATTAAGACTCCCACAACATGTGTAACAATCAACAACTGACAACAGCCTAAGCCTATGTGAAACAGGTGACCCCAGGGCGGGCCCATTTTTGGCCCCAGGGGCATAATTTAAATAAACTTGGTAGAGATCCACTAGGTGATGCTACATACCAAATATCAGAGCTCTATTCCTTGTGATTTCAGAAGAAGATTTTTTTTAATGTTTTCCCTATATAAGCCTATGTAAAACATGTGACCCCCAGGGAGGTTCCATTTTTGGCCCCTGAAGCATAATTTGAACAAACTTGGTAGGTCTACTAGATGATGCTTCAAACCAAAAATATCAAGGCTCTATGCCTTGTGGTTTCAGGCAAGAAGATTTTTTCATGTTTTTCCTATATAGGCCTATGTAAAACACGTGACCCCCGGGGCGGGCCTATTTTTGGCCCTAGCTGCATAATTTGAACAATCTTGGTAGAGGTCAACTAGGTAATGCTACATACCAAATATCAAGGCTCTAGGCCTTGTGGTTTCAGACAAGAAGTGTTTTTTTCATGTTTTCCCTATAGAGGCCAATATAAACCCTGTGACCCATGAGGAGTTTCAGGGGCCACTGCACATCGTCAATTAAACTGAGGTGGGGCAATTCTTTGCCCCAGGAGGGAAATTTGAACAAACTTGGTAGAGGTCTACTAGATGATGCTTCATACCAAATATCGAGGCTCTAGGGCTTGTGGATTCAGACAAGAAGATTTTTTCATGCTTTCCCTATATAAACCATGTGACCCCCAAGGCGGGGCAATTGTTGGCCCCAGGAGCATAATTTGAACAAACTCAATTTGATCATACTATTTTTGGTAGAGGTCTACTAGATGATGCTTCATACCAAATATACCCCCCCCCCAGGTGGGCCTTTTTATAGTCCAAGGGGCATTATTTGAATAACTTGGTAGAGGTCCACTAGATGATGCTTCATATCAAATATCAAGGCTCTAGGCCTTGTGGTTTGAGACAAGAAGATTTTTAGCTCACCAGAGCCGAAGGCTCAGGGTGAGCTTATAGTATGGGACTCGAGCCGGCGTCCGTCCGTCCATCGGCCCACACTTTCAAACATGAATATCTCTGAGACCAGCCAGCCAATCATAATAAAATTTCAACAGGAGCATCATTGGGGTGGGGGATTAACTGCATTAGGTTTTGGGTAAGATCGGATCAGAACTCTGGTTTCCATGGCAACAGATAGCCCCCATAGGGTTATAATGGGGAAAATCTTGTGACCACTCTAGCTCCTTTATTTTTGATTTGTTCTTCTTTATTCTTGCAGTTTACAAGGACACTGTTTCAAGTTCAGAGTTATCTGCCTTTGAGCATCGTAAATTATGGTGTCTCCAAACAGTATGCTGGCTCCATGGTGAGCGATCGTTGCCCATTGGGCTACTTCTTAAATTCTCATCTCAAAAAACTATTTTTAGCCTGTGTGACCTTGATATGATACCCAAGGATCATTTGTGTGAAAGTATTTCAAAACTGGACAAGGGGTTTAGGAGATGTCATTTAAGTCAATTGTTAAGGGACTACTGATGATGGACAAAAACCGATCACAAAAGCTTGCCTTGTCACTATGTGATAGGTGAGCAAAAAACAGACCACTGGGGCAAGTGCCTCCTGGCGATAAGGCTTCGCTAGAAAATAGATTGAACTATGGAGGCTATAAAACTATCAACATAGCTGCAATGTAATAATCATTTTTAATTTTGCAAAAGCAAGTAAACACGAACTCAATTCGGCATAGCAACCAAACTGTAGGACAAACAATGATCATGGTTTCAGACAAGAAGATTTTTAATGTTTTTTCTTTCCTTTATAAAGTCTCTAGAAACTCGTCTAGTTTGGACCCTAGAGGCTTGATTGAAATGATTAAGATAGGGGACTACTAGACCATGCTGTATAATAAATATATAAGCTGTGGGCCACATGGCTTCAGAGAAGAAGATTTGTATTGGTTTTTAAATTATAAGTCTGGAAACTCTTGATCCCATGGGCGGGGCCAATTTGGACCCTTGGGGCATGGTTGGCAAGATGTATGTAGGGGACGACTAGACATTGCAACATACTAAATATATAAGCTGTGGGCCTTATGGTTTCAGGGAAGATTTTTAATGTTCCCCATTATAAATCTATGGGCGCTATATGTTGCCATGGCAATCCGAGTTTCAATCTAATCAGCCCAAAGTCTTAATGCAGCCTGCTCCTTAACCTGATGATGCTTTACATGAAATTTGATTAAAATTGGCCCACTCATTTAAGAGATATATTACTTTGAATGTGTAGATTGATGAACGGATGCCTGACCATCATTGCCATACTAATACCTCACTTCGGTCTTCACCTCAGGTGAGCTAAAAAATTAGAAGTTCCTACATCAACCAGCCTCTTGAGATATAAGGCAAAATAAGTCAACCATAAAATGTAGGTCACAAGGATCTACATTAATTTTTTTAGGTGAAACCCCTGGTCAAACTAAATCTAGTCCATATCTATTTTCAGGTTTATCATCTGGTCACACTAAAATATATATTATATTACAAAAAATTGAAGTTAATACATAAAATAGTCTATTTGTTTATATATTATTTATTTATTCATCCATTTATTTATTTATTAATTAATTTATTTATGCAATATTTCAAAAGGGTGTCATATTTAGCTCGATGGCCAGTCTACCATATGGCCCTCTGAACTTAAAATGATATATAAAACATGCAAACAAACGAACATATATACAAACATGCATGGCATTGCTAAAATAATAGATAACAATGTACATGTAGTTTTAGACAAATTAAAAGTATAACAGTCTTACATCAGGTGGTACATTTGTTGTCTACATTGTGCCTCTGATGTGTTATGATGGGTATATAAAAATAGTGTATTCATTATCTTATAAATGTAAAAGTATTTAACACGTTAATTGCAGTCTCTAAAAATGAAGTATGTTCTATCATAGATCTTTTAAATGTATTCAAGGAATTTGCTTGTTTAACTGATGTAGGAAAAGTGTTCCATAGCTTAAGGGCTAAAACTGTAAAGAGTCAGTGTAAAATGACCTCCTTTTTTTGGTACCATTAACGAGTCATTTTCTGATGACCTGAGATTTCTGTTATATGCAGTGACAGTAAATCGGATATATGCAGGAGTTAGATTGTTTAAGGCCTTATATGTCAAAACAGCCACGGTATGTCACGGGTTTGTCTGCAGTTTGTGATTGTGGTATTTCCTGATCATACTCACTTACTATTTTTGTTATAATTGTTTCATAGTGATACTGGCATCCATCTTAGCGTTTTTAACATTTCCACTGATGGAGTAGTATAGTCAACTTTTAAATGATACGAGCCAATCCCTTTTTCAGTTTGTTAATTCTTTCGATATTCAATCTTGATGTGGATCCCCAAGAAATTGAACCATAATCTATCAAAGGTAGAACATAGCTTTGATCAAACATTTTTGGAACTTATTAACGAACATAATGAGACAATGATATGCGACACTCCGCCTCCCCAAGATGCATCCACACATCAAATTTATGATTCCTACCTGAAATAAAATAGGAAATATGGTCCGGACACAATTATTCTAGAAACAAGGTCAGAGGTGAAGGTGGCAGTGACCCAAAAATGGTATTGGACACTCTGCAAACCAAAGATGCATCCACACACTCAATTTGGGATTCCTACCTCTAAAAATGAAGGAGATGTGCTCTGGACTTGATTATTCTAGAAACGAGGTCAAGGTCAACAAGGTCACAGTGACTCAAAAATGGTACGTGACACATCACCGTCCCAAGATGCATACACACAGCACATTTTGGATTCCTACCTCAAATAATGTAGGAGATATGCTCAGGACACGAATATTCTGTTCAATATGTTCTATATTTCAAAGTTTACTGCAAAAATCTTTGAAATTGACTTTGTAATTGAAATTAAATGATTTTTGACCTCACCAAAAGGTCACCAGTTTGACCCTAGGATGAAATTTTAATTGCATTCTGTTCTACTCATCATCCCCGTCAATTGATATGCCACATGAACATGATCAAAAAAAAGTAAATTTTTGACCTCATGGGCACCCCAGCGCCCCCAAGTCCCATCTCTGGGGCATGACCCAGGCTACAGAACAAAAATCATGTTCAATCTGTTTTATATCTTTTATTTGTGAGAACACACACAAAGTTTGGTATGCAAATCTTTGAAAGTGACATTGAAATTTAATGATATTTGACCTTTTGACCCCTCCCTAGGGCCCCAGGGGCTGGGACCAAAAATAAATGTGCTATTATAAATGTGCTGTTGATGCCCCATTCATGTGAGTAACTCGCACACCAAATTTGGTTGGAGTTCATCCAATAGTTTAGGAGGAGATAGCATAATGGAAATACAGACAAACGGACGGAGGAGATAACAATATCACCTTGGTTTTTTTTTATAAAAAGCTCAGGGTCTTGGCTTTGTGGTTTCAGACAAGAAGAATTTTCATGTTTTCCCTATATAAACCAATGTAAAACATACGACCCCTGGAGTAAGGCTATATTTGGTCCCAGGGGCATAATTTGAACAATTTCAGAAGAGATCCACTAGCTGATGCTACATACTAGCTATCAAGGCTCTACACCTTGTGTTTTCATCTTTTCCCTATATAACCGTATGTAAAACATGCTAACCAGGGTGGGGCAATTTTTGGTCCCAGACAAATAATTTGAACAAACTTTGTAGATGATGGCTAGGTGATGCTACATACCTAACATCAAGACTCTATGACTAGTGGTTACAGACTATAAGATTTTTTCCCGTTTTTCCTATATAAGCCAATGTTAAACATGTGACCCCCTGGGCGGGCCCATTTATCGCCCCAGGGCATACTTTAAAAATGGTTACAATGGCTTATGTTAGGGTTAGCCCTGAGTTCAGGAGGAGATGTCCTTTGAAGCAAATGTTGACAATGGACATCCAACGATCACAATAGCTCACCATGAGCAAATGGCTCAGGTGAGCTAAAAGTCAAATCAAGCATTAACTAAACACTTAAAATTTAAGCAATAACACATGCAGAACCTCTAGCAGTTTCTTATGCTGTCTGTCTACAGCAAAACATTGTAATTGATCTAATAAAAGTGTGACTGTGACTTCCATATTTTTGGGCTTTGATTAAGCTACACATACATTTTACCAAATATGAATAATGAGAAAAGATGAATACAGTCGACCCTCTTTATAACAATACTGTTTGTTCCAAGCTATCTTTGACGTTAAAGTGAATTTGCTGTTATAAAGAATTCTGACCATTACCAGATTTCAACATAATAATCATTTGGTAAAAGAATATATTGTACAAATGAATTAAAATGCTATTATTCCAAATGTACACATCAGTTCAATTTCATATTGCATCAAAATGCACAAAGCTTCCCCTTTATCAAGTGAGACAGAAACCTTTTCATGCAAAAAGACCTTGTTCTGATCACAAAATTGTCTGACACATGGTAACAATTCTGTTATAATGAATTTATTTTCAATAGAAATTGTATATCTGTTCCCAGAAGTTACTGTCGGTGTCGTTAAGTGAATATTCTGTTATAAAGAGGGAATTTTAATGGAAACAGATACGTTCCAAGCAATTTTATGTGGGATATTGAATATTCTGTTATAACGAGTGACGTTATAAAGAGTTTTGACTTTATATTTACCATGATAAAAAAGTAGACTTCATAATTTGAAAATTTAAATATTTGTTAATTTCATTTGGATCGATAGAGTAAATGTTGGAGATTCTATAACTTAATTTAAAAATTTACTTTGTTGTAAAGTTCATAAGATTTTCTTTGACCTGTGATTTTATGGGAATGTTTTCAAAATTACATGCATGCATACAGCCCCAGAAAAAGAGAAATCCTTTTGATCTGTGGTTGTATGCATTTTTTTCATGATTGTTTACATGTTCATTGTCCCAGATCTGGGAAAGGCAACTCTTGGGTGACAAAATTTCAATACCAACAGTAAAATGTAACTTCATTGGCCTGGGAGAAAAACCGACCAAACGTCAACTCCAATTGTTATATGACTCCTATAAAAGACATCCTCTGATTGGCTGAAACTAGCTTGCACTGGTTGTGACAGATCATGATGTCAAACAAGGATGAGCTAAAGACAGCTAAACAAGTGTTGTCAGTCTTGACAGAGAGCTAAAAATAGATTGAACTAAATCCAGCCCAGGTAACATTGCTTTTTGTCAGTCCTAACAGAGAGCTAAAAATAGACAATGAAACACTGACTGGTTTCTTATGTATATTTCACAGGTAAAATGTTTGCTCATTTTATGAGAACAGCATTTAACCCATTTATGCCGAATGGAATTTCCCATCGTTATCAATTGGAACAGTCCATTTCTGTTTTAAGGGATTTTGGGTAGTATTTTTCATTTTTATTCAAGTTTTAATAGAAAATTATGCAAGCAAACAGTGGAGACCCTGATCAGACGCCGCATTCCGTGGCATCTGATCTGGGTCTGCGCCATTTGCCTATGTCCCACATAAAGGACGCTAGACATATATGGGTTAAAAATGCATTTTTTTTCCTATCTCATAAGAGTTGCAGAAATTTGGGAAGTAGATTGTTGAAATAATCTTCCTGGTGAAAGTGCACAAGGAACATCTGACTTGGGTAAATTTATAAATATGAAAACACTTTAAATAAAATGAAAAAAGTCAATAAGCAATGCTTATTAGATACCCCCCGCACAGTAAGAGTCAGTGAAAAAACTTGGCATTTTGCCAAAAAATATTTTTTCTAAACCAAACTTCTTCATGCATATGTTAAATGTGTCTACATTGTATAGGCAAAGTATCAAATTGCTCCATAAAAAGCTGTGGTAGGAGTTGATTGGCCCATAAAGGCACTGTCTATGCATATACAAACACCTTATTAGGGAAAAATTGTCTAAGTTCTCACAGCTGTTATTTTGTCAAAAATTATCTTTTCCGAACTAAACTCCTTCATGCATATGTTCAACGGTTCTACATTGTATAGAGAAAGTATCAAATTGTTCCATCGAAAGCTGTGGTAGGAGTTGATTGGCCGGTATATGGCCTATAATAGCATTAGCACAAAGCACTATATTAAAAGCCATTTAGAACTACAAAGGGAAATAACTCTAATAGAATTGGCCCCTAGCCCTTACTTTTTTGTCTCAAGTATTTGTCTTGCATATATGAACATGTTTGCAAGGTTTGATGAAAATCCAGCAATGACTCTTCGAGTTATTAAGGAAAAAGCACTATATTAAAAGCCATTTAGAACTACAAAGGGAAATAACTCTAATAGAATTGGCCCCTAGCCCTTACTTTTTTGTCTAAAGTATTTGTCTTGCATATATGAACATGTTTGCAAGGTTTGATGAAAATCCAGCAATGACTCTTCGAGTTATTAAGGAAACAAAGCGTTACGGACGGACGGACGGAAGCACGGACGGACGCACGGACGGACGCACGGACGGACGGACGGACAACGTGAAAACAGTATACCCCCTACAAACAAAGTTTGCGGGGGGTATAACTAGGAAAAGAGAGACAGTGTCATATAACAAAACAATTGGTGCATTCTTTTTCGGTTAACATCAGGATTAGTCAACCCTCAAAAGTAATGTTCACCTCGGCTTTGCCTCGGTGAACATGTCTGTTCTCGGGTTGACAAATCCTGATGTTAACCTCAAAAGAATGCATCAATTGTATAATGACACGCAATGTTCAGCCTGTTTCTCCGACTATTACTGTCAGAGGTTCCTGGAAGCATAAACCTTAGAGGAGCATTAAACATACAACTCAAAACTCTAAAGGACCCTGGTTGCATTAACATAAATTTTGACTTTTTACACATTACCAAGTTAAAAGCACCAAAAAAATGGTATGTTTTCCTCTGAAAACATCATCTAGTTATTGCATATCACATGTAATTTCATTTCAAGTAAATGAACCAGGGTTCTTTTGCTTCATTTGCTGTAGAAATAAACATAAATCCTCAACATAACAAATCTGAACTTGAACAAATTTAAAATTTACTTAGTATCTTCTGCTGATGGTAAAGATTCTTTTACCTGTCAAATATTGTTAAAACTTAGCATATCTTAGAATTTACATCCAGCAATATGAAAACTTTCTCTTTTGTTCTATGGAGTAATAAACTAAACAAGAGGGTCAAGATGACCCTTAATCACTCACATGAGATAGGTACATAAGGGAAACTGGCCATGCCCCCTGGTGGCCATGTTTTTGATGGGGCAATTTTGTTTTTGGTAGGTCATTCAGTGATCATTTCTACCAAATTATTTTTAATTCAGAAAACAGGTTTCACAGAAGATTTTTAAAGTCTTTGTTATCATATCAACCACACTCCCTGTTGGCCATGCTTTTGACAGATCAAATATCTTTAGCTATTTTGTAGAGGGTCACCTAGTGACCATTTCTGCCAAATTATTTTCAATTCTGACCACTGATTTTAGAGATTTGTAAAGTTTTCCCCTAGGTACATAATGGAAATGGAAACTGGCCGCGCCCCATGGCGGCCATGTTTTTGACGGATCAATTTTGTTTTAACTATTTTTGTAGGTGGTCACCAAGTGACTATTTCTAATAAATAATTTTGAAATCTGACCATGGTTTTTAGAGAAGATCTTCAAAGTTTTTGCTACGGCAATAAGCCACGCCCTCGGGCGGCCATATTTTTTGACAGTTAAAATTTCTTTTAGCTATTTTTAAAGAGGGTCACCTGAGAATCATTCCTGTGAAGTTCTGTTAAAATTGGCCTGATGGTAGAGGAGCAGTTGTCATTTAAGCAAATTGTTGACAAGGGACACAGGACGCTGGACATTGGCTGATCCTAATAGCTTATCTGAGCACTTCGTGCTTATTCGAGCTAACAACAGAACACTACATTTTATCGATATTCTTGTTCTCATTCACTGCATGCATTTAGCTCAAAATTACTGATTGTTATCATATAAATTTTAGGTGAATGGCTCGGTTGCCAATGGTAGCCATTTGTACCAATTGGTTACTAATGGTAGCCAATGGAAGAATTACGAAAGTAAGCATTGCTCAAACAATTTGCATTTGTATGTGTTCACATATTCAAACAACTAAATTGAAGCACATTTCAGTTCATTAAAACCACATTTCATTGGAAATCTCAAGAGTCTATGGGATGGGGAATAAAATAGTTGTTCAAATGGTAGGCGACATGACCAAGATAGCAGCCATATCTATCTATGGTATAAACATATATGTCTTAATAACCAAAGATAAGGCAGATAGCATTGAAACTTTGCATGCAGTAGCAAGTAAACTTTATACTTCCAAATTTGTTCCAAAGATGACCCTCCATCTATATGATGGCAACTTCAAATTTATGCTTTCTGTGAGAAAAAATGAAAATCATAGAAAAAAGTAATTTACACATGCAAATCCACATATTGGCACATCAGCAGAGGGTCTTGTTCGTTTCACTGGAGGTTCATCAGATGCAATTTCACCACATGAGCCCTGGAAAGAGAGAATACTTTATTTGAGATTAATAAATGGCAACCGCCGCATTACCAGGCATTTCAGTCCTAAGTCCCTGTATTTGCCTACGGGCTTTTAGGCCCTCAGGCAATTAGGAAGTGTAGGGCCGATATGTCTGGTAACGCGACAGCTGCCATGTTTTAAACTATTTATTACACGTCTACAGGCGGGTCTTCACAAACCTGAATGACGTCATTTATGTTGGGAAAGGGCTGACCCCTTGGCTCTTTTGTATGTGATGTTTTCTTGTGTTTTGTCACTTTCCCATGTGGTGTCCTGGGTCAGATGTGGTATTTGGTTGTATCATTTCCTGATCTTTGCCTTCTTTCTTACTTTAATACTTGTAACTTCAACTCAGAAGAAACAAAGGCGTAATAATGAAAATCTTAATCTTAATTTCAATATGAAGTTCCTAGTATGAATTCTAAGGACAAGAATTTAGGTGTATATGTTGACAATAATTTACAAATAATTAGGGTTAATTGGCATTATACTTAAGTTGTTGTATATTTGGGCATCTGTGCTTCACACACATACACTGGATGCAAATCAGCTATCACTCTTGAGGACATATGTACACTTTATTTGTCGAATTACCGACATTAGAGACTGATCTAAAGCTTATGCTGTACTAGTATTGGCCACATCAGTGTGATGACACTTAAGTGGGACTTGAATTGATGACAAATATCAGAAATTTTCGATATTCAAGTCTCGATTTCAAGAGATAGAAATTGCTGCTCTCCTTCACAACTAATCCATTTCACTAATAACTAGCCAGTTTCTTTCACCACAGGTTTATCTCATTCATAGCATATTGTAATTTATAAACGAGTAAATAAACAAACATATTAGTGACATTTATCATTAGATAGATACTTTAAAACCTTCAAACAATATATTGTGTCGAAATTTCAAGCTTGGCTTCAAAACACAGCTACTGGCATCCACATTGAAAAGGAGTTTGGACAAACTCATCTTGCCACAAACACTCTGTTGGAGATAACTGAAGATAGTAAAATGGCCCATCCAATAGCATCTCTGATTATAAAAATAGGTATTAAAATGAGGGGAATAAATTATTTAACAAGAGAACACAGTGTTACCTACACAAATTGATTCCAGCAAACGCATTGTAGGAAGTCCCGCAAATGAATTTCTTTTCATTGTATTTTACTATGATGAAGCTGAATTGGTGGCGGTTATTAAGCAAAGTAACAAGTTCAGGGGATATAAAACTTAAACCAAAAACGTTAACCTGAAACCAACGCTGACACAGAAGCCGATGGAGTGGTGACTATAAAAGCTCATACAGGCAAGCTAATAACAAATTTTGAGGCTCTAGGCACTTCAAGGAGTCAAAATTTAAGTGTTGACTGATGATGTTGTATGTATCTCCATATTAATATATTTCAGTCAGTCTGATATAGTATACTTCAAAGATTTCTCTCTTTATAGTGATCAAATAAAACCAAATGTCAATGAAGCATGAAACATTGGCCACAATGTTTTTCTTACCAATGTATTGATAAGAAGTGGTCTCATACCAAGTTCAAATTCCATACTATATGTAGAATCTCTAAAACTTACATTACTTTTGAATACAACTGACACTTTTATACTTACAGAGCAACATTCAATATGTTGGGGCATGTTCATAATAGGGACTTCTTCTCCACATTTTAAACACTGCTCACAGAAGCCATTCTGAATAAAAAAGAATTTTCTACTATCCATTGTGATTGTAAAATGATAATTATGTGGCATTGGCTCCCAGTAACATGTTTATCGAAGATAGTGCATGCATGCGATACAACTGCTTCGCACCCTTACTCCGAAAAGCCAATTGTTGAATATTTTCATACCTAGTAACTGTATAAATATCTAAAAGGAGTTCCTTCACTGTAAGGAGAAAAAGTCCAAGGTATCTTTCATTTGCATATGTGATAGCAAATTTCTGTGTTTGAAATTATATATCAGAATTTTTGAACAGCAATAATTTCGATATATTTACCTAACAAGAGGGCCCTAGGGCCCTGGATCGCTCACCTGAGTACTTGCACATTAGATGACGTATTGGCATGTGGCTAAAGAGATATCTTTTAAAGATATTTCATGTTTTGCTTTGGTAGTCATGCTGTTCAGCTGAGGTAAACATTCAGATCAAATTGGTAGATTTTTAGTAGGGAGGCATTATAAGGGACATTTCTATTAAGCTATTTTGAATTTGGACATGTGGTTCAGGAGGAGAGATCATTTAAAGATAGTTCTTATCTTTACCTCTGGTTGCCTTTTTGTTAAGTGCTTCTAAACCATTTGTGCAATTATGATAGTGGGCTTTATGCTGAACATTTCTGTCAAAACAGAGGATAAAAAGGAACAGAATACACAACCACCAATGACTGTTACTAACTATATTATATAATATGTGTGATCCACCAGTTTAGGCCAAACAATGGCCTTTATCAAGATGAAAATATAAGAAGAAAAAAAGTGTCCTTGAAGTAGGAAAAAGATGGAAAAGTTTTATCACATAACTTCTATTGTTGAAGATGAAAGTAGACTGGTCTGGTTTTAAATGGATCCGGTTTGCATTATTTTTGTGAAATATCGAATTTGGAATAGTGGTTCAATAGGAAAATGCAGTTTAAAAACATTTCTTATCTAGAGCTCAGGTGGCCCCTTTGTTACCATTTGTGCAGTTTTTAACAATGGCTTTTGTAGGAACAATTCAGGTCTGTGAAACAACTTTGAATTTGGACTAGTGGTTCAGTAGATGTCGTTTAAAGCCATTTCTGATCTTGAGCTCTAGCAGCCCCTTTGTACGGTTGAGCGGAACCATCTGTGCAAGTTTGGTAGAGTGCATCATCAGGAACAATTCTGTGAAATTATTTTGAATTTGGACCAGTGATTCAGGATGAGATGTTGTGTAAAGATATTTCTTATCTATAGCTTTGGTGGCCCCTTTGTTTGGCCGAGTGAATGATTTGTGCAATTTTTGTAGAGTGCATCATGAGGAACAATTCCTTGAATTATTTTGAATTTGGACCAGTGGTTCAGGAGGAAATCCTGTTTAAAAATATTTCTTATCTAGAGCTATGGTAGTCTTTTGTTCAGCGGAGTGGAACTATTTGTGCAATTTAGGTAAAGAGTATTATGAGGCGCAATTCTGTGAAATTATTTGAATTTGTACCAGTGGTTCAGGAGGAGATGTCCTTTAAAGGATGTATTATCTAGAGCTCTGGCTGCCCTCCTGATTAGTGGAGGGAAACCATTTATGCACTTTTGTAAGAGGGCATCATGAGAAACATTCATGTGAAGTTATATGAAATTTGGACCAGTAGTTCAGGAGAAGATGCCGTTTAAAGAAAAAAGTTTACGGACGACGGACACACGGCAGACAAAGACTGATCACAATAGCTCAACTTGAGCCTTCCGTTCAGGCGAGCTAAAAATAGATAATTGAAAATCTGCATGTAGTTAATCATATAAAGAACAAATTTGTGACTTTAAGCAATAATTTTGTTACTTCTGCAGGGTTCCTTTTGGCCCATTTTGAAGATGATATTGGATCATGATCCCAATGGCAAAAAGTATGCTTTTTCCCCAATTTCAGGGAGATAACTCCCAATTGAAGGAACAAAAAAATATCACCATTTTGTGACATCTTAACTGAACTATGCCACAGCAAATGTATTTTTGCATTCCAAATTTTGAAGTGGTGCTTATCATTTGTCAACCAAATGTTTGAATTTTCTTTATTTGATTACATATTATGGTGTGAGTCTATCCCAATTTTGTATAAAACACGAAAAATTCCCAATTCTGGGGGTCGGGTCATGTTCCCAAAATGAAGAGAAAAAACCCTGATTTGTGGAATGCGTCTATGAATAGAAATAGACATTCTTCGACTGCTTACACTTCAAATACTTCCAGGGTAAAAAAATGTAAGCAAATTAAGTGTAATTGCCAAGATATTTCATCCCTCAGTCAAACGAAAAATAACTAGTATTAACTACTAATTGTTAGATGTTCTCAGTAACTGGAAAAGTCTCATCAAAAGTATGATGGTAAGTATTAGCAAATTTAAATCAAATACGATGTTATATACATGTAGGTCAAAAACCGAATTTGTTTTAGTATCATTGGGGAATAGATGAACTTGCTGTTACATAATAATTAAATGATGGCTACCACAGAAGCTGTTTCTGGACAGACTTCGTTAAAGGCAGTAACACATTCAGGGGAAGGAATATGGGCAATAGTCATTATACATGTACCATACAGTTTCGGTCAATTCCCTTCTAAGCGGGTAAATAGCACTAAGCATGCTATCTTTTGCCAGTAACTGACAACTGCCCATCTTGGAACAGTTGATTCTTGAAATAGTGGAAGGAAGAAAAATATCTCCATGAAAGAATGTTGCATGACCCGGCTGACAATCAAGCTCAAGAAGACCCCCAGCATTCCATGAGAATGCTCATGTCACTGCGCAACTGGCTAGGAATTGGACTATTCATTAATATGCTGATGCATTGTGATAATAATCTGTGCCAATGCATCAATCGATTGGTCTATAATTGTATGAGGAGCTGTGTTTGAAAGGTTCCTAATGCAACTAAATAATATTCCAATCAAAATTTAGATTTCTTAAATGTGGAGGCTTAGCCACTCAACTCATCATATTATTAATTAACAGCAGCTTTGTGAACATTTTCTATCATTTCCTAACTTTAGGAATTTTCTTAGCTAAGAATTGAAATTTCAACATGTGAAAATAATTATGTCATTTAAACTCATTGAAAGCATTGTTTTCTAATGCCATCTTTATATCTATAAAGTTTAGTCTTTTGGAGAAGATAGTATTTTTCATCATTACATAATCCACTGCTAAATTTTAAATTCTTAACAAAGAATATTCTTAATGTAAGGAAACGATTGAAAGACAAGGGCCTCCTCTCCAAAATCCTGACCATATAGCTTAAGACCAACGAAGATGAGGACAAGCTATATTTTGATCAGATATGACTAATTTAATGCAACTCTCAGTTGCACTTCTATTACCTTTTCTGTTCCACACTTGGCGGGGCTCATGGAAAGGGATGACTGGAGGGGTCGGATGTAAACCATACTCTGGCCCAATCCGCACCTGTCACTGAGGTATTTCGAATTATAGCCTGCTGGAGGACATCTAATCAACTCTAATGCATTTCTAGCTGTGACAGCTGTTCTTAATAAATAAAATCCCCCTCCAGTACCCATTTTAGGGAATGCTTCGACCAGCTTTTCCCTAAAATCTGTGAAATTTTCATTTTTTATAAATGTTATCTTCTGCTCCCCTAATCCGCATTCTTGCAGCATTCTTTTCTCGGTTCTGCTTGGAACTGTTTCCTGCACAAAAAAAGACATTGGAACATTATTTAGAGCATCAAAGATGAAGCATCATACCCTGAAGCAATCCCAAATTTGTATGCGTATGTATTACAACTACATTCATTTCCTGCATTCTGGTTGGTTGACGAGTGTCATACTCAGATAAATTCCACACATAAAAATCATTAGTTTCTACCTTTAAAATGGCGAGGAGTAATGTAATGTCAAAACAAGGTTTCAACACTTTCTAATGGCATCAAAACGATCTTTTGAAATTTACATTTCTGTTGTGGAGATTTTGGGCAGGACTTTAAAAACTTGACATTTGTAAAATATGAGCTAAGCCATTGCAAAGTCAAATATTGGTGCTGACTCGAAATGTCAATAAATGGAGTTGTTTTACACCTCATGGATTCGCATTCTTCCCCAGCATATCATTTTCTGAATCAGTAAAATTGTTTGTTTGATTTGATTCTCTATGTCACAGTCGACGATTTTTCAGTTGTGTCTGGACAGGTCTTCCTGGGTTGAACCAGCACTAAGCAAGGATTAATGTGTCTTGCTGAAGGGCCCAACACAGTGATGCCGGCAACCAGCAACCCATTGATCTCGAATCAAGCACTCTATCACTGCACTCCCTGGATCAGTATACTGTGAATCCTTTTTGAACTTTTGAATTTTCAAGATGGCTGCCTTATGGCTATCTGATTGAACTAGTTTTCTTCAGCTGGTTTTAAAGATTACAAGTATTGTCAACAAATTCACTGTTTTTTACAAAAGTTGGAATTATGCAAACCAGTAATTATTATTTTTGTGACTTTTATTGATATGTAAAGTCCAGCAAATCACTCACAAACTTAAAACATGTATAAAGCTCTTTGGGCTTTACTCAGTCTGTGAGTGATTCGCCAGAGTTTACACATCAATATAAATAAAATATACAAAAGAAAAATCATTCTTATAATAAATTTTCCTGAAATATATCATTACCAAGTCTCATAAATGAAGAAAAGTGTTAAAGACATATGTTACTGTGACTTACATGTCATCTTTACTACTACATGTATTTTAAAAAAAATCTTAGTGAATTTGATGTATTGACATCAATTTTGGAATATAATTTATTGTGATGAGATGTATCACGGAAAATAAAAGTATGTCATTGTGACCTACATTTCACAGTTGAATGATTTTGCCTTATATCTACAGAGGCTATTTGATGTAGGAACTTTAAATCATTTAATGTGACCTGATGTTTTACCTAAAATAATGTTGGTCTTTGTGACCTTTATTTCATGGTTGATTGAATTTGCCTTATATCTCTAAGACACTATTTGATGCATGAACAGTAACCTATATTTATTTTGTGGTGTAACATCTAGTCAAATTGAATCATAAAATGACATCCTAAAAATATTAAGTTTCTTCATCAAATAGCCTCTGAGATACAAGGCAAAAACATTCAATGATAAATGTACGTCACAATGACCTACAGTTATTTGGAGGTGAAACATCTGGTCACACTAAATCAAATTCCAAAAATTGGAAGTCTCCGAGATATTAGGCAAAATCATTCAGCCGTGTAATGTAGGTATATATATATATATATATATATATATATATATATATATATATATATATATATATATATAAAGTGACCTATAAATATATTGTGAGGTGTAACATCTGGTCACACTTAATTATATTACAAAAATTTGATGTTAAATACATAAAAAAAAATTTCGGAGATATTAGACTAAATTACTGAACCATAAACTATAGGTCACCATGGCCTTCAGGTCATGACTCATAAAACAATGTCACATGGTCCATTGAGGTCTGTATCTGCGTAATCAGATATCTTTGTATTTGTTTTTATCATTATCATACAATGTAGCTCCAGTGGTTCTCCAGATATATGTGCACCAAATTCAAAATTTACTAAGTTGGAAAAGTTCAAAATTCAGCCAAAAATAAAAGGGAAATCCTAAAATAAATAACCAGATCATCTTCATTCTTGACTTGGATACAAAGTCAATCCCAAATATTATGATCCTAACGCCAGAGGTTCATCAGGTATTCTAATCACAAGGATGCTTCCATATGCAATATGACTAAAAAAGTAAGCGAGTATGATCAGAAAATACCATAATCACACACTGCAAACCAACCCGCGGCACCGTGAGGAAGAGTCACAGACCATATACAGTAAACAGACATCCGTAAGACAATAAAAGCAAAGCAACCAGCTCTCTTTTCCTTGAAAAGGGAGAATATTCTGTCAAATATAATGGGAATTCCATCAGAAAGACACAATGTCTGTGCCATATATCATAATCATAGCTCCCAATTATTTTCCAGACATTTAACATGGTTGTTTCCCTGCTGTGGCTACATGTATGTCAAAAGATATGATTCAGCCTAATATCAAGCTAATTCTGCCAATATTTAATCAGGTGATCTACATGTGGACCACAAGTAATATGCCAAATATCATGATTGTATCATAAAACAGTTCTCCAGATATTTTCTTCATGAGGTTCCATAAGACACACAACTTGAAAAGGGGGCATAAAAAGTGAGTATGATCAGGAATATTAAGTCACACACTGCACCCCAACCCACGGCACCGTGAGGAAGAGCCACAGAACATTTATAGTAACAATACATCCGTAAGACAATAATAGCAAAGCAACCAGCTTTCTCTTCCTCTTCAAGATGATTGCAAAAATAGAATGGACACAAAGTATTGCATAACAAAACAATGATGATACAAAGAAAAGGGCTCATTACTCAAAGATAGTCAGAGCTAAAGAAAACCTCAAGTTGAGCTACGGTGGGCCCAGCCAAGGACAAGCATCAGGCACCAACCAACGGATTATAGCTTTACGTCAGGGCCGTCATTAAGTCTGAGGCCTGACCCACCGTCGTGCAATTAAAGAGGAAACCATAGCTATCAACCGTGACTTGGTTCACAACCAGGCATGCAGTCTGTCGCGTGATATTCATGTTGTATCCCACTCTTTTACAACGTTTAATAATCTTTTGAAATTGATCAGTAAAATTAGGCTTTCCAACAATTATTTTAAATTAATAAACTAAATCGCCATAAAATACAGGTTCTGACATGCCTTGCTGCAGGAGATTTTTTAAGCAAATATTGTATTTAACAATCAACTCTGAGTGTCGGTAATAAACAAAAATTTTGAAATAATGGGACGTAATAATTTAGTTCTAGAAATGGTCAAGTCCTAGCAATACTGGTTGGCCCAGCTGGTTCCCAACTCCATTAATTTAAGAGGTAAACATGATACTGTGTATCACGTGGCTGGGACAAGATATAATTGTGGAACTATATTGCTTACCTGATCTGGGTCAGCAAGACAAAAAAATCTGTGGGTCCAAGTGCACTGCTCATCAGATGGTCGTAAGTTTCTCTGTGAAACTGTTGGTCGACGACTGAAGTTTCTATAGGATCCAAATATCTGCTGCACGCGTGATAAATTTGCACGGTTTGAGGTTCCTTGACTGGTTTGGGTTGAATTTGTTGGTGAACTACTAGTATCCCCTAAAAGGGATACTGCTTGCTGCAGAAGATTAACCACTCTGTGTTGTTGAGACATTTCTTAAAGAAAGAGAAAATTATTTTAACACTTTTTGCAAATTTAAAGCAAGTTCATTATCTTTTTTCAAAATTAGTATTAAGGGATACACAGATATGGGCCTAAAAATACATGGTTGCTTGTGTAATGATTCTGACACACATTCAAATGATCTTTTCAGTTTCAAATGCTTCTTTCAGCTGCCACAGCAACACTAGAACAGTCGGACTCGGACAGGACAAAGGGCCCCGCATAATGGCCTCAGTGAAAAGGGGATATAAGTTTTGGCGACAATCTTGATTATCCTTCTTCGGACAAACAGGCCTTCAGATTTATGTTGGGCCCGGGTCATTGTCCCATGATTTCAAAATATGGCCCATCACTTTCCAAGGCAGTGGGCCCAGTGGACTCTTCCTTTTTAGTTGTGAAAAAATCTCACTTTAATAAAAAATACTCATCTTACAGTGAGTCTATGAACTCCACAAAACAGAAAGTACATATAGGTAGTCAATACAACCTGTTTAAAGCAGCCACTCAAAAAAGACAAAACAAAGATCTTAATACATGTAACAAATGGTAGCTTAATGAAGGTCGAAAGGATTGCAGAATGCTCCCCTTGGAGCATTCTGCAATACTTTTGACCTGCATTTAGCAATAATTGGTCTTCTTTTTTGAGTGGCACCTTAAGACAGGTTTTACTGTATAATCCGCAGTCAATATACATATATGCATACAAGTGTCTGTGTCAGTGTGTAGGTAGAGTATACTACCCAAATGTCAACTGTGCTTAGTTTGATATGCTTGGGCCCATCATTTCAGAAAATGACCCACCATTTTTTGCTCCATGGGTCACTTCGGCCCACCAATCTTGAAAAAAATCTGAAGCCCTGGACAAACCCATATTCAGATATGATGAAAATAGTCCACATATGGAATATGGAAGAGATTGGGTTACAATTGACCAAGTCAGAGTGTCCACATATGCGAACTGACACTGGTGGTGGCCATTTGGAAGAAATCAGGTGATAAATGACCAAGTAATAGTCTCCAAAAGTGCAAACTGACCATAGGCGGCAATTTTGGCGCCTATTTAGGTTATCGTTAATCGGACAGAAAACATATTCGAACTTGGGCGAGAGTGTGATAAAAGTAAATAGTATATGAAATTTTTGTCCACAAGTGCAAACCGACACGAGGCAACCGTTTTGGCTGCCATCTTGTTATCGTTCATCAGACAAAACTTATATTCAAACTTGGATGAGAGTTTGATAAAAGTAATTAGAATATGAAATTTGGAAGCAATCGGGTGATAAATGACTAAGTTAGAGTGTCCACAAGTACAAACCGACAGGTGGCGGCCATGTTGGTGGCCATCTTGGTTATCCTACAAAGCCCATATTCAAACTTTGGTGAGAGATTGATATAAGTAATCAATGTATGAAATTTAGAAGCAATCAGATAATAAATGACTAAGGTAGAGTGTCCACAAAAGTAAACTGATAGGCGGCGGCCATTTTGTCAGCCACCTTGGTTATCGTTCGTCGGACAAAACCCGTATTCGAACTTGAACCAGAGTTCGATAGACGCAATTATCTATATATGAAATTTGAAAGAAATCCGATTAAAAATGACTAAGTTAGAGTGACCACAACAACCACAAGTGCCAAATGATAGGCGGCGGCCTTTTTTGGCCATCTTGGTTATTGTTCGTCGGACAAAACACGTATTTGAACTCGGACCAGAGTTTGATGGAAGCAATTTTGGCGCCTATTTCGATTATCGTTCATCGGACAAAAAACATATTCGAACTTGGGCGAGAGTTTGATAAAAGTAAATAGTATATGAAATTTTGTCCACAAACGCAAACCGACACAAGGCAACCTTTTTGGCTGCCATCTTGTTATCGTTCATCAGACAAAACTTCTATTCACACTTGGATGCGAGTTTGATAAAAGTAATTAGAAAATGAAATTTGGAAGAAATCGGGTGATAAATGACTAAGTTAGAGTGTCCACAAGTACAAACTGACAGGTGGTGGCCCTGTTGGTGGCCATCTTGGCTATCCTACAAAGCCCATATTCGTACTTGGGAGAGAGATTGATAAAAATAATCAATGTATGAAATTTAGAAGCAATCAGATAATAAATGACTAAGGTAGAGTGTCCACAAAAGCAAACTTGTAGGCGGTGGCCATTTTGTCGGCCACCTTGGTTATCGTTCGTCGGACAAAACCCATATTCTAACTTGAACAAGAGTTCGATAGAAGCAATCCATATACGAAATTTGAAAGAAATCCGATTAAAAATGACTAAGTTAGAGTGGCCACAACAGCGGAAGGAGGGACAAGCCGAAAACAATAGAGCTCTGCCAACATTCGTTGGCCCCGGCGGGGCCCTAAAAACAAATAGTAACATCTTGACAAAAGTGGTATTTATTAAGGTCTTCATATAATATGGAACATTTACATGTAGATGAAAACTGCATCAAAAATGAGAAAGTCAAACAAGCCCTTTTTTTTTTTTTTTCCACAGCAAGCAAAAGGAAACAAGTTTCCACAGCAACCAAATATTGTCAGCAAGGGTCACAATAACCAATTTTCTATTTGTTCAAAGTAAATCAATCAGAACTTCAAGTTGCCATAGCAACCAAACTATGTGGGCAAGGCTCATATCTTTTTATAGAGGCTAACACCAAGAACATATATATGCAAACTTGATCAGCTAAATGGCTTTGCATGAGAGGATTTTTCTTCATTATTTTTCTTTTCTGTAACCAAAGCTATCTGTATGTTAAGAGACGACAATCACACTTGATTATTATGTCCCTGTGGCGGTAGAAAAAGGGAAAGAGGGAAATTTAGGAAAGGCAGAAATCAGGTGATAGAAAGTCAGAAAAAGTTAAAAGTTTGCAGTCTGATTTTTCGGAATTTTCATCGGGTAAAAAGACCAATCCGGCTACAGTAACTGCCACTGCCCAGACTGGGTATGGTCGCCCAACCGGCACAGCTCTAAGAACCCTCTGACCCTACTTGCAGACTGCCCCCTACCCTAGCTTAAAATGTAAGAGCAACCAAACAAATGACATTCAAAAAAATGGTAGGCCATAAGGAACATTTCTCTAAAATGGCAGTTCGACGTAATAAAAACGCTTTTAAATTTGTTCTTCAATTATTGATACTATCAAAAAAACAAGTTCTGGTGTTAAGAATGTGGTTTGGGGTGTTTCCACGGACCCTTAGCTACTATAGGGAAGCATGAAATAAACATGACAAATTAGTTGATTTTAGTTGCTTTTTTGACCAAGTTTTTCATGCCAAAACAAGAACAAAGTGGGCCTGAAATCATGTAAAAGTCAAGGTTTGAAAGCCTGCAGAAGCCTCAAAAGTATGAGGCCTGTTTAAAATTTAAAAAAAAATACCGCCATGTCCGAGATTACCCAAATTTCCATTACCTGCACTGGCCGATGTATCTAGGCTATTATCTGCTAGTCGGTTGAACTTTACTTTAGGCTAATGGGGTTTGTACGGGAACACTGGATAACCCAAAGGCTTGCTTAGTATCCCCTTTCTCTTGGCCTTACCTTCACAAGCAACCTCAATACTAACAAAAGTTTTTTTCTCCTTCCACGGGTAATGAGGATAACTCTTGACGGGCAGAATTTACCTGTACACCGGGTCTCGCGCGCATTATCTTCCGATAGGGCGCATTTTTCAAATCCTGGATAGTATACACATGCGCAGACAATCGTCTCGCGTGTTTGTTTCTTTTTTTTCATAAAATGGGGGACAAAAAGTAGAGAAGAATTCTACTGCAGAATTATTTATTATTTTCATTCTTTTAAATTTGCGTTTAGCAATTTTTGGTGAAGCTAGTAATTTAGTTGCGTAGTCGAAATAGACTTAAGCGTATTGCGGTTTGGCAAAAATAGGTTTACCGGAAAACGCAAGTTCAGGTGAACCAGAATATGGAAAGCCATTCTGTAGAAAGCGAATTCCGAATTACAGAAATGCAATCACTGTTATATTTTTATAGAAATAACCAAAAGGAATTATCGCCTCAACCCTTTTCATAGAACGTAAAATGCATATTACGGAGAGGCACTTTGTGTTAAAGCATAATTAGGGATTAGGGATACAGAACACCCAAATGGAATTATCACCACGATCATTTTGTAGAACGTAAAATGCATACAACTGACAGACACTTTGTGATAAAGCATAATACACATCCATAACCCGTAAATGGAATCAGGCATAAGGCATAATGCGTATTTGAATTATGAGCCCGATACCCTTCCATATGCAAAGGGTTATCTCTGTCTAATATAATCATTCTCGTCTCTTTATCTTTTTGCATGCTGGGTAATTTTATCTCATGGCTTTGGGCCTTCTGCTGACTTTTTCAAAAATTCTTTCAGGAACACTATCGTAGTGTCAAACGGTTTGGATCCAGATCAGGACCGACATTTTATCGGTCCTGATCTGGATTCAAACTGTTTGCAGAGGCTATCAACAGATGAAAGAATTATTTGCTGAATTTTTCAATCACAAAGGTTTTTCTCAGATTACTAGGATTCCTGGGCTCTGATCAGTCTCTGAGGCCCACTTAATTAGTGTACACTACTCAAACTCCAGCCAAGTCTGCATACTCAAACCATAAGACCTCGAAGACTAGTTTGAAGAAAATTGCAGAACATTTATATGTCCTGAACATTAACCTTTAATGAAACGTCACCAAAAATTGCAACAGATGGCGTTTTAAATTTTGATGCTGTCTTGTGAAATCAAATAAGGCTTGATATTTCATGTGAATTGTCTGCCACAGATTTTGTCATAGTAATAGTTGGTGCTTTATGCATCAAGTTTTAGACGACTTCTTCCCATACACAATTATGATAGGTTTTCCCTTGAAGTCATATCCATGGACGAGCTCCAATGCTTTGCTGGCAGTTTCTGTATCTGAAACAATAATCATAGGTCCAGATTAGTAAAATTGAGCCTTGGCATGATATTTTCAACAATGTGGTGTGTGCGACCAGCTGAGGCTCAGACCAGCCTGCACATAAGTGCAGTCTGATCAGAGCCTTTGCAAGTCGCTTGAATATCCTATGAGTGTTAAGCTACTGACCGAACATCATTTGGAGTTTCTAAACTTAAAAGGAGGCTGTACGGGCTCATCTGAGTCAACACTTGACAAAATGCCACATTGTTGGAAATCACACGTCATGGCGCAATTATTATGAGCATTAACTCTTTCCTTGCTAGTGGCAACTTCTGTCATCAGCTGATAACCTTTGCAAACAGTTTGAACGTCGGTCCTGATCTGGATTTAAACTGTTTGACACTCTGATGGTGTTGCTGGGTAATACTGCATGATTTTTGTTGTCTGCTGATTTTTTTCAAAATTCTGAGTAATTCTGCATGATTTTTTATCGTCTGCTGATTGTTTTCAAAATTAGCTTTTCAAATAATGATTTCAGGAAAAACATCCAAGTTTCAATGTGCTTTGATCCAGATCAGGTGCAATGATTTTTCCTGCCTTTTTCAAATCCAAACTGTTAGCAAACACTATCAGCAGACGATAAAAGATGTCTCTAAAGAGTTTAAGAAAATTAGAGGATATCTGAGCCAATTCATGAAAAATGTGTGCTAGCAGAAAGGGCTCAGACCAGCCTACGAAATGCAGAGTATCGCCATAGCTTTGACTTCTCCAATACACAAATTAGGGACAAATCAGGCCAAAATTTAGGCCTCGAGCCCCACTTGATAGCTGAGCATGCATCAGAGCTTTATTCTCAGTCTGCTTATCTCTATCATCAGGCTTGGTTGTGGCTTTATTAAAATGTTAGCCTCAAAATCCGAATTTACGATCGATCCTAAAAACTTTCATGTACAGACTTAACAGGATTCAAGTTATGGAGTCCACTTTATCAGGGGATTTCAGTTTCCCGCCATTCATAACTATTGTCTTCTCTCTTATCTGTATTTGTTTGTTTGTTTTGTTGCTTTACGTCCCAAGTCAACAGCTATGGACATGGCGGGACGTTCAATTCACCTAGCCACACTTTTTCCTGGGCAAGCTTGAACAAGCAGTTAACCAGTACTTCGTGCACATACTTTCGCTTGTAACTGACAACAACCCTCCTTGAATGATTCAGCGGAAGGGAGGAGAATGACCGTAGAAATAATTTCATGATCAATCTCCACGAAAGTATGGGACCGAGCTGGGATCGAACTGGCGACCCCTGGATCTGCAGTCAGACTCGCATCTGTTGCCAGACACGTTACCGATCTCTTATCTGTATAATATGTACTTTGATAGCCTATATTGCAAACAATATGGACCCAGATTAGACTGCTCCTTCAGGAGCAGTCTGATCAGGGTTCATAATGTTTGCTTTCATGGAAGCAATATTCTGAAATACTGTTCAATATATGCCTTGGAGCGAAGTGGCTCAGTTAGTAGAGCGTCAGACTGGGAACCAAAGTGATGCTAGTTCGAGACTCATGGCCGGCGGAGTCACTGTGTTGTGTCCTTGAGCAAGATACTTTATCCGTTGCTTACTACTGATAGACAGGAAATCATCCCAACATGACTGAAAAATTGTTGACTGGGACATAAAGCATCGAAACGAAAGCTGACGTAAAAAGCAGAGGAAATTTTCAGTACAAAAAACATTGGCAGTATTCGGGTTAAGAAGCCTGATAATAACATGTACTAATCTTACTTTGAAAGGTAATGAATGCCTGCCCTTTCATCGTCCCTGTCATCAGTTTATAGTCTGTATGTTCTCCTGTGAGATGATGGTATCTGTTGAACAAAGCTACCAGGTCTTCTCTAGTCACTTTAGCACTAAGATTCTTCAGAAATAGCACCTGAAATAGCACTAAGATTCTTCAGAAATAGCACCTGAAATAGCACTAAGATTCTTCAAATACAGCTTATATTATTCTATCACAAGTTCTGAAATAGCACTAAGCACTTTCATAGTATCAGATATAACGCTAAGATTCTTAATAAATAAGTATTGAAGTAGCGCTAACATTCTTTAAACTTAGTACCAAATATAGCGTTAAGATTCTTCAAATTAATGTACTGAATTAGTACTAAGAATCATTAAACTTAGTGCCAAATATATCCCTAGGATTCTTCAAATATAGGTAGTGAAATAGCACTAAGATTGTTTACACATATTTCCAGGTATAGTATAAAGATTCTTCAAATATAGGCACTGAAATAGCACTTAACAGATATCAAATGTTTACAATATCAAAATTGAGCCATTCATGACAAAAACTCAGATTAACCTGGAAATTTACCTTTTGCTACTGCAATAGTGGCTTTGATGCAAAGACAGTACACCAAACTGAAATATCTATAGCATTTCAAATGTTTAGTGCATAGATAGATGTCAACTTACGTTATTAGGTTCACCTGGATCGTAATTTTCAAATCTAGGTAACTTCTTGATCTCCTCAGCAGACAGCTTATATGTTCTTATAACATGTTCCGGTATCGTCTCTATAGCTTCATCATTACTAGGTTGCACTTCCTCATCTATTCTCCGATCACTTTTATCTGCTCTTTTATTTCCTGAATGTTTGCAGTCTGACTTATCTTCATTTCTACTGCACTCAGATTGGCCAAAACTCAAGTCATTTCTACTGCACTCAGAATAGCCAAAACTCACTTGAGTTTTGGCCAATCTGAGTGCAGTAGAATTGGATTGATCATTCTCTGCTAGTTTAATATTGTTCGTAGTTCTGTCATCATTTTCTAAGTCCTGAATATTTGTTGTTCTGTTATCATTTTCTAAGTCCTGAGTATTAGTTTTGTTGTTACCATTTTCTAAATCGAGATCATTTGTAGTTTTGTAATCATTTTCTAAAACCTGAATATTTCTTGTTCTCTCATCACCTGCTAGATTCAAATTGTTAGTAGTTTCGTAATCAGCTGGTTTCTCCATACAAGTAGCCACCAGCAGTTCTCTGTGTTCTAATGGACATTCTTCTGAACTATCACATTTAGTAGCGGAATGAGCTGCACCAGTTTCACTCTGTCCAGTACAACACTCCAGTGTACACCCCGACTTGTAACTATCATCTTTCCTGTTCCTCCTATGCTTGCGTTTGAATGGTCTATATGTTATTGTTTCCATGATATCTTTAAGGTTATTCATGGGATCTGTGGGATCTGTAACAGTTTGGTGAGACCGCTCTTTGATCAGAGCTCCATGGAGGAACCTGGAGCTATGGCTACTCTGTGATATACTCTTCTCTAGTTGCATTTCATGTCTGAAATCATAGTTTAAGATAAAAAGGTTATTCATGGGATCTGCGGGATCTGTAACAGTTTGGTGAGACCGCTCTTTGATCAGAGCTCCATGGAGGAACCTGGAGCAATGGCTACTCTGTGATATACTCTTCTCTAGTTGCATTACATGTCTGAAATCATAGTTTAAGATAAAAAGGTTATTCATGGGATCTGCGAAATCTGTAACAGTTTGGTGAGACCGCTCTTTGATCAGAGCTCCATGGAGGAACCTGGAGCTATGGCTACTCTGTGATATACTCTTCTCTAGTTGCATTTCATGTCTGAAATCAAAGTTTGAGACAAATATTTGAAGACTGTATTTATCCAAAAGTTTTTCTTACACCTCACCATATTTTTTCTTATTTGTTTAAGCTTTACTCTGAATGCTGGGTTATTTTTCTTGCCTTTGTTGTCCTCTGCTGATTTTTTTTTCATTTTTTTTTTTCAAAAAATTCTTTAAGGAGCACTATCCATGTGTCAAACAGTTTGGATTCAGATCACAACCGACAAAATGTCGGTCCTGATCTGGATCCAATCTGTTTGCAAAGTTATCAGCAGACAACAAATGTTGCCGCGTAAGCAAAGAAAGTGTTATAATATCTAGTGAGGTGTGTAGTTCTGGATTGGTAAACAATATAAAATCTGATCCACCTCCTCATTTCGGAGCATTTTGGTCAGGGGCTTTGTATTTCATTAGGCATATCAGGTTAAAAATCTAGAGTAAGAATTGCAGTTCAGGGGACAAAAATTCCACTCGTCAATTACAACGAGTGAAATCTATAAATGGCAAGTAATTTTTCCCAAAGCACTCGTCCTACAGGACGAGTGCTTTGGGAAGAATTACTCATCCTTTCTAGTTTCATCCTAAAATCTGAGGGTGAAACTAGCATTTTCTGAGTATTGACTGTGAAATCTTTTTGTCAGTATATGGGATGGAGTCATGAATAAAAATAAAATAAAATTTTAACAGTGATATAAGGAACTTTATAAGTCATATGATGTAAATATTGCCCCCTTATGTTCTTTATTGTATAGGCTTTTAAAGGACAAGTACATATGTTTGCAGGACAAGTGAAAATTGTAAGTCACTCGTCCTGCAGGACAAGAGCAATATTGAAATATTTTTGTCCCCTGCAGTTCAACCCTCATCATGCTGAACCTGGATATTTTAACTCTTTGCATCGTGGGTAATTTTTCATGATTTTTTGTCAGCTGCAGATATTTTTTCCTACACTACAGTTTTTTTTCTAAAACATTCTGGGGTTGAAAATTTCCATATCATGATCTATTTATCAGACATTTGTTCCTTTCTGACAAATGAACCATGGTCATAATTTTTATCCTCGAAATTAATCATTAAACATGCAGCTTGTAATCAGACAAACACTCTGTCTAGTTTTCATGTCGGTCTGTACACTTTTTCATTTAAATGACAGCACTGGCAAGCACATACAATCCACTGTTGAGCAATGGTCCTACTTGACAGCAACGGTCCTACTTGACAGCAACAGTCCTACTTGACAGACATATGAGTGGACATGAAAAACATGTGATGACAGAGTACTCCAAGTACACAAGTAAAAATGTTGTACCACTCACGTGACCCACACCAGACAAAAAAAACTTAATCACAATGCCATAATGATTTTGACTAATATTCGCTTGATACCGCTTATGCCCTCCGCAAAAGTGATATGTCCTGCCAATGTTTTGTCCCTTAGTATATCAGTGTCATATAATGGGTATGTAAAATTAATATATTTTCTAGTAAATGTATAATGAGCACCATTATCTTCTTGGCTGGCTCCCTTCATGCATAAAATAAAGGGATTACACAGAAATACCCGTCTTAATTATCAAGAATCAAACTACGGTAAATGTTATATAATTTCGAACACTTTTCTTGTTCTGTTTACAAATAAAATGTTGGTTATTAGGGCTATATTAGCAAAATATCACAGAACAACTCCAAAATGGCGTATTATTTGTTAACATAATGTTTCAGCCTACATTGGCCTTTATAAAGTGTAATATAAACAAATAGACAGGAAGTGACATAGACGTCACCTGATGTCATTGACAACAACGTCAAAAAGAAACACATCAGTTGGCATAAAAATCAAAATAAAGGATCTTTACACGGTTATTAGGGCTGGAATTCACAAAATGCTTGTCAGAATAGCAAACAGGGAAGACCCTGATCAGACTTCTTCTTCAGAAGCAGTCTTATCTAGATCTGCCCAGTATGTCTAGGCCTTTTTTTAGGCAACTGAGTTCGAAATTTTTGAGTATTTACAGTAACTTACCTAGAAAGACTTTTAACTCCAGAGAATTCATCTGGTTTAGACAGCATCTCTTTTTTTGACTGTATTTTTCTCTCTATTTCCAGAAGTCGCGACCTATCATGGTCTGGATTGGATAACCTACTTCTTTTGGCAGCCTAGAAGAAAAAATATATAGTCTAAGTTAACCCTTTTCTCACCATTCACATCAAATAGTCTGTCTTCTGCTGACAAACTTTGGGGTCTATATTACAGACAATATGAAGCCAGATCATTCTGCTCCTTAGGTTCATATATTGTTTGCTTCCACAATGGAAGTAGTCTGGAGTGCATTCGAATATTTGCAGCAGACGTTATAAGCAGATATTTTCCGGACAAAAAAAGATTGACAGGACAATGCCTAAAATAGCAATACAGTAGACATCAAAGGCTTTGAAAAAGCTTAACTTGCAATAATCCTCAAACTGGCAAAATATCTTTCGGCATGGATGGGAAATATTACCCCTAAAAATGAATTAAATATGTTATTGTTTTTCTGATTTTTTTTTCCGACCAAAACATATGTTATTGACTAGACTAAGCAGGCGAGACAGCAAAATAGGGGCCGAGATAATGATATGGTTCACATGCCCGGATCTAGAAAGTTTTGTCAAAGGGGGTACAATTCTGATATGATTTTTAGTTGATGAGGGGAAAAGGGCATAGATACCACTTAAAGGGGGCCATTATCAACCCACCAGCGAAACGCCATTCATATGAATGGCGTTTCGCTAGCAGGCTGATGATGGCCAAGCATTGAATGCTGTCTTGGTAGCTTTGTGATTATTCAGGGCATCCGGACCAGTATTGCTAATAAACCCTATAGATTTTTAAATTTTCAGGGGGGGGGGGGGCAGACCCGTTGTCCCCTCCCCTGGATCCTCGCAAGGTTCAAGAAAGGGGCGAGTCTGGAAAGAGGGCAGCGTCAAAGTGATCCATTTTTATAAAATTTCTTACTGCAATATCTGTCTCTTCATTTTGTAGTTTCAAGAAAATTTCATCCACGGTAAGACCATAGCCCTTCATTTCTTCGATATACTTGTCTGTTTTCTCCTGTGTCTGGTAATCTGCTAGAGTTGTCACCCCTGATATCTCCTCCACACCAGGCTTATGGGGAACACCACTTGAAAACTCCTTTCTGTTTTGAAAATGTCTACAAAATGACAAAGAAAATAAACTGATATAAATGCAAACAATTATAAAAATTCATTTCAACTGTATTTCTGGTTAACTGATGTTGCATGCTGGGTATTTTGTTTTGTTTTTGTTTTGTTTCTTATTTCTATTTTTTAAAATTTAAAAAAAATCCTGAAATACTATCAGAGTGTCAAACATTTTGTTTCCAGGTCAGGCCAGTGTAAGGCTTTAATTTAGGATATCACAAAACAATTATACACGTATATCCCCAATTATTTATCCCTAATTAATTGAATTTTTTAGATTGATTTTGTCTTCACATACATTGAAGATCCAGATGAAATGCTGCAGAATGCAGCATTTCATCTGGGTCTTTTATTATTGCAAAAGTACATGTTTAAGAGTTTCCAGTCCCCAAAGGATTAACTTTCTTCTTGCTTGTATACTTTAGTTGTTAGTTTACCTGCATGAATTTTGTTCTCTTCCTCATGGTGCCAGGTCTGTGGTTGTGGCATTTTCCGGTCATAATCATTCATTTTTATTAGACATTTATTTGATATATTTGATTTGAATTATCTGATGAATATCACATCAAGTGCACACATAAACTTGTTTCTAACTGAGACTTTCCTTCTGTCATCTGCTGATAACCATTTGCAAACAGTTTGGGCCCAGATCCATGCAGACTAGATTTTAGGTTATTCCTTATCCAGCAAATATATTTTTGTCCTGAAATTGTCATCAGCTTTTTACAATCCACTGTATATATTCAAATGCACTTCAGACTACATTTGATCATGGAAGCAAACACTATCGACCCAGATTAGACTGCTCCTAAGGGAGCAGTCTGATCTGGGTCCATATTGTTTGCAATATAAGGTACCGCTCATTATTTAAGTGTCAGGGGGGGGGGGTTGCGGCTGAAATTTCGATCTATCATCCAATTTTTGGATGACACCCCCCCCCCCCAAAAAAACAAAATTTAAATCCAATGACCCCCCTGGAAACCACATGAAATATAAACTGACCCCCTCCCCCCCCCCCCCATTTTGTATCATATTATCAAAATGCAATATTTTGCTTCCATAATGGTTAAGTCATATTTTTTATATATCTTATTTTTATTGATTTATTGGCCTGCATGAGTATCTGAGCTTCAATTTTAAATCTTGACAAGTTTTGACCACCATTGAAACATTAGGAATCGTTTTATATTTGTGACTTATTTTCTAAGATTCGAGCGAGCGAAGCGTGCGAGGACAATTTTCTGTATTTATATCGCATAAATGACATTTTAGAGTGAAAAAGTAGGAATAGTAGGACATTTTCAAGAAACAGTAGGGAAAAGTAGAAGGGCAAGAAAAAATAGGGAAAATAGGAACTTCTGAAAGCCTGATTTATCAATCTTCTATTAAAATCAGCATGATTATAACAAAAAAACGCATGCTAGAACAACTTGTGAGCTTGCAAAAATAAAAGCGGAGATTAATTAATAAAACACTAGCGAGCGAAGAAATATTTTTGATTATTTTATTGGAACAATTAAGACATGACCCCCCCTCCCCCCCCCCTGCTGGAAAGTCAAAGTTAATGGTGACCCCCCACACCCTACTAGCCTCATGGAAATTCACACGACCCCCCCTCCCCTACTTTAAGCCCCCCCCCCCCTGACACTTAAATAATGAGCGGTCCCTAAGCTTTCAAAGTACATTATTAAGCGGATTAGAGAGCAGATGGCAATTGTTGTGAATGGCGGGGAAAGGGTAACAGGGCCTAGCTGTTTTGATCATGGAAGCAAACAATATCAACCCAGATCAGACTGCTCCTAAGGGAGCAGTTTGATCTGGGTCCATATTGTTTGCAATAAAAGCTTTCATAGTACATTATTAAAGATTAGAGAGCAGATGGCAATTGTTGTGAATGGAGGGGAAATGGTACAGGTCTTAGCTGCTTTGATCATGGAAGCAAAATTAATACTATCAACCCAGATCAGACTGCTCCTAAGGGAGCAGTTTGATCTGGGTCCATATTCTTTGAAATATACTGTAAGCTTTCAAGGCCATTATTAAGCAGATTAGAGAGCAGACGGCAGTTGTTGTGAATGACGGGGAATGAGTATATGACCTAGCTGTCAGTCATTCTTTTAACCCCAGTCAACAATTTTTCAGTCATGTTGGTGTCCTGTAATTTAATTAGGTTTCTTACTGTTGTAGCGAGATTTTTGTATTCAGCTGTTTCTGCAACAATGCCTGGAGATGTTTCTGTCCAGCAGTCTCAATCTCCTCCACCGGACCATCAATGGGCCTCGACCCGCTTCGTCTCTCTGTCTCCATTCGCACAACTTCATGACTGTGATATCTTTTTGGATTGCCACTGAAAACAAGAGCCAGCTTTGAAAATAATCCACAAATATTGATAATTAAAGGGAACACTCACCAAATAATAAATGAGCGATAAAAGACAGAATTTTATATCTATCATTTTTATCAGTTTGCTGCAAATTTTATCAAAATCTGTCAAGAAATTAAGAATCAAAGGATAAAAGGGAAAACAGAATACACATCATCGAGAAATTAAGAAGTTATAATGCATTTGAAGATGCCATAATTTCTTTCATGGAAGCCGCCATATTTGTTAGTTTATGACATCATAACCTCCTACGGTAATTATAATAATGCAAAATTCAGTGATTTGAAAAATAATTTAACTACATTTTTATGTGTATGTCTATTAGCATTAAAGGATCATTTATAGAAGAAATTGTATAATTTTATGTTAGAATACAAATTTTATGCATCTTAATAATATTTCATGCATATCATTATATAGTCAAAATAGTGGGGCAGACAGGATCTTATGTAACTTCCTTTACTATAACTTTCTTATTTCTGAACAGATTTTGATCTGCAAGCTTGCAGTAAAATTGCTTGTGTGAAAATGCCAATCGTTTTGGACACATTTACTTTTTGATGTGTGATTCTCAGTTTAACACTTTCAATTTCAAAGTTTATAAACCTAATATCCTGCCATTTTTGTCCTGAAGTTGTCATCTGCTCATTACGTCTGCTAAAAAATTCAAATGCACACCAGAACACTTTTACCATGAAAGCAAAGTTAGCAAACACTATGCACCCTGATCAGACAGCAATATTGGCTAACAAAGTACATAAGCAGATGACAGAGCAGGCAACAATTCTGTGAATTGTGAGAAAAGCGTTAAGTTTTTTGGCATGCCCCCTTTTCATATGCACATTGTAACATCACTTACTCATTGATTATGGTTCTGTCGCCCGGCGCAATTTAGAGTTCATAGCTTACTAATTTGTTTTGTCATGTATATAACTCGCTTGGCTGTGAGGGGGAATGAAAACTAAAGTCCAAGTTCTATTTTCCATGGTGATTATTATTCTTTTCTTCTTCACCATAATGTCCACCTGGCAGTTCTAATATCAAACTATTTACAAGTGCAATCTCTTGATTTAAACCTCTACATTTTCAAACTCTATATTTTGGCGCCTAAATTATCATTCTTTTCTCTTTTAAAACACAGTCCTCTCTTATCAATATCTAAAACCTCTCTGCTCCAAGAATTCAAAATGCTGCACCCCCTGCATCTTAATTACTTCCCAGCATTCTCTCTTCCCTCTCTTTTTGTATCCACCAATCCAAATCTCTCTTACCACTCCATCTGAATAAACATCCTTAGAGACAGCCTAATTTGGGAGACCCCTCACTGCTGATAAGCTAACCCAGGTGCCAATTTCTTCAAGAGTGTCTAGACTCCAGGGCCTCTAATTAGGAAGACTCTTAGGGTGTAATATGATCTGGCCAGACTGCAGCCAGGTCCAGCACGTTACACAGATATTAATTAAGAAATGCTGATTTCTGCATTTTAAACAATGTAAGATTACAAGATAAAAATAAGAATTAAACTTAAGGTAGTGCGGGACCCATGTCAAAAGATAACCTTACTTTTACTTAAAAGTAAGAGTGTAAGAGTTATCGTTCCTGAATCTTGTTTTTAAAAGAGAATACTTATTTTCTAAGACGGTAGATATTATTCTCCCCTGACAACTCTTTGATGCTTGAAACGTAATTATGTAAGTATTTTGCTTTCACAAAAAGAAGGAATGCAAGTATTAGCTTTTAAAAACATCACCCAGAGTATGAAGTCATTCAGTATTTTGATGGTTAAAAGTTGTGGACCGTATAAATATACATACTATATACATGTCTCGGATGCTATTTCTGCATGCTGCCACTAACCTTAGACTCACCCCACCCCAAAAAGGGGGGGGGGGGGGTTGTAGACGTGCACATGCCTTGTATGTGACATTCGCATGTTTTAGGTCCCATGGAGGTACATGGTCACTAATGTTTTATGGAAAAATGACGTAACTATTTCAACTACCTTATCACACCGGATAGGCAGCAATAAAACAGTCTAAACAATCGATGAATGCTGATAACAAATTGCTAGAAACAGTGTTTGTGATTGCCATTTGTTGCCTATCGGACTACAAACAACAATCCAAAATTCTGTTACTTACAATATTTAACTACGTTCGTCGATAGCATTAACGTTTTCGATTGCCGCCTATCTAGTGTGTTTTTGATATACTGAAGACGTAGCCAAAACAATCTGATATAAGGGCTAGGAGTTATTTAATGTTTCTGTTGAAAAAATTATTTTGTTTCGTTGCATGTTTCATGATGATAAAACGGACATTTCTGCATACATTTTAATAAAATTAATTGGAACTGCATGTGCCTGAAAGGAAGATATATGACAATATAACATTCTTTTCTGTATATCAACGGTTGGCAAGCATGGTACAGTTGCGCAGATCCAGGAATTTTCATCAGGGGGGGGGGGGGGGTCCAGGTCAGTCTGACAAAAAAACTCTGACAATGACTTTTTTAGTCCTTAGCTTATTTTACAGAAGTCAAATGGTCAATTTCAAAGAAATCTATCGTTTTTCAAGGCTCCAGATGGGGTCCAATTTTTTCCAGGGGGTCAGGTGTCCAATTGCTTATTCCCTATAGAAACCCATTTAATTTGTGATTTTCCAGAGGTGGTCCGGACCCCCTGCCCCCCCCCCCTCCTCTGGATCCGCACTTGGTGCAGCCACCACAGCTTCATGGTTAAGGCTACTATACATTATCTCATTTGGGCTTGACAGAAGAATGTATCATCCTTTTATTGTTATATACCTTATAATAAGTGTTTACTATAGAAACTTGAGGTGAATTGTACATTTTATTTAATAATATGTCATATTTTGGTTGATCGTTGACCAATCACTGACCGCGGGCTTTATTTCCGATAAAACATGACTGCAGAGGGCTTAATTGCAATTTCAACCTGCTCGCGGATATCCTCTGCGAGTTAAGATACCGTCGCTTATGCTTTATTGAGAAATGACCAAAATATTCGATTATCATAAGATACGCTACTTTATTACATCGGATAGGCGACAATCGAGAAGGCTCTGAACAATCGATGAACGTGGATCGCAAATCGCTAGAATTTTCCATTTGTCGCCAGTCAGGCAAACAAACTGCAATCCAAAAAGTCTGTTTCTGACGGTATTTGATCTACGTTCGTCGATAGCATCGACGTTTTCGATCGCCACCTATCCGGTATGTGTATTGATACAATGAATACGTAACCAAAACAATCTGAAACAAGAGCTAGGAGTTATCTACATTTTTCAGTCATGTTTCTGTTGAAAAAAAGTTTGTTTCCACACCGGATAGTGAGCAATCGAAAACACTGTTAACCATTGACAAACGCGGATCAAAACTCGCTAGAAACAGTATTTTGATTGCAAAGTGTCGCCTGTTCGATGAGTGACGGTAATAAAAAAAAACAACTATGATTCTAACTATTTTGGGTCTATAATCGTCGATAGTATTGATGTTTTCGATTGCGCCTATTAGGTGTGGTTTTGTTGTATTCTTCACGATGTTACAGTGGACATATTTTTTTGAAATGCTTTTGCTTGAAAGGAAAGTATTCTAGAACTTTTTGGATACTGTAAAGGCGGCACCTCATGACTGCCTTATTAGTCTACTTTAGACATAGGTAAAATCTGAAAAAGAGGCGTTATAACTACATTCGAAAGTGTTTGTTTATTGTTTAACATTAGTATAGAGGCAAACAGTGTGGACCCAGATCAGACTGCTCTAGGTTTTGTTTGTTTGTTTGTTTTGTTGCTTTACGTCCCAAGTCAACAGCTATGGTCATTGCGGGACGGTCAGTTCACCTAACCACACTTTTTCCTGGGCAGGCTTGAACAAGCGGTTAACCAGTAATTCGTGCACATACTTTCGCTTGTAACTGACAACAACCCTTCTTGAATGAATCAGCGGAAGGGAGGAGAATGATCGTAGAAATCATTTCATGATCAATCTCCACGAAAGTATGGGACCGGACGAGCAGTCTGCTCTAGATCTACACTGTTTGTTTAAGAGGCTTCATAATATTTCAATAGACGATAAAAAACATACGATTGTGTTAAGGGTTAATAAATGTGGGTTCAGTGCATTAACGGACAGGACTTTCATGAAATGCACGCAGACCTGCGCGGCTCAAGCAACGTTTAAACGCTTAACCAATGGATAGAACCTGATTTCCATTCTTGAGCAGTTGAAATAACCGAACCACGCCCAGATATGAAAATTAAAGTTGCCACCTTTACAGTACCCAAAAAGTCCTATAATATATTACAATGACAATATAACATTCCTTTCTGTATATTAACTTTTGTCAAGCCCTTGTGCGATAATGTGTTGCAGGCCTCACCGCTGTGTGGTTCTGGTTGCAACACATCACATTCAGGCTTGCCAAACATTAATACAAGGAAAAGAATGTTTTATCCTCTTATTGCATATTTGTAAGTTTATTCTTTAAATGACATTTAGATCTATGCATCAGGAATAAAGCTATAATTTTTAGCTTTTATCTACATAAATCCTACGTGTAAGAAAGCATCAAAGTCTCAAGACATGCTATAGCCATGCTTTAATGAGAATCATAATGTAATGTGCTGGGTAACATATGCAAGGTCAAAATCTTTTTTGTCATTTTCTACGCCCATTTGTCAGTGCTTAATCAATAATAGCTATGTCTCCGCCCAGTGATATACAATAGGGCGTAGACATACAAAAAAAATTGGTGGAAAGGGGAGACAACACTTATTATAGTCTTTATTTTTTTCAGGATTTTTCAGAAAAGTCACCAAAACAAAAAAACGAGCACGTTGACACATATTTTTTATTCAATCATTAGATTCTTCATGAAAATATCTTTGTAAAAATATGTTTTTGTTGTTCCAGTTACCTTCTCTGATATTTTTATTTTGAATATCAATGTTTTTTTTGGCATTTATTCGTTTGACTTAATTAGGATTTTGCTTAATAAATTGTGTAAATACATGTTATTTCACTATTTTTTGTTTTTATTTATATCTCTGGTGTGAGTAGTATTTGTTCTGAAAAAACTGTATTGCGTTTCTTGTTAATTTGTTAACAAAATCTGTGTTTGTTTATTTCAAAAACCTGCGATTTTGCAGTTTTTGACATCAAATAACTTTTTAAAAAGAACGGTGAGATATTGTTTTTTTTGTCTTATATTATAAGTATAAGTCTATATTATAATATATTAAAAGATAAAACACTTTTGGACATATGCCGGTGAGTCCGGTACTACCTTAAACAGTTATTGATTTAAACCTTTAAACTTATGTCTTGAGTGAATATATTTAAATTTTAATAAATTTAATTGAAATTCTAATTAAAGAATTTTAAACTTTAATTAGCCTGGTGATAGTTCCTTTAGAAGTTCATCTTGTAACCATGCAGTTAAAGTGAATATTCATCGTTTTTCAAATGCATTTATTAAAGAGTTATCATTCTAAGGAACAATTCCTCATTTAAATAAATTTTTGTGAATTTTGCTCTTCAATTTCTAAGCCTATAATTGATTATTTTCACTTGGTTTTAAAACATTTTTCATGCCCAACTCAGCCTAGCAAAAAAAAATATTCTGCTCATAAATGTTTAAATGCCAACAATTGTTGACATTTTAACTTTTATTAGCATGATGAATACAACATCTGAGATACTTAAAGCAAGATAAACTTCTTTACTTTTCAGTATTTTAAATTTTAATAGAAGTTGAGATTTCGTCCTCAGTTGAGTTGAGTATGAACTTTTTTATAACCTCATGGCCTGGAGACCAGCCATTTTCAGGTCAATCATCAGAGCTCCAAACAGAGTAACAGAGCCCCTGCTTCATTCAGTTACAATTTTGTGGCATCATATTACGGTACCTGTGGATATTTCAGTGAATCTTTATAAAAGGCTGCATGTTTAGATAATGGGTATGCCATCTTGAAATTATTCAATGGACATCTCCCAAACCATATCAGTGGCGGATCCAGAGGGGCTCAAGGCCCCAGGGGGGGGGGGGGTACTCTGAAATTTTCATACATACGTAGGCTCTGGTTATTTTTTGGGGTTCAAAATTTTGAATTTCAATATTTTTGGGGGTTTTAAGAAAAAATTAGTATTTTTGGGGGTATGAAGATTTTGTGGATATATTTTGGGGGGTCACCACAAAATTGAACTTTAGGGGTCATTTCTATGCATTTTAGGGTCTTTTCTTACAGGCAAGGTACAGAATGGGGGATATTTTTTGGGTCGCTAAAATTTCAAATATTTTTTGGGGGTGCTTGAAATACCTGATATTTTTTTTCGGATGCTGGGCCCGAGCCTACGTATGGAGAAAAAAGTGAGTACCCCCCCTGGGTTCCAGGAGTCCACTCCAGCCCCCTTCCCTGTCCCTTGTTTTTAAATATCCTATGAAAATAAAATAATTTGGTCTCAGTGAGACAAAATTATTTCATTTTCATGGGATATTTAAGTACAATGAGATAAAATCAGCAAAGCGACCCCCTCCCCCCCCCTAACACACACACACACCTTTATATATATGAACCCCCTTTCCAGAAATCCTGGATCCGCCCCTGCATATGTCTGATTGAGCTGAAACTTTATGAAAGATGCCATGGAGGTTTGGAAAAACTGAAAATGTCCAATTCAGATATCCAAGCTGGCCACATGATGGCTGCCATGCATTTTGTAACTTTTCAAAAAAATATTTCCAGAACCATGTCTAATTGTGCCGAAACTCAGCTTGAGTCAACAGGGCAACATGAACATTCTGAAAACTAAAATCATTACATTCTGATATCCTAAATGACTATACCAGTGGCGTTCAAAGTGGAATTCTTCAAACAAAATCTCTGTCTGGAATGTTAGATTTCACTGAAACTTGATGGTAGGCAACAGAGCAACACTCAGCCAGAATGGCTTAATGCAATCTGACTAAATGTTCATAAAGCCTCTGGCCCGGATGGACTGAATGCCAGAGTACTTAAAGAGTGTAGCAATGAGATCTCTCCAATACTGGCACTCATCTACAATGAGTCTTTAGCTCGGGGCGAGGTACCAGATGAGTGGCGACAAGCAAATGTTTCTCCGGTCTTTAAAAAGGGTGAAAAATATGATGCTGCTAACTACAGGCCGGTGTCGCTCACATGCATCTGCTGCAAAACCCTAGAGCATATTTTAGTCAGCAACATCAACAAACACATAGCCTTAGATAGCATACTTGCTGACTGTCAGCATGGTTTCCGAAGTCAGAGGTCTTGCGAAACCCAGTTGGTCCAGTTTGTGCACGATATCATCAGCAACCTGGATGGGGCTGTGAATCGTGGGCACAAACAGACAGATCTAATCATAATGGATTTTGCTAAGGCCTTTGACAAGGTTCCACACAGGAGGCTATTACACAAATTGGAATATTATGGGATTAGAGGATCCACCCACAAGTGGATCAACTCATGGCTCTCTGGGCGCACTCAACAAGTTGTTTTAGATGGCCAAGCCTCAGATCCAGTCCCAGTGCTATCCGGCGTGCCCCAGGGATCGGTCTTAGGTCCGGTCCTGTTCCTCCTCTTCATAAATGATCTGCCGGATAACATCAGGTCTTCTGTTCGCCTGTTCGCAGACGATTGTGTCCTGTATAGGAATATACATTCACTTCAGGATTGTTTGACCTTGCAAGAAGACCTCACCAGCTTAGGACAGTGGGAAGCCGATTGGCAAATGAAATTTAACGTAGCCAAATGTCACTCAATGAGAGTGACTCGGCATCAGCATCACAAACAAATTCTTTTCGACTACTCACTACACAATCAAACTTTGGAAAATGTTCAGTCGGCAAAATACCTTGGTATCACTATTACAGATAACATGGATTGGGGTCAGCATGTCTCTGAAATCTCTTCCAAAGCAACTAAGACACTTGGTTTCCTTCGCAGGAATTTGGCTTTTGCACCTAGGAGTACAAAGGAAGTTGCATACAAAACTTTGGTTCGGCCTAAACTAGAGTATGCAGCACCCATTTGGAGCCCTCACTTGAAACTTCAGATTAATCAGATTGAGAAAGTTCAGAGGACAGCAGCCCGCTGGACCTGCAGGAGATGGCGAAACACCAGTAGCGTCGGCGAAATGCTTGATGAACTTGATTGGCCATCTCTTGAGGCCCGTAGGGACCAGTCCTCCTTGCTTCTCTTTCACAAGATTCATTGTGGAGCAGTGTCTATTGAAAAAGACAAGTATATGACCCCTGCTCATAGTTTGAAAACTACCAGGTCATCACATAGTGCTCAATACCGCAGACACCAGACATACAGTGATGCCCTGAAGAATTCTTTTTTCCCCCGTACTATTCCACATTGGAATAGTCTGCCTCCTTCTGTGGCAAATGCCCAGTCCATAGAGGAGTTTAGGGCACTCCTTATTTAAACAAAAATTCAGCCAAAAGTTTTTGTGTTTTTTGTGTTGTTTTGTTTTTTTGTGTTTTTTGTTTTTTATTTTATCAAAATTTCCAAATTCGCACTCCCTGGTGTAATGCTCATATATGAGCGAACCAGTAAAGATAGATCTGATGTAAAAGTCATGATGGCCACCATAGTGCTATATAGCATAACATGACCAGTCTCATCCAGCTAAGTACTAATGGGGCCTCTAGTTTACAAACAAGCTCATTAAAAACAATGTTTTCAAATTTGGTATCCTTTCCACCAACACTTGCCTTGAAGGGTACATGTGAAGCTAAAAGAAACTTAGTTCATGGAAACAATCTGGAAAGTGAAAAGTTTTTTTTAAAATGAAAATCAATACTTGTACAGAAAATTGTTTGTGAAAGTCAATACTTGTTCAGATCAACCGGATAAAATACTGGGCAGAAAGTTGAGGTCCACACCGCTGTTAGAATAACCTTGGCGAGAGTGCACGCTGATTTGACTAAAATAACAAAAAATGTCAAGTTTTTGGCGACAAGCTGGCTTGAGGTAGTATTTTTTGGACATAAGCTGAAATAAAACGAATGCTTTACTCTCAGTTCAAGACGGTGAGAAGCTCCAAAAGGTTATTTCACTAAGATGTGTAGCGTCATGGTACATTTCTCGTGCGGTACCAGTTGTCGAATAAAGTACAATTCATACGTACCTGTGATACATGAGTATAAAGTACATTGAGAGAAGCACCAGAGAATTGACAGCACATAGAGTCTAAGGGCAACATCATAGTGCCATAAATAGATCAACAACAACGTACAATTATGATCACTTAAAGCAGAAAACTGATCATTTTTTCCCGGGCACTGTCTCGGGGTCCGGTACCGGACGCCTAGACTACGGGGCTACGGGTCCGGTACCGGACACCGATCCACGCCTATGAGGACTGTCTCGGAGTCCGGTAGTTTGTGAAACAACTACTCGGCACGTCTAGGGATACGGGGATGCGTGTCCGTACCTGCACGTATATGTAGTAACTGTTATTTTACCAGCAAAAACTCGTGTTGAAGTTTCACTTTGCTTCGTCCGCCATCTTTGATCATCTGTATTTACTGTCACACTATTCAAACAAGTATAAGCTTATACAAAAGGTATAAGATTTTTAACGGACAAGAGTGAAAAAGACATAACTAGATATGATTTGTCTTACTTTATTCCTTTTATTTTTATTTTTCTTATCCTTATTTTTTCAATAAGGTCATGAATAAAGGTAATTAATGTCAGGGGGAACTTACTATCGCATCAGTGAATTGGCGCAGGGTTTGATGTCCTTTAATTGGTGTTTGTCTCAGTGTTCTTATCAATATTTATTGTTGGTATCTGTCTACTTGATTATTTACCTTAAGGTAAATACCAATTTGCACTTTCATTGAAGTAAGCAAACGATGATTGCAGGTGCATTGTTTAATTGCTTTCTTACCGGCTAATTGGTCACATAACTGGCTGTCTGTCTGTCTGTCCTCCCGTCCATTCACCACAACCACCAGTGAAACGCATGGGCCGATGGTGGTCCGGAGTTATTCAAAATAAAACAGCTTAAAACGTGGGCCGATTTTGGCCCGATATAACATACTAGCACGGGAAGTTATTCACAGCGGTGAGACGGTTCTTTTGAGCACCCAAAAGCTAAAGACCAAATAAGCACACAAAATCAGACCACTGTCGAACACCAGCCAAACGCATGGGCCGATGGTGGCACGGCAATAGCATGCTGGCACAGGACGGAGTGTAGGACAAAAGCCCACTAGGACAAAGGCCCACTAGGACGTTATTCACAACAAAACAGCTATATATGACTATTGAGCTCTACGAAATGTGGTGCTTAGAAATTTAAGATAGGGATCTAACATCAGTTGGGCGTATTCATGATTCTATGATCCAGAGGGGGGGGGGGACAGGGGCTCCGTAGCCCCCTCCCCCTGAAAAATCATAAGATATATAGGGTTTCTTAGCAATACTGATCAGGATCCCCTGAACAATTAAAAAGTTACTAAGCCAGCAATGTTGGGCCATCATTAGCACGCCAGCGAAACGCCATTTATGTTCTGCTAGATTATTCCAGTCCAGTCTTTGTAGCAAACAGTGTGGATCCGGATTAAACTGCTCTCCTAAGAGCAGTCTGATCCAGGTCCACAATGTTTGTCTGTACGGAGAAATTAGCCATTGACGTAAGCATAAGTTGCATTTTCCTTACATAACGACCCATATGTCGTCTACTAGTTCGTTATTTAAAGACGTCTTTGAAGCAATCAATTTTGACCCAGATCTCATAGGAGCAGTCTGATCCTGGTCCCAAATGTTTGTCTGTACGCGGATATTGGCCATTGACGTAAGTATAAGTTGCATTTCCCTGACATAACGACCCATAAGCCGTCTTTGTAGCAAACAGTGTGAACCCGTATCAAACTGCTATCCTAGGAGTGGCCTGAACCGGATTCGCAATGTTTGTCTGTACGTAAGACGTCTTTGTATAGCAAACAGTTTGGACACAAATCTGACTGCTCTCCTAGAAACAGTCTGATCAGGGTCCACGGCGAAATTAGCCGTTGGCGTAAGCATTTACATGCAGCAGATAACTCCAGCAGACGCAAATTTTAGATGCATTTCCGCGATTGAGTCGTTCAACCTATGTAGATCCATTTGTAACGTCTCTGTAGCAAATAGAGTGGACCGAGATCAGACTGTTATTATAGGAGCAGTCTGTGTTCATCACTGTTTGTCATTATTTTAGATGCATTTCCGCGATCGAGTCTTCAACCTTAGGATATCCATTTGTAACGTCTCTCTAGCAAACAGTGTGGATCCAGATCAGACTGTTATCGTATGAGCAGTCTGATCTTGTTCAACACTGTTTGTATTTATGCTAAAAAGTCATTTCCTTTTTGGACCATATCAGTTTTTTTAAAAAAAAGACAGAAAAAAGACTCAGAGTCTTCTTATAAAAAGCTATGTCCGAATGTCAAAAGATACCAGCAAGATCCACTGCCGTTGTCCCAGTAGTGAGTCTCTTTGAAAGCTATATTGAATAATGAATCTACACTACAGACTACGAGGGTCATTTTTTTATGTTCGTAGAATCGGGCTGTATCTCTACAAATATAGAATTTACGGTACCATAAGTATATATATTTTGAAAGGTCTAGCTTTTGTCCATCAACTGACATAAATTTTACATCATTAGCGCTTAGTTCGGTCAAGATATATATAGCTTTGAATAGGGCTAATAAAGGACACTGGTCGAAATCCATGCAATTTTAACCACGCAGCAAGCAGGATATAAGACGCTGTTAACTTCCATTCGCTATGGTGATATAAGCATTTTTCATGCCGATTTTTCTTTTGCACTATCAATATTTATCATTCAAACGCTAATCGTCGACAAGTGCAGCAAAACTATAAGTTTGTTGCTTGCTCTTCTATAACAATTTTAAAACACCCATCAATATACCAAAATAGTCACAGTCAAGTGCTAGTTATTATATCTGTTAAAATTACGATTATGAACAAATTTTAGAATTTCTTGGCGGACGAAGCAAAGTGAAACTTCAACATGAGTTTTTGTTGGTAAAATAACTGTTACTACATATACGTGCAGGTACGGACCCGTATCCCTAGACTTGTCAGTAGTTGTTTCACAAACTACCGGACCCGGAGACAGTCCTCATAGGCGTGGCTCGGTGTCCGGTACCGGACCCCTAGAATCAGTGTCTAGGGGTCCGGTACCGGACCCGTAGCCCCGTAGTCTAGAGGTCCGGTACCGGACCCGGAGACAGTGCCTTTTTCCCGCAAGCACTACCCATTGCACACACAGTGATTTTTTTGTCCAAATTAGCACTCCCTGTGACCGTGTCACCACAGAAGTTGAAGACTGTCACTGTCATCTGGGGATACAGACCTAACTTTTTAGCCAGGAGCAAGCTGGGCACCTAAAACAAATGATTAGGGGTCCAGCTTAAATTAAGGGGCCCAGGATTCGACAGAAAATATTAAACTAATTTCAACACCATTGTCAAGCATTTGCTTTATTGTTGTTGTTACTCATAATTGAAGTCAGAGACCCTCAAAATCTGTATTCCTTTAATTATTTACCATATTGATATGATATTGAAAAACATGCCATATGCCTAAAGGACTATAGACTTCAATCATTTTTAAGTATTCGACATGCACATGGCGATTTATGTAAGCATTTAGGAATAGATTCGAGTACCGATCTGGATGATCGGTACTCGAATCTATTCCTGAATGCTTACATAAATCACCCTGCACATACTGAATACTTAAAAATGATCTAATTCTATAGTCCTTTGGGCATATGGCATGGTTTTCTATATAGTATTAACACCAATATCTACCACTTCTGGTCTATGAAGTACCGGCAAAAGGTGTAAATACCACCAAATCAACAAATACATTTACCAGTGTGTAAATCCCCCTCTTCCCCAACCCCTACACAATATTTCCTAAACATTGTTGGGGATTTCAAAGGGGTTTGGCTATATTGTTTTCCCATCTTCTCCATCAAAATAAAAATATTTTCATATTTTAAAATTTCATGTATCATGAAACACATATTTTTATGTTTAGCCTTAAAAATGAAAAGCTTATACTATTGATACATGTAGTTGTTTTATTCATTAACAAGCAGACATACAGACGAACAGACAGATAGATCTTTTGCAGATGTATAGATCTTAGACTAGTTCAATCTTTTAATTATTTGAATGCAAGTGCTTTTTGAGCACCTTGTCTACGGCGATTGTTCTGATTATTTTGATTTCCTACCTACGTGCGAGACAATTTCAATGGTCTAAAATGAATGGGTTTTCTTGCTGAAAGTCATTTGTTTGCATTTAATACCCTAAGAAAAGTTTATTCGGTGAAAAAAAACACGATAATGGGTTGCATCACTCATTTCTTGCTAATGACGCTTCATTCGGTACGTTGCCTTATCGGACGTTATCCTATTTGGTTTACCGATCGTCCAATGTCTTCAGCAAATCTTATTTTTATTTTATCAAGTCGAGCTGTGGAAGCGATTTCATGTGTTCAAATAAGTATGAAACATTTCAAGATTTGATTGAGACAGACAGTCACGAATGGGCGACTATCATTTGTCTTTACACGCACTCGGAAAAGTTAAAACCAATCGACCACATGTTTCTCAAATTTGCATAGGCGTAATTATTGTCCTGTCAATAAAGACGCAGTCGCTGTGCGACGTTCTGATTGGCCGAGAGCTAAATGAGATCACGCCTACTGCTAACCGAAGACTGGACATTTAATGAAAACCCTGGGGCATCGGATTAGTGGCAATCTTGTGGCGGAAGCCAAATATGGACTCCCCCTGTCGTCTTTAGGTGTTTTTAAGGAGTTTGAGACGTGCTAGCAAAAAAAAATGACGTAAATTAGAATCCCCAGCAGGAAAAGAAAAAGCGTACAAAACCAAAAGTTGGCGGAAAAATATGCCTGATTCGGTGTTTCCAAGAACTCTGTTCAATCACATCATTCCGGACACAGATTTCTAAAGGTGACTATTTAGCGCACTCAACCGCGGCCGAGTAAAAGCCAGTATTGGTCTCTTCGACATATTCTTCAGATTCAGATATAAATTACACGTAACAGTATTTGGAATCAGCTGAATGAAGGTTTGCAAACTTCCAACAGCTAGTGTCAGATTTGACAATACTTCATAACTTTGCATACTATCCTTTATACAGGGGCAAGCTGGGCCCCTAAACATTTAGTTTTAGGGGCCCAGCCTAAAATTTAAGGGCACTGGGCTACTGGGCCATGAGAGCAACTTTCTAATCTGTTTGCCACGGAGGTTGACAAAACACGGAAATGTCCGTGAATCAAGGAAAGTCCTAAAAATTACGGAAATGTCCGTAGTTTTGTGTACAAAGCACGGAACATTCAGATTCTTTTGACAAGTCACTGATTGGTTACGGAAAATGTCACAACTAGAGCTTCCACATACACATGTGAACGGTAGCGTTTCATGTTTATGCAATAAATCTTTACAAAAATGCCCTACCGTTTAAACGAACTTAAACAGGTGACAAGCTTCGTGGTTTATTAATAGCAATTTCTAATGTAAGATATTAATTCATCTGGCAACTATTTTATATCATGGAATAATGGACGAGTCACAGAACTTTTTAGGCATATCACGGATATATTGCACTAATTAACGGAACTTGTCATGGAATTATAATGATCTCACAGATTCACGAACATCACAGAACTTTCCTCTGGTAAAACTGAACAATAATGGACGTTTTAAGATTAAAATACGCACATATATTCCGAAAATAACAAAGCTCTCAGCATATTTCACATATAAAACATATATGTTTTCAGTGAATCCGTGAAATTTCCGTGTTTTGTCATGGGCAGTCAGCCACATGACTTCATTTGACCCATATCTTAACTGAATCTATAATGTTTTAGTTTGAACTTTATTTTATCTCTATAAATAATACAAGTGGTACAATAATTGCATAGAACAATGTAAAGGATCTGAACGGAAGCTTTAAAGCTTATAGAGTTCATTTCCTGATAATACATGCAGCTACATAGTTTATACAACATGGCATAATATGTCACTTTATAAATGTTTGTATATGTCTAGGAATAAGTTTAAACAATAAAGCTGAGAGAGAGAGAGAGAGAGAGAGAGAGAGAGAGAGAGAGAGAGAAAAAGAGAGAGAGTCTGGGTCGCTAGCACTTGCAAAACTTGTAGCAATTATTTTAGGATATTTTATAATGTTTTAGAGTTGCTACCAAACATAACCCAAACCAATACCATACTTTAAGTCTTATAAACTAGGCAAAATAAAAGTGTTTCTCAGGCCCTCCCTCATCTGTTTCAAATGCCCTCATCTGCTTTTTTCAGACTTGAATTTAAAAAAAATTGGCCTCTTATTTTATTCACATGTCAAAATCAAAATATCAACATTTTAATATTTAAAATGAACCAAAAAAATGTGCCATTAGTTTTTGAATGAAATAAAAAAAAAGTGGCCCATCTGTTTTTCGGGGAAATAAAAAAAACCTGCCTGCCTCGTCTATATTTCAAAAAAAGTGGCCTGAGAAACACTTGTTTGTTTTTTTAGCCTTAGTGCTGGGTATCGCTCATTGTGTGTATCTTCATAATTATTCATGAAAATCAAAATGTGAATGAAAACGCTATTTTTGGTTGGATTTCCCTTGCCACCAGAATATAGAACTAAGAAATTGGAAATGATAATACAATATTTTGGGAAGTTTTGCTCATTTTTGAATAGAGGCCCCTACAAATCAGGCTTAGGAAAATCCCTGCTATTCTTTTATATTTTCAGCTATGTCAAGTACTCAGAGGTTTGTGCAAAAGTTGTCAGAAACTGTCTTAAACCTGAAATAAGGGGAGATGCCTTGAAAAGAGGTGAAGAGTCTATTATTAAAGTAACAAAATGGGAGGATGGAAAGCCAGTAGGTAAGAGACAAGTGTTCACACCGGTAACAAGTTAAGGTTTTTTAAATATCAAAATTACATTTAAACCTGGAATTTGAGAATTATGTTTAGTCCTTAAGCAAGACACTATCCTCGCTGCTTACTATTGATTCAACCAATGAAAGCGCCTCGAAATGTCACATGACTGAATAATTTTTGACTGGGCGTAAAGCATCAACTCAATTTTTTTTGCATATTTAAACAAATATTCATGGCATGATACACTGCGGTTATACCATATTCAACCTTATTAACACATGCTCCAATAAATGCACTTTGCTTATTACCTGATGGTTTGTTAACTTTATCTACATGTAATATGAACTGCTGGTTTCCAGTTAACTGAGTATTAAATTGGATTCATATTGATGATGGAAAACAGTGTAGATCCTGATTAGCTGGCTTCTTCAGAAGCGAGCTGATCTGCATCTTCACTGTTTTCAAAAGAGGTTATTGATTTTTTCATATAAGTACACAGTGTGCTCATTAGGTTGAATACCGTATTATAATTAAGGTAATCCGATACTGGGGAGCGCAGTGGCTCATTGGTAGAGTGCTTGACTCGAGATGGAGGGGCTGCGTGTTGGAGCCTCACCGACACATTAATCCTAGCTTAGTAATGGTTCAACCCAGGAAGACCTGTCCCTTTATAACCAAAATATTGTTGATGGGGCATAAAGAATCAACAAAATAAACAGACACTACTTACGTAAATTTAGTGTTGAAACTTGGGAATTCTTTTAAAGTTTACAAGAAAATACTTTTTTAGCATATAAGAATGGTAATCAACATATGCCCCTACTCCCTTAAATTTTCGGGTCAATAACCCTATACAGTGTATACACATTTTTTAATTGGCAGTACACATCTAGGTGTAGTTGTAAAGTAACTACTGCATCTTATTTACTGTATTTTTTCTTGTTTTCCTAATAGCTGGAGAGTCTTCTCAGCAGGCCAAATAACACATGGTGAGGTATTACCATTGTAAGAAGCTGCACTGTAGATACATGTATATTGTGCATGGTGCTTTCTTTTTGCTAGCTTTTGCTTCTAAGATATTGTATGTCATGTATATTCGAGCCAGTTTATGAGATTTTGGTGCTTATCACATGAAGTCGCATCTGGGAGTGTATTGAAATCAATATACCACACTACATGTAATGATGTTTAGTAATGTTATGTTACAACATCCATAATAATGTTGCATATATACATTAAAACCTGTGTAAAACGGCCACTCCCAGAAAGATCAAAAATTGGCTTTCAAGACCAATTATCGCTTAACGCAGGTCAAAAGTATTGCAGAATGCATTCTGCAATACTTTTGACCTTCATTAAGGTACCAGTTGTCATTAAGATCTTTGTTTAGTCTATTTTTGAGTGGCCGTTATACAATGGTTTACTGTATAATGACAAAATCTTAATATTATCATGCAAATCAAAACAAATCATTACTCTCAGATAAGACATAAGGAGCAATATGCATAATGTCACACATAAAGAGGATATTTATTAAATGAGCCTTTGGCGACTTTGATGTATTTAATATGGAATGATCACGAGTTTATCATATGACCTTTTAAATGTGATTTTATCTCCTTCAAAATTTGTTTATTTCAATGAAAATTTATATTGTTGTCAAGGATGTCATCATGGCTTTACTTGTTTCGGACGAAAGTGTTAAGTAACGTATGGTCAAAACATTACTTATGACATTACGTTATCCACTGAATAACAGTAAGGTCATGTAATGAATATTATTAAGAAGGCACTGCCAAATATTCAATTTTAAAGTGATTTTAACATCATTGTGATGAAAAGAATCTAACATTCAAGCTCCTGTATTATGAATTTATCAAACTTTGTTGCAAAAAAGAAATAAAACGTTTGGCAAGCATTTGATCTATTTTCCTCAATTCGTTTAATGCATTCAATAATGAGGTCAATAATACATGAGCACTGAATGAAAGATCCTCGATTTTAGCCTGCAGTCACAACAGAGCCTTTGCTTCTAGCACAAACAAATTAATGACATAAATTTAGTCTTTCACCCCACTAGATAGCAGAATACTTGTATACATGTTCAAATGAGGACTGTCACACCGGATAGGCAGCAATCAAAAACGTTAATACTATCAGCAAACATAGATCAAAAATAGTCAAAGACAGAGTTTTCGGCTGCCATTTGTCGCCTGACTGGCGACAAATGGCAATCGAAAACGCTGTTTCTAGCAATTTTTATCCGGGTTTGTCGATTGTTAAGAAAGTTCTTGATTGTCGCCTATCAGGTGTGACTGAATATGTAAGAAAAAGTACCTAAATCTCATGAGCTGGTCCATTTATGTTCACTGCTTCTGCATTAAATAATCTGGAAAACTGATCCTTAAAGCGCCATATAAAAGTCAAATTGCTGATTGCAAAAAATGAGTATGATCAGGGCCACAATCATAAGCTGCAGACCAACCCATTGCTTAGGGAGGAAGAGCCACAGAACATTTACAGTAACAAGACATGCGTAAGACAATAAAAGCAAAGCAACCAGCTCTCTCTTCCTCTTCAAGATGATTGCAAAACTAGAAAGGACACAAAGTAATGCATACCGAAACAAAGACAAACACAGAACCCAAATACATTAAACAGTAGATCAACAACAACAGAACCACCGGTATAGAATGGACAGCAGCCTAAGCCACTGGGGGGCTTAAGTGTATTTTACTGTCGCCAAATCTTCACCTTAGATTCTGTTGTTGTTTAAACACAAAATTGATTAGCTCGCATAGAGGCTTCCTTAACTAATGCAATGCAAGTCTTCAAGACTTGACCAGTGCTGAATATGGCTAAACCTGCTGTGCCATGCTGCACTGACATTTAAACTGAAAATAGTTCAAAATACTACTACTACTGCAAGTCTTGAGCCCTTAAAGCACCAGTCAATTATCTGGCATCCTATTGACCAATATATAATTTCAAGAAGAAAGTAAATAACAAATAATCTCTGATCAGATTGCTCTTACATGAGACTACATATAGATGGCACTTTTGGGATTAATTTTGCAATGCTTGTAGTTTAGATGCTTCGCTGCTTTATATTATTGTGTATTTTTCTCTTCATTGAGGGTCTGTCAATGAGGTTCATTGATTTATAGTCTGATAATAGCAGTTTTTGACCATTTTGTAAATTTTAATTAGAAATTTTACCCTAAGAAAAAGAATGCCAAAGTCATGTTTTCTTGTGTTAAGTTCAGAGTAACCCCATTATCAATATTATATAACTTGACAATACATTGTAATACATAACCTCACCCTAAATTTTCATGTGAGCAATTAAGTGGTCAAAAATGTATTGATCATTGAGGCAACATAAGAACCCTCATCCAGATCCTCTTATACATGTATGTATGTTGTCTGTGAAAGGATTTCAAATTTTACTTTGGTAACCAGGTAACACAGTCTTAGATATTTTAAACGGAAACAACCTTTTGAATATACTGACGGACTTTAAAAACGCAACACTTGGATAGCAGCTTTATTTTATGTTTCCAAAAAGAAGGCAAAACAATCATTTTGGTTTTATAATGAAGTGTTCATAAATTTGTAAGTAACACATAAAAAAATGTCCAATTAAAATGATTTTAACGCATTGAAAATGTAATCTTTTTGTGATAGGGGTCAATTGTTTCATGTGACAAAATGTTACCAGTGAAAGATTCTCTACTTCTTAAAATTAAGAAACACAAGAAGTATCAAATTTGTATCATGTACTTTGTTAGTCATCGAGGAATCACTCTCTTCCTCACTCTCTTAGTGTTTGGCAGGTCTGCGATACAGCCTGCTTGCTTATTTGACACTTATCTGTTTGTACCCCTTCATTTGATGGCTTAAATTCTCCTCTATTTAAGAAATGTTTCAGTGACTTAAATTTATGCGAAGCAGTAAAGTCATCAGGTTTAGTTGTACAATTAAAACTACTGTGTTTGCTGATGAAACCAGCTCATGATGACATCATCGAAGCAAAGGAAGTTTACATTCAACTGTCTTTTGAAAGTTATGAAGGGAATTAGTGTTGCGTATTTAAAGTCCATCAGTATATAGGAGTCTGAGGCACACAAGTAATCTTTTGCAAGCCTGTTAACCCTTTGTATACAAATGAATTCTTCCATCTGGTTTGGTGAATGAACATGGGATGGTCCATTGTACATATCAAGGGTTCAGAGGTAAGAATTTTCAAATGCAGATGTACTTTAGCCAATGAAGATGTATTTTATCAAACAAGGCAAAATAAAAAAAAATACATGTGTTTAGGGTAACCAGACCCTACCAAAATTTACCGGTGAAACCTAGATTTTTTCGGTTTTCTGGAAAAAAAAAAAAAAATTTATGCATTTTGAAAGGTGAAATGCCTTTCAAATGCATACTAGTGTTGTTTGATTATTGGACTTTTCATAATCAATCATTGAAATTAATCGGTCAGAAGGTTACGTTCGATGATCGATTATAATCGAAAGTTATCAAATGTAAGGGAAAAACAGGTTCCATCCCAAAGAATGTCTATCCTTGAACTGCTTTATGAAAAGTGTCAGTTTCATGCTGTTTTATGAACAGTACCTTACCACAACAGGTCCTGACAGCAATCTAAATTGAACAGCCATTGACACTAAAACCCTTTATGCACTAATGATTTCTTCCTTCTGGATTGAAACAATAAACTTGGGAAGGTCCATTGTATACATCAATGGGTCACAGGTTATTATTTCGAAATAAAATTGCATTTCTTTCTCTGAAGATTGTTTTTGTCTGAGCAAACAATTTAAACCCTGATGAAATGCCGCATTCTAAGGCATTTCATCTGGGTCTTCACTGTTTGTGACTATGTCACAGTACACATTTAGGACAATGTGCAAAAGGTTAAGGTGTGCACTTGCTATAATTACAGTTTATATCTTTAACCTTGCATTTTCTTGTAGCAAAGTGGCAAATTTAGAATATCAGCTTACAATAGAGCAAGGTGTGAATCTTTCCGATTATCGATTATTACCAAACACAATCGATTAGTAGAATCGAAGTAAATTTTTGATTGATCATCAATTATAATCGATCATCGATACAACACTAATGCATACAATTATATTTTTTCAAGAAAAAGAGAGAAAAAAAATTAAATTATATGTGTGCCTACCCTGATCCGTTACCCGAAACACACTTACTTTTGTATTTGGCCATATCATACCCAGATGAAATGCCGCATTCTGCGACATTAATTTTCATCTGGGTCTTCACTCTTTACTGTTTGCCAAGCTACTTGTTTAGGGGCCAGTATACAAAGGGTTAACCTGTTTAGAATTAGTTCAGGCTAGGGTGTTATGACATGCACGGATCCTCTCTCCTCATCAACTAAAAAAATACCTGTCAAAGTTGGACCCCCTCTGAATCCACACATGTATGAGAAGCTACATGTATTGTGAAAATTAGATGCATGCTTGCATACATTCATTAAACCTGTGCTGGCAACAGATGGAGTCTGACTGCAGACTCAGGGGTCCCGAGTTCGATCCCGGTCTGGTCCCATACTTTTGAGGAGATTGATCATGAAATAATTTCTATGGTCATTCTCCCTTCCGCTGAATCATTCAAGAAGGGTTGTTGTCAGTTACAAGCGAAAGTATGTGCACGAAGTACTGGTTAACTGCTTGTTCAAGCTTGCCCAGGAAAAAGTGTGGTTAGGTGAACTGACCGTCCCTCCATGACCATAGCTGTTGACTTGGGACGTAAAGCAACACAAACAAACAAATAATTAAAACTGTGCAACACTCGGCTTTTCACCCGCTACAAAAATCTGAATTGGTAGGTACATGTATGTAGTGAATGCCATCGTTTTCATGTAACAATTTGGCATTGTTGTTATTACTAACTTTTACAGCAAATCCAGAGAGAGATCCATACAAAGCATTATGAAAGTTTCTTCCAAATCTCTTAATTATCTTCCAATATTCTTTTCAAATGAAAGTTGACTCTTAACCTTTGAAAGAACCTTAGAGCTGATTTCATTTATCTTCATTTCAATCTTCATCAGTGATTGGTTTACAAAACAAGTGTAATAAGTGCTTCAGATGTGACCATTACAAGGAACCTGTTGAAAATGAAAATATTTGTCCAGGTTCTATTGTGAAGAGATTATGAACATAGATTTTGATGAAGACAAGAGAAAACTACCTACAATATCATTTCTCAAATATTCAAGGGAAATATCAACCTACCCCTAGCTCACCAAACTTCATTGTCATATCAACACCTTGTGTTAAGTTAAAGAAACACATATTAAAATCTTTTCTATGCTTGCCAATTAACTTTATAATCCTTCAATGAATATGAATGGTGAATTCATAGTTTGACAAGAGGTGTAGAAGAAACTATTCAATGGTTCGTATGCATCTCTGGATTAGCTGTAAGTATTCAATTTTGTATGGATTTCCACCGTCTTCAGACAAGAAATTGTATCATTTAATTTGTCCGAAAAAGCTTTTGAAATGTCAGCTGTCTATAGTCATGGGAAAAAGTTTTCAGGATTTTGAGGCTGACATTCAATTGCCTACTTTCCATTGAAAGTCTGCCTCAAAATAATAAATCAAACAGATTTTTATAGCTTCTCTGATTTATAGTCAGTTTATCTAAAGACAAGACTTGGTAGCACTTTAAACATTTTAAAAAATTTCTAATATTTTAAAGGCATATTGCAAACTTTTAGATTAAAAAAAAATCAGTGTTTTGGAAAGTTTGCATTTTACCCACAAGTTGCAGTCTTGTAGATATAGGATGTCCTCAGTGGCATGTACTTATAGTTTTGAAACGTGAACCAGCAGATAATGTACCTGTAAATCAAAATTCATTGTATTCTGCAGGGATTTTCCTAGGCCTGATTTGGGGCGGAATATTGGCCCCTTCCCAATTAAAAAACTAGTAATTGTGTTCAAACACTATGCCCCCAACCATTAGCTTGTCCATCATCCTGTTCACCAGATAATCTATTCACCATCCTCCTTCAGCTGACCAAATCTGAGGCTACTAGCTGTAATAGTTTTCGATTTAGCTTTATTGGAAGTTTTCAATGTCCAAATTTGCAAAGGGCATTATCTCAAAAAAATGCAAAGAGGATAACTAAAAAAAAAAGATTAAAAAAAAAAATCACCAGGTAATCCACTCATTACCCTCTATCAGATGTCCAACTTTGGAGCTCCAAGCTGTAACGGTTTTTGAGATATCAAGTTTTCTAGGTCAAAATTTGCAAAGGGCAATAACTCCAAAAAATAATTTGATTTTCTTTTAATTTTCACCAAGTGGTCTACTCATTATCCTCCATGAGCTGACCAAGTTTGAAGCTCCTAGCTGGCGGTCCAGTTCTTTTAGACTACTATAGACTACATGAATTTTTCCCGATTTTGATGGTCCAAATGCTTTTTTCCCCAAATTCAACAGGTCCCTGGCCCCGACTTCAGAAAGGTAGGAAAATCCCTTTTCTGATAATGAGAGATCGAGTTGACACAGATATGTATAGCAAAATCAGAAAGTTTTATTTGTTGAAACTGCTAAGATTTCCTGCGCAGATTATAGGAAAATACATGTATCTAGCACTCAAGGCCAGAATTTGTACCAGATGTCCCTGGTTGAAATTACAACTCCTTTTGAGATATTCCCCTGCCCTACATGGAAACTCATGATGAATTCTTGTCACAAAATAATCTTATTTCTCAACCAAAACATATGTTGTGGGTACTCAAAAAAGCGTCTTGATTAGATGTTTCTTTTGAGTACCCAAAACAAATGATAAGGTATTCACAATTTTTACACTGATTTTTTTTTTAGTAGATTTGTACATGTAGTAGGGCCCAAATTTGAGCTATGAAAAAGCCACTAATTATTATTCAAGTGTTGTCAGTTACTGACAATAGTATGAATACACTTAGTAGTTTTGAAATTTCTGACATGTTTCATATGGTCTATTTCAGCTGTGATGAAGGCGAGTGAAGTGAAAGCTTGACCTCAGAATGATTGTGATAAATATAGACATAAGACTCTCTCATAGACTATATCATCATGCAGAGCAACAGATGAGCTGATGTTTCAGAAACACAGAATAGTGATAGTTTATCCCTTGTCCTGCTAAACATGGCTATATTTTTTAATTGATACCGTAAACATTCTAAAATTTCGAACCCTTTTCTCTTAGCTTTTTAGGCCCGGAATTCACAAAATGCTTGTCAGAATAGCAAATAAGAAGACCCTGATCAGACTGCTTCTTCAGAAGCTGTCTGATCTGGGTTGCGCTGTTTGTCTAGGTCTTTTTAGCAGGCAATATGTGTTCAAAATTTTAGAACATTTACTGTAACTAGTTACAAATTAGGAGCAAGCTGATCAGAATCCTTACTGTGGGTGAATCTATGGTAATCAGTGGAGTGGCAGAAATAATGTCTCTTTCCCCACTAGCGGTGACTTTTGTCATCTACTGGTAACCTTTGCAAACAGTTTGGACCCAGATCAGGCCCAATAAACGTTGGGCCTGATGTGGATCCAAGCTGTTTGACACTCTGATGTTATTCCTGAAAGAATTTTTCGGAAAAGTTGATTTTGAAAAAAATAATGCATGCAGTTAGAATAGGTCATCAACTATGCATGCTGGGTAATACTGCAATGCATTAGAATAGGTCAACTCTGCATGCTGGGTAATACTGCAATGCATTGGAATAGGTCAACTCTGCATGCTGAGTAATACTGCATTGCAGTATTACTCAGCATGCAGAGTTGACCTATTCAGCAGGATAAGGGTAAACATGATAGAAGCACCTTATAACAGAAGCAACTAAAGGGCATGTGCACTCGGTGATCTGTGTCTGCACTGGGCACACTAGGGTGTTTCATTTTTTTGACTTTTTCTCTGATCACCTATATAATTAAGCCAACTGTTCTCTAGTATAAACAATATATCTAGACCAAATTTCAGCTCAATCCATCGATGTTTGAACCTCCCCCTACCTGGTTGAGTTTTTGACCCTAAAGCCATCTGCAGGCAATTTTCACTACCATAAGGGTATCATTTGGAACGTATTCCACCAACATTCTTTTGTTGTAATTGTGCAATACAAATAATTTTAAGTTGTTTTAACTCATTTATACCCAAATTTTATAATAGAAATACTAAATTAATATAATGATTCAGTTAATTAACATTGTCAAAAAGGTCTGTTTTTCCTACAAATTGAAAAAAAAGATAATTATGGATTGTTTTCTTCATTTGCAAGCATTCAAGGCAAAAAGCAGAGGGCTCTTATCAGTCATCTGGTCTAGATCTTAGCTGTTATGTTTTAGTACTTAATGATGTACATGTACTAATTTGATTGTAATTATAACAATACCATATGTTTCAGATTGTTTAGTCTTAATGATGAACTCTTGTGCAATACTGACAGTATTGTTCTAGTAGATATAAAGTGATTTGTTAAGTGAGACATCACTGTGTTATTTTTGGATATGCCTAAAAGTAAGTGAGTATGAGCAGGAATCGCCACAATCACACACTACAGATCAACCCATAGTACCGTGAGGAAGAGGCGAAGAACAATGACAGGAAAATTGACATTCAGAAAACAATAAAAGTAAAGTATCGCCCCTATTCGAAAAGTGTTGAGGAGCCATGATTCTGTCCAGTGTTTAAAGCTTTTGTGTCCTAACACATATGGATAATGTTGTTCACAGGTTTGCATGTGCCTTACACTGAGGGTGGTTACATTGTATGGGAGCAGATGGTTTACGTTTGTTAGCTATATACACAAAAAATATGACTAAGAAAATATTTGAATGAAATCCAGCCCAAAGTTATAAAACTTTTTTCATTGTTTACAACTCTATCCATCAGCTACGTATACCTAACAAATACCATATTCATGAAATACAGACATACTCTGGGCGGTTTGAAAGGGGTTCCCTCACACACAAGTTGACCCACTACAGCTTAGACAGATATTGGCAAGAGGTTTCTTGCCCTCACACCTTTCTGATAGCAAGAGCATTCATTAGATGAGCATAGCTGCTTACAGCATCTACCTGAAGATGACCGGAAGAGACGTCTAAAGAGAACAGTGAACTTGTCATCAAGAGTATGGGTGGACAGGTTATTCACTCGAGGTTTTTAATGAGAGACTCTTGGTGCATTACATCATGCCAGATTTCTTGGCTCCTGCTTGTATATCATGAAGCTTGTTATGTTGTTGTTCAATGTAACACCCAAGGCATTCTCACACCAAACATGCTTGCCGAAATATATGAACATGAGTATAGGACCTGAGGGTTCTTTCAACCCAGAGTTGGCTGCTGAGGCACCATGATTGGATTTCGAGTTACATTAAACGGGAGCAGATGTGTACATACCAGGACATTGATGCTACAATTGTACGGGTACAACACCTATGGTACCTTACTGAGCACCTTGTAATCCCTGCCTTTGTATGAGTCTGCGGTTCTTTGTTTGAAGGAAGTTATGGCTACACAAGTTCATTTGTATCCTCCAATACCTGAGCATGCTCTAGATCCATGGGGATGCTCCCCCTGAGCATGCTGAGTATTTGGTTTTCATTTGGACGACTTGTAATATCAAATATTACTCTTTGATATCTTTGAATGTCACTATCTCTCAACCAATCGCTTTATATCTTTTAGCACAATACAGTATTCTGCTGGGGTGTGAGAATTGTAGCACTTACCATTAGTTCTCATGAACAGACTCAATAAAACCGAGTCTGCTGTTTTCTTACATTTTAGGTTCTCTTTATTTCTGAGGGATCCGTTTTTCCAGATTATTTATATGAGCCATTATTAGCTCATCACTTAAAGACAAAAATATCTTAGAAATATATGGTACACTATTGTTATAATGATATCTGTAAAATCAAATCGGTACATCATTAGGTACTGAAAAATATTACAGTCTAGACCATTACGAGATGACTCTGATGAGAGCCTTCTCGAGACTGCAAATAAAAAAAAAATCCAAAATGATCTTTTTTTCAATTTTCAGAAAAAAACACACTTTTTGGCTATGTTAATTAACTAAATAATTATATTAATTATGTATTTCTATTATAAAATATGGGCATAAATGAGTTGAAACTACTTCAAATTATTGGTATTGCATAATTACAACATAGGATTGTAGGTGGAATACGTTCCAAATGATACCCTTATTGTAGTGAAAATTGCCTACAGATAGCCGTAGGGTCAAACATTCAACCAGGTAGGGGGAGGTTCAAACATCGATGGATTGAGCTGAAATTTGGTCTAGATATATTGTTTATACTAGAGAACAGTTGGTTTAATTATACAGGTGATCAGAGAAAAAGTCCAAAAAATGAAACACCCTAGGGCACACATTCCATTTTGTTAGTTTTGTCATAAGATAACTCAATATTATTTAACTAGTATTATGTTATGTATACATATGGCTAATCTGGGGCTCTTAAGTGTGAATGAGTTGGAAATTTTGTTCTAGTAAAGAAATTAACGTATTTAACTCTTCTTATTTTTCGTCCCCTACAGTTTTATTTTTGTCCCCGACAGTAAAGTCATTCCTTGCTAGATGTGACTTTTGAAGTCTGTTGATAATCTTTGCAAACAGTTTGACAGACCTGCTGACTCCAAACTGTTTGACACTCTGATAGTGTTCCTGAAAGAATTCTTTGAAAATGTTAATTTTGAATAAAAGTCGGCAGAAGGATAGTATTCTTGAAAGAATTCTGTGAAAATGTTAATTTTGAATAAAAGTCAGCAGAAGGATATTCATCTTGAAAGAATTCTTTGAAAATGTTAATTTTGAATAAAGTCAGCAGAAAGATAGTGTTCTTGAAAGAATTCTTTGAAAATGTTAATTTTGAATAAAAGTCAGCAGAAGACAAATCATATATTCAGGAACATAATCATGATAATCAGAGTGTCAAGCTGTTTGGATCCAGGTCAGGACCTCCGTTCTGTTGGTTCTGATCTGGGTCCAAACTGTTTTGTTTGCAAAGGCCAAGTCTTGGCTAGCAAGTAAAGAGCTATTGCAGTATCCAGGATGTTTTTGTTTGTTATCCCCCCGACAAAGACGGAGGGATATAGTTTTGGCGTCGTCTGTGTGTCCGTCCACACTTTTTGTCTGTCCGGAACCATATCTCAGTACCTATTGATAAGATTTGATTCAATCTTGGTACAAATGTTAAGTACCATAGACTCTCGATATCCTTAAAGTTTGGTCAAAATCAACCTATTAACACTGGAGTTATTGCGCTTGTTTAGTATATGCAATTATAAGGCAAAACCTATATTAGCTTTTTTTGTGTGATGATCTTCACATTTCATCAAAGCTATTAAACAACTTCACACTAAAGACCATGATTGCCAAGTGCCTGTAGATTAGCATGGCAGTGTCAAAGTTTTACCCCACCCCCTTTGACCCTACCTAAGGAGTCAAAGCCCCCTTTGACCCCACTTAAGGGTTCAAAGGTCAAATATTTAAATTTCGCTATAACATATATATAAGCCGATTGTTAATATTTTTTTGCTGAAATTTTGCATGCAGGCAGAGCAGCAAAAGATATGAAACATATCAAATGGGATTAGAGTTTGAAGGCCTGGATCCGAGCCCATTGGGTGGACTTAGGGGTTGGGGCCGAGGCCAAAATTAAACTTTTTCACAATATGGTCATGTTGTATATCAAATTAAAGCTGACGACGCTGGCAGCAACATGGTAGCAAATATTTTGCCCACAGACACACCCTCGACCCAGGGGGTGGGGTCAGACTATATCTTTTTCTGAAAGTAGTCATGTTGCATATCAAATTAAAGCTGACGAGGCTGGCAGCAAGATGGTAGCAAATATTTTGCCCACAGACACACCCTTGACCCAGGGGGTGGGGTCAAAAGGCAAACTATATCTTTTTCTGAAAGTGGGCATGTTGCATATTAAATTAAAGGAAATTGAGCACAGCGCACCATGAAAGCAAATATGCTGTCATTACACACACCAACAACCCCTGGGGTAGGATCAAAAGGTCATTTTTTTTTTCTTTTCTTAAAGTGGTCATGTTGCATATCAAATTAAAGTGGAACACGTGTAGACCTACATGCAAGGTAACACTTTGAATTTACACACACACACTTAACCTCTGGGTTTGGGTTAAAGGTCAGGTATTGAAATTGTGCAGATGTAAGTATTTTTTTTATTAAACTAAGCACTAAAACATTCTTGGAAATTGTGCAGATGTAAGTGTTTTTTTTTATTAAACTAAGCACTAAAACATACTTGACAGTCGTTTGTTATGATCTGAATGATACTGAGACTATATTTCTATATTAAGTATAGAAGCAAACAGCATGGACCCAGAACAGACTACTCCTATAGGAGCAGTCTGATCTGGGCCCACACTGTTTGCTATAGAGGCTTAAACATTTCAGCAGAAGAGAAAAGCAGATGACTTTTGTTGCTATTGGCGCATTAAGGGTTAAATTATCAGGAAGCTTTGATAGCACTTGCCAAGAAACACATATACACCAAAGGTCTAAAAACTGTTCCACAAAGTTTAACTTCATGTTTTTAAGAAGGCCATTTTAATGAAATTATGTTCATGGAATTATGATTTTTGCATTGTTTTTCTTTTGTGAGAAGAATACATGCATTATTATACCAATAAAGATGAATAGCCAAGAAACCCGAAACTCAGTTCTGATCTAGAGTGACTTCTTGCCATCCTTAGCTTTCCATACCATCTAGTGACTTGATGCCATCATAAGATATCCAGTACCATCTACAATTGCATATTACAATCTACAGCTACCTGATAGCATATACAGCTACATGTACCATCTACAGCTACCTGACACCATCTACATGTTACCATCTACAGCTACCTGATACCGTCTAAAGCTACATGTTACCATCTACAGCTACATGTTACCATCTACAGTTATACTTTCTACAGCTATTTGCTAAATTTACCTAATACCATCTCCAGCTACCTGATACCATCTACATGTTACCATCTACAGCTTAGTGTTTCCCACAGCCTGAAAAAAGGGCAGGGTGCGGGCCAGAAAAAGGGCACTTTTGATGTGTGAAATTCACCCAAAAGGGCACTTTTGTTAGAACAGACTTTTCAAATGTGAGTTAGATAAAGGATTTTATGTCTGTTAAAAATTCAGAATACCTTCCAATAGAGCACAGGGTTCATTGGGATAACAAAAAAGTTATTTTATACAGTAAAAATTAAACCATGATTATTTTTTTATATTTAAATGAAAACTAGAGGACCTGATGGTCCTGAAGCGCTCACCTGATCTCCTTAATAATGTTAAAATAGGTCAAAATCAACTATGGCTTATAATGAAACATTTTTTGTTTTATGGGGGTTGCGGCCATTTTGGTCAAGTGACCTAAAACAATCTAATGAATACTCTATCAAACAGCCCAGTGATTTCTGAGGAAAAGGTGTTCAGATAGGTATGTGACAGTCTAAATGAGTAGCCTTGGATAAAAGGTCACAGGTCAGCTTGCCTTTTGGTACTTAAATAAAACCGTTGTCTCATTAGGTTAAACATTTCTGCAAATATTATGATTTCGGCCTAAACAGTTCTAGAAAAATGAACATTTCAATATTTTTCCCATATAAATGCATTAGGAATCAAATTTGATCTTGCCATAAAGTAGGTTAAGGTCAACCTAGATTCATCATTTGTGCAAATCTAGGTAGGGTCCACATCCCAAATGCTACATACCATGTCCCAAGGCATTTGGCCTTTTGGTTCCAGAGTCGAAGATATTTAAAGAATTTTTACCATATATGGGCGTGGTGGCCATATTGGTCATGTGACCAGTACAATTGGTATAATTTTTGGCTAACCTATCATAAGGAGTCTTCATATGAAATTTGAGTTCAATTGGCCTAGTGGTTTCAGAGGAAACTATGTTTTAATGTGTGGATGGTACTCCAATATGAGCGACCTTGGCTGAAAAGTTAAAGGTCAACCTTGACCTTTGAAACTTATTTATAGCCATTGTCCCATTAGGTTTAACATATCAAGTTAGAATAATGACTAAGGCTTCAACAGTATTGAAAAAAATCAACTTTTCAAAAATGCATTAGGAAGCAAATTTGACCTTGACGTTAAGTAGGTCGAGGTCAACTAAGGATCATCATTTGAACAAACTTGGTAGGCCGCACATCCCCAATGCTACATACCAAGTCCCAAGGTTACCGGCCTTCTGGTTCTGGAGGAGAAGATTTTAAAAGGGTTTTTACCATATATGGGCATGTCGGCCATCATGGTCATGTGACCAAAACAATTTGCATAAATCTTGGCTAACTTATTGTCAGGAGTCTTCATATGAAATTTGAGTTCAATTGGGCCAATGGTTTATGAGAAAACTATGTTTTAATATATTGGTGGGACTCCACTATAAGCGACTTAGCTGAAAGGTCAAAGGTCAACCTTGACCTTTGGAACTTATTTATAGCCATTGTCTCATTAGGTTAAACATATCAAGTGAGAATAATGACTAAGGCTTCGGCAGTTTTCAAAAAAATCAACTTTTCAAAAAATTTCCCATTTAAATGCATTAGAAAGCAAATTTGACCTTAATGTTAAGTAGGTCAAGGTCAACCTAGGATCATCATTTGAACAAACTTGGTAGGCCCCACATCCCCAATGCTACATACCAAGTCCCAAGGTCATCGGCCTTCTGGTTCTGGAGAAGAAGATTTTTAAAGGGTTTTTACCATATATGGTCGTGGCGGCCATCTTGGTCATGTGACCAAGACCATTTGAACAAACTTTCGTTCCCACGTCCTATGGAGTCTCCATATGAAATTTGAGTTTAATTGGCCCAGTGGTTTCAGAGGAGAAGATGTTTGAAAATGTTGACGGACGACGGAGTGACTGGTATACTATTAACTCACCCATGAGCCTTCGGCTCAGGTGAGCTAATAAGGGCAGGAGGGGGAGATTAAGGGCAGCAGGGGGAGATTTAGGGCAGCAGGGTGCTCCCCCTGCTATTCCTTTTTATGGGAAACACTACAGCTACTACAATCTAAAGCTACATGTCACCATCTACAGCTACCTGATGCCATCTACAGCTACATGTACCATCTACAGCTACATGATAGCATTTTCAGCTACATGTACAATCTACAGTTACATGATAGCATCTACAGCTACATGTACCTTCTACAGCTACATGATAGCAACTACAGCTACATGATACCATCTACAGCTACCTGATACCATCTACAGCTACATGTACCATCTACAGCTACCTGATGCCATCTACAGCTACATGGTACCATCTACAGCTACCTGATACCATCTAAAGCTACATGTACCATCTACAGCTACATGATAGCAACTACAGCTACATGATACCATCTACATCTACCTGATATCATCTACAGCTACATGATACCATCTACAACTCTCTGATACCATCTTCAACAACATGATACCATCTATAGCTACCTGATACCAACTACATGCTACCACCTACAACTCTCTGATACCATCTACAACTACATGTTACCATCTACAACTACCTGATACCATCTACAACTACCTGATACCATCTACAGCTACATGTTACCATCTACAGCTACCTGATACCATCTACAGCTACCTGATACCATCTACAGCTACATGATACCATCTACAGCTACATGATACCATCTTTTACTACTTGATACCATTTACAGCTACATGATACCATCTACAGCTACCTGATACCATCGACAACTACCTGATACCATCTACTACTACTTGATACCATCTACAGCTACATGATACCATCTACAACTAGATGTTACCATCTACAACTACCTGATACCATCTACAACTACCTGATACCATCTACAAATACCTGATACCATATACAACTCTCTGATACCATCTACAACTACATGTTACCATCTACAACTACCTGATACCATCTACAGCTACCTGATACCATCTACAGCTACATGATACCATCTACAACTACCTGATACCATCCAATGCTACCTGATACTATCTACAACTACATGTTACCATCTACAGCTACATAGAGGATATTTACTTTTTTGAGGTGAATACCAAATATATTTCATCGAGTGTGTTGAAAACATCAGAATTTTCATGAGTGCGCAGCACGAATGAAAATTTCGATGTTTTCAACTCAGGAGATGAAATATATTTGGTATTTACTAAAAAAGTAAATTTTCTTTTTATTTTATACTTTTTAGAAGATTTACAGTTAATCAGTTTGTTAACCATGCTTAAAGCCGAATCACAATAATGTAAAAGAAGGCAAAGGAGTATTTGTGACAGAATACCTGGAACAAATTGCATGATCTAGATCTATACTTAAAGCCAAAAGTAACTTTACACTTTGAACTACTGAATATATCTTTACTGTTTTTGATTTAACCAAATTAAATATTGCAATGAGTTGCTGGTACCCGCCCTAAACCTAATTCACGAAAAACAACTTAGGTAAATTAATCTTCTTTCGAGTTATCTGTGCTTTCATTAAAAGCACAAAAACACCATTTCCTAACAAAATCCAAAGTAAACCTAGGATTTGAACACGCTATTCTAAGGCACGTCGATTGCCCATTAAAATACTGCAAGACATTTTGTCTCTGACGTATAGTTTGTTCTTGGTAGCATCTTAAAGTTGGTTCACTTTGAAATTATCTCCCTTTGATTTAAAACAATAGTAAACTTAAGTCCCTGCTAAAAGCTTTATCTCAGATGACATTTGGATTTTTTTATCAGCGATTTGTTGGGACTTCAGCCTTGAGCATGTGACAAGATAATCTGATTAAAACTCCCATCGGTTTGGAAGAAAAACGGCAAACAATTGCTTATGGGAAATTCCATTGAAAGCACTGTAAAGTTCACAAAAGGGGGTATGTACGTAAAAACACAACTCTAATTTGTGTTACTCGAAGTGCGATCCGGGCTAATTTGAACTTTAAGCAACAATTCAATAGCCTGTCTTTCAGACTGGTTCTTTAGAATCAAAAAATGTCCAATTGCAAAGCTACAGTAACACATCCAAAAGTGATGCACTTTGGAAAAGTTTATTTTGCCCCTTGCTTCTTTCATTTGGGGCATTTTGGTTGCATTTATGACAGTAAACACATGAAATTCAACTGTCATATGAATAGTTGATTGAAGTTTAATATGAATTAAACACATTTAAGATACCACTCACCAATGCCCAGAAATGGAATATATAATAACAGTGTAAAGTTACTTTTGGCTTTAAGTATATATAGATAAAAGAAATTTATTCAGCGTCAAAGTGCGAGACAAGAGACGTCATAAGCGACGTCATAATTTGTTGATGACGTTGCGTAGCATAGGTTACATGCATTGCCTCACTCACTGAAGCGGGAGGTAGAAAACTCAAATTCGAAAAATTTCAGCAAATCTGAATTATTTTGGTACCAAAATGTTCCTCATGTTCTAGCTAAGAAAATGACTACCCACACTTGATGATTTTGTTCACAAATAAGAAAGTTATAGGCGTTTGAACTTTCGAAGTGAGCTGCATTAAGTGAATGGAAAAGTCAGAGGTGATCCAAAAAAACGCTACAGTGAAAATATAGGCTGATATCAATCACTAGTGATTGATATCATATCATTTCACTAGTGATTGATATCACTTTTATTTGTTTTTGATATACATTGATTTCACTGCTAAGTATAAAATAAATGATACCATCCGCAGCTACCTGATACCAACTACATGCTACCATCTACAACTCTCTGATACCATCTACAACTACCTGATACCATTTATAGCTACCTGATACCAACTACAACTACCTGATACCATCTATTACTGCTTGATACCATCTACAGCTACATGATACCATCTACAGCTACCTAATACCATCTATTACTACTTGATACCATCTACAGCTACATGATACCATCTACAACTTCCTGATGCCATCTACAACTACCTGATACCATCTATTACTACTTGATACCATCTACAGCTACATGATACCATCTACAGCTACCTAATACCATCTATTACTACTTGATACCATCTACAGCTACATGATACCATCTACAACTTCCTGATGCCATCTACAACTACCTGATACCATCTATTACTACTTGATACCATCTACAGCTACATGATACCTGGTTCCTAGTACCATCTACAGATTCCTGGTATCATAACATGTTCTCATTACTATGTACTGATACCTGTTGTCTTCAACAAATTCCTGGTATCATCTACAGATTCCTGGTATCATCTACAGATTCTTGGTATCATCTACAGATTTCTGGTATCATCTACAGATTCCTGGTACCATCTACAGATTCTTGGTATCATCTACCAATTCCTGGTATCATCTACAAATTCCTGGTATCATCTACAGATTCCTGGTATCATCTACAGATTCCTGGTATCATATACAGATTCTTGGTATCATCTACCAATTCCTGGTTTCTACAGATTCCTGGTACCATCTACAGATTCTTGGTATCATCTTCAAACTCCTGGTATGATCTACAAATTCCTGGTATCATATACCAACTCCTGGTATCATCTACAGATTCCTGGTACCATCTACAGATTCTTGGTAACATCTACCAACTCCTGGTATCATCTACAGATTCCTGGTACCATCTACAGATTCTTGGTATCATCTACAGATTCCTGGTATCATCTACAAATTCCTGGTATCATCTACATATTCCTGGTATCATCTACCAACTCCTGGTATCATGTACAGATTCCTGGTACCATCTACCAACTCCTGGTATCATCTACCAACTCCTGGTATCATCTACAGATTGCTGGTACCATCTAAAGATTCTTGGTATCATCTACAGATTGCTGGTACCATCTACAGATTCTTGGTATCATCTACAGATTCCTGGTATCATCTACAGATTCCTGGTATCATCTACAGATTCCTGGTATCATCTACCAACTCCTGGTATCATCTACAGATTCCTGGTACCATCTACAAATTCTTCGTATCATCTACAGATTCCTGGCATCATCTACAGATACTTGGTATCATCTACAGATTCCTGGTACCACCTACAGATTCTTGGTATCATCTACCAACTCCTGGTATCATCTACAGATTCCTGGTACCATCTACAGATTGCCGGTACCATCTACAGATTCTTGGTATCATCTACCAACTCCTGGTATCATCTACAGATTCCTGGTATCATCTACAGATTCCTGGTATCATCTACCAACTCCTGGTATCATCTACAAATTCCCAGTGCCTTCTACAGATTCCTTCAATCCTTGTACCAGCTACAGATTCCTCCTACAGTGACATTTTCCTATATATAGCTATATTTCACCATCTACGGCCATCTGGTACCATCCCAAGCCATGTAGTATTATCTTAAGCCATCTGGTACCATATATAGCTACACAATACCATCTACACTTTCATACTATCTACAGATTCTTGTCACCATCTACAGATTCCTGGTACCAGCTTCAGGTATCTATCACCATCTACAGATTCCTGGTACCATATACAGGTATCCTGATGCCACCATCGGCTACCTTGTACCATATACAGCTACCCTGATGTCATCTTCAGCTACCTGGTACTGTCTAATGTTACTATAATACCATCATCAGCTACCTTCAAGAACCTTGTTTCATCTACAATTACCCTGATACCATCTTCAGCATTCATGTAACACCTATAGGCTATAGCCTCCTGGTACTATCTACAGCTACCCTGATACTATATTTAACTGCCTGGTATCATCTACAGCTACCTGGTTCCATCTACAATCACCTAGATACAATATATTTTACCATCTACAGTTTCAAGGTATGATAAACATATACCTGTTACCATCTGCAAGGAACCATCTACAATTACCTGATACCATCTACAGTGACATTTTACCATCTACAGTTTCAAGGTATGATAACAAATATCTGGTCCCCCATCTGCAAGGTAACATCTACAATAACCTGATACCATCTACAGGTTACCCTGATACCATCTGTAACTGACGTATGCCATCTAAAGCCACCATGTATCATTAAGGTAAAACATACTATCCTCAGCTACCTGATACCATCTACAGTTATACTGATGCCATTGTTGGCTTCCTGGTATATTCTATAGCTATCTGATACCATTTACATCTTCCTGGTTCCATTTATAGGTTACATATAATCTTGATACCATCTTAAGCTGTCTTCTACCATCTACAGCTGCCTTGATACCATCAACAGCTTACTGGTACCATCAGTAACACAGATACAATCTACAGTGATTTTAACCATCTACAGTATCATCAACATCTACAGAGTATCATCTACAACTACCTGAAACCATCTACAGAACCTTGCCCTGGTACCCATCTTAAGCTACTATCTAAAGCTACCCTGATACCATCTACAGTAACCAGGTATCTTATACATTTACTCTGATATCATCTTGAGCTTCCTGGTATCAACTACAGATAGATGATACCATTTATAGCTTCAAGGTACCTTCTATGTAGCTTCCTGAATCCATCTACAGGGCCGTCGTTGGCGGTGCGGCCGGTCCGGCTATGGCCGGACCACTTTTTTTGCCCGAAATGGTTTTAGCCGGACCACATTTTTGGTCAAATACGTTTTTGGCAGAGCCGTTTTCTTACATTTCTTCTAGACCTTCTTTAATGATCTATTTTTCGATGATCAAAGAATAATTATTAAATGATAACTGAAGCATGCGCTGGTCAATGTTTCGGCTGCCTCAGGGTGTGAAAGTAACAGTGGTTAAACAAACACGATTAAGAAAATGACACCTGTTTTATGACAGTTAATATAATCGAGCCGCTATGCGACAAAACCTGTCTTCGGGGTGTTCGACAAAGCCAGACTCAAACCAGTCTCCTCAGCTACAGAGACTAGCTAGAGAATTGAACTTTTCCCTCATAATAATTCTAAATATGATACTTTACCATAAGCGAATAACAAAGGAGCTGATCAGACTGCGCGGGTGCGCAGGCTGGTCTGCGCCTTTGTTGTTTGCAAACCCCCGAAGACAGTTTTCTCACGTCGAGGCGCAGTTAAAGGATTATCCTTTGAAGGGAGTCTTTAATTATAATCAATACGACCGCTCTCTATGATCTGTGAAGGAACAAAAAAGGAAAAAATGAAGAGAAAAAAAAAAACAATAGATAAAAAATAAGATAAAAAGAAAATGAACAAAACAAAACAAAACAAACAAGAAAAAAACTATAGCAGGGATATCTGTATCAGACTTAACTGTTACTTTAGATTTTGAAGAATCAGTTAACTTTGATGCCACCGCCTGGTGAGACCCACCGAGGGTTCGAAATAGTTGTTGATATTTTGGTGGTTGTGGGAGGGGGTGGCAGTCGAAAGAGGCTGTGGTAGGCATTTGAAAAATAGCTATAATGCCTGTAAAATAAGCTGAGGTTCATAAGCAAAAAAGGTCTCAAAGTGCAACAGAATCGCTTCTTTAGTCATCTTGAATTACAAAATTTTCTTCGGGGAGGTCCCCCAAACCCCCCCTTACCCCTCTCGTCTCCCCTCCTCATGCCATTGGCACTTGGTGAACACCAACGGTGTTCAGATGGCCGTAACACTTTCTAAGAGCCGACGACGGCCCTGATCTACAGCTACCCTGACACCATCTACAACTGCCTGTTACCATCTACTGCTCCCTTGATACCATCTAAAGCTTACTGGTACCAGCTACAACTCTGCTTATACTATATCCAGCTACCTGGCACCATCATCATCTACAGTTACCCAGATACCATAAACAGCGTGAGACCTTTTTATTGTATACAGCTTCCAAGATACCATGATCAACTACCTGGTACCTTCATCAGCTTCAGGGTACCATATACAGCTATATACCTAGCTATCATAATCATACAGTAAGCTGGTACTATATATTATATGGGCCTCGATGCGAGAAAACCTGTCTTAGGAGGTTTGCCAACAACACAGGCGCAGACCAGCCTGCGCGGATCTGTGCAAGCCTGCGCGGATCCGCGCAGTCTGATCAGCGCCGTTGTCATTCGCTTTTTGAAAGGTATCATATGTAGAATTGCCACAGGTGAAATTTCAATTTTCTAACTAGTCTCTGTAGCTGAGAGACTAGTTTTGAAACTCGCTTTGTCAGAAACCCCGAAGACAGGTTTTCTCACGTCGCGGCCCATATATAAACTACCTTGACCCAATCTAGTATGCACTACAGTTACAGTTTATCATCTACAGCACTTCAAGATATCATCTACAGCTTCCTGGTACCATAATGGCATGATATACAGCTTCAATTGATGTACCATCCTTAGCTTCCTGGTACCATCTACAACTAACTGGTACCATAGATCTACAGTTACCCAGATAACATCTACAGTGACCTTTTACCATCTACATATGCAGCCTTACAGTACCATCTACAATTACCTGATACCATCTACATCTTCAAGAAACCATCCACAGTAGCCTGATACCATCTATATATAGCTGTCAGCTACCATATGGGCCCAACGCGAGAAACCCTTGCTGTCTTCGGGGATTTGCGAACAACACAGGCGCAGACCTCCCCGCAGTCTGATCAGCGCCTTTGTTATTCTCTTAGTGGAAATTATCATATGTAAACTGGCTACAGGTGAAATTTCCATTTTCTGGCTAGTCCCTGTAGCAGAGGAGACTGGTTTGAATTTAACTTTGTCGGAAACCCTGAAGACAGGTTTTGTCCCCGGTTTTGTCGCGACCAGGCCCATTATGATCTTTAGCTGCCTTGTACCATCTACAGCAACCCTGATACCCTCTACAGGTAACATTACGTTTATATTTATTGAATAGGTATCAGGTGTATCAATTAAATTAAAATGCAAGCTCCATGTCAATCTGAATCTATAAATTGACCTTTGATTTTGCACCAACACAAACAGTTGAGACAAAACCATATGCAATTTGCAACTCGCATCAGACTAAAAAGAAGTTCAAAGACCAGAAGAGTACATTGTTCTTTTTTCACTGTTCCAACCTATATTGTATGTTTACATTGTAAGCAGATTCACCCAATGAACCCAACAAATAAATAGTGGTGGAGAGATACTGTTGTTGTAGATTCTAAAGGCTTGCTAGGCCCAACAAGTCTACCTGAAACCCCGCCTGCGACCCCTTTCATTTCTTCTTCAAAGCCGAAAAGGATTTTAACACAGGCTATATATACTACACATGCGCAGATCCAGGAATTTTCGTCAAGGGGGTCCAGGCCGATCTGACAAAAAAAGCTCTGACGTGTTTTTTTTTTTTTTTTTTAGTCCTCAGCTTATTTTACTGAAGTCAAATGGTTAATTTCAAAGAAAACTATCATTTTTCAAGGTTCCGGAGGGGGTCCAACATTTTCCAGGGGGGGGGGGGGTCCAACTTTTTTCCGGGGGGGGGGGGGGGGGGGTCCAATTGCTTATTCCCTATAGAAACCCATATAACTTGTGATTTTCCAGGGGGACTCCCCCTCTATATCCGCACTTGCTACATAACCTATTCTTATTAACAATTGCGAATATAATTGTGCTGCTTAGTTTTTCAAAACTTGAACCTAAACAGCTGCTAAAAGTAAGCAAGGATAATATAACATTTTGTAAAAAAATGGGATTGGATTAGAAAGAATAGTTAGAATTCGGCTTACCAAGGAATTCCAGTCTTTGCATAGCTGTCAGAACTCTCTCTGAAGGGTCTACCATTAACAGAACCACCAGGCATGCTGTATTATATTTTTCAAATCTCCAGCCTTCCCTTCTGTTTACTAGGGGCAAATTAACATACACAAAATTTACATCAACACCGGTTGGAAGCATTCAAGATGGCCGAAGAGTTGTTACGGTTTGTTTTTATATAAAATTTACTTGATTTTAAGCTTCTCTGTCGCATTTTCTTAAAAATGTATTTGGTAATATCTTCTCTAATTTATTCTTTTAATTTGTTCCAGGTCGGCTAACGACGAGTTTGTGAACGAAAGCTACGACAAAGCGTTAGAGGTAATTCCAGAAGTTTCCTTTTGTAGCTCACTTATTTCGACCATCTTGTTACTTCGGAAAAACGGTGAAACTCTTTGAATTCACAATCAGAGAGGTCAAACCAGTCTGCTAGTATAGTGCTAAAGACCCAATTAAAATTAAGGGCGGCAAATGCAAAAAAGTAGCTCAGAGTGACAGGGTTGGGCGGTATGCCGCGGTATTGGAACTGAAGTAATTCCAAGGGGAAATATTTTGAGTCCACCAGGATTCGAACTTAGAACTCCTGCGTGACTGTCGACCACTCTAACCATGTCACTTAGGGCTATTGAAATATATGTGTGGTTCCTGTTGCAAACCATCAAAATGTAGTGACAGTGCCATTCCTAACAGCCTCGCTGTTGGGTTAACTCTTTAGCGACATGGTTAGAGTGGTCGACTGTCACGCAGGAGTTCTGGGTTCGAATCCTGGCGGACCCAGGTATTTTCCCCTTGGAATTACTTCAATGGTGGCAGCGGTAATTCGGTAGCGCCTGAGTTGGCCGCTGGGAGCGTTAGCGGGATTCCCTAGGGTGTGGTTGATGCCCGGCTCTCAGGAAATAAAAGGGGGAAGAGTGTAGTGACAGTGCCATTCCTAACAGCCTCGCTGTTGGGTTAACTCTTTAGCGACATGGTTAGAGTGGTCGACTGTCACGCAGGAGTTCTGGGTTCGAATCCTGGCGGACCCAGGTATTTTCCCCTTGGAATTACTTCAAAAATTTAGGGTAGGTAGGTAGGGAATTTATTAAATTTTGTTATAACATTTAACATAGAAAAATGTGACAAAATCTGAAAAAGTGCCCATTTTAGGTATTTTTCTCCAAAGACCATTTTAATGTTTAGGGTAGGGTTAATAAAATTAGGGTTGGTATGCAACAGGAACCACACATACATTTCATTTAAGCCTAAAGAGTTAACCCAACAGCGAGGCTGTAAGGAATGGCACTTTCACTACACTCTTCCCCCTTTTATTTCCTGAGAGCTGGGCATCAACCACAACTAAGTTTAGCCCGATACCGCTCCCAGAGGCCGACTCAGGCGCGACCGAAATTCCGCTGCCACCAGTGAAGTAATTCCAAAGGGAAAATCTTTTAGTTCGCCAGGGTTCGAACCCAGAACTCCTGCGTGACAGTCGACAACTCAAACCATGTCGATAAAGAGTTAACCCAACAGCGAGGCTGTTAGGAATGGCACTGTCATGGCAAAAGTTTTTTAATGGCACAGCCTAGTGGCGTTAGTTCAATGTACTTGCTTCGGTGGCTAGACTTTAAAATCTGTCCGCCCAATAAATGTTCTATTTTAAACACTTAGTCATTGAGTTTTTACTCATCAATCCCAGATTAATTAATATTTAAGCTTTTTTTCAATTTATTAAAATTCAGTTGCAATTTATGGGATTTTTGCGCCGAAATTGACTTTGGCAAGTAATCTGCGCAGATAAAGCAAAATGACAGGGCTTCCGTTAGGCGGGAGTACGCCGTGTACTACATCTTAAAATCAGCTGCGTATGCGGAAATTACACATCCTTAGTACTGCCAAAAACTGATATCGAGACCGAGTTGGCACAATATTACCCGCCCGGGTAAACCCACCCCATAAAACCCGGGTTTACGCGGGTTGGGCAATAAGGTCATATTACCAACTTTAGGCAATATGCGGGTTTTATGAATTTTTGGTATTATAAATTCTTGGTTTTCAGTCTCATGGTAGATATAAAAGTGTAGAAATGAATCTTTATAGCCATATTTTAATCAGTTTAAATGGTAATAGTGAGATAGTCATTAAAATATGAGTATCAACAATGATTCGACATTGACATTTAAATACATATTATATGTAATTTACAAGATACAGACAAGTCAGTTTTCAACTATATCTGATAATTATTATCTAGTCTAGATCATGATTATGCAAGTTTACTAATGTCATCTTTTCCCTGAAAAATATCTTGGGCTTTAAGAATATAAACGAATCCACTCTGAGTCTTATTGCTTGACCATATTGGCAGTAAATGAAAATTTTAGAGCTAACTTTGATTGGTGATGGGCTGTTTTATGCTTAAGCCTGAATAAACTTTATGTATGTATGTATAATTCTATTGCAGAGTGTGAATAAGTTCTCATTTCTCATTAGTCATTACCCAATATGTCTGCATTAAAATATATTCTCACTTTAGTTACTAGGACCAGAATGACTGCATTTGACCATAATTTCAATAGCCAAGGATAATTGCTCAATTACAGCCCCAAAGGTGTGAATCACAGTCAAAACAATACTACTATAATTTTTCTAAATTTTGAGATATCCTCAAAGTTTTTGTAATCGTCCTAAAATTTGACCACAAAGTAACCCTGATTCGAGACGTCCTGTCTGTAGAAAAACCCTCACCCACATTTACCAGATTACGTGATTTATGTCCCACCTTCATATTGGGAACTCTTTTATTTTGTTTATTGATCACGCTAGGAAGTCCCACTTGACGGCTTTCAAGAGTTATTGACAGCCAGTGTCACTTGTAGGCTTCAGAAAGAAGAAAAATATCAGCGTACAATTGTTAATATTTTCTTACCCATCATTTTTAACATATGTTTTGGGTACTCAAAGGAAACGTCTCATTGAGACGGTTCTTTTGAGTACCCACAACATGTTTTGGTTGAGAAATAAGAAAATTAATATTTTGTTACACACTCTTAATTAAAGGCCTTGCCTACAGGATAAGTCAGTCATTGAAACAAGCAGTAGAGTCACATACATGTACATACATGTATTGTACATATTTAATACACAGTATTATATTGGAAATTGCATTTGTATTAGGGAAAGTATTTAAAGTATTGGAGGACAGTATAGATCCTGCTGAGCCATATCACGGTGACACCTGTATCTCCTCTGTTTTCAAGGCATTTAAGTTAGCCCACATAGTGAATAGGATTATTAAAGTATAATAAAATATTTAGTTAGAAAAATCAGGTAAGTAACGGTAAATGTCCTAAAATTTTGTACGCTTGTTGCCTGTTAAAAAGGCCTGGACAAACAATGCAGACCCAGATCAGACTGCTTCAGAAGCAGTCTGGTCTGGGTCTTTCCTTGTTAGCTATTCAGACGAGCATTTTGTGAATTCCAGACAACATTTAATTTGAGAGCAGAAAGAGATAAGTGTTCAATTTCTAGAACATTTACCATAGGTACATATGAAACTTGAACCTTAGCATTAATTAGGAATCTGGATTCTTTTCTTGTTTTCATGTGATCTACAGTAAATGTTCTAAAGTTTCAAACACTAGCTGTCTGCCGAAAACGCCTAGACAAACAGTGCAGACCCAGGTCAGACTAGCAGTCTGATCAGGGACTTTCCTTTTTGTTTTTCTGACAAGCATTTTGTGAATTCCAGCCTTGATAACCAACATTTTATTAGAGAAAAGAAAGACAGAAGTATTCGAAATTTGAGAACATTTACCATATAATCTTGCTTATATTTCAGTCATATACCAAAGCTTTGGCGATAGAGAAGAGAGATGATATTTTTTGTAACAGAGCACATGCTTACATAAAACTAGAAAAGTATAAAGGTAAGGTCACATCTATCAACTATTGAGGCATTGATATGAAAGCTGATCCATACTATCAATAGCCTTAAAGGCAGAGGCAAAATTTGCTGCATATTCTCATAATTCCAATTACCAGTACAATGAAGGTGACTGGGCCGCGTAGCGCAGTCGGTAAAGTGTCTGGCTACAGATGCGTGTCTGACTGCAGATCCAGGGGTCGCAAGTTCGATCCCGGCCTGGTCCCATACTTTCGTGGAGATTGATCATGAAATAATTTCTACGGTCATTCTCCTCCCTTCTGCTGATTCATTCAAGAAGGGTTGTTGTCAGTTACAAGCGAAAGTATGTGCACAAATTACTGGTTAACTGCTTGCTCAAGCCTGCCCAGGAAAAAGTGTGGTTAAGTGAACTGACCGTTCCGCAATGACCATAGCTGTTGACATGGGACGTAAAGGAACAAAAACAAACAGTGAAGGTGTCAACATTAACTGCAGCTCCTGTTACAGCTAATACATCAAAAATCTCATAGTATGCTGGCCCATATTTTGTATGTATGAGCGGGGTCTAGTATCTTCAGGCCCCCAGATAAGGGTGCGTAAGGAAAAATTATTTTTCTTATTTCTCACTTACCAAAACATATGTTGTGGGTTCTCACTTACCAAAACATATGTTGTGGGTACTCAAAAGAACCGTCTCACCGAGACGGTTCTTTTGAGCACCCAAAACACATGTTTAAAATGATGAATAAGAAAATAATCGCAATTTTACGCTGAAATATTTTGCTTAACTGGCTCTGTGTATTTTGTTTGTCTGATTCCTTGCTAGCAAACAAGTACATGTAGTTCTCCGAGTACTTCTGTGTCTTTTGCTTAGCGTTATTGTCTGAGTGACCTTTTTTTTTAGTCTTCGATGATAGACAGATGACCACCTTTATTGTTTTAACAAGCGCTATTTGCATGTCATTGATGACCCTGTTTATTATCCACATCTAAGTTACGGTGGATATACATCAATGCAATGCCAGGCAAACGTTCTTCAGACATGGTAATTCGAAGGTATGCTTTCAACCTCCTAAGGCTGCTGAATGAGCTTTCAGCAGATGCTGGTGACACAGACATTGTGAGAAGAACCTTAAAGATATGATACAAGTTCGGATGGAGCTGGTATGAAGCATACATGGCCTTGCATAGCTGGTCTGCGATCAGACCCCTGTTTGCAATATTGTGGCGCCAAAGGTCAAGCTCAGTTTATATTGCATTTTTGTCAATGAAAGGTGCGTGCTCCATTTTTATCTCATCTCACATAACCAGAGTCAGCAGAGAGATGGTAGTGAGCCTTAAGTCGTGTGTTCCGAACACATAGTCTTTCTTCAAGTTCAGGTCTTCATGTTAGATCAGGGCTGTGGAAATACCATGCCCGACTTGTCCGACCTGCTCCCATTTCATTCAGGACAAGTTGAAAATTTCAATTTACTTGTCCTTGGACAAGTGCAAAATTTGTATAAAGTTAATAAAATTGTGTATTTCATATTTTGATTAATTATTATGAGTTCACATGTTGCATTGAAAACAGTGTGGATCCTGATCAGCTGGCTTCTTCAGAAGCCAGCTGATCTGGATCTACATTGTCTACAAGAGAGTTGATATCTGCATGGTTTCATACTGTTTTCGAAAGTGTAAATTGTTTAAGCACAGAAAGGTATAAGCTAATCTGTACTATCGGGCAAGTAAATTTTTTTTTGGACAAGTAATTTATGGCCATTTACTTGTCCTTGGACAAGTAGAAAATTTTACTATTTCCACACCCCTGTGTTAGATGATCCATGAACGGAAGGAAAATATTCAGCCGCCAGTATTCCTTATAACTGTCTGGGCTGGGATACTCTTGAAGCAATTTTCAGGAGAAAAAACATAGTAAATGTCATTTATACATACAACTTAAGGAAACTTCGACCTATTTGCGAGATTTTGCATTATGCATGTGCATATGGTGCGTAATGGGCGTTACGCCCTTGGAAAGTATTGCAGAATGCTCCATTTGTAGCATTCTGCAATACTGTTGACCTGCATTAAGTGATATTCAGTCTTGAAAACCATTTTTTTTGTCTTTTTTAGAGTGACCCTTTTACACAGGTTATACTGTATATATTTACAGAGGCAGCTGAAGATTGTGACCAAGCCATATCCATCAATCCAAAAAATGTGAAAGCTTATTTGAGAAAAGGGTAGGTAGTCTATAACTCTATGACTGATGAATTTCTAAAAATAGAATACTCCTGATGATGATCTTGGAACATGCACATGCTTTTCGTGTCTCATTTATTTAAATTTGTTTCCTTTGGACCAAGGTTTTCACTTAGAAATTTCAGTAGTTTGAGCTAAAAGTTGGTTTGTTACATGGGTGATAACATGAAATCAAGAAAAAAGATGGAAGTCTGGGGGCTGCAGGTCCCCAGCGGGGTCTTGTGGCAGAGCCCAAAGTAGGGGGCCCAAGGGGGCAAAGTCCCTGGCTGAAAATTATTTTAAGCATTTAAAGACCTCAGAACCCATGAAATGATGTTAAAATGGTGGGGGAATAAATTGAGCATTTCTCTGTGTAAAAAGGTCACTAAAATTTATTTACACCCCCTCTCTCCCCCCCCCCCCCCCCCCCCCCAAAAAAAAAGACCAGCCCTACAAAAAAATTGCGCATAGGTTCCCCTGTATTTTGTTTTTTTCTTCCCACCCGCCAACCGAAAACCCTGGCTATTTAGAAACGTTGGGCAAAGACAGAAGAGTAGGACAAGGTGGGTGAGGTACACTGACTCATAGTGACAAGTGTCCATGTTCAATGTACACACACATTCCCTTTCAATAACTCCTCTGATTTACATCAGAATTATCCGGAATCTTGTGCATGCAAAAAGCATACTGATGGACATAGAGAAAAGTAATTATCTGAACCTGTAGTTTTGGTTTTATTGGATGCCCTAAGGCTAACAAAACTTTTTTCTAAATTTTCAGAACAGCTTCATTTTACCTGAACGATTATGAAGCAGCCAGCAAAGCATTTAGTCAAGGACAGACATTAGATCGTAAGTACATGTACAGTTATTTTTAGCCTTTCTCTGTTTATGGGTACAGCATATGGGCCAGCCTGTTGAAAAGTAAGAGAGTATGACCGGGAAATGCCACAATCACAGACTACAAACCAACCTAGTGGACCCACGGCATCATGAAGATGAGACACAGAACACAGACAGCCACAGCACAAAAGTAAATCAACTCTGTTTATGGGTGCAGCATATGGGCCAGCCTGTTGAAAAGTTAGAGAGTATGACCGGGAAATGCCACAATCACAGACTACAAACCAACCTAGTGAACCAACGGCATCATGAAGAAGAGACATAGAACACAGACAGCCACAACACAAAAGTAAATCAACCAGCTCTCTCTTCCTCAGAAAGATGATTGCCAAACTAGAAAGTAGAAAAGACAAAGGACATCAAGAACCACACCACAAATCAATGAAAACCCACACACAATGGGAGCAACAACAAACAATGTATAGATGAAAACAGAATAACAGCCTTATACATTGTCGATGGTCTCATAAGACAGGTGGTGTCTATTGATGACTCCCAGTTTGGCTTTGTCCGAGGAAGAGGCACTACAGATGCAATCTTTGTGGTCCGGCAGCTGCAGGAGAAATACCTAGCAGTGAACAAGTGGCTTTACATAGCCTTCGTGGACCTAGAGAAAGCATTTTACCATGTCCCTCGGAAGGTTATCTGGCGGGCCCTGAGAAAGCTAGGTGTTGCAGTTAGTCCAGGGAATGTAGGCTAATGCCCGAAGCCGGGTTTATGTTGGCGAGGGTTTCAGCAAAGAGTTTGAGGTGAAGGTCGGGGTCCACCAGGGATCCATACTCAATCCCTTGCTCTTCATCATTGTGCTGGAAGCCTTGTCACGTGAGTTTCGGGCTGGTGTTCCCTGGGAGGGCCTTTATGCAGATGATCTTGTCAGCATTGCTGACTCCCTAGAGGAATGTGTCAGGAGGCTCTTGATATGGAAAGAAACCATGGAGAAGAAGGGATTGAGGGTAAATGTAGGAAAGACAAAGGTCATGATCTATGGCACAGGCCTAAACCTCTTGCAGAGTTCAGGGGAATACCCATGCGCTGTCTGTCGTACAGGAGTAGGCAACAACATTATCTACTGCAATGGCTGCAACTTTTGGTGCATAAAAAATGCAGCGGGCCACAACGACTGACACCAAATCCTGATTATAGGTGTGCATGGGAAATGCCAGCGCTATTGATGGCAGACCACAGAGTGAAGTCCAGGTCAGACCTGATAAGCCGGAGGTGGTAGCTTTTGTTACCTGGGTTACATGCTTTCTGCTGGTGGAGGCTGTGAAGTAACGGTCACTACCCGTGTGGATGCCAGTGAAACTTGGCCACTTACCAAGTCGAACCTGCAGGGCTTGCAACGCAATGATAGGGCCATGATCAAGACAGATCTGCAGTATCAAGCCAAAGGATGTGGCCACGGTAAAATCAAGCAAACTACTGGCAAAGCTTCAGCTTGAGGACCTGGACCTCATTTTGAGAGAAAGAAGGCTTCGCTGGTTTGGGCATGTGGACACACTGGTCAATGTAAACGCACCGGTGGTTGCTACAACGAGCTGGTGGTGGCATTTTTACGCACTGGTGATGGCTTAAAAGGTAAAAAAATCTATACCTGTTGACTTTATGATTTATTTATAAGCTTGCATTTATTTTATTTGTGATGACACCTGGCGCACAGACCAACGGTAACATTGCAGTTTATGGCTCTGCCAAGCAATTGGTGATTTATTTCATGGTTTTGACTGCAAATCCAACACAGTTCTGGAGTTTGGCCATGACAGGTGCTTTTTTTCTAGTATAGCCTAAATTGAGGGAAATCTGCATGTCTAAGCACAGCCGTTGTCATATTCCCATGAAATAACGAAATAACATCCAAAAAACGATTACCACTTTGTATTTTTTTTTCTTGGTAAACTAGCAAATGTTTTATTGAGGAATTTTATTACAACGCACTGGGAGCATTTTTTGACGCATTGATACAACGCACTGATGGTTGCACAGAAGTGATGAGGTTGCTAGTGCAGACACACCACAGCATTCGCTGATTACATAAACGTTACAAAAATCGCCATTTCAGCCAGCACATGATATTTCGATACTGTGACGAAGGCTCAGGCGAGCGTGTGCAAACATGCAGACTCCCATGAGCCTTCGCTTCCAGCACAAGAGATCTAGATACTTACCGCATTGTCTAGTGACTTTGCCTGCGCAAATATGCAGACTCACCAAAGTATTCGCTGCTGGCGTGAATAGCACACAAATCGCCATTTTAGGCAGCACAAGAGATTTTGTACAGTGACGATGGCTAGGGTAAGCCTGTGCAAATATGCGGACTCGCCAGAGCCTTCGCTGCTCGCACAAATTGGCATTCAATCGCCATTTGAGCCAACATATAAGAATTTTGAACTAGGACGAAAGGCTCAGACTAGACCAAGCAAATGTGCAGACTCGCCAAAGCCATCGCTGTTCGCATGAATGACACCCAAAAATAGTAAGTGATTATGATTGGGAAATATCACAATTACAAACTGCAGACAAACCCATGGCACTGAGAGGAATAGCTACAAAACAAGCATGAGACACCAGGAAGACAAACTAAGCAAAGCATCCAGCTCTCTCTTTTCCCCCATCATGATGATCGCAAAACAAGAATGGATAAAAGTAACAAAATATAGAACAATTACAGAATCCTATAATTGGAGTAACCAACAACAACAGAACCACCGCCATAGAATAGTCAGCAGCCTAAGCCACTGGGGTGCTAAAATGCATTTTACTGGTACCAAATCATCGCCTTGGATTTTGCTGTTGTTGAAGCACAAAAATGTTAAGCTCGCATGGAGACTTCTTAACTATTGCAATGTATCACAACGGACAAACAATCTCATTTAAATAAAAGATTTTGGGCTAATCTGAAAAATAGGCAGAAACACTATCAAAGTGCGAACAGGGCTAGCTCTGGAGCGTCTCTGGTGATTTTGCACGTTTGCAGAGTCACGCTTGAGCCTTCATCAGTGTACAAAAACCACAACATCTATGCCTATAGACTGTATGATTTCTTTATAAGCTTGCTTATATATTACTTTTGAAGACACCGGGGCGCAGAAACCGTCAGTAACTTTGCAGTTTATGGCTCTGCCACGCAATTGGCGATTTACATCAAGGTTTGACCGAAAAATCCAACACAGTTGTGGAGATTGACAGTGACAGGTGCTTTTTTTTCTATTGTGACTGCCTAACTTGAGGGAAATTTGCATGGCTATGCACAGCTGCAGCTATGTTATCATAGTCCCATGAAATAACATCGAAAAACGATTACTACTCTTTATTTTTTCTATGCAGAGAAGGCTCTGGCGAGTCTGTACATTTGCACAGGCTCACCTGAGTCTTCGTCCTGGTACTGGAATATCATGTGCTGGCTCAAATAACGATTTATGTACCGTTTATAAGAACAGTGAATGCTGTGGTGAGGCTGTACCAGCAACCATGGCACATCTAGGCAACCATCAGTGCGTTGTATCAATGCGTCAAAAAATGCTCCCAGTGCGTTGTAATAAAATTCCTCAATAAAACATTTGCTAGTTTACCAAGAAAAAAATACAAAGTGGTAATCGTTTTTTGGATGTTATTTCATGGGAATATGACAACAGCTGCGCTTAGACATGCAGATTTCCCTCAATTTAGGCAATTATACTAGAAAAAAGCACCTGCCATGGCAAAACTGCAGAACTGTGTTAGATTTGCAGTCCAAACCATGAATTAAATCACCAATTGCTTGGCAGAACCATAAACTGCAATGTTACCGTTGGTCTGTGCGCCAGGTGTCATCACAAATAAAATAAACGCAAGCTTATAAATAAATCATAAAGTCAACAGGTATAGATATTTTTACCTTTTAAGCCATCACCGGTGCGTAAAAATGCCACCACCAGCTCGTTGTAGCAATCACCGGTGCGTTTACATTGACCAGTGTGGTGGAGCGTTCTAGTGGTGCAATCAGAACAGCATATGATATACAGAATGAAGGGGGGGGGGGGGGGGGGGGCAGGGAGGCCAAAGCTAGCATGGAAGAAACTGACAGTGAAAGACTGCCGTGAGTGGAAGCTCAGGACAGTTGACCCTCAAGAAAGGAGCACCTGGAGACCAGGTGTGAGATCTGCTATACATGCAGCTAGCAATTTATCTGGAAAGGGGCTCACTGATGTGGATGATGCCCCTGCACCTGCATGTTAATCAAAAATCTGATTATAATATGACAGCAGCCTAGGCCACAGAAGACTGATCAGCACATTTGCTATTCACTGTTTGCCTGTACTATAGGCGCTTAATCCAAATTTTTAAGAATCATGCCATTTTTCTGTAGCTGGACATGCTGGTTAGAGACTACATGATTGGAAGACAGCAAATTGTCACATGATGATGTTGAATGTATGAATCTCATTATTGAAGGTCCAGATGATCAAATGTTTTGAGTGTAAAATTGTGAAATTTTCTTATTCCTCAGTCTAAACATATGGCTTGGTTGAGAAATAAGAAAATTAATTTAAAAAAATCTCTTATCTAGAAGCCTAAAATATGAAAAAAAAGTCATCTAGAAGCCTAAAATATGAAAAAAAAGTCAAGTGAATATGACAAGGAAATGCCAACATCACAGACATAGCTGAAAAATTGTAGACTGGGACGTAAAGAATCAAATCAAACAAACAAACAGTTGCTTATTCGAAGGGAGACTAAAATTTTCCAGGGTGGGTCCATGCTTTCCCAGGGGGGGGGTCCTAATGCTTATTATCCCCCGACGAGGGATATAGTTTTGGCATTGTCCGTCCGTCCATTCCGTCCGTCCGTCCACACTTTTTGTCTGTCCTGAACCATATCCCAGTACCTATTGGTCAGATTTGATTAATTCTTGGTACAAATGATAAGTACCATGGACTCTCGATATCCTATAAGTTTAGTCAAAATCCACCACTTAACACTTGAGTTATTGCCCTTGTTTTGGTATAGGCAATTAAAAGGCAAAACCTATATAAGCTTTTTTGTGTGATGATCTTCACATTTCATCAAAGCTTTTATATTTAATAACTTCTCACTATAGACCATGATTGCCAAGTGCCTGTAGATAAGCATGGCAGTGTCAAAGTTTTACCCCACCCGCTTTGACCCCACCTAAGGGGTCAAAGGTCAAATATTTTAATTTCGCAATAACTCAGGCAATTGTTAATATTTTTTGCTGAAATTTTGCATTCAGGCAGACCAGCAATAGATATGAAACATTTCAAATGGGATTTCAGTTTGAAAGCCTGGGTCCGTGTCCGTTGGGTGGACTTAGGGGGCGGAGCGGGGCTGAGGCCAAAATTAAACTTTTTCAGAATATGGTCATGTTGCATATCAAATTAAAGCTGACTACGCTGGCAGCAATATGGTAGCAAATATTTTGCCCACAGACACAGCCTTGACCCAGGGGGTGGGGTCAAAAGGTCAAACTATACATTTTCTGAAAGTAGTCATGTTGCATATCAAATTAAAGCTGACGACGCTGGCAGCAACATGGTAGCAAATATTTTGCCCACAGACACACCCTCGACCCAGGGGGTGGGGTCAAAAGGTCAAACTATATATTTTTTTCTGAAAGTAATCATGTTGCATATCAAATTAAAGGCAATTGAGCACAGAGCACCATGAAAGCAAATATGCTGTCATTACACTCACCAGCGACCCCTGGGGTGGGGTCAAAAGGTCATTTTGTTTTCTTTTCTAAAAGTGATCATGTTGCATATCAAATTACAGTGGAAGAAGTGTAGACCTACATGCAAGGTAACACTTTGAATTTATACACACCCTTGACCTCTGAATTTTATATACACCCTTGACCTCTGGGGTTGGGTTTAAAGGTCAGATATTGAAATTGTGCAAATGTAAGTATACTTTTTATTAAACTAAGCACTAAAACATACTTGACAGGCGTTTGTTATGATCTGAATGATACTGAAGGTGAACTAAGGGTTAGATAAATGGGATTTATGTTTTGTGATATACATGTTTCTCTCAAATAACCCTTTGTCGGGGGATATAAATTCGTCGAATTTGTCTTGTTCCTATAGAACGCTGTAGCACTTGTGAATTCCAGGGGGAGGGGGGTCCAGATCCCCTGTCTCCTCTGGATCCGCCCTTGATGTTTAACCAAGGAAGACAGGCAATCATCCCCCTGTCTCTCCCTCTGGATCTGCCCTTGAGGTGCAACCCAGGGATGGGGAAATCATCCCAACTTGACTGAAAAACTGTTGACTGGGATGCAAAGCACCAAAATAAACAAAGCAACCAAGGATGAGTTTAAAATTATTTTACTTGAAATATCATCACCCTAGATTCTGTTCTTGTTCATAGACATAAATTATTTAGCATGCGTAGAAAACAATTATGTGACTAAAATTTGTCATCACCTATGTATTTAAAAATCTGCAATGTCAATCAGTTACAATGTAATGTTTTCTCTTACAGCTGATGACAATAATTTCCGTACCTGGATCAGGAAATGTGAAGCTGAAATTACCTGTAAGTACCTGTAACTTCCAGCCAATCCAGTGGAGCAGTTTCATCATTAACTCTTTGCATACTGGGTAATTGTCCCCCGCCTTTTCAAAGAAAAGGGGGGGGGGGGCTTAGTTTTTGCCTCACCGTCAACTCCTTCAAACCTTCTGTCCCCCTATAGAAGTAGGTACCTTGTGGGCGCAACTCCTCCTACAGTTTTACACCGATTCTTTCGAGACTTCACTGGTGTTTTGGTCATGGTCTGAAGATATGCATGTGGTTTGGGTATAATCCTCAGATTATTTTTTGTTGCTTTTTCACAAGTTGAACTGAGCCTTTTACCCGGCATTATACATTAGCACACACCAAGGTCGGCAAAATGCCAGTGGCATTTACCAGGAAATAATAGCAAATAATGGAAAATACTGGCAAATATGATTTACAGTCTTCCGCACTATTAGCTAAATTATCTTAGTTTAAGGATGAAGTCTCATTCTTTAAACATTTAAAGAGACTAAACTCCAGCTGTTAAGTTTTTAGACTTAATTTTTCGCAATAACTTTTTTATCTTCAATTTTAGCAAAATGTGTTCGCGATGAAAAGTATTCAGGAACATCTCCGCCAACTTCTCCAAATGGTTTCAACATCCTAGATACTGCAGGTTCATCTGTGCTTAGATGCACTCTTTGAACATTTTAAGCAAAACACAAATAAACTAAGTCCAAGATGTCAGTCAAAAAGTTACATTGCACCGCCCTAATTCAATTACTAAAGCGATGGATGGCTTGTTCGAATATAATAGAAATCGCGCCTGATTCGCTCGTGCGTTAAGCTAGTAGGGTCATCTCAAAACCGTTCATTTCAAAGCATAAGAGAAAAACTGCACGTCATGTGATAACCCAGCCTTTGTTCCTACAAATGAGCCTGCTTTAAGTTGATTCTGCATATGCACGGTAAATTTTTTGAGTATGTTTACGGCAGTTTTATGTTATGCGCAGCCTTTGAAGAACGAGATATGCACCGCTTCCGAATGTTTTTTGAAACTACCCCTTTCTGTCACGCCTATACGATTTATACCTGTCAATAAAAGACTTAGAAATTTAGGACGAATTTAATTTATTGCTAAATTTTCATCTATATACACAAAAATCTGTTTGCGCCACAAGCACAAGACCTTTTGGAGAAGTTGGCGGAAACTCTCCTCTACAACTTTCATCGCGAACACATTTTGCTAAAATTGAAGATAAAAAAGTTATTGCGAAAAATTAAGTCTAAAAACTTAACAGCTGGAGTTTAGGTCTGTAACTATGAACATTTTTCGGAAAAAAAAATATTTTCTTTTTTAATCATTTGTAAAATTAGAATTAAGTTTTCACAATAAACATGTACAGTGCAGCTGAAAACTGCATGGAAAAGTGAATTATCTCATAAAACAGGTGATTTTTCTCTTGTTCGGAATTATTTACGTTCTCCAATATTTCTAGACAGTTGATTTTACTCATAAATGAGGTTTCCATAGTGATAATTTGTTAATATTTATGAAAATGGTAAAATGTTTACCTGAATTTGAGTATTTTTACTGTATTCTTGAAAAAATAGAAACTTTATTTCCAATATTAGAAGATCAAAAATTTCAGACTATGCAGCTTTAAATTTAATAAGTGAATTTTAGAAGAAAAAAACAACCTGTTTTGTACCTGCCAAAGTACTCATCAGTTAGCTTGTGCATAGTTACAGATAAGATTGGGTGAGTGACCCTTATCTGTACTATAAATCAATTAGACAGTCCTGTTTGTGGTCACCTGGGCCTGGAATTACAATGCCTCCTTAAAGTTAAGTATTGATATTTCAACATACTATATTAAATGCTAAATAAATTGCCTTGATCGATTCAGTACATCTGGTCAAAGATATCATTGTGATCTACTGAAAAATGTAATTATTTTGATTTAAATCAGTTTGAAATGTTATTTTTCACATCCTGAAAAATCAATACTTAACTTAAGTCTTCCTTAACTTTAAGGGGGCATTGTAATTCCGGGCCATGGACTTTGATTGTCTTAAGTTAAAATATGAAGTATTAAAGCTGGGTGTTTGGATGAGTGACCCTTATCTGTACTATAACTCAATTAAAGACACCCCTGTTTGTGGTCACCTGGATACACAGGTAAATTTTCTCCCTATTTAAAGGTAAAATTATAATTTACCTTTGTCCTGCTGAACCCAGAATTAACCTTTGTCTTGTTGATTCCATTTTTGAAAACACTAGATCCTGATCAGCATGTTTCTTTCAGAGGCCATTTTATCAGGATCTACACTGTTTTCCACGCTTATTGAAAATACAGAATTAAGCCAAACAGGGTAGAATTTAGGAGAAGTGTTACTGTGTAGTACATAAAATATTCAGCATGATAAGGGTTAAAGATACTATTTATTGTTACAAATTATTTCAAAATTTCAGTCTAAGATTCATTTTTGGCTGTATGTATTCAAAGGTTTTATGCTGATACTGTAGCCTCATATTCAATATTTACATTTTCACTCAACTAGCGAAATTATACTATTTTAAGTCAACTTCCTAAAGATATCTGCTGCATTTTACAGCTAAAATTCATATTTGCCAGTATAATAAGTTAGCCTTAAAAAAGTTATATTTGCCATTATTTGCCACTTGAGCCTTATTTGCCATGCCATGAAATACTGGTTAATTCCACCGGTAAATAGCGGGGGTGGAATTTTCCGCCCAACCTTGACACACATATTCATACAACAACACATACATATGGATACAACAAATATATATGATACAACAACACACACATATTGATACAACAGCACATACATATTGATACAACAACACATACATACTGATACATCAACACATACATATTGATACAATACCACATACATATTGATACAACAAAACACACATGTTGATACAACAACACATACATATTGATACAACACATACATACTGATACAACAACACATAATTGTGATTATTTTCTTATTCATCAGTTTAAACGTGTTTTGGGTGCTCAAAAGAGACAGTTCTTTTGAGTACCTACAACATATGTTTTGGTTGAGAAATAAGAAAAATAATTTTTCATTACGCACCCCTATCTGGGGGCCTGGTACATGAGTGCTCATGTATTATTGAGTTTATTAAAACAAGTTGTGGAAAAGAGATAAAATGGGAGGCTCGTCAAGCTTTTTATTGCTTTATTGCAGCAGGATTAATAAATTTAATAAAACAGATGCACATAATGTTTTGATTCTATTTTATCATATAACACTAAAATTACGTTGAAGTCACTTTTTTGGTCTGCAAAGCTAAAGATTTTGCCATAAATATCAGACATTGTTATGTCCATCATTTCATAAATACACAATGTATGTATAGCGTCATATCACTCCCAGATGTGACGTCATGTGATAAAATGTATGTCTGTCAATGAAACCTGTTTTTAACTTTTATAGCAAGCAGTGCAAACTCTGATGGAATGTCCATTAACCCCATTCACTGCCATATATAATTCCATGTTAGCTAGGGCCTCCCTGCCCCCCACCTGCCATCAATCTGTATATCACATGCTGTTCTGATCGCACCACTAGACTGCTCCACGTGCCCAAACCATCGAAGCCCTCTCTCTCTCAAAATGAGGTAGAGGTCCTCAAGCTCAAGCTTTGCCAGTTATTCGCTTGACCTTACGGTGGCCACATCCTCTGGCTTGATACTGCAGATCTGTCTGATCATGGCCCTATCATTGCGCTGCAAGCGTTGCAGGTTCGTCTTGGTACATACCACTGTAGGGATTTACACCAAATTTTTTCCTGCTTGTTTGAGACATTTGGTACAATGTCTGAAATAATGTTTTCAAGTGATAGCATGTCAAAAAAAAAATTCAACAGCTGAAAATACATGAATGTCTACTTCCGTTTACAACATCATTGTTTTGGAATGGTTGGGAAACAATGGTTCTAAAATGTGAGAATGACAGAAATTTCCTCCTTTACCATTGCTGATTACAATTAATATCAATTGTCATCCATATACAAGCCATTTTAGACTTCCAAAATAACCTCTGCTTCAAAGTAACACAACAGACTAATGCCACGATCGCCTGCCATATTTGAAAAAAAAACGAGTTCTTCATCAAAAGGGCCGTTATCCCTGTGAAAAGCAAGCTGTAGGCTGCAGAATTATAATATAAATTTTGGAAAAGTTAACTCTTTCATTATATGGCAGATAATGATAATTGAGTTCTGTCCCTTGAATATTATCGAGCTAACAACACGCATATAAACAACACCGTGTTTAGCCTTAGCAACGCATGGGGTACTGGCGTATAGGAAGCGGTATTAACCCCGAGCGTTGCTCGGGGTGAGACAGTGAAGGGGTTAAAGGATTTCAACTATCATAAATACGATTTTATCATGGGCTGGCCTATATGTTTTTATACTTTATATTTCAGTGTGGAAGCAGAAAATAGGTGATAATTCAGAGGTAAGCAGTGAAGTGGTGCTCTACATCTCACAATATGATCAAGGGGTCGGGTTAGGGAGAGGGTAACACAGAGGATAACCAAAATTTGTTCTAGTAATTGTAGTCATAAGTATTCGGCGTCTACTGTTGCTGAAGTTATATGAAAACAATTATATCATATGGGCCTAGACGCGAGAAAACATGTCTTTGGGGGTTTGCGAACAACACAGGCACAGTACAGCCTGCGCATCTGCGCAGTCTGATCAATGCCTTTGTTTTTTGCTTTTTGGAAAGTATCATATATATTCTTGTTACAGGTGAAATTTTAATTTTCTAGCTGGTCTCTATAGCTTAGATTTGTTTAAAAATTGCTTTGTCGGAAACCCCGAACACAGGTTTTCTCGCAACGAGGCCCAAGTATCAACACACACTGATTACACAAGGCAATTTATGCATAAAAACGTTTATTCAATTATAATCATGTGTAAGGATTTGTTTTTAAATGTATTTCCTTCGATAAATCATCCAAGGATGCTTTCATTATCTAGAAAAATTATGAGAGTAAGCCAGTACATGAGTATGAAAAATAGGCCAACTGTACATTTCTAGCCAGTATCAATCATGGTCTTTTTGTCACTTGCGAGTTCACTGAATCATATCTAGCAAATCACGTGGAGATTTTCATTGCTAAATATCCATATTATGGCTTTTATTGAATGAGTTCTGTGGTTTCTAAGACAACAATAACTATTTATATGGTGAATTTACAGCTGTTTCTTGTGCTTTAAGTAATTAATAAACATTAACCCTTAAAGCGCCAAGAAAAAAATGCGTCTGAAAATGTCGTCTGCTGAAGTCGTCTGCTGCAAATAATTGCCTTACATTACTGACAAATTAAGTATAGAAGCAAACAGCTTTGACCCAGAACAGACTCCTCCTATAGGAGCAGTCTGATCTGGGTCCACACTGTTTGTCATAGAGGCTTCTAAGCATTTAAGCAGACAACTTTTGTTGCGATTGGCACATTAAGGGTTAAGCTGTACCAAGATCTCTATTATAGGTTGATATAGAAACTCACTAGCTATACATATTAAACCTAAATGCCGTATTGCATAAGTGCATCCATACATTTCACATGCATGGATCCAGAGGAGGGGGGACTTGGTGTCTGGACCTCTTCACCCCTGGAAAAAAACAAAGCTATAGGTTTCCTTAGGAGTGCTGGTCCAGATCCCCTGGAAAATTACAAAGCTACCAACCCATCACTGGGCCCCATAGCCCATCGGTAGCAGGTCTGACTGCATATCCAGGAGTCACAAGTTCGATCTCAGCCCGGTCTCATACTTTTTGGAGACTGATCATGAACTGACGGTCTCAACATGACCATAGATGTTGACTGGGATGTAAAATCTCAAACCAAACAAACAAAAAATTCTTGAAATAAATATTGTAAGAAGCCCAGGTGTCCCAATATTTGTACAGTGCAGTCCCTTATAACACATCTTGTTATAACATGGATTTGGATATATCACAGTCCATTCGGGAAAGTCTGTCACAATTCGAGAATCGAAATATGGCTCTGGTGTATGTAAGGAGCATTACTCGTAGTACTATGTACAAAAAAGCTCCATTTTGTTAGACGGTACTGGCGTATGGAAAATTACTTCTGTAGCATGTGGGTTCAGCTCTATCAAAATTGATTATTCTGATTATCCGAAAAGTTTAATCAGCAGAATAAATGAAGTAAATGTTTTTTTCAATAAAATATCCCTATAGCGATATTTTATTGAAAACATATAAACTTCATTTAAGCTGTTTGTTTTGCTGCAATCACACTTATTATTGTGTTAACATGTTTCTGTGACGTCAGCGTCACGTTATATAATGTCAGCGTCACGTTATCACCCGCGTTATCAAATTGATCCTTGATGTACATCCGTGGTCTGATTCCAAAGAGTTTCGCGAAATTGGCCGAGGCAGTTCTGATTGATCACAGTCATGTAGTGACTCCCAATTTTTTTCACCATGGAATTTTACAAAGGAATAATAGGAAAATGACCATGATATCTAGTCATTTTCCTATAATTCCTTTGTAATATTGTCCCTTTATAACACAATTCACTTATAACATGGTCCATTACTATGGACCCCAAACATAGTGTTATAAAGGAAGGGCTCTATATTTTACAAGGGAATTATAGAAAATTGACCATGATATGGTAATTTTCCTATAATTCCTTCGTAAAATTGCTTTTTTATAACAGGATTCACTTATAACATGGTCCATTCCTTTGGACCCCAAACATAGTGTTATAAAGTGACTGGGCTATATTTTACAAAGGAATTAAAGGAAAATGACCATGATATCTAGTCATTTTCCTATAATTCTTTCGTAATATTGCTCCTTTATAACATGATAAACTTATAACATGGTCCATTCCTATGGCCCCAAACATAGTGTTATAAAGGGACTGGGCTATATTTTATGAAGGAATTATAGGAAAATGACCATGATATGGTCATTTTCCTATAATTCCTTTGTAAAATTGCCCCTTTATAACAGGATTAACTTATAACACAGTCCGTTCCTATGGGCCCCAAACTTATTGTTATAAAGGGACTACACTGTATATATACTTATAACTGTCCATTCCTATGGGCCCCAAACTTATTGTTATAAAGGGACTACACTGTATGTATATACACTTATAACTCCATTCCTATGGGCCCCACACTTATTGTTATAAAGGGACTACCTTGTATTTACACTTATAACCATAGGTCCAGATAAGGATAGTTTGTGCAACTAAAATTGCATTTAATGTCTTACTCATCAATTTAAACATGTGTTTTCGGTGCTCAAAAGAACCGTCTCAATGTGATGGTTCTTTGAGTACCCACAACATATGTTTTGGTTGAGAAATAAGAAAAATAACTCTACAGTATGAACTCTTATCTGGGGGCCTGCTTATAATACAGTTCAATATTTATCAGTTACATCTCATATTAACTGCACTGTTGCACATTGCCTTATAAATATTGTCTATCTCACTGCATGTGCCTTTATCAGGTCATGATGATGTTGCAGTTTTTAAGACATCACTAATGACAATGAGTCATGACAAAAATCGAAAATTACGCCATAATCACTAGTTTGAAGAGTGAAACAATGGGTAAACTGATAAATAGAATACCAAGTTTACCAGGCTCGGCTTTGAGAATGCATGTTGAATCACTCGGCAAGCCTCGTGATGTCAACATGCATTCTCAAAGCCTTGCCTGGTAAGCTTGATATCAAATGACACTCACTTAGTATTCTCTATTTACAGAGTAAGGAAGACAGCTCATCAGGTGTTAAAGCAGAAGAAACAAAGACAGAACCAAATATAGTACAACAGGAAGAACCCAAATCTATTCCAATGCCTCCCAAGGAGAAATCCAGGTGAGATTCCATACTCCACCCAGCGTGACTTGAGACTGAGGGGCCGCGGGTTCGAGCCTCACCGGAGTCACTGTGTTGTGGTCCTTGAGCAAGACCTATTTATCCTAGCTTAGTACTGGTTCAACCCAGGAAGACCCGTCCCTATATAACTGAAAGATTGTTGATGGGACGTAAAGAATCAAATCAAAAACCATCCTCCACCTAATTAGCGCACATGCTGTTGTAAGGAAACACTTTATTTTGAGTTGTGAATGCTGCAACAGCGTCTAATTTTCAACCATTTCATTGGATCAATTTCATTTTCATCGCCTCACCGACAAGGATTATAGGATATAGCAATCAGTCTGGGGTCCTTCTGTCTGACAATCCGTCCTGGCTCACCAAACGACCCTTGTTAGCTACAGGTCCATTTCAATGAGATGATATGGCGTGCAAGGTTCCAGTCACCCCGCTACAAAGTCACATGCATCTATAGGTGAAGGTCAAAGTCACATGTAGGCTTGATAATACTTTTCTTTTACCAGCACTATGTGGGGAATATCTTATAAGCAGTGCTTATTATTCCAGGTATGGCAGATTAAAATTAATTTTCATATATCTCCACAAAAACATATGTTGTTGGTATTAAAAAAGAAGCGTCTCAATGAGACAGTTCTTTTTGTTTTAACTGATGCCTCAGAAAATGATCACATTTTAAAGCTCAAATAGTTTGCTCAACTCTTTATCTCCTAGTGTCGTCTGCTAATAACTTTTGCAAACAGTTTGGACTCAGATCAGGTCCGACTAGATGTCGGACCTGATCAGGGTCGAAATTGTTCGACCCTCTGATGGTAATTCTTGAAAGAATTTTTCGAAAACTTTCATTTAAAAAAAATCAGCAAACGACAAAAGGCATGAAAAAATTACTCAGAGGGCAAAGACTTAACTGGACCCATGTATCCTTCTTAATTTTAATTCAGATATGACTGGTACCAAACTCAAACTCATGTGATAGTGACGATCATGTTAAAGAATGTGAAACAAGAAGATATGACTGTAGACATCCAGGAAAGACTGGTAGGTACAGGCTATGATTAATTATATACTCAACAGTTGACAATCCAGGGCATTTTCTGCCCTTCTCTAGGGGCCAAATTTCTGCCCCATTCCAAATCGAAAGTAGCCTACTTTTTTCCCAATACATGTACCATGTCTGTTTTTCCCAATTGAGAAAAGTATCATCATCATCATAATCAGATTTTTGATTAACGTGCAGGGGCATCATCCACATCAGTGGGCCCCTTTCCAGGTAACTGGCTAGCTGCACGCATAGCAGATCTCACACCTGATCTCCAGGTGCTCCTTTCTTGAGGGTCAACTGTGGTGAGCTTCCACTCACGGCAGTCTTTCTCTGTCAGTTTCTTCCATGTTTGCTTGGGCCTCCCTGCCCCCCGCTTGCAGTCAATCTGCATATCATATGCAGTTCTGATTGCACCACTGGAACACTCCACATGCCAAAACCAGGGAAGCCTTCTCTCTCTCAAAATGAGGTCGAGGTCCTCAAGCTGAAGCTTTGCCAGTAGCTCGCTTGACCTTACCCTGGCCACATCCTCTGGCTTGATACTGCAGATCAAAAAAGAAAAGAAAAAAACAAAAAAAAACTAAAAATAACCATTTTTTTTACTGTTTTTTTTAGAGACCACTACTTCTTATGTTAAACAATGACCCATATCAGAATGATACTTAAACACCTGTGCTTAAGTGGTATGCTTGGCATAATACAATCTAAAATAACTTGACTTTGAGGATATATTTTGCTACCCTTGTTATGTTCTATGTCTTTAATATCTCCCAATTTTGATGTTAAGTTGATCATTTTTTCCCAATTTTGGCCAGGGGCCTTTTCCCAAAATTGCTGGAAAAAGCCCTGCAATCTTTACATTGAGGATCTTACATGAGTGCTGGTCTATTATTGAATTGATTAAACGAGTTGAGAAAATGAGATCAAATACGAGGCTCTATTTATCATATGGTACTAAGATTACTTTGAGATTGCATTGTTGGAGTGAAAATGTCAATGTTTTTTGGGTCATTTCACAGCATTACCAAAATATGTCTGCATATGTCATATTCTTGGAAGATAGGCCTACATGGGTAGAAGTTCTCAGGATTTATCCTGAATTCAGGATTTTGAGGCTGACTTTCCACAGAAAGTCAGCCTCAAAATGCTGAATTAGACAGATTATAATAGCTTATCTGATTAGATTTCAGATGATCTAAACACAATTAATCATTTAAAATTGAAATTATTCATTTTTGTAGGCATCCTGCAAATTTAAAATATGATTTTTTATAAAGTTCAGGATTTTGGAAATTTTAACCTTCCACCCATGTGCCTGTCTGCTATGATACAATACCATCGTGTACAGGCCAATTAACCCTTAAAGCTCCAGGAAAAATGCATCTGAAAAAGCCATCTGTTCAAGTTGTCTGCTGCAAATGATTGCCTAACATTACTGATGAATTAAGTATAGAAGCAAACAGCGTGGACCCAGAACAGACTGCTCCTATAGGAGCAGTCTGATCTGGGTCCACACTGTTTGCCATAGAGGCTTCTTAAACATTTCAGCAGACGAGTATGTGGTACTCATAACTCAAAAGTCTGCCACTAAAAGGTAGCAAGGGAAAAACGATTTATAAAAGCCAAACATTGCCGTTTTCTGTCATTTTATTCCACGTCATCTGGGTCCTCTCTGATCCACACATTCAGACCACCTGTATGTCTTATGCAGTTCTCACTGCACCACTGGAGTGGTTCACTGACTGCACCACTAGAGTGCTCCACATATCCCTGGACTTTGTTAAGAGTGCGTAACAAAAATTTGATTTTCTTATTTCTCAACTAAAACATATGTTGTGGGTACTCAAAAGAACCGTCTCAATGAGACGGTTCTTTTGAGCACCCAAAACTTATGTTAAAACTAATGGGTAAGAAAATATTTACAATTTTACGCTGAATGTTTTTGCATATATAAACCTATGAATCCATACTTGTAATCAAAGCCATATCAAAACAATATAGTGTATCACAGTATTTAGTGATAGAATGATGATTGTTTTCGACATTAAAAGCCTTTTGGGAAAAGTTTTACACACGGTCAGGTCATAGAAGTGACATGTGATGATGCTGATTGATACAAGATTGAAATAACCAATCAAGGGAATCACATGGCTGTGATGATTTGATAACAAAAATGGCACATATACCCAGAATGATCAAATACCATAAGTCAGTATTTGCAAAAAGTCCCCTATCAAAGATAATGCTACAGAAAATATTCTGACAGATCTGAGAAAATTGTGTAAACCCTGATCAGATTGGATTATTTTTGAGAGAGAAAAAAAGGATAATTTTTGAGAGAAAAAATGGATCATTTTTTAGATAGAAAATGACTTTTTATAACAGAATAAACTTCATGTTTTATTTGACAGCTAAGTGCTTGCATCAAGCTACCAAGCGGCAGTGACTACACCCTAGAACTGGACTTGTCTCATCCTATAGATCCGAAACAATCCAACACAAAACTCTTGAAGTCTAAAGTAAGTACATTACTTTACAGTTTAGCTCAGCATGCTGGGTAATTTTTTATGATTTCTTTATCGTCTGCTGAGTGCTGACTTTTTTGAAAATTAACTTTCAAATTCTTTCAGGAACACTATCAGAGTGTCAAACTGTTTGGATCCAAATCATGACCGACGTTATGTCGATCCTGATCTCGGTACAAACTGTTTGCAAAGGTTACCAGCAGACGACAAAAGTTAAAGATGTATATTTCTCTTCCCACAGAATAGCAATACTTAGTTAACCTTTTGAAGACCAGAAACCCCAAAATGGGTACTTTGGAAAAACAGTGAACATAATGCGGCATTTCATCTGGGTCTGCACTGTCTGCTAAGACAAAATCAATTGTCAGAGAAAGAAATGCAATATTTTTGGAAATTATAACCTGTGACCCCTCAATATATACAATAGACCATCCTGACTTAACTGTGTGGAGCTTTATGGGAAAATCCATTGGTCCAAAATGGGTTAATAAGGTGAGAGTAAACAAATAAAGGGTTGGGGGCAATATGGAGACCTGCTTTATGGTAAAGCTGAAAAAGGATGTTGAACAAATTTCAAATTGCAGACTACATTTTTCTCCAAAATTACGATTTTTCTGCACTAAAAATGTTTAAAATTGCCTTAATGCTGGTATCCATTGTATGTAGCAATTGCATCAGAAATGAAAGGAGGGCAGTGGCTTAGTGGTAGAGTGCTTGGCTCGAGATTCAGGGATTGTGGGTTTGAGCCTCAGCAGAGGCACTGAGTTGTGTCCTTGAGCTAGACACTTTATCATCTGCTTAGTACTGGTTCAACCCAGGAAGACCCATTCCGACATGACTGAATTGTTGACTGGGAATATAAGAATCAAAACAAACAAACAAATCACCAAGAAACTTTATCATACTTTCAAGAATTAACTGACAACTTTTTCAGCGGTAGCTGTCTATAATCGACTTTACTCTAAATTATCCACCAATCAGAAACAATCTTACATCTGCAAGTCTGCTATCTATTCTCATTGAAACGGACTATCTAAATTATCCACCAATCAGAAACAATCTCACATCTGCAAGTCTGCTACCTATGCCCATTGAAACGAACTATAATTTCAAGAAAATCACACCAGTTTTCTTCGGGTCCTGTTTAAAAGAATTCCATTCTGTCTGGAATTGCCTGTTTATATAACAAAACGCAAATTTTCAACATAATCACCTTTTGTTTAAAGATGTTGGGGCTATTTGTTTTGTATCCGGCTCAGCCCGGGTTGCCCATTTCACCCGGTTGTGTCTAAAAGCTGTACCGAACCGAATTCGGCCGAACCTACCGAATGTTCACTGTTTTAACCATTCTCGCGAGACCTGACGATACCTCATCTAGATCTCTCGCATTTCGCCCTTTGCATCATGGGTAACTAGCGATATTTGGCTAGTCCCGTTCAAATCTCGCACTCCTGTAGTGACAGAATTTATTGTTAAAAATAGCAAAAAGTTAAATTTTTGACAGTTTATCATTTCTCTTATAGTCAATACTTTCTGAATGTAAAGCCCTGAGTCATGCAAGCAGTAATCGCATAATATATTTTTAATAAAAATGGCGGTTCAATCCCAGTGTGCACCGAGCGAAAGGCGACAGGTGAGTACGTGCTAGCGTGCTGCTTGTTTGCGACAATGCTGTTTTAACCTATTGATTATAGATATGTGTTTTTCTTTATATCCCTTTAAGTTTTTGGCCAATATCTCTGTATCCTTAAAAACCCTTCCAGTGCCTCACTAAGAATAAAGGTGTCGTCGAGTTGTCTCATAAAGTGTCGCTGAATTGTCTCAAAATCTGTTGACGAGTTGTCTCAAAAAACGTGTCGCCGTCGGCGACATTCCGGTATATTTCGGTATGTTCTGGTGTTTCTTTATAGTAACTATAAATAGCCTACGCATGTAAATACAACGTTAGTATCATTACAAGGTTAGCTTTTAAAAAAGCCTCGGACCCAATAGACATTGTATTATTGGGTCCGAGAAAAAGCTTAGAACCATCGCATGGCGTTTTACAGTTATTAAAGAAGAACGTTTATAGGGGAGACCGGGGCTAGTTTGGACTCGGGCATGTTCGGCATACGGCTATATTTAGCATGTAAACTAAGATATGGGGCTGGGAAACATGTTTGGAAATTACTTATGACGAGTTTGTCTACATGAGTACACAATGGCTGCGTTGTTGAAGGGTAGATTGATATTGTACCAGAAAACTCATTTCCTTGCATGATTAGTAAATTTTTCATAGTAATTTCTGTTTTATTTATCTAAAGATCTGTTTAGATTCTGATTTATATTCTATATTTTTATTACAAAAGGATTATGTGCTTTGATATAAAACATTGTTAATTTCTTCTCCTGCATCTTAAAAGGAGCTGTCACGTGATGTTTGGAAATAGTCTGTCAGGGGCAAGTTGGGCCACTTAAGTCGGGGCAAGTTCGGCCCATAGCTAAACTAGCTCCACACTTACATAAAATACATGCCATTGTATTTTAGGTCACCTATTTTGTGAAGGGTGTTCATATCATGGATCCTAAATACCTCCGTGTTCATATTTAGCACAACGATTGACTGCACAATGATTACGTTTATTTCATCGAAAGTTTCAGATCGCCATTTTACATTGAAGTCAACAGTTAAAATACCTGTCTAAGACACGTAATGCAAACTTTTCCTTTTCTGTTTATTATTTTCACCTCATCCAATCAATCAACATCTAACACCAATCTACTGTCCATAAAAAACATCTTCCAATTACAACAGGACTTTAAATGTATGTTCTCCTTTGAATGCCGCTGAATATCTTTTTTAAAGATATTTCTTGTTTAAACAATAATTTTACTATTATAATGGTACTTGCTTCAGTATCTGGAAACATGCAAAATATGAAACCTGTACAAATAGCATGGGTTTCATATTTTGTATCTTTTCTTGTGGTTGTATACCGTTTTAATGCCAATCGGGACTGGAACCGACAATGAATTACTTAAAATTAGCAGGCGACTAAAAGGTCTGCAAATTTACTCAGCATCCAAAGAGTTAATGTAGCTAGAACAGTCTAGAAAAGAGTGCTTTGCAGTTTCTATACCGTTGCAAATGACAGTGGAGACACAATTATATTTTTGAAATATAAATCATGATTTAGAACACTTCAATTGTTTTTAAGCCATTTGTGTTGATTTTTTTTACTTCTGATCACCAAGCTTAGTAGCTTCTGATTTTATTATCATAGGTTTAGATAAACAAAATTTTTGAGCGTAAAATTGTAAATATTTTCTTCCTCATCAGTTTTAACATACGTTTTTGGTGCTCAAAAGAACTGTCTCATTGAGACGGTTGAGTACCCACAATATATGTTTTGGTAGAGAAATAAGAAAAGTATTTTTCCGGTACGCACTCTTAACTCTACAGTAAAACCTGTCGTAAGTGGCCACTCTAAAATAGACAAAACAAAGATCCTAATGACAAATGGTAGCTTACTGAAGGTCGAAAGTATTGCAGAATGCTCCACTTGGAGCGTTCTGCAATACTTTTGACCTGCATTAAGCAATAATCGGTTTTAAAAACCAATTCTTCCTTTTGAGTGGCCGCATAAGACAGTTTTTACTGTATTTATGCAGGTTGAGGTAAAATTAAAAAAGTGTGAGGAGATACAGTGGAAGAAACTAGAAGGTGAAGAAGATAGAAAGATCACTCATGTTAAAGTACACTGTAAGTTATAGACCATCTTACATGAGGGTGAATGTATTATTTAAATTATTGAACAAGTTGAGGAAAAGAGATAAAATGCGAGGCTTGCAGAGCATTTGATCACTTTTTCACTATGGGTTTATTAAATTCAATAATAGAGTAGCACGAATATTAACTTCTATTTATCAATTCATGCGGTTAAAATTTAATTTAATCACGTTTTTTGGAGTGATGACTTCATGATTTGCCATAGATATACATAACGTTATTATAGGCGTCATTTCAAGATGTGACTAAAATCTGTAAACCACTAGGGGTTTATAACCGGGCCCTGTAGTGCAGTTGGTAGCGAGCTCTACTGTAGATTCTGTGGTCGCGAGTTCAATCCTGCCCCATGCCAGAACATATTTAATGCTTATCAAAGTTGAGCATGAAAAATAAAAAAAAATGGTTCAGTGGTAGAGTACTTGACTCGAGATTGAGGGGTTGCGGGTTCGAGCGTCACCAAAGTCACTGCATTGTGTTCTTGACCAAGACACATGGATCCTTGCTTAGTACTGGTTCAACCCAGGAAGGCCCATCCCAACATAACTGAAAAATTGTTGACTGGAACGTAATGAATCTATCAAACAAAAAAGCATTAATTTGAAATAATTCTCGTCACTTCTGCACTAGTCAGTCTGTCAGTGATCACATTAACCTTCACTTAGAAATCAACCTCAATATTCCCACCACAAAACTAGAAGGACTAAATCAAAAAACTTGATTATTTTTGGTGGGTATTTTTGTTTTCACAGAATGTCCGTCCTGACCTGGTCCAAACAGTGTGACACTCTGATAGTGTCCTGAAATTATTTTTTTTTTAAATTATTTTTGAAAAAAAAATCAGCAGACGACAAAAAGTCATAAAAATTACCCAGCATGCAAAGAGTTAAAGACTATCTACTTTTGATAACTGAGACTATTTAAAATAAGCAAAAATGGAAGGTGATACCATGCTTTAACCCATTACTCCATAGGCTTCTTTAGCTCACCAGAGCCGAAGGCTCAGGGTGAGCTTATAGTATGGGACTTTAGCTGGCGTCCGTGCTACTGTCCGTCCGTGCGTCCACACTTTCAAACATGAATATCTCTGAAACCAGCTGGCCAATCATAATCAAATTTCATCTGAAGCATCATTGGGGTAGGGGATTGATTGCATTAGGGTTTGGGTAAGATCGGATCAGAACTCTGGTTTCCATGGCAACAGATAGCTCCCATAGGGTTATAATGGGGAAAATCTTGTGACCACTCTAGCTCCTTCATTTTTGATTTGTTCTTCTTTATTCTTGCAGGTAACAAGGACAACCATAAAATCTGGAATGAGTTCGAAATTCGGCAAGATCCGACCAGAGACTTATGAGTTAGCTGCCCTTGAGCGTCTGGAAAAATCCCCCTAGACTTATAATGGGTGAAATGTTGTGACCACTCTAGTACCTTCATTTTTGGATGGATCTTCTTCATTCTTGCAGATAACAAGATCAACCATAAAAGCTCAGATGAGTTTGAATTTCGGCAAGATTCTATCACTGACTTCGGAGTAAGCTGCCCTTGAGCGTCTGAAAAATTAATGAATAATGTTGTGACCACTCTAGCTCCTTCATTTTTGATTGGATCTCCTTCATTCTTGCAGGCAACAAGTAAACCAATAATTTCTCGTATGGGTTCGAAATTCAGCAGGATCCGACCAGAGACTTATGAGTTACCTGCCCTTGAGCTTTTGGAAAAATCCCCATAGACTTATAATGGGAGAAATGTTGTGACCACACTAGTGCTTTCAGTTTTGAATGGATCTTCCTCATTCTTGCATACAATAAGGACAACTATTAAAGCTTGGATGAGTTTGAATTTCCGCAAGATTCCATTACTGACTTTGGAGTTAGCTGCCCTTGAGCATCAGAAAAATTAATGAGTAATGTTGTGACCACTCTAGCTCCTTCATTTTTGATTGGATCTCCTTCATTCTTACAGGCAACTAGTTAACCCATAATATCTTGTATGGGTCCGAAATTCAGCAGGATCCGACCAAGGACTTATGAGTTAGCTGCCCATGAGCATCTGGAAAAATCCCCATAGACTAATAATGAGAGAAACGTTGTGACCACTTTAGTGCTTTCAATTTTCAATGGATCTTCTTTATTCTTGTAGATAAGAAGAACAACTATAAAAGCTTGAATGAGTTTGAATTTCGTCAAGATCCCATCACCTATTATGGAGTTAGCTCTCCTTGATCATCTTAAAAATTGATGGATAATGTTATGACCACTCTAGCGCCTTCATTTTTAATTGGATCTTCTTTATTCTTGCAGGTATCAAGGTCAACTATAAAAGCTTAGATGGGGACAAAATTTGGCCAGATAAGACCTGCGGCTGAGGAGTTAGCTGCCCTTGAGCGTCTTTAAAAATCCCCATAGACTTATAATGGGAGAATCGTTGTGACCACTCTAGTGCTTTCATTTTATAATAGATCATATTCATTCTTGCAGATAAGAAGGACAACTATAAAAGCTTGGATGAGTTTGAATTCAGTCAAGATCCCATCTCCTATTATGGAGTTAGCTGCCCTTGAGCATCTTAAAAATTGATTGATAATGTTGTGACCACTCTAGCGCCTTCATTTTTTATTGGATCTTCTTCATTCTTTCAGTTTACAAGGACAATCATAAAAGCTTGGATGAGTTTAATTTAAAGTAGAACCAACTTTAGACTGTGTAGTTAACTTCCCTTGAGCATCAGAAAAAATCTGCATAGACTTACAATGGGAGATCTGTTGTGACCACTCTAGAACCTTCATTTTTGAATGGATCTTCCTCATTTGTAGGTAACAAGGACTTCCATAAAAGTTTGAATGAGTTTGATTTTCCGCCACACCCATCCACCAGCTGCAGAGTTAGCTGCCCCTGAGCATCTAAAATATGACTATATAATGTTGTGACCACTCTAGCACCTTCATTTTTCATTTGATTTTCTTTATCCCTGTAGGTTACCAGGACATACATAAAAGTATGGATGAGTTTGAATTTCCGTCAGATCCCATAACTTACTATAGAGTTAGCTGCCCTTGAGTATCTGAAAACTACACTTTCACCAGGTTTCCAAAGCAATTTTTATTCAGATCTTTTTAATACTTGCAGATAACTAGAACCAGAAAAATATCTTATGTTTTTGAGTTAATTCCTGGTCACTGTTCTATGCTCAGAGTTATCTGCCTTTGAGCATCGTAAATTATAGATAATAGTGTCTCCAAACATTATGCTGGATCAATGGTGAGCGATCGTTGCACATTGGGCTACTTATTTTAGATCATGACATCATTAACTATTTTTAGACAACATTGAAAAAAAAAAACAAGAAAAATCTAAGTAAAGTATTGAATACTTTTGAAAATATTATGGAAAATAGAGCATTTGCTCCAAAGGGAGCAAATGCTCCATTTTTCATAATATTTTCAAATACATGATATTTTAAAGGCGTCGAAAGGCTTTATTATGGAGTAAAAGGTTAACTCTTTGCATGCTGGGAAAGTTTTCATGATTTTTTTAGTCCTCTGCTGCAGGCTGTATTTAACCCTTAAAGCACCAAGAAAAAAAATGCATCTGAAAATGTCGTCTGCTGAAGTCATCTGCTGCAAATAATTGCCTAGCATTACTGACGAATTAAGTATAGAAGCAAACAGCACGGACCCAGAACAGACTGCTCCTTCAGCAGACGAAAAAAGCAGATGACTTTTGTTGTGATTGGCCCATTAAGGGTTAATTCAAAGGTAATTTTACGTGATTTCAGCCGACCCCAAACTGTATCCTAGTTCAAGTCATTATACGAGAAACTGGGATAAAGTTGTGCAGGAGGTGACGGAGGAGGAGAAGACGGAGAAAAAAGAGGGGGATGCAGCGCTGAATGATCTCTTCCAGAAAATATACGCTGACGGAACTGACGAGACTAAGAAAGCCATGATGAAATCATTTGTAAGTAATTTTTAGCATGATAGATAAATCTTTGCATGATGTGTAATTTTTCATGCTTTGGATGTTGTCTACTGACTTTTTTCAAAGTTGACTATTTATCAGAGTGTCAAATGGTTTGGATCCAGATCTGGACCAACTTCTGTCGGTGCTGATCTGGGTCCAAACTGTTTGCAAAGGTTATAAGCAGACGACAAAAGAGTTAGGAAAAGATGCTTTATTTTCCCTCTCTTTTTTTTCTCCGTCTGCGCTTTTCTTTCTTTTTCATTTAAACCCATTACCTGCCATTCATGACAGGTTGTCTGCTTTCTCAACAGCTTATGTATTTTAGTAGCCTATTATGCAAACAGTCTGTACTCAGATCAGACTTCTCCCATAGTTGTCTGATCATGGCCCATACTGTTTGCTTCCATGACCAAAAAAAGTCTGGAGTGCATTTGAATACATGCAGGAAATGTTATAAGCAGACAACATTTTCAGGACAATAAATATTGGCAGGATAAGGGATTAACATGTTTGTCATGGTGCTCAATGGAAGCGTCTAAATGAGATGAGAAAAGTATGTCTATTGCTGTCAAACTGTCTGTTGCTGCCAATTTCATAATGAAATTATACGGTTAACTTTAAGGAGTATGATTCATTAAATGTGCCTTCTCACCAGAATCCAGTGCATCACACATCTTCTTTGTCATAATTTTTTGTATGCTGGGTAATTTTGCATGCATTTTAGTTGACCTGACCATAGGCTCAAGGTGAGCGTTTGTGATCGTTGGATGCCCATCATGCATTGGCCATTGTGCATCATCAACAATAGCTTCAAAGGACATCTCCTAAATTGCTGGCTGGATTTTTACCAAATTGGCAGGAATGATTGTTAAACGATAATTGTTCAAAAATTAGTCTGTTGCATATCTTGGGCAAATGAGCTAAAATATATTATCGGAATGAAAACTTTCAAAATCTTCATGTCTGATATGATCATATCACAAGGCCAAGAGCTTTGGTTTATCATAGCATCACCTAGTTGACCTCTACCAAGTTTGTTCAAATAAGGCCAAATAAAAAGATACCTGTGTTTAGGTTAACCCAGCCCTACTTAAATTTACTGGCAAAACCTAGGTTTTCTGGAAAAAAAAATATACAATTTTATGCATTTTGAAAGGCAAAAATTTTGCCTTTCAAAATGCATAAATTTATATTTTTTTCCAGAAAAAAAATAATTAAAAAAATATGTGTGCCTACCCTACCTAAAATTTTTATACCCGTTACCCGGAACACACTTATTTTTTTATTTGGCCTTATGAGTCTTGGGCACAAAAATTGCTCCACCCCATGGATCACATGGAATAGCCCTTAGTGGATAGAATGTGGTATCCACTCACTAATCCACTCACTTATCCATGTTTAATTCCAGTATGAGTCCGGTGGAACTGTGCTTAGCACAAACTGGAATGAAGTTGGGAAGGATAAGGTGGACGTCAAGCCTCCAGATGGAATGGAATACAAAAAATGGGAAACTTGATCGGAGAACGAGGAGACGTATCCGCAGAGTATTCAGATAACATGGGCCTTCAACAGGATATCCAGCTTCTCACTGGACGACATACATGTGGACTTCTTTCTGAAATAATTTCATTCTTTCACTATCAAACAACAGCCAAACTTAAATGGTTTGAACACCTTTGGAACCATGACAATTTGTTTGAGATTGGGGCAGTTCAAGTTTATAATAGTACCAGATCTTAAGGCATAATGGGGATAATATTTTGTTTTAACATAAAATGAATTTTAGAGTATGTTGTGTGCAATCATAAGAATGGCCTCAGTAAGGCAATTCTAATGATGAATACTCACAACATACCTTTGTAAGATGAAATAATACAAACCTGCCTAAATCATCCTTAATATGAGCCGTAACATGAGATTTCCAACAATGTGGTATGTGCGACCTTCAAAGCCTCAGACCAGCCTGTTCATACGCCCAGTCTGATCAGAGCCTTTGCTAGTCGCTTGAATATTCTATGAGTGTTAAGCTACTGACCAAACAGTGTTCTGAGTTTCTAAGCCTACAGGGAGGCTGCACAGGCTCGTCCGAGTCTACACTTGTCAAAATGCCACATTGTTGGAAATCAAGTGCCATGGTTCATATATGGATTGGTCACATGGCATTGCATCAGGGAGTGATATAACTTCATGTATTAAAATCATTAAACCACTAGTGATTTACATATGTAGATTTAGTTATGTTATGTCATACGTAATAACTTGGTGTACAAAACTAAACACTTTCATGCAAAAAAAATGTGATATCAAGTAGTTTTAATGTCATATGATAAAGAAATCTAACATTCATGCTCCTGTTTACTGAATTCATTAAACTTGTTGGGAAAAAGAGATAAAATGCTTGGCAAGCCTAGCAGTTTATCTCTTTCCCCAACTAGTTCAATATATTCAGTAATGCATGAGCACTCGTATTATATCCTCTATATCTGAAACTATGGAAATATATTTTCAAGAGACTCTAGGAGGAGTTGAGAAGCACAGTGGCTCAGTGGTAGAGTGCTTGACTCGAGGTGGAGGGGCTGTGGGTTAGAGCCTCACCCGAGGCACTGTGTTGTATCCTTGAGCAAGACACTTTATCCTCTGCTTAGTACTGGTTTAACCCAGGAAGTTCCGTCCAGACATGACTGAAAAGTTTTTGACTGGGACATAAAGAATCAAAACAAGCATTTATAGGGAGTTCTGATTAACCATGGTGAACAAGCCATCCTTGTTCAAGCCATTGAAGTTTCACTGTATATGGGCCACCCACAAGAAGACGGTACTTACTGCATACAGTAAAACCTGTGTAAAACGGCCACTCAAAAATAGACAAAACAAAGATCTTAATGACAAATGGTAGCCAAATGAAGGTCAAAAGTATTGCAGAATGCTCCCATTGGAGCATTCTGCAATACTTTTGACCTGCATTAAGCGATAATTGGTCTTGAAAACCAATTTTCAGTCTTTTTGAGAGTGGCGGTTTTACACAGGTTTTACTGTATGTGCAAAACATTACTTTACCCTCGTCATGCTGAATATTTTTATGTTCTACACTCCTCTCTATTGTTCTCCTCTCTATTGTTATCCTGATTATCTGCAGCCTTCTAGTTGTAAGGATGTATAATGCCTTTTATGTCCGTGAATGTGAGAGGCAGTATCTATAGATAAAGATGTACTTGCATTCAGAATGGAAAGGCTGTACTGATTGCATAGGTCCAGATAAGGAATTTTTTGGCACGTAAAATAGTAATTAGTTTCTTACCCATCAATTTAAAAATGTGTTTTGGGTGCTCTTTGAGTACCCACAACATATGTTTGGTTGCAAAATAAGAAAAATAGTTTTTCCATTACGCATTCTTATCTGGAGGCCTGCTGATGTGGTGGCTGGTCTATGCCTTTATTAATTTCATACAAGAAAAACAGCTACCGAGGTTATAAAAATTCTTTCATGCTCAATTCATCTGAACATGAAATTTATCCTGCTCATAAATGTTAAAATGCCAACAATTGTTGACATTTTGTGCAGGATAAATGCAAGACGCATCGTTTAATTTTCAGCATTTTAAATTTTTATGAGCAATTGAAATTTCATGCTCAGTTGAGTTGTTTGAAAAAAAGTTTTATAACCTCAGGTGATGTTAGCTCATATCATTGTCCTTATGAAGTTGCCCATTGTGACATTGTGATATTTATTAAAATCTCAATAAAATTTATAGAGTAGTGATGTTGTTTTTAGCTCACCTGAGAGAACGGGGCCCCATAGAAGTTGGTAGCGAATCCAACTGCAGATCAAGGGGTCGAGAGTTTTATCCCAGCCCGGTCCCATACTTTCGTGGAGATTGATCATCAACTTATTTCTACGGTCATTCTCCTCCTTCCGCTCATTCAAGAAGGGTTGTTGTCAGTTACAAACAAAAGTACACTCAGTGGCCATAAATGAGTTCCCAAAATGAAAAACGTTTCAGTTGCAAAAATTTAAGTACATTTAAAATTTGTATAATTTGAAAACGAACAATGCAAATTATTTGAAATTTCGAACATATCTCTATTTGCTATTTTTCAACTTAAGGATGCTAGATTAATATAGAAATAATATCATCTAGAGTTTGTGGGTTTTATTCATTTTGACCACCCCTGATTTCTGAATCCTTTCGAAAATTTGATGTGTGTTCTAAACTTCTTCCGTTTTTACATAAATAAAGATATTGCTCATTTTCTATAGATTTTTGGTGATAACGGTGCTAATATGTCATACTCGTGAGCTGTGAACAAGATGTGTTCACATCTTCCTAATTTATTCACCGCCATATTAGGGGTGGGAGGGGTATTTGTACCCCACACCCAAAAATCTAAATTACTGAATGAATTCGCATAGTAACTTAGCAACAAGTCTCAGTAGTTCTAGGGTCTATATATGAGTGTTTGGAGCAATTGGTCTTTAAATGTTTCATTCTTTCAAATCGAAAAGACAGCACCCAGTGATACCTAACCCCTTTGTCAAATTTTGCTATACAAGGGGGTACCCAAACTTTCATACCAAATTATAAGATAGTTCTTCTTAAAAAAATAAATGTTTTGTAAAAATGTAACCCCAAATGGTACTTTCAACTGAAAAAAATTATTACACAAATATCATATCATTGATTATGCTGCTTGTGGCACCAACAGGACTGACAGTGAAAATTAGCAGATTTTCTTTGGATCCAACCATAGCTAATATCCATCAACATTGATTAAAAAAATATTATTTTCAAATAGAACAGTGTTATGATACCTCACAAAACATACATACCCCATATTCCTGCATTTGTTTATTTAGTTTGTTTTTTACAGCCAAAGTATACTGCAGTCAGATCATTTTCATGGTATTATTTTCCATCCAGTTCTCTGCTCTGGATTATTTTATTTTCAGTGTCTACACTAATTTGAACTTTAACAGAATGTATTCCAGTACATTTCAAATATTTCTGCAAATTTTCAATAAAAACATATTACAATCTGACATTTTAACAGCATTTTTTCAACACCTGCTCTCTTTTTTTGAAGAAATGGAGCTAATGTTTGTGATACACAATATCTCCATAACAACAGATGATGACATCACACAATTTGGTGATGACATAAACATATGCCCTATTTATTTATCCAGGGCAAATACCATTTGGGGAAATTGTCTAAATTGGCTAGAAAATACCATTGTTTCAGACAATATTTGTTTCTTGTAAGCTGATTTGGGAACTCACTTATGGCCACTGAGTGTATATGCACGAAGTAATTGTTAACCCCTTAGCCAAGTTGCCCAGGAAAAAAGTGTCTTAACATGACCATAGCTGTTGACTGGGACATAAAACACAAACAAAAGCTCACCTGAGCCATAGGTTCAGTGTAAGCTTTTGTGATTATAGGATATCCGTCTATCCATCCGTCATATGCAGGGTGTTAAGTGTCCTATATATTCCTATATTTGGAAGACAGTCCTATATATTCCTATATTTAGAAGACAGTCCTATATATTGCTATATTTGGAAGACAGTCCTCTACATTCCTATATTTCAGGGTAAGCAAGAAATGTTGAATTCTTATTTAAAACAAATGTTGTTAATTTCAAACATGGAAAGGTGTAAGTTTGTAATTCTACAACACTGCTGTCAAATTCACATTTCTTTCAGGTGTGGCAACCCTGCCCAGCCCAGCCTAGCCATTATAGGTTTACCTGTTCAATTGGCGTTTCTTCCCAGGTATGAACCTAGGGAAATTTACATACAAGTCTACAGGTGAATCTATTCTATTAGTGAAATTATTCTGTTTTTATCATAGTTTTCTTGAGAACAAATTAGAGAGTAAAAGTAGATCATCAACAGCTAGGAAAGAAAAAAGTACAAACAAGGTAAAGTACCATCATCGAACAAGAGGAAAACCACTGAAGAAAGCACTTCTTCTAAAAAGCACAAGAGTCACTAGATAAGTAGCATTTGACTTTGTATTGCTATGAGTGAAACTGAAATAACCATGTGCTAACTAAGATTGAGGAGTTACATAGTAATTTTGTTTATCCTAACTACCAAACGGGATTATCGGAGTGAACGTGATTGGGTCACGTGATCAGCTTCAGAGCGTGGTTTTCTAGGAATCGTGATTGTGTGAAAGCCTTTTTAGTGTGGTGTTTTTGTGAAAATATATTCGTTTTATTTGGATTTTATTGGAAATAATGACAGTTGTCGATTTTTGATTATTCCTGGTGTTTTTGGATATATGTTTATCTGTTGATGTTATACACGTTATATCGATTTTTTGTGATTCTTGTTCACCTTTTACCCTGCGGGGACAAAGGTTGAAGATGGCGGACAATTGCCAAGAAATTACGGTCCAAAATGACGATAGCTCTGAGGCCGTAAAGCACACTCAACCTAGTGTGCGCGTTGCCGCTCCGACTCCAAGCACGTCAGGGGGAACTTTTTGCAGTGGTTTGCAGCCCACTTCATCGGCGGGTTTTGGATTTACCGATTTTTCATCGGATCCGTCGACTTCTTCAAGTTATACTAGGCCGCCATTATACACATTCGGGCAAGGAGCCTCGTTCCCGCCTTTCACTGGTCACATGACGGCTCACGAGATGCCAGCGAGAGCGCAACAACAATGGCCGACCTACTCGCCATTTGCTCAACCCAATCCTTTCTATGGAGGGTATTTCAATCCCGCTGAGCAAATGAATCAACTTCAACAGTCAGTCAAAAGGCTAGAAGAACAATTTGCAGCGTCGAATTCGAAACAGAGCGCAGATCAGCCTACTGGCCAAGAAATTTCAAATCGACGTGCGGGTAAATCGAGAGCCCATAACATAAGTGAAAATGAAACCGGACTGTCGGACATTTCTTCAGAGGAAGAATCGTGTAGTGGGAATGATAGCGATGCCGAAATAGACGACCGTGGCAACCCAATCCCGTCTACATCAGGTGTGTCTTTCAAGAATCTGATGGATAGTGCCAAAAAACAGTCCCCTCAAGATTCCAAGTTGGATAAATTGGACCAACTTTCTCAAGATTTTGAAGAAAAAGAAAGCTTTGGCGAGAAAATTAATGATAAATTAGCGAAGACAGTGAACAGCGGCATGAAAGCTTTGTTCTCTAAGAACAACGCTAATGAACTCTCCAAGAAATATAATACGCCAGAGAACTGTGAATGGGTCAGGGTACCACTTATAAACCCTGAGTTATGGAATTCAGATGGTTTATCGGACAGTTACAAAGCCAGTGATAAACTATTATACAAAAATCAAAAGCTAGTCACAAAGGCAATGTTGCCAATTATTCAGATTATGAACCAGTGCATCGAGAAGGACTCGGACAACACTACATTTGAACTAGCCTGTGATGCTTTTCAAATGCTATCATATGCACACCGGGATTCCTCAAACATAAGAAGGCACATGTTGAAACCGGCTGTTTCAAAAACTTATAGGAAACTTTGTTCCCCTTCTACCCCAATATCAGAATTTCTTTTTGGGGCTGACTTACATAAGCAGATTAAGGACCTGAATGAAACAAAGAAATTCACACATGAAATATCCACCAACAAATACAAAAGGAAATCTCCATATAATGATTCAGATGGCCGATCAAAGAAATTCAAATACCCAGACAGACAATATGGTGCATATAGAAGTGATAGAGATTCGAGGAAGAATTTTTTAGACAAGCGGGCCCGCCCATTCCAGAGGAAGCCAAGGAATCAGGCAGCGGGCTGAAAACAATAACATCAGACAATACTGTAAGTAGCATTTTGGGTATTCACATAACCAATACACCTTCAAATTTTTTTTCCGGGAAAATTTCTATGTGCTTCAAAGCCTGCACTAACATTACATCAGACAAATGGGTTTTAGACATTGTGCGTAATGGTTATACGATTGAATTTTTATCTCAACCACCTATCACATGTAGGAAAAAACAAATACAGTTTAATGCTCACGAGTCTTGTATTATAAATAATGAAATTGACAAACTTCTCCATAAGGGTGTTATTAGGCAAATTCCTGTATCGGAAGTTAAATTTGTATCCTCAATTTTTGTAAGACCTAAGCGAGATGGCTCTCATCGTCTGATTCTCAACTTGCGGGATTTGAACCACTATGTAGTTACTCATCATTTCAAAATGGAAACCTTAAAGACTGCTTTATCATTAATATCCAAGAACTGTTACTTTTCTAGCCTGGATTTAAAGGACGCCTATTTCTCAATATGTGTTAATCATAGTAGCCAAGGCTGGCTTGCTTTTTGTTGGAAGGACACTTTCTTTGCCTTTACATCACTACCAAATGGTTTAGCATCAGCTCCGTGGGTTTATACTAAAATGTTGAAACCGGTTTTTTCATCAATGAGAAAAATAGGGCATAGTAATGTTACATACATTGATGATAGTTTATTGGAAAGCAATGAACAGGATGAATGCTCAGAAAATACTTTACAAACAGTAAAGTTAGTAGATAGTTTAGGCTTTACGGTCCACCCAGAGAAGTCCGTACTCATACCTACTCAAGAAATCACTTTTGTTGGTTTTGTGTTGAACTCAATTAATATGACAGTAAGACTAACAGATGATAAAGCAAGTGAAATTGTATCTGCGTGCAAAAGTTTGCTCAAATCTACAACTATTCTTATCAGGGATGTTGCAAGAATTATTGGTAAATTTGTTGCTAGTGAGCCAGGGGTCCAGTATGCTCCACTTTATTACAAGACGCTAGAAATCGAAAAAGATATGGCACTGAAAGAGAGTAAGGGGGATTTTGACTCATCCATGATTTTATCTCAGGAGGGTATAAATTGTATAAATTGGTGGATAAACAATGTCAAAATTTCAAACAAACCCATTGTGTTAAAGGAGCCAGATATTATCATTGAATCGGATAGCTCACTTACTGGATTTGGTGCATTTAACAAAACTTCGCATGAAACATTCAGTGGCATTTGGTCATTGACAGAACAGAACTTGCACATTAACTTTCTGGAATTGAAAGCAGCTTTCTTAGCACTCAAGAATTTTGCAGTACTATCTCTGACAAGCATGTTAAACTGTTTCTTGATAACCAGGTCGCTATAAAGTATCTGCAAAAAATGGGGGGGGGGGAGAAAGTCTCAGCTCAATCAGCTTACAAAACAAATTTGGGAATGGTGTAAAGACCGTAACATTTGGATCTCAGTTTACCATATTCCTAGTGCAGACAATTTTGTTGCTGACCGGCTCAGTAGGAATAATGATTTAGAATGGATGTTATGTGATGAAGTTTTTCAGATAATACAAACGCGTCTGGGAACGTGCGACATTGACTTATTTGCCTCAAGGAACAACTGTAAACTTCCTAACTTTGTATCATACAAGCCTGACCCTATGGCTTTTGCAGTCAATGCTTTTTCTTTGTCTTGGACTAATTTGAATGCATATATTTTTCCTCCCTTCAGTTTGATCGGGATGATTCTGCAGAAGATTCAACAAGACAGAGCAACAGCCATTTTGCTAGCACCAATTTTTCATACTCAACCTTGGTTTCCAACACTACTGAGCCTATTGTGTCAACAGCCGTACCTACTACCCAAGCCGGAACTGTGTCTGTCATCTCCCCACAAGAAGATACATCCGTTAAAGAAAATGAGGTTGGGTATTTTCAAAGTATCAGGAAATCCCTTATTAGTAAAGGCTTATCGAGAGAATCTGCAGACATCATCCTCTCCTCTTGGAGAGATTCAACCAAAAAACAATATTGGACGTATATCAAGAAATGGCTGTTATTTTGTGAGCAAAGGAATATTGATCAATTTAATTCCGATATAAACAATGTTTTACTTTATTTGTCAGAATTGTTTAATAGTGGGATCGGTTATAGTGGTATTAACACTGCAAAATCAGCTTTATCAAGTCTTATAGGTATTGTGGCTAATATTGATATTGGCTCTCATTTATTGGTCAGACGTTTTATGAAAGGTATTTTTAACAAGAAGCCATCTTTACCAAAATACAATGTAACATGGCCTGTAAATACTGTGTTAAATTTCATTCAGTCATTGGATAACAATTCTTGTTCTTTGCGTGACATTTCCAAGAAACTGGTGACTTTGTTGGCCCTTACCACAGGCCAAAGGATCCAAACTCTCTCATTGATGGATTTAAGAAATATGGATATAGACAGTAAATATGTAAAAATCCGCATTGGTGATCTTCTTAAACAGTCTAAGCCTGGAAATCATCTTCAGGAATTGTATGTTGAAAGTTTTCCTAGCAATGCGGCATTATGTGTAGTTCAATGTGTAAATAGTTACCTGGAGAAGACAGCAAATTTAAGATCTTCTCAAAAATTCTGGATTTCTACAATCAAGCCTTATCAAGCTGCTAGCAAAACTACAATTTCTAACTGGCTTAGGCAGACCTTGAAAGAGAGTGGTATAAATTTGGATATTTTCGCACCTCATTCTACTAGAGCTGCTGCTACTAGTGCAGTGCAAGGTAAAGTACCTATTGACATTATTATTCGAACAGCCGGGTGGAAATCAGACTGTGTTTTTAGGAAACATTACAATAGACCAATCACTAATGACAGTGTATTTAGTGCAACTATTTTGGATATGGCTGATTAAAGAACCCTTCAGATTTGTTGGGCTGAGTGCATTTGGTTGTACATACTTATTACGGTACTCATGCTGAATTGACTGTATTCCATCATGTTGTATATAGCACATAATACAGAGATGACTTTGGTGAAGTTTGGAAATTGCAAAGTGTGAAGTCAAAGTAAGGAAATAGTTTGGTAAGTTACCTACCTGTTGAATTAATGTTGTTTTGGAAGGATATCAAGTTAGTTTGACCTTCCAGCATTTTTTGTTAGATCAGGATGCAAGGACTCTGAAAACTCCGATAATCCCGTTTGGTAGTTAGGATAAACAAAATTGAACAATTAAATTAGACTTACCTGTAAGTCGACATTTGATATAGATTTTGTTTATCCTAAACTACCAAGGGATTATGGGCCCACCCTAGTTCCCCCCCTTTTTTCTCCGGGTTTTTCCTTGCAACCTGATCTGGTACTGCTCTAAAGGCTGAAGCTGATCACGTGACCCAATCACGTTCACTCCCATAATCCCTTGGTAGTTTAGGATAAACAAAATCTATATCAAATGTCGACTTACAGGTAAGTCTAATTTAATTGTTCAATTATGCTGTATTCTTTTAATATTCTGTCTGTAAATTTCTGTTCTGTTGAAGGTGCTAGACAGCATATTTGTCAAAACAACTTTATTTTAGTACTGACAAGGTACAGTGTAATTTTCAAGTCTTGGAAACCCAATGGTTGTATCATGTGTTAATACATGTGCTTTTTAAAAGAATGGTAAAACAGAGATCTAGTAAATATGGTTGGCATATATACAATAGATGTTTCCATGATGAGTGCAGTAAGCAAGGACAATTCAAACGGTTGGATGTGATATGCTTTGATCATAAAAGTTGTGTTTTAGCCAACAAAAACCTAAATGTAAATTACATGTATTTTGTTTAGCAACAAAGGTTACTGGGCAGCCCATTCAGTATTTTTGCTTTGCTTCGCCAAAGACATTTCTGACAGCATTCTTCGTACTATATCTTGTAATCATTCATTGGTTAATCTTTTTGTTGAAGTAATGTTTACTGCTTGTTTTTGTTGATTATTCAATAAAAGGATAGAGTGTAGTGAGTGGAGGAGGTGGCTAAATATATAATTGTTTATGTTTTCTTTGTCCTATATATTCCTATATTTCTGAAGTGACAGTCCTATATTTTAGGTGTTGGTCCTATATTTTAAGGACCAAATTTCACTTGACACCCTGCATATGTCATCAATGTACTTTACACAACATCTCCTTAATCACTTGGTGAAATTTCACCAAACTTTGCAGGAATGATCCTTATGTGATCCCCTTTCAGATTTGTTCAAAGAGTTCCATCAGATTATTAGTTAACATGAAGTTCAATGCGGTGTCCTTGACCAACAGATGCCAATTAATTTAGTAAATCAATAAATTAATGGAGTAAATGCCACAAAAAATAATGTGCTTTGAAGGGGTTTTGTTTTGGTCCTTGTTATGTAACTCGATACTTAGTGTCCTTTCTAGTTTTGTAATCATCTGGCTGAGGAAGAGAGAGCTGGTTGCTTTACTTTGTGTTCTTGCTGACATGTGGCTGTTAGTGTTCTGTGTCTCTTCCTCATGGTGCCATGGGTTGGTCTGTAGCGTCTGTTCTTGACATTTCCTGGTCATACTCACTTTTTTTCCTTATATGTACTTTGAATACAGACAAGTAACTGTTGTATTTGGAAAATTTAAAGTAATTCTGCTTGCTCACAACAGTTATTGGTATAAGGCATTACAATAATCATTTGACCTTTAGAATACCAAAATGGTAAAATGAGAATGGGATCAGCTATGAATTTGATGTTTTGCAATCAATAGCCTAAGAAGCAAAATTGACTATGAACCTTGTCAACAAAGCTTCCATGTGTGGATCTAGAAAGTTTTGGCAGAGGGGGTCCAACTTTGACGTTTTTTGTTGTTGTTCTTTTGTTTTGTTTTTAGTTTAATGAGGGGAGGATGGATCTAAATACCACTAATGGCTTTACGCTGGCGGGCCGATGATGGCCCAACATAGAATGCTGGCTTGGTAGCTTTGTGGTTTTTCAGGGGATCCGGACCAGTATTGCAAAGAAACCCAATATTTTTGTGATTTTTCTGGGGGGGGGGGTCTGGACCCCCTGTCCCCCCCCTCTGGATCTGCCCATGGCTTCCACCGGTTATGTCAACTGAATTCTGGTTGCCATTGTAAGGTATGCTCAATAACCCAGTTACCGGTGTATACCACTTATCAGGGTAGTCAGCAAACAAGCAGTTGGAACATTCTTTGTCAATTTTGCTTGCAGAACTAGAAAGTTTGCATCAAAAAAATAACATAACACAAAAATTAGCTTTGTTGCTTTAAAATTTTGTATTTAATCCCATGTTTTGCATTTTACTGTGAAATTTTCACCAAAATGAACTTTTTTGATAGAGGTATATTTAAATGCAGCTTTTAGAGAAACGGAAACACAAGCAAACAAAAACTGATGTATATAAGTTTGAGATAAAGGTTGAAGTCTTCTATAAGCATAAAATCGGTTAAAATATTTTAGTTCTGCAAAAAGATGCATCAGTTTTTTAAGTGATGCCTTTGTAACTGGTACCAAATTTTAACTGTCACTTTTTTGGGTACTTCATTTATAGGGCTTAATTATTGAAATCTTCAACAAAAATCCATAATTTTCTAACTGAATATAGATGAAGGAATGTTTTTTCACTTGTGTCTTCAATGTATTAAATCACACTGGCATTCCTTTGTAAAACAGGTAAAACCTTAAGTGCACCGGTAACTGGGTTCGGAAGCATAAAACTTGAAAAATCTTCTTGCAAAAACGACTGTGAAAATTGAAAACAATTTGGCACAAATGGTCCTTTGGTGAATCCTTACCATGATTCTTCAAATTATATTGATCTATTGAAAAACATGGCCACTAGGGTGTGGGGTCAGTTATTTCTTTGTATATATATGGAAAACTTTTTGAAAAAAATCTTCTGGGTCAATTTGATAATGATTTGGCAAAAAAGGTCCTTGAGTGACCTCCTACCAAGATAGTTCTAATTATATTGACCTTTTGAAAAGCATGGCCCCCAGCTGACAATGCATGGGTAAAAGTTCAAAATTTCTGAAATCCTGAACTTTAGAAATCCAAATCTTAAAACTTGCTAGATAATGCCTACAAGGTATTACACAACAATTTCAAGTTTAAATGGTCTATTACCATAAGATGAACTGAAAGTATAATAGAGAAGTTATTCTAGTCAGCCTTATTCAGCAGTTTGAGGCTGACTTTCTATGAAACATATAATGGACCGTCCAGATATAATTTAATCTGGACGGTCCATTATATGTTTGATGGGGTCATGGGTGGTAATTTCAGAAGTTTTGTTTTTGTGTCCCTGAAGATAGTCTTAATCTTAGCAAACAGTGCGGACTCTGATGAGATACTGCATTCACACTGGTCAGATTTTAATCAATGAATGAAACAAGCTGAAACATCTCTCGTATGTGCAAACCTCATTTTATTTTTCATTTTAAAAATCACAGATATGCAAATATAAAATTGTAAAAGACTTAGAATCGCAACATTATAGAACATATATATACCGCCCCCCCCCAAAAAAAAAAAAAGACTGGTTTCCTGATAAGAGTTTGCAATTGAATTTTTTTGTTTTCTTGATCAAAACATAAGTTATGGGTACTAAAAGAACCGTCTCAATGAGAGCGTTCTTTTCAGCACCCAAATTATATATTTAAATTGATGGTAGGGGACAAAAATTCCAATCATCTGCTTGTAATTTTGAGTGAAATCTAGAAAGGACGAGAAATTATTTCCAAAGCACTCCTCCTTTCTAGTTTCACCCTAAATCTGAGGGTGATACTAGCATTTTCTGTGTATTGACTGTGAAATCCTTTTTTATCAGTATATGGGATGCAGTTATGAATTTGACTGGGTAAATATCGTTTTAACAGTGATATAAGGAGCTTTATAAGTTATTACATATTACTCCCTTGTGTTCTTTATTGTATACACTTTTAAAAAGGACAAGTACAAGTGTTTGTAGGATGAGTGAAAATTGTAAGTCACTCGTCCTGCAGGACAAGTGCAATATTGATTTTTTTTTTGTCCCCTGAATGGGCAAGAATAATCTTGATTTTTTTGTGACTCAGTGGTAGAGTGCTTGACTCGGGACCGAGGGGCCACGGGTCGAGCCTCACCGGCATCACTGTGTTGTGTCCTTGAGCAAGAACATACATCCTAGCTTAGTATTGGTTTAAACCAGGAAAACCCGTCCCTTTATAACTGAAATATTGTTGATGGGATGTAAAGAATCCAATCAAACAATTTTTTGCCCCAAAATGTTGCTACTATGTATGGGATCTGCCAAGCAGTTTCAAAAGAATATATCAAAGGCCACTTTGCAAAAATACTGAGGTTGAACTTCCTGATTTAGAACTACTCAATCAATCAAACAAGTTGACATATCTCATATGTGCAAACTTCCATTTTATTATTCATTTTAAAAATCACAGACATGCAAATATAAAATTGTAAAGGACTTAGAATCACAACGTTAGAAAACATTAATAAAGACAGGTCCCAAGGTTATAAAGCTTTTTCATGCTAAACTCAGTTGAGCATGAAATTTTAACTGCACATAAAACTAAAATACTGAAAAATATTTTTTTTTAGATTTAACTCTTAGATGTTGAATTGATCAAGCTAATAAATGTTAAAATGCCAACAATTGTTGGCATTTTTACATTATGAGCATGATAAATTTCATACTGAGCTGAGTTGAGAATAATTTTTTTATAACCTTGGGGGCCAGGTCTCCATGTAAGAGATAAGACCTGTGCTTTGGACGGGTTATTTATCAATAATGAATTGGGATGGACACAGTCAGGGCATTGACACTTAGTGGGAGTGCCGGTAGGTTTAAAACTTTATAATGCCCTGTGTACGACATTTCTTCACACCTTAAGAAACAAATTATATAGACTGTTGCTTTCTGAAAAAATATCCGACAGCAAGAAATATGGTTTCCTATTTGTACATACTGTGAGACTGAATGAAATGTACAACAATAAAAATGTTTTTGTTGGAATCAAATAATATTGAGCCAGTGCATGAGATTTCCAACAATGTGGTATGTGCGACCAGCAAAGGCTCAGACCAGCCTGGGCATACATGCAGTCTGATCAGAGCCTTTGCTCGTTGCTTGAATATTCTATGAGTGTTAAGCTACTGACTGAACATCTTTTGGAGGTTCTAAGCTTAAAAGGAGGCTGCACATGCTCGTCTGAGTCTACACTTGTCAAAATGCCACATTGTTGGAAATCACGTCGCAGCTCAAATCCAAACATTACAATGGTAACTGTTTCAGAATCCACATTTTGCATAGTGTTGGTACTGTTGACATTGTTAAAGGCAGGGATTAGCATCTTATTCTCATAAATTCAATAACCAGCATTGAGTTAATATGCATTATTACACACTCGGGCAAGCTTTAAACAAAATTATTTACACTTGCCGCTGTCTTTCATTGGATGAACTTTTATGGAGCAACTGTCTTCAGTTGCTGATGAAGAGATTTGCCCATGTGACATATTAAAGTTTATGTTCACACTTTTTAACATTTTACTTTAATCACAAATAAATATTTCGTTCTGTACTGATTTTATTTTCACAGACCATTTATCCATCTGCTTAGTTAACTAGAGAAGTTTTTATAGCCATTTATCTAATCTTCTGGGAGCAGCCATCTTACAGCTATTTGCATTTAACAAATACACATTAACCTGTATTAACCTTAATATGCTGGTCAGGCTCAGCCAAATGATTGAAGCAGCACCTTTCAGTCAATTTCAATATTGGATAATGGGTATTCCATTTTAATTACAATTAACAGCTAAATCAATGCAAATTGAAATGTAACAACTGTCAAACGAAAAGCATTTTGTTTTTCAATTAGTTTCATTTGATTTTTTTCTGTCTTTTTGTAACCAAAATGAAGAAAATTGTTACAAAAATGTCGTCTGCTATGGTAATGATTAGTGCTTTAAGACTTAAACTTTAGAAATAATTATTAAATATGGGACAAGTATCAAAATATACTCATAAATGCACACACTGCTAAAAGCAATACTCTGAGACATTGTTATTTTTTGCTTTTAGACTGATTTATAATTCTGCTTTGGTAGTGTGTAAGTCGGTGGAAGTGCTTCCAGAGATCATTGACCTGATAATGGCCAGACTCCTATGGACAAGCTCAAGTAATTAATTACAGGCTAATAGAAGGGCATTCACAAATATTTAATGAGGGATTATTCCTGCCATACTGTAAACTCTATAATAAACGCATTTGAAAAAAGGTGTAAATTTTCCCTTTAAGTGTGAATATCAAAATTGAATTTTTATTTTTCAACTTTCATGATGAAATGATGACAGTGGGCAGAGCTAAATTTCTACATGAAGCGCTTCATGAAATTTAAGCTTTATCACATAAAGTTTTAAAAATACAATTTTAAGTTAATTTGTTTTTGTTGTTTATTCAATGGGATCTGAAGGCCTTGTTTGACGAAAGCATCTGTGATAACAAAATATGGCTCTCTCCACATGACATTTCTTTCTTTATGGCAATAATTAGACATGTTATTATTATGCATTTTGTCATTTTTATAGTCCACATGTCACTGTTTAACTCTTTGCCTACTAGTGACGTCTGCTGTTCACCATTGCAAAAAGTTTGGACCAAGATTAGACTCAACAAAGCACTGGACCTGATCTGGATCCAAACTGACTCTGATGGTATTCCTGAAAGTTTTTTTTAAAAAGTTGATTTAGAAAAAAAACAGCAGACTACAAAAAAAAACATGCAAAATTAACCCTTAAAGTGCCAAACACAACAGCAGACGACAAATTTTGAGACATCTTTCCTAATTTTCGAAAAAATAAGGTATGATATTTCATGAGAATCCAGCAGACGATTCTCATGAAATATCATGCCTTATTTGTCATTTTGGAAAAAGCGGCAAATTTTAAAATGTTTCTGCTGCAAAATATAGGTGGCGATTTAAGGGTTAACCAGAAGGCAAAAAGTTAACGTTGATCACCACTGCCAGAACTGCTACCATATCGTGAGGCAGACAAATACCGCTCTGTTCTGTCAGATGAACCATACTGCTGGGGATGCCGTACAACTCGTACATTTCTGTTTTGCGATCTTCCTGATCTTGAAGATGACGAAATATTTCTGTTACTGCTGCTGCTGCTGCTGTGGGCTGGTGTCGTTGATGACGGCGTCTCATCAGTTTGACTGTCATCACGGTCTGTCGATAAATCGAGGATAGCTTCTGACAAGTTTGCTGAACTCTGTGTTAATCTGGACGCAATACGCAGAAGATACTCGGATGTAACCATATCATTGGCATCATGTTCCATATCATCCCCATCCTCCTCTTCTCTCTCCCGCTCTCTTTCACGTTCCAATGCTCTATATCGTGTTGCCCTCAGAGCAGCTCTTTCTGCTGCACGTTCTGCCGCCCTGCTGCGTACCCTAGAAGAAGCGGGCACCATGGCTATGTCAGCGTGTGGGGATGGTTCCACTCCCGTCACCATTAAATCATCACAATCAGGATGAGGGTCTTGAGCTGATTCCTGAATACGTCTCTCTTCCATATCTAGCACGTACAGTTGATGAGCTGGTACAGGATTCTTCAGTTCCATATCTGGTTTCTGTGTTACATCACCTAGACCGCTCATTTCAGACAAGAAGATTGGCTCATTGATTACTTCAAAGTCACAACCAACAAACAGTTCATCATCATTGGCTTCTGCTTGCTTAGCAAACTCGTCTTCTCGCTCCTTGATTTGTTTATGTACAGTGAACAACTGTGTTATATCATTTGATGGTCGTGCTTTTATGAAAGAATCGTACAGTTTCTGCAGTTGTGATCCTTGTGTACATACATCCACAAACCGCGTGTTGATCAAAGATTTTTGTTTCTTGATCAGCTCATGAAGCATGCTAATCTGCGACTCCTGTCGTCTTTCTAACAATAGTCTATATTCAATAAACGTGTCCTTGATTTTGCCACGCAATTGCCTCTCTTGTAGATCTAGCTGTTTAGAAGCATTGGCAAGTGCATCGGATCTTGATTTCATACACTGAAGCAACTGCTTGCTTCTGTTTTCAATATTGTTAAATTCATCCGAGTTGTCTGTAAGCGCTTGTGTTACATCAACAATCACATGGTCAGATTGTTCTTTATGATCTAGAACGGTACAGTCACGGCAGACTGGGACTAGGCAACTCTTGCAGAAGAAGTTTAGAGGCTGACTTTCATGCTTAGAGCAGACGTTCTGTGCTTTAACAACGACTTGTGACAAGAAGTCCATCATCTGTATAACTCGATGATCGTTTGGGAGCGCGCCAATCTCACTTCTACTGAGAAAGATCTCAACGCGGCAAGTTGGGCATTTTAGCACTCCCTCGTAAGAGTCGTCTGTCCAGGTGAATGATCGGCGAGTGTTCTGCTGATGATGGTCAAAAACCTGCAAGAAGACAAGGAATTTTCTAAAATTTTGAACACTAGTTACCTGCTTAAAAGGTCTAGACAAACAGAGCAGACCCAGATCAGACTGCTTCTGAAGAAGCAGTCTGATCAGGGTCTTCCCTGTTTGCTATTCTGACTTCCAGCCCTGATTACCATCATTATATTTGAGAAGAGGAAGAGCAAAGTGTTCGAAATTTTAGAACATTTTCCGCATATCCGTAATGGACAAGCATACAGTGTAGCTAACCAGTGATTGACTTATACAATGCAAAAATGCTGTAAAATATGATTCAGGAAAGCTGTCATTGTACGCCTCGTTTTACAGACCCTCTTGTAAAAAGAAGGTCGTAAAACACATTTTATAGCAAGTTCAAATTTGGTTCTCTAGCATGAGATATGCCAAAGAGCCCAATTTGCTATTTAGCATAACTGATAATTCCCCCAAAATAAAAATCAAACCTCGGCATGGAAAATGTACATGTTTCCTAAATGTTGGCAAAGCTAAGAGATCGATTGTATACTAGGGTGGTGAGTTTTAACAGTAGCTAAGCGTGTTTTTTAAAATCATTTTCCTTCCAAAAGACGAGACCCGAAGCATCTGTCTGTTAATTTAAAGCAATTTCCTATAAACTAATAAAGTAGAGCCCATTAGGTCTGGCTGTCTAATATTGCTGACTGTAAAGTCTACACCATGCTTTGTTTGACTCATTTCATCTTTGCTCATATGTAACAATTGTTATCTGAGTCTAGAAATAAAGAGATTGTTTGTTTGTTTGGGTGAAAGTTTTAAGGGTTTTTTTTCCGAATTCTGCATTTTGAGGCTGACTTTCCATAGAAAGTCAGCCTCAAAATCCTGAATTCAGGAATAATAGTGAATTAGGTAAATTATGATATGTTCTCATTAATATTCAGTTGATCGAAAGACAATTTACCATTTAAACTTGAAATTGCAGATACAAAGTCTAACATTTGAATTTCTAAAGTTCAGGGTATTGGAAATTTTGAACTTTCACACATAGTATTTTGTGTCTAAAGCTCACCTGTTTTAAACAAGGAAGGCAGAAAGTGTGGTTACAAGGCAGTGATTTTGGTGTTTTATCTGACTGGTCGTATCTCTCCCGACAGATATGACATCTTAAGAACTGTTCCTCGAATGCCGCCTCGTCTACGACCAGGTTCCGTTTGTTACTGTCAGTACTGTCCGCTCCACCAGACGCCATCTTCTGTATTCTGCTGCAAGAAAGATAAACGTTAAATACTAGGGTAAAGTCGGGTAAATTCGGACGGTCGGCTAAATTCGGACAGCGATCTTGTTTGTTTCACATTTTGATTATTTGAATAAAAACACATTAACTAAGCAAACAGTGAAATCCTGATGAGACGGCTCATAAGGAGCCGTCTCATCTGGATTTACACTGTTTGCAAATGTGTGTCCGAATTTACCTGATGTCCGAATTTACCCGCTTTACCCTACGGAGGCTGTCAGGGGTAGCATTATCTCATCGAGACGATTTTAATGTGTACACACAAGATAGCTTTAAAATACTAATCAAGTACGCGTGAGGAATTGGTCAGATGGCTTGTTATAGCACTCATAAGCGAAAATGCGCCACTTCAGATTTGTCCGAGATATAAATATTGCTCTTCTCTTAATTTTGCATGTTTTTTTTTCTTTCAAAAATCAACTTTTAAAACAAATCTTTCGGGAATATCATTCTGAATGTCGAACAGTTTGTGTCCAGATTAGGCCCGATGTTTTGTCGGGCCTGATCTGGGTCGTTATCAGCAGACCTCAGCACGTATAATGGATACCGGAAATTTGGAGGAAATCTGTCGGCAAATGATTTAGTTATTGGAGCCTCGCACGGACAGACAGACGAACTGACACCCCGAATCGCACATTTCATAGCAGGTACTTGTTGACAGTTCAGATTTAAATGAATACATCGTTCGCCAATGTACATGATGCATAGTTTATGGAATCCAGGATTAGAGAATATATTTTAGCCGCGACATGTTATTTCCAATAATGTGATATGTGCGACCAGCAAAGCCTCAGATCAGCCTGCGTATACGAGCAGGCTGATCAGAACCGTTGCAAGTCGATTGACTATTCTATGAGTGTTAAGCTACTGACTGAACATCATTTGGAGTTCCTAGGCTTTAAAGGGGGCTGCACAGCCTCGTCTTAGTCTACACTTGTCAAAATGCCACAGTGTTGGACACGTTTGTAAACAAGGAAGACAAAAAAAACTGGCAAACTGCGTAATACAAACCACGTGCTTATGTTTTGTCTGTATGGTTGCCAATATTTTTGTTGACAGTCTGTTTTGACGACGAGGTCAAGCACGTATGTAGGAGGCGTGGTTATGCTAATCAATAGGTGGTATTGAAATGTAAATTTTCGCGACTATATAAATCATTAATCGATGTGTACATGACAATTGGGTTATTTTGCATGCTATTGTCGTCTGCTGATTTTTTTTTGTTTGCGTATTTAAAATTTCGGACCCAGATCAGGCTTTGCTCTGTTCCGGGGTCCAACGTGTTTGCAAAGATTATCGACAGACGACAAAAGAAGCAGGATAAGCTGGTCGATTAGAGAAAATAATTGAAATAGAAAAGGGGACATAAGGCAGAAAATGCCAGTTAAGCCCTTAGTTAAGTATCATGCTCGTAATGTTTATCAAGAGCAGTTTTATTTATTTATTTTGCATTTAGATTATCTAAAATTTAATAAAAAGAGAAGATTATAAAGAATGAAAATTAATTTATATGAAATCTTACAAATGGAAGCCATCCTGAACTCTTTGTATGCTTGGTAATTTTCCATGATTTTGTTATCGTCTGCTGACTTTTTGTCAAAATTGACTATTTCAAACAATATCAGATAGTCAAACGGTTTGGATCCAGATCAGGTCGGCCCTGATCTGGGTCCAAACTGCTTGCAAATGTTATCAGCAGACGACAAAATTCGCCGCTAGCAAGGAAAGAGGCAAGACAGATCAAGACATCAAGCCGAAGATAGACTTAACCAATAAAGGGCCAAGAAAAAAATGCTTCTGAAAATGCAGTCTGCTGAAGTCGTCTGCTGCAAATAATTGACTAACATTACTGACGAATTAAGTATAGAAGCAAACAGCTTGGACCCAGAACAGACTGCTCCTATGATCTGGGTCCACACTGTTTGCCATAGAGGCTTCTTAAACATTTCAGCAGACGAGAAAAGCAGACGACTTTTGTAGCGATTGGCGCATTAAGGGTTAAATGCTTTAGTTGGACACAAAGGTGGCACAGGGCCAATCTTAAGAGGCCAACGACATTCAGCCAAGTTTGAACAAAGACGTTTATAATCTTATTTAAAATCCTATCTACATTACGAATCAACTTAAAACTATATAAACTTTACCAAATCGATGGACACGTTTCTATGCAAAACTGCATAGCACTTTATCATATACCATTAAATTAACCCATTTAAGACGAATGTAATTTTCCACTCTTATCATTTGGACCAGTCCATTTCCGATTTAAGGGTTCTTGTTTTTCCTTCATTTTTATCCAAATTCTAATAGAATATTCTGTAAGCAAACCGTGGAGACCCGTTCGCGTCTGGTCTGGGTTTACACTGTTTTCATATGCCCCACAAAAAGGACGTTTGGCTTATATGGGTTAAAGCAGGCAGTATTGTCAGTTTTATAGGGTTAAGAGGAACACTTGGTCATATATACATAAGACGCATATACTCCATCTGATTGAGACCCCCAGTGCCACCCATCGTGCAGTGTGCAATGCGACTACAGTAGGCAAATTGGAGCATAGTATATAAATAAATACGTGGCCCTCGGTCAGCATTACCGAGATGAACGCCATGGATGTCTCAAATCAGAAACAAAGGTATATATCAACTTACCTATATTAAGATTTCAAGTTAATCACCTCTAAGACCGTTGAAAATAAAGTTTCAGTCCAAGGATTGACATCACCTATATATACCATGCTAATTTATTCAACTTTAGTCACCCGTAGATTTAAAGATCAGTGAGTAAATAAACAAACCGTAACACGGCACAGGGACGGCGATTTCTTAATTGTGGGCGGGACTTATTTAGAAAATGAATATTCACAAAGTCGAAAGTGCTAACGATGAAAAAAAGTGTTTTTTTTTAAAAAAAATAAATCATTTTACTGGGCTCAACTACGAATAAATGTTGAACCTTGGTTTACAAGGCTTGCACTCCCTACTCCGCCCCTCCCCTGATTGTCTTGGGTAGTTTTTTTTATAAATGCTCATGAATATTCAGTGTCTCTCAAATCGTTTTATTTCTCGTAGTTTATAATACTTTATTACTCATTTCAAATATTGACTATTTCTTGATGATAATACACCTTGGAGTTTTAAAAGGAAACTTAGGGTCTCTCTCTCTGTGCGTGCGCGTGTGCGTGCGTGTGTGTGTGTGTGTGTGTGTGTGTGTGTGTGTGTGTGTGTGTGTGTGTGTGTGATCACATTTTCACTTCGTTACCAGTAGCTCAGGATGTTGGCCCAAATAATATTCAACAAAATGCAACTTATTTCCTACCAAATATACATTTGGGTACTTTTAAAAGAACCGACTGAGTCTTAAAGTACCCACAACATTTTCTTTACTACTTGAAGAAAGAAGAAGAAAAAAAGCCCTATAATCTGAATTAATCCTCCAAGCGACAATCACGACTGCAGCAGACGACAATTTTTTGTTATCTTTCTTGACTTTGGAAAAAATAAGGCTTGATACTCATGGGCGGATCCAGATGGAGGGGGGGGGGGGGGGAGGACAGGGGGTCCCCTGAAAAATCACAAGAATAAAGGGTTTCTTAGCAATACCGGATCCCCTGCAAAATCACAGAACTGCCAATCCAGCATGCAATCGGCCCGTCAGCGAAACGCCATTTAAATGGCGTTTCGCTGTCGGGCCGATGATGGCCAGCTTTTAGAGGTATTTGGATCCCCTCACAACTAAAAAAAACCCCGTCAAAGTTGGACCCCCTCTGAAAAAACTCTGGATCCGCGCATGATACTTCATGTAAATCGTCGGCAGGCAGTTGATTCACAAGAAAATATCAAACCTTAGTGTTTTTTTTAAAAGTAGCACATTTGAAAATGACGTTTTGATGCAAGAAGTAGGTAGGTGGTGCTTTAAGGGTTACCCTTAAAGCACCAAGAAAAAATGCATCTGAAAATGTCGTCTGCTGAAGTCGTCTGCTGCAAATAATTGCCTAACATTACTGACAAAAGTATAGAAGCAAAGAGCGTGGACCCAGAACAGACTGCTCATAGGAGCAGTCTGATCTGGGTCCACACTGTCTGTCATATATCTTCTTAAACATTTCAACAGACGAGAAAAGCAGACGACTTTTGTTGCGATTGGCGCATTAAGGGTTTAATAAGAGGGTAATCGAGCTCCTATTCCGGTTTCGGATTTTTTCCGCATAAATCCGTTAATCTTCGTAAAATCATAATGTTTAATGTCTGCAGTTTCTTTTTAGTCAGAATATATACATACTTTTTGATAAGCTAAATGCGTGTATTGAGGTGGCAAATGTACTAGGTTCAGGATATCCCCACCCGTTTCATTACAATACAAAGTCCGCCCTTCCCACGCACCAGGAGAAAGTATATGGATCGACAAAAATTACAATGTAGACAATCAAAGAGAAACATCATCTAAAATATCACCTTCAGGAATATAATCCAAGTCTTTATTTTGCTAAATTCTATACAGTTTTACACGGAAAATCCATTCAGTGTAATACTCATATTAATAGTTTACACATGGACAATGAGCCGATTTGAACGAGTTTTGACATGTTCGTTAACGGTGTATAGGTAGGCATATACCTGATCTACCATATCTTATTGATTTAGTTAAATGAATATAGAAAAGAGAAAAAAAATCCTTTGTTTGCTTTAGTTGATGCCTTGATTACACACCAGTCATCATTTTCCAGTCATTTCGGGAAGATACCAGGGCAGGACTATTAGCAAAGTTCATATACCCCATTAACCCTTAAAGCGCCAACAAAAATCTATCTGAAAAATGTCGTCTGCTGAACTCGTCTGTTGCAAACATTTTCTAACATAATTGACAAAACAAAAGCTTTGAGGCAGTGTGGGCCCTAATCAGACTGCTCCTACAGACTGAGCTGCCACCCATTTTTGGTGTACACTTACTGTACTAAAACATCTTGAGTCCAACATATGTTAAACATTTTTCTTGTTTGTTGAAGTTATTCTCCCGATCAATACAATCAAACAGAACATAGCTTTAAAACAGCTGAAAGGTTACGCCAAATATCAGTAGCAGCTCAGGTGCCACCAAATTTGCTCTGGTCACACTTATTGTTTACATGTACCATGCGCAGACCCATATTTTTTGTCAGTTTTTTATATATTAAACAAAAATTTTAGTTGATGAGGGGAGAGAGGATTCAAATACCACTAAAAGCGGGCCGTATAATGGCCCAACATTGAATGCTGGCTTGGTAGCTTTTTAATATATTCCAGGGTATCCGGACTTGTATTGCTGAGGCACCCTATAGCTTTGTGATTTTCCAGAGGGGTGGGGGGGGGGTATCTGGACCTCCTGTCCCCCCACCCCTCTGGATCCGCGCATGTGCATTTGCAGCTATCTAGAAGGGCTAGGGACATAAAGTTTGGCCTAAGCCTTCATCCATGTCCATGATTTGTGCGAAAGGTGAAAACTTTGACGAAACTGCACTTCTCGCATATGCGATAAGGTACTAAATCAAAAAAGTTTTATGAGTTTCGTGGTCCATTTACATGTACTACAGGAGCTTGAAGTTCGGTCCTTATATCACATCATCTCTATAGCCTCAAAATCAAACCGTGCGCTCACAATGTCATTACGTAATCACATTGTGAGCACACGGTTTTGAGGCTATATAGGTGATATAAGGTTTGATGAGACGTCTGTCGTCGATAGGCATCGATGCCATGGCAGCTAAGTTTGGTGTGTTTGTTGATGAGGATCATAACAAACATCCTACGTTATACTGGTTACCTAAACCTCATGAACGACCCTAAAAGTCGCGTTTTATTGCTAATTCTAGCTCATGTTCTACTCTCGAGTTGACTATACTTTTGACTTCTTGCCTCACTACGATTAAAAACCGTGTTATAAAAAGTTGTACAACAGTTTATGAAAGGAATGGTACAAAAACAATTTGGTCTATTAAAATTCAGGTGAGATTCTTAATAAATTAAAATCAAAATGTTTTCTAGCATCTAGTTTGTCTACATATGATTTCTCAACTCTCTAAACTACGTTGCCTCATAATCTAATCAAAGAAAAAAACTAACGGAATTAATTGAACAAACTTTTAACGGAGAGTGTTCACTTTATTTTGCTTGTAATTAGAACCGTGCCTTTTTATTTACTTCTGAACAACCTAAACGATACCCCAGTGCACCATTCGACGTCATCTGAACGTGACGATGACGTTCCCAGGTAAAACGTGTTTAAGACGTGATCGTCACCCCAAAAGCGTTACATTTTGAAAACGTCCAGAACCTTTAAATTTCATTTTCAAAACGTACGGGAGACTAAAAAAAAAAAACACTACATGAACACGTTTTTGTAACGTTTTGTTTAGTGTTCAAGACGTTTTTGTAACCCCATACCTGCCGTGGAACATTGCAAATCTGTAAGGAAAACGTTTTAAAAGTTGCAGCTGTTTTTCTATAAACGTACCCTGAACGCGCGATGGAGACGTTTCCACTAACACTATTGAAGACGTTTCCATATAACACGTGTTCGTCACGCACAAAACAGTACAAATTAAAGACGTCAAATACGTTTGTATTTAGTTTTTAAAACGTGTTGAAGACCAAGCGAAACCCTTGCACGAGGACGAGGACGCTTTTGTACCGTTTTGATTCGTGTTTAAGACGTGATGGTAATCCCAAAACAATGACGTCTTCGTTTGGTGTTCAAGCTGTGTTCACAACTGCAACAAAACATTATAAATTTGCAGTGAACTCGTTTTAAAAACGTGTGCTAGTGATCTCTAACGTTACTGAGACGTTTTATTATCCAAGACGTGTGCGTCACTCCAAAAGCGGACGTCAAACACGTTTGCATCTTGTTTTCAAATCGTGATGAAGACCTAACGAAACTCTTGCATGGGGATGTTTTTATAACGTGTGTATTCGTGTTTAAGTCGTGATGGTAATCCCAAAACAATGACGCCTTTGTTTGGTGTTCAAACTGTGTTTAAAACTATATCAAATAATATAAATCTGCAGTGAACTCGTTTTAAAAACGTGTGCTAGTGATTCCTGAACGTGACCGAGACGTTCTTTACACAAGACGTGTGCGTCACTCCAAAAGCGTTACAAATTGAAGACGTCAAACACGGTTGCATTTAGTTTTCAAACCGTTTTTGAGATGTCCTGCAGACGTCAATTTTGCTGATAAACGTCTGAAACACGTGTCTCAGACGTCTTCGTCACCGAAACCTACAAAAGACGTCTTCGTCACCAAAACGTATGGCTCACTGGGATAAGTTGTGGTAGGCTACTAATTGTGCTCCTCTTGCTGCAGTTTTGTTTTGTTTTGAGAGAGACTTCATGTTGTTCCGCATAGGTGAATAGATATTTTCTTTATTCAGATACTTCTCTTGTTTAGCATTATGCTAAATGATATATCATTCTTTGTATTTATGTTGAACATGTTTATGAAAGTATTTTGTGAATGCCTCATACGAGTATGAAATGAGATGAAACAATAAAATTATTGCATTGTATTGTACTGTTGTCTCTGTCAGACAATAATCAAACTGATATCATTGAAGCTTTAAACTCCACCTCCAGATATTTAGATGACTTACTTAATATTGATTATCCTTATTTTGAACAAATGGTAGGTCAGATATATCCCACTGAACTTCAGTTAAATTAGGCGAATTCTTCTGATACTTGGACTTGTCCATAACAAATGGTATAACAAAAGTGAAAACGCTACACCTGAATTGTTTGCCATTTACATACATAATGATGCAAGCCTGTAATACAAAAGAAAGTGTATCTGTAGGTTCAAAGACTGGGTTATGCATAACAGTAAAAGTTTTACGGATGTTGTCACGAGGAAACGCATTAAAGTCATTTAAATAAGACAGGGGTTCAATTTTTCAGGTTACAAATTTGAACAGAAATCTTACACAGTTTAGGCCCTCAGAAATCCACTACCAACCAGATCCGACTGCACGAAATGGTAGTCTAGACATGTAACAACCAGAAATGTGAAAGCCTTTACACAAGTGTGCTTTGATCGTTTAGAAAAGCAATCTTAAAAGCGGCTTTTCCATCAAATTGCCAAGCTTGAAATTTTAACACTGAAATCTCAATAGGAAAATGTGTTGTTGCATCTTAGTATGAGGACATTACTAGCCACAATGTGCTCACATGTCTACCTGATTTGGCAAAAGAATATTATCGAAAATCGTGATAAATCGAATATTACCAAACATTTAATTTTGTCAAAGGGAGACAATTTTCATTTTTTACAAAGTTGATAAATTCGAAATTGATTTCTGAGCTTGTTTCAAGTGATTTATCAGTTATCTTGTGTTTTTATGCAACACAATTATGACCAATTTTGATAAGCATAACAATTTTAATTTGCGCATGCGCAATAGCTAAATTCAGTGAATAAAGCTTTAAACATTTAAAGGGGCATAACTCAGACATCAAACGAGACAAATTGGTGGAGTTTCAACGAATCGTTTGCTCCATGTCTGGGAAACATTATTAAGTTTTCGTAAATACTTTTTGTCCAATACTTTCTCACAAAACATAGATAATTGTAGTGTAACGTTTTCACTTTTTTTAGTATATGAACATGATGGATATAAATATTCTGATCTTATTTCAAAGTTGTAAAAAACTTAATAGAAAACAATGAATATACTTGTAGGCTCTGAACACGTATAGTTTGGCCTCAAAATGTCCTTAGATTAATTCATTGCACTTGGATTGGGTAAAGACACGCAATCCACCTGTCTGTCTGTCTGTCTGTCTGTCAGCCACCATGCTCTATCAGACAACTATCGGCCCGCCCGCGAAACGCCATTTAATGGCGTTTCGCTGGTGGACCGATTGTGGCCCGCTTCTATATGCAATCTCTCTCAGCACGTTTGTGTGTACACTTGTATATATAAACTGATTAGCTATAGCTATTTAAGCCTATTAGAATATACACAAAAAAGATTATGGTTTCGAAATGAACTTGCACTGTCTTAATAGCATTCATACGCTCAAAAGTAAAATGAGCCACACCGTATGAAAAAGGGTACTTATAACACAGATTCAAGCCATTTTCTAAAACTTTTCACGACTCAAGGGGAGGACCGCGTATCGAAACTCGTCATTCATAGCTAAAAGCTTTTGCCTTTATATAAATTATAGCTGTTTGTAAGTTTTAAACAGTAGCAGCCCTGGTTAATGTAACAGAAAAAAAACATTCACTTTTTATAACGCAAAGATACCATTTCATGTGTGGGACCGTAAGATTGTGCTTAGATTCTTAACCCATAAAGCGCCACCTATTATTTGTGGCAGACCTCAATTTCAAATCTACTCATTTTGGTGTTTCTTTTTTTCCAAAATAAACAAATAAAACGGTGTGATATTTCATGAGTATCGTCTGCTGGCAGACGATTCTCATGAAATATCATACCTATTTGTTTAGAAAATAAGGAAAGATGTCGCAAAATGTGCCGTCTGTTGCAGTCGTCATTAGCGCTTTAAGGATTAGCCCACATCAAATGTGCAAGCATTATATCACTGTTTCGTTACTACTGATTTTGAAATGGAATTCTTTATTATCTTTATTTTAGTGACCGAAGCAGGACTTTTTCGCGATTGAAAAGGTTTACAACAAGAACTTTCAACTTGAAGCTAAATACGGATTACTTTTTTTCTTCTCAAAAAATGTGGCTCTATATTTTTTAAAGGTATTTTTGACTGAAACAGGACTTCGGACGCTTTTTTACGCGATTGAAAAGGCCCAACCAGTCAAAATCGGATAACATTTTTTCATGTAAATGTTTTATATCTCTTAAAATGTATTTAGCAACTGTAAACTAAATACATTTAGTCGCAGTGGTTCCGCTACCAAGGTTGATTCACAAGCTGTTGCTAAAAAAAATATATATATATATATAAAAAAAATAAATAAATGAATAATAAAAAAAAACATGACGTCTCCAGGAATGATGATGGACAGTTATTTTGGCGGCGTCGGTCATGTGTCGTTTGTTCCTCCGTCGGTTGCTGCGACTGAAAAGACCACCGCTACAGGAAGTAATGCCAAACCGCCACCGAAACCGGCATTCATTGAACTGAAAGAGTCAGAGACTGTCTGGAACGAGGAACGGGTTTTGTCACCAAGCGGGCTCGAACCAGCTTTCAATCAAACAGATGAGGACAAAATTATGGGTAACTATATATTATTGTGCGAGAAAACCTGACTTTGTTGCAAATGAACAACAAAGGCGCAGACTAGCCTGCGCATCTGCGCAGGCTAGTCAGCCACTTTGTCATTCGCTCTCTGGAAAGTATGATAACGAAACGACTCAGTAATTTAATGATGTATTATACAGGTGTGTGGGGTGGGGGTGTGTGTGGCGGGGGCTGATTTTTCACTCTCCGCATTTATGATGAAATGGTTATGCCTTCCAATGGCAGGGTTGCAATGAAAGATGAAAACTATGTTGTTGTGTTTTTCTCTGGACTTTAATACATGTATTTAAATTTCACTTAAACGATGTCGACTCTAATATAGAAATAAAAGCTTTACGTTTTGGGTTGATCTTCCCCATATCATAGCGCGTGTTAAAACATAATGAGGAGCCGCTGTGGTGTAATGGATACACTACTCGCCTTGTAAACCCCAGGGATCACATGTTCGGTCAATGGTTTCACCGGTCTTTCGGATGAGACTTTAAGCTGTGGCCCCGTCTCCTTATGAACTAAACTGTTGGTGGGACGTTAAATACAAACACGCAGCACATGTTTAAATGTGATTAGACGTTGGCTTGCCAAAACGTGGGAAACCATATTGTTATACAAAGCTACAATGGTCAATATAAAAATATACTGTAAAGCGCTTTATTTCCATGGCATCAAAATTTGGCGATTTTAATGGACTGATATATTATTAGCGTACTTTAACCTTTGCGGTTTCTCAAAAGCCCTTTTCAAAGCCCTTTTCAGATATTACTTATTATCATGGTAAATGAAATTTAGTGAATTTGGGTGAATATATAGCCATCCTCGTTTCTTACTTATTTGCTTGCTTACTTTCTAGGAATGACATGTACAGACGAAGCTAAAAGCAAGACAACGAACATTAACAACACAGAAGAATATAACGTAGGTTACACCGGACTCAGTATTCTCCCCTGGGAACATTTTGTCTTGACCCCTCGCCTGTTTAATGAGCTGTTCTTCTTAGAGACGACTCAGAAGATCACCTATGATCCCGAGGAAGTGAATGTGTTTTTCCACGGCAAGAATGTGATGCCACCCACTGTTGGGGATATTTCTGAAAACGGAAAATCATGGTAGGTTTTTTTCTAACAAAGGAATCTTTTTCACTTTTATGCGCTAACATTCGAAATGTTAAATTTATTCAACCACGTGAAATGTACCAAATATGAAACCTGTGCAATTTTGCACAGGTTGTATATTTGGTACATTTCCCGCGAAAAGGATAAACTGGTGCCCTGTTATCGTCTTAATTCGACAACAGGTATCCTCTATTCTATCATTGGCTTTGATTAAATTACCTACATAATGATAACAACATGAAGATTTGTCCTGATGAAAGCACATGTAAAGTGAGAATAGCCCAACAATATGGTGAATAAATTGCTCACCTAATGATAAAAGCGTGAGACATGATGCAAGTAAATGACGTTCCAACTAATTTAAGCTAGAGACCAACCAAAACTTATCCAATGTCATTGCCAATTTTAAGATGGGCATCGTTTACTTGTAATGTAAATGGGCAGCATCAGATAGGTCCAATTTCAATGACATTGTTATTGATTAAATCATTATTTGTTATATTTGAGTATATGTTTCATTATCAACTTTGAATTGTCCTTGTTGTAATCAGAATAGCTGTTTTATGCAGTTGTAGATATACTTTGAATGTCTATTTGAATCATAGTCATTGACTTATGCAAGTTTTGGTGATCTGAAGAATGCAATAACAGGCCTTAAAACAATAGGCTATCTATTGGTAGATAATGGGTTGACCTGGGCTATCTTGCACAGCAGATTTTTTCCTCAAAGCATCTCATGTAGCAGGAAACTGACACCCTGTGCATCATGTTATTTATACTGATGTCTCACGCCTTCCAAAGTTACCTACAATATCTGGATAAACACATCACTCCAGTTCAGTTTGAGGAATTGCACAAGAAAAGAAAGGGGAAAGTCAACAAGAACTAAAAACTGCCATGCTTGGAGGATAGCATCGATTAATTCATTGCTTTCCATAAGATATTTTGTTTTACAGGCTGCTATTTCTTATTCTCATATTCGAACCGAATGTATTAATGTTTCAAAAATTGTCCGTTCACTGTGTTAAGTTTAAAGACTCTCTCGCTATTGCGGCATGGCTATAGTCAATACCATTGTCCTTCCGTACTTTTCTGTAATTCTATCGTAATTCAAGTCACAATTGTCGAAATTGGTGCCAGAAGATTGTAGCCAGGCTGGGCATGTGGCCAGCATCAAAATACCAGCAGTTATTCATTTTTGCATGCATACTGCCATGTATGTATTTCATATGAAATACGGATCAATTGTCAAGACCAAGTGCTCCACACATGACCTATAACCTAATCCAACTGGAGTTTTTTGTATGTATCTGTATTTGTGTGGAAGTTTATATACACAGTGTGTAGTACTGAGACCCATTCAGCTCCGTTTTGTAGATATTTTGTTACCTCGAAAACCAATCTTAGGTATTTCTGACAGCATTTGGGATTGTTAGCATACGGTGCAATGACACGTGTGGCCAATCCAGGCCCTCATACGACACAGCGCTGGTGAAGTCGATGATCTTTCAAACATTTCATCATCTGAAAGAATGGCTCAAAATATTTGCAAAACACAAGTGGCAATGTGCCATCTTGCTATCATGTCAATTTAGCTATAGATATTCTGAAGGTAACCAAAAGTAACTCACACGTTATTGGTACATTTTGTGATTGATCAGATAATTTCTATTCAGAAAGTGCTCGGGGCTAATCAGAGCCTGTTGGGAACATTCGATATGAAATTGGGTTTTTGCCCTTGATCAATCAAATTATGCACATTGCTTGGCAGTTCACATTCTGGATATGATGAAGTTAAAAACAATTATCCCAGACATCACTGTATGATTAAAACATAAAACAACGGATCTGTTGCATCTTCAATTCTGAACCATGCCGATGATTGGTCATGATTTAAGTATAAAATTGGCGAAATATGTTGGGTGCTGCTGGATTAACAGACAACACCCAACTCCTGCAGTGGATGGTGTCAGGACCAGACGTGACAACATGAGCAAGTTCAAAGTTTAAAAAGTCGGACATGTTACAGATCTTTGTACCGCAATGAATGAAATGGGCCATCCTTTCAGTGACAACAGCAGGACCTTCTGGCATTAATTTGTAGGACATCGTTGACGAACTTGTGCTAGAAACTAAGAGAAATAAGGAAATAGTTGGACAGGCACAGTACTCATATTTGCTGCTGAAAGACTAGAGAATAAGAGTAAGCCAATAATTTATTGATCCAATTAAACACCTGTTAGAACTGGATCCAAAGAAATGCAATGATTAGCTTTTTGGGACAAAACTGTTCCCACTTTGGTTAATTTTATGTGTCGAGCCAGAGTTCGAAGGAGCTCTAATATTTTTTCAAGCATGAAAACAGAAACTGTCCGTAATCTTATCTCAGTTCGGAAAACTACGACCAGGAAACAAGTCAGACTTGCTCAACTACTTAGAATAATTATGTCCTCAATACGAGCACTACTAAGATATTGATGTTTTCATCATGGATGGCGCAGCTGTTGTCATCTTGTTGTCCCAACTTTCTGCAAGACATTTCTAGAGTATACTCACACACTCTTGGAGGCATACCCAGAACTACAGTTTGGGAACGTAAACAGACTAGATATGAGCCGTGGCATGAGATTTCCAACAATGTGGCATTTTGACATGTGTAGACTCTGACGAGCCTCTGCAGCCTCCCTTTAAGCTTAGAAACTCCAAATGGTGTTCAGTCAGTAGAATACTAAAGCGACTAGCAAAGGCTCTGATCAGACTGCGCGCATGCGCAGGCTGATCTGAGGCTTTGCTGGCCGCACATACCCCATTGTTGGAAATCTCATTCACGGGCTCATATAGTATGAGACCAGTATTTGTGAAAAAGCTTGAAAGCATAAACACTATCAAAGAGAAGCAACAGGGTAAAACCAGATTATAGACTTCCTGGAAACGGGGAGTCTTTTCTGTGGGCAGATAAAATAAACTGAACTATTTTCCTTTTTAGCAGACCAAGCTGTTCAAATAAATTCAACCATAGATGAATCCGCTATGTTTAGGATGCCTAAAAGGAATAATGCCCATTGAACATAAGGAAGGTGATGCAAAGCTTATATGCTTCAGCAGAATACCGCTGAAGCCAGTGTTAGGTTGTATGAGTTGTTTCGCTTTCCATTAACTCAATGAAATCAAGTCTGCAGTTTTCAAATGATGTAGGTTCTCTCTGTTTCTGAAGGATCCCTTTTCTTAGATTATTTAGAGGTTGTAGCAATTGTCGTTGTTCCGCCTGGAGTTGGTTGAATTTCTCCCCGCACATCGATAGATTGTTGATATTTTTTCATATTCCGGTCATTCAGGAATAGTGTGTTCTGGCACAAAAATGACAGAGCTGCAAATCTTGGAACTGAAAGTCTAGGGCTTTACTGTCATTCTGTTTTTAAAGGTGATCATACACAAACAAGCAGTAAAGGCAAGAAATTAGCATGGGACAAATGGCGAGCATTTCAGGATTTTCTCGACCTTTTGAAAGTTTGGATAAGGGTTACCTACTAGGATAATCCTAACCCTAACCCAAGAGTTCCCAGAGAAGAATCACTGATAAGGCTTATGAATTGAAGAGAATTTTTGACTTATAGAGCGAGAATGAAGCAAGAATAGCCGTTTTATCATAAACCAAGAGCCACCAAAAGCCACAGCTCTGTATCACACAAAACTAGGGTTGGACTATTTCTTGGGACAAACTCTTAGTCCGAGAGCCCGTAATAGGTTTAATCAAGTGGTTGAGGCCAAAAGATTTGAAGGTGTGTTCTTATGTAGAAAATTGTGCTGAATTCAAAAATCAAACTCTTAAAAAATCGGCTGGTACACAAAAGTGCTATGCGCAAAGGAATACCCCCGGGGTATGCAATATCTACAAATAGCGCTAAAATGGGGGTACCCTTGCAGGTTTATACTTTAAACCATGTTATATGCAAATTTTGGCAGCAAACAATACATAATGATCAGTGTTTAATATAAAACAGAGAATAAGAGATGCCAATGAAGCTTTCTAACACTAAAATATAGAAAATTATAAAGCTCACGAAAGCTAAAGACTTTTGTCTCTGGTTATCACATGATTTTTAAGTTGTTTAAGCTAGAGCAGATTAATAATTCAATCTTATGTAATACGATAATTATAATAGTTCAAAAAATGATAGAGTATGACCAAGAAATGCCACAATCACATGCTGCAGGCCAACCATGGTACCACACCATGAGGAAGGGACACAAAGTAGGCATAATCCAAGCTGCTACAGTACAGTATAGGTATATTTCAAGTTCCTTTTCCTTTTCAGTTGAATAAATTCTGCTCAGAAAACACTAAAATTTGCTTGGATATTGGCCCAGCCCTATTAGTTTCTAGGCTGTGAGCTATATGTATAGCTAGCACCACATGGCCAACCACGACTGACCAAACTGTTCTGGTCAATATTCCAGATGACTTATATTCTATGTTATAGGAATTGCATAATATCCCCCCCCCCACCAGCACGGATAACCCTTATCCCACTCTTTTGCTGAACCTTAATTAAAAATATGGATCAGTATGAAGTAAGTAGAAAGTAAGTGAGTATGATAAGGAAATACCACAATCACACACATCAACCCACCACACTGTAAGAGCTACAAAACATCCAAAGTCACAAGATCTTACTAGGTAAAAACAGCAACCTTCTGGATTATGTACATGGATATTGAAGAGATATATCTTCTTTATAACAGATCCTGCACCATAAATGGTTTAAAACCTCGGAGGGGGGAGGAACCCTATATATGACATAGTACAGATGTGCGTGCAGAATAGCTCCCTTTTTCAGCGCCCCCAGGTCCTTTTTAAAAAGAAAGTATATGAATGGCCTGATTTTTGGAATCGGAATGGCCCAAATTTGCTGACATCCATGTATAAGCAAGATTCATATACTTGATTTCACAGAAACCTGTCACACCTGTCTGGCCTTTGTTTTCACACTAACATAAAGCAGGGTTTCTCGTGATGTGGGTCATTTGTGTTTACAAATCACAAAGGATATGAAAGGGTATATTAATTCAAAGAACAGTATATGAATAGGTCAACTTTCTGTGAAATCAAGTATATGAATAGGCTGTTTTTTTTCCAAAAGGTCGGGCATATAATTGGGGTTGGTTTCAAAATACTGACTCCCACACCCCTAACAAAATTACCCCGAATTTGTCCCCCCCCACACAATTACAGAGGATATGAAAGAGTATATAAATTCAAAGAACACTATATGAATAGGTCAACTTTCTGTGGAATCAAGTATATGAATAGGATGTTTTTTTTTCAAAGGCCGGGTATATGATTGGGGTTGGTTTCAAAATACTGAATGACACACCCGTACCAAAATTACCCGGAGTCCTCCCCACCCCCCTCTTGACAGTAAATTGTGTGCAATGATATTCTTTGCTACAAGTTGTCCTAATTATGCTCAATGGATGACAAGGTATCACCTAGAGCTTCTTTACAGCGATGAGGCACACCCAGCTGCGTGTGCAATGTTGGAGACAGGAGCTATGTCCATCTGACGAACGAACAAACCATTCTTTATGATCCCTGTGGATTGGAATTTAGAGCAGATAATGTCAATGCTGATGTTCGATCCAGACTAAAGGAGATGGCACCATTCAGTAAATTGGTGAGTGCAAGAAGGAAGTGGATAGTGACTAGGTCTGTACTAAGTGAGCATGTAAACCATTTAATCGAAAGTCAGGACTGACAGAGAATGCAGATGACACCAAGCCCAAGTGAGCGTGACAATGCAGACCTGAACAAGCTAATCACTGGAATCGGGACTACTATGGACTCTTTTCTTACAGACTTTCGAGATGAAAAGCTCTACTGCATTTCACAGGTATGATGATATCTGAGATTATTGAAAGGAACATTTTAACAACTCAGACACAGCGACAACAATGGTATAAAGAGTTTAATACAGGATGCTCCCTTATGGTGACAAATTTAATTTGAAAACCCTATTCGCTGAAAAAAGTAAAACCATTGCATGCAGTGCTTCGTCAGGAAACTTCAGACACGAGACAAAAAGATAAAGAACATAAGGCTGCTTACTTTATCTGCTAATAGTTAGAGTTAGATCTGAAAAGGGTGCTTGCATATCCCCTTACATCCGTTCCTTTGACTTTTGCCCATACTGATGGACTTAAATTATCTACTGACAAATCAACTCTTCTCAGTTAGCTCCAGGTTAGGATAATCACAGATGCTCTCAGAAATATAGATGCTTGAATTGTCGATGGAATGTTCCTGGTACAGTCTCATGTAGATTTGCCATCAACTTTTGGTGGTCAAGCAAATGTGACTCTGTCTCGTCTTGACAGACGTGCAAATCATGTTGATTTTGCATGTGACACTTTTAAATATCCATCAATTAATGATATTACTAGAGATCATGGTTTGGTATAGGGAGGGGTAAATGTATCTGGACCTGAACAGGGCATACCAATATATTTTACTCAAGCTTTAAAGTCAGAATCATTTAAGACATCTCAGTTGAGATTACTTGCAGAAGTGTGGCGCCGAATTGAACATGCTAATGCCATGTGAGCTGTATTTTGGATTGATGAAGTCTGCTTCAGATTCAAATTATTTGATGGACAAATGACACATCAAGATGTCTTAAACCTAAATTGACACAATGTAGAAGCTGATACCTGTATCGTCTTTTATGTCAAGCATGCTTGTGAACTAATTTTTTAACCTTGAATTGTTGTCAAATGCATCTATACTTACTTTCAGTCTGAGTTCTCACTATATTGCTTTTCCGTACAAATAACAAGGAAGGGATTGGTCGTTCTTTTGTTGTTGATTGTTGCTCCCCTTGTGGGGTTCTGTGTTTGTTCCATGTTTTGTTGTACATTGCTATGTGTCCTTTCTAGTTTCGCAAGCAATCATCTTGATGGGGAAGAGAGAGCTGGTTGTTTTACTTTGTCTTCCTGGTGTCTTGTAGCTCTTCCTCACAGTGCGTTGAGTTGGTCTGCAGTGTGTGCTTGTGGTATTTTCTAGTCATTCTCACTTTTTTATACTCATCTATTCTTTTAAGATTCAGCAAAAGAGTGGGATATGGGTTAGAACATATAAGTCATGTGGAATATTGACCAGCACAGTATGTTCAGTCGTGGCTTGCCTTGTGGTGATAGCTAGCTATACATAGAGTTCACAACTTAGAAACTAATAGGGCTGGGCCAATATCCAGGCTAATTTTAGTCTTATCTGAGCATAACTTATTCACATTGAAAGGAAAAGGAACTTGAAATATACATATATTTTGTACTGTAATAGCTTGGATATTATGCCTATTTTATGTCCCTTCCTCACGGTGCCATGGTTGGCCTGCAGTCTGTGATTATGGGATTTCTTGGCCATACTCTATCATTTTTTGAAACCATAATAATTATCGATGATAACACTATTGTATTACATAAGATTGAATTATAAATCTGTCCTAGCTTAAGCACATTAAAAATCATCCAATAACCTGAGACAAAACGTCGCTTCAGTGCTATAGTGTTCTAAGTGACATTTTGGTAAAAAATGAGTTATGCATACCGTTGGAAAGAGGATCAAATGTTCTATCTACTGGTGAAAGTTTCATTTGCCTATCTCCTCCCAGTAAGCTTAAAATCGCTGTGCTTTTCTGTTCTATCTACACAAAGACAATTTCGTTCAGTGCTATAGTGTTCTAAGTGATTTTCATCCAATGACCAATGATGATTATGTCACGTGACTGGGTGAGTTCAGTGTCATAGTGTTCTATCTACATAAAGTCACTTCCCTTGGAAAAATTGCTAAAAATTGTAGTTAACTCCCTTACATAAATTTAAATTTCCTAAATTGAAGTGGTTTGTCTGTCTTATGACGAACTTATGGCTATATCGGCTACTTTTATGTCAAAATAATCTGCTCAGTCAAAGATATAACGCAAATTGATCCATAAACAGAATAATAAGCTGTAGAAACAGATTACCTCCCTTACACATATTTAAACTGCTTTAATTGAAGTAATTTGTCGATATAATTAGAAATCAATGGTTAAATCTGCTTCTTTTAGGTCCAAATAATCAGTTCAGTCTAAAATATAATACAAATTGGCCCCATTGACAGAAAAATTAACTGCAGAAACAGATTATCTCCCTTACATAAATTTTAATGGCATGATGCGTGCGGTTGATACTGTTATGCCAAATAAATGACTAAATCTACTACTTTTAGGTACAAATAATCATTTCTGTTCAGACTAGTATATGAATTGACCCCATAAACAGAATAATAAGCTGTAGGAACATATAGAACACTATAGCACTGAACGCAGAAGGCGATTTTTAGGGCATAATGTTCTATCTGCAAACTGTAAAATGTCCATAAATTCCATATTTCTGTACAAATTTCTTCAAACCAAGGTCATTTACACTGTATGTCTATATTATAACCCTCTGGTATGATTCAAAGGTCTATGATAAATATGGCATCAAAAATCAGGATGCTAAAATTTTCAAACTCATTTTTCTCAAAACTTGTGCAATGGTAGATAGAACAGTATAGCACTGAAGCGACGAAAAGTCATTAGTTTTCGTGGGCTTTATAATTTGTTATATTTTAGTGTTAGATAGCGTCCTTGGCATGTCTTATTTTTATGTTTTAATTGAAAATTGATCATTCTATATTGTTTGCTGCCAAAATTTGCATTTTACTACTGATATAACACGGTTTAAAGTATAAACCTGCAAGGGTACCCCCATTTTAGCGCTATTTTGAGATATTACATACACGGGGGTATTCCGTTGCGCATAGCACTTTTGTGTACCAGCCGATTTTTTTAAGAGTTTGATTTTTGAATTCAGCACAATTTTCTACATAAGAACACACCTTCAAACCTTTTGGCCTCAACCACTTGATTAAACCTATTACGGGCTCTCAGACTGTCTTGTGCATTACTGGAAATACCAAATCGATTTTATAAGGGATGGATAATGGGCCTATCAGATAAATGGGGGTCAGTCTGGTTGGTGTTTTCTCAGTGCTCCAGAAGCATATCCAAAATACTTAGATGTGGTTGTTCAGTGCAGAAGGGCTGTCAATGAAGATACAAATATGGGAAGGCTGAAATGAAATGCTGTGAACTAAATTATGTATATGTGGGCGGAAATTGGAATCCCAAATAGTAGGCTTTGATTCAATTGGAGAGTTATCTCCTATTGTTTGAGGTACCCAGTAAACACATTTTAATGACATATCTTGTAACAAATACTGTGGCAGTCGTTTGATTCTTTGTAACAGCATTCCAAAATATTCGTTGAACATTCCCAAAATGCAATTAGTTTCTTGTGGAACTAACGGTTATAATAAATGTATTATTATATCTCTCATAAAGACCCTTCATACATTCAAATGTTCCTATTGGGGTAGCAATGCTCGCAATATTAATGTTGGGCATTTAAATATTATTTTGTCTAAACTTTAGCCAAGGAAGTTAAAACGAGATTCTTCACTTACAACGCAATAGAATATTTATTATTTTACATACAGAAACATCAGTTCGATTTCTGTTTGGTATGTTCATAATGATATAATGATTTTTGGAAATTAACAACTTAAAGATCTATGCTTTTACCAAAGCTATATTTCAGACACTTTTGATATTTTCACATTCTTCCCCCAAAACAGATTTCAGTAGTAAAGGCAAGAAACTGGTATTGAAATGTTTACTATATTATAGTTTCTAATTGCAGCATCTAAATTTAAAACAAACATATCATATAAAGGCAAACTTAAAGCTATTTGATAGATAGTTTATAGTATATTGAGTCCAGTAAGCTGACAATAGCATTATTCGAAGGTTTCTGCGGTCATCTTGGAAAATGGTGGCAATATGGGATGACATCAGATGGGTCTCTAGCAAAGAATTATTGTTACCATTAGTATATTGCTCATACAAAGTATCTTGCTTTTCTCATAACGAGAATTCCACCAAAATGTTTACGTCATATGGCAAGGATTAGAAGCAATACTATATATTCAACTTGTTTACCTTAAAAATACCGAAAGGGAATCACACCAAATATTTAAGGCAATGCCAAATGTCCATGATACCAAATCATAAACTTTCTGCCATTAATAAGTAAAATGGGTCAGTTCTTGATATTTGTTTACTTATCAAAAATGTGTAAAGACACTCTTTTCACATACGTGCACAGGTACTGTAAATTCAGAATCCTGGAATAATTGCGAAATCACTCTGCCGTTTACCAAGGAAAGTAAACCATGCTGTAGTATTTTGTTAACATTTCATTTGTAAACATGTCTTTTAAATTAATTTGCGAAAATAAAAATATGTTTTTTCTGTCTTGTGTTTGCTATGCCTTTGTGAGCGTCTGTTTATATGTGCCTTGTGGTCATCTGCTGGGAAAAAGGGCTGACCTCTTGGCTCTCGTTTGTGGTGTATAATTGTGAGTTTGTCACTTTCCCATTGGTATCCTGGGTCAGGTGTGGTACTTGATTGTATCGATTCCAGATCTTTGCACCCTTACTTTAATAGCCCAAACTTCGGCCTGAGCCTTTATCTGCAGTCCTATTTTTTGTGTACGAGCTTGGAAGATTCTGACAAGACTGCGCGGCTGCACAAGCTTATCTGAGTCTTCAATGCTCGCATGTGTGATTTATATAAGTGCCAACATATAAAAGTTTTAATAAATACTTCAATTCGTAACTAGAACACATTCGATGGCGCGCCATCGCAAATCCCCACGCTCTCGAAGAAATCTGATGGTAATTGACACTTTGACCCCATCCCAAGGTCACCAGTTTGATCGTACGTTATAATTTTTCAGTGTATCCTGGTCTATTGCTCATCCCCGTTAATTTGATATGCCACATGACCATGTTCAGAAAATTAAATTTTTGACCCCTCCCCAAGGCCCCAGGGGGCAGGGACCCAAAAAATTGTGCGGATGCATGTGCCATCCATGTGAATAACTCACACACGAAATCTGGTTGAATTTCTAAAAAAAAATTTTTTGACCCCCCAGCCCCCACCCCCCCCCCCCCACGGTTCCCCTAAGTCCCACCCCTGGGCCATGACCCAGGCGGCCGAATGAAAATCCCATCTGATATGTTTTATATCTTTCATTTGTGAGAAGATACACAAAGTTTGGTTTAAAAATCTTTGAAATTGACCTTTTAATTCAGATTTAATGATATTTGACCTTTTGGCCCCTCCCCAAGGCCCAGGGGGTGGGGACCCCAAAAATGGCGCCGGTGCATATGCCTTTCATGTAAGAAACTCACACACCAAATCTGGCTGAATTTCGGAAAAAATTTTTTTTGACCCCCCAACCCCCCACGGTACCCCCAAGTCCGACCCCTAGGGCATGACCCAGGCCGCCAAATGAAAATTCCGTCTTATTTGTTTAATATCTTTCATGTGTGAGAAGAAACACAAAGTTTGGTTAAAAAATCTTTCAAAGTGACTTTGTAATTGAGTTTTAATGATATTTGATGATATTTGACCTTTTGGCCCCTCCCCAGGGCCCCAGGGGGCGGGGCCAAAAAAAAATGTGCCGTTGCACACCCCATTCATGTGAGCAACCCACACACCAAATTTGGTTGGATTTCGTCCAATGGTTTAGGAGGAGATAGCGTGACGGACGGACGGACGGACGGACAGACGGACGGACGGACGGACGGACGGAGGCGATTGCAATATCCCCAACGCTTTTTTAAAAAGCGTGGGGATAAATATTTAAGCAAATGTAAGAACACACACACACACACACACACACACACACACACACACACACAGGAATACATATTTATTTTATATGCAAATAAATAGTGTCAGGATCAGCATGCACATCAACGCAATCTGATTTGAAAATATTATACTAGTACATTCTGATTGACAATGTAAATTAACACAATATATTAAAGAGAAAACAAAGCTTAAACAAACTGTTCAGTTATGGAGACTTGCTTGATTATTGAATAATTGGATGTGGCATTTATAGCAATCATAATGTGTAGACAGCGAATAGCAATAGAGCTATTAATATTGCCGAGATGTGACCTGGTGACAAGTTCAGTAATGGAGACTATCTTATCTCTTGAATAATTTGTTGTAGCATAACGTTATGTGTAGACAGTGAATAGCAATGACGTTGATCAGACTGACAGGATGTGACCAGGTAACAATGTCAGATATAGCACAGGAGCTTGAAGTTCGATCCTTAAATCACCCCTATAGCCTCAAACCAAAAGCTCACAATGTCATTACGTAGTAATGACCTGGTCATTACTACGTAATGACACCGTGAGCTTTTGGTTTTGAGGCTATATAGGTGATATTAGGACCGAACTTTAAGCTCCTGTGGATATAGTGACTTGCTAGAGTATTGAACAATTTGATGGGACATGTGGATCTATCATAATATTATGTGAGAGTTCCCAGACGTCAACGCTATTGCCTTCACTGCCATAATAAGAATTAGAGGTGATCAATTGTCCACAACTCTTATCATATGCTATGGTATATGGCTTTTCATCCAGACCATCCTGTACAGTCAGGAATGTTCTCTCTTCAGTCAGGTCTCCTGTCAGTTCAGCAACCTGATGTCTATCATCGTAACAAACAAATATGATACCAGATGGTCCAGTAGTTACACCATAGGGACCCTTATTGTCCACACGTCGTCTCTTGAGGACGCTACCAGTGGCAGCATTTAATACTGTTAACGTGTCATTCCCATAATCTGTTACTGTAACTGTGTTTCTTTCAATGTCACTGGCCACGTACCAAGGATTTCTAAACAGTGACTGTCCCTGGCCATCTGAAGACACTGACCAGAAGACTTTACCAGCCCTTGTCTATCAGTTTAATAGAGGACGGTTCAGGACTATGACTGCCAACAACAATTTTATCCCCATACTGACTGATGCCACCTACATCATAGGACAATGATGTGGTAGTATTGACAGACATGTGACTACCAGAGATAGCCAGTAGTACCAGTAACTTTTATATGTTGTAACAACAGCCTCATGATCACCAAACACAGCTTTGTCATAGGGATTATAATCTGACAATGACACAGAAGATAATAACTCCATGTCCCGGGAGAACAGTTTCACTTTCTTGTTATTAATATCTACCAGTAGTCGTCTACCATCATTGGTGATCGCCATACCTGTGATCCAACACTTTTCCTTGTCATCAGACAGCTTAACATTGTAGCTCCTCAGTTTACGGCCCTTCAACTGTGCCGGTGGTATACTCTGTCTTGCTGATTCTCTTTTACCCATTGTAGCAGGAAACTTATTGGCTGGACAAGCGTGTGATTGTTGGATAGAGTAGACAGGAAACAATATTTCTGGAATTGTGATTCCACTCTTTGATTCTCTTGTACCTGTTATAGCAGGAAGCCTATTGGCTGGACTAGTGTGTGATTGTAGGTAAGAGTAGACAGGAAACGGTATTTCTGGAATTGTGATCCCACTCTTTGATTTATCTAGTTTTACTGAGCCCATGGTATATGAGACTGAAAGAAAATCTTGTATCTGTTTGGATGGAACAAATGATAACTGAACACAGTTAAAATCGTCTTCATATTGTTTCATGTTACTCAATATTTCTTGAATTCTCAGAAATAACATTGTATCAATGTATTTGTATCTTAAAGCATGTATTTGACCGAGGGTTGATTCAACCCTTGAAATAGTGCTGTTGATTTTTGTATGATTTTGTTTCAAAACTGATAGTTGTGTCTGGCAGTGTGTGTCTACCTCAGTCTTTGCATCACCTAACCATTTGTTTGCTTTTGAAACAATTTTATCGTACAGTTCTTGAGCCTGTTTGAGCATAATTGTTTTCTGACCATTACGATCGCTAATATTAGATTCCATTGCTGTCAAACTGGACTCTAAATTACTCTTCATATCACTGACAATGTCATATAAATCATTTGTCTCTGAGGAAGAGATAGATTTAGAAACATCTTCAACACTTCCAGTAGAACAGTTCTTATGATACAATGGAGAACATAGAGAACAGACTAGCTGTTTATGGACAGAACAGAACTGATTCTTTAGATGTTTAGGATGTTCATCACAGAAGCTGAATTTGGGTGGTTTGTCCGCCTGTGACTCTGGCATATCTGTTTCTGTTTTAACAACCTGTCCTCTGGTAGAGTTAAGTCTTTCATGAATCTTATAACATTTGTTACACATAAATTGGACACAGTCATCACAGAAACTCGCCGCTTTAACATTAAGGTCATCAGCCTCATAACACAGATCACAAAATGGATTATTCCATTCATCGCTTGTAGCTGGTAAGAAGTCTAAGCTGTATGCCATTCTGTAAATAAAACAATGGACATTAAACTATAGGCATAATGAATCCATGCGCTACATAAAATAACCTCAATAAGCAGTCAGGCACTGGAAGGAAAACCTTCCATGCCAAAAGTATGTCTTTTTGGAAGGAATAGCCTTCCAACTTAACAATTTCACTATGGATGGATTTTCCATCCAATTAGTTTTTTCACTGAAAGTTGGAAGGTTTTACCATCCATCTTAATGACAAGTTTTGGAAGGAAAACCCTTCCAAAACATCCTTTTCATTGCAAATTTGGCATCCGATCGGACAGCCGATCGCAGGGTTAATGATGTAATTAGTATGTTTTCATTACATAACCAAGCAGAAAAATCATGTTTCTACTTGATAAACCTTATTGCAATACAGGTAACAGTTAATATAGATCATTTATCAATCTTTTCTTGTCACTGGTATTAGAGAAAGTTTGCAAACTTGTGATGACTTTTCTTGAAGATATCTTTTCAAGGCATGCAATATTACATAAGTTTGTTACTATAAATAAATCTGGATGGAAATCCAGGTAATCACAAACAGATGCTTTGGCTTATTTATGTGAAGAAATGTTTCTATTTCTAGAAATAGAACTAAAATTGAGAGACTGTTAGATTGGAAGGAATTTCCATCCAAATCTGTTGGAAGGTTTTCCTTCCAGTGCCTGACTGATAAGATAAAGTTAATTCGAATCGCGTTAACTTGAATTCGACAAGACTAGAGTTTTAGTTCGAGTTATAAATAGATCGAATCAAGAGGAGCTAGTAATTCAGTAAATTATGATTAACAAAAATTGCGCAAAGGCAGTGTCATACCTGCCCAGTTTCAAAGTCACCAGAGTGTGAAATGTAGGTCAAAGACACCAGGGTGCAGTGTGTAATTGAGATACACGCAGAGAACAATCACTTGTGCTATCTATCACTGCTGCAGAGAAACACACTTATTTATCACACTACGTCGAGTCTGGGAGTTACAGATTTTGTAACATTACGTAATGACGTCCATTATAATGTTGCGTAAAAGATGGCAAATCTTGGCGTTTTCACGCCAAAAATGCGATTATTAATGTCATTATACTAATAGGGGATCTTGCATGAGTGCTCATGTTTTATTGAATTTATTAAAGGAGTTGGAGAAAAGAGATAAAATGCCAGGCTTGCCGAGCATTTTATCTCTTTTTCGCAACGAGTTTAATAAATTCAATAATACAAGAGCACGAATGATAGATTCTATTTATCATATGACATTAAGATTACTTTGAAATCTCATTTCTGCTGTACAAACGTTATAATTTTGTCATTACGTACGCAACGTTGTTATGGACGTCATAGCTTTTCCTGAAAACCTATAAATTGCCTTATTTCACTCCCAGACGCGCGACGTCATATAATGATAAACACACTTTAATTTATCACATTTACGTCTACTTCCGTAAATATGGCAAAAATATTAAAGTTTTCACGCACGCGCACAGAGAGAGAGAGAGAGACAGACAGACAGACGGACAGACAGACAGACAGAGAGAGGGAGACAGACAGAGATTGAGAGATTAAATGAATGCCCTTTTTTGCGGGGGACTAATATATCAACGGAATTAAGAGAGCAGCAAAATTGGTTTTATTGCGCCTGTTCATGAAATTCAAAGGAGAGGGCAACAACTCTCATGCAATGTCATCATTTAAACATGCACACGCAGCTGTTTAGCTGTGCCCCATGAGGGGGGGGGGGGGGGGGGTTCTGAAAGTTTTATACATACGTAGGCTCGGGTTATTTTTTGAATTCAAAATTTTGAATTTCAATATTTTTTGGGGTTTTCAGAAAAATGAATATTTTTTGGGGTATGAAGATTTTGTGGATATTTTTTGGGGTCACCACAAAATTGGCCTATATTTAGGGATCATTTCTATGCAAATTTGGGTCTTCTTAAGGGCAAGGTACAGAATAGGGGGTATTTTTTGGGTTGCTAAAATTTCAAATATTTCTCTGGGGTGATTGAAATTCCTGATGTTTTTCTTGGGTGAACAGTAGATGCTGGGCCCGGGCCTGCGTATGGAGAAACAAAAATTGAGTACCCCCCTCTAGGAGTTGAGTTAGCGGGCTCTACAGGTGAAAGACTGGGTGATTTGTACCCCCCCCCCCCCCCCCCCAAAAAAAAAAAAAAAAAAAAAAAAATGAATAAAAAAATAAATGAATAAAAAATAAAAATTGGACAGCCCAGAAATATTTGTGAAAATTGCGTTTTTCCATCAAAATACGAAAACAAAACATTTTATAAATTTTTTATGGTACACTATGACTATCTAGACTATAAGATTTCATTTTATAAATTGTTCATGGTACACTACGCCTATCTTAAAATGATTTTTCTTTAGATTTTGATGGAAAACACAGTTTTAACAAATATTTCTTGGCTGTATACATTTTGAAGGGGGGGGGGGTGGACAAATCACCGTGCTTTTCACATGTGGCGGGCTCTAGATCTATATGTTTGATCTGAGTTTTCATCATATTTCCATACTTTATACATGCGTGACTGCACTGATGTTATCCGATCAGTACTCAAATCTTATGAGGATTTATACACGGGACACAACGACAGTTTTTGTAATCGCGTATTAATCTAAAGCTTTTTATAGACAATGAAATCGGGGGAGAGAGAATACGTTTACAAAAATGTAATTCAGAAAGAGCACTTCCTACTCACAATATAATCTACAAAAAATTTATTTCATTTTTTACCTTTCATATGTCCTTGAAACTTGTATTTGAATATTTAACTACTCTACACACACAAACGTTTGACTTTGTGATCGATAATGCAAAAACTACACAATATCAAGATCGGTTACAATATCAATTATACTGTAGAGTATACTGTAAAGTAGTCGTATCATTCTTTTATCAACTGCACGCCATTTTTAAGCTTTGTCTTATTGATATTGATCGGTTATATTTTTTATTGTTTGTGAGAGAAAAAATCATTTAAGCGTAGCCTGGTGACATGTTTCTATCATTATGACCAGTAGACCTATGTTGTAAGGAGCGTAGTTTTCCGTTGTTCGTGATTTGAGATTCTTATACATGTATATATGATATCAACATGTTGCACAAACCTCACGAGTCCATTGCGCTAAGCCGACAACGACAAGTTTTAATGATAAAATTACAATATATCCACTTTTGTTTTACCTGCTTATAACACTAATCAAAACATGCTATGATGTCACTTCCAACTTATCCTCTATTGTACTTTCAAAGATGCATAGTAATGAGGCAATTCTATTTTTCTTATAAATAGGTAAAGCATGATTATTCACTGCCTCGCGCATATGCAGTAATCTGTGGTATGTTCAATATAACTGTAAACTGAGACTACCTGCCTGTCCAAAATGAAGGTAAACTCGCCACTGTTTGTTTACAACGATTCTCATCTATCTTTGAAAGTATACTTCTACCACGACCTCTAAGGCATGACCCTCGATTTATTCAATGCATTTACCGTTACAGTCACGCCTCAAAGCGTTTGGTGGAAGTGTACAATACCTATTATATACTGTAGGCATATTATATTGTTTACTGCAGTCGCCCTGTTAAACTAACTATATCGGGAGCCAACTGGAAATTAAAAAAGACGTCGATAGGCCTGCTTGATTTAGACGACACACACCAAATGCCTTACTAGATTCTAGTAAGCCAGTCAAACATTAAGAGCAATTCTCTGTAACCACCAAAATATCTAAATAGGGTTAGGCACGCATATAGATTGGTTCCCCTCGTTGATAAAGCTCCACTTCCGCTACGCATATGCTGACAAGCTATTAAAGGGAGAGAACGAGTCTAGCACGCATAGTCTCAGATTAACGTGATTTTTGTATGTTGTACATATAACCCAAAAACCACCAAAACTAAAGTTATAATTTTTATTTGCTACCCTTGGTTGCTATGTAAACCATGATTGTTCATTTTGAGCAAATTTCGTGGATTCTTTATTTTGAAATTATGAAAAAAACACTGATTTGAAAGTATTTGCAGTTACTCAAAAAAACATTCTGTAACCAAATGGCTTAGGCCAAATTACAAAATTGTATCAATTCTAACTCTTGATATATGTAGTTTGGTTCTAACATGCACGTGGTGGTTGCAGTAGGGTCCTAAAATAAACCAAAATTGGCAAAATTCCAAAATGTGAGAAAATTTGACCCCAAACTCGATTTTTTTTTCATCAAAAATCCAAATATTTTTGGAAATAAAATATATCTCAGATGCTCCCATGTCTAGACTTTTTTTTTAAATCACAAAGCTTAATTTATCTTCTTTGAAACATAAACGTAAAATTACTGATAACTTAGAATAGGGAAAAGAAAATGAGTGTATGCATTTTCATGAAAGTGCCATTTTTCGGAACTTCTCGGTCTTACCATGGAAACGGTTGCACTTTTTGAAAAACTTAACATAGTTTAGTATCAAAGTTGATGCATCTCTACTTGAATATAACGTTTTTATCAAAATTCCTGACTATGCGTGGCCAAAATATTTAGGCGGTTACAGAGAATTGCTCTTAAACCCTCCTCCCCAGCAGCAACTGTTTTTTATCTATGTCATTTCTCTTCAAAATTACAAGATGAATTGTTTATATACGGAAAGCTTCTAGAACTGTTCCCTTGGAAACTGGAGATTATAGTACTTATCAAAAATGGTGACAAACGAAGGCTCTGAATGGCCTGCA